>JAWNMD010000076.1:0-1259904 GCA_035044365.1 Drosophila neotestacea
ATATATTTATATTTATATTTATATTTATATTTATATTTATATTTATATTTATATTTATATTTATATTTATATTTATATTTTATATTTATATTTATATTTATATTTATATTTATATTTATATTTATATTTATATTTATATTTATATTTATATTTATATTTATATTTATATTTATATTTATATTTATATTTATATTTATATTTATATTTATATTTATATTTATATTTATATTTATATTTATATTTATATTTATATTTATATTTATATTTATATTTATATTTATATTTATATTTATATTTATATTTATATTTATATTTATATTTATATTTATATTTATATTTATATTTTTATATTTATATTTATATTTATATTTATATTTATATTTATATTTATATTTATATTTACATATTTATATTTATATTTATATTTATATTTATATATTTATATTTATATTTATATTTATATTTATATTTATATTTATATTTATATTTATATTTATATTTATATTTATATTTATATTTATATTTATATTTATATTTATATTTATATTTATATTTATATTTATATTTATATTTATATTTATATTTATATTTATATTTATATTTATATTTATATTTATATTTATATTTATATTTATATTTATATTTATATTTATATTTATATTTATATTTATATTTATATTTATATTTATATTTATATTTATATTTATATTTATATTTATATTTATATTTATATTTATATTTATATTTATATTTATATTTATATTTATATTTATATTTATATTTATATTTATATTTATATTTATATTTATATTTATATTTATATTTATATTTATATTTATATTTATATTTATATTTATATTTATATTTATATTTATATTTATATTTATATTTATATTTATATTTATATTTATATTTATATTTATATTTATATTTATATTTATATTTATATTTATATTTATATTTATATTTATATTTATATTTATATTTATATTTATATTTATATTTATATTTATATTTATATTTATATTTATATTTATATTTATATTTATATTTATATTTATATTTATATTTATATTTATATTTATATTTATATTTATATTTATATTTATATTTATATTTATATTTATATTCTATCAGAATTTTAGCAAACTTAAAACTTTTTACAGTCACTATTGAAGTGGTTCTGAGGCTTTGAACAAATTAAAGTGTAGGTCAAAAATGCGTTGAACAATAAGCAAAGTCAAATTCAATTGCCAGCAAATTAGTGAGAATATTCATGACAAGCAACTTCCTGAGAACTCTATAAATATGTATGAAGCGTTGTCTGCCTAGAATTGAAGAGTTGCAAGTTGCAACACTAACAGATGTCTCCTAGGCAAGGAGTGTGTGTCTGTTTAATATTCTGCACGTATTTTTGACAAGCTTGTTGCTCAATTTTGCAACTAAACTGCAGATAGACATAAAGGCAGGAGGGGAAAGTTGGGTCTAAATCGAGTACAAGTCAAAGCCAATGTTGAGATGATGTTGACTTTTATCTACGAGTATTTCAATACTCTTTATACCTGAAGAATTCCATCGATTGAACTCATATTTCACATTTCCCATTTCACATGCTCGAAAGTAGGCAAAACAAAATTGATGCTCCCCTTCTGCTACCTCGTTTTCCTCCCAGCTTCCTGCTTTCCTCATTCTCTTGGCCACTAGCTACTGTGCAAAATGTAAACAAACATTTTGCCACACACACAAACACATGAATCCTCACACAATCGTAAAGTAGACTCTAGCTGGAAGTTGCCGCCGTTGCACGTGCAACACACTGCGCCGACTCACCAAAAATCCATTCGACTTTGTGTTGAATTTTTCGGCTTTCCATTAAAGTCAAGTTCGCAGTGAAACGGTTTTGTTTAGCCAGCTTTCTCAGACAGTTCGTAACGCGTCGCTGTCGCAGTCGCCATGTGAAATTCGCGTCTCTGCAAAAACAGTTAAAAACCACACGGAACTTGTGCGAAAGTTTACGAAAGTTAACTGAAATTCTCAAATTATTGCACGTCAATTAATGTGCTAATAGTGACATTACGCATACGTCGCGTAGCTGAAATATAAAGATTTACATTGTGCTGTGCTAAGCTTTAAATTAAACAGACTTTAGTGGAACGCTGCTTAGTAATAAACAAAAATAGTTGCCACAGCTGCCACAGTTGCAGCCACAGCCGGCGTCAGTTCGTGTATATTGTTAACGAGTATTTGCCTTTTTGCCACACTTAATGGCTTTGACATTGACAACCCACTAGTCCCATTGCGGCCTCGTCCACGTCCTCGCTTTCGTCCTCGTCCTCGTTCTCGTTCTTTGAACTGTGTAAATATTCATTTTTCTAGCTTGGGCACGCAGGTGCAAAAGTTGTTGCCTGCTTTTAGCATAATTAAGCCGAGCGCTTGCAACACACATTTTGGGACCGCGGTGGCAACAACGGCTGCAACTGAAGCTCGAACTGAAGTTGCATGCCTCTATCTGCACGTCAGTGAAAGTTAAGAACAGCAAGACCTGTGCATGTTAAAGGTTCCTTAAAGTTCCTTACTTCGGTCAGGACTTCAATTTGAGGTAAGTTCAACAGCTGCAAAATGCAAAGGAAGAAGCACTTAACTATCCTGCCACTGGCCACGTTGCAAGTTTGCCAGTTTGCCAGTTTGCTTATAGTTGGTTAATTGAAGTCAAGATTTTTGGTCAGGCCAAAATAGTGAGGTGCTCGAGCTGGAAAAACTTTAATTGAATTGCATTTGAAAATGTAGAGTGCTGACTGTTGTTCAGTTTTAAGCTCTTGATGCTCTTTGATGGAGCTTCAACAATTATTTTAAAATAAATTTATTTGTGTGGAAAATTCCACAATTTTACAGTTAGTTCTAATATAAAAATTAACATTGCTAAAGTCATATTGTTTTTATGTGAATCATAATGATTTCTTTTAAAAAATTCCCGATAGTGACATATTATTTTTAATGCTTTTCATAATAGTTTTCATTAGTCTTTAATTGACTCTATGACTAGTTGTTGTCTAGATTTCAATTTTAGTCATACTATTATGAACTATTCCTAGCTATTGTGTATAATCTTACTTTACTTACTTTACTTACTCGACGCATCAACTTGGGACTCAGTTACTATTTTAAAGCATCATCCCCATTAAGATAGGGCAGAAGTCATGCTTATCCATTGCAAATCTCTAAATAGTGTCTATATCCTGGTTTTGAGTAGGCAGAGTCTATTAGAGACAGGACTTTAGATCGAGCAATGTACTCGCATGTAAACAAAGCCTAAATGGCTTAAACGATTTAACTGATGATGAAGCTGATGCTGTCCAATGTTGATTTTTCGATTGACTTCTGGCTGTAAAAAGCGTTGCCAGCATTTCAAGGCTTCAGTTTCAGTCTAAGTCTTAGTTACAACGAAAAAAGTTCTCAAGTGGCCGAACAAAAAGCGTAGAATTAAATTAAAAAACACGAAGCGAAAAGAAAAGAAAGGAAAGCGAAAGAAAAACGACGCATGTGCAAATAAAAGAGGGCTTCAAATTCAATTGAATGGGGATGGGACTGGGAATGGGAATGGGGTCTACTTGGCATAGGCCCCACGCACAATAGTTAAGCGGAAATGAACGTCCCTGGGGCCCAAGGCATGGAAGTGTGTCAAAGTATAGAGGCATTGGAGGAATCAATCGAAGAAGACGAAACCCAAATAGCCCCCGGCCATAAAATTGAGCAGGGAAGGAAAACGAACTCGTCAAACGAAATCGAAATGGAACTCAAGCAAAAACTACTTTGTTTGCGATTAGCACTTGGCCGGCTTTCTGAGGGAAGAGGGTAGAGGGACTTGAAGAGTGCCACTTGGCTGCCATGTGGGAGGGAGGGGAGAGAGTGGATGTTGAAATGAAATGTGTGTCAATATATTGATTGAATAATGGTCTACATATTGACAAACAACTCAAAAGGCACTCGACAGACTCACAGACTCACAAACTCACAAAACCCACCGACTTGACGTTGACAGGCAACTGGAGACGATAGATGATACGATGACATGGCCTAGGGGCAGAGTACTTCATACAAAGAGGAAACGGAAACGGAGCTCGGAATCTTGCATGCGAATATGTCAAATAGGCAAATGCAAAGTGAGACAGAAGCAGAAGCAGCAACAGAAGCTGGAGGACACATCAAAAGGCATTTCGAGTGTGTCATCAATGCAAAGCAGTTCACAAGATGAAGATGTCGTTTGGAGATGGAGATGGAAATAAAGATGAAGATGGAGTATTGAGAATAGGGGTACCCAATGACATTTCTGGGTAACAAGGACAGCAGTTGGGGGTGTGTCTAGAACACGTGTTCCTTTAATTAGATAAAGTTTGTTTGCATTACAAACATACTGGCAGCAATTTGCCTCGACTGTCTCTCTGACTTTGCCCCTGCACCACGAACGCTGTCAATAGCAACGCCAACCGTTAACTTTTTTGCGCACTGTATTCCCTAGCGGAAAAAAGTTTATCCTGGACACCGTTACCCGCTGCCCGCGCCACTTTGGGCCATGATTGACAGACGCACGTCTAGTAAAATAAAATAAAAAAAAAATATTATGAAAATAAAAAATACAAATAAAATAGAATATAAAGTACTTCTAGCAATATTCCCCCTCCACCCCTCTGTAAAATACATATACTTACGTGTATATAATTTCATTGAATTTTGCGCTATGCAAAAATATGCTGAAAGAAAATTTTGCTCATTTGCGTGACATTTTCACATCACGCAGATTTTTCTTTCTAGCAATTTTCTGCAAAAGAACTTTTCTCAAATTATTTGTGTTTGTATTTGATTTTCTTTTATTTTTGTTTTCTGTTTTGCTGTTTTTCTTATTTATTTGCGTTTATGATTTACAGCATTCAGTTCAGTTGAATGTTGAAGTTTTCTCTCGCAAAGCAGATGAAAAATTTCTAAGAAAACGTCTTTAAAGTGACATACACTGATGCCCTACTTTAAAAAGGTCTCTCTGATTTAATAAGGTAATTAAATATGGAGAATATTTATTTTTCCTGCTTGACATTCCTTAAATTCTTTATTAAATTTCCTGAATACTCAGTGAGTTTCCTTTTGGAAGGGAAGCTTTGTCCTATAATCTGTATTTAAGCTGAGACAAAATCTGAACAGCGTTTTATAATGCTTTATTTAAAGTACTTTTTAATAAATCTCTCTCTATATATAGCACAAAGAAAATGCCGCATGGACACATTGAGGCACTGTGTGAAAATTTCAAGGCTTCCTTTGCTTTTCGCTCTTTTTTATTTGGTTCTTTGTTCCGAGCATGCAAGGCGCACACTTGTTGTTAATTAAAAGCTCACAAAAGTAGGTAACATGCATATAACAAGGCTTACAGACACATACACACACACACACACACACACACACACTCTCAATTGTTGCACATATTAATTTGTGTGCGGTGGCTTTCAACGTGGTTGCCTTTTGTGTTGCCTTTAGCTGGCACTTTTCTTCATTTTGGCCAAGCGACAACAATGGGAATGACAACAATGAAGGCCAGCAATGCACATAAACTTGCTGAACAAACACAGAAGCAAAGTGCGCCACAACAACAATTACAACACCAACATCTACAACAACAACAACAACAACATTTGAAGAACCACAGCCAAAGAATAAAACACACTAACACAAATCTTTATTTAAGCATAACAAAAACATCGGCTTCAATGCTACCAAACTACGACACAAAATGCCAAGAAAACCATCTTTTAACTCCTGCCCCTTTGTCCCAAAAAAAAAAAAATGGAGGAAAAGGAGAAAAATTAGAGCAGCAAAGCGCCTTAGGATATGCAACACATAAAACTTCAGCTTCAGCCAACAGCCAACAGCTAACAGTTCGAGTCAGTTCATGCGGTTGACTGTGTGTAGGTTACAACTAAAATTATTTACACTAGGTTTGTGCGTTGTCGAAAAGCGTGATAAGGGTGGGAATTCAGGGACATATTCTACTAGATTTAATTGAATAAAATTATTTATATAGTTTTTAGTTTAAATACATCATGCTTACTTACGCAATAGCTCAAGAAATATGTTATCAACTGTAGTTGCTCTAGTTGTATCTTTAATAATTTTTTATTCGAGAACAAGTGATTTTTTACATCTTTAACTTACTAAACGAACTTACCTTAAACCGATTCATGCATAGCTGAATATCACAATGTGTGTCAGTTATAAAACGTAGTATCAATTAGTTTAAAGACAATTTATAAATATAGAAACCTCACTCAGTTGACTAAAATATAATAAATTATTCATTGTATTTATTACATGTATTTATTTATTGTCAAACTACTTATATTTAAATAAAATTACAATTGATAATTAATATGTAAATTTAAATTAAATTAATATTTAATTGATAGTTTGCCAGATGTATTCATAAATAGTTTAACAAAAATGTTCAACTGAAATTCATTCTGTGTGTCTTCCCACCACAAATATTTACAATGTTTATGGCTTCTCTGTTAACCTGATAAGTGACAAAGTTTAACCTTAAATGCCAAATCGCTAGCTGACCCAGAGATTGAAGGCAAATGGTTTGCTGAACATAAGTAGGTTAATAGTGTTAACCGGATTTGCAGCTTAACGTGATATGCCACGCATGAACGTTGCATGTGTTTGTCGAACTGTGTGCAGTCAATGTTGCTGCTGCATGAGTGGCAAGCAACAACAGCAACAACAACAACAGCGACAACAACAAGGGCAACTGGCAATGGAACCCAACGGCTTCAAGTGACGTCTATGGGCGGCCATTTCCGTTTCAATGTCTCTCCGTTTAGTCCGATGGCTGTTAAGCCATTTTCTGTGCCGACTTCGAGCCCGAATTGGCAGTCAACTTTAAACTTGGCTGAGTGAGTCTTTCTAATGCGAATAACGGCATCAGACGCAGTCTCAGCCATGGCTAGAAGCCTATATACCAGCTAAATGTATGTGGTAAAGTTTTTTCAGCTCTTGAAAGGGGGTGGAATAGATAGGGGGAGTGGAAGTGCCCCCGGGCAAAAGAGGCTGCCAAAAAGTTTTGCGTCGCAAACTTTTCTGCATATATTTTCCCCACAAAACGGAAGCTTGTTTTTCATGTCTGTTGGTGTATTTCGTAGCGTTGCGTTGCGTTACGATTCGGTTTTCCATTTTCATTTCTCCCTTTAGCTTTTCTCTTTTCATTTTTATTTTTTTATTTTCTGCTGGCATTTTAAATGCTTTAATCGCAATTTATCAAATTGGAAAATAAAAGGGCTCGAGTCCCGAGCAAAAGTTTGCTAGTTTCGAAAATTCAGGACATTTTCTAAGCGTTTAATTTGTCAGCTATTTGCTTAGTTAAAAGATTTTTGATAACAGAAATGGCATTGGCAACACGACAGCAATTTACAGTTACAGTTTTTTTCATTTATATATATCGGTTTTCTGTTACAGTGGGAGGATTCAGTATGCACCCCGAACTAGAAACTCAGCGAGGAGCCTAAAGTGTGAGCAATGTTCAGGGAGCCGACATGTCCATATCGGAAAGGAATACGCCCAGCCATGGGGCATTGGTCACACCCTCGCATCGCCAACATCGGCCACCGGACGTTGAGGAGGCGCTCTCCTCAATGCTCTGGACGCCCTATGAGCGCACCACGCCCATGGCCAGCTCATCGGATGAGGAGGATGATGATGAGCGGCTCAATCGAAAGTTGCGTAAATCCCAGAGCAACTACGAGACAAGCACAAGCCTAATGCCACCACCAATAGTAACAGCCACAGAAACATCTCCTCCAGCAGCTCCTCCCGTGCCTTTTCCCAGTTTTAGTTTAAGCGGATGCGCCTTCGAGGCGGACAAAACGAGCCGAGCTGGCGGCCATCGGAATCGATATTCGTATCCATCCTACTACGGCAGTCCGGCACACACACTCACCCAATGGTGTTCCTCGGCAGCCACGGCCATTAAGGAGCCTCCCTCGTACGAATCCCTCTACGAGGCGAGTGTCTCTAGTGTGGGCGCGGCTAGGGCGAGCTTGGCTCGTGTCCAGCCGAATAATCTACAATGTGATAGATCGCAACGATCCCGAGAAACAGCAACAGCAACAACTAAACCAACTGATCATCATGGTAATGATAATGATAAGGATGAAGATGATGAACTAACGGCACATGTTCCCGCTGAGCGTTTGGTGCGCTCCTTCACTGATGATTACATATCGCAGGTGAGTATCGATATAATAACGATTTTATACCTCTGATGAGAATGAAAAGAGTTGACATTCTAGTAATATTTATTTAGCTTTTGTTACTCTAGTATCTGTCGTTATTAACTATAATTATTTGATAATCATCAATAAATTATCGATAACATTTACCGATTTAATATCGATAGTTAATTATTGTACAGAAGATTAGAATGGAAGTGTTGACCTATTTAAATATATTAAGTAATTGCATCATTATAAATCTCACTATTGACATTTCGATATCTGTCTTTCGATATACGATCGTAGTTCTAAAAATCGATAAATTATCGATATCAACTTGAATAAATAGTTGTATTTTAATTTCTTCCACTATTATCGAAACCAAATTGATTATAGATGAGAGTAAATAGAGTTGACATCTTGATTGTTTTAATATTTCTTAACCGTCTGTTATAATTCCAATATCTGTCTGTCACTCGATTTATGTGCAAAGTCGGTGTCCCCATAAAATTGTCACCTCGGTGGCGCCACCAACGCCAACTGCACGCACTTAGACGCCTAATGTGGCACCATCAAATTTGATGTCAAGGCTGATGTGTAGGCAGAGGGAAGTCGGGGGACCTCTTATCGTGCCCCCATTGACAGTTTCTGCAGTCGATAAGAGCTAATGTTTCACTTAGGCCCTTGAGTGCCCGCGACTTCGATAAGAGAAGCGCCAGATGTCGTCTAGCATAAGCATCGACATTGGCATCGTAAGTGTAATTGGTATCGGCTTTGATATCGGCTTAAGCAGAGTGAGGTTTTGAGGGTCGTTCCGTTATGTTGCCACTGGGACTTAAAATGTTCTCGGAAATATGCATTTAAATTTATTTCAATGCTCTTATTACAATTTGTATTTGTCGTTGTGTCAACAGAATGGAAAATTAACCACAAAGCAAAGAACAAAGAACAAAGCGAAACTAAAATGTAAAAGTACATACATACATATTTAAATAAATGATAAATACCCCCTACCTTGTCATATACATACATATGTATGTATATAGGGTTGTGTGTCGCAAAGAGGGAGATAGAGAGGTAGTGTATTTAGGGGTTGTAATCAATAGACAGACTGCACGCTAGGGGTATATAATTATATAGCTTTATTTGGCAACCCGTTCACATACATATGGCACCGAGTGTATCAATCGCTTGGACATGCGACACATGATTATCGTACATAACCTCTAAAAGTATCCAAAGCACATGACAAAACCGTTATTATAAAGTTGCTGGTAACGTTTTAAAGCTGCAGTCAGGCACAGTTAGATTGTTAGCTTTGGGGCTTTTTGGGGCGGGTTCTAATGATTGCAACTGGTGGCTACAACAATCACCAGTAGCAATCGCAGTCACATTGCACAAGAGTGAGCAGCAATAAGAGCAACAACTACAACAATAATAATCATAACAACAATAGTAGTGACATAGCCAAACAGCAGCACCTACAACAACAATAAGTCAAAAACAACAACAACAACAGGCTTTAGCAGTTTGAGCTAACAGTAAATCACATTATATTTCTGTAACGTAATTAATGCAAGTAACACAGCGTAACATAATTAGAACCCACACACACACACATACATACACACGCACTCACCCAGTCACACACATACAGTTAAAGCCCCACATGATGTGGATAAGGATTTTGTGGAGATGGTCTGAGAAGGGAGGGGGACGTTTTGGGTTTTGAACAGTTTACAAATTAGAGATGGACTAACATGAACAATTATTAAAGCAAGTAAATAATATTTAAATAAATCAAACTATAATAAAGATAAATTTTTAGGAATTGCCAAAGTTATATATAAATAAAATTAGTATCAAGATATGGTAAAAGCAAATAGAATTGAATAGTATTGAAATGCAGTTGCATATTCCCCAATAAACTAATCTCTTCTATGCAAAAATGCAGAATACAGGTGCATTGAGAGCGTGATTTTATTAAACAAGTTCCAGCGATTATTAACAAAGCTTTTCCCTTGTATTTGTTTAGCAATAATTTAGTGTATCTAAATTTCAAATTTCAATTATCCATTTCCAATGCACGAAGCTTTTGTCACGTTACACTCACGACATGAGCTCAGCTCTAACACAGACGCAGTCGTCTGTGTGGACATTAGACAGAGAGAGAGAGAGGGAGAGAGTAAGTCATGCAGCCCCAACGCCAACAACAATGACAATAGCAATAACTTTATCAGCAAGCATGCAGACGCCAGCCAGGGATACACAACAACAACAGCAATAACAACAGCTACAATTACTTGTGACAATTTTATGTTTATGCGTTGGCTTAATTAATTCAATTAAGCGCACATTTATGCGCCTGCCTGGATGTTGTTGGTTGCTTATGCTGCTTTTACCACATCCTCGGTAGGTGACTTGGCTGCTGTCACCTGTTATTTTTTTATATTTTGGCCAATGGCTAATCCCTCGGCAATTAACATTAATTAGCGCTTGAAACTTAAATCTTGTCATTTGGTTAATGCAAACTTGACGTTTCTTTTTCATCTCTCACTCTGCCGCTCTCTCTTTATCTGTTTATCTGTTTTTTTTTCATTGCAGAACTGCGCATTATTCACTCCAGCAATAAACGACACAGAAAAAGCAACAACGACGAGTCAAAAACAAAAGCCAACAACAACAACAACAGCAATAACGACGAATGCAGAGATCACAACAAAGTGCAGAAAATCAAAGCGACAGCAGAGCGAATTGCATTATCAATGAAAACAGCGACAAAGACGACGACAACAATGTTGGCGATGAGCAGAAATTGCAACAACAAACGAGGAAACAGGCACTGCCTCTGCTGCAGTCTCAGTTGCTGCCGCAGTTGCAGTTGCAGTTGCAGTGCAGGTCAATCAACCTGTTTCCTGTGCTGCTGCTGCAGCAAATACTACAACAACAACAACAGCATTCAATCGCACTCTCAGTCTCAGTCAAAGCCTCAGTCGCAGTCACTGTGTCAGCGACAAAGAGCACGATGCGGCTCTGAGAGCAAGCACAACAGAAGCTGAGAGAGCAAGCCCAGCAACAGCAGCTGAGAGAGCAAGCCCAGCAACAGCAGCTGAGAGAGCAAGCACAACAACAGCAGCTGAGAGAGCAGCAACGACGGCCTGTTCCATTGAGCGACGCTCACCAGCGATCAGTCTCTCGAGTTCGTTCGGCGCGTGCACAACAGACGCGTATTGCACCGGCAGCAACGGTTATTACAACTACAACAACACGTTGTCTTCGTGGTTGTCGCGGGGGCGCTACAACTACAATTCGTGTAGTAGCAGCAACAGCGCCAGCAGCGACGCGCTGCGGCCCAACAAATGTTTGGCAGAACTCGAACGTTTATATGCCGAATTTCGCGCGAGTGAAAGTCTGTTTGAGCATCGTCTAAGCCAGACGCCAATCGATAGCGATAACGATAGCGATATCGATACGATGCGTTTAAATGTGGCTGCTGAGTTGCCGCCAGCAACTGCAACGGCAGCAACACAAACTGCTGGCAACAGCACCAGCACCAGCAACTGTAAGAGCAGCAGCATATTTCTTAAGGCCAGCAACAGCAATGACAGCGACAACAGCAACCTGGCTAAAAGCGTCAGCAGCATTGCAATATTGCCAGCAGCAACAAAGTCCTGTCAAAGGCAGCCAAGTCTAACGATACAAGTGAACAACAACAACAATACTAACGGTACTAATAACGGCAATCAGGTTTGTGTTGCGTCGCCCACAAGCACAACAGCAACAGTTACAACAACAACGGCAACGCAAGAGTCAAGCATTTTCAACAACAACAACGGCGTTTGTGTTGTAAATTGCAGCTACAACAATAGCAACACCCCCAGCAGCAACAACAGCAACATCCCCAGCAACAACAACAATAGTATTGTTGCAATTAATAATTGTGTGCCAGCAACGAAAGTGTTTAGTGCAAGTGTCCAAAATAAGCTTAATAATAATAATAGTCCCAATGTGGATGTGCAACATGTTGCTGCCAGCGACAGTGGCAGTGTCAGTGTCAACGCCAGTGCCAGTGCGATTAATAATAATAATAATGCAATTAATGCAAATAATAATAATAATTGTAATGAGCCAAGCAATGTAAATGTGAATGTGTCCAGTGTAGAAAACAGTGTCAAAGTAATCAATGTGAATGCATCTACCCCACGCACTTTCACCTCAACCGAATGTCAAACCGATGATCTTACCAACAACAACAGCAACAGTAACAGCAATTTCCCTCAGCAGCAACACCAACAGCAACAGCAACTGCAGCAGCAGCAACAGTTGCGCACACGCGAGCAACGTCGACGGGAACGTCGCGAACGTCGGCAACAACAACAGCAGCAACAGTTGCCACTGCATCATCCGCGACGACTACACGTGGAACGACACTCCCCAGCGTTGCATCCACCACCCCACTTGCATCATCCACATCCGCATCCACATCCACATCCGGCAGCAATGGGCTTGGCGCGTGCCTTGTTGCCTGATATCCTTCACAGCCATTACCCGCCACCCTACAGCACTCTCCCAGCAGGAGCACCACCGCCGCTGCCACCTCCTCCACAGGCAGCACCACCTTTGCCCCCGCTGCCACCGCCACCACCACCGCAAGCGCCAGTGCCAATGCTAACGCCAGTGATATCAACGGTTCCCCTTCCAGGCGCCGCTCCTCTGATGAGTGATGGACGCTTCACGTTGCCGCTGCCCATCATGCGCAGGTGAGTTCCACTACTTCCAATTCCAATGCCCCTTTCCACAGACAATTCCAATTTCCAGTTTCTATAACTCTTTGCAACATTTGCTGTCCGTCAGCTTCATGTTGTGCCTCAACTCTCACCTCTGGCATCATCGATCACTTCAATCCCCATTTCCATTTTCATTCAAGCGCTCCTTTGTCTCAGCTTTCGTGTTTCATGTTTATACCCTGTACAATTCCCTTAAAGGGTGATCTGATTTTGTTTAGAGAAAATTTAGATTTAAGTTATTAAGTTCCTTTAGAAGAACTTTAAGTATTTTATAAGCAGAAAAAAGTTTGCATACCAATCTTAGGGCATTTTACTTTGTAGATGTTTTGTCATAGTTTCGTTTTTAATAGTATGATTTAAATTTGTTGAAAGAGAATGTATTAGGAACACGTTTAAATATGTCATTGTAGATTTTTTATAAACATTTCTCTTTATTAATTTATCTATATTGTAAGTACATGCTGCGAGTTTCCTTCCTTTCTTAAAAAATATATATTCGAAATATGTTAACACATTTCAGTAACACATTTTATCAGACAGTTATTACTAAAGGGTCTTTGTATAATTTTTTGTTTTTATAGAGTATCTACTATGCAGATATTTTTCGCTAGTTTATTTCTATTTCTCCGTTTGCAGTCTCATGCAGTCATGTCTCTTAAGATTAGTGTATAGTTGCAGGGTATTCACTTATTCCAGCTCTTTCAAAACTACTCAATTCTCACTTCATCATGTTTCATGTTTGCTTTTGGTTTTGCCTTAACTTTTCTTCTTCTTCTTCTTTTGGCTGATGTTGTTGTTGTTCATGTCTATTTCGACATTTTCTATTACCGCACATAGTTTTTTTTTGTGTGCTTTTTGCCGTTTGCTTTGCCGATTGCCGGCCCGGCCATGTGTCTTCCTGTTTCGTGTTAGACGTTGACTGAGACTCTGAATGAGACTGAGACAGAGACTGGGACTAAGAGGAAAGACCCGGCAGGGTATACATAGACGTTATAATGATGGTAATTTTGATGTCAGTAACAAATTTCTTGCTTGATTTGACGCTCGAGAAACCGAACCGACAACTCAACCTAGTCAAAATCCTACACTCGACCCGAACCCAACCTAAGACTCAACCCAACCTGAACTTAGACAAACTTCTTGGTGTAAAAATTAATTTCAGAGGTTGACAGGCTTTCCAAGAATTTGTAGAGAAAAATATAAAATAACAAGAGCTCTAATTTAAAGTTGATGTTAAAAGGTCGTTGTAATTATTTCTATGTGTATTACGTTGAATTTTTGGTAAACTTTTTCTGCGTCTGTTTCTGTTTTTATTTCTGTTTCTGTTCTATAACTCATTTCGGTTATAATGAGTTTTGGTTTATCTGTAATTGCAGATCTTAAATCACAGTTTTGCTCAGGTACAAAAATAAAGCTTGTATGTGCCTTTTGTTCACGCTAACAAAGTGAGACAGAGAAAGAAAGAAAAGGAGAAGGAGAAGGAGAGAGAGATAAATATACTTATTTACTATATATGGTTTTTAGTAATTTTCCCACGCATTTGTACAAGTATTACTATAAATATTTATATCTATAGTTGCGCCAGAACCAAGGAACCAGTTTTTCTCATGACTGCACAAAAATTATTGTTGTGTATCTGTATCTGTATCTGTATCTGTATCTGTATCTGTTCGCCTTTGTATCTGTATCTGTATCTATAGCCAGCCAGCTGGATGTGCGCTATCATTCAAACAGTTGGACTCGAAAAAACATCTCCTATTATATATTTACCCAGACATACATATATAAAGCACGCCTCTGAGCATTTGACATTTGACAATGACGACGCTGGCAATTTCCAGTTGAGTCAAGAGCAAATCGTGTTTCAGAATTTTAATTGTGTTTTATCTATTGTATAATTGCAAAACTATGTCAAGCTAAATTGTTTGAGCTATTGTTTAAACTTTAAAGCAAATTAGTCTTGGACTTCTAGCTCTTGTTCTTCCTATAATTGTTGCGGTTGTCAAAGTTTGGAGGCGTGTTCAGCTTTGTTAATTGCATATTTAGGAGCTAAAATGCAATGCAATTGTTGACTGTGCAAATTAATTCTCCATAAATTATTTGGATAAAGAATAAATATATTGCATATATCAGTTTTCATTATTTTGCACATTTTTGTATTGCAAACAAAAGCTAATTTTTTATGGGTTAGGTTTTGTGATAAGTCCCAGTCAGTTGGTCACTTCCTGTTTCATTTGTTGAGATAAACTTATTATGACTGCGGCTCATGTTGTTTTTCATTTTTTGTCAACTCATAAACATGACTCAGAGCAATTCCAGAAACAAAGGAAGTAGGATTCATATCTAGGATTTTGTGTGGCAACTTAATAGCTTCCTATGCCTCCTTAATTTAAATGTTATCTCTAGTCAATGCTGGAACAACCTCAATCTCAGATATCACAATGAACAATTCAAATTTCAGTTTTTATCTGCAATTTCAGCACCTTCAACCTTCGCCCCAAATTAACATGCTCTTACACAATATGTATTTTTGTATTTCTTTGGCTTTTACTTACTTTTATTTTTGCAAAAACCGAAAAAAGGTGTAAAAAGCGAAAGTTTTTTCAGGAGTTGTTAAAGGGCATTCGATTGGAGGGACGCCTGGCTGAGCGTGCATAATCTTTAAATCATTAAATAACAACAACAAGAAATTACAACAGTCCCAAAATGAAAATGCAGTAGAGCTACAGTGGAGCAAGCTCGACAGTAGGAGACCCAGTACTTTTTGAGTGCAAAGCGTTCACTATTGATTGTTCTTCAATAATGCGTACCAAACAATAGATGGCGCCACTACGAAGTTATTAAACACAGAGGTCGCTAGCGTCTCTTCTTCTTCCTTTTGCCTGTAACATTGTTAGTTGAATAACTTCCGTGTTTATCATCCGATTGAAATGAAATTTTCTGGACAGGTTTGGACTATAGTGTATATTATATGTACCAATAATCAAGGCGCTAGTCTTAAAGGGGCTCTTGTAATTCGACTTTGAAATTTTGTTTTGCAATTTCCGGAGGGCGGAAGGGGGCGTGGCAAAAATCCATAACAAACTTGATCAATGGGAGATATAGATAAACCTACATGCCAAATTTGGTGTCTCTAGCTCTTATAGTCTCTGAGATCTAGGTGACACAAAATAGGACAGACAGACGGACAGACGGACAGACGGACAGACGGACAGACGGACGGACGGACAGACGGACATCGCATATCGACTCGGCTGTTGATGCTGATCAAGAATATATATACTTTATGGGGTCTGCCACGCCTCCTTCTGCCTGTTACGCACATTTAGACAAACGTAATAGACCCATTTGTACTTTTTTAAAGTACTGGGTCTAAAAATGAAAACAGCACCAAGCAACAACAACAATAGCAACAAATAATAAAAAATAAAAAGAGCAAGCAATAAAAAAGGAAACGTGATGCTGAACTCACGTTGCTGGGCAGAAGAAGAGACACAGTCTACATATAAATCGTTGTAATCATTTTTTGTGTTTCTTCTTTTTATTTTTGTGAGTTTGCTTTTTTCCTTTCATAGGATTTAATTTTATATACATACATATATATATTTTATTTGAAGCATGCGAAACAAAAGAGCAAAGAAAACAGCGTGCCCAGTAATAAAATCACTTTAGCAGATAGCAGATAAGGATGAAGATACTTATACAGCTACTACAGATACAAATGCAGTTAAAGATACAATACTAATACTCTGTTTGCGTTGACGTCTCTGTCTCAGTTGTGTGCAAGTTTTCGGCTACTTTCACTTTCGCATTTGTATCTGTATCTGTATCTGTATCTGTATCTTAAGCTGAAAACTGAAGTGCTTGGGCCAAGTTATCATAAATTTGGCTTGCAGGCAGCACACACACAATTACATAAACACACATGCAGTCGTAAATTAAGTACGTAATTCAGTTAAGATCATTAGACTCGTGTATTTCGTATTAATTATGGCACTTTAAATAATTACGCGCTGCGTTGATTTGTGAGGCATTGAGGCGTCTGACAATGAAAACTGACAACGACAACAACAACGTTAACCGGTTTTTTAAAGCGAGTGTCAAATTGGGAGTCCAAAGACCCAAAAAAAAGAAGAAATAGCATTTGCATACGGCGAAAAAAAAAGAGTGCAAAAGTATCTGCAAGATACGCGCCTGAAATCGATGGATGATTCAACTTTTTAGGCCCCAACGTTCAAAATGCAAAAGCAACAAAGGCAGCTTAAAGCGACTGAAAACCAGATTTCACTCCAACAACAACAACAACAACGGAAAACAAACCAAGTTTCAAGTTGCCACAAAACTGAACTCTGAGCAGCACCTCGATCTCTGTTCATGTGTGTGTATCTACAAGTATTTTTCTTTTTTTTTTTTGGTTTCGTTGCTTGCAACATTTGGTAGCACGCATCTCCTGTCGCCTGACACACTTTTTGGTCTAGTTCTCTAGCCAGATCATAGATTTCCAGATTTACAGTTGTGGCTAAAAAGAGATGCGATGAAGCCTGCCACCAATTGAGTGATTGTCGTATAGTTTGTGGCATATTATGTGGCATAAAATCACAATCACAGCCAATGCTCCTATAGCTAAGCACAACTGACAACTGACCAAACAACTTTCCAGTTTTTTATTTTTTTATTTTTGTTTTTGCATTTTTATTTTTCATTTTGGCCGTCCTGGTTGCCTTTGAGTTGGCTACGAGGCAACGTCTGGAGTTCACCTCCCGCTCTTTCACTGATTTGGCGGTGTTGGCTTTATTTATTTTTATAAGAGCGCAAACACAACACACACCACAGCAGCCACAACAACAACAACAGCAACAACAACTACAACAGCAGAAGTAGAAGAAGCAGTAGAAAAAAGCGGCTAAATAACTTGTCGGCTTTGGCACTAGAGAAACAGAACCGCATCCATGAGATACTCAGATACTCGTACTAGTAGTAAAAAAAAATACCAAAAAGAAGATACGAAACGAAGCGAAACGATGCGAGGAAAGAGAGAGAGAGAGGGAGACAGAGATGAGAACTTGACAAAAGTCAATAAAGCCAATAAAGTAAAATTGTTGCTGCCGCTGTCCAAGTGCAGACGACAACTACAGCAACATCAACAACACTGTAGAGAAGTCATTTCGGTTGGTGCCACATGCAACAGTGGTTACAAATTCTAAATAAATAATCTAAATAGATTTAAGGCATTTATTTTAAAGTTAACTGCGTTGCACAGTTGTCGCACTTTTTTCTATTTAAAGACTTATCTTGAACTTTCAGCTAAAGCCAATCCTCAATCTGAAATATTATTGATACTGATACTATTCTTATTTCAGCTAATGTCATTATATCTTCTAAAAATCACATAACGTAAATTTCTACTGCAATTTTGTATCAAGTTTGTTGGGCTTTAAAATTTGACACGTTTTGTTTCTCAGTTTAAATTTATAGCTGTTTTTTTTTTGTATATAGTAGCATGTAATTATCAAGTATTCTTTTAGCGCTACAGTAGAGAACAAAAGGCGTATCTAACTTAAGGCGGTAGTTTGCTTAGCGTAAATAAATACCTAGAGTTAAATGTTCTTTTCGAAAATAATCGTTCAGGTTAAATAAGTTTCTTCGGATAATTTAAATATTTATTTTGTGATTTCAGATAATCTGAGTTATTTCCTTAGCGTTAAAAGAAAACCTAGCGCTTAATGTTCTTATCTAAAAATTAGTAATTTGTTTCTATGTAATATTTAAATATTTATTTTGCAATTTTACTTTATCTGTTATCAACTTCATTCTAAATAGATTTTATTATATATCAATTATATTTTAATTGAGTCTTGTTTAATTTTCTTCAACATTTTTTAATATTTATAAACAAAGCTAATGTCAATGCGGCTTCGTTACATTTTCTTTCATTTTATTTATTGCCTTTTATGTAGATATATATTTATGAATATGTATTTATCGCATGTGAATAATCATTCATGCAGAGATGTTTCCCCATTTTATATAAGCTGCAACCACTGTGCTTGGTCTGCACTAAGCAGAAAACCAAATTGCGGTTGTCTGTTGCGGTGACTGCAGCCTTTTTGTTGTTGTTGTTACTGCTATTGTTGTTGTTGTAGTCAAGTTTGTTTGTATAGAAAATGCATTCGGGCCAAGTTGCAATGAGCCGGCAAAATGCAGCAGCAAATAGAAACTGCGACCCAAAACAAGTTGCCAACAAATCTAAGCGAGACAGAGAGAGAGAGACTCTGAGAGAATGAGATAGAGTTAAAGGGGAATTGGATTGCTTGGGGGCAGCAATGGGCGAAGGGCAAAATCAGTTCTCTAGACAAACTGTTGCTGTGCCAATCTCAGGTTTATTAAATTGTCACCCCAGTTGAAAATTCGATTTACATTTGGATTTTCTGTTTTGGCCATTAACTGTCGAATGCCGGATGTTGGTTGGCACACAAACCTTATTCCACATTCAAGCCAAAATCCACAGTCTAAGCCCGAAAGCCGAAAAGATGTCATTATCAGTTTTGTGGCTAAGAAAAACTTGTTTGTTTTTGCCTTAATTGTGAGCGTGCAATTAACGTTTTTGATTGTGCCAAAAATGCTTTAATAAGTTTCTTAACTGCTTTGGCACTGGCCTTGAGCGCTGAGAAAATTATCGCCCAGGCGAAACTTGAGTTTTTTTTTTAGAGACTTGGCAGCCTCTTTCTCTTTTGGGTTTTGGCTTTTAGCTGTTGGCAGTTGCCGTTTGGGCCATTACAGTTCAATGCCATTTTAAGCAAGAGAACAAAGCCAAAGGCCCAAGTCTAACCGGCTCATTGTGAATTCAGGCATCAGACATTTCCACACAAAAGCCGCTCTCAAACAAATGAGAATTATTATTATTATTATTTTTTTTATTTTTATTATTATTTCGTTTGTTGTATTTGTTTTTGTGTTTTTTTGTTGTTGTTCTGAAATACAATAGGAGCCTCCCTGTCCCTGTCCATTCCCAAGAGCAGATGAGCATCATTTGAAAATAAGCATATAAATAAATAAATATGCGAATGCAAACAAACAATATGCTTATATGCAAACTGCCACTCCCCTCTCTATTCATTTCTCTCTCTCTCTCTCTCTCTCTCTCTCTATTTCTACTTTTCATTTATTTTTATTTTCATTTCAGATTTTACTTTATTTTTATTTTTTTGTGGCTTTTGTGGCTGCGGTTTTAAACAAAAGTCCATAATTTATGTTATGGCTAAGCATTGGAGACTGTTTGTTGTACATTGAACAGTTTGTTGCCATTCTTCTTGCCACTCTTTTTTTACTGTTGTTGTTATTTTTGTTGTTATTATTTTTGTTGTTGTTTACCCTCAGTTTTTTTTCTGGTTTTATGTTGTGGCTTTGCATTTGTGCATTCAACTGAACTCAAAACGGGGCGTGTGGCATTGGCAGCTTTTGTTGGCATGGCCAGTGATAGAAGAGGGCGGGGTCAGTCGGCAGACTTGCGAATATTGGATAAATTATATACAATAATTGACTTGAAACTACATTCAATATTTGCCAAAAGCATTTGCTGTAATTAATTTTAACAAGATTTTGGAAATTTTAATTTGTAGTTCCTTTCAAGCCATTTTAAGTAAAGTTTATGTTCATTTATTACTATGATATATGCGATATAGATCAAATATATATAAAGTTAGCTGGTAAATAAGAGTATTTTTAAGAGTACAGAGTAATCTTTAAACTTAACATTAAAAACATCTTCTACACATTAAACAAGGCAATGAATTGGGAAACACCTCAAAGTAAAATCTCATGATTTCGTTGAACTTGCAAATTTCAAGAGTCAGGTGAAAACCGGATCATGTCGGCTTACTTTTTTTTATAATTTTGTCACGAAATGTGTAAAGTAAAAGTAAAGCATTAATATTCTTGATCAGGTTGTCAGTGTTTTGATCTCTAAATTACTATGCAAATAGATAGATAGAGAAATCTGTATTAAGCGAACACAACAATAAAGTGTCAATTTGTTGGGCAATAATAGAATTAATATTCTTGATCAGGTTGTCAGTCGTTCAATCTATAAATTACTATGCAAATAAATAGTTACATCTCGATCAAACGAATATAACAAGTTGAATAGAATCCCATAGTTGTTGTAGTTATCGATGTTTAATTTTTATGAAGTAAAGTATTTTGTTAAGCAATATTAGAATTAATATTTTTTATCTGGTTGTCAGTGTTTTGATCTCTAAATTACTTTGCAAATAAATAGATGGATAAATCTGTTTTAAGATTAGATGTTATATTTTTATGAAGTAAAGTTTCATTTTGTTGGGCAATAATAAAATTAAGATTCTTGATCAGGTTTAATCCATAAAATACTATGTAAATAAATAGTTCGATCTCGATCAAACGAATATAACAAGTTGAACAAAATCACATAGTAGTCATAGTTATAGATGTTATATTTTTATGAAATAAAGTATCATTTTGTTTGATCTCTAAATTACTATGCAAATATAAAGTAAAATCTGTATTAAACGAACATAACAAATTGAATAAAATCCCATAGTTGTCATAGTTACATATGGTTTGCAATTATGTTATATAGTAGCAGTATTTGTAGTTAAGTGTACTTATTTCTAAAGAGTAACAAAGTGGAGCGTTGTGGCAACCACTTGACCCGCATTGCGAGGCTGTGACACAATTACGACCACTAATTCATTTGATTCATTTGAATGTGGGTGTTGAGCTGAATTCACGCATTTCACTTTAATATAAAATTGACTTGTTCATTTAAACTGGCAAAAAAGAGAAAAAATAAATAAATGATGAGAAAATTCATATATGCTCTCGTCTGTTTTATGTATTGAATGAAACAAATTTGCTGGGGAAGAGAAAATAATTAAAACTCATTTGCTTTGATATTGTTGATGTTTAATAAAATTGTTTGAATATTCGTAGATTGCATTTTTAATGCACATTAATCAGTTTTTTGGGATTCAAAGTCTTGACTCTTTCATAATGGCCCCAGCTTTGATTACGGGGTTTCAAATGAATTTTCGGTTTATGTATAATGAAGTCTCCGATCTCCGGTCCGATGTCTGGCATGAGGTAATAGGAGAAATATTGGCGAACCAGTTTTGGTTTCTGCTTCTGCTTTTGTTTCCTTTTGTGGGGTGAAAGTTTTCTGTTTGCATTGATTTGTATCTAAATAATCTTTAAGTTTTATGGTCAGTAGGTGGGCATTATTTGAATTTAATTTGATTAGTTTTGAGATATGAGTGAAAATCTCACAAAACCATTTCTTGGCTCTCTGCTTTTGTGTTAAAAAAAATGGGTAAATATATGTGCTTAAAATTATTTTCAAATTGGAAATAGAAAGCTTAAAATTTAGGATAGAAATTAAACGTTCCCATATATCTTAAATGAATAGCTTTATTTTATACACAAACATTTTCCCTCAGCCACTCATTAGATTAAAAGTTCAGTTATTTGTTTATAGTTGTTTTGCCCTTTTGAACTAACTTTGGCAGTCTGGTTTAACTTTAATTAACGTGGCCAACAGCAAATATGTTGCATTTATTGTTAAATATTTAAATCCAATACCAAATTGCCATATAAAATGCGCAATTGTAATGAGGGAAACGATACGAAATGGAGGATAGCCCAAAAGCGCATTTTAATGGCAACATTTTAGCTTAAACATTGTAACATTTACCAAAAACCAATTGCCAGCAAAGTGCAGTCAGAGTCAGAGTCAGACTGAGAGCGAGAGCGAGCGATGGAAAACCATGAAGAGTCGTAGTCTGGAGCTGAGAGTTGGCTTGGATTCAGTGTTGAATCCTCTTCTTCCTCCACTCACTTCACAACACTGCACTGTGTCAACTGTCAACCGCAAAATGCGCGAAAAATACAACAAAAACAGAAACAACGAGCCAAAAAATCAACTGGCAACATTGAGGGGGAGAATTTGCAGTAAAGGGACAGGAAAAGTGGCAGAGGGAGAGTGAGTGGAGAGAGGGGATGTATGTGAACTCTTTGCAGTGATTTCAATTTAAAGTGCAATGAGGTTTTTTGTTTTTTTGGACTTGTTTCTGGCCATCAAAGTTGTTGCAAAAGCTTATTTGTTCGCTGTCTGGTGTCTGCAAATCTGTTTGGCATACAGATACAAGTGCAGATACTTTGTAATACGCTCTGTTGCCACGCCCCCACAGAGAGAGAGAGAGAGAGAGAGAGAGAGGGGAGGGGTCCTACAAGAGCAACAATCAGAACTCGTGTTATTGTGGAACTTTTGATAAGCTGGCAATTCGTGGAGAGAACAAATGCCAAAGCGCGCATTTATTTTACAAATTAATTAAAACATTAACAACAAAATTCAAAAGTATATGGGGAGTAAGTATCTTTTGTATCCTTTTCGTGTATCCCACGTATCCCACGTATTTCTCGTATTTTGTATAATCCTTGGCGCAAATAAAATGCAAAATTTATTGCTTCTTTTGCTGTTGCTTTTTCGTTATGCCTTCAGCATGTTCTTGTTTGTGTTTTCATAAAATTTTACGTGTAGATTGCTCATAATTACCACTACACACATGGCACAGCTGTGCACACACACTCACACACACACAACACATAGAGACAGAGTTTCAGAGATTCAGGAAAAGCAACTGAAACTGAAAGAGCAACATAAACAGAGACAGTAGCAGTTACAGTTACAGTTACCCAGTTACATTTGTCTTTTCGGCGCGCCACGCGGCGTATGCGCAATATTTTATACCCAGCTGTAAAGTGTAAGCAAATATGGGGTATATGTGACATTGTAGCAGCTTTGTTGAGTCAACTGTTCAGCAGAGGTTTTAAGGATAGAACTTTTAGCAGAAACCTTTTTAAGTCAATTGAATTTTGTTGGTAAAAATGTTGATAATTTTTGGAAGAAGAAACAGAAGATTTTGCTTCATTATGATTTATAATTCTACCATTTTATATATACTTCTAAGTATATTCTTGAGTACAGCATATCTCAGAGTCAATCACTCTCTTAATCCAAATACTTACTTGCTTTTTATTGTCATAAAGGATTTTGAATGCGTTGTATTTCAGCTGACGCTATTGTTGTTGAGAAGGATTGGTGGATTGCGGGGTTTGCACAATTTAAGTGAGGAGGGGTCTGTTTTGGAGAGGGGGAGGGGGGAGGGGTTTTTGAGCGGTTTATCCTGTCACGCTGCTGTCATAAACAGCAGCCGGGCGTCAAATAATTGCTGCCAAATTTGTTAGTCTTTGCAGTACACGCCTCATTCTTCTCCTCCCTCCCCCCTCCAGCTGGTCGTTCAACTATAAATGTCAAGAAAAGGGTTCGCGTTCGCACAATGGGTTATAATTAGAGAGTGCACGAGCCAAAGCCAAAGCCAAATCCAAGTGGCACTTTCATAAGCCCGGCTAACTAATGGAAACTGTTGTTGTTGGGCAAAAAAAAGAAGAAGAAATACATAAGTATAAAATACAAAATACGAAATTTGAAATTTCAAATACGAAAACAAAAGTTAGGAGCGCATTGTAAAACAACCGCACAAAACAAAAGGCGGTAATTTGAAGCAGCTGGGAAGCAGCTCAGCAGCAATAGCAACAATCACAGCAACAACAACAGCAACAACAACAGCAACAACCGCAGCAACAACCGCAGCAACAACAACATCTAAGTTGACGTTGACGTTGACGGCAAAACTAAAGTCAAAACAAATAATTTGCTATAATAACTAAGAGCGTAGAGCAAAATCAACTGAAAAACAAAAGAAAAGAAGCAACAGCAAAAGTAATAGACAAGTGGAAGTGAAACAAAGAAAAGCCAAAACCAAACAACAACAACACTAACAATAGCAACAACAACAAGAGCAACAACATCAACAGCGACAACAACATCACTTACAACTCTCAGCTCAGTCTCATAGAAACTTTCTCCTTCTTTTTTCTAGAGATCTCGCCAGTTAAACGTCGTCATCTTCAGCGTCACTTTGTTGTTGTCGTCTGGTGTGTATGTGCGTGTGTGTGTGTGTGTGTGTGTGTGCCAGTGTGTGTTAGTCTCAGTTGGTTTTGTATACTTTACAAGTTAAGGAGCTGCTAGTCTCTGTCTGAAAAACCCAACCACAAGACTATTAAACGCACACTTGCGTAGAGTTTTCACACCCGCCATTTCGGTTTTCCACTCAAGGCGAACCACAAACGCCGTAAACAGTTTTCAGTTTTCTGTTTTCAGTTTTCATTTTTATTTTTATTTTTTTGCATTTTATGCAAAAACAACTTTTGCAAATCTCGCACAGCTGCGGCTTATAAAACCCCCCTCCCCCAATTGCATTTCATTGCCAGCAGCTGGTTTTAGCCTTGGCTCTTAGCCCCATCTCATCCTGCAATGAGAAACGAGTCCACGAGAGAATCGGAGAATGTGAGAATCACCCGCATGTCTTGGCTCATAATTTTTCGTTACGCTTATCGACAAACTGCAATCAGCATATAATTTACAGATCCCTCGCCTCCCTCAATCCCACTATCCACTATCCACTATCCGCACTTTAACCGATCCACGTCCATGTGCTTGGACACCAGTGTTGGCGTTTGGTTTGCTGATAAAAGCAGCAAAAAAAAAACACTAGAGACAACTAATATCTCAAATAATTTATTTTATATTCAATCAAATTTATAATTAATCAGCTAAACACAATTAATTCAGAAAACATCAAATTAGAGTTATAAACTAAAAACCTAACTTAAATTATAGCATGGCTTCTTCGTAGCCTTCAGCTAAATTATTTAATATTTATTTAATGAACTATTTATTTGTTGGTGATTGCTTTTCTGAAAACCATCAAAATTGTTAGCTCATTATACAAATTCCAATTTAGTAGTTGCAGGATTTTTAATTAAATTCAAAGTCTTCTACATCTAACTGGACATTTGATTGTGGAACATTTCATAATATAGATATTTCAAAAACATTTCTGTAAGCTGATTTACATTTTTTTTAACTGTAAGCCAGCAATTGACGCTTTGATAGTGAATTTTTTTTAAAAGCAGTTATTGTCTCATAGTAAATTTATGAGCATTTACAAATTCTTGTATCATCGAAGCTAAATTATATATACATACATAGTTATAGGAATATCAGACAGTGCAAAACAAAATAAAATATAACTAGGTAGGAAAAACAACAGCTAAAAAAACCTCGTGGTGTATAGACTTCATGATTATACACTTGCAAGCAAAAAAAAGATCACTAAATCTAGTGGCAAAGTGGCTAAAACGACAACACTGCTGGACACCCTCATGTCGAGGCCTGCATCTCATGGCACTGACCATATACCATGCCTACACTCCAACTACAACTCATTCCGCAGTTAACGCTAAAAACCATAGCAACGATAAGGCACAGAAAATGGTCATATAACGATAGGCCAACCCTGGTTCCGAGGGAGAGAGAGATGCAAGAAGAAGAGATGGGAGTAAATTTCAGTATGTCATTGTGATAGAAAAAAGTACTGAAATAAGGGACACAGGAAATTATGCGTAATGAAGTAAGCAATGGGTGTGCGTATCTCTCTGTGTATAAATATATGTGTGTGTGTCCTTATCACTGTATGTGTGTGTGTTGTGTTGTTGTTGTTGCAGCTTGTTGCTGTTGCTGGACCTTGTGTCTTGTGCTTCTTCATCTGCTTGTTTAGCTTGGGTAGTTTTTATTCGCTTCGTTTCCGCGTCAATTTCCTTTAATGTGCTGTGGCGTGATGTCCCTTAGTGTACACACACACCACACACACACATACACCACACACTCGCACACACACACATATGTAGCAAGTATGCTATCTCTATATAACTCTCAATCAGTTTTGCGTTTTATGCGCACTTTTATGACTTGTGTTTTGTTTTGTTTTGTTGTTACTTGTGGTGGTGGTTGGCACTGTATTTTATCTGCGTAATTGAGTTCGTTTGCACATTAGCAACATCAACAGCAACAACATACAGCAACAACAACATACAGCCACAACAACTACAAACAACAACAACAATAATAGCAAATGGCAAAATTTGAATTGTGGGTATAGTTTAGTAATGGGGCGTTGGTAATTGCCTAGCCATGTGTTATAAATGTACAGAAAGTCTTTCAGTTGAAAGATGACAACAGCTTTCGATAAGAAAAATGTATATATAAATGGAAGAGCCATTAAAATTTATATGACTTTATCTATAATATTTATAATATTCTTTTGCTGAAACACGCTTAATTGAATATCCATTTGAACAATATGGAAACTTAATAGAAATGCAAAAAAAAGGTGCTATAAGTGTGCAGGAAGACTTTCTGTTAAAAGAAGACAACAGCTTTCAATAAAAGAAACGAGTATAGATGGAATTAAATGTAAGAAAAGAGACAGGACTAAAATCCGGCAATACTTCAGCTATAATAAATATATTATTAGTTAAGTTACATTGTATCAAATTGAGTATTAAACTAACTTTATAGAAAAGCAAAGAAAAGAAAACATTTTCAATATTTAAAAGTACTTAGTCAGCTTCCACTATCCAGAGTTAAACTTTGGCATAGTTAGTTTGTTCTCTTTTTTTTCACTTATATCGAAAAGCGAATCAATTTTCCATTTTGGACCATAAATCTCAGCTAAACACACAATTAAATCAGAAAAATTGATTTATAGAAACAATAACACAGAGCTTATTCATAAAACAATTTATATGGAAAGTCGCAGCATCACCAAATAAATGTAGTTACCATAAATTACAAATAACTAATAATTTAAGAATTAAATCGTATTGAATAATACTTATGATACTTAAGCACATTGTTCATTTAGCTGAACTTTGTTATTATTATAGAAATTATAAACAAATTATTTCAACGTTATTTTGTTTTTCTCATTCCAGGTATGTTCATGTCGATCTGTATGTGTGAGTCTATAATCAGGCATTAATATTAATGCACTGGCATTTAATGATCCCGGGCATATGCCAATCTCAGGTATTTATGTGTATGCCATTTGCTGTTGTGTGTGATGAAAGCCATTTGCGTTGCCAAACGCATTTTAATAGCTCCCCGGCAACAATATCAAATTATAAAAATAATATTATAATAATAATAATGAGGGAAGCATAATAAACTTTAATATAAAGAGGGGCCAGCTTTGATGATGATGATGATGATGTGAGAGGTCCAATTTATATTTGTGAACTGTCCCAGTTTGAAGCCCCTTTTTTTAATGAGTAATTTGTGAGCTGTGCATTTATATGCAATAAGAAATAATGTCGGATGCGGCAAGAGTTTAAAACCAATTTACTGATAACTGGTCAATGGAAGAAGTAAATTTGAAAAACGAAAAACGAAAAACTAATTGCAATTTTCGCACTCGACATTCACCGAGATAAGTTAAAAAATATGGGCCCAAAATGAACCCAATGGCTGAATTGCGTGCTGAAAACACTTTTAGATATTTATTTTTCTTTTTTGGCCAGGTTAAGAAAGAGCTGTTGAGCAGACAGTTTAGCTGACTCACGACTTGGCCACCATTTGACTTCTCTTTTAGCCCAATGCAGCAAAAAATGAAACCAAGTCAGCCACAGAGGCATTTCAATCAGCTAGAAAGAAGAAAAAAACACGCTGCTTAGCAACGTGCCATGACTAAATTGTTGGTACTGATGATGGTACCAAAATAACCAGATAGTCTCTCGACTCTCGGGACCAGAGACTTAACTGGAGACCATACTCAATAGCCAACAGCCAATAGTCACAATCCATTGTGCATTGTGCAAAATTAGCCACATTTATGAGCATGAACGAAAAGCATTTCTAAGCCTGAACCCGAGTCGAAACGTGTGAACGTGAACTGGTAATCGATGAGCATTGGGAATGATGGTATTGGACATGGCTTGGACTTGGACTATGGATACCGAGACTCTGGCTAAAATGGTAAAGCTTGCTTTTTGGTACGTGCACAAGGTCAAGTTGTTTATGGCCAAGCACTTGATATTCGATATCATCGACACTCCATACCCGTGAACAAAACCAAAAAACCATTTTGGCCACATTTGAGTTCGTGTTTTTTTTTTTTGCTTCTACCTCTTTTCTTCTTTCCATTTCCTTTGTGCCGAGTTATGAATATGTATGTATTTTGCTGATGAAGTGCTCTGCAAAATGCATAGCTATTGAATTTATTTGATTTTGAATTTATTGTCTGAACGTTTCTTTCCCCACCTTCCTCCCCACCCCCTTTATTCCTTTGTCTCTCTCTCTGTCGTTGTGCCGTTATTATGTTGCAACTTTGGCGGTTGCTACAAATCGTTTACGCTAACGATTTTGTACCTCTCCAAATTGATTTCGTGCAAGTTGAAGTTGAAGTTGCTTTGCAAGCTAAAAAGTAAATATTTAAATTCAGCTTCAATTATTAATATGAAATAATAATATTTCTGAGCAGCAAATATTCTGTTATGAAAAGTCAATATTTTAATTTAGCTACAACTGTTAAAATGATTTTGTATTTCATATTTTTTATAAAATTTTAAACAAATGTATTTCTGAGAAGCAGATGAAAATTATAGGGGGTTCTGCAAAACTAATTATTGAACCATATAGGAAGCCATTTATATATCTGAAGCCAAGGAATATTTATTAATTAATTAAAGCTTATATTTCAATCAACTAAAGCTTGCTTTCTAAGGTTCTACTCTGGTTTTCTCACGTTGTGGATTCTGTTTTCTACAACAGCTCAACTTTAATATGATTATTTGTATACTACTTGAGTAAGTACTCAAATTTCAACAGCTATTAAATTATTGATAGAAACAATCAGCAAAAGCGAATAGAACATTTATTTACCTGTCAGACTATTTATATTAATCTTGCATTTAAATGATAGAGATACTTTATTTAACGATTCTTTTTGAAGAACCAGTAGAATTGAATTGTTAACAATGTATGTATAAATTGGATCTTTTTTTAACACTTCACATAATCAAACTCATCAAGTTCTAATGTGTCATGTTTTTAGAGTGTAATCACATATTAATTATTCCGATTAGATACGTACTTCCTGATCATTTAAAGTGCTTTCGATTCGCCTTCCGGTGCTTTTGACGCTTTCATTTTGTGTGAAAATCGAATTCGCGAGAATTCAAATTTGAATTTGTTGCAAAAAGTGTTTAAAATTGTTTTTGCCGTGTCATTTGAAATGCTTGTGGATAAGCATGTGGGGTATATTTGAATTTCGAGCTATATGCTGATGATTCTCGAAAGCAAAAGTTATGCAGCTCTTCTGTCTGCTAAACCCCTCCCCTCCCCTCTACCATTTATACCCTACACTACCTCTCGTTGACCCTATCGGTTATTGTTGTATATGGTTTGCTTTTTTGGTCTGTCGTTTTCGCCGTCACTTTCCATTTTAGACATTTGCAAATTTGCATTTTGCTGTTATTGAATATGTATGACATACTGTAGTGTATAGAGAGAAAAAAGCAGACACAGCAACAACAATAACAACAACAATAAAAACAACAACAACAACAATAGAAACAACAACAATATGCTCACATTTGTCCCACGTATTTCATTTAATTTCTGTCGTGTATTTCATTTCAATCGGCTTTTGCTTTTCATTTGGCGCGACTTTCGCGCAAACCAAAATTCCAATTTGCATATGGAGGGCACCTCCGTTGCCAGGGCTGGGCAACTGTGTGGCAACTATGTGGCGCCCCCTCCCTGGCGAGAGGACAACAAGAGTAGGAAGGAGTCTATCGGGGTCCTAAGCGTTTGCCATCAAATTAATGCGCCCAAAAGTCGGGGCAAAAATTGAAAATAAAATGCGCACAGATTGAAAAAGTGAGCGGCAAATGAAACGTGTCCTGTGCCAAGGACTGTTGTGTGCCAGGAGGATTGTGCCCAGGATCTGAGACGTGACCTAGCTATAAAGTGGGCTCAGGTGGACACAGGCTACAGATAGTACACCTACAAACAGTGGGCAGTGGAAAATGTTTAATAGAAAAATTATGCACTGATTTGTATTTGGTCTTAATCTTTTTATTCCCTCACTCTCTCTCGCTCTCTCTCTTCCACTCTGAATCATTCTTTTTCGTCTTTTTTGGCTGTGTCATTTTCATGGCTGGCTGACTGGCGCTTATGCAAATCGCGCCACAGGAGCTGGAGAACAGGATAGGCGAAAAGGACAAACCATAGCAAGTTCCGAGACGAAGAAATCGCAATCGAAATAAATTGCCAAAGTGTCGTCTGCAATGCGATGCGGATGGATGAGAGAAGCCCCATTTTGTGGGTGTGTGTGTGTGTGTGTGTGGGCGGTACGGGGGGAGTGGCATGTGGGCGTTGCCGGGTCAGACCAGCTATCGATGGCAGCAATTTCCGGCAGTCAAAGAAAGAGAGGAAATGCCAGCGAAAATGCCCCGTTACATGGCAGAACGCCTGCTCCTCTTCATTCTGCTCCTTCTCCTTATCCTCTTTTTTTCCCTTTTAGCCGCCACTTCCCCCCCCCCCCTCCAGTCGAGTGTCGTAAAAACAAACGCCAAATCCGCCGCATCAAATTGGCTAAAACAAATAAAAAAAAAGAAAATATACAAAAAACCGAGACGCGAATAAACTCAATTGGAAATCGCCGTGCGGCACTCGAGAAAAATTCCAAATCGTCCCTTTTTCTTTTACTTGTTGTTTTCTTTTATTTTTTTTTGGTTTACGCATAACATTTGCAGTTAGTGGCAGAGTCACGCTGCCACGCCTTCGAAACTACTAAAGCACTTTTAGAACAATGACGGCTGCAAACTTTATGCCCCAGCAACACCTCCCTCTCTACCCCTTCTTGCTCTACACTTGGAAGTCGCCACTCAACTGGAGTTTGCAGTCAGAGTACCTCGATCCCCACGCACCGTTCGATTTGTCAACGATTTCAAATGGGTTGCATTTTTATTGGCAAAGCGCTGGAATTTCATTTTATTGGCCATTTTTGGGTGACCTTCGTGCCAACAGCGAGAAGAAATATCCAAGCTGAGTTTTGGCTGCCGTCTGAAGGCTTTAGATACCCTGGAAATCGGTGCTAGGTGTATAGCCTGTAATGATGGATATCGATACCTAAACATTTTGTTCTATTTTGTGTTATGTTTGTGTATTATAAATATTATGTATATTTTTTTTAACATTATTTCTTAATATCATCATGAATATATTTAAATAAGTTATTAAAAGCACTTTTTTAATTAATAATTAATCATATTTGAAGATATCAATTAAGATAGTTCTCGTAGAATGTAGTTTACAATTCTTTTCCTTGTTTAGCAGAAATGTAATGAACATAGTAAATCAGTTTAGACATTCTAATATTTAGTATTAACAATTAATCACACTTGAAGCATAAACTTCCTTTCACAAAGCTTTCAATTAACTTTCTTGTTAATGTTATTTGAGAATTTACTGAGTATCTTCAAGTCGTGTAATCTTCACATTGCAGCGAGTTTTCATCTTATTTTTGGCGAACAAATTCCGCAGTAAATTGCGCTTGGCAACCAAGTTTTTGCATAATTTGAATTGTTCGCTGTTATTGGGTTTTGTGTGTTGAGTTTTCTCAGTTTTTCACAATTTTCTGGCGCTTCGGCTTCGGCTTATTGCAAATTCAATTTGTAGTAGACGTCCGTCGTCAGTGCTGATTCTGAATCTGAATTGAATTACTTTCTTTAATTGGTAGCTAGAGAAGGAGAGAGAGAGAAGGAGAGAAACTGGACCCATAAGTGGCTGCCACAATGATAAACGAGGCCCAAGCATCACAAATTGCTGTGGCAGCTCCTCAAGATCTCAACTCTCTCAATGCAACTCCACAAATGGGGTTAATGGGCTCGACTTGGACTCGAGACTCAAGACTCGAGACTCAAACTCTAACTCCAAGTCGAATTCGAAGTCGGACTGAAAGCGACTGCATTTAGCTGCAATTACATGGCAAATATCAAAATAAACTTGCACAAAAGCTTTTCCTTTGTGGATTTTCTTTTTGCAATTGCGTGTCGTGCAATTAATTTTCCCAACACTCTTAAGACTCTTTTATAAGCACTGGTCCTGCTGTTTACTATGTTTTCCTGTCATTAAGTCTCTCTCTTGACTCCAGCTGATAAATGTCTGTAAATATGGTAACTTTCACGCACACACACACAGGCACACACAGGCACACACACTTCCCTTTGGCTCAATTTGTCGACCATCTGTGAGTGTTTCACACTTAATGAAATCCCATGCCACATGTCTGCAGGTGTCATAAACATAATTCACGACAACCACATAACAACATTTAATAATTACCCCAACACAGGGTCAAAACTATACACAGACTTGCAACTTAATGGCGAAATTCTTGACAAACCTTCAACTTGAGCAAGACTTGTTAAAGACCAGTCTTAAGAAAGGGGTATTCATCAAGTTTAGGTACCGAATTGACCCAGAGACGAGTATTTTACACTCGAATAAAGGTGTTTATAATTTGAAGCAGATGTAGCAATTGGAACTAATTAGATTCTGTTCATGAATTCTGTAGTACAGTGTACTTTATCATCTGTTATAAATTATTCACTGGACATGCTCGTGAATCAAGATTTCATTTGACTTTGTCTGCTCTTTGTTCGATATATGTATCTGAAATATCAGAGTTGTCGGGCTTATAAAGGCAATCGACACCTTTGGCAATGCCACAAAAGTACTCAAACGATTCACTGATTCACTGCTGATTCACAATTATATGTGAATAAGTTTATGACCATGTCAGATCAGATCTTAACCCAAAAGATATTAAGCCACATCCGACAAAGATGTTGAAATCTTGCCATGTTTTTAGTTCTTTTCATTGTTAAATAATAGTAAATTATCCCTTTTTGGAGTGCCACACACATACACATACACACACAGTGGTGCACATAATTTGTGGCACAAGCGTGCATAAGTATTTTAAGCATGCCCCAAAAGAGAATGCCACACAAAATCCATTTGGTGCTAAATTAAATCACTTGAAGATGCCATCGTCGCGATATTAAAAGCGCATAGAATCCAAGTGAAATCACTGTGGGACTTTTAGACTAAAAGGGGGGAACTCTAGTGTGAGTGTGGGGGGGGGACTGTGTCTATGAGTGTGGAACGATCCAGCGAAAAGAAAAACAAAGACAGCAACAACAAATTGAAATGACCTACATAATGGCCAAAAGCGACAACATTGCTGCTGTTGTTGTTGTTATTGTTGTTGTGATTGTTGTTGTCGTTGCTGGCATGATTATTGTTATTGTTGCCCATCATAGAGCAATGCGAGAGAGAAACGACGACGGCGACAACTGCATGAATGAATGAACCAGCCTCATCATGAGCTAACGAGCAATTTAAGAATTTAATTTATATATATACACATATACAGACACTGAAAGATACAGATACAGCGACTGGGCGATCCATGACTGCTGGCTGCCACTGTCATTGTATATGCCGCTTGCAACATGACAGCGGGCAGCAGCAACAACAGCAGCAGCAGCAGCCTTTGGAGCCTAATGACGCAGCCACTTAAGCGCGTTTCGTGTTGTCTCTCTGTGTGTGTGTATGTGTGTGCCACAGTGTATCTGTGTGTGTGTGTGCGCCACATTGGCTGCGGTTCTTTCGTATGCTGACTGCGTCTGCGGTAGCTGTTGCTGCTCTTGCTGCTGCTGCTGTTGCTGCTGTCGCATTGGCAACATGTAAAAGTAATTGCCAACCCGGATGCTTGGCAGCCAACGTTGCCAGCGTCATGACTGTGCCACATGAAAGCCAGAAATTAGAAACGGATCTGAAATTAGAAATGCCTCAAACCCAATGCAGCTCTTCAGTTGCTGTTGTTGTTGCTGTTGCTGCTGATGCTGTCAACGTAGCAATCGCAGTCGTAGTCCCAGTCGCAGTTCTCGTGCCTGGTCACGATGTTTGGCACTTGTTCCTGCCATAATCGTGTGTGGGTGACATTTATATGTATATACAATATATATATATTTATATCTGGCTATATATAGAAATGTTTAAGCATACATATTATGCCAGCTGGCTGCAGCCTTCGAGTCTGCAGTTGCCACAGTTTACACTTGGCATGCTGCCCTATATACACCAATACTATAAATCCCCTTCCTTTTCCTTCACTTCACTTCACTTCCATTTCCATTTCCTCTTCTTGGCCTTTATTCATTGTTTGTGTGTGTGTGTGGGCGGCATTTGTTGGCAGTGCAATGATTGCGTTTTATGCATTCAAAAATTGGCAATAAACGCGTTCGCTGCTGGCAAACTTTGTCCGCAGTTATAGCCCCGTTTGCCATCGATGGACAGTGCCAACAACAGCAACAACAACAGCAACAACTTTGCCATATAATCTTTTACGCGCACATTAAGCTCACTTACGAGCGAGTTCACGACAATGCCCAGAAAGATAGCAAGACAATGTTCCAGAGTTGGCCAACAACGAGACTTTGCGGCACCTTGTGACATAGACAAGCCAACTTGCAACTGGCAACTGGCAACTCTCAGCCTGCAACATCAACATGGCAACTGTTAAGTTTTCAAATGACAGCAGCTGAAAGTGGTCGTTAAGCTTTGGATTACACTTGGTTTATCTGCTAAGAATATGTGCAATGTATAAACTAAGTAGTTCTCTTTTTGCAAACACCATTTGCTTTTTCCATCACTTGCAAGCTTGCAGCAAGATTAAGTTGTTGCACAAACTAAAAGCTCATTTATTTATTGCTAAAGAAGAACTTTTAAATAAAGCAAAAATAAAGTAAAAGATGAGATTTTAAATAAACTGATATAGTATGTATAACGAGAGGGTCAGAGAAATAAAGAAAATATATATTTGTGCATTAACAAAATTAAAGTTAAATTGAAAAATTGAACTATAATTTAAATTTCATTTCATTAAAATAAAGATTAACATGACTTATTTATCTACACCTGTTCACATATGTAATTTCAAATGATAAGTATTATATAGGTAGTATTTTCGATGTTCCGACTAGCGCCTTAATTTATAAGCCTTGTCTTGTAGCGTTAGGAATCAAATCATAATACATACATTTTATATTACACGATTTAAAAATTACAAAATTTAAATTATAAACATGAAAAGCTGAAACAAAATAGTTGTGCTTGTTACGTTTGCAACTTAAAGCTCATTATCAGAGAATAAGCGCTTGATCAGTGCAGGATTAAGTGCAAGTTATAGCTAGTGTCATTTAGCAAAAAGTATTTAGCGCAACAACAAGCAGCTCGACAAGTCAACTTTGCATTGTCTGTCTGTTTGTCTTTCTGTCTGTCTGTCTGTCAGTCTGTCTGTCTGGGGTATATCAGTGTCGTGTGTTCGTGTGTTACGCCCACTGGCACTTTAATATAAACTGTGAGGCGTGAAGGCGCTGAAGACAGCGGACTGCAATTTAAACTGAACTGAACTAAACTAAACTGTGCTGAACTGAACGGAGTTGAGCTAAACTAAACTCGACTCTCGGCTTTGGCGTCAGTCAAGCGTCAAAGCGTTTTCAGTTAAGTTGGAAAAACGTTGCCAAAGTTCGGAACACACTCCCTTTTTACTCCTCTCCCTTCTGCTCTTCTACAACTTACCCTCGTCAAGACTTGTCTTCAAGTTGAGTCTTCGTCTTGAGTCTTCAGTTAGTAGGTCAGAAGTTTCTGTGGCTATGTGTGAAATTGTTACTTTTACTCTAATATTTTAGCTGCTCTTTAAGTACACAAAAGCACAACGTGACTTTGTCTCTTTTCCTTAGACATTTTATAGTCGTCTGTGTGCTTTCATTTTTATATGTGCAACAACAACAACAACAAGAACAACCAGTTACAATAACAAATAGCAGCAACAATAGAAGTAGCGATTTTAATGCTGGGTGAATGTCATGTTCTGGGACTCAAATGCTGCTCCCACTTCCCCCTAAGGCAAGAGCTACTGGTTTTCATTTTATGTTAACCCACACAGAGAGAGACACAGAAAGCCAAAGAGCTAGACAGAGAGAGAGAGAACAAACAGAAAAAGAGACGGCAAGACAATGACAAAGACGACTCTACTTATAAGAAGTCTGGACAGATACTTACTTACATTTACAGACTTCAACAGACTTGTTCGAATATTATTCACTCTTTTTCTCCTTTTCAGTCTCCCTGTCTCTGTCTCTGTCTCTTTCTCCATCTTTCTGGTCTTTTGATGAAAATTCTTTGAAGTTTTTAAAGCTGTCGCAGTGTCATGAAATTTAATAGAACACCTGAGCTCAGGTCTCTGCTTTATGCGTTGCAACTTTGCAGAGGTTTATGTGCTCTTTTAATAAAACAGAATTTTTTAAGATAGGAAGGAAGGATAACTGAACCCATTAGCCATAAAAGAGTTGTAGAAGCAACTTTAAAAGCTTTTGTTTTTAATATATTTCTTATTAATTAAATTTTCTATTTAAATATTAATACTCTAAATTTGACCAACTTTAAAAGCTTTTGTTTTAATATATTTGTTATTAATTTAATTTTCTAATTAATTATTAATACTCTAAGCAGCTGCTGTAGTTAAAACTGACTTGTTTTTAAAAACTGCTTTAAAGTAGATTGAAACTTATGTGGATAGATTTTAGAAAATAAAAATGAAACTCAGCTGAACTCATAAGTCATAAAAGAGTTATGAAACCAACTTTCTTATCAACTAAATTTTTTTGTTTAATTATAAATAGTCTAGGCAGTTGTTTTAGTTAAAACTGACATATTTTTAAAAGCTACTTTAAAGTAGAAAGAAACTTAACTAAGTGGATTTAACAAAATTAATAGAATTTTAGAAAATAAATAGGAAACGCAGCTGAACTCACAAGTCATAAAAGAGTTAAGAAACCAACTTTAAATGCTCCTGTTTTTAATATATTTAGTTCTAATTTAGCATGCCATTAAATGAAAAGTAATCTAAGCAGCTGCTGTGACTAAATATGATTATTATTGTGGGCTGCTTTTAAGCAGAAAACGACTCTAGCTGAGTTAACCGAGTTTTAGAAATAAGGAGGGCAAGAAATATAGAACCAACTTTCATGATTTTACTAAATATTCTTTTTGTTTTAATGTTGCATTAAATTGCAAATAACCTTAGCAGCTAATTTAGCCAAATATGATTATTTTTGTAGGCTGACTGAAAGCAAAAAGTGACTCAAGCTAAATTAAAGGTCTAAATTCGCTTAGCTCCGGGTTTAATGCAGAAACAAAAATCAAGGTGTCTTAATTTCATGCCAAATAACAAAAGCCTACAACAAAACAATAAAGAAACTGGAAAAAATAACAAACTCCATTACAAATCAGAACTGCGGTAAAGTTGAAAAGCGCTCTGTAATTATGCCTTCGGTTTTTGTTGTTGTTGGGCTTGTTTTGGGGGAAGTTCGGGGAGTTGAAGGAGGGTTTGATTGAAAGTTGAAAATGGCTTTTTGGGTTTTTATTTTTTGTTTTTTTTTTTGCTTAAGTATAAGCGCCCACTTACATTTAGTGGAGCAATCTAATACTAAACCCAACTTAGCCCAGCTCAGTTCAGCTCAACAGAGTCCACTCGGAACTGACTCGGGGTCTGGTTTTCAGGTCTGGGTTCGAGCAAATAAAAAGCGAAACAGAAAACGCTTTGTCAGTGGCTCCAAACTCCTAACTCAAACTCAAATTGTATTCATCCATCCAACCAACCATCCATCCATTCATCTGTTTGGGCAGCTCTTGTGAAAAATCATTATTTAATTTGCTATTTTCCATGCTCTTTATTCTTGCTATTCGTCTTCTCATATTTGTTATTGTTGTTGCCAAAGAAAATGTGCCAATGTTATTATCTTTAGATGCTTACTAATATTTGCACTAATTATAGACACTGACTAGAGTTATATATGTATGTATATGTCGATTGCCTCATTTATTCATTTGAATTATGCAATAATGAGAGAGAAACAGAAATAGAGAGAAGAAAAGAGACAAGAGAAAAGAGAGTAGAAAGTAGCTGGCAAAAAGCAAATAAATAAAATATTTATGTTAATTTATTTATACAATAATACAAAATTCGCTTTCAGTGTGCGAATTCATTTTGACTTTATTTAATTAGTGTCTGTTTGCACCTCAATGCAGTCTACAAATGCCACGCCCCTCTTCCCAGCTCCCATCTCCCACCTCCCACCTCTCTTTATATTTTCGTGTGCCTGGCAAAGTTTTCATTTCTGTTTTCCGTTGTTTTTTTTCTTCTACTCATTCACTTTTGTTTTTAGACGTGTTAATTATGCGCCAGTTTCTGATTTCTTTTTAGGCGAATTCAGACGAAATGCAGTCTAAACAAACTTTAGCAATTTGTGTGTCGAGTCTATAAGGAAAACTCAAAGTTTTCCACACTCGTTATACAATATACGCAATTTATGTCATTTTCTTTGAAGTATCTCTTCAATTAAGGTTTAAGACAACAGATTTTTCCAAGAATTGTCCTGCTTTCTGTTTTATTTATATTTAATCTTATTATATAAAGAAATTGGTGTCATTTCATTGGAAAAGTCTCATAAATTACTGATAAAATGCAATCTATTATTATTCTGTTTTATTAGAGAAATTCAGACTTTTCCAAACATTTTTCAAACTCGGAGCTATTTGAGATATTTCAATATTTCTTTAGAGAATTTGTGTCATTCACTTTGATGTGGCAAAGCTTCATCAATTACTCTGCACGTTGCCGTTTCCCACAGCTTTAGTTGCTTTGCATATTTCCCTTTGCCGTTTGCCCTTTGCCCTCTGTTTTTTCCCCCCCGCCAAGCCGCAAGTTCTAAGTACTCGCTGTACTTTTGTGTTGTATTGTCGAATGATTTCTGAGCTGAATTGTAAAGAGAATTCAGAATTGCAGAGACCCCATGTCGAAGTGGCAACGACCTCCCAGACGCCAACAACAACAAAGATGCCGCTGGCAACGTGTGGCAGCAACTCTGCGTGTTGCACCAACAAGAACAACAATAACAACAATAACAACAAGATGATTGATTAACGTCAAATTAGCATCACAGCAAGTAACAACATTGAATTACAATACTTTAATATACAGATACTTATACAGATACAGATGCAGATAGAGATACAGATATAGATACAGATACAGATACAGATACAGATACAGATGCAGATGCAGATACAGATACAGATACAGACACAGATACATTTACAGATGCAGATACAGATACAGATACATTTACAGATGCAGATACATATAGATTGCAAATGAGGCTGAACTAAATGCGATACATTGGAAATTGAAGATTCAATTAATTGAATGATGGGTTAGGGCGGTGGGAAGGGAATTTAATTACGGGTGATACTTGCATTGGGTAATCAAATCATCAACTAATTGCGCAGTTGTTATTTTGCCATAGAAGTACATACAAATATCGAGTATATACTTACTTGGACTTGTATGAAAAGAAGCTACTTATAAACTTGTCTATTCTGTCTGTCTGTTTTCGTTGTCTACCTCAAAAGTAGTTCAGGGGCAGCTTACAATTAGTAAACAAGTATATCAGAAACAGCAGCTCAGAGAAGCAGCAAACAGACAGTAAGTCAGTCAGTCAGACAGTCAGTCTGTCCGTCAGTCAGTTATTCAGTCAGTCAATCAGTCAATCAGCATTAACATTAACGGCCAGCTGCATTTTTAATTTATAATTAATTAATTGCAATTTGTAATTTGCCAACATTGACACAGTTTTTCGCGCCGTTTAATAAAGTACAAGCATGTAAAATATATACATACATAACATACATACAAAAAAGAAACTTTCCATTTTGCTGCAACAGTTTTTCATTTAAATGATGGCTTTTCCGGCTGTCAGCGTCACATTCACAAGAGACTGCACAATTTTCAATTGATTAAGCAATTTCATAGTTTGCCCAACAACAACAATAACAACAGCAACTATAGCAACAATAAAAGCGAATGCCAAAGTTGTTGTCAAGCTCATTTCGATAAGCACTTTTTCAAAAAGATTGATTAAAATTTCGTTCCACTCTCAGTAATTGTTAATGAAAGAAATAACAACAAACGAAGGGTCGTAAAAGTCGTCCATAAACTTTCAACAGTTGCCCCTCAACAATTAACCAAAGTTTTATATACGTTAACGAATTTAAAGATTTTAAGACTTTGCACTAATCAGAGTTTCAAATGACCAAACACCACAGTCTGCATCAATTTCGTTTTATTTCATTTCATTTATTGCGGAAATCCCCATAAGATCTAAAAACTCCATTTATTGTTGTTCAGCGAAAAACTTAATTATAGCAAATAATAAAACTCAAATTGCACGTTTGTTAAATTGAAAAGCTAATGGAACTCTAAATTGTATTTTTAATTTTAACTAGTTAATATACTTATTAACAAATGGTGAACTGAAATTGAAAAGTGAGATTTACAATGCTTTTTGTAAAGTGCCAATGACACTAGCTGAAAGTTTGCGGTGTGAAAAAATACAAAATTTATAATATAATAATAATATAAATATTACATTTAATATCCCTAAGTAATGTTCACTCTGTTCTATGGCTTTTTTGCGTGGAACTTCTTAAAATAAAATAATATTTAAGAAGAAAGAAAGAAAGAAAAGAAATGACTATTGTATAGCTAAAACATGAACATAAACCTTAATTGATGAAATTATATTTTTGTATTATTCGTCTAAATTTATATTGATATATATTAAATATAACATTGAGTTTTTCAAAGGATTTCCGTTTCTTCTATCGTTTACCTTCTAAGCGAAAATGCTGATTAAAAAACGGGAGTTAAGAAATAAAGAATAGTTTTAATATTTTTTTTGGCACTAGCTGAAAGTATGTTTTATATAATTGGATTGTCTACTTACTTTAGGTCAACTATAGATGTTACCACTATATAATTTTAATAATGATTCATAACAGCACTCTTTTTAAACATCAGTAAGCTATAAGACTGTATTTGTTTTGTTTTTCTTCTTCAATTGTGTTTGTTTCATTCTATTCTTTTATTTCTGATGCTTTGTCGTTGACCGATTTACCTTTTGCTTTGCTATTTTGCTATTTTGCATACTCATTTCCGTCGAGCTTGAGCTCTGTGCGATGCGCTAAAAAGATCTTATTTATCATGACATGACATGACAGCTGATGAAACATTAAAGCCGCGGCCTCTGAACTCCTCAACTACCAACTCATAACCCCCTCGTAATACCACATCTCACATGGCTCAAAGATAGATCCAGTTAACAAGAGAGTCAGGTCTCAGGTAGTACACTTTTCTTTGACACAATAACAGAGATAGAAATAGGAAGAAATAGATATATACATATATATATATATACAGAGAAAGAGAGAGAGAGAGAGAGAGAGAGAGAGAGAGAATTGTGTAGATTTAATGGCGCATCATAAAAATCCTCAAAATCCTCGGGCGACAACATCAAATTATGAAACATAAATTTCCGGCCATAGCCGGTTTGCCTTTTTATGCACGTAATTTTCCAACAATTTATCATTCGGTTGCTTAAATTGCTTCGATGACACAAAAGTGGGCAACGTCCCATTGGATTTTTGGGGGGTTTGAGTTCAAGTCTGCTTCTTATTGAAGTTGAGGTTGGTTGGGTTGGGGGTTGAGGGGGATTGGTGGGTTGGGGCTGGGACGCAGCTGCTTGCCTATAAATATTTCGGCGTCTAATTGTTTGGCAAGCCCCGAGCTCAGAAAGTGTACTCCTCGCTCCCTCATCTATCCCCTAAAGGGGTTGTCAACACACACACAGAAGAGTCTGTGGCCATAAAGAAAATGCTGCCTCTGTCCGTATCCTTAAACGAGTCTCTTTCCCTTCCTCCCTCTCTCTTTGTCACTTTTCTCTCGTGTCTATAGCTACGTCTCCGCCTCCGTCTGTATCTGTGTCCTAATGAATTTACGCACACACGTCGTTTCTGTCGTCATTCTTGCACTGTGGGATGTATGCACAAATTAGCAGTCAAAAGATGCAACCGGAAATGATTTAACTTTAGCATTTAAAGTAAGACTTTGATTTAGCTAATACTCTTTATTTTAACAAATAAAATGCAAACTAATTTTGTATGTTGGTAATTTAAATGTATTATTTGTTGATTATCTTAATCTTCTGCTTATTTAATTATTTATAAACCTCTTCAAGCATATGTATAACAGCAATTTGTATAAACTTTTAAATTCAGTTAAAAGTAGCACTTGCTATTATTTTTTGACAAGTCTGGAATTAAAGCCCGGAATTTCAATGTTATTTAAAGAACTTGGCTACCAAGGTTGACATTATCAAATAATTGTCTGCAATTAAACAACAATTTTGTTGTCTTTAAATAAATCTTTAAATAAATGATAACATCAGAGAATTCATAATTGTTTTATTGTTCGTATTTTAATTACAGTCAGAATTTGTGAATGGATTTTTGAGCATTGCTTGGTCGGTCTATCCCACTGTGTATTGTCGTCGTCTTTTAATGCTGTTCCTGCAGCGTCTACGTCGCATAAATTGTCCTTGCTCCTTTTTTCTTGTATGTTGGCTGGCAAATGCGCAAAATATTCTACGCTTTTGGCCATCCGCATTCGCATCCTCCTTCATTTCTGAGCTCCAGCTCCAGCTTCATCTTTATACTCATCCTCATCCTCGTTCCGTTTCAGTTGCTCAGTCGCATCGTCATCATCTGGTCGTCTGGCCTTCTGTCTGTCTGCCTGTTTTATTGTGTTCAGTGCGCAAATTTTGGTCTTTTGGCTCATAAATCAAAAACATTACAACAATTGTCGCACACTCGCTGCGCTTTTGTTGCCTTTTCGCCTTTCGCCTTTCGCTTTTCGCTTTTCACGTTGCCACTGCCAATTTGCACGCGCCACGAAACAAAACAGCTGCCAGTCGGTCCTGTTCCTGTTCCTAGTCCTTTTGCCTGGTCCTTTTCCTAGTCCCGGCAAGTGTCCTTGCTGCCCACCTGCTCTTTAGCAAAATGGCAAAACTATTCTCATTTCTGTTCTGTTGAAAATTGTTGGCCAAAAATGTTTTAGCCAGCTGCAGAAACTGAAAACTAACAAAAGAAATTGTTTATTCCCTTTTTATTTGCAGATCCCCCTCGGAGCGTTCCGGAAAGGGCTGTTGTGGCCAATGGTTTGCTGGACCACCGCTTCGCGCCCTCATTGCTGTTGTTGCCCTTGGGGGCGTGGCCTGCGCCCTAGGCGGTGCTGCTTTGGGGGCCACAGGCTTGGCTGGACCACCAAACTCCCATCTGACGGCTGCTCTTCTAATGATTGGTAAGTAAAGAGTATTCCACAATCGTCTACAAGTGCAAATACATTACATCATAAATACATATGTATGTATGTATGTGAATGTGAACTCATTCACATATGGGCAAAAGTCGAACAATTGATGAGGCCACAAAAATGGCATTAAAATGTCTCGTCGTCGTCTTTTCTTTTCACGATGTTTACACAAGTCGCACATTTGTTGCCATTACTTATATGTGAGTTTATTTTTATTGTTGTTGTTATTGTTGTTGAATGTCTGTTTGCCTCATACAACAATTTCTACAATTATAACAGCCTTTGTTGCTGTTATTTGGTTTTTTTCCTCCCTTCTTTCCTCTTTGCAAATGGGCAAAGAGGCGTCTGCCTGACCCAGTTCGAAGAACAAACAAATTTGTAAAGACACAAAATGTGTCAATATTGTCAGAGCATTTAGTTCCGGTTACGAGTTTTATCAGCTATATAATAGTGGTATATATACATTTAGACCGATAGATAGTAAATAACTTTATTGACTTGCTGTGGGTGTAGTCGAAACATTTAGACGAATCAGTTTGAGCATTATGTAAACACAAAACTGAGGGCAGAAATGTGTAAACTTTGCTGAAAAGAATTTTACACTATAGATAAATAGACTACAATGACACTAGCTACAAGACTGACTAAAAATTATAGAGTTTAAATGTGTTGCTAAACTTGTACTGAATCTATTTCTATTTAGTTCTTATCTATGCTTGGAAAATAATGTAACTTTAAAGGAAGAACTCAAATTAAACTAACAAATAATTTAAGTAATAAACAAATATTCTCAGCAATCGATGAGCTTAAATTGTAATTTATTGTATTGATTTATTTTTTTAATTATCGGCAACTATCAAAGCTATTTTAAATTGAAAATTAGATTTACGCAATATGATCTAAACTTAACAAGTACATATAATAAATGAAATAAAATCAACTTAATATATTTTAAAATAGTTTAAAATGAATAAATAAATTTACAAATTTGCATTTCAGCTTTAATTAATTGAATTCCACTTTTGTTTCATAACATAATAAAACATATTCTGAATTTGCACATTAAGAAGTTTTACCTGTGAACTAAAACCAAATTCAAATAATCACAAAGAAGAACTGAGCAATAGAGCTTTAACTAAGCTTTAACATATTAATTTGTTAGTTTTTCTTAATTATAAAATAATAACAATTTGTTAAAAATGTTTAGCTGTGAATTTTTGCAAGCAACTTCTTGTACAATTTATCAAGAGTTTAATTTAAGTGAAAATCCAATAGGCTAAATTGTTAGTTTCTCTTAATTAGCTGATAGTTGATATTAATCTAGGTTATAAATTTGATTTGATTAAATGTTAAGCTGGGAATATTTGCAAGCACTTTTCGTACAATTTTTCACGAGCTACCAAACTTTATTCATGAGTCATTCATTTGATTCTCTTTCGCTTTCTGCGCAAAGTTCAGCAAACAGCTGTCGAGTCACTCGAAAACTCACGTAACTCTACAAATACAAGTACAGTGGGGCCAAGTGCCACACACACACACACACACACACACACACACACACACACACGTTCACGTTTCGTTTCTCCGGCTCAAGTTGCGTCTTTTTGAGTCTCTGACTGGGTTCGAGTTGAAGTCTGGGGTTGGGTTTGGGTTTAAGTCTTTGGGTCTGTATATATTACTTACTTACTTATTACTTATGTATATATGTTGGGTCTAATCAATTGCCGGTCGCTTTTAGTTGGGACACTCGAAGCGTGACATTGCGCCATTTTCAGGCGGCAATTACCAAAAATTGTTGAGTTGTAACACTGAGTTTTACATAATTTAATGGCAATCAAGTCAGAGTCGGAACTGAGACTTGGTCTGTGTGCATATGTCGCTTATTTATAATGGAGGTCTTTCATCATCAACGTACTCATAATAAACGCACAAATTGCAGTTTTTTGTTTTTTCTTTTGCGTCTCTTCATTTTCATTTTGGAAGCGTAAATTGCTCATGAAAATGAGCAACAACAACTAGAAAACGACGACAATTTTGCGCTAATAAAATTGTAGCTAGCTTTAATCAGCTGCCGGGGCAGTTTGAGGCAGCTTGAGGTAGTTTGAGGCAGCTTGAGGTAGCTCTGGGGGTCTCAGATGATGCCACGCTTCACTGCCACTGCCATTGCCACAGCCACAGCTATTGACTGTGCCACATGCAGCTGTCAGTTGTCAAAAGGAAAGCCTCGACCTGCCTGGCAAAAGTGAAAGTGGATGCTGAGACTCACTTTTAGAGTCTGGGACTGAGAGGTACCCAAAGACTAGCTGGAGGAGCGACCCCAACCAGAGCCTACAATTGCTTTAAGTGGACTGGTAATTGTGTGCCACGCCCACACAACGTTTGACGTCTAATTAAATTTTACAGCACAATCACAATGGCAAATAGCAAAAGTAGCAAAAGCAAATGATTGGGCGGGCATTTTCAAAAATCGTTTGTTACTTTAGTTTTCAGTGTTGTCCAAGCAGCTATTTTCTGTCAAATTTAACTATTTTGTCCAACGCAGAAGGAAACCCATAGAAAAATTCTGTATATTTCTTAACTATGTGGTTTTATTGTCACATTTTTTTAATTTAACAATAATTTATAAAGAATTTCATTTAGCCATATAACTATTTTAGTGAAATTCTATTGTGTTTATATACATTATAACAATTGCGTTGATTTCACATATTCATAACTGACTTTGAGAACATATACATTATAAATACAAATTTATGAAAATATGTTATTAAACATGGACAAATATCAGACTTTCTATGAAAAATTTGAACTATTTCGACTCTTTTCCATCCAAAAAAGCCAAATTAAAATCAAACTTATAACATGAAAAAAACGTGAGCTTGTTTTCTAGATTTTTCGACTAAAAATTGTGCTTTTTTCGACTTTATGCCCGCCAGAAAAATGTATTTTTGTTTCTCTATTACATATGCTCAAAAACAATCATAACAATTGCGTTGATTTCACATATTTATAATTAACTTTGAGAGAATATACAATATAAATACAAATTTATGAAAATAAGTTATTAAACATGGAAAAATATCAGACTTTCTATGAAAATGTTTAAGTATTTCGACTCTTTTCCATTAAAAAAAGCCAAATTAAATTCAAATTTATAGCATGAAAAACATTGAGCTTCTTTTCCAGATTTTTCGAATAAAAATTTAGCTTTTTTTTCGACTTTATGCCCGCCAGAGAATTGTATTTTTTGTTACTTTTAAGTTGGTAACACTGTTGTTTTTTACACTGCTCTGACATTGTCGCTTTATCTCACTCTCCCTCTCTCTCTCTCTCTCTTTCTCTGTCTCTCTCTAGGCGTTGGCGTTGTGCTGGTCACTGTGAGCGGAGCCGCCTGGCGGATGACAGCACCTGGTGGCCAAAGCTGCCTCGGACTCGGCACCAGCGTCGATTTGGCCCGCTGCGGACGTCGGCCCTGTACTCGAGGTGGAGGTGCACCCCATGGTCTGCTCTATCCCGAGTTTCAGCATCGACCACCGCCTCCTTCCTACCAGGCCAGCATGCAGGAGTACCGTCTGAGGTGAGTAAACCCTGCACATATGTAAGCATATAAGAGAGAGTATGACGCATGTGTGTGTGTGAGTGTGTGCATGTTTTGTGAAAAGTACGCAGGACAACTGCGGACATGCTCGGCTAACCACATCCGTTCGCATGTCCTTGCGCAATTAATGGCATTATGTAATTATGCACTGGCTGAAAATGCTATTTTTACTCCTGTGCATTGCATTTCAAAGGAGCATATATCCTTGCAGAGGGTTTCAGCTTGTATATTAAGTTTGTATTTGGTTTACAGTAAAGAACAAGTTAAACAATTCTATTTGAATAGTATTATATCACGTAAACAATTGGAATTTGTTTTACTTTTGTCAAAATAAGCATGTCAACACTATATGTATATTAGGATATGTAGGCTAATCAATTATTTAATCCAATAATTTATTTTTGTGAGTATTGCTTTAATTTATAAACACAACTTTGTAGCACTAAGGATTTAAAAAAATAATAAGAATTAAATAAAAATAGTCCTGAAAGATATATATTGTAATAAACAAAAAGATACATAAGTTTGAATATAAAAAAGATTAAAAATTTTATTTTTATTTTCTCAATTTTAATTGCAATTTCAGAGATACTTTGTCAAATAAAAATGTTACTGAAAGATATTGTAATAAAAAAACATATATAAGTTTGAATATAAAATAGATTACACTATTTTTATTTTCTCAATTTTATTTGCAATTTCAGAGATACTTTGTGACTGTCACAATATTAGTAACAGACATCACTATTACATATTTCTTGATATTAAAATTTATCGATAAATCGTGATCGAGCTTTACCGATTGTAGAAAGCTAGACAAAGGCATTTACATAAGCATATGAATAGATGGCAGCACTGCAATTAGAGCCTCATTAAAGTCATCAACTGGCAGTTGAATTTAATGATAATTATTCAATGAACATGAGAAAATGGCTTTGCATAAATTAGAGATGTGGAATTTCATTAGGAGATTATCTTTTTGGCATTACACAGTCATAGTGTTGCCAAGATATCAACAGATCATCTAGATATGACTAACTGTCTTAATTCTTGTTTATTAAAGTTGCTAGTCATATTGTAAGGGTATCAGACTGTCGTTAGTTATAGAAATTACACACATTATATACTTTTTCTCTTGGCATTGCCTGTCGCATGGCATTAACAACTACAACAACAACAATTATAATAATTACAACTCTTCATTTTTTATACTTTTTGTTGCAGACTTTTGCTTTTGGACCGCGATCGTCAGAATGGAGTTGTGCGTGGAAATTCACCACCGCCCACATATCGATCTCATGCTGGCAGTCTGCTGAGGTAAGTGTTTACTTCCGTTCGTGTTACCTTTCTTCCTTCCGTCTCCCCCTACCCTTCCCCCTTCCCCAACCACTAAACACCCTGCACGGAATTTTCCCCGACTTCCTTCTATCGTGAGTTATTTGTAAAGTTTGGTGCTGCAACCACAAAATGTTTACAACGCACAGTTCGAGTTTGGCATGAAAATGAGGAGCTAAAGCAGATAGGCTGGATGGAATGGGGAATGGGGGGCGGGAAGAGGGGATAGCAGGGTTGTTTCAGGGTTGCAGCATCAGCTGAAGCGTTGGCGGTTTGGCTTTGTGCGGTTTTTTGGGGGTGTTAACATTGACACATTGCTTGGGGTTGCCCCACAAAACTTTGTGAAATTTTTTAATGTGGCAACAACCAAAAACTTTAGACGCCTGTCAATGGTTTTATTTGTTTTTGAGTTTGGTTCTTTATATATATATATATATTTATTTTTTTGGCTTATAAATGATTTTTGTTGATTTCGATTTCGTGGAAGGGAAGGCGTCAGAGAGGAATTTGCAACTTAATTGAATTGAGCACCAGGCGAGTACTTCAAACAGGCGCCCAAATGGCAAACAATTTAAATAGGCAACAATCCGATTGTCGGCCACTCAAGTGCCAGGAGACAGGACAGACAGTCAGACAGACAGACAGCAACCATCGGACCATGAGACCATCATGGACCCATCCAGCTTTCCACACAGGACATTGTACAGACAGGGAGCAAATTGAAACAATTGAAATGACAACGAAACGAGGCGCCACAGTAATCACAATTGAGTGGGAGTATCCCTATCTCCCTATCTCCCTTCATTCTTGTCCTTTGCCAGGACTTTGGGTGTTTGGGAGAGTCAGGATAATTGCCGCTTTGATCGCATAATGGCCACTAATTAGAAAAGTTTACTTTTTATTGCGTTACAAAAATAGAGACCGTAAATTTCCGCTCTGCTAAATACGCAAAATACTCAAAAAAGTGTGCAGGCATGGGTACTCGGGTACTCGGTACTCGGTACTCGGGTACTCATGAATGTATTCACCAAACAAATGCAAATTTATGGCAAATTAATTTGCTTGTAAAGACACACAAGGCCACATGCACTTAAATATTTATGCCATATAATGGAAATGAAATGAAAAGCCAACAACAAATGAAACCACAACACAAAAACAACAACAGCAACAACAACAACAACAGTGGCAGCTTTAGCTGTCCAGGAAAAGCGTCGAGAAGTGGAAAACAATTGAAAATGCTGTAGGCATCGTCTTGCTCGACTTGAAGATAAACACAAATTTCCACACATTTTCACATATTTTCTTGAGGGCAGCTGCCAAAGTTAAAAGCCTTAAAGCATGCTGTGTTTATTGTTGCGGGAATTGTTAAAGTAACTGACTACTGAGCTTATATACCCGCTATGGGCTTAGCGCAGGGTGTAGAAAAAAGTGTCAGAGAAGAATGTCAGAAAAGCAAAAACTTATGCAAAGTGTGTGGCAAATCTTGTATTTGTATGTGTGTGTTTGAGTGTGTGATGGCATATTCAAATAATGTAAGAACTAACAAAGAAATCTGTGAAATTTTGCAAAATATTTACATACACACACACACACACACACGCGCGCACACACTTGACGAGACTTTCTGTTGCATAACAAGCAGGCGAGTGTTAAAAGGCAATCTGTGAAAGGCAGGCCAGGACAAGAACAAGGATTAAAGCCAGGACACAGTGGAGAGAAACAACAACAACAACAACAACCAACAACAATTCCGTTGCGAAGCTGTTAGCCAAGTCAATTAAACAAACAAAGACGAGGCCCAAGTGCCGTCTGCTGACTGCCGAGTGCCTGTGAAAATAGCCTATTATGCCAGAGAAAGATAGAAATATAGAGTGTGAAAGAGAGAGAGAGAGCGAAAAATGCCTCTTCCTGTGCAGCTGAGTTAGTTTTCCTGTTTCCTATTGCATTGAATCTTTGTCGGGAACAATTAAATGCAATTTTACATACTTCAAATTGCTTTATACAATTTTGAAATTTGAATTTTTGCATCTGAATATTTGCCAAGTCTACAGAATATATCCCTAGATGTGTGTGTGTGTGTGTGACTTTGTTGACTGAAGTGTGAAGTCTGTAGGATTTACTTGCAGTCAGTCAGTTTGAATGGCAACAATTGCCCAATTGCCTTTTGTTATTTAAATTGACAAAGTCGAATGCAGATAAAACGGAATCACCTACCTACAAGATACACAGATACAGATACACACCTAGATACACAGATACAGATACACAGATACAGATACAGATACAAACACACATATCCAAGATACACACTCGTGGATACATAGATAGTTGACTGGGTATGCAAATTTGTGCATTGACTTTGTCTCATGTCAGCCACAGTGCAAATAATTCATTCACTTGATGTTTATCTCAATCCAATTCTCTTCCCAATCTTAAACTTTGTTTTCATCATTATCTTATTTTCTATTTCTTGCAGAGCTCCGTTGACCACATTACGCTCAGGCATCGGAAGCGGAGGAGGCACCATTAGCAGTAGCATGGGAGGTTCGGAGTACAGTCTGCCCCCGAGTTATCGGTCCAGGAACGCCACGCCCGCCTCCCTAACGCTAAATAGTGAACGGACCATTGAGACGGCTCCTTCGGGTCGGCTGTTGGCCAATGAGGATTTGCCGGAACTTTCAGCAGTGCAATTGCCCGACTACAGTGCACTGCAGTCGAATACATTGCTTACCTCGGCCATCGTTGAAATTGAGTCGAGGAATCGCAGTCAGAGCCAGGATAATTCAGCCAAGAGTCCAACGACAACAACAACAACAACCACAACAACCACAACGACGACAAAGGCCAAAGACCTGGTGACCATTGTGACCATATCACAGGCCAACAGTGGCAGTAATGGCAACAACAACAGCCAGGTGCAACCAGGTGGAAGGGCGCAGACACAGGTGCCAACTCAATTACCTGGACAGGCCAGTGCACTCGATCAGATCGATATATTGGCCCATTTGTAGCCCCCCTGTGCTCTGAGAAAACCGAAGCTGAAATCAAGCGGAAAACATGGTGAACAATCCGAAAAGTTCCGGCTGTTTTTCAGTGCTCAGTTTTCTTAAACATTTATTTTTTTTTTGTTTGTTACTCTTAAACACTCGTTAACCCAAAGGTATTTATTTGTACGATACGAAAAACTAAAACTCTGCTCCTACATGAATATATATATACATATACATATATCTAGATATAACACTGTATCTATTCATAAGCGGCATTTAGATAGTAAGATATGTTTGTTGTACTTGAATGTGTTGAATTTATTTTTGTAAGCATAAGAAATGCGCTACGTATCTATTACAAACTATCATTAACATACGAGTATTACAATATTCCAAAAAAAAAACAGAACAAAACGAAAAAACATGTAAAATGAAAGTTAAAGAAAAGCGCAGAAAACCCCAGGAATTCTGATTTGTAAATAACAATTTTGAGTGCATTTCTAGCATGCGTTAAGTGTAGATTTCCCCCATCCCAAAATGAACATAAATCACGCATATATAGTACCCATATATAGCTATATAGCTGCGTACTATATATGTATTTATATATATAGACATATATGAACTCTGTGTAAATTCGCAACGGAACGCTACGGTGACAAATTTTGCGCGCATTTTCGAATAACGAATCAAACGGAAACTGAAACTGATTTCTGAATGCGTTTCAAACAAAACAAAATAAATGAATAGATAAAAAAATGTAGAAAGAAAAACAAAGTAAACAAGTCTTTTCCGGTTTTCGCTTGCGAATTAATTCCACTAAAATATACACAGTTAATCTATTCGAATCGTTAAGGTCGAATGCAAAAATTACTCGTATGTTTTATTTATTTTGGTGGAATTAATGCGAAAGAGAAACTAGGAATGGACATGTGAAAACTAATTACGAATAAATTGAAGTTGCATACGCAAATCAAATGCATATGTTATCATTATGAAATACTGATACGGATACAGATCGTGCATAAGTACAATACAAAAAATATAAATATAAAGAAAAAATATATATAGATATATAGAATTACTTAAAACTAACTTAAAGTCCTCTGTTTAATGTGCAAGGCTAAATAAACTAAAAAGCAAACATCTGCAAAAATGTAATGTTGAAAAATGCTACGAAAACCACAAATTGTTTTTTCTTTCCGCCTGCCAGCGTTCAGCAACAAAAGGGCGTAACCTCCTCTCACACTCACACCCACAAACAATTCACTAATACACACACATACTCGTATAGTCGTATATCCTGCTTAATCTAGCGTAAATTTGTATTGGCCGAAAGGCCTTGATAGTCAGAGGCACAGTAAGTGGTCCAGCGATTAACACCCCCTGACACCGCAAAAATGTGGAGTGAACACAAAAATTGACACCTTATTCCATTGGAGGAAAGCGGGGAAAATAGAAGGAAAAGTATTCTGCACCGAACAGTTTGTATATCGCTACGAAAAATGCCAAATGAAAACAACAAAAATTGGTTAAGCATGAAATTGCTCCTGGCTCTCAAAATGGTGCGTGTGTGTGTGTGTGTTTGCTCTTAGCTGTAAAGCAAAAGCTGTTGCGTACTTTTCGGCTGTCAACGAAATACGTGAGGGCAGCTAACCGGAAGCCTCAAACGATTATGACATTATGTTCCCCGCATCAACCAAATTTGTGCAACACACGTTCACAAGGACTCTCGCATTGTGCGAGTTCTTCTCCAAGAATAATGTCGATAAATTTACCGAAGGATGGATATATGGCCGAGTTAGAGCTTATTTTCTTCAAAGGATAACACATTTTATTGATCTTTTGCTCATATCTTGACCATATCCTGCAGGATCTCAAATTTTTTGATGCCGATCGATAGATATCGTCCTTGCGAATCGAACGAGACATGTCCTGACAAAATGCGCAAGGATATGACTGAGATAGAGCTAATTTTCGGGCAAAAGCTTGGTCTAAAAACAGAAAAACCGCCATATCTCCGTCATTTAAAGGACGATTTTGATGTCCTTTTGCAGTCACACTGTCTTTTTTCTTCCGAATCAGAATATGTCATCAAAAGGACGAAAATCCTTGAAACAGCCAAAATGGCATCCTTAGAGATCATGCAACTTCGCTATATCCCTGCGTATCCTGACGAGTCCTATGTCAAAAAAAGCGCATCAATCAGGACTACAAACTGACGAAGGGATATCAAAAAAGTCCTTCAAATGGCGGAGATATAGCGGTTTTTCTAAAAAACGCTTCGCTGAAAAGTGGCGCCATCCATGGTTCGTTGTCGGAACTATAGTTTTCCTAAAAGTATGCCACAAATATTTTATGGCATGCACATATAGTTTTTGCTATTTTTAAATATGCTAAGAAATTTGATGTTGTTGGTGTCGAATGTTTGGCGTGTACGTGCGTAACTGCACCTAAAAACCAAAAATTATTGATCTTTTGCTCATATCTTGGCCATATCCTGCACGATCTCAAATTTTTTGATGCCGATCGATAGATATCGTCCTTGCGAATCGAACGAGACATGTCCTGCCAAAATGCGCAAGGATATGACTGAGATAGAGCTAATTTTCGGGCAAAAGCTTGGTCTAAAAACAGAAAATCCTCCATATCTCCGTCATTTAAAGGACGATTCTGATGTCCTTTGGCAGTCACACTGACTTTTTTCTTCCGAATCAGAATATGTCATCAAAAGGACGAAAATCCTTGAAACAGCCAAAATGGCATCCTTAGAGATCATGCAACTTCGCTATATCCTTGCGTATCCTGACGAGTCCTATGTCAAAAAAAGCGCATCAACCAGGACTACAAACTGACGAAGGGATATCAAAAAAGTCCTTCAAATGGCGGAGATATAGCGGTTTTTCTAAAAAACGCTTCGCTGAAAAGTGGCGCCATCCATGGTTCGTTGTCGGAACTATAGTTTTCCTAAAAGTATGCCACAAATATTTTATGGCATGCACATATAGTTTTTGCTATTTTTAAATATGCTAAGAAATTTGTTGCTGTTGGTGTCGAATGTTTGGCGTGTACGTGCGTAACTGCACCTAAAAACCAAAAATTATTGATCTTTTGCTCATATCTTGGCCATATCCTGCATGATCTCAAATTTTTTGATGCCGATCGATAGATATCGTCCTTGCGAATCGAACGAGACATGTACTGCCAAAATGCGCAAGAATATGACTGAGATAGAGCTAATTTTCAAGCAAAAACTTGGTCTAAAAACAGAAAAACCGCCATATCTCCGTCATTTAAAGGACGATTTTGATGTCCTTTTGCAGTCACACTGTCTTTTTTCTTCCGAATCAGAATATGTCATCAAAAGGACGAAAATCCTTGAAACAGCCAAAATGGCATCCTTAGAGATCATGCAACTTCGCTATATCCCTGCGTATCCTGACGAGTCCTATGTCAAAAAAAGCGCATCAATCAGGACTACAAACTGACGAAGGGATATCAAAAAAGTCCTTCAAATGGCGGAGATATAGCGGTTTTTCTAAAAAACGCTTCGCTGAAAAGTGGCGCCATCCATGGTTCGTTGTCGGAACTATAGTTTTCCTAAAAGTATGCCACAAATATTTTATGGCATGCACATATAGTTTTTGCTATTTTTAAATATGCTAAGAAATTTGATGTTGTTGGTGTCGAATGTTTGGCGTGTACGTGCGTAACTGCACCTAAAAACCAAAAATTATTGATCTTTTGCTCATATCTTGGCCATATCCTGCACGATCTCAAATTTTTTGATGCCGATCGATAGATATCGTCCTTGCGAATCGAACGAGACATGTCCTGCCAAAATGCGCAAGGATATGACTGAGATAGAGCTAATTTTCGGGCAAAAACTTGGTCTAAAAACAGAAAATCCGCCATATCTCCGTCATTTAAAGGACGATTTTAATGTCCTTTCGCAGTCACACTGTCTTTTTTCTGCCGAATCAGAATATGTCATCAAAAGGACGAAAATCCTTGAAACAGCCAAAATGGCATCCTTAGAGATCATGCAACTTTGCTATATCCTTGCGTATCCTGACGAGTCCTATGTCAAAAAATGCGCATCAATAAGGACTACAAACTGACGAAGGGATATCAAAAAAGTCCTTTAAATGGCGGAGATATAGCGATTTTTCTAAAAAATGCTTCGCTGAAAAGTGGCGCCATCCATGGTTCGTTGTCGGAACTATAGTTTTCCTAAAAGTATGCCACAAATATTATTAGATATTTTCGTTGCTTGATCATATTTTCTCAGACTTACAATCCCAATTAAAAACGGCAATTAAACGCGAAAAAGATTTCGAAATTTATTGATTTTTTGATTTGGAGCAAAGTACAATCAATTAATTACAGATGTCTCTCGATAAGGTTTACAACATAAAATTTAAAGTAGCATTTAAATTAAATTTGTAGCTTAATAATTTACGATTGCAACGAATTGATTTTATATGAATTTTGATAATTTGATAAAGCATTTCATAAATTTTTACTGCTGACAACCAGATTTCCTTAGCAATGACTACGTTCCGATTAGATGCGGATTCGGTTAATGTTGGAAATTTAGGCGATTTGAAATCCTTTCGCGCGGTTTGTTAGTTGGTTTGTCAACAGCATCGATTTTACACTTTAACTAAATAACTTTTGTGAAAATACATATAATAATAATAAGTAATAGGTGTAGTGAGTGTGTGTGTATTTTCTTGTAGATAACTCGGTTATATGATGTGATGAATAAATAATATAATCGTAGGTAGATTGACAGACACAATTATTAATGTCGTTCTGTGTTCCGTATTCTCCTTTTTAGCGCTGTGTTAGCTTAATCGATTTCGTGTCGTTTTGTAGTTTTCTGTATCTCTTTGTGTTTGTGTGTTCACTCATTCATTTAAAATTAGGATAACATTTGTGTGCACAATTCAAAATTAAATAAAATATATTAAATAAACAAAAAGGGCATCCTTTAGTTTGATAATTGCAATAAGTATGTAATAAGCTAAGCGATTTCATTAATTAAAGAGTCTCGCTTAAGAACTGTTAATCGCTGTTTCTAAATTGATTTCTGATTTGAATTGTTGTTTGTTTGTTGTTAGTGTGCGTAATCCCTGAAGTCCATAGTCGAGCCATATTCGATCTATACTGATCCTGTGGTGGCCTTAACGCGCATGATTCTTGCAGAAGGGACGACCGCCCTTGTTGTAGAAGCTCTGACCCTCCAGGTTTTGTTTGCAGAACTATCGAAAAAAGAGTTGAAGGTTAACCAAGTTCCATTATGAATCCTTTGATTGTACTCACAGTGCAATTGAAGCATTGGCTATGATAGTTATGGTTAAGTGCCTCCACCCATCTATCTCCGGCCTCAACGGGGAAGCCACAAGCGTAGCACTTTGTGGTAAAGAGTTCATTCCAATCGGCCTCGCAGTATGCATTGCCATCCTCTAGGAAGAAGGGCGTGTTGCCAAAGATCTTGCCACACTGGCCACAAGTGAAGCACTCGGGATGGAAGTGCTTGCCAATGGCATTAAGGCAATCACCCTGAAAAAAGTAGTTTCGTATGGATTAGGACACAATTCTTTTGTGCGTACTGAGTCCAACATTCAAAGTACATTATTTCTAACCAATAAATAAAATGAGGGACTTAGTTAATGGAATTACATACCTTGATCTTGCCAGCGCACTTGCTGCAGGTGGGCGCCAGATACTTCTCAAAGCAATACTCGCAATAGAGATCGCCCTTCTCCTCAACGAAACCAATGTCCTGCAGCGGACGACGGCAGTTGCCGTTCACGCAAATGAAATGATCGGGACACCAGATGCGACCCAGAGCCGTAATGAAGGGTCCTCTGCAAATGTCAAAGCAATAATATATTTAGAAATGTTTCAAAAAAAATAATAAAGTTAGTGTAAATTTAATGGAAACGAGAACAAAGGAAGGCTGAGGCGCAGGCAAGCTACTTACGAGGTGATCTCCTTGTTACACTGACAGCAAATCGGACGCTTACCATCCTTGAGCAACTGACTTACGGCCTTCTCGTTCTCCTCGGACATTGGACCCTGGGCATCTGCCTGGGGACCCAAGGCCCTGACACATACACTAAAGCTGGGCGTATTTGTCTGACTATTGTTGCTGATCGTACTATTGTTATTGTTAATATTGTTGTTGTTGTTGCTGTTGTTGTCAACGGCTGGAGAGCTTGGCTTTGGTTCGATATACGAGCGACGATCGGCTCGTGTGGCATGTGTGCCACCTGTGCGTCTCAAATTGTTACGGAATGCCACAGGTTCGGGAGCTTGTTGCTCTGTCGTTATCTTGCCACTATCACATATATCAAGTATCTTGCTCATCGGATGCTGTGCCGGCAACTCAGCTTGCAACGTCTGCTCCACACGTGCCATTTGAGGCTGAGCCTGTTGCTTTTGTGGTTGCAGCTGTTGCTGTTGCTTCTGTTGTTGCAACTGGGGCACGGCGACAACTGTTTGCAATGCCACAGGCTGTGTGGGATCAATGTGTTTGAAATCCTCGAGATCCAAGCGTTTTCTCACAATCATTGGACTCTTTGAGAGATTGGAGCTGCTGTTGCTACGCAGACTCAGTGTACTCCCAGCATGAGAGGGCGTGCCACTTGCATTCCCAGCCAAACGTGCCTCCAACATGTTGGATATGATCTTGCCTGCCTCCTGCATAAAGGCATTTGTCTGTTCGCCCATATTGATGCGTCCAATGGACTCGGTCAACATGGCTGTGGCATCTGTATCTGTATCTGAAGTCGCACTCGAAGTTGTAGTTGCAGTTGCATCTGCATTTGATTCCTTGTCAGTTGCCTTTTGGGGGCGTGGCAGTGTGGCATTTTGATTAGCATGCAAGTTAATAGGCTTGGCAAGGGGAGCTGCAAACAAAACAAACAACGAGTTAAGACAAGAAACATGCATAGGATTAGAGCAGGATTAAATTAGTTAAGAATCAAGGATCTGCTTTGTAGATCTCATTGTCAGTTAGAGGTTGCATCTTAAAAAATATATTAATTAAGTAAACAAACAACAAGGTTGAAACAGATAATCTTCACTCCTTATAATTAAATTAATTCAGTTAACAAACTCAACATCAAAAGGAAACGAACAACAACAAGATTCAGGAACATTTTTTAAGGATTGTTGATGCTCTTCACCTGATCTGCACGTTGCAGCTGTTGCACAATGGGATGCGTACACCGGGTCCGGCAGCCTTGTTGAGAATGCCACGTCCACGCTTAGGAGCCGATGTGGCACCAAAAGCGGCGCTCTTGCCTCCAGGACCTGTGGAACCATCAACATTTGAGTCAAGATTGCTTAAATCTGGCGGAAATACTGCAGGAGCAGGCGCAGTGGGCGTGGCAGCGGCAGCGACAGCAGCTGTTGATTTTGGCTTAGATGGAGCTGCGATTGAAGCATTATTGGTGTTAGCCATATTGGTGTTAGCCAAATTTGCCAGCGTAGCTGCAGCTGCAGCTGTTTTATAGCCATTGCCAGTGGAGCTAGAGACTCCAGAGTGTCCTGTGCTCCTAAATCCGGCACAGGCTTGATTATTAGTCGTGGTAGTAATAGCAGAAGCTTTGGTTAGACTGGCTTGCGCCGACCTTGATGCTGATGTTGATGCTAATGTTGATTGTAATGTTGATGCTGATGATAATGCAGATGCTGCTGAGCCTAGCGATGAACTCTGAGTTCGCAACTGTTGCTGAGATGTGGACACCGCCGGAGACGCGGACTGTAAGTTCGAGGAGAAGGCGGACTTCTGCTGTTGCTGGAGGAATCCTGGTGGTGGTCCTAACAGCTTATTTGTTGTGGAAGCTAATGTAGGAGCATAAGTGGGAGTAGCCAACTCAGCTGCCGAAGGATTCAATGGAAACTTGCTCTCAAAGGTAGGTGAACGCAGTTGCGGAAAGCTGCCTTCTCCCATTGTAGAAGCTCTGGCGCTGATGGCCTGCGATTGACTTGTCAAGCTACTAATCTCCTGCTCCAATCCGGACAAACGACGAGCCTGATTGGCAACATATCCTGTTTTGCCATAAGACAGACGTCGCTCCGTGGACTCTGATTGTCCCTGTGACTGCGACTGTGACTGCGACTGTGACTGCAACTGCGACTGTGATTGCATCTGCGACTGAGTCTTGGAGCCAGTGCGAATCTCTATGGTCTTGGCACTCTGGGTACGCTCAAACTCCTCGGTTACTTTGCGCCTACGTTCAATCTGTGTGTTGCCAATCTGTGTCTTGGTCTGACTCTGCATCTGCGCCTGATGCTGCTGCTGCAACAGCGATGCTTGCTCCCGTTGCTGTACGGTGAGGTTGCCAATTTGTCGTTCCGTTAGCATCTCCGGCTGCTGAGTGTAACTTTGGCTACCCGATTGCGAACTGAGCTCCGAGTGTGCCAACAATTGACCCTGATAGCTCTGACCTGTGGTTATGGAACCCGCCTGAAGACGTGGTCCAGAGACTGACAAGAGATTCGAGTCTGGGTCCTTCATGCGAGGTGCCCGTATAGCTGCCAGGGGATTAGGTGGAGGTCCTGGTGCTGGGGAGCGAGCACGATCCGGAAATGGGGAGGCAGCTCCTTGATCGTAGGCACGAGCATGTGTGGCCGAGCACTCTTCGAAACATAGATTCTCGGGTGTCTGATAGAAGGGTACAATCGGAGCCGGCTTGTTGGTCATGAATGACGACGGCGTGTAGGGACGCGTGGGCGTCTGTGATTGATCGGGACGCTCGAATTCATCTAGTGATTGAAAAGCCATTGTTACTGGACCCGAACGGTCCTCAATGATGATTGGCACCGACGGCTGCACCGTTGTTAACTTTCCCTGCTGGCCTAAAGATGCGATCGAACCTCGTGCAGCCGTGGGTGCCTGACCTGACCCGTTACCCCCAGAAACCTTTGCAATGGGTCTATGTACAGTGTCGGCCTTGGGAGCATCCACGAAAGCAAGCGGAACATTCTCGCGCAGCTCTTGGGGTTCCGGTGTGCGAATGGGACTCTGGGTGGGCAGCACTGTCCAATTGCGCTGGTACTTTGGTATGGCATCGGCCTTATGGAGGCCGGATTGTACGGCTTTGCCCTTGAGATGGCTGAGCGGGGATGGTGGCGGGAATAGAACCTCAGAGTGTTCGAGCTCCTCGGCTGTTTCCTCGATCAGCTCGTGAGCATCAATTTTGCAAGCATGAACAGAAGCGGAAGCGGAAGCGGTATTTACAGTTGCCAGTTTGGAGGCGGCTGAAAAGGAAGAGCGGTTGCTCTGCGGCTGGACCTGGGAGCTGTTGATGCTGTTCGCGATGTTGGTGGACTGTTGGACTGTGGAAGAGGAGTGAGAGGAAGCAGTCGCATTGGAAGCGGTAACAAGCGAGTTTGAGTTTAACAAGTTAGTTTCTGTGTGTTGTTGCTGTTGTTGTTGTGTCTGCAGTTCCTCTTCCTTTTTGTGATAAAAGTCAAGTCGCTTCTGATTGCGCTGCTGTGCCTTGCAGTATTTCTGGTACTCAAGATCAGTGTGATCCTGGGACAGGGAGGCAATGGAGGCACGTGGCGTATTTGTGACTGTGTTCGAGGTGGAGGAGGAGGAAAGCGGCTCTCGGGACGGCTGGAATGCTTGCATTGCCGCAAAGGCCGATGACTTGCGATGTTGTTGTTGGTGATCCGTTGTGTAGTACTCCACAGATTCCGGTGGTTGTGGCTTTATGCCCAACTCCTCCTCATGATCGAGCACCTGAAATTCATATTTTTTCAATTCCTGTTGCTTTTGCTCCTCATCAAAGCGTTGCATGGCATTCTCGGGATTCAATGGGGTATAGCCGCGATCGGAAGCCGTGCAAAGGGCATCGCACATGTTCAGATGCTCCTTGGGTGTGGGCAGGTCTATCAAATGGATGGGCACGTCCCGATCGAAGTGACCCTCAAAGGGACGCTCAGGTGCAGTGGTCAGGGCGCTCACAAACGGACTCTTGGGACGATAATCTTCACGCAAATAGGGCTTCATGTCCATGGGCGGTGGCATATAGGGCACTGTCTCCTCGGGGAGGGGCACACCCTCAGCTGCAGATGGGGCAAAGCGCACCTCGAATTCGGGTGCCGTGGCCATGGCCTTTGTGAGGCGACTGCCAAGTGGCGGAGATTCTCTTAGGAATTCAGAGGCATAGGTATCCGGAGTAGGAGCAACTGGAGGAGGAGCGGCTACTACAGGAGGAGCTGGAGGAGCAGGAGGAGGAGCTGTTGTTGCAGCTTCCTCAGCGGCAGCTGCTGCCGCCTCAAAGTCATCGCCACAGGGTCTGGGGAACGGACACTCGACCAAATGGAAGGGCACATCCGAAGCTGTGGTCAGCACTCGAACCATGGGATTAATCCACTCCTTGGGCGAGGGATTGGGTATCTTGGAGGGTGCTGGACGTTGACGCACTGGCGCAATTTCAAACTTGATTTCAGGCGTGGGTTGGAACATGCGTTCGCTTTCGAGGATCTGGCAACGCTGCTCGATGATGAGCCCGTCTTGATCATCAGCCCAGTTGGTCACATCAGCTGCAGTCGATCCCTGCTCAGCCTCAGCGGTTGACTCAGGTATCGTCTCGAGCTCTGTGTGCAACTGTGGCAGTTCCTTGATCTCGGGCTCATCGTTGAATGCCACATGACGTGGCGCAGGAGCTGGAGCAGGAGCAGGAGCAGGTGCAGACACTGGACTTGGTGTCACCTCCCTTACCATATCGATGAGTTTATAGGTGCTCAGAGGTGCTGACAATGAATCCACACACTCCTGTGCACTTCGCCTGCCCGAAGCATACTCCTGCACATCCTGAGCACTGCCATAATCCACTTGGTAATCCATCTCAGAGCCAGACTGCTCTGCCAGATAAGCCTGTTGCATCTGATAAGCTTGCAACTGTGCAGCATACATCCGTTGATATTCCTCGGATGTGGTTGTCGTCGTCGTTGAAGTGGAGGTGTAGCTATCCGAACTCGACTCCTGCTCCGCCTGAACTTGCAACTGCTGACGTTGGTTGCTCAGCTGTGGTGCCGAGTAGCTTTGCCATTGAGGAGCTGCCTGCTGTGCGGGTTGAACCTGCTGTGGCTGCGGATCGAGTCGTGAGGTGGCACTACCTGGAGGCAACGGAGGTGCCTCTTGCACAGGATTTGCCACCACCATATGCTGCGTCTCTGGTGGTGCTATATACAATGGTGCCGCTGTTGGAGCCGCATGACTCTCATCTTGTGGCGGTGGCCAGGAGAAACTCGAGCCATGGGAACGACGACTTGCTGCCATGGCAGCCTCAACGTCCACCTCAAAGCATTCCTCCTCATACTGCGGCTGCAAGCCTTCCTCCTCCAATTCTGGAGAGGTGTGTTTATTGTGTGTGTTGGTTGTTGTTTGTTAGTTTTGTTTGCGGATCAACGGATCGATTTGCATTTTTGAGGGGGTTAAAGGGCAAATATAAGAGCAGAAAGAAATAAAATGCATACGCTTGTTAGTCGTTGGCACTTGGCAAAGCGGCGTCGTAGGCGAAGGCGAAGGTGAAGTGAAATATATAGCAAAGACGAAACGAAGCGGAGCGGAGCGAATATCAGAAGGCGGCGCAAACAACAACAAAACTAAGCAGGGCTTAAACTAACTACAGATGGCAGCCCTTTTCAAATCAGTGGCAACAAGTCGAAAACCCAAACTGCAACTTATTATAATCTATCAGAGAATCAAGAAAACCATTCTCAATTAGTCTAAATATATTAAATAAGTGTGTGTGTGTGTGTGTGAGAGTGTGTGTGTTGATGTGTGTATAAATTGGTGTCATTTTTGAAGCACACAAACAACTGCAACTGGCTAGTATTAAAAAAGGTCTTTAATTAATATATTCCCAACATAAAGTTACTTCAAATAATTATAAATATTAATTTATATCAAAAAAATAAAATACTTCTTCGCTTGAGCAACATTGCGTATACGTAACAAATGAAACGCATTTTGAGCAATTGTTAAAAGTATATAATCCCATCAAGTTAATCTTGTTATAAAAAAAAAAATGAAGAAACTGCAACTGCGCTAGTGTCTGAATGTACAACATTGCGTATACGCAACAAATGAAATGAGATAAATTCAAGAAACAATGCGTTACGCATACAGAGACAAACCAAAAATAAACAAAATATCACTTGCAATGCTCGCATATAATAAAATGAATAAATATTAAAAATAAATAGAATAAATAGACTGAATGGCACCAACGTTTTATGCCTCGTCGTGCGATGGGCAAATAAATTTTTCATTTCTTATTTTCCCCGTAATTTTCATGGCGCAACAATAAACAGGCTTCCACACATGGAGAGCCTTTGTCTCTCTCTCTATCTCTGTCACTCCCTCTCTCTCTCTGTCTGGATGTGTGTGTGTGTGTGTGTGTGCTAGACACGCAGGTGTACTTGTGTATTCGCTGCCATTTTTTATGGAGGCGTCCCACGTTTTGTGCCAGGCCAAAATGGCGACGACAGGTAGTCATTGGTTTTTATTATGCATAATTTCATATTGGCTGTAATTTTGCAGAAATTGAAAATGGCAGAAACACACACCAGCACACTCACGCACACACACACGAATACATATGCAGACACACAGACATACAGGGATGAGTATGCGTACGAAACAAAAGACAATTTGTTGGTTGGCACACACAAAAAAAAAGTAATAAAGAAGAAAAGAAATTCGAAATAAAATTATAGCAAATATTTTGTCATATCAAAAAGAAAAGAAACAAAAAAAAGTAAATAAAGAACAATTGGTTGGCAACAGACAGAAACAATAACGGAAAGTTTTGGGCCAAAAATACGGGAGTACGAGTAATAAAAGGACCCCGTCAGGTTGTTGTTGTAAAAGTTTCTTTTGTATAGGCCAAAGGCATGCAAAGTTGTGAGACGAATTCATAGAATGCCTTTGCTGACAGTTCAATTAGTATATGGTAAAGATATAGATAGACAGATATACATATGTGCGTATGTATTTGTATATACTCTTAAAGTATATACTTCAGATATCAGTAATTCTTTAGAGCGGTTAGGCCAAAGCGTTTAGCGCAAGTACATAATTAACATATGTATGTACAAATCAATAAGAATATAGATAGATTTATATATCAATATAGAAATATATCGTTTTTTTTACAAGTTTGATATTGGCACAAAGTTGTGCAATTTATTTCGAATTCATTGAAAGTTATATAAGTAGTTGATACTTTTCCTGTTAATGTTTTTTGTAAGAAGACTTAAGAAAACTGTGTTAGAATTGTATATAAATATAATTTTGATTATCATTGCGAAGTAATTTCCAAACGAATTCACCACTTTGCACGCCCTTTGTATTTGTTGTTTCTTGTTTTTTTTGTTGGGGTATTTTGTGTACAAGGACTAATAGGTATATTGGTAACCGTAACCTAAAAGTAGCCAAAAAGAAACCAGAAAAGTTGATCAAAAATTGAAAAAGTTTGTTGTGTGTGTTAGAATAGAAATAAATAAGAGCTAAAAATAGGAACGAATCCTGATCCGAGGCATTTGTAGACAAATGTACGAGCAGGACAATAGTTTTCTTATACAAAATGCATACGATAAATCACAAAGAAGCAAGTCCTTCCTAAAAAGGAATCCAAGGCGTTTGATGCATGGATGCCAGGCACGCTTTCAATCTGACAGTTAGAGAGGGTAGACAGTGAGGAAGAGCGGTAGAAAGAGAGATAGAGAGAGAGGCAGCACAAGGAACACACAGGATGTCAGCCTGTTTGGATAATAATGACTGGTAATTTATCTGCCTTCGTTTACATTGTTCTGCGTGTGGCGGTCCTCTGTGTGTGTGTGTATGTGTGTGTGTGTATTGGTTGTGCGTGCGTGTCGGTATGTGTGTAACACAAACATTTGTTTGCCAGCATATTTTTTGTGCCCTCCTTTTCCCCTTCTTGCCACCCACAATCTCCTGGTTTCTGCCTTGTTGTGGGATTTGCCAACTGGATTTGTTTTTATGTATTTGGCGGCTTTTACACACTTTTGTTTGCCACTCTCGCCTGGCGGCATGCCGCCAACAAAAAACCAACCAACCAACCAAAATCCCCTCAATCCCCATTTACTCTCCCCCCCCCCCCTTTGGGAAATAACTTAAATGATGGTTGCGGTTGTGCGTGATTCTGGCTTTGATTAGGAGATTGATTTTGAATTCCTGATGCCTGATTCCTAATGGGGGGAGGAAAAGAGGCAACTGCTTTGATTAATGAGCGGGTTCAAGATCTGTGTTCAGAAGTGAGAGGGTGAGTGAGAGGGAGAGGCGGGGACTTAACATTGGCATTCAATAATTGCATTTTTAATTGCATATGTGTGTGTTAACGATTGGCTCATAAATTGCATTGTTCCTTCGCTTTTTTTTGGGGTATTCTTTCATTTCATTCGCCATATTTGCTCTTAATTCATTTTCTTTATGATGGCCAACAAGGCTCGCGTAATTGATATACAAACACACATACACACAAACACACACATACATATACCCAAACAAGTATTGTTATATACCTTTGTGTATATAAAGATTGTTAAAACTGGTGTGAATCGAATTCAACATTCAACTTGAGAACAGGCCGCTGCACACTGAGCGCTAAAACTATGCACACGCACAGAAAATGGTTATAACTTTAATATATTTACTTTATTATTTATTTTTTTGAATATTGAATAATTTTTTTTAAGTTTATTAATTTATTTACTTGTATTTTTAATTCCTAGCGCAACAGTTACTTCATAATTTATCGCGCTAGTCACTTTAAAATACAAAAGAATAGACAAAGTAGAAAAGAGTAAATAATTTAAATTATTATTTACTATTTCTTAAGCCAACTGTTGTTGTGACTAGTGATTTGCATATAAGTTAACCCTGTAGGACTTGGATGTAAGCAAATTTAAATAAATAAATATAGTTTGGAAAATGAAATGATTTGATTAATTTCCTCGCAGTTCAAAAGTATTTCAGTTTGGTAATCGCTCAATTTGCTTAATTTTGTTTCGCTAGTGTTTGCATATTTCTTGCACTCAGTGTTTCCCCTGCATATATTTGCCTTGCATTTAAAGTGCCTGTACTCCAAAAAGGTGCGCAGCAGGTGCAGCGACCGCAGAGATTGCAACGTTGCAACGCCGAATCGAATACATTTTATAACATTTATTTAACTCCCCTCTGTTTGTGTGTGTGTTGGTGTGTGTTGGTGTGTGTGTGTGTGTGTACATGAATTGTTTCGTTTCGTTGCATTACGTATACGCAACGTTCGTTTGGTTGGGTTTGGGTTTGGTTTTGGTTTCGGTTTCGAATTGGGGTTTGTATATTTGGGTCCCGGGTTGGGGTTTGGCTTTCAATGGCATGCGATGTGCCGGAAGCATGTGGCAGTGCCAACTGCAACAGTGCCACACTGCAATCGCATTCGCAATCGCAATTCACAATCGCAATTCACAATCACATTGGCATTGAAAAACCTTCCTCCCATTAACCTTCTTCCTCCCCGCGGCAACCAATCGACTGGCAACAGCAACAACATTTGGGTTGTCATTGCTGCCGTTGCTGTTGCCGTTGCTGTCGGTTTTAATTTCCCGTCTGGCCGCATTATACCCGTAACTTATTTAAAATGCTTCTACCTATCATCAATCGGTCTTGTCAACGAAATGTTTTCATTTTTTATGCATTTTTGTGTTATTAACTCGAATAAATGACTTTCAACATGTGCTACCAGTTGCAGTTGCAGTTGCAGTTGCATTTGTGCTTTTTGTGGATTGATGTGAGTGTGTAGTCTTAAAGCAACAACAAAGTGTGTATCAATAATATCAACTCAAATAACAACTCGAAATTGAGCTTAGTTTAAGAATAACAACAACGCGCGTTGCAAATTGCTCTATGAATGTGTATGTTGCTGCTGTGCGAGTGTTGCAAGTGCATGTGCAACAATTGCTACTTTTCTTTTGGGGTTACCTCGGTTATAGCTATTGTTGTTGTAAGTGCTATAGTTGTTGTTGTTGTTGTTGTTGTTGTTGTAGGACTGAGACTGAGTGTTATAGTTAGCAGGCAGGGTAGCATATTTATTGCTCGATCCAATTGGGTATGAGTTTCTATATTGCTGCTTTTGTTGCTGCTGCTGCTGATGCTGATGTTGGTATTGTTGTTGTTGTTGATGTTGTTGTTGGTGGTGTTGTTGCTGTTGTTGTTGTTTTATGTTGAAGCTATTGTACCTTTGCACATTACGACCTAAACACACATACATATATTTACATTTATGTACAGCAAAATAATTGAATTATTTAAATCTTTCCTTTTGCATCTTTCCAAATATTTATAATATTTTGTTGTTAATTTAGTAAATTTAGTAAGCGGCAAGTTGAAGTTTTAAGGGGCAGAGTTGTTAGTTAATTTTTGGTCTTTTTATATTGCAAATTTATTAGAATAAAAATATATATGTTGATTGTCATCGTTTTAAACTTAACAAACAGATAAAGTATATCATTTAATACTAGAGTTGTATGGACAAGTGGACAGAGTGGCAACTCTGGCAGCTGACAGCTCTGTCCCCCTCCCACTCAAAACGACAAGAAAAATAATAATAAAAAAAACAAGCAGCTAAACTTGCAGAATATCACGCTCTCTCATAGGTAAGTAAAGTATCTTAAGTATCATTGTATCTGTAGTATCTGTAGCTGTATCTGTATCTGTAACTGGACTAAACCCATTCACCTTCTGACAGAGACAGATACTCATCGTCGGCCGTCTTACCTTGTTGACCAACATTGGAACGTGGCAATGTGGCATAGGCATTGCCAGCAGGTCTTGGCGATTGTTGCTGCTGCTGTGGTGGATACGAGACCGGCACCGGTGACTTGGGAGCTGCTGCTGGCGGCTGAGAGGCGCCATAGGGACGTGCGTAGCCCTGGTTGACCTACAGTGAAGAATATAGAAAATTATTACAGATTAAAGGTGTAACAGATTAAAGATTTGTTAAACAATAAACAGTAAACAACAAACAGGCAGCTCGCTGCTAGCTTAAGAGCTGAGAGGGGGAAGAGAGGGGGAGGAGAAAATGGAGAGCGGGGTCTTACTTACCCTGTAGTTGGCGCCAACACCCTTACCAGGTGGTTGCACGCTACGTATCACATTTCCGGTCAAGGTGACATACTCGAAGGGTTGATCCGATGAGGAGCAAACATTCCCCGATGTCTGCATGGACGGAATTGTGCACGTAACGTTCTCGTTGTTGCAATTGTTGCTGTTGCTGTTGGTATTGCTGTTCATGTTGTAGTTGCTGTTGTTCATGTTAATTTGACCGTAAATGGCCGATGATTGCTCATCCGCCACGTTCGCTGACATTATTTCAGACTCTGCCTGAACTTGCTTAATGTTATCAACTGCTGTATTTGTTGTTGTTGATGGTGGTGTTGTTGATGTTGTTGTTGTTGTTGCTTGTGCCTGATGTGAATTAAATTTCAATTGATTAGCAAGTGTTGCCGTCAACGCTGCCACATGAGGCTGCAGTTGCACAGTGCTTGCTGTTGTCGTTGCAAATGGCTTGGCCGTATTGTTGTGTCTGTTTGTTGTTGCTGTTGTTGTTGTGGCTGTTGTTGTGATGTTTGTGTTGTTGTTGTTGTTGTTGTTTTGGTGTTGGTGATGGTGGCTGGGGTGTTGAAGCTTATTGGAATACTGCTTCAGCAGTTGATTATACGCATTATGGTTCTTATTCTGCGTGTTCATGTCATTCTCATTTTGTGTGGATCTCGACAGTGTTGTTGTTGTTGTTGGTGAGGCTGTTGCTGTTGCTGTTGGTGCTGTTGGTGCCGGAGGTGGTGGTGGTGGTGGCGGTGTTGGCGGGGATAAAGCTGCCAGCATTGTATAATTATCAACCTGACTCGGCACAACGCCCACATCCAACGATGTGCAGGAGCCAGAGGTTTGTCGAGAATGCATGGGCGAGTGTTCCATGTCCAGGGATAATGTGGATGCACTGGATGCAACAAGGCTTGGACTCAATGCCGCACTGCCTCCCACACCCGACGATGAGGAACCGCTCGAAATTGATGAGAGGCTGCTGTTTGTGCGTGTATGTTTACTACTGGCCTGTTGCTGCTGCTGCTGTTGTTGTAGCTGCTGTTGTTGTAGCTGCTGTTGTTGCTGTGGGGCTGAGGCTGAGGCTGTGGTTTGTGTCTGGTTTTGGGGCAACAGCAGCAACTCCTCGGTCTCATATTGCAACAGCTGTGTGGGTGATGGTGGCGGTGGCAGGGGCAACTCTGCAGCTGTTGGATCTGGCATTGGCTCAGGCATTGGCATTGGCTCGGACTAATGTGTTAATACACGAACGCGTGTTAATAGGCAGAGAGCGAGCAACAACAGAAGGAACAGGCAGGAGGCAGGTGGCAGTGGCAGGAGGCATGTAAATTGATGCACAGTTAATAAAGGCAGTTAATTAAAATGCAGAACGGAATGTGCGTGTGTGTCTGTGTTCGTGCTTTACGTGTGGCTTTAAAATGTGTTCAAGTGTCAACCCATGTGGCGTATGAGCAATGTGCACTAAAAATAACTAATAGGTCAAGGTCAATTCGCTGGCTAAAGTTAGCTCATCCCCCCCTAAAGTAGAAATGCATATCAAAATGTAATTTAATCCACAGAGTAATCCAATCAATGGCATCGGTTCTTTTTTGTCCCACGTTATGCAACACTTTAAATAATTTAAATAATTTTCCTTAACGGATTTCAACTCCCTCAACTGACACTTTAAATAAATGACAACTCCTTTCGTTTCAACACTTTGTTGGGAGTTTTTCTTTCTATTTTGTACTATTTTTTTGACGAGAACTAATTCGATTTGTGGTATTGCGAATTTGTTAAACTGCAATTCGCAGTTTTCGCGATGGCTGCGTGCCGCGAACACGAGTCGAAAACGCAAACTGAACGCAAAATCGCTAAAGATTCCACTCGGACTATTGCAGCTGTGTGTTTTTTATAGCCCTAGCACAAAAACAAAACACAAAAAGTACATATACAAAAAAAGAAACAACACTTGGCATAAGTATATTTAGCATTTAGCCATTTAGCAATTTAGCAGCCATTGCACATTTCATAGAAATGCGCTGGCCGCAGCCAGCAACAAAAAAATAAATAAATAAAAAAGAAATAAAACGAGCAACTTTGGCTGCAATTGCAACTGGCAATTGTTGCTTGCCAAGCGACAATCCCACAACAGCAACTGTTGCAATTGCAATTGCAACAGCAGCAGCCAAGTGCAATAAATACTTAAGATGAACCCTCAAATGCTCAAAATTACTACAGCCGCATTTACTTTACTTTCTATTTATAAATCTTTCATTTCGTGGGTGAGAATCACAGCCCTAATTTCAATTGACAATTGCTGTGAGTATTTTCGTGCCACTTTGGCAAGACACGATAGGAGGTAATTCTAAAAAGTCATCTAGACTGAAAGTTATACTCATATGTAAGTACATGAAATGTCTGATATAGTGCACTATAGAGTATAACTTAAGAATTAGAGGCATTGTAGAGCTGTTAATATACTAATGTAGGCTTTATCAACTTTAGTATCAGATGAGATACTGGAACAATTCACAATAAATTTAGAATTGAGTATTTAAAATAATGTTAAGTAAGATTTGAGTTATATTCCTTTTTTACCAGAATTTAAAATCAAGCCACTTAAGAGAATAACACGGAGTTAAATATAAGATATATAAACTGGGAATTCAATTAAATAAAGGAACGCAATATGGTGTTCAAGAAAAAGCTAAGTAAATATCATATAATAGAAAGTCTATGATTGATACCCTACTCAGTTTATCATGTGTGTTCCACAGATCTCTAAAGATTTTGACGACAATGGCTATTGAAACAAGGTGTTCCAAGAAACAGCAACTACAAAATTAGAATTTTGCCTTTTTTTCAAACACTTTTCGTCTTCAGGAATTGTATTATTATGGGGCATAACAATCTATTTATTATTGCCATATTGTTATTCAATTTAAATGTATTCCTTTAATATATTTCCTTTATTTCTAAATTTAGAAAATGATTAAATTAAATTAATTAAATTTAAACCTTATCAAATCTCTCAACCATTTCTTGACATTTAAAAGCATTAGTTGCTTGGTTTGGGCAACAGTCAAAACTTGCTTCGGTGTTGCTTTTGGGCTGCTTAAGTTTTATAGAATATGCATATGAATATATCAATTTGTAACTGAACCTGAATAGAGTGTAAATGAATTGCAAAAGTGTAATGTCAATTGAAAGAGAACTAATTGCAATGCTCAATTGCATCCACAGATTAAATTGAGTTGAACACATTTTAAAGACTGTACAAAAACAAATTGTAAATAACACTAGCAATCATATTATGTGGTAACAATAACTGCATGCATTTAATAAACAAAGAAATAAAAACAATAATAGACACACACACACTAACACACACAGAAGTGAGAATAGAACAATAACACACACAAATGCATATAAACTTTAAAAGCATTTTGTCGTTTTTATCGCTTCTAGCCAAAATGAGAAATGTAACCAAAGAGAAAGAAGCGTCTCTGGTTGTAAAATGTTTAAAGTTCATTTTCGTATTTCTTAACAATCTTTTTTTGCTTCATGTTCGTCTTTTTACTCGTCTTCTTCTTCGTATTTTACTTGTTCTTCTTCTTTTGTGCTTGCCTTGAAAGTTTTCTGCATTACATTGCATTTTTCTTTTGGCCAGATGATTTTTAGCATTTTAGCATATGGATGTCTGCCGCAAGCGAATTTTGCTATGAAATTTATGCAAACATTTTGCCAGCAATATGATAAAATTGATTGTAAAAACATGGCGAAGAAGAGAGGGAAGAGAGCAAGAGCGAGAGTGAGAGGGAGAAGGAAGAAGCAGCAGAAAGTGACTTCAGGTGCATTTTTATGGGTTGCTTTTTCCTCCTCTCATTTCTTGTATCATTTTATGCTTGACTCAAAACCATTTACTTTTAACATTTGTGTGTTTATGTCTCTCTCGAATGTATCTGTGTGTGTGTGCGAGTGTGTGTGGTATAAGTGTGTGTGTCTGACAAGATTGTTTTTAGCACGGCAAAGCACAGAAAACAGTTAACAAGTTGTTGGTACTTACCGGTGCCGGAGTTGGAGTTGAATTGCCATTGGAGTAGCCATTGCTGCCATAGCCATGAGAATTCAAGGCCGATGAAATTGTGCTGGCACTCAGCTTGGTGTTGCTGTAAAGTTTGGAAATTGATTAACAAATATTGAAGTGAACCTTAATTGCCTTGACCCCTCTCTAATTGACCAATTGTTAGCCCTTGCTGTCTGTTTGAGCCCTTTAATTAAGTGCGATTTGTTCATTTGGCCAAAATTCAAATAAAATCAAAGCTAACTTAAACAAATCCCAATGCAAATTGGCCATGCACTCGCGCCTGTCAACTGTCAACTGTCCACTGTCCACTGTCCACTGTCCACCGTCAACCAGAAATGTATAGATATAGATTGTATATGTGTCTTTTATATGCCGTTTGTCTGCAATTTCATTTAATAAAAATTTGTCGTTGCCGTGGCTGACACGTCAGCAATCAGTTGTCAGTTTGCATGTCCACAGCAGATGCAAAAAAAATGTCATTCAATCGGAATTGGGAACTGGGAACTGAGAACTGGGAACTGACCAAGCGAATTCCTCCAACTCTCCCTCATTTGTTGGCTTCTCCCGCCAAAATGTCAAACGTGTTTTGGCATATTCAAAAATATGCATTTATTTATATATATGTGACATTTTCATATTCATATGCAATCATATTTACATTCATATTCAGATTCGTTTCTCGGTCTCACCAATTGGGCTTATAACTGCAACCAACAATATATTGCAAATATTCTGTGAAATAGTTGATGCTTAACTTTTCAAAACATTTCTCTTTGTTTAGTTTTGAATTGAATTTGAATTTCGTCTACTTATTTACTGACTATTGAGTTGAGACTTACGGCTTAATTGGCACGGGGACATAGCCCTCGGTTCCAGCTGGAGGATGTTGTTGGGCAGCCTGCTTGGCGTGAACGTCGCAGTAGAGCTTGTTGTTAAAGTTGTAGTAGCCCTGGTTCTTCAGGGATGTGCCACAAGTGGCGCACTTGAAGCACTCGACGTGCAGATTCTTATCCTTGATGCGCACAAAGACACCACTAAAGAAAGATTGCAACAAGTATTAAATATTAATAAATGAAGCTAAACAAGAAATGTTGTCAAAAGCTTTTCAAAATATTTAAAGAGTTTATAAATATTTTATATTATACAGATAACTATATACAAATGTTGTATACTGTAAAAAGTATATATATTTATAAGAGATCTAAAAATAATAGATGATATTAATAAATGGTTATTTAATGTTATTTATTTTTATATAATCATTTCTAAATATATTAACTTATTTATACTCTTAATAATTTTGAAATGCTTTTGAAACCATCTTTCAGTTAAACGTAACAATCGATAAACGATTGTAAATTTGTGTATGTACATTAAGAGTAATCGATGATAAATGCAAGTCGTTTAATTAGTGAATCAACTTACAGCACGTACCGTTAGTCATTGATAAATAAATTGAAACAAATATAATAATAATAATATCAAATAATATGCAATATGTAAAAGCTATAATGAATTATCGAATTAAGCTCATGAGTCGTCAATGGCAGCCAATTAAATTGGCATACAAATTAATACAAATGATGATGATGATATTCCCATGATGCAAGAGGACCAAGCTGCTTTGGCTCTGTTCTGATCTGGTTGCAGTCGCAGGTGTTGGAGGCGTCTGCATAATAATGTGCACTGCATAAATTTAAACAATTGACTTCGAAATAAAAGCAAATTAAAATGCGTGCACACACAGACACACACACACACACACACACACACACACACACACAGACACAAACTCTCTCACACACACAGACAGAGATATATGCACAGACGAGCATGAATTATCATTGAACATGGAACAAATCCTTACACAATGCCCACGCCGCACAATTGACATGCCGGATGTCCGCTGGCGGACAATGTACGAACACCATCATTGCCATCGGAGGGCATTGCCGCATCCATATCCGCCTTATAGTCGGGACCCTGCAGTGCCCGGCATATGGGCATAACAATATTCCGTGGATCTGGCTGCTGTTCAGCCTCCTCCTGCTGCTCCTCCTGTTGAGGCTTTGCAACCGGCAGACTGGGCCTATGAGTTGCCGATGGCGCCAACGTATTTTGCTGCAAATTGGTGCCGATGCGTTCGTCCTGACGTCCTATCGTCTGGAACTGACTGTGAGGCAGCGGCGTGCGTCTCTCATTGCCACCAATGGCATGACTCTGTGTCCAGTAGAAGTTCGCCGGACTGTGCGGCTCTGCAGCATTATTGTTGACAGCACAAAAGTTCAATCAGTTTACAAAGCCTTTGACAAGTTTTCTAAAATGTATGTGTTGTAGCCCTCTTCTAACTCCAACTACATCCCTGAATAAACTGCTCAACTGCAAAACCACAAAAAGCCCAACTCAAAGTCCATGAAATAAGTTACCAAATGGACAATCACTATCAAATTTCAACTGTTAATGCAACTGTTAACTTTTAATGTTAATGTTATTGTTAGTGTTATTTTTGTTATTGTTATTGAATGAACTTAATGTGCATAAACAATACTTGCAATAATTTAGCGCTCATTTAACTATTTGAACATTATTTCTACGTAAAATGTATAGAAGTAATTGACAAATTCAAAATTGTCAATCAGATAGAGTTTAACTGAATATTTTCAATATATCAATAAAGCTTGTTAGACATATTAACCGTCAAGTAAAGGCAATTGCGTTTTTTAAATAACCGAATAAGGCAATTAAACTTTTAGTCGCTATCTGGTACTTTATCTGTCATATAAGCCCAATGAGAAATAAAAAACAGCTGATGGATGGACTGATTGCTTTCACAGACATTGCAGCAATGAAATATAAAAATAATGTTGCCTTTTTAATGTCTTTGAAACGTTGTTAACAACGATTGGTAATATTTATGACACCAACTAGAACATATTGCTTTCAGTGCTTCCTTGTACAAGGAAGTCATTCTTTTAAAATTAAAATTTATGTAGTCCTTGAATATAATATAGACTTATTATGCCATTCGCATTCTGACGAGATATATAGATTTAAAAGTCTTTTTAAAATTGGAATTGGTTACAGGACTTTTTAGAAAGCAGATTATTTTATTTGATATACGTTGCATTTTTTTGTCAATGCATTTAATTAAAGACACATCCTATCACATTTTATCTGATACATATTTATGAATTTTTCATTATTTTCCACCGACTTTACGTCAAAATATTATTCAAATAGTTTTAAATGCCCTGTGTAGACATTTAAAAATATGAACCTAATGTTTTAAATATCCAACTGTTAATGTTAAATGTTACAAATGCTTTTACTTTTGATATTGTTGCAAATGTTAATGTTAGTATTATTGAATGAACTTAATGTGCATACACAAATGTAATTTTTGGGTTCACTTGTAAATGTTTTTAATGGCTGCGACATTCAGTTGCCCACTTACGTAATGAGACGTTCACACTCAGTGCAAATGTTTTGACCAGTTGGTAGTCCGCCGGTGCTTGGGGGCTTTGGTGTATTGACGGGCGCACTAACATGACGAGTAGCGTTGTTGTTGTTATTCAATTGTTGTTGTTGTTGGTGTTGTTGGGGATAGTGTTGGTGTTGGTGTTGATGTTGTTGTTGGTGTTGGTGTTGATGCTGGTGTTGCTGTTGATGTTGATATTCATGTTGCTGCTGTTGATGGTATTGCTGTTGCTGATGCTGTTGCTGGGGTGCATCATGCTCATAGTTGTTGTTGTTGAATGCTTTTAAAAGTGTTTGATGAGCAGCCATTTTGTATTGGTTGTTGTTGTTGTTTGTGGTGTGTGTATAAAGTATATAAAAGAGTTGAAATACAAACATGAGTTAGACACAGAGAGAAAATGAATTGCAGGCAAAAAGAATTAAGAATTCTTCGACATCAACATGAAAAACATTTTTAAATATTTAATAGTAAACTAGAATCCAATCAAAATCAACAGTCTCGATTAAATCTATATTTTTTTATGCCACACGAAAAGTCAATGCTGCAATAACTAACCTTAATTCTTTAACAACTAACTATATATAATTTATTTGATGATTCAAATTTGAGAAACAAAAATAAAGAAATGACTGGAAAATGTGTGCAAGTTTTATGAATATTTATTTCATTGTGTGGGCTGCATTAGAAATTTGTTTTGACATAGAGAAAACGAAAGTCCATTTCTTTGTTTTTGTCTAAGCGTTGCGCACATTGAACAAAAGGGAAATAAAAGTGAAACAAAAATAACACAAATATACAAAAAGAAAAAAATATTAAATAAATTAGATACAAATACAATTTCAAAATATAAAAATACACAAAGTGTTAAGGGCTGGTCTCAATAGATGTGTTCCCTCTGCTGTAAATTCTACTCGTAATAGAAAATAAATCTAATTTCAAGGTCTCTAGTTTGTGTTTTAAAAAAGTCGCTGCTGTAATGTGGCTGCTTATTTATAAAACAAAGGCCAAAAGACACAAAAGAGCGCAGCGAGCTCTGTTGGCTGTCTGCCCCACAGACAGATAGCTAAGCAACACGCAGCGTATGCGTAATATTACACCCCTTAAGTAACCCATGTGATTAACCTGCCGCTAACTAATCAGCCAAATTGTCGCTGACAAATGGATTGACGCCCTCATTAAGAATTAGAAGCAGGCGGGCCAGCTCATAGTTTGGGGCATTACCTGGAGTTGAATGTCCAGTTTCCTCCTCGCGCAGGAACTTCAGCACCTCCGAGCGGTCGGCTTGGTATTCCTTTTCGTTCTTCTTGAAGTTAACGCTGCAAAAACAAAGAGACAGAGAGAAAGAGAGAGACAATTAAAGAAGTGAAAGAGAGAAAAGAGTGCAGTTTAGTAGTTAACACACTTTTTTATTGCATACTTTAACATGCGAGCTCACAAAGCAGACGGTGCGCGAAAGTATGCTGTGAAAAATGAGTACGGCAAACATTGTTGCGCATACGACGCGTTTGCCCGCAGACAGCCAAAGCCTAAAAGAGGCTCAACGAGAAGTGAACAAGAGGAAAAAAGATCCCCTAAAGAAATTAAGTGCAAGTCCCACGCGTGCGTTTGTAAAAAAACACTTGGCGGACACCGCAGGGAGGAAGAGGAAGGCAACGAGCTCAACCTGCTATCATTTGGCGGAATTGCACTCAGCTTTAGACGCTTAGATGGCCCTGTGGTCGTTCTTGCAGCCGTTTTCTGTTCTGTTCTGTTTTTTTGCTTCAAGCCATAAAAGAAACCGAAACAGAAACAGAAACAGAAATAAGAAAAATAAATTTTAAAGTACAAGTTTTGTGGCCAGACATTTGTACCACATTCTTTTGTGAGGCACTCCAACTTCGAAATGGGGTTTGCGAGTTTCACAAGGACATTCGCCATGTGGCTACCTGGTGACTTATGTAAGGCAATGTTTCCGTTTTGCAAAAAGAGTCAAGATGGGATCAGCTGACAAATTGCCACTGTTGATATCTCTTGTTCTTTTGTAAGGGCAACTGGGATTCGTTAAGGGAAACCAAGTGATGTTTTCCTAGTTTTAAATTATTTGGAAAATGGAAGAAAATTGGATTACTTACCCGAGCACACCGCCAGCCAGAACCTCTGCCTGGGCAGAAAGTGTTTCCGCAATAGATTCATCGCTGTAAATGCCAACCGGGGTGTTGTATTGTTTATTGACGATGCTCTTCACGCCGCCATCGCCGCCGCCGTTGGCCTAGCCAAAAGTAAAGCAAGATAGATATGAAAATAAATGGAAATATGAAAATACAAATGGATATGGATATAGAAATTTTCGCCAGAAGATTCACATAAAATCAATTTCTGCTCTTTGGGCGATGTCGCATTATGATTATACAAATTCATAACAATAAAATGTACGCAAATGTATTCATATCACACACACCCACACACACACGCACACAGAGACATTGATATTATTATGCATGGCACATGTGTGTGAGTGAGGGTGTGAGTGTGTGTGTGTTTTGGGGTATTTGTGTTGTGAGCCCTTTTGCACATTAATTCTTGCCAACAAATAATCCTAGCACTCATATTCATTACTCATTCTGACACTTTTCAAAACTACGCACAAACAGACAAACAGAGAGACAGACAGACTGACACATGGGACGAATGGACAGACATCGTATGAATGCAAATGTTGTCAACTCATAGAAAACAGACAAGTTTCTGCCCCATTCTCCTGTACAAATGAAATGAATGAATGTGAATATCAACAGACAACAACAATAAAAACCAACACACACAAATTTCTATATACAGATGGTGTCATCATAGGCAACTACAACTCCAACTTTAGCACTTTTCCCAGGAGACTAACTATCAACATCATTGGTCATCAGCACGTCAGTTGTTGTTGTTGTTGCTCTGGGAGATGCGTGTGTGTGTGTGTTAGGGATGGTGTGTTAAGGGAGGGGGGAGAGAGAACTAAAAGCTTCACTCAAATTTTCAACATTTTAAGTTTTGGTCAACCAGTCGAGAGTTTATGAATTTTATAAATGATTACAGCTGCCCACAAATGTATGCTACACTTTTTGACAATCCACTCCCTCTGTGTGTGTGTGTGTGGTGGTGAGAGGGGTGTGTGTGTGTGATTGCAAATTAGTAAACTTACAAATGGACGCGCCGAGTTGTTGTAGCCACAGCCAATGTGCTGGCTATCCGGTTGATGGTGAGCCAGAGAAGTTTTCGTCACTGTCTGCAAATAGGGTGAGTTGACCTGGGGCACATTGCCAGTGGGTGTCACATGTGGACGCCAGGTGGAGCCACCACTGAGATAGAAATAATAAAAGAGAGAGAGAGAGAGAGAGTGAAAGTTTCTGTCATAATGGAATGCTTGGTTGGATAATAAGGATTTACTTACCGCTGCACTGTAATGACAAAGTTATTGCCAGAACGAACCACAACATCCTGGGCATCCTTGTGACGAAAATTGAAGACATCCACGTCGTTAATCTTGATGACAGCATCGCCGGGCTGCATGCCAGCCTGCTCGGAGAGACTGCCCGCATTGACCTGTAATTAAAGAAGACACAATTTATTTATATACTCTCAAACTATAGAAGCTTAAATATAAAACTATATAAAATTAAAACAAAATAATTTACTTTTTCATTTTATATTTTTAAAGGCTACCAATTGGCAGCTACAAATCAAATTTAATCAAATCAGAAACAATTTATTTATTAATTTGTATTTTAATTAAAACGCAAATTATTAATTTAAAATGTATATTTATGTTATGTCCCAAAGTTAATATAAATCAATGATAATGATAACTATCTGCAATTCAAACATTTAATGCTACCAATTGGCAGTTGCAATTCAATTTTGTTGCCTCGCATAAATCAAGCACTGAAAATGGCCTAAACGCTTGAAAAGGCCAGAACGGGCAGTCAAAGCCAAAGTAAATGAATTTATTATGTGCAGCCTGCAAGAATTATGAAGACCCAATCTCAATCCGCATCTGAAACCATCCAGTGGCCGCATTTCGGCCACGTTTCTTTTTTCCTTCCGTTTCAGCTAACGGCCAAGTTTAGTTTACAGGCGTTGTTTTTTGTGTATTTGGTGTGTGTTGTTTTCATTTATTTATTTGCAGCCGCGTCTGCTGGGAAATTGTGCGCACAAAAAGCCATAAATTTTTCGACGATTAAAATCGTAAAAGTTCCAACAGACGCTGCATTCTGTTTCCATTTCTCATATATGTATGTATGTGCATTAAAAAAAAACAGTGCAATATGTAGAGAGAAAATACTAAGCTGCCATCATTTGTGCATTTGTTAGACAGAAATATGAAACAAAAAAATAAATACTTAAATAATTGTTTAAAAGGAAACGCGACTTCAGATGACTTTAAATATGCAAGTCATATTTAAAGAAATTTATATTCACTTATCTATCAAAAGAGAATCAAATATATAATTAAACGAAGAACATATTTCCATATCATATCATTTAATCAGTTGGCAGAAATGCTTTTTAAACTGTCTTCTTCATTAGTTAAGGTTAACTAAGAATTAAATAAATGTATTTAAAATTTAAATTCCTTTATTTAATTTTATACCAAAAAATATTTAAATATTTGTGGTTAATTAGTTTGAACTAATGCATATTAAACTTCCTTTCTTAATAAGTCAAAGCTATTTACAAATAGATAAATACATTTAAAATGCCTATAAAACCATTTAAAACCCAATATCTTAAATTTCACACTTAACTTAAACTACAAATATAAAATCAATATTTATTCATTGTATGGAAATACTTGATTAACCGCCCATTTCAATTAGTTGAAGCTGTTTTAATTTACTTAGATCACATTTATTTTATAATTCCTTATATCTTAAATTCAATTCTACATTTAGACCACAAAACTTAAAGCCAGAGTTCATTAGGAAAACTAAACAATTTAAATTTCACTTTGCACAGATGTGAAACCACAAACACGAGGCACCATCTCCTGTTGCACTTGGCTTGTGTCTAGGCTCAACTCGTGCCACGTGCCCCATTCGTGCCACGGCTCAGGTGTGCGTCCTTTCCACCAAAATTATACGCGCGTTGCACGTATCCACTTTGCCAAATTGTCTGTTTATCAGACTGCCAGCCCAGTCAGTCGTCTGTCAGTCTGTCTGTCTGTCTGTTGTCGGTTGTCGCTTGTCGGTTGTCGACTGCGGCCGGTTTATATTTACCGAAAAACGGCGACGTTTTGCAAAAACAAACTCACATACAGTCACACACAGTCAAACATGTATTGAGGCCTGCGTAAATATTTCATTGGCGTGCTCGCCAAGCGAGACACCTAAATTTTGTAATATTTACAAAGTTGCTAAAAATGTGGCGCCCCAAAAAAACCAAAGCCAAAAACCTGAACCCCAAAACGAACCCAACTCGAACTCAAACTCAAACTCAAACCTGAACCTCAACCTGAACCAGAACCAGAATCAACCAAGCGACCAAACGACCAAAAGACTGAAAGACAGCCCCAAAAATTCAAGGAAATTCGCGCGTGCTCTCGTTGCTTTGCTGTTGACATGTTCATTTTCCTGTTACATGTTGTTCTCATTGTTGTTGTTGTTGTTACTGTTGTCCTTGTTTGTTGTTGTTGTTGTTGTTGTAGCTGTAGCTGTCGACTGTCGCAAAATTGATATTGGTCGTGCCGAGGTGTTCCAGGCAGGCGACAAATAATGTTACAACATACAGAATCAAAGTATGCGCCGTCTCGCATTTTGTTTTTATTGATTTCGTACAAGTTTTCCAATACCCTCTAATATATACATTTTAACAAGGGTAGACTATGCTGCATTATAAGACTGATCATTTAGATTTAAAATATTTTTTACAGTGTTAACTATATTCAATTAATGAACACATAATATTAACTAATAGAGGCACAGTTTATAATAGGCCAATTAAATGTTATCTGGCTTTATCAATAATTAAACTAAAAGATATCCAGCAAAAAAAAACATATTTTGTTTTAGTTAAGCGATGCTTACTTAAAAAAATTAATCTCTGTACTTTTTAGTTAATTGATTTAGAAAATCACTATTCTCAAATCTGTCCATAAAAATTCGTCGATTTTTTAGCTTTAATTTAAAAGGTATTTAAAAAGCGACTCTTTAAACTAGCATCCATTTTTTCTTGCTTTTTACCGGCAAATTGCATGTCACAAAAGTGAGCTTGGTGTGTGTGTGTGTGTGTGAGTGTGTGGCATTGGAATATTGACATTTGGACAGTTTTATGAGTACCTGCGATCAACATGAACCGTCCACAATGTTCCCCACACAATGTTTGCTCGCCTGTCTGGCCATTCTCTCTCTGTCTGTGGTTCTATTCTGTCTATCTCTACTCGATTCTATTCTCTTCTCTTCTCTTCTGTTCTGTTCTGTGGTGTTCTATACGGTGGTGAGCTTGTTAGACATTTGTCAGCTTTATAGCATTTGTGGCTGGCCGCCAATTGACAAGGCATTTGCTTTGAATGACTTATGAATGTGTTCGCGGTCGACAGTCGACTGTCGACAGTCAGTGTAGTTGGTGTTTGTAATTCGTTGAATTTTTGGCTAGCTGGATAGTAACTGAATTACCAAGAAACTTGGCCCAAACATGTCAAGCATTACTATTAGTTGTGTCCCATTGCACCTAGTGCACTATAACAAAGTCTCCAGTCTCCATTTTTCCGTCTCCTATCTTCTCTCTTCTGACTCTCGTCTCCTCTCTGTTTACTATCCAGCTTGAGGCCAGCAAGGACATTAATGTGGCCCATTACATGTGTAGCAACGTTTGGGGTAAATGATGATTTATACTGGCCAAACACAGGCTCCCCAAGCTGTCAGTTTCAACTCCAGTTACAGCTGCTGATAAGTATGAAAAACACTCGCCCAGAAATGTACATTTTCATTTGAATTTAGCAGCAAATGTTGTAAAAATATTTTAAATGCATTAGTTTAACACTTCTTTACGACACTTGGAATTATAAATATCTGTATGAATTTATCTATGCTTTAAGCTTCAAATGCGCATTACTTCCATCACATGTCTGGCAAAAATTGCATTTTGTTGGTATTTCAAGTGGTCTACTTATTTGCCAGGCACTCGAAGATTGTGTCAAGAAGGAAGAAGATCTGGTTATTGGGGATTCACTCGTAAATCCATACAGCAAATTAATTTTAATGGGCTGACCAAAACGCTCGTAATCAAGTCAAGTAAGAGCTGAGCTCATATCCATTCAAGTGCAATGAAATTGAATTTTTGAATTTAGCAGCAACAACAAGAACGACTTTCAAATGCACTTTCGGAGTAAACTTAATCTGAAGTCAGAGGACACGCCTAAACAGGCATATTTCACACACTTGCCTAAGTCGGACATATCCTTTAACACTCTTCGGGTTGCATGCAACAAGGTAGAACAAAAGCCAAACCAAGTGGCATAAACTATGCACTCAACAGAAAGAGATGCACGCACATTTTGCAGGCAGTAAACCACATACACTTGCACACACACACACACATACGCACACACTCTTAGTGTGTGAAATATGCAAAATATTTATGTTGATAAATCAAGTTTGCTTTTGTGGATTAGGTGTATCTAAAATAAATTGAATTTGTGGCGTAAATGTAGCCTAAACAAAAGACAGGCCTACAACCAGAGACAGAGCGAGATAGAGGGAAAGAGAGTTAGACAGAGAAGGGAGATTAGCCAAGGGCGAAGAAGTTGTTGCCAAGTTGTTGGCCAAGTTATGAAGTTGTTTAATTGAAAATAAATCAGTTTAAAGGCAAACTAACATGAAAGGCCACAACTCCATTTGTTAAGCAACAACAGCAACAACAACAACAATATTTTGTCTATCCGTTTCAAATTGTTTATCTCTCCATCTCCTTACTTCTCGTCTTCTTGTGCCATAAAAAACAGAAACCAAATACAGAGCACACAACAAACAAATGCGAAATGCTCGTAAGTAGAACGAACAACGCTCAAGAGTGAAAATAAGTAGAAAAAATAAAGAAAAACTCGTTGAAAATACTGCGGAAATGCAGCACAAATACAATGAATCTCAATGTATATGAATATGCATGGCCATCACTCATACGCCCCATAGTGCACCAAGAGCTTTCCATCTCTCTCGCTTACTCACTCTCCCTCTCTATTTATCTTTCCCTTTCTCTCTCGCTGTCGCTGTCGCTGTCTCTGTCTGTATCTTTGTCTGTTGTTGCCAACTCTAAATCACCCAAAAGCCGCTGCGGTTCTCTGCCACAACAAATGGCGACCGCAGCACTTGACCAAACTGCTGCAAAACTGGAGAACAGCAGCTGAAAAATTGTTGCAGATGAAGAGCAAAAGTACATTTCCCCTTCAACCCCCTTTCCTTCCACCTTCCTTGAATGTCCATAAAATTCCATTGGCAAGCCAAAAAACAATCAAATTCAGCGAGCTGTTAATGCAGCAAAGTAAATACAATGTTTGAAATTCCTTCTTCATCGGGTTGCAAGTTGCAAGTTAGCTAAATAGTCAACAGCGGCTCTTAACTAGCTTAGTTGAGTTCGAGAGTGAGTGCTTTGGTGAATACACTCAAATACTCCAATATTCAGATTCAATTTTCCTTGCCATCTCCATAGCAAAGTTCACGATTCAAAGCCCCTTTTAGCCAATTTTCATTCAGTTGACCACAAGCCGCGTAGCGCGTTACAAAAATTATTTATTTATTGGGCAAAAAGGAAGGACTAAAAGCGAGAAAAGAAGGAAACCAGCAGCCACTGAGCAAAGTCCAATTCAAGCGCCATTGAAATAGCACAACAACAACAACAAACATAACAACAACACTACCACTAACAACTACAACATCGAGGACAACATTTCGGAGCACGCAAACTGTCGGCAACATTTATAAATTATGATTGCAATCAACGTGGCACAAAGCGCTACGGACAAGTTGTGAGTTGCCTTTATTTTTCTCTCTCTCTCTTTCTTTTTTTTTGGTAAAATGACAGATACACACACACACACACACACACACACACACACACACATATGCGTTGCAATAAACGTGGCAATTTATATAAATGTTGCATATTCATAGCAAGTAATGGAAAAACTTTGCACAATGAAATTATTGTGGCCAATGCCAGCGGAAATTTGTGCGCAGCTAATGAATGAAAGCCCAGGACATGGACATGCCTCATGCCTCATGATTGTATATGCCATGTGGCAGGCTGTCATGAGAATAGTAAATGCGATTCCAAATGTTGCCAGTGGTCATCCTATGCACACTCTGCACTGCGTGGGCAGCTTCTCCATGTGGCAAGGGGAAAGTGCAACTTCAACTGCAACTGCAACAGCAGCTCATTTATCTCCTCGTCTTATCAAAAAGAAAAAAAAAAGAGTGGAAACAACAGCGCATGTGTGGCACACTCATATTTCGCTCGACAGCAGCGGCAACACCTTTTTTCTCGTTTTGCTCCTACTCACATATGAATACACTCATGAATAACTATTTGCAAGATGCTGATAAATGACAATTGCCCGAGGCGTTGGCTGCAAACTGATCGCTGCCAAAGACGGATAGACAAACAGACAGACAGACAGACAGATTTGTGAAAAGTTGTTGCGGGTATCGAATATATTGCTTGCTACACTGAGCGAAAAAAATGCATACGAGTATAGAAAGAGTAAAGAAGAAGTGATAGAAGGATAGGATTAAGACATTTGATTTAAGTACAAAGTTCCAATTAAAATAGTCAAACCGTCTAACTCCCACTCTTTACTTTAAAGGGAAGAGAACCCTAGTATTCTTCCACTTATCTCTCATTTTTTCAGTGTACTTGCTATAGAGAAACTTTAAAGCAATTGCCTAGAGTCTAGTTCCTAGACATTTAATTTAGTTGAAACTGTTTTGGGATTGAGATTGCGTTTAGTTTGTCACTCGTGTTCAACATTTGCATGTTGAGTCGAGTTGAATTTCAATAAATGTCACATGTCTCGACGCATTAAATTTTGTTGATTAAACCGAGTCGAGGTCGTGTCAAGGAATCGCATTCTGGCACATGGCAAAGTCATAGAGGGGATTGGTTGGGTGGTAAAGAGGTAAACACTCAAGCTGGGCCTGAGGCAGGTGTGAGTGAATGTACCTGGCAGAAGGGTTCATTAGGTAAAATGGCTGCGACACAGGATACCAGCAGGATATGGGTTAATAAGACACAAGACGCGCTAAAGTGACAACGCGTCACAGTATGCCGCCCCCTCTAACCCTACTCCTCCCACTACCAATCTACCAACAGTTGCCCCCAAAAGTGTTTCAGCATCTTGTGCGTGGCGCGTTGAAAGTCATTAGCGTTGCTCTCCTCTGCTGCTGCTGCTGCTGCGGGGTGTTAGTTGCCCCGGGGTGTGGCAGGTTGTAAATATTGCCCAAACGCCTGGCTGACTGCAAAAATACAGACAAAACACACAGACATACACACACACCCATCTACACATACATATATAGCTAAACAATTCACTAGAGAGAGATAGCAGCTGGGTGGCAATGGGAAAAGGAGGTGAGAGAAGTGAGTCAACAACAGGCAACTGCCGCAACGCAAACAAGATTAATTAAGGAATGTAAATTTCGTCAAATTACGCGCCATTGTTTGTATGTGTGTGTGAGTGTGGGAGTGTGTATCTGTATGTGTGTGTGTGTCTGTGTGTTTGAAAGGATGTTGAGATTTTTTCCATTAACAACATCATCAATGTGCGGCACAGGGTTGTCAGTGTTTTTGAATGGTTTTGCCCTCGCGGACAAGGTCGATTACGGTCCCTCCGAAAAGGTCGAAACCGTCTAAAGGTGTGCAGCGGTTTTTGGGGAATTAGACGGATTTCGACTGCCAGCTAGTGCACAAAATCTTCCTTCCCCTTTCTTTTCTCTTGTCTTCTCCTCTCCTCACAACCTTTTTCAATTTCACTCATCAGTCGCATCGTCGCATCGTCGCTCTGAGGGTTGGCCAACAATTTTTAATTAGTGTCGTCTTCGTCGCAGTTGACGCTGACGCTGACGCTGATGTTGACGTTGACGTAGACGTCGACTGCGGTTTACCATAGACCCCATGTGCCCCATTTACCCTTTGTGTATTGTGTCAAAAGCATGCATAAATTATTATTCATATTTTTATTTTCTAATGAAGCAAGAAGAAGATTACTAAACATCAACCCGAGAAAGACCCAGGAGAAAAGTGTGATGAAAAGTTTACTATTTATATTTATAAAGCGATAGAGAAGAAGGAACCAAAATACGAATAGAAATAAATACCCGAAATAATTTATAGTTGTCTGAATAAGGACTTAATCAAAGAACTGAAACAAGTACTTATAATACTCTAAATACCTATGCTTCGATCTCTGGTGAATCTAGAAAGATCTATGGGGAAGCAATGGAATAGACAACTTAGATACAAATAGAGATTTACTCTGGAATCTGGAATCGAAACGCAGCCTATATCTTTCTTTTTGATTGCTTTCAAATTAAAGATATTCGTAGCAAAACATAACGAAAAGAGCTCTCAAAATCATTGACCACCACTACTCTAAAAAAACATGTTGCAGATGGAAATATCAGTTAACAGTTAACAGGGCCTTTCACAAGATTTAATTGCTGGAAAACTACACGTTTTGTCAATTTTCCCGATGTTGCAGCACATGTGAACTGCTTGATTCGCAGAATTAGTTAATTAGTTGGCCTCAGCGTGAAGGGTGTGGGAAATACTCTTAACCAAAGTGCATAAAGTTGGCCAAACTAAAGCAATTACAGGCAGTGCACACACATGGTTAGTGGTCGGGGAAAATCTGTTGCCTACCTGCGCAACTGAGTTTTTCCAGTCAAGACAGCAATGGACACACTCCCAGTTGAGACATGTGGTGCATTGTTTACATTTGCGTGCCCAGAGAATTGGAGAAACGAGACAGACATGAATCCATCCGTATCCGCTCGACGCAGTACGTGTCGAAATGTGAATCCCTTCAACAAAGTATCTGCAACTTGCAACAGCAACAACAACTGCTGCATCTGCAACGCATTTTGTATCTGCAACTAATGTCTGGCTGAATTTGTTTTGTTTGTTTGTCGGATTAAGTATGTCAGTGGGCTAGGAATTGGGTCAGCCCGAGGTTCTATAAACTAAAATAAACTTCTCTTCGACGCAGCACAGCAGGAAATGTCGGTTGCATGCCACTTTTTCCCTCTCTCACTCTCTCTCACTCTCTCTCTCTCTCCATCTCTGTTTTAGATTGTGAAATGCACTTTTGTTTGATGTTTGATTTAATTTAGTGCAGTAACGAGTTGCAACAGCTTCATTAGTTTGTATATACTCTCATTTATATATGGACAGAATTATTACAGCAGCATCATCTGCTCATCTGCACACTAACCAAAAGAAGCATCATCTCCATTAAGCGATCCATCAATCAGCGGGCAGCGTGTAAACGAAATTCTGACAGCCATGAAATCGTGTAAACGCAATCTCAGCTGCAGTCTCACAGTCTCGTAAAGCCAAAGACCAAGCCGGTTTGTATGCCCATCTGTCCATATGTCTGCCTGTTATCTGAGGGTGGCAGACAGACTGACATGAATGATGGCTCTCAAATTACATTAAATGGAATTTCAATTGAGGCAAAGACAAGCAGAAACCTCCTCCGCTGATGCGAATGCTGACAAGACAATACCCTGCACAGAAACAGGAACAGATACAGATACAGATACAGAAACAGAATCAAAAACAGAAACCGAAACTGTAAATGGCATTTACATGTTCACTGTCATAAGCCAATAGGCCTTCCCCTCCTCCTTACCCATCTCTCTCTCACTCTCTCTCTCTCTCTTTAATGAATCAGCATCATTTTCTGCAATAATGTGCCTCTTTTCCGATTGACAAATCCAAACCCATTGCATTTATCCAGAGTTGCAATCAGACAAATGCAATTAGGATTTGGCGACGCTTTCGTGCTGTGAATTTCCAAGCAAAAATTGCAAGCGGCATTTTCCACTTGGACTTCATCTCCTTCTTCTTCTTCTAGTCTCCTCTTGTCATTGGGGAACAGCGACAGAGACATTGTCCCATTGTCAAACGAGATGGGACGCGTTACTCCAGGGACTCCACATGAAAGACAAAGAACCCGCTGACGATGCCTAAAAAAGATGGCCAACAACCGATCGACAACAATGCATGGCTATAATAAAATTTGCTTTGCTAAGCAACTGAATGTGGCAGCAACACATTCAATAACTGATTGGTTAACTTGCATCACAAAAGAAGCGACTTTCAACAAAAGTTAAAACTCTTAAAAGAACATTGCCTAAGCTTCAATTAAAGCTTATTAAAGCAAAACCAAAGAGAGATTTAATCATCTACGTATTAATTTCAAATAATATTTTCTTGATGTGAACATAAAAATATTCCGCATTTCTTTTAACTAACTTTAGCTTAACTGCCTTTATTTTGCGTCACACGTTTTAAACACGTTTTAATTCAGTTTAATTAAGTTTTTGCACTTAATTTATTTTTAAAAGCCCTTTTGCAATATCTCGCAATGTATCTATTATTTATGAGGAACGACCAAAAGATACTCTGTGTCCTATTGTATTGGTAGAGAGACTTGATAAAATTTTTAAATTGAATTAAATATCTTAAAGATCTGTATATCTGTATATAGAGGCAGAAGTTACATTATAAACAAAAACATGATAATATTTTGTAAATTCCTTTTAAGTAAATTTAGCTGTTACACATTCAAAACCAGTTTTAATTCAAACTGTTAACAATGCAAAACCCATTTCAGATGTCAACATTTGTGTTGTGTTAAGCTCAAAACATTTTTAAGTTGAATATAAATAAATAAAGTAAATTTTTCAATAAATTGTTTGTTTAATATTCTATTATTATTACTATATTACTTATTTTTATGACTTTTCTTTTAGTTGTTTTTAAAAGCATCTCTTAAGAATCGGTAAACACTTCCCATCCTCTAGGGTATTTTGTAGTCCTACTATTTTTTCTATTAAGTAACTCTGCTTACTGTTTGCTCCAAAGCGATGGCGGCTCTCAATTAAATATTTAAGTTGAAGAAATGCAATTTCAATTAGCGCCACAACATTTAGCCATTAACGTTGAGCACGAGATTTGTGCCAATTGCAAAATACGCTAGAAAGAAGCATAGCAACAACAATGAACAAGAAGAACAAGAACAAGAAGATGAAGAAGAAGAAGAGGAGGAGGAGCAACAATGGCATCAACAATGTTGTTGGCCAAGAATCGGACACCCGCGTTGCTCACTCACTCAAAATCATTACGTGATTAAGGTTGCCATTACGGCGGACAGCAAAAATAGAAAACTAGAGCATGGCACGCAGACAGTGGCAGCTGTAGTAAGAGAGTGCAGGGGGAAATGGGGAGGGGAGGGGAATGTCAAGAGAGGAGGGAAAGAGTAAAGTGAAAACCAGCAGCTGAGCAACATCGACCGCAATTGCGCTGCTTTGGGTTTTGGTTAAAATACAGCAAAAAAAAGTACGCCAAATAGAAATAAATAAATCAGCTAGACAAAAAAAAACTTTTAAAAAAAATTAAGTTGAGTTTAAAGCAAAAAAAAATAGGGAAAAACAATTAAAATGAAAAACCGTAAGCACGCTAATACTGTCGCTGGGGAGAAAAGCGGCAAAGAGGTCAAATGTGCAACGTGGCAAGTGGCAAGAACAAATTAAAAGCGACTCTTAAGGTTGCAGCCTTAAATACGTATCCGAATCCGAATCCAAATACGATGGATTCAAATACGAAGTTTGGTTTGGAAATTGCTCGGAAATTGTGGGAAATTTGTATGCAATGATGTTGTTGTTATGGTTGTTGTTGTTGTACCGCACGAGCGCACAAAATGGTCTCGAAAACAAATTTGCCGATCTAATTAAAAGCTAAATTGTGAGCAATAAACGTTGACTCCTTCATTGAGAAGGACTACGCGCTCCACTTGCAAACTCCCCTCTCCTCTCTGCTCTCTCTCTCTCTCTATCTTTGTCACCCTCTCCCTCTATCATTTTGTCGGTGGCTGGGAAAACAGTGAAAAGCATTTAAGTTGCACACTCGCACACTCAGCGCTATTTTCTTGCCCAGCCTTTCAACAAGTTGGCAACCAATGCAATTTACAACAGCCACAGGCTGCAGGACTCACAAGGACACTCCCATTACTGGGGCACTAGGAAGGAAGGATAAGAGTCGAAAAAAAAACAGAGAGAGAGAGAGAGAGGAAAAGAGGAAAATAAAAGTATGCCAAGCCCACGCGCTGACCATCAATGAATGAACGAATTGTGGAGCCAGTGGAAATGTGAAAATGCGGATGGCAAATTGTAAATTAATTGATGAAAGCAACGTTTAGGATAGACAGTTTCAGAAAGAGACAGATAGAGAAAGAGAGAGAGAGACAGAACGACAGAGTGGTATATCCAGGCTAGAAGGCAACTGCTGTTTCCATTTGCTAGCCACAATATTTGAACTGCATTTGGCATCTTTCAACTGCAACTCGAACTAGAAACTTGTTCTCCATTTCATGCCACACACACACACACACACACACACACACTTGCAACACACTCACGTATTGCTTCCTTTGCCAGGCTGCCCTGACAAATTGCTGGTAGCAAGATTAATGTTGTGCATTATCTTTCCTCATTTGTCGATTGTCAATGCAACTCGGACCAGTCAACAACCAACTTCAAACGTGGGCGGCACTTTTACATTGCTTCTACCTTTTCCACTTTACCTGTCCTGCACTCCCTTGTATCTGTAACTGTCTCTTCTCTCTTCTCTCTCCACTCTCCTCTCTCCCCTGTCCCTGTCATTGTTCTGTGATTTTCCATTCTCTATCATTGACATTTTTCAATTTGATGTGCGCACTCAAGGCTACACTGTGGATTGTCCTCTTTTTTGTATGGCAAATGACATGGCAAGGTAATTTCATCTGACTCTCTTTTATTTTTACCTTACTTTTATAAAATTAACGACTGCATCGACATGCTGCATGTGATTCATTAAAGAGCCTTGAATGATCTATCAAAAGCAGGAATGGGTTTAAATACAATCAACCACAAAAAAGTGACCTAGTTGTTTGACAAAAATTCTGATGATGATGGAAAAATACCAATAGAAAATAGCAGTTAAAAAGACATAACTTTTACATTCTCATTAAATTATTATTAAAAGAATTTAAGATTAACTCCATTTATTGTTATTTCACATTAATATTTATTTGTAGTTTTAAAATTAAAAAATAAGAGTTATTAAATACTTTTTATTATACAAATTAAAATTGATTCGTTCTTTAAATTTCATAACCTTTGATTGACAGATACTAACTACTTTAACTGATACACTGTCTTTAATTGGTAGGAAAATTCAAAAACTGACTCTTATTTCGTTATCTTTATTTTAGAAAAGCATTTCCCTAAAAAAAAGTATAGAATTTTGTATCTGTTTAAAGCCAAAAGCAATCTCAATATTCTTCAGCTGCTTCAGATCATAAAAACTGCCGACTATTGACTGTTGACATCGTTGAATGCTACCAATTAGCAATCCCATTGTCCCTTGCAGCTGGCTGCTGCCCAAAACAATATGCTCAGTGGGCCAAAAACAACTGTTGGCTAAATCTAAATCCTTGCGACCAACAAAAACAACAAAAAAACAAAAAAGAAAAAAAAACTGAACTGAACGAGAACATTTGGAATTTGCCATGGACTTAGCTATCGTGTTTGAGCTGCCAACTTTTACAGACGGAGCACACACAATAGCCGGAGTTGAAGTCCGGGCTTGTGTCCGGGTTGAGGGTCCGTTATATGTGGATGGAATTTTTAGGTCTAAATCCTGTCGGGTCATAAAAAGTGCTTATTACATTATCACCTCAAGCGTGGCTGAGCTGGCAACAGCCACGCCCCCTTCACACACACACACACATGATGTCTGCCTGCCCTTCGATAGTCTCAATTGACTCACTCTTCTCTCTTCATTTTTCGCTTACTTCATTTTTTTTTTGTTGGTTGGACTTTTGGCTTAGGCTTTATTATGGGCATGGCAGCTGCTGCGTTTTTCAATTTACGCTTTTTAGGCCTTTGGGCCCTCTCCGAAGTGGCATTCACCTGAGCCTTGAGCCTTGAGCCGATTTGGCTTGTTGCTCCGCCATCATCATCGGCTATTGGCAAATGTTTGTGGCGCAAAAATGCGAAAAATGTGTAAATTCACGTTGATGTTTTCCTTTTACTTTACTTTTTTACTTGCCCTGTTTTCAACATCTCTTTTTTAGCTTTCTTCTCTTTTTTTACAACGCAGCTGATCCGCTTTGGCGTCGAGTTCATTCAATTTGGATTAAGTCGTTCGTGTTGATTAACGAAATTGACTTTTTTTCGGGAAGACTTTGTCGATGAGGGTGGGGAGACTGTCAAAATCGATTGACGTCTGTTGTAAAAAGTGGAAAAGACAGCTCGTCAGCTCAGAGCAGAGTCTGTAAACAATTTAGAAGGCAATGTCAAAAGACATTTTGCTAAATATTCAATCAATTTGAAATGCATGCGACTGAGGCCAATACAATAAATCACAAAATATAAAAATACACAAAACACACAACACAAAAAAATGTCTCAATTTCCGGCGTAACAAAATATGCGTCATAACAATAAAAATGCGCCAAGCCCCAAAAACAACAAGAAAAATAGCTAAAGGCAACTGCTTTTGCTGTTGGTGTTGTTGCCACGTTTTGCTAAATAACGCAAATAAACAAGACAGGCGACAGGCCATAATATATCATGGCCCAAAGGCGCTTGACGACGACAGCAAGAACAAGGACATGGATAGGACCAGGACAAAGACGAAGACGAAGATGAAGACTGTGAAACGAAGAAGCGATAAAGATATGAAGAGGAGGGAAAAATGACAAGGACGCATAATGACTGTCAAGGGGGAAAACGAATCCGTCGACGGGCGTCTGTCTGAGTTAACTGGGAATCAATGACATATCGTTATAACTAATACGTGCCCGCTGGCCCGACAAAATGCCATAAAAAAAGTGAAAATAAAATAAATATACGAATAATAATGACGTTAATACATACATGCTACATGCTGCATGCCACACGAGTGTGTGCCACATGCCGGATGTGTATACAGCACAATATAAACTGTATCATTGACTCGGACCAATAGACCAATTTATTTAAACACAATAAAACTATCAGACCTGACTGGGTATCAGTCTAAAGAGCTTTTAAAGCGCATTAAAGCTTTAATCAATCAGTAAGGGAAGTTAAAGCAGATAGCTTACTATCCTCTTTTGAATTTTGAAGACTATATTTGAAAGCTTTAGCATCTGCATGAGGAGCTTTAAAAGCGCATTAGGGCTTAATAGAATTTTAACTTTCATTAATATCATAAAAGTACAGACGGGCTTTCAAAGCACATTAAAGCTCATTGTAACCCTTTTTGGCAGCATAAAATGTCATTTGGCCACTTCAATTGTCCGCTAATTGGCCGGCAAACTAATTTGCTAGCTTAATCCCTTGGCCAGTGTCCTCCTATACGATCGTAAAGTTAAAGCCGAAAACCAACGCAAACAAGTTGAAGCAGACAAACAACAGCTGTAAGTTTCCTGTCCGCATAAAGTTTCCTGTCCGGCCAAAAGGACTCCAGGACAGGCAGGAGTACGGGGCTCAGGGTCAAGCACACGCTAAGGCACTAAAAGCTCTGCCTTCTCCGGAATCCGGAATCCGGACACTGGCTCAAAGCCGGATATCCACATAATGCCCCACAGGAGTTGCTATCAACTCCTGGCGCTGCCCAGCACCGTAACTTGAGCTCATAATTTATTTCGATTACGCCGCAGCACGCAATTTGCGCTGAAAATATCCTTTAAGCGCACCGCACGCAGCAACACGCCACACGCAGAGAAAGAGACACAGATACACACACACACACACACACGCACATGTATAGAAACAAACTTGCATTGGGATAAGCGTGTGCACAATTTCCGTTTCCGCTTTGTTACCGTTGTTAGCCGCATTTCCGAGGCTGCAAAATCCACTAAGCAACAATTAAATCAGCGCCCAAATCAGCCAATGTGATGAAATCAATTGAAAGGAAAAGCGAATTTCCCTCAAAGACAAATTAAGTACTTAAACTGAGCAAAGGGAACAAGAGTGAAGATTGGGATGCTCTTTCCAAATTAATTGATAACTCTGAAGAATTAAGTAATGATCTTATCATCATATCTTTTAAACTTTAATTACAGAAATAAATTCCATTTTATAAATACCCAAAGTGAAAAACAAATGATGATTCTATATCTGATATAAGTACAGAAAAATGTAAGTTTACATTTACTTAAAATCTACATTAACTTATTTAAAGTTAAAGACAGTCGGAAATCTATTGAAAATCTAATTAAAAGCTAAATCTATCAAGGCTAGTTTAACATAATATATAATTAATATATAATAAATATATAATTAATATAAATTATAATATATATATGTATATATATATATAACCATTGACTGCTATAATACAAAATAGAATAGAACTTATAACAAACCAAATAAAGATCGGAAATCTATTTAAAGGCAATCACAATTTATATTAGACTGCAAGAAGATATGAGCATGTTTTCTGATGTTATGAGTTATGTAACAATCTTAAAAAAAGAAATAACTTAACTTGATTGTTAAGTGTGTGTTGCATTCTTGGGGCATGACTCATTGAGGCTTCCCTTGAACATTTGTATTCAATTTTGATTGGAAAACAAAGAAAAGAAAGAAACAGAAACTGAACCCGAAACTGAAACTGAATCATGCCTTCAGGTAGAACAACAAGAATTTGAACAACTTGAACAACATTTTCAGCCTGATGCCATTAGCTGACTAATGTAGAGTGGGAACTGTCTTCTCTTGACTTGGTCTGGTTCTGGTTATGGGGTCTTGGCCATGTTAAGCGCTTTAACGTTTACAAAACGTTTGCAGTTTGCAGGTTTTTGGTGTGCGCATTTTACGCTTAGAACTTATAAATATTTATGGCACACATAATGCAGCGAGTTAAGGTTGAGTTGAGCTTGGCCAATAATTTTGCAGACCCTCATCCTCATCTTTCCAGAGTTGCTGTTGCTATCAGAGCTCGTAACTCAAGCGTGTAGCTGAGCATGTGTGTGTGCGAGTGTGTGCGTGTGTGTGCGAGTGTGTATTTTGGGTTCAGTGAAGCAAGCATTTTCAGCTGAGGGATTTATGTGCACTGACATGCAACTTAAAAGCAAGGACAACAAACGGTTGCAGATAGCGAAGAAAGGCGAAAGCTAAAGGAGCTGAAGCAGCAAAAGGACCAAAAAATAAATAAAAGAAAAATATAATAACACATAGTGAGAGAAGAGATGCTGAAGGAACCAGAACCACAGCAGCTAACTGCGTTACAGGATATTTCCTTATGTGCAAGTGCAGCAGGCGCCCAACAATTGAGAAAAATATGCGAAGCACAAGGATTAGGCGAACACAAACCCAAAATTTATGTGACTTTTGCATGTGGGCCACACCGACCAGGACCAGGACCAGAACCAGAGCCAGATCAGAGTCTGCCAACAGACATTAGTACTATTTCCGGCCCAGGCCACAAAATATTCAATAATGTATTAAAGATACACAGACAGATAAAGAGGACAGAGAATACGGACAACTCAACTGAAGCGTAGCAACAGGATAAATCTAAATAAGACGTGCTTCAGAATCCAGAAACTGCATTGACTTTAGAGCCCGCAGCATTTGTGCAATGAAGTGCAATCGAATCGAAGCGATATGAATACCCAAGCCTGAGTATGAGTACTCGTATGTGAATGCGCTCAAGTTTTGAACTTGGTCTTGGCCAGCTACCTTGGCCAGATTCTATTCTTAAAGTAAAAAGATGGAAACAATTTAATAAAGCAGCTATTGAGTTGAGTGTTCGTGTCACGACACGACTTGTGCTCATCTCTACTCAATGTCCAGGCATAAAACAAAACGGAAGCGAGACTCGCTCTCGGACATCTCTTGGCTCTTGGCTCGTTCTCGCTGTCTGTGGGCGGAAACGGAAACCAGGCAACATTTATGGCTTGCAGTCGAGCTGATGAAATTGTTGAATCAATTTTCCCCACACACATTCAAACTGCAACTGCAATGGCATTGAGCTTAAAGCGGAATCAGCAGCAAAGGCAACTGCCAACTGAGACCAGCAAGAGAGAGAGAGAAAGATAAAGTGGAAGGCAACCGGTAAAAATTGATAATCAATCAAACGCAACGCAACGCAGAGACACTTAATCACTGTCTGTAGCCAAGACTTGGCTAGAGGTTATCCTTAACAGCAACTGGCCTTAACTTTATCAATTACGCCATTGTGACTGACCAGTCACTGACAACGCAATGATGAATAATCACAGGAAGTCGGACATTGCATCAACGGATTGAATCCAGCCAACGAAATTATCACCTGCTCATGATTCAATTAACGCTTCGATGCTAATTGATGTGGCTAACACTCAAGTGTTTTCAATCCAATTGAACCTCTGTCTTAGTCCAGAATCCAAATCGGAATTCGAAATTTAGCACAGTGGCAAAAATACAAAAAATATATACAGATAAAATTTCATGGTAACAAAATGCTTACAGATAGTTGTTTGTAATTCAAAAAAGTTAGTTTCTTTTTTAAGTTGGGTAATTCTAACAATATAATATGATATTATATTTTTAACATAGTTCGTTTTTGAATAAATCACTCATGTCTACGATGAAATTATAATGAAACGATACACTTGATTTTTCGTAAAGATGTTACGATATCAAGGTGAACTTTAATTTTAAAGCACAGTTTATTTCAGGAAAGTGACTTTTAACGTTTAATATAGTTTCCAAAGAAGTGGACTGCTTTTTAATTTTAAGTTTAGTTTACAATGAATGAATTTAAACAGTTAATTGGATTTACATTTTGTTTTCATAAGAATTTACACCATTGAAAAACAATATATTTGCTTAAGTATTAATGTGTAATGATATTAATTAATATTTCTCTTTTTTATTTGCAAAATACGAAGCTAAAAGAAGCCACTGTGCGTGGTTTCAAACTGATAACACCTTTTGAGCCCACTTAAGAGGGAACCTAAAGCACAATTTTGTGGTCAGTTTGAAGTCCATGTGCTTAGAGAGAAAGAGAGAGCAAGAGAAAGAGAGAGCGAGAGAGTGACCTTTCTCTTTGTGCGCTTGACATTTGTCATGAATGTTGCAACCTGTTCGCAAAACCAAAAAAACCACAACACGAATTTGCAACAACTAAAAGCAAAGTGCGCATATGTAAATCTGTGAGTGTGTGTGTGTGTGTGCGTGTGTGATGCACAATTGATTGAACAATGCGAGTCATGTTCTCTGATTGCGTAATTTGTTGTTGTGCAATTAATAAAATGTCCAACTAAATTGAGAACAACCGCAGACCAAAGTCTTGACATTGCATTTGTGCCACACATGCACCACAGATTGCGACAAGTCGTGGCTTTTGTGGTCATTGAAATCCATAAGAACAATGGAAATTCAATCAAAACACATCTCAATTCAATTGAACTCCAACTCGTAGTTGTTTCCAAAGCAACCGACGCGCTTTGAACGCGGATTCAATTACACAAAGCCAAAAGCCTCGAATTTGGATTGCATAATTTGTTGGTAGGGGTGCCATAAATCAAAGACAGAAACTTGGTGGCCCTAACAAAAGACTGGTGTGAACAAAAAGTCACTTCGCATGTACAAGAGTCAACTACGCAATACCCTGTAAATTCAGTTGGGAAACTTTTCTTTTTCGTTTAAGATACATTGTAGATCTCATAATAAATGTAATAAGTAATTTACCAATTGTAATTTACCAATGTAATGTAATGTTTATTAGATTCATTTCAGCTAGTAATAAGCTATTTAGTTATGCTAAGAATATGTTAACATTTAAACTACTGCTATCTCTTTGCTATAATATTTCTATTAGATAAATTTCACCTCTAACTAAAATCATCGACTTGTTTAGATCTTCTAACTTTGTCTGTGCACAAAATGTGACTGGAAAATTATGAATTTTCATAGTTAGAAACAAAAAAACAGACACCGAGTCAGACACAAAGGCAGCCAGACAGGAGTCAAATAATTAATAGCCATGCCCAAGTAAGAGGCGGAGGTGTTTTCCAGAGTTGAAGCTAGAAATGAGGTTGAGATTGGGAGTGAGAGACTTGAGCAAAAACAACGACAAAACAAACAAAAACACGCAAAACAGATTTGCATGCACAAAACGCAGAGTTGAATAGATGTGAAAATGGGGAAACGGGGAAATGGGAAGCAGGAGGGGCACATGTGGCAAGAGCCACAAGGAATAAGAGGCAGGGGGCACGTCGGTTGCCTTGGATGCCGACAGTAGCTTGTTAGTAGCCAGCACAGAATAGACCAGGCCAACATCATGTCTAGACTTTAAGTTGGCTAATAGCCGAGGCTGCATCCTTTTAGCAGAAGCTCGTTCAAATTTGGTTTTAGCAATTTTTTTAGTTGTTCGTTCTTTTTTTGGCCAGGAAATTTGTACTAAACCAAATTTACGCTTTTGTATTACTTATTTGGCTCCATTATTTGTACAGATGAAGTCAACCAGAGCGCGTTGAGCTGCTCTCAGCTCAGCTCTTGGTCAACTCTCTCTCTGTACTTGGCCTTCGCTTTTATTTCGGCCTGTGGACTCTGGACTCTGGTCTCTGTACTCTGGTCTCTGTACTTGTGGCCCTTTTGGCTTTGGCCTTTGTACGACGTTTTTTATGCCCGGCCGACCCTGCACTTGATAATGAAATATAAACGTGGCGATATGTGAGAGAATGAGTATCAGTCTGTCTCTGTCTTTGTGTGCTTGCTTGCCACAGAAATCCGGCAGCATAAAGCTTAACCGAAAACAAAAACAACAAAAATGAAACCAAAAGAAAATAAAGAAAATGGAAAAGTGGAAAAATGGAAAAAACAAGACAATTCCTTTGGCAGCAACAAGGACTTCATTTAGCGTTCGACGTGGCGTTCACAATAATAAGAACTCCGGCGAGAAATCATAAATTAATCCGATTTAAGCCGTTGAGTAGCTTACTTTTTTATGCACCTCCATCAACGGACAGTTTCACTTCATTTGGCTTAATGAGTTGCCGTGGGACTGGGCTCTTTTTTTAATAAGCCAAAAGCAAAGCTGCAACTAGAAAAACAATTTGTTTGTGCAACACAGAAAAAAGTTGACATGATTCTACAGATTAAATTGGAAGGAGAAGAGAGAGTAGTGGGTTCGGATTTGTGTGTTGTCAAGGTGCCTTTATGTCAAGGACTCAAGTGGTAATGCTCACTTTTACTCAGCTGCCACTCGAAGCTATTGCTGCATCATCATCATCATTCGCATCCTGGCAACGCCAGCTCATTACGAGCCACGACACGCACTTGCAACAGCTGCTGCAACTGCTGCTGCTGCTGCTGCTGCAACTGCAACTCAAGGGCTCTAGTGCTCCCCATTCTAAATTCAATTGAGCTTGAAGTGTTCAAAAGGCGCCAAGCCATGCAGCTGACGGATGCAGTCAAGATTCAAGATTCCAGTTGCAGGCAACATCCAGATCAGCTTCTGTTTCTGCTCCAGCTTAGACACCTTTGCAGCAAAGTGTAAAACTGAATTCAGACAGACAGACAGACAGACAATCAAACAAACACAAACAACAAGGGATTTTTAGGAGGGGGGAGGAAAACTCGGGAAAATAGGCAAATGGGCAAACGGGAAATTGTTGATTGGAGCTTTGGGACTGCACTTAAATGTGTTTGCGACTCAGCTGAATTTTCAGTTGTGTTTTTTCTAGTTGAACCATAAATATTTTCAATATCAACGCACTAAACATTTTAAATTGTTGTAAAATTTATGCTGCGTGATTTTGCCATAAATTACAACAAATTTCCATAGATTCTCTAACCAAAATGGTACATAGGGTATTAACGACTAGAGCTAAAACCATTTATTTATTATTTATGTTATTTAACTACTAGTGCTACAAATTAATAATCTAAGAAAAGTGATATAAATTGAATATGGAAAAGAAAATAACTTCAATTTAAATATTTATTCCAATTTACTAACCAAAAAGAGAAAGAGATGCCAAAGGAGATAGAAAAAAGAAGCTGACTTATATTTTTATTTGTTTACATATTTATTAACCATAAGTTAGCATATTTACTAGTCTACCAGTCTAGTCTAAGCACATACTAGTTTTGGCTTTTCTATTTTAAATGGATTTTTTGTTTGGATTTTCTCTCCAATGCGTTGTTGGCTGACTGCTAAATTGGCCAAATAAAAGCTACTGACTGCTAATGGCTTTTTCTCTGTGGGATTTCCACTTTTGTGGTTATTGCTGTTGTTGTTGTTATTGTTGTGGTTGTTTGTTGTTATTGTTGTTGTTGCTATTGCACTTTTGGCAAAATACATTGTTTGCCAGCAAAGTTGATGGCGCCTAATTGACATCAACATGCATTGCCATTGTCATTGTCATTGTTTTATGCACTAATTGGCGATCGACTCTGGGCGACATTTTATTGGAGCATTGCAGCGCAATTAATTGATTTAAAGTGCAATTAAATATGCAACGCCCTGATTATTTTTGGCCATTAGTTACGCATAAATGCGTTTATACTATATATGCACAAATATTCGCACAAAGAATGTCGCACTTAAGTATTTCTAAATTTGAATCGATACTAAACAGTCAGAGGATAGAGATGCATAGCATTGACATAAATCAACCCAATGAACGGCTGTTTAAATAGAAAATTGTTCATTTGTATCGGCACCAACACCCCCCCCCCCCCTTTGTTGCCTTTCAACCACGCCCACGCCCCCACCTTCGCCCACTTTTGCGCCATTAGCAGCTGAACCCATTTGTAATGCCAAAGTAAACAGAAATTTGTTGTTTTTGTCGAGTTTTTGGTGCCGTTTGAAAATGTCAACGAAATAAATTCCGTGTGGCATAATAAAATATTTACACATTGGCAAATGCTGTCGCTTAACGCTTAAACAATTACCCCAGCTTTGTTGTGACTGCCACAATGAGATAAACAGCAATCCAATTGAATACTTTCCATTCGCCTCAATTCTCATGCCATTCAATTACAACTCAACTTTGACTATCTTTACTGTCGCCGACCAACTATTTTTAAAATGTATTATCAACTTGAGCTGCCTTTGACATTCGCTTTTAATGCAAAATAAAACAAAAAACAACAACTCGTCAACTTTTTCACAAGTATGGGAATGAGGAAAGCTCTTATCATAGACGCTGATTCATGTTAAACATGAATGAACCTCAATATACAACAACAATATGGCAACAATTGCGATTGTGTGGTCACTTCAATCGGGGTGGGGTACAATGATTCATACATTCAATTTGGAAATACGCATGAGTGCAAAAACGAGTGCAGACAAATGCACTCACTGGAAACTCTCGAGCCATGAGAGTGACTCAAAACTAGCTCTTTATTAAATCAAGTAGTTAAAACAAAGTTTTAAAAGTGAATGAATTAAAGATGAAAGAGTTTTTGATTTGTAGCTAGTGTCATTGACAAGAACTTTGCTTTGACCACATTTGTGGTCTAATAAATTACAAACTTCTATAAACCACAAATGTATCAAATGATTTCAATTAAATTTTTGCAAAATACTAAAAAAAGATATGGCTTTATTTGTGGCCGTCGTTGTTAACTCGACCCAGTTGCATAAGCCATAAACATAATCTAACTCATAATTTATATTTATGTTTCACAGCTTTTCAAATAAAAATCTGAATGATCAGGGAGAGAATGCTCGACTGGCAGACACCCTAAGCTGCCAAAACCCAATATGAAGATAAATTTTAACATATCAAAGCTAATATGGGAAAACTGTTGTAAATTATATTACTTTTTTTAACCCTCCTGCTCTTTCTGCATTTACAGGGTATACAAAGTGAAATCTCACACAGTAACAAACATTAACTGCCCTATACTGAAATAAATAAAAACCGCACTACCATAAACTTTTTAAGTGTTTGTATAAAGTAGATAAATATATATATTTTGAACTACATATAAACGCATAAAAATCACACACAAGTCATACGTATTTATTCATAAAACTACTCAAAAGTTTTGAAATGATTTGCCAAAAATTTGAGTGCGTGTCACCATAAATGTAAAATTATTAGAAATAATTTTTAAATGTTTAACAAATTGTTGAACTCAATAGAACAAACACACATAAACATGACTCTATGTGTCTGTGTGAGCACATAAAATATCCAAAATGGCAGCAAAGGAAATTTTGGTTGGTTGGTTGGTTGGAAAATTGGTCGGGGGAAAAATTGTGTGTTCCGTGCGCAAAAACCGCGCGCAAAAAAACAAATAGCTAGAAATGTATTTTTAACAGAAACAGAAAGAGAAACCACACCAACAAAATGTACGAGTATCAGCATTTAAATGCATAAATAAATTAACTGCTCAACTAATAATTTTTTGTGCTCTCCATTTTATACTATACTATGTACTTTTCGCGCGTTTTTCTGGCCAATTTCAACACACAAATTCCATTTGGCAATTGCTTGTTTCAATCAGTTGAAATTAAAGCAAATCTGCGCGTAATGGAATCTGTATGAAACACATGAAACCCATTTAAGTTACCCCGTCAACCCACATATCAAATATGTGTATATATGTATTGATATGGACATGGGCGTGGCACTTACCTTTTGCACTAACAAGGGCTGGGCGAAATCCACACCGCCCTGGAGGCGGAAGCCCCAGGGTTGGGCATCGAAACGTGACAATTTGATTTGCAGCAATTGTGGTTGGGCCATTTTCCTATTGCACAGAGCCGGAATTTATTGAAATGTTGTTATTATTATTGTAGTTGGACTGTAAATATACAAAAACAAGAAGAGAGATATAGAATGAGTTGATGGCGTATACTTGATATCACGTAGCCAACTAATTAATGAATACAAAATCAACAAATATGGTGTAAGAGCAAACCACAACACAAAGTCTTCTTTTGGGCTGCTAATAAAGACATTACTCAGACAAGTATGCATGTGCACACAACATGCTAATCCTGGCAACCGAACAACCAACGAACCAACCAATCCCTATTCCTAGTCTTTTTCCTAGTCCAAATCCTAGTCATAGTCATAGTCGTATTACTATCTGCTATGTCTTGATCTCTGTGCCAGCTGCAGTTGCCTGCGCATTCTCGCATGCAAAAATCTTCTCTATTGCCAACATACTTTCGCCTTTTGCCACGTAGGAGCAAACCAAACTAAAATGTTTAAGCGACGAAGAGATACCCTTTTAAAATATATTAAGAAAAATATTTAGAATTTCTATCATTGTTTTAAACCCAAGTTACATGGAAATAGAACACGTCCTATATCTACTAATTAAAGGGCATTATTTTAATGATATTGTACAGAGTGTGACCAGATTCTGTGAGTATAAAAAGGTTTTGTTCTTTGGTGTAAGAGCTGATGCGTATACTAGTGTATATATGTATATATTGAATATGCTTTTTATTCAAGTCTAGCATACCCCATTGCACATAATTTGGCTTTGGTATATACCTAAAACGAGTGAAACTTTGTTAGATATAAAATTTTTTTAGCATTCAAGCAGACACAGTCACTTACACACACGAACACACGCAAACACATTCTGTGGTGTTACAGTGTGTGCAAAAAGTGCACGCATTGAGAGTGCACATGAAACTGGGGCCAGTTGTATGTAAGTGTGGCTTACATGGGTTTTTTCCTGGTAATAGTCGTCATGGCTGCTTTGTAATTTGTACTGCATGTGTATGTGAATGTGAGTGTGAGTGTATGTGTACATGTGTGTGTGTGTGTGGTATGTGTATGTGTGTGTCTGTTGATTTAGTTTGCTGCATAACAATTTTGCTGAGTGTTGTGTTTTTTATTAGCAAAGACGTTCAACCATCTAGCCAACCAACAAACCCCTCTTTTCCCCTTCCCAAAACCCTGACATTCTCTCCCTCTCTCTCTCTCTCTCTCTCTCTCTCTACGTCCATGATTCTCCGCTTGTATCTGTGCAATGTGGAGGGAAGACACTCAAAGTGGAAGTAACTACATTAAGCTATTAAAACGACAGCAGCTGCCAGCTACAAAGGACAAGGACACGGCAACGAGTCTACGGCTACTTGCAGGATATGCCTGCCAGCTGCCAGAGAAAGAGATAGAGACGGAGAGTGAGAGTGAGAGTGAGTAAAGGAAACAGAGAAAGAGAAAGAATGAGAGAAAAGTGGAGACTGGGACACATTTTAGCACACACAGCAGTTTAATTAACGTTAAGTGCGGGTGGTAATGGCACCAGCTCGATCCTCAAGTCCACCACATGTGTGTGTAAGTGTGTGAGTGTGTGAAAGAGATAGAGAGAAGGAGGGAAGGAGAGAGAGAGAGAGCCTTGACTTGGGCCATAACACGACAGCATTTGCATTTGCATGTAAATGCTTTTGCTGCGATGTGAAGTTGGCCCATTAGACGGGGCCCAACAACGTATGCACATGCACAGAAATAATTTAATTAAAATATTAAATAAATGTGAAAAGCCAAAAAGAGCCGTGCTAAGTACCTGACACAACGAATAAACGCGGCCACAAAACGAATACTGTGCGAATATGAATACGAGTATGAGTATGAGTGTATAAATGCCAACAGATTCGAGTACGAGTCTACTTTTGAGTGTGTGTGGAATAGAAATAGGTAGCTAATGGCTAATTACAGACATTAGAATCGGATTTTGAATGTGCAGCACTTAAACATATGGAAAAGTCCTTGGAGTATATAAATAAATAAATAAATAGTTTAAAAAAACTATGAAAGAAAGAGGATTAGTACATTACAAACATAACTAAGTATGTATAGTTTCGAGAAAAATCTAATCGCTTGCATAAATTATTAAAATACAAATTATAAACAAGTTTTAATTTAGATATTTTCCTTTTCTTCTGTCGCTTTTTTATATTTTGTATCCTTTTGGGGGCCTGTTAATCCTGCTTCTCTTATTACATTTTGGCAAAGCTGTGTGGAACAATTTTATGAGGAGCAATGAATAGAAAACATTTGTTATATGAGAATGTACATATGTATATGTATAATCTATATATACTTATTCCACTAATTTATATGAATTTATGATAGAAAGGAAAAGTCAAGTTTACAGCATGTCCTTATGCAGACATTCCGTAGTCAAAAAATTAATCTTTTGAGTGCCAACAATCACAAATTTGTGTATTGAGATAGTTTTTCAAAAGACAAACTTAACAAAAGTACATAAGATTGTGGAACAAGGTATTTTGCAAATTGCTAAAGTGAAATTGGGAACAATACAAATTTATATCTTCGCATTTTGTGGCTTATGGAATTATGAAATGTATAATGCGACTGATAGTATAAAGTATTATCTATTTGTTGGCAACAAATATGTCTCTTTCCCGGCAAAAACATAATCCCCATCAACTTGTCAACTTGGCGCCCAATGACAATGTAACCCGTTTGTATCATTAATAAACTTATCCCCAATCCATTGCAGCTTTATGACTAATAACCAAATGTCAGCTTATGAGTATTTTGCCAGTGTGGATAGCGGATACACGTATTTTGTTTCCTCATGCGATACAGCGAGACAAGCACGGTTCGACATTTTACAAAATAAACAACTAAAGCTCTTGGCCATATATGTATCTAGATACATTTGTATATTGCTTGCATGTTTGTGTGTATGTCAGCCTGTGGCTGCAACAGCGACAAAACTTATCGCTAATAAGTTTTACACACAATTGGCAAATTAAAATTTATTTATATGCAGTCGATAGCAATGCGAGTCTAGGGAATGAGGGCAGAGGGGAAGAATGAGGAGTAGGTTGGTCAAGGGGAGTCTGTGGAGCTGCCATTCGTCACACTGTGCCTGCTGATTTTGCATGGCGATTATGGTTGCTGTTGTAGTTGGTGTTATTACAGCAGTTGTTGATTTTGGTATTGGCAATTGCCAGGAGCGGACTTTCGAGAAATAGGGGTATAATCAACCAAAAGACAAGAACTAGACAAATTTCAATAAAGTAATACTTGTAACTCGACAGAACAGTAAAAAATAACTTGTAATTAGATGTGTAACGTTCTTGACTTTAGCTTGAATTTTTATATTAAATTAGTCAAATAAAAGCTACGTATGTTTATGCGAATCTACACTTAAATACCAAATAAGCCCTTAGTATTTAATTCATTTACAAAATTAATATACGAATCCCGATAGTCATAGAGTGTCAAATGAACAGCGTACTTTAATCCGAGGTTACTTAACTCTTGACACCATTTATATTGATTTTATCTCGGAAACCCCTTTAAATTTGTATTGAGTATAGCTCAGTTTATGGTTTATCACCCGCACTCCGCTCCTGGTATCTGTATTGTGAACATGAGAGTCTGTCCCTGTTCCCACCGTCCCGATCCGCGGTCCAACAGCCGATGCATTTCATTTGATTCACGGGGAGCAACAAATCAATTTGCATGCGGTAGTTTTGGAGATTTATGGCATTGGCATCTGTGCATATAATTTTTTGGGCGAGGCTTTTGCATGCAAAATATATTTAAAATAATTTCTTATTTTCAAAAGCAAGTTGGTTTACGAGTGGAAAGGGAAACATTTAAGCTCAATGAAACTATGAAATCACTCATGAGTTACCATAAAAGTTAGAAACAAATTGATTTCTGACGCATAGCCTATACATTTTACGAGTATGTCATTAGCAGTTTGGGTTTTGGCCGGCCCCAAAACGATTCGTCTCTTATTCCATGTGACCCGCATAAAGCGAATGACCGGACCGACTCCTAATCGAAGAGAGCAACAACAACAACAACAACCATATTAACAAACCAAGCAAAGAGTAGAAGCCAACGCAATCAACCCGAAAACCTCAGAAACCAAAGCAAAGTCAAAATCAAAACCAAAACCAAAATCAACTGAAGCATCCACTGTCCACCTCCGCGGATCGTTGCCTCTTTTAACGCTGATGATGTCATGCGGTTGGTCAAGGGGAGTGAGAGTAGGAAGGGAAACGGAGGAGGGAATGGCAACTGGATACGGCAATTTGGTTTGGGGATTTCGCACGCTGCTCAAAATCTACCTAAATAATGAAGCACAATTTTTGTTGATACCCTGCTGGCAATGAGGCTAACAAATCGGGTATATATGTATGAGACTTAATTAGAATTAATATCAGTATCTGCGGGGTATCTTGAAGTCTCACATCAGTTACACTTCAAACTTGTTTGGCTTTGTGCCATTGCCTTTTCTTATGTTTAGTTGTACTTCTTTTTTTTTTGATAGTTGGCTTTCGGTTCGATTTCGATGATTACATTTTTCGGGTGCTCAGATAACAAAGTGAGAGAGAAAATGAAAAAAAGAGAGAGAAAGATGGTGGGGTTATTTTATTTGAGTCCAAATACCGTTCAATTTTTATGATAGCCGTATTACTTATAGCCAAATTGTGACTGGCCACAATTGTTGACAATTTAATGAAATCTATCCCTTTCCACTAAAATGTATATTTAGCCTCGTTTTTTTTAAATATTAAGTAAATATTTTTTGTCAATTTCTTATTCATTTTGCTTAGTTGAATAACATTAGCATAAAACAATACTTCAAATGGCATTCTAAGTATTTAAAACTAGTTAGTAGCTAAAAAACTTTTTAAACATTATTTTGGAAAAATGTTATTAGTGCTATTGCAATTGCTATTAATTTAAAATGTTATAAGAGATTTATTTAATTAAATGTTCCCCAATTTACAGCGGAACCAGAAAATAGATATCGCATTTCTTAGCCGCTAATGAGACACACTAATTGCAAGGAAGCTTTGAATTATTTATAGCCCTAAACAAATTCAAAGTTAGACAAACTTTTGGCTGGCACGCCACAGCAACAGCAACAACAATAACAAACAACAAACAAGAAAACAACAACAAATGCAACAGGGGCAATACAACAATAAGTCTGGGCATCAGTTTTGTTTTTGTTTGGGGCTTTTCAACACATTAATAAACTGCATATGCAACAGCTCATTAAAAGCCACTCGAGCCTGTGGCAACACGCAAGGCAAACCAAACTGAACCAAACCGAACCCGAGTCGACCCGACCCAAAAGAGCTTCCAAACCAGATCTTCAGATCTCTCCAGAGCTATCCCATTGCTGCAACAGGGAGAAGAAGGAACGTGCAACATGCAACGTGGAACGACCATGTCAAGTGGCCAGACCGCATTGAGCAAAACCTTAAGAAGCAGCAAAACTACTTGAGAGTTTATTTAGTTTATTTGCTTGCTGCTGGCTGTTGTTGTTATTGTTGTTAGTATTGTTGTTGTTGTTGTGATGTTGGCTTTTTGGGCCAAACAAAAGTGAAGTTTTTATACATGTCTCTGTCTCACTCTCTCTCTCTCTCTCTGTCTCTCTTCTGCTCTTGCTGTCGTCTGGCGCGTCATCGCGGCGACATTCACCCACTAACTGCCAAGGGGAAATTAGGGAAAAACGCAGCAACAACAACCAACGAAGCTGTCATGAAATAACAAGCCATACACATATGGTTGTGTGTGTGTATGTGCGTGTGTGTGTTTGTGTTGTGGTGTTTGGTTCTCTCTTGGCTCCTGGGGGCCAGTCAGTTGCCAAGGAGCGAACGCGTTGATTTCGCATTTATGCAAATTTCACGTACACTTCAAAATCTACGGCTGCGTTTTTTGTGCGCCAACTTTTTCACTATTTTTTTTGGAGACCCGGTACTTAAAAAATGCAAAAGGGTATATATTCTTAATCAGCATCAACAGCATAGTTGATGTAATCAGGTCTACTCTCTGTATCATTACCTATATCTCAAGAACTATTTTATTATACATATATTCAGATGAAGTTTTATTTAGAATTTAAAAATTACAAATTAGATTGTCAAAATACAAAAATAATGGTTGAGTTTTGATACACAAGATATATACTATAGTCCAGATCTGTCCGGAAAATTTAATCGCGATTGGATTAAAAATTATGTATTGAACAACTTTGATCAGCTTTATGTGAGTAAATATTTTTTACAAAGTAAGGACAGGGTCTACTACAGTCGAGCAGGCACCATTGTAACCAATCCGAGTCATTTTTTTTATTATTTTAGTCTTCTTTTTTCTACGCGCTTTTGTTGGCTTGGCCCAAAGTAAAGTTTGGCTAGAGTGAATCTGAAGTTGTGCCGGGAGTCGAGTGATTTTTAGTTTGTCTCTTTTTTTACTTTTTTTTATATTTTTGTTATTCCCCAACCTCCAGCTCCATTTGCTAAGGCATCCGTTGATGCAACGTGACGTGACATGGACGTGACGTCATGTGTGTTGGCGTGCTTGTGGCTCGGGATCTGGCTGAATGGCTATGGCTATGGCAATGGTTGTGGCTGTGGCTTCAACTCCTACTGGGTACCTACTCCTTTTTCTACTGCCTGAGCTGTTGCTCTTCAGTCTGTCTAATGCAATGCGCGTGCTAAATGGGCGTAACTCAACGGCTCGACGACTTTTTGCTGTGCGACGCTTATCAAGCGCTGAAAAAACGCAAAAACTTTTTTCACTCAACACACACACAACACACACGCACACACATACTCACACGCTCACACAGCATTCTGCATCTGTCAGTGCATCAAAACACTTGAGTATTCGAAAAGTTGTCGCTTTTTTTATGCAGTTTTTAGTTTTTAGCTTCGTGTCGAATGCGGCGTATACGTAATGTTTGGCTTTGCACTTTCTGTTTAGTTTTTTTTTTTGCATGTCACACAAAGAGAGAGAGAGAGAGAGAGCTGACAAAAGTGACACTTGCTTTCGCTGTTGTTGTTTTTAGTTTAACTGTGACGTGTGTGTGTGTGATTATTTTGCTTCTTGGCGCTCTCAAGTGCTCTGTCAACTGCTGAGCGACGGCAAACAAGCCTAAATGCGATGCCAAAAGAATGCAAGTGACATTGAGAATGCGCCAATTTGCAGCACCATGGACCACATGGAGACATTTCATATTGAGAGGGGAGAGAGAGAGGTGTGTCTGCAGCATCCGTAGTTATCTGGTAAGACATCTGCTCCAACTCTCTCCCACCTTATTGTGTCTGTCTGGGCAATGGCCACGCGATGTTTCGCCTTGACTTGTCACAGTGCTCAACAGCAGTAGCTGCACAGGTGGGCGGCCAATTTACTGTCTCTCTCTCTCTCCATCTGTGTCTTACTCTTTCTCTTTCTGCCACTTTGAACATGCTTGACTAGCTGGCATTGATAGACCCCAGACCCAAAGACTCAGACCATAAACCAGAGCCACACTCGGAGTCAGACAAGCGTGTGATAAGTTCATTACCGCACTGTAATCCATGTCTGCCCTTTGAAACTCCACAAAATGCAATGATTACAATTTACTTTGAGTTTTTTTAATACACTTTCACCTGACTAAAGTTTGATTTCAACAACTTATCAGATAACTTTGTCTTTACTCATGTACAAACTAAAGCTGAAACTTGCTTAGTAACAGTTAAGAATAGAGTTGACCAAAAAAGAACTATAGAAGATTATCGGTTTAAAATGATCTACAATTCTTAAAATATAATATCTTCCCTTGTTTAATAAGTAATACACCTCATTACTTTAATTATACTTAAAATTGAAAATATTTCACACACTTCAACAATATGTAAATTGATATACCCAATGGGACTCTATACACACACACACACACACACAGTAGACATAAATTATTTTAGTAGTATTTTGATTGAATATAATTTATGTGGCCGTATAAAATAAAATTCTAATTATTCTATCAAATGCAAATCTCATTTTTATTCGTGTGGAGTGAAAAGTGCAAACCAAATTGATTAATTTTTGTGCGTGAAATTTAAATATCAAATTGATATGCAAATTATAAATTATTGCTTAATATACTTTAAACAAGAAACCAATTTAAATTGGGTGTCAATTTTCTCAAATTGAAATCAAATGCATTAGCAAAATACTTGTAATAAAAAAACAGTAAATTGGATTTTCATTACATTTGAGAAAATCTCATTTTCTCGTTTGCCAACAAATTGTAAATATTTATGTATGTATGGATACACTTTTAAATATCGTTAAACAACCAAAAAATTAAGCAAATTTTAACCTCTTGAGAGTGATCGAATCGAAGATATTCTGTATCCATAGTTAAAATTTAAACTTCTGGAAATTTATCTTATTTTCTTGAAGAATTCGACATTGAACAAATGAGTGCCGTATAAGTCAATTTTTATGTCTTTATTATAACCATTTAAGAATGTTTATGGGTGCAGGGTATATCATAAACGATAACTTTAAACTGTCGATCCAAAAAATTATAACGAAGGCAAAAGGCATGAAATTGTTTATGACGTATTGTTTACTCTTTCGTTCTCTCTTTGTTCAGCAACTGTTTAATTTAATTTATTATTTTTTTTCACTCCTTTATTGTTTTTTGTTTGTTTGCAAATCGGTCAGTGCCTACACTGGTGATAAGTTAATGCATTAAAGCACAAAATTGAATTATTTATATATATGTATCTATATTATATACATATACTATATGTATACACACACATAAAAATATAATACTTATTTGTTTGAGAGTGAGACAAGTGTTGTTTTTATGTGTTGCAATAAATGTCGCATAAATGTTGCACAATATTTTTATTTACAATTCAATGAAAAATGCCGCAGAAAGCTCCGAAAGTAATTAAATATAATATAAAACAATCAAAAAACAAATCCCATAAATTAAACTTGATGTCATTGCTTAAACCACACAATTAAACAAAGTAAAAGATAAAAAAATAAACTATATGATATATGTATTTGTTTATAGTATAAAATCTGTCACTAGAATAGTTAATTCCATATTAGTTTTTTTGTTCTTAAGCTAATAAAGCGTAATTATCAGCGCATTTATTTAATTAGCCGCATAAAAGTATTTCATTTTTTGTGCCCTCTAAAAATTTGTTAACTTTTTCCATTCACATAATGGGGATTTAATTGAACTGTCAAATTGTTGTTGTGGTTGCAACTTTGTCAGGCTCTATTGGATCTGATTTTATGCTGAACTCCAGTCGGTTGTAATTAAACTAAAAGACTCTCATTTATATGATTTTTCTATCTCATACTATCAAAAGTCAAACAGATGAGCGAAAGGGAGAGAGATAGAGGGAGAGTAAGAGGGATAGATCATTTTGCAGTCGGCGATTATCTGGGACTTAAGCGAATGCATTTTGTCATTTCATTAAACATAGACAAATGCAATTAATTTTAAACTATTTTTAATTACCTTTTGTGCATAATTTGTGGCTTTAATGATTAACCAAAATGCAATTGCAAATGCAAATTCACTGAAGCTAGAGGTTGTAGATGCAACTGACATTTGAATAGAGGCTTAAATATAAATGCAAATTGGTTAAATCAGAGCCTAGAACTGGACTCAACAGTTGTGGTTAATGCCAGTTGAAAGCCAATGACAGTTGGCAGATTGAGAGCCAAAGATAAACTGAATGCAATGCCCAAAAGCCTTGAGTAGCACTTGCAGTTGCAGTTGCATGTGGCATGTGGCATGTGCCACTTATACTTAGGTTGCTTGCCATCTAATGCCAGGCATAATTCTCAATCAGAAATGGACACATTTTCGGGGCAGGCAGCATTTGATTTATGGGAACAGGCACTTGTTGCTTGCCCCAAGATACACCCAATTTCCCAAAGATACACCCGATGACAATGCCTTCTAGTGGGTGTCGTCCAAGTCGTCCTGTTGCTACTTTTGCTCCAGCTCGTTGTCGTTGTCGTTGTCGATGCTCTGACAGTTTACAAAGTGCAGCAATTAAGTTGACAAAGTGCTGGCTTTTACACACGGCAAAACGGCGGCTCTGGCAAATTTGTAATGGCAACAGTGAAAACACTTAAATGAATTTGTTAACCATGCCACATGCCGCATTCAGAATTGGCCTCCGGCACAGGCATAGGGCACAGATGCGTGTCAATTGCGCAAGTATCTTGTAGATACTTATAAATTAATCAATTTACTGATACTAATAAAATATTAGCGGATTGTGTATAAACGGTGACCTGTGATCCTCAAATAACAAGACCAAAGGAGTCGAGTTTGCAAAGGATAAAGCTATTTACAGGGTATAGTATCAGATAAGCAAGAATACATATAAGGTCTGTTTACAGGGTATATCCATAGTCGAGTAAGCCCTGCTGTTGCAACAAACTTTTCGTATTGTTCTTGTGTGTGTTGTTTGCGCCTCCAATTTGTCAGTTTGTTTAATGGACGACGACAAGTGTCAGTAGATGGCAGATTCTCCTCCTCCTCCTCCCGCTACAGCTTCTGTTGTTGCTGCTGCCACTTGTGGCACAATCGTCTCTGTCTTCATTCTATTCTGTCTGCTTAAAAACATATATTTTTTGTTTTCAGCCAAATAAAAACTATTTCAAGTGTCAAAGGCGGCTGTTGTTTGTGTCATTCTGGGCACTTTTGTCACTTTTCGTAAAGATTGTATTTTGTATTCAATTTTGAGTTTGTATTTGTTGCTGGTAATCGGAGCCATGTTGCAGGATTCGAAATGCATTTCAGATTACTCAATACAGCTCTTTTCTCTATGAGAATTTATGAATCTGTCAAGTGGCATTATTTAATCGTAATTATTCATATGGAATTTGCAGCTGCTGTGGAACTGACAAAAAAAGCGACAACGACAACGCCAACGCAATCTTAACTCTTGGTCCAAGTTTCTTTCACTCGTGTTTGATTTTTTTGGCAAGTCGTGTGCAAATTGTAATTTATTTTCGTATCGTTTAGGCCCAGCTATATACTGTCCAATATATATATGTATACCATTTTATTTTTCATTGAAAGACTTTTGCCCTGGCACATTTCATAGATGTTATGAGAGATATATATTCGTCGTCTGTCTGAAATCGTTTCGCCCAATTTCCGCCCTGGCCTTCTCATACTCAGTTTGCATTGGTAAATGTTACAAGGGTAAGGGCAAATTGTAGACAGGATTGTAAAGGCAACACCGCCAGTAATTTTCATTGAGATTTTTCTCATTCACTTTCATTTTGTCGCCTGTCAGCGCCAAAAAATGTGACAATCAAATTTGATATGTGACTTTGGCATTGACGTCGCAACGTCGCAAACTGCCGATCGAAATAGATTTTGGGTAGTAAAAATAAATTGAAATCTTGTACAAATAAATTGCTTTATGTTTGCACTTGAGGCGTTTAAGGAAGACCTTGAAAACCACAAAAGTAAAATAACAAAAGGTTGCAGTAACTTTAGATATAATAATCTAGATAAATAATCTAATATACAATGAGATATCTGGTTGGATTGGTTGCAGTAACTATAGATAAAATAATCTAGATAAATAATCTAATATACAATGAGATATCTGGTTGGATTGGTTGCAGTAACTATAGATAAAATAATCTAGATAAATAATCTTATATAAAATGAATAATCTTATAAAATTATAATTATATTATAAAGAGGCTACTTTATTCATCTGCTCTATATTTTATTTATATTTGAAATCCAATAATATAATATAAAACTTCCACTTCTTAAACTGTTGTACTAACCAGAGGATTTTAGTATTAATCGAACATTAATACATAAAATGTACTATTCTTAGATAAATTTATTTATTGATATATATTCAAGTATTTTTACTTAATAGAAATCCATTCAATTTCTATGCTGAGTGGGTAGATCATAAATACTAATGGTCTACGTGGGGAATACTAAAGAATGCCTTAAAATAAAATAAACCAAAATGTTTGATTAACGCATTTTAAGCATAAAATTCCACTCTTTTCCACATTTTACTTGAAAATAGATTTTTCAAGCATTTTTTATGGGGAAATAACGAAAATCACGTTTTGATTTACGAGCAGAAGCTGCATGAAAATTGTGTTTGCATTGCAAAACTTGGTTAAAATCCACAATAATAAATTTGTATAATTTTTATAACTCTTGTTAATTGTTGAACAACAATCAGAGCTGTGGCTAAAGCTGGAGCTGGTGTTTATGCGGGTTTTACCAACCAACCAACCAACCAAACGAGACGAGACAGTCAGACTGTTGGCCAGACAGACAGAGACACTTAACCCAATCTCGATGGGTCTCTTTTGCGGTTGAAACAAAAATTGTTTGCCAGTCACGTTTGTGGTGCAGAGAAGGCACGGTGATTGCGGGAAGGGGAAGGGGGCAAGTGGAGGGTAAGCAACTTTATCTGCACTTCTTCAACGCTATAAAGATTGTTTTTTTTTCTCCACCTTATTTTTTTTGCGATTTTTGTGGGCGTTTATTTTGAACGCATTGTGATTGTTATATAATTGCGAGTTGACTGCGACGTTGACTTTAACTGTAAAGTGATTACTTTTTATACAAATTTGCGAACTGGAGTTGTGTAAGCTCTGAATCTTCCCCTGGTCCCCTTCTTCCCTTTGCCCAGTTCGAAACTGTGTCGCTGGTTAACCCAAAATTAATGGAACTTGTGTATAAGAAAGTGAATACCTCGATTCGAGTAATTGGTTGCGTTCACCAAACAAATCAAAGACAGAAGGTCAATGAAATTTAAATGTTATGATTGTTCTGTTTCTGATGTCTACATTTTTGGGACTTTGTTAGATTAGAATCCATAACAAAAATGTTATATTAGGCTAAGTTTACACTGTGTCACAAAGTATAACATCCCAGTGTCACAGCGCCTCTGTGCAGCTTTAAATCAAGTTAAATTTCTATCGAGTTTCGAAGTCCGAGATGCAGAACTGTGACACTATGACTAGGTTAACCTTGCTTTGAAATACCCTGCTTGTGTTGTTTTTTTATCTATAATGTCAAACTAAGCCCAAAAGCGCTAGACTTAAAATTGAGGTTCAGGAACTGGAATGTAAATAACTTTATTTTTGTTAAACTTGTCTTTAATCTATCTCATATTCATTTTTGGAAGCGTGTACAATGCGTTCTAAATTATTAATGATTTCAACTTATTTTGTATTGTTTTAAAAATGATAAACATATTTAAAACTAATAGAAATGATGATAATGAATGGCCTATAAACAATCACAAATTGGTTGAGAGTTGGTAGATGTTTGAAGTGTTCTTTTAAGTAGTAAGCCCGACTGTTGTTAAGTCTATGCCCAGAACTAAACACCCTGTATGCAGACTGAAAATGATTTTTAGTAACCGCAACAGTAGCAAATGCCTCCCCTGGGCACCTTCTTCTCTCCCTCTCCGTCTCCATCACCCTCTTCATCGCCTCCGCAATGCACTAATATACTATTTAATTATGGACTTGAAGTGTTGTTTGCATTGTTTGCGTTGTTTGTCGTTGTTCTGAATGACATACGAGCCCTGAAGACAGTCGAAACAAGCGAAACACACACAGAAATGAAATATGCATGCATCAGCACATTAGTTGAGAAATGACAAAGAGAGCATATAAATAACCAAAGAAAGAGAGAGAGAGAGAGAGAGAGAGAGCAACGGAAGGCAATCTACCATGACAGTTCATGAAGGTTAAATTCTTGCGAAATTATTTTAATTCTCTCTCTCTCTCTCTCTCTCTGTCTTTTGTTCCAATGCATCTGTCTTCACATATTCAGCTTTGGCAATGCAAGTAATTAAAATATACGCAAACCTCTCCTCGCAAATTTTTTAGAGCATGTTATATATTTGTGTTTTCCTGCTGCTGCTTCTGCTTCTTCTTCTTTTTATTCGTCTTATTTATTTTTTTAATCTAGTTTCTTTCATTCAACAAATGTTTCAAGCCATGAAATATTGTCACGCACAAGAGATGTTGAAATGTGTTGAGATATCTACAGATGAGGAATGGAAAAGGGAAGGAAACTCGAACATGGCTGCATTGCATGTCATCAGAGTGCAAGAGAAAGAGAATCTGGGAAGAGGAACAGGGAGAGGGAGAGGGAGAATCAGTCGGTCATCCGTCGCCTGTATAAATACGATTCTAATGAGCACGGCGTGGCGCTTTTTCTGCGCTCATTAGGCACTCCCCAGTTGCCCTCCCCTTGATAACCCATCCCCCTCTGTTCCATTCCCATTCCCACTCCAAGTGACAGTTGCTTGCTGCTTGGCGCTTAATTTATGACTTGATTTGCAGTAGTTTTATTGCAACTTCAATTGCTGCCCCCTTTAACCCACAACTGACGTCACTTTCAACGTCTTGGGGCCGGGTTACTAATTAATTACACCCAACTGATAAAAATACACATACTCGAATGTACATATACATATACATATGTAAGAAAGTAATAAGTAAGTATACAAAGCAACTCATTCAAGGAAATACAATCCGATTTACTTGACTTCCATAGAGCTCGTCACTTGCTCATGAAGTGACTGAATGTCCAAAGAGTGGAAAACTAAATGACGCAGCTTATCAACAATTTGTTTTCCTATTGAATCATGTTCGATTAAAGTTCGAATGGGTTAACGTATAAACATGATTATGATTTGCTTTATCAGCTCATGGTGTTGTTCAATTTGATTGATAGCGAGTATTGATGACACGTTAAGAAATTCTAAAAACTAGCTGTCTGATATATCATGAGTGATTAATGACAGTCTTCAAAAAGAGTGTCAGAGTTCATTAAACTTAAAGACAGCAAAAGAACTATGTATGTTTATGTATTTAGTAAATAAAATAAACTATTGAAATCAAGATATTGACGTGAATAACACAAATTTCTGTGCAACTCATGTTGCAAATATGTATAAACATTGCCACAAATGAAGACGGGGGCGTTACATCACAGACAGACATCTGACTGCCTGACTGACTGCCTGGTGGTCTTTAGTCTTGGGCAAATGGTTATTGGAAATGAAAATGAAAATGGAAATGGAAAATGAATATTACGTTTGAGTACGACAATGCGCAATGCGTATACGCGATATGAGATATAGACTCTGTGAGAGAGAAGATGAAGGAGTGCAAAACGAGACAGGGGACAGGAAGGGGTACAGTATTGGCTGACTGACTGACTGTTGGCTGAAAATAGATCAAGCAGAAAAGAGCTCAAAAGCAAAAGATACGTAAAGGAAAAGCAAAGAAAAGCGCAATTGCAAAAGCAAATTGAAAATGTGTACAGTCAAATATACGATACTCAAATATATATTGTCAGACAGACAAACTGCCACCGAATCGAGTGAAAGATACATTTCACGCTGACCTAGAGATACATTAATATCTTTTTTTGGCGCCTATTTATCTAATATACGTTTAAATATTTCTATATTACAAAATAAATGCCTCAAAAATTATGAACAGAACAACAACAACAAGAAGAACAATGAATGCATTCGTTTGACAGAAACACATTTCGTAAATTGTCAGCGATATGTATCTGCCAGATATTGTATCTAGCTGACTGCGCAGAGCGCAAAAAATTCAACAGACAGATAGAGAGAAATATATATGTGTGTATGAGAAAATTCGGATAGAAATCCGCGCAGCCATTTCGAAAATACTAAAAATAAACTCACCTTGAAAAGTTTCTAAAATTTTGTGAATATATATTTTATTTTATTTTATTTCAGCTGGTGTCCGTCCGAAGATGTATCTGTATCTGTGCTCTGGCCAAAACTAAATATTTTCTAGCTTGTATCCAGAAAATGTTTGATGCTGTTGTTCTCGTTGTTCTTGTTGTTGTTGTTGTTTATAGCCACCGTTTAGCGAGTGCCAAAAAAAAATTACGTGTTGTTGTTGCTGTTGTTGTTGATATTGTTTCTTGAACAATTCGAAACTGTTGGTTAACTTTTTGTACACGAGATATTTCGTTTCGTAAGGGATTTTATCTAGAAATTTGTTGGGTTTTCGATATTCAGATTTAACCTTCAGAAAACGTTGCACACAAATTCACATAAATTTATTTACATTAACGTTAACACAAAGCACACGTTTTTGGGGCCTAAAAGAAAATGAATGAAAATCGGCGGAAAAGGAGAGAGAGACAGAGAAAGAGAGGGACAGAGTAATGCAGGTAAAAAGTGGAAGGGAGAGAGAGAGAGAGAGAAATTTGATTTATTATGATATTGATTTATATTGATAATAACACTTAATAAATATTTTATTATTGCTGATGATGTCAATTATCAGTTGCGCATTTTGTAAACTATTTCTACTTTGTATTGCAAGCAGTCTTCACTGGTGAGTAATATACTATATATTTATACATATATATATTGTCATTTATTGATTTAAACTATATACACACTTTTGCTGCTGATTTTCGTGAATTGATTTAATTGATTTTATTGCGGCCTGTTCGAGGTGTTCTTTTTTTTTTAGGGGCGACGTTAACTAAGCGACGATTTTCTCTCAACTAAAGCAAAATCCAAAACCCAAACCGAAAATTTCGTGTGTGAAATGCTTTTTTCGAACTAAAAATCTTTTCAAGCAAGTGGCAGCTACGTCGCTGCCAACGTCGACGTCGACGCTGACGTCGATGTCAACGTCGCTGCCTGCATTTTGGGGCCGAGCGAGAGACTTTTTTGCTGTAGTATTTCTTTTTTTTGTGTGTATTTTGCCCAACTATATGGCCGCTATATGTAGTGCTCGTATACCCGCAGACGTTGTCAGCTCACCTTCCTCCCCACAGTCCCCTCTTTCCCCCCTTTCACCACCCCTTGTAGCCGACACAGAAACCGAAAACAGAAAATCTACAAAAACTGAGGCAACAGACGGCAACGGCTGCCAATGTCTGTCTCAAGTTATATAGTATTCTTTGTTGTTATTATTGTTTTTGTTCTTGTTCTTATTGTTGTTGTGGTTGTTTGTTATACATTTATTTTCTTATTTTGCTAATTGTTTAAATTTCATTTTCAGCGCTTTCTAACATTTCTAGCGATATTCGTTTGATGTTTCCAATTGCATGCAAAAATATACATAAATGTTTGGCAATCGAATTATGAATATTTCCCGCCTTCTGTTTTCTTTTAAAGCTAATTATTGAACGCACAAATAGACTAAATGATAAGGCTTCTAAATTACACACAGATTTAAGTATATTAAAAGTGTAAGTATCATAATTGAGGAATTTCTTATGCTTTCTTTTAAAGCAGACAAGTTCAGTTAAATGATAAACTGGACCAAATGATAAGTCTTCTAATTTAAGGGATTTTTTTGCATTCTTCTAAATAAGACGAGTTCATTTAATAAGTTGAGATTAGATTAAGTGGTAAAATAATAGTTATCAGAATTAAGAAATGTTTTTGCTTTCTTTTAAAGCAGACAAGTTCAGCTAAATGATAAACTAAAACAAATGATAAGCCTTTTTAATTACACACAGATTTTAGCATATAAAAGTCATAATTATCAGCATACAGGTATTTTTTTGCATTCCTCTGAAGAAGACAAGTTCATTTAAACAGTTGAGATTAGATTAACTGAGAATATATATAGGAGCGAATTATATGACATCATCATCATGTATGGCTCATATCATAAAACAGTTTTGTTGTTGTTGTTGAGTTATTAGAGGTTCCTCAAGTAGCTACACGAATCTTTCGATAAATGTTATTAAAACTGTGGCAATTTTAAAGTGCGTCTGTCTGTGGCAATCTATCAGCAATGAACAAGAATTTATAATGGGTCTCTAGGTATCTAGAAGGTCACATTGGAACTACTCAAACTATGTCTGTTTTTAGTATTTGTACATCCAGGCATTTTAATCAAATATCCAAATATCCAAGCCTCAAATATAAATTGTTGCCAATTGATTTGAATTTACAAAAATAAAATTGCATACACATTTTGATTTTATGGAATAAAAAACTCTTGCGAGACAACAACAATAATAATAATAAATAAAGAGATATGAAATAAACAAATAATAAACTCCGTTGGGCATAAAAACAATTTCAGCTTTTTAATTAAATCATGTTGCCAACTGAACAACAAAAAAAACCAACTAACAAAAAATATGACCAAATTGCTGCGTAATTCAATCAAATAACAAAAACATTTTTCCACCAAAAGCGAATATGTATTACATTCGATAAAATCAATAATAATACTATAGTATCAATGTTCTTGTTGACATTCTTTTCTTTTTTCCGATTGTGCTATGAAATTGAATTCCTTTATACGACTTTATTTTTTAGACTTTTCGTAACCTGAACATGGCTGAAAGAAGATGGCACAAACTGACAATTATAGTCCCAAATGCTACAGATAAGCAGGTAACTAATTACAGAGACTTGTTTCACAGTTGTCGCTTTGCGGTTAACGGTTTTGCGAAATGATAACAGTTATACGTTTATTTTTTTTGGTTCGTCTTTTTTTTATTTTACACTTTTGCTTTTGAGCTGCGAATTTTTATGCAGATTTTGTTGTGGTTTTTGTTACGTCAAATTCCATTTTGAAGCAGCTTATTGGAAAAGCACACACAAATAAATTAATTTTTATTTTTAACATTTTATTTATTGTTGTTGTGGCTGCAGGGCGATCCGGGTGAGTCAACAAAATGTTGCCAAAAAACTGGCCATGGCCAGAGCTGAATCATTCGACTGACTGGAGATTTACTCTTAATGAAGCCGGTTTTATTGTGAACCGATGCTGGCCATAAATGTTGGTCAATTACTTTGGAAATTGTTAAAGTAATTACAAGACAAACACACTCACATACAACGACACACTCACTTTTGCTTAATTAACTTTCTTAAAATTTACGCTGAGTTTTTGTAAAATATTATTAGGCACGGTATTTATTGTTTTTAAATTATTTTAGAGTTATCAAAGTAATTACTTGTATATTATATATTAAAAATATAACATATCAAATAAAAACACATTTTTGTTTAGTTGTTTTTATTATTTAAGTGCTGTCAAAAGGAGCGAGAAATGTTTCAAAACCCCGCTTTTATTCTGAACCGATACTAGTTATAAATGTTGAGGAAGTACTTTGGTAATTATTAAGGTAATCACAAGTATATATTCTATATTAAGTATACTATTTATATAATTAATTAAAGCACACACTCAACGGCACACTCACTTTTGTTTTGTTGACTTTCTCACAAGTGACGCTGAATTTATAATTAAAGTTCTGTAAATTGGAGCGAGAAATATTATTAAAACCCGATACGAAGCGATCAGACAACCGTACGCGATCGTTGCTTTCAGACGAATGGCAAAGGCGAAGGCGAAGGCGAAAGATCTCGACTAACGAAGTCACTGTCAGACACCACACACACACAACCCTATGAACACTCACTCACCCACTCACACACACTTGCCACTTGTGAGAGTCTCTCTTGAGAGAGCGACGTGCAACACAGAAATCAACAGGTAAACGAAAGGTGAAAATACACAAACAACAACATCACACATGCCATCAGAATGTATGTGCGTGTGTGTGTGTGTTTGTGAGTGTATTGGCGAACTGATAAGATAAAAACGAAAACACGTCAAGCTCAAATTCTATAAGGTTATTGCTGTTGTTTTGTTTTTGCTTTCTATCAACGAAATATCTATGAATGTACATTTTTTGCACATTTCTTTATGGATACATAAATTCCATATTTTTACTATTTTCTTTAGGCCAGACATTTTGGCAACATACGGGTACAATATTTGTTGTTGCTTTTACTTTTTTTACAATTGCTTTGCTAATTTGATGTTCCTGTTGTTGTTGTTGTTGTTTGTGGCTGCTCCACATAAAGATATGAAATTGTTGCCTGCCGAATCGCGAGATATTGTATGGACACGAGTATATATATTCTATATTTAGGTTGCATGCCACAACACCATAGCACGCAAAAACTGGTTACTCCAGTTTCCCTGATAATCTGGGTGACGGCTACAACAACAACAATAATAATAACAACAACAACAACAACAACAACAGCAGCAGCAGCAAAGGCGTCTCTGATTCTTGTTGGAGCCTGGGCTGATTTTCCTTTTTAGCGCCCCAAAAAAAAAGCATAAAGAAGAAGCAGCAACTGCAAAATGCAGCCAAAACTCAACAGAAATTGCGCAGTTCCTAAAACCGGTTACCCCTTAACCCTATCCCTATCCCTGTCCCTATCACATATCCCTATACCTGTCTCTATCCCTTTCAGCGATTTCGATTATTGACCAACACTTTTGAGCCCAACGAGCAGCTCTCGAAAGTTGCACAGTCCCTCACTTCATTCAGAAACCAAAAGTGAAGCCACAGTCCACAGATCATTCCCATTTACAGTCGCATACCCAGGTTCACACCAAAGGGAAGGGATCAATTGCATATATTATAATCTATTAACTAATTTCACACTTTTTACTTTTATTGTGCTTTCATAAATATACTAGCTAGTACATTTTGAGGTCTATGTGTTTAGTTAATTTTTTATCACTTACGTTTTAAATTCATAGGCAGGGTATAAAAATGAATGTGCGTTATATTTGATATAGGATAAATGGAATATGCAAATATTTGCTGTTTTCTTTCTAATAAAATGATCACATTTTAAATTATAGCCTTTTTATTGATGTACTTATTAAATTCTGTAAACTTTGTATGTTTTAATAATTTATCTGATTAATATTCGATATTCGTTATTATTTTTTGCAATGCAATATTTTTGTAATCCATGATATTTTCAAAATATTGTTCATTGCTATATTTCTACGATAGAAACATTGCAACTATTAATTATTTAATTTAAATTGCGCGCTATAGGTAATTTCTATCACAAAATATCCCAACCGGACAGCCAGACTATTTCAACAATCTGGTGGCGTTAGCAAACAAAAGATGACGACACTTTTTTTAAACGTGTGGCAGCCTTGGTTTTCTAGAAAAGACTACTTTTTAAAATAGAACTGGTTTTTGCTAGATTTAAATTTTGAATTTAACGTCTATTTTTATTAAGCTCGGGCAGCAGCTCAGTTACAGCGACGCAACAGAACGCAAACCCGCTCGAGCAAAATCTCTGAGTGAAACATAGATGGCGCCAGCTAGCCAAGGCGCGTTGCATTTAAACTCTTTTAGTAGTGTTCCACACCATAGCTAGCAAAGCGGCAAACCTTTCGTTCAATATACGCAAGCGGCCCCATTTTTAAGTGGATTCCGAAAAAAAGGTGCCTTTCACCGATGTGATTGAAACGTGAAAGCATGAAAGCAACGCGCGCTTATTTAAAAATAAAATAGAAAACTATTTTTTAAGTAAGAACCGATTTTTTTTGCAACAATTTTGAAATTCGAAATTAGATAAATTCAAGAGGATTCTTTTGACATATCCTTTCGTCATGTAGCCCTTCCGGGGGCTTAGTTCCTTCAAATGAGTCCCAAAACATCTGGAAATTTCAGGAAAGGTAGAGAAAATTCTACGAAAAATCTATGCAAAATTTCAATTATTTTTATTTTTGAGTGAATTTCTCGAGGTCCAAGCGAAAAATTTCGGCGTCACTTGATTTCGGTGACCAGAGTTGTCAGGTGTGTCCAATTTTGGCACCATATCTTGTTTGCTAGCGCCTCTTTTTTAGAACTACAATTTTGTCGTGGTATTGGCAACTCTGCTGTGTGGTGTCTGTTGTCATCTGTCCGCTGCCGTCGTCGTAACGGTCGCTTTGCCTTATTTACTTATTTCAATGGTTTCAGCAAAATGGCCATTAGGGGGCTAGAAAATCTAAAATATATATAACATACTAACAAACAGACATCGCCAGCGATTAAAGCTAAAAGTGAACCTAAAAAGTCCCCAACAAAGCTAACTTTACACATGAAATCGAAGTAAAGAAAAATTACTTACCCTTTTACATAACATTTTGTTATCAGTATATGTTGTCTAGATTGAATTGTAAATGTTCAAAATAAATGTACAAACAATTTTCACAAATCACTTCACCTACACTCACACTAAAACACCAAACAAAAACAAAAAAAACTATAGCCAGACTAAAGCGCAGCTTTACACACATGCACTTCATAATCGAATTGAAAATTCTGAGCGCAGGCAATTGAAACGAAAAAAAGCGAAATTAACATACACAAATGCACACAGATCATTGCATAAGTGAGAGCGCGGGAGTTAAAACGAGCAACAACAACGATCACAGAAGAGCGCACACACAAAGGAACACATTAACATTAGGAAGGAGCGGGAGAGCGTTAAAATGGCGTCAAAGAGAACATAAGCGGTGCTTCGCTGGCAGCTATGCAAAAACAAAGCTTTTGCAAATATTAAAATTTATATTTAACGCATTAACGCTGTTTAATTTAACAACTTTCATATGCATACAGTGCAGAAAACTTTGCTTGACCGTTTAACACACAATTTAAGCCAATTGGACCGATTAAACTATGATTTTCAATCAAGAACGCGGAACAACTAGGACAAGACGAGCTTAAGTAAACCGATATGCAATTAGAACTAAACGATAAGCGATAAGCGATTATCGATATAGCAAAATCTAGCATCTAAGAAAACTGTTTAACGTTTATTGGAAATAAGTATTGGCAAAAGTAGTAAACAATTATTTATAATAAGGAAAATTAGCTGAAGGCCACGAAGTAGCCATGCTATATTTTAAGTTAAGTTCTTAGTTTTTAACTCTAATCTAACTGTTAGGAATTATAATAAATAATATTCAGGAAGTTCAATTGAGTTTAAACTATAGTTCGAATGGGGGTAAAATATTCTATTTCTGTGACAGACCGGAACGCCAACTCCATATTATTAATAGGAATTTGTTTTAATTTTGTTGGTCTTTGATTTCCTATTGCGTAGCACACTCAAGTCACGATCCGTGTCTTGCCATTTTAGACAACTGACAATTTAACCGTTTTTGTTTTTGTTCTTGTTTTTCTACTTAAAGTTTTTGTTTTTGGCCAAGAGATAAAACACTTTGATAGGAGCCGCAATTAAGAGCGTTAAATGCGGTGATCTTGTACGATATTTGTAATGGATTAATGCATTTTGAATTTGGCCTGGGGTAAACACATTATGAATGTAGCTCACGATCACATGGCTTGATCCACAAATGGAGTGCAAACTAAAGCATAATCTGAGACAAGTTTGGCACATTGAGTGGTGTGAATTGAAATTGAGTGATTAGATGTTGGCCAGGAGGAGGTGGAAGGTGTCCCAACTCTTTGACTTGGGCGGCAACCAAGCAGGCAGCTAACTTTGGTCAAATTATATTGAAACTTGTTATGTTTTCGAAGTAGAGTTTGCAATTTGATCAGATCGTCAATTATTTTACCTTGCCAGACACATTTATAGGTTGTTTTTATTGCATTTCAATTGATTTTTAGTTGGCCACTAATTAAAAATACACACCGAGGTATTTGCTTATTTGCCATTTCGGTGTGCTTTGGCCTAATGACATTTTTGGTAACAGACAGCTGCCGTTGGCCGCTGGCGAAGACAAACACGTCGATTAATTAATTCGACAAGTTAATTCATTTGGTCATTAAAGGTTGCTCAAGCCAGAAAAGCGTCCAGACAGTTTGATATGAAGCACTCTTTGGCATGCCATGACAACCCTACAACCATTTAGCCATGGCAACCAACCAGGGAAACAGGTACCAACAAAAAAATCTATTTTGGCCAACTCACAACTTTCAACTCTCAAGAAGAGCTTTTTTTCGTTCCTGCAACAGCAACCGAAACATTGAACTTCATGTACGAAGCAGGCAGCGAGCAGATCAATTGCAATGGGGCAGTCATAGAGCTGCCCTCGTTGGAGGTGGTCAAAAAAGGTAATTACTCTTACCACAAAGTCTAGATACTGTTGAAAGTACTTTCCCTCTGTTCTTTTACACCCCTAATTAGCACCCAAAATGCCGTCAGATGCAAACATTGACTGGTTGCTTCACATCTATTTTACACGTCGCGAATTCGAGAGATGTCGTCGACTTATAGAACGTGAGTTGAATCGTCATTTGAATGCGGAATATCTGTACTTTGTCAAGGTGAGTGAAGGACGATTGAAGGCGTTTTTCAAATTGATTGCCCAACTGATTGGTAAATTTGTGCCTGTAATGTACCCAGGGTTTAATTGACCGCGAAGATGGCAACAACATTGAAGCACTGCGTAATCTGCAAAAAGCGGTCGAACTTAATTCAAAGAATATCGAGACTTACAAGGAAATCGGACGCACACTGTAAGTCAATTAGTACTATTGATTTTTTGTTCAGACATTCAGTCAGTGAACTCTTCCCTCTCCTTGGCAGCTATGATATGGGTCGCTTTGGTCAGGCGTTAAGCGTTTTTCGTGAGGCTGAGCAGCGCAGTCCTCGCAAGGATCATGAAATCTATCATTATCTGGGAGAACTACTTTATCGAGCAGCTGCCACACAACCCCAGTTGGAAGTTGCCCAACAGCAGCAGTCGGAGGCCAGAGGTTACTTTGAGTTGGCCGTGCAGACGGGCAAAAAACTGGAAAGCTATTTGCGTTTGGCCGAATTGTATCGTAGGGAGAAGGACTATCAGAAGGCCATTGATGTCCTTGAAGCGTGTTTGCAGTGAGTTCCTGTTCCGTCTGTCTTAATGTGTAAATTCCTCAACTGTAAACTTCCATCTCTCAGCCTGACACCCGAAAATGCTGAAGTTCTTACCGACATCAGTGTATTGTATTTGAAAATCAATGAAACCCATAAGGCCTACGATCGCTTAGCGGAAGTCGTCAACATTGAACGGAAGTGCACGCCCAAAGGCTTGTTAGCTTTAGGCGCCATTTTGCAGGTAATGAAAGAGATGGAGATGGAGCCAGTTGAAAATGGAATTGAAGCTTATTCACAAATATGATTCACATTGATAGTCGCGCAACGATATAGATGGTGCCTTGGGCAAGTACAGCCAAATCGCAGATGCCGAGCCGGAAATTGCCGAGCTCTGGAACAATATTGGCCTCTGCTTCTTTAAAAAGCAAAAGTTTATTGTGGTAAGCAAGTGAAAATCAACTTTAATTCGTTTACATATTTTTGTAAATGTGCTTAAAGGCCGTTTCATCGCTGCGCAAATCCGTTTGGATATCGCCCCTCAACTACAATGCACTCTACAATTCGAGCCTCATTTACATTGCCTGTGAGTACACAACTACAGTCAAGTTAACCACACTTTATCCAACATTCCCAATCAACAAAATCGCCAACAACAAGCATTTAATGAACGACTAGTGAGATACTCTAGCAATCGGACTGAAAAGACATATGCCAACTGAATAACATATACTAATAACGGCAACTACAAGAGCTAGAGGCACCAAAATTGGCATTTAGATTCCTGTATGTTTATTTTAAAATAGATCCTGTGCTTCTGAACTTATAGTTTTCCAACTAAACATTAAAAGACTAGAGTCTTGAATCATTGCTAAATCATATTTTATAAAGAAAGTTTTACTGAAAAAAACTTGCATTTGATAGGTATTAAAATATTGTCTTAAAGAGGGTATTATACTTTCGGGTGACTATAGTCTTCCCAACTTAATTCTATATTGAGCCTGCCTACATTACCACAAATTTATTCTACCCTTTATGAACCCTTTGTCTTATTAGTAAGGACTCTAAGAATTTGCTGTACACTTATTTCTAATTGCTGTAGAGTATTAAAATCGAGCTTTTCAATTAAGGAGCTTAATACTTAGCCTTACCTCATTACAAATCTGTTCCTTTAGGACTTTGAGTACTGAAAGTACCCCATTAAAACACTTGTCTGACGCCAGACAATAAAATATAAATATGGCGGAAAGTGTGCACAATAAAAACTGGCAAAATAGGCTCGACACAGGCTTTTCATAAATTTTAAAATAAAACGCAAAAGTACAAAAAATGCGAGCTGAAAAAAAAAGGAACTGTTTTGTAGGCTGAGGCACTTCAAGGACTGTTCATTTTATGGAGCCGCCGTAGGATTCCAGGTTTATTGTTTAGGTTTCTAGCATTCATTGTTGTTTTTATCTTTTGTATCTGCGCTGTTTAATGTTGTTTTTTTCTTTCGTTTTTTTTCTATTTACCCAAAACGCGAACTGACCTCTAAGCTGAACAATATGCGAGCGCTTTTCACACGCTGGCTGCGGCCATAAACCTGCGCAAGGACAATGCCGAGTGTTACATGCTGCTTGGTTGTAAGTGAAATTTAGAAATGTTGAAGGGATCCAATTTTCCATCCTCCCAACCCTTTCTCATTCACATTCTTGTTGCCATTCCCTTTTAAGTGTGTTTGCGAAAACTGGACGATATGGACAATGCATTTGTGGCTTTCGAACGTGCCTGCAGTCTTGCCCAGGTTCAACAGGGCAGTATGCGGCATCCATTGGTATTCCTGAATTTTGCACTGTTTTGCTTTGAGACTGGACGATTGGCACTGGCCACAGAGCACTACAATCGATTCATGGTCCACTCACAGGATCTGTTGCTGCCCACAGAAGTAAGTCGAAAGTTATACCATCGTGCTCAATGGCTCTTTGCCTGCCATTAGTCCAGATCCAAAAGGGATTCCATTGCAAATTGAAACTTAAACTGAACTATTTATCTCAATTTCAATCTCAACTGCATTTCTGTAGCTTCCAAATTGTTAATTCAACAGAGTTGTGTGTATTTAATTATATTATGAAAGAGCATCTGCACTTAATAAAACTTTTAATTGGCCCTTGTCAGTCTCGGTGCTCTGATGCAAACAAAAATTTTAAAATAATTCGTTCAAGCAAAAGAAACAGACAGATAATACCGAATTAAAATTAAAAAAACAGTTTTAAAATCCACACCATGTCTGCACAATTGGTAAACTACTCTGCCTGATATAAGGTATATTCTAGTTATAGACACTGCGCTTACAGGCCTTCCTTTCCTTTCCTTTTGCCAGTATAAATTTCAGGCTACCAAACTGAAGTCCATTCTGCGCATCTCAAGCCACAGTCATGGAATACTTTCTGATGATGAAACTGCAACTCGGAATGAGACAGGAAGCAGCCAGAATCAGCAGGAGGAGTTACCACTAGAAGTAAATGCGGTTGTTAGCCAAAACTGAGAGGGATATTGACACAACGAAATTTAATTAACTCAAATAGAACATTTATTTAAATGTATTCTTAAAGTCAATTAAAAATCAGTTTACAAATCGCTTTAAACAGAACTGCAAGCTAATGAAAATCCATTAGCTGGTCTCATTAAACACCATTTTAAATTACAAATACTTTTATATATGTATGTACTTAGTATATATACATATAATATACAATTATAAGTATTAGGCATAATTATTATTATATACTATATTATCAAGTTCAAGTATTAAATGGACAAGAGAACAAGGAAGCTCAGGGGCTCTCTGGCTTTTCTCGTTCTCTTGTCGCAGATTTCAATTAGTTAGATATTTTTATTTCAAATGTAATACATAAAAAACTGTATTCAACTCTTAAGTTTAATTAAATGTAATAAACGCTGGCGTTCTCTGCATATCTCAGATGACAAATTATTTATAAATACTTAGCTCAGTTTTTTATTTATTTTGTTGTTGTTTTACTTTAAATGTAATTCAATAATTGTAAGTTAGGTTTAAGGAACAGTTAAAGTTGTACGAGTAATGCTAATTTCTAAACCACTAAACCACTGTAAATCTCATTTGATTTCCAAATTTATGTGTCTGCTATAAAGAAATGGCATGCGATAGATACCCTACAATATGTTGGATCAACTCTTGCCATGTCACAGTTAAGCATCCCTTGCTATACGTACTTGTAGTATACCCTACCCAGCTCACAGTTTCAGTTCAACTTTTAGAAAGTTATCGGATTAGAAATTCAATTCAAAGCAAGATGCATCTTTAAGATGCCTTCGCTCTCTCTCTCTCTCGCTTCCCCCTGCTTCTTATGTCTACACCTGTGTCTCCCAATGTTATCGAAGTCGACGTCTCGGCATTAGCTTCTAGACACATGTGGTGGTAACACGGGTGAGACGTGTCATCTCACTACTGCCAAAGTGTCGTTTAAAGAACAAGGATCTGAAGGTTGTTCGGAACTGTTTGGACATCAATCCGTAGAGCACAAAGCCAACAGCTGCATTTATGAGTGCCAGCAGATCCATGAGTTCTCCAAAAGGCGGATAGCAATGGGCAAAGAAGCACTTCTCCAAGACTCCAGACAGCAGTCCCAACAGACCCTGTGGAAACTCTGTGACCAGGAAAAGCACCAGGACAGCCACCAATAGCAACGTGGTCCGATCATTCCGTCGATCACAACGAGGTGGCCTAGAGGAAAACACTTATTATTAACTTTTAATTCAGTTAAATAGTTGAATGGAGTGGAGTTACCTTTTGGATTTCGTGTCGTTTAAATTCAGCTGTATGGCGTACTTGGTGGGATTATCGTAGTCCTTGAGCTTGAGACGACGCCGTGAGGCCTCGCACAGGACATGCATTAGCACCAGACTTATAACTGTCAGTATGAAGCAGGGTATCAGCTTGATAATCACGGAATGTATCCAAAAGTTAAACCTACAAAGATAGAAAGAAAAACCAAATAAGAGGATTGAGTCTGATGTGTCAGTTGTCAGAGTGGTGACACTTACCGATATAGCATAGAGTCCTTGTCAAAGTACACATGGTACATAGCCTCATGCTCTCGGGTATCCACCTCGAGAGTCTCCCGTACCTTGAATACAAAGTATGTGGGCAGACAGAGGATCGGCGAAATGATAAAGGGAAAGAGGATCGCCTCTCTGGAATGTGCGAGCAGAAAGTTGGCGCAGTTGCCATTCGGATGTCTGTGGATAAGAGATGGAAACAGTTTGCTATAAAATAAAAACAGAAAAAAGAAGAAGAGAGAAGCCACACATTGCCGCCGTGTTATTTAAAGTTAAAGCGCCAGTTAACAAGGTGCAAGAGACGAGCAAAAGGGATCACATTGAGAATTGAGGAACTCACCTGATTGCCACATAGCGCCAAATCGCCAAAGTGACTGTCAAACCAATTGAAATCGTATGTAGAATTTGTGTAAAGTGCATGTGGATCAATAAATACACAGCCCAAGAGTAACTCAAATCCTTTTCACCTGCAAAGCCCAGATGAACCAACAATCAATAAACCTCAGACGAAGTAGGAAATGAAGTGAGGAGAAACAGTTCTTACCTGGCTTCATGTAGATGTATTGATATGTCGTGTAGGGTATATACTCCAGCATCACAAACATATCGGCCACCGCCAACCATTTCAATATGTTGTTAATGGGCGCCTTGGCCATTTCCTTTCTGGTCAATACCATTATATTTAATATATTGGCTATTGTGCCAAATATGCAAATCTGTCGAGGGGTTCAAAGTGAAAATGTATATGAGAAAAAAAAGGAGAAAATGAAAACAAACAAAGCTCTTCGTTGGCGCCTGAAGGGGATAAACCAACCCATACTTTTTCTTTTGGTAACAGTTACCCGTAAAAGCCTAAATCTCATCAGCTCAAGTTGGTCAATGTTTTATTCATATGTTTAGGAATTTGACCGCATGATGAATATGAGATTTTCTGTTCTTTTGATTTACCATGAGTTTTTAGCTTGGTTGAATGTGCCAAGCTATACCCTATACCCACAAGTTATTAAAGGCTAGGAAAGAGAATATACTTTAACAATTAAAGGTCACTTTCTAACCACAAAAACCTTTTCAAAAATGGTTATCATTTTGGTTTTATTACTATTCAGCTTCTAAGTCTTGTCTTTTCATCATGTCGACAACCTTACAGTCTAGCTAAACTTGGCGATTAAAGAACTTTTTAAATTATTTAGACTGTATGTAGGAAAGTAGCAACTCTTTTGTCTTTGTCTTAAATTCTTGCTAAAATCCGAAACTTTGTTAATTATGCAAAGCTGTATTTTGTTTTATTCTTTTTTAAATTTCAGTCTTTCTTTTCTTCCACATAATCAAAAGAGAAATACATTAACTTTTGACCACATTAAATCTAATATTTTTGTTATCCTTTTAAAGATATCTAATTGCTCGTTCAAACCTTCACTAATTTAAGGGTGTTTAATTCTTAAAACTTTTGGTTGGCCCCTAAGCTTATGAATTATGTAAACAACACAAATTTATTTAATTCGCTTTTGCTTTTGCTGTTGTCGTTTTGTTGTTGGTTTGATCTAAAAAAGGGAAAGTCTCAAAGTTCAAAGGTGTTTGGGAGCCGCACAAATTTATCAAGGGACAAAAGGAAAATCCTTCTAAAGGGTTTACATTCCTTTTGCATTGTGACGAGCCATTCATTTATTACAACTGTCTACCCGTTTTAAACGCTTCATGTTCCCGTGTCCACCCCACTGGCCAGAGTGAAAAATGTCTTGGCTTGTGACAGGACGACATCAGGATAATTAGCACAGTGTCGCAAGTCACAATATTTGCTAATGAGTTGCCTGGCAACTCGTTATCGCAGTTTGAGGACCTGGTTACAGGTCTTACAGTACTTACCAGGAGGGAAACATAGCCATGGATGCCGTTGTATGCACCCAGCCACTTGTAGATATCACCTTGACAGTATCCTTGACACTCATCCTGCTGCGATTGATTCTTCTTTTGGAAGTCAAAAAGTAGCTTCACAAAATCATGGATGTCACTGCTCGTGAGTTCCAGATCCTTGAGCAGTGACTCATTTAATGGCAACTGTGGTTGATTCATGACTAACTCCTGCATGTTTGTGCCCAACTTTACTTTGATCGCTCCTCTTGAATTAATTAAATCATGCTGAAATTGTTGCTGAAATTGAACATTTCAATTAATTAACTTGCAAATGATTCTGATTGATGATTTGTTTGAGATGATAACAGGTAATATTAAGGCCACAAAGCAACACAACTGTCATTATAGTTATGTTTGAAATCCCTTTATTTCAACCACAAATGTATCTTTGAATATCGCTATTTCTGACAGTAGCTGTGCAATATGCACAATATGAAATTATTGACTCCTTGCAGTTGACAGTTGGATTGCAATCAAAGTTAAAACACATCACAAAATGGAAGCTGCAATTAATTGCAGATGCTACAGTCATGTATGTGCCACTCATTTTGGATATGGTCAATAAAGATTGCTCTTTATGTTCAGCTTCAACTTTAATTAATTTCCAAATGCCAAACTATATTGAAGTCAATATCAGCAACCAGAGCAACCAGAGCAGCAACATCAGCAACCACAGCAGCAGCAACAACAACAACTTGCTTAAACTGGCCAACATAATTCAACGATAATTGATGGAAAATTTAATGTGGCAAATAATAAGATATACAAAAGTATGCTTGTTAGATACCCTAACCAAAAAAAACATATAAATATATAGAATAGAATACAAAACATACATTAGTAAATAATAACCAAATATCTAAATAAAAATATTAATAAGCAACTGAATAAATAGCTTATTAATTGAATAAATAAAAACTGGCCAACATAATTCAACGTTTATTGATGGAAAACTTAATGTGGTGAATAAGAAAAATTGAAATACAAAAAGTAAAACCAAAAGGAAGTAATTCGAGTCAGATACAGCATTAACAATAAAGAATTAATGAAAACAAAAAAACATTAATACAAGTATAAGCCATATAATTGTAAAGTTTCTTAACTATTGTAGGCCAACTGTTATTGTGACTAGTGCCTTAAATAGTTATAAGTAAACCTTGTAGAAAAAAGTTAAAAGAAACTAAATAAATAATTAAAAGAAGCTGTTACACATTTAATGATCAAAATAGGATTACCCTCTGCTAGGGTATTTTAACGAGAGCACACCTGTTGCTTTTGCAAGTTACTGGGCGTAGCAGTTAATTGGCCAATACGATAGAGATACAACAACCTTCTATATACATATATTTATATATATCTCAATGTGAGTTTAATGATAAATATGTGCTCATACTTGTATGACACATAAATCAGTCAAGTTTGTGAGTTGGCAAATCAAAGTCTCGCCCCGAATGTCCACATGTCAACGAAGGTGTTGCATTTGGCTAATGGGTCCAGGGGGCCAGGCCAGAGAAAACCGAAAAACAAATCCTGTTCGCCGTTTCGCAATTACAATTCAAATTTTTGTGAACAACTCACTGTCTGTCTTTCGTCTGTTTGTCCGTCTGTCTATTGGAAATTGCAACACAACTGGCAGCAACTGGCAGCCTGCTTACAAGTAAATTGTGTCGGCGGCAGTTGTCAATGATTTGATTTTGATGGATATGCCAAAAAATGAACAGACTCGAAACTCACGCATTCGCGTATGAGAACATTTCACAAATTGCATATTTTATTGCCATGTCCACAACAGTTTTTATTTGTTAAACAATATTTTCAAGAATTCGTTTTAACGGCTGCATATTTTATTGCAAATACCTTCTGCATAAGCCACAAACAAATAACCATCAATCAACAAAACGACCTAAAAACAATTCAATTTCTGCCGTTGCCGGCATTTCAAACGACATATTAAAGTCAACAGCTGCCTTAAATGAATTTCAGGTACAAAGTGCGTATCTAACTTTTGTTTAACTTCATATTAAAGTCAACTGTTGTCTTTAATGAATTGCAGGTACACAATACACATTCAACTTTTGTTTGACTTGCATATGCATATTTACCTGGTATTTTTAGAATTTTAAAGGTCGACAATCAGAACTTTTAATGGAGTCGCAGATTCTTTCTACTTAATCAACATTTCATATATTATATTATATTAATATTTACAATTTCCTTCTTCTGTTTTGGAGCCTTTCAAATTTCTCTAATTTGCCATAATTTTGTAAAATGTTTTCATTTAATCTTTTTCCCTTTTCTTATTTCAAGTCTTTTAAAATATTTAAAATATTTTTTTATAATGAGTTTTGCAATACATGCAAGAATTTATTCAATTAATGCGATATAACTTTTATTGTTTGTTTAATTTTTTGTTATCATCAAACAAATTACAAAGTCTCCTTTCTTATTAATTTTGTCCTTGGGCAACTCCGGTAGGAAATGGAAAGCCAACTGGTATTAAGAAAAATAAAGAAGAAGCCGCAAAAGGACACACACACAGATACACACACACGCTCACTCCCACTGAATACCAACAGCTGACAACTTTAGATAAACGCCATACGGATTTTTTTTTGCTGCCATTAGCTGTTAATTAATGTTCTGTTACACTCACACACGTACACATGAAGTGGAATATATGTGTATGTGTGTGAGTGTGTGAATGTTTTTTATTGCAGCACTTTATGCTGAGGCATAACCATAACGAGAGTATGACTCCCAAGCGCGCACTTCGCAGTTGTATCTGTGAGATACTTTTGTATCTGCAGGATACTCTCGTACATTTTAGTCATCCCGCTGCGTCAATTGGCTTAATGATGCTTCCGCTTACTTGCTGCACATTAAAATGTAATTACAGTTAAATGTTTTTAATACGAGAAACTAAAACTTAAGAGCCTAACGCATAATAATTCATCAAAGTATCGCTTAAAAGGCAAAAGGGCAATGCAATTGCCTCAAGGAAAACTTTCCATTAACATTCATCAAATTCAATTTGTTTTTGTTGCGAATAATAACAGCTTAACATTAGAAAAAGAACAATTTGTTTTTCGTCTGGTGGGCAGGGTAAATAGCTTTATGACTTTGAACAGAATTTTGTAAAATGCCAAAAAGGAATTGAAAATTAAATTTATTGGGCAACTTTATCATGTTGTTCTTTCGCGTGACTGCGCTACTAAATAAAAACAATTTCAATGCACCCGAACGCCTGTTTGACTTTAATAAAGCTCAAATTTTATCTTAAATCAAATTTAAAGCTCAGCAGAAAGATACAAATTGCAGAGCATTTTCGCTCAAAGTCGTGATAATCAAATAGCGATGGACATAGCCAAAGAACAGGCTATCTAGTATAAAAACAATAAAATATATTTTTAAATATTAAAATATTTATCTCATATTTATTCCCTATTAAAAGAAATTCGCATCCGAATTTGTACAACTTGTAAACACAATTTTCTCACCTCACTAAATATTAATGTATATTTCCACTGATTACATTAGAATTTTGACAATGTTAATTCAAATTAAAACATGATCCATATCCATTTCAATTAATTAATACAATTCTATGAGTTGCGACCTCAGTTGGCACTCAAAGTGAGTGACTTTGTTGTACTCCGAATACTTTTCCGATTGAAAAAAAATCATACTATTTGAAAACACACACAACTCTAGTCTCAACTTGTTTGGTACAATTTGTACTTGATGTAGGCATACTTACAGCCAATGTGCAAGTTTCTTGATACAGATTTTTTTGTGTATTTTTTTTTAACTGCCTAAATAGTTTTTGCCTAATGAGTGCGTTCGATTTAGTTTTGAGTGAGTTTCCAGCAGTTTACGCACAAGAAAAAAATTGTATAAATAAACAGATTCTGACTGCAAACATCGTTAGTTGAAATTTAGACACAGTGCAGTGAAGTGCAGATAGCTTGATTTTAAAAAAGAAACTTACTCCAATCAATATGAAATTCACAGTAAGTTTAACTTTTGCTCCAGTCAGGCTCGAGGCAAACTAAGTTGAGTTTTTTGCTAGCTTTGTTAAAAATGTTCTAAAAGTTAAAAATAATATAACAAAGGATTTCAGAGAAAAGAATTTGTTTGCAAAGTGTTTGCATTTTAATTGAAAAATATTTTCATAAAGTTAAAGGTTGTGCAGAAAACCTAACTTGGTTCTAAGAGCATAAATTTAGAAATGCTTAAGCACAAACATTTTTGGGATTTCGAAGTCTTGTAAAATTATTACAAAATATTTCAGAAATAAGAATTAGCTTACAAAGCCAATTAGTTATTTTTAAATTCTTTAACTAAAACATTTTCATAAACATAAATATTTTAAAAGCAAAAAGTTAGATGTATATGTAGTTATTTGAATTATTATGGCAACTAATTAAATGAAACCAAACTCAGTTCTAACAGAAATGCTAAAGCAAAAATATTTGTGATTGAAAAATAATATAACAAAGAATGTTAAAAAAAAATTAACCTACAAAGGCCACATAGTTATTTTAAAAATAAATTTACTAAAACATTTGTATTGAAAAATATTTTAAAAGCAAAAATTTAGATGTATATATAGTTATTTGAAATGTTATGGCAACTAATTGAATGAAACCAAACTCAGTTCTAAGAGAGTAGAATTAGAAATGCTTAGGAGGAAAGCATTTTGTGAATGAAAACAAATTTGTAGCAAGATTAATGATAACTTTGTTGCCCATTTGTTTACGTCATGAGAAATGAGGTTTACTATTGAAACGACGTGCCGTTAACAAATTACTTTAAATCTAATTTTTCAAGAACCTTTTGCAATTATTCTTTCATGTACTTTTGCTATTTGCTGAAACTGGGAAATGTTAATGGAAAATTCCTGATAACTAAATGTGAATGCGATTTTGTAGTTAATTCTGCTTGTTGCTAGCATTGCCTGCATAATGGCCGCACCTATTGCCGAGGAGCAATCGCAACAGGAGGCCGAGCCATCGGTCAAGGCTAAACGTGGGCTGCACCTCGGCCTGGGCTACCACGCCCCATTGATAACCCACTCGCATTACGTGGCTGCACCAACTGTTGTTCACCATGCTCCAATTATTTCTCATGCACCGCTCATTGCACACGCCCCCCTCATCGCACATCATCCGGTGTCGTCAGTGTCCTACCACCTGCCCAGCTACCACTCAATTCATCATTTCTAAGCGGCAGCAGCAGCTGGATCAACTGGAGCAGCTGTAAAGGGGTCAAAAACAGTCAACAAGTGGACATGGAAAAGCAGCAAACAACTTTTATACTATATAAACCCGCCCTTTTCTATTGTCAGAAAGATTTAATCCAGTTCCCGTTCAACGGCATGATAAGTTTCTCTTTTTTTGCATTTGTGAATAAAAATGTACAACAAGTTCTCTTCTGCATTTAAAGAAACTTCCAAGTTTAGTTACAACGTCAAGTGGAAAACATTTTACGTTGCATGCCACAGGGCCAACTTAACATCAGCAGTTAAATGCGACGCAACAATTTTGAAACCCCTACAAGTTTTCATCCTATTCCTTTGCGGCTGCCACAAATTTCCCAACTGCAAGCGTAGCAATGTCACAACTTGAAGCACATAATCCCAGCTGTTAAAATCTCAGTGGCCTTTGGGGGAGTAGAAACATTAAGTTAACATTGTGATTACGCACATTATACTTACAACAAAAATTATTATTATAATGCTGCAATATAGTTGATAACGGCTGCAAGTTAAAGTTAAATGTGCCAATTTAATGCAACCTACATTGATTACATTCCATTCTAATGAAATTGAAGCATAAATTCGGAACTTTATTTTAATAGCAAATATTCAGCATTTTCTCAGTTTTCATCTTTAATTTAAAGATGATGCTTAAAGCTTTAGCTCCTCTTTATCCCCAATCCTCGACATCTTGTGTTTGTGTCCAATTGTCACATGCCACAAAAATGCCAACTCAATGTCTCAGAAAATGTGCGTGAGTGCCCCTGATAAACACACACACACACAGACACACTCGCACACACGCCCACCCACTCACATGAAAGGGAAAGGATAAAAGGAGAGACAAACAGAGAAAATCGTTGCTTGACAATAACAAGATTGAATTCCTGGAAAAGCTTTAACACCATGACAACAATTTAGATTAAGTGAAGAAATCCATAAGCATCAACAAGTATAGTTTGAATTGCACAAGATTGCAAGCTTATATATTTTTCAGCTTAGATTAATTAGTACAGCAGTTGTAAACCCATTGAAAATTGAGTGAGTGTTGATGTAGAAAAAACTTAATCCGAAAAGCTGTCACTCCAGTAGGTTGTGGTTAGCGGTGCCACCGACTTGAACAGATCCTGTCCCTGTCTGGGATAGCTCTCGTTGGTTGGTCGTCTGACTTTTTGCTCCGAGTGACGAATACAGCTGGTGGCCTGATGCCGCTGTAAACGCTGCTGTGTTAGGAACGTACGCTGGCAGCGTTTGCACTCATAGATAACACCATGCTCATCATGACGCACGGCCATGTGACGTTTCAGTTCGGCACGCAGCCTAAAAACCTGGGCACATAACTCACAACGGAACTGGGCACGTTCCGCTTCATGGCGCTCCATGTGCGTCTTGTAGGCGCCCCGCACCTTGAACTTTTTGTTGCATATCTGACAGAGGTATTCATAGCGAGACTCATGGGTCTTGCGATGCATAATGTATGATTGTTTGCGTGGAAAGCTTAGATCGCACTGATCACACTCAAAGGGTCCCTGCGCAGCGGAGGCGGGTGGTGTCTGAAGACTCCTCTTCTTTTGGGGAAATTCCTCCTCAGAGTCTGCGGCACGTTTCTTCTTGCGTCCTCGCCGTCTGCCTGGCTTGCGTTTCTCACTAATGTCCGAGTCAGCCGAGTCGCTATCGGCACTTGTAGAGCCCGCTACGTCGGATACCTTAAACTCCACATCATCGTTGAGCTCCTCTTCATCATCCTCGCTGGCTGAGTCGGAGACGGGTGCATCAATGACTACATAGCCACGGGGTCGTCGTACTTTGTTTTTACTACGCGATAGACGCTTGCGTAAATCTCTTTCCGTGGTTTCGAGCTGCTTTCTCAGCTGTATGGCAATTGTGAGACTTTGCTGGCAGCTGTTGCAAATGAACTGCGGCATAAAGTCCTTGGGTGCTATGGATACATTGGGGCAAATTAAAAGCAACATGTCAGCTGGCGTGGTGGCATCGCTACCCTTCGTAAACAGACTGACTAAATCGTCCTTGCTTGTGCAGACACGACACTGATTCTCATCCACTGGCTCCTCCTGCTTTTGGGCACCGGAGCGGGCGCTGACATTCGCCTGATCCGACAGCTCTTCACCTTTTTTAGGCAGTTCCTGTGCATCGTCACCAGTGATGAGTTCTCCTTCCTCATCTTCCTCCTCCTCCTCCTCAATAACCTCCTCTTCTTCCTCCTCCACCTCCTCTTCCACATCCTCCTCTACTACTTCAGCTGCTGCTACCACATTATCAGCTTCTTTTTCTACCACAGCTTTTTCAGTGGTTGGGGCTGCTGTTGGTGTTTCTTCAGCCTGGACATTATTAGCATTACTTTTGTCTGCTGCTGCTGTTGCGTCTTCGTTCACAGTGGTCGGCTCTCTTTCATCCTCGCCGTCATCTACAGGCATTTCGTCCTCAAGGTATTCAGCGTCGCCCATTTCCTCAGCTTCCTTCTCAGCCTCCACCCCTCCTACGGTATTCGGCGCAGCGTCACCCTGGAAAATGTCAAGTATGTTTACTTCTGTGAGTTATCTAACATCCCCTTGCTTCGAACCTCATTCATGTAAACAACAATATCGCCAGCAACTGCTGCTTCTTCTTCTTCTTCTTCGTTTACCCTCTCCACTGCGTTGTTCGCCTCCCACGCGTTCGTCGACACCACAGCATCCACTTCCGACTCCGTCGTTACCGTTGCCACCACAGTACTCTCCTCGCCATTTCTTGCCACTCCATTTGTCGCAGCCGAAGGCGTTATTTCTTCTTCCATTTTATGTTTTGTTTTGCGATTTTTTGGCGCCTCAAGAGTTTCGCCGGCCTCGTCAGTTCAAAGAGTAAAAATGTTTATTCTCTCTTTCGCAGCACTTAAAACTTGGCTATCTTTATTTCTCTCTCGGTTTGTGGGTCTCACGCACTTTATAAAACCTTTATCTTTGTTTTTAATTTCAATTTTCACAGCTTTTTCAGCGAAATGCCCAAATATTTATTCATTTTTACACAATAACGCCATATTGTATGAGTACATACACGCAGCGGACAGCTGTTGAAGTATCGATACTATTGCGCATGTCAAATTAATATCGATAAATCGATAATAGCAAATGCTGCAACATCTGCGCGCCAACCGAGCAGAGTTTGAAAAGAAACAAATTGTTAAATACGTAATGAATTAAAAACTGTTTTATCAATTTACAACATTTAATTTGATAATAATGTTCTTTTGAGTTGGGACTGAAACGTGCTTTGCATGTTTCTAATAAAATTTGATCAATTTTCTGTGATAACAAAAGAAAATTAAAATAAAAATAAAGCGTGTAAAAGCACTCAGCGTGACTTTTCGGCTTTCAATATGAAAAGCTTCCATTAATTGTCTGTAAAGTTTTTATTAAAATGAAAACCCCCAGCATAATAAAAAACACAAAAACTGGCGTCAATAAAGTGACCTATTCATCGTCAAGTGCGCAAACCAAAAATAAATATCCTACACTACCCTCTCGACGTGGTCGAGGTATTCATTTCAATTATGTGGAATCAACGGCCAAAGTGCTGGCCAAAAAAAAATGTTTGTACTGCGATGTGGAACAATGCTTAAGTTGCCACATCAACATTCAGGACCTATTCAGAGGCCATTTGCGTTAACAGTCCTTCGTCACTCTTTTCAGAATATATTTGTATATTTTTTCTACTGCTAATTTCCATCTTCTCTCATTCTTTCTTTCCGTGATTTACGTCAACAATTATATCGGAAAAACGTGCAACGTCAACGTTAAGGGAGATGTCGTATCTGAGATTTTTGCGAAAGAGGAGGGACAACCACGTTTATGACGATAGCTAACGACGATTGCAAAAGGCCGTGTAAGTAACAAGATAAATATAGCGTTACGTTTGCTCTGGCAGTGATAAAAAAAAAAAAAGTGGAACCATGTCAACTGACAATCGCATTCCCCGATTCCCCGATGCCCCAGGCAGTCTTCAGCGTCACAACATGATTAATTATGCATGGTTTAGACACACCATTCAACCTTCTATTTCAGGAGCCAACAATAAGGCAAACATCAGCATATGTTACCCGTCTAAAGCTTAAGGACCAGTTGTTTCCGCAAAAACTGTTTCAAACTACATCCTCTCCAACCCGTTTAAGGTGTGCATACCAAGGACGCACAGCAACAGAATATGTATCTTTTTACATGTACATGCAACTATGACATAAATTATTGTTTAAGTTTCCGATTTAAAATAGCTTAAAAAGGACCTATTCAAACATAAAAGTAAACCAATAAGTATGCATGAGCCTGCAGTGTAATTTTGCTACATTTTCCATGATTCATTTGCATTTGCTCGTATTTATTGGTAAATAATAATTTATTTCCAAACAAATGAGATGCAGTACAGAGAAAACAGTACACAAACAGTTTCAGGTGTACATGACTACACTAAAATAAAACTGTGAGAAATGAATTGATAAATTCAGACCAAAACATGGGTTTTATTACTTTATCCTTTAGCCGTAGTCCTGTGGGCATGCCTACAATACTTTTAAGTTTAAATTGAAAAATTTCAAGAGAATGTAAATGTTTCATTTAATTTGCTTTTCATTTGTTTTTAAAATTGTATTTATATTCTTAATTGAATATGGTTGAACAGGCATGTATTTGCAAATGTCAGAAAAATCACTTTCATTTCACATTTTATTCTTCAGTATTTTATATTTGACAAAGTAAAATTTAACAATAATTATTGCGCACAAAAACATGCCAAAATTATGCAACAAAATATTTTACGTTCTCTTTTTAAATTTTTGCTAGATTTAAAAGCGAATGCAGATTGTGATCCTTTAATGCTTTGTCTCAAATTAACATCGCATTACGCATTCAAAATAGGTACAATACCCATAAGCAGCAATAAAGCTTTCAAATTATTCGTGTATTGCTCACAATAAAAACGAAACGAAGAAAGAAAGAGAAAATTCACATCTCCATCGCGGTCGTAACGCGATATCTCGATCTATGTAAGTACTTGAGGCTTAGACTGACACGTTCCTTTTGTGGATTTGATATAAAGTCAAATACATTGGGCCAAGTAAGTTTTCATAGCCTGAAACACGTGTGCACACAATATACAAAGCTGTTTTGTAAACAAGAAAAGTTTTTGGGTGGTGAATTCAAACATTTTGCATCCCAAGTGGCGGCAGAGTTTATCCATCAATATCTTAATGCTGAGCAACCGTTGACAATGCCAACGAAGTAATAAATTAAATTTGCATCTTCTTCTCAATATATGTTACTAAGAATAAAGTTATCAAAATACATGCTATACTCATGTGTGAATGTGGTTTACGTTTAAAAATGTATAACAAGCACTTCATTTGAAGTAGCCACACGCGACATTGGCAATGCTTAAAGGCCTTCAAATGGTGGCCTGTTTCAGAGGTATTGGTAATACCGCAAAGTATGCCACATTTGATATTCATAAAGCAGGTCACTGAGGTATCTATCCATTCATTAGACCTCTCTTGACAGCTATCTGTTGCCGTCGACCGCTTCATTTATTTATCGGACTTATTCATTTACTCGAGCGCGAAATATGCACAACAAATTGCTATTCACAGACAGTTTACTGAAATACCCAGAAAACATAGGATAAGAGAGTACTTGACTTAGAATATACCCTGTAGTTTGTAACAGGCTCTCGCATTCAGATGAAGAGCACTTCATTCAGCTTTATTCTTCTCCTTGAATTCTGGTTTGAACAATTCGGAATACCCTTTAGCCATTTTTAGAGGTTAGAGGGTATAGCAAATAACATTAATCAGAGTGTCATGAAATATTAATGTGCAATCGAATGATAGCATTTTCAATACATAGCCCAAAGCTATGCTAAATTAATTACGCACTCCAACGGACTGTATTTCATAAATCCCATTCTTTTCCAAATTTAAATAAATAAACTTAAGCTGAAGAAATTAGCATGCATATATTACACATTTACATAAACAGTTTACTGAAATACACAGCATCAGCTGTTTGGTCTATGGATAATGCTAATTAATGTCACATCAATCATGTGAAGATATGTCACAGTTCCCACAACAATGAATTTGTGTAAATACGCACAGCTTTATTTTCATTTAAGAAATTACTTGACTCCACACATAATCCTTTACGCGGTTGCTTTTACATTGCGCATACGTCGCGTAACCCTTGTGGGATTTTAATATTATATAAAAACAGCAGCGCCATCAACAAGCAATATTTTATAAGCGTATAATTTGAAAAAGCCCTGGGGTAATATGTTTATGCGTTGCCCGAATGTCGCTGCTTTTTCCTTGGCAGTTGTTACTGTAACTGTTGCTGAGTGTGGGTGTGTGTGGTTGTATGTGTGTGTGTGAGTGTGCGTGCGCGTGTTTTTTATAACACCCCAAGCGAAAATATTTTTTACGTTGACTAAATTTGCACCCAACGCAAATTATCCACACACACAGCGAGGGCAACTTAATAAATGCTTGAGCATGTTCATTATAGAGCTTTAGTCTCAAAATACCAATTAAATTAGAGCATGGTCACACTACCGTATAATTGTGCAGAAGACTTCATCACTGTTGTTTATATAGTGTTGTAGAATTCTGCGAAAACAGTAACATTGTATAGAAGAAGAGGAGATTGAAAGATTATTATTTTCATATTCTAATTTTATTTACAATTACTTGTCATTATTATTAACTCACAGTTAAAGTATAACGGAATTTACCAGATTGAATAATTAGTAACACATAGCTGGCCTCGCAAATTAAAGATATTAAGATGGAGAAAGACTTTGTTCAGATAAATAAGTTAAACAAGTTTCTGTTAATAGGTAAAAGTTAATAAATTTTAACTGTAGACTACATTTTGATAAGTTATAACAACATCTTTTAAAGGATTCTTTGATCAACCTTCGCATAACCTAACATACAATTGTATATGGAAGTAAAACCCAGAGTTGCTGCTGTTTATTATTAATATTGACTGTGAAGTATGCCCAGTGTTTTTTTTTTTGGGGTAGCAGAAGAGGTACTGTTTATATAACTGGCGGCTAATAAACATTGTGATAAGCAGCTTTATTTCGTTCCATGTCTGTCTCATTAGTCGTATACTTGATTAACAATTCATAAACCATTGGCCCATATGCCAGAAAGAAACTCAATTCCCATGCGCCAGCAACAAGTACAACAACATGAGGAAGTTGTTTAAGGAGAATCCTGGAGCAAAGGGAGGAGTAAAAGCAGATCCTTGCTGTCAACCTATCTCATCTTTGCCTGTGTCACATTTATCTCAATCATTAGTATGCTGACAATTTTGTTAAGACGTCACGTGTCTGCATTAGCGTTACGCGCATTATATTGAACACAATATCTTAAACAGGCCCATCAAAACGGGGAGATGGGAGCGACGGGGGAACAGGGCCCAAACGCGTATTCCAATCAAACTTATGCGTATGCTTTTATATGTACATATGGGTATGGGTTAGAATGGAACTCAAGGAAACACTTACACCAACACATGCTCATACACAGACTGAGAAAGCTTAGAGAGCTTGTCATGTTACAGCTGTTGCCGCCTTCGCGTGTATCAAGGACTCTTAAAAGCAAACACGCAGAAGATTTTCACATTTTAGAATCATACCCAAACCTCTTAGCATGCGTGGGGTATGCTTAGTTCGGCTAATAATAGGGATATAAGCATATGTATATGGGTATTTCCAGATATAGATACAGTGAAATTTTCTTTTAGAAACATATTCATGTTACTTATTTAAACAATTAACACAAAAGCTTATCGACTGCATATATATAAATGCATTTTTGTTGTTGTTTGGCTGATTTCTAATAAAATAAAGAATATAAGTATATTAATAGACTTATCAAATGTGGCTTTAATTGCGATAAATATGTTTGTTAATTAAAAAAGCTAGACAAATTGATTAAATTGTTAATATTTTAACTTTGTTTTTTTATTTCATTCTAGCTCTACAAGTAAGCTTAAACTTATAAATTAAGACACAATATTGATAAATTTTTTAATTGGATTATTACGTTATTTAAATTTAAATAAACCATGTCTGAAGTACGGGTATGTAAAAGTCAGTCAGTCGTTCGACCAATTTGCCCCTTTTACGAGTAGTCGCCAAATTGATTTCAGAGACAAACAAACATAAGAATTAATTTATAATTTATGTTTAGAAAATGCGCAGCATATTATTTTAAAGATTTTACTTTCTTTGAGCGACAAATTTCATGCGAACCGGTTTGTTTATAAATCAGAATTGAACAACAAAGGCGACAAAATTGCCATATCAAACGATTTTGGTCTTTGATCTTTCACGCGGCGCCGGATATCAAATAAAAAAATATAAATATTTAAAAAATAAAACCAAAAAAAAAACAAATGATGGAAGGGAAAAGCCCAAAACGGTAAGAATTCAGAACAAAACAAAAAACCGAGACCAAAGCGTGGCGAACGATGAACCACAAAAAAAGGGAACACACACATGGAAATATACAGCATTCTTATGCAAAAAAAAAAAACAAATTCAAATCTCAACGGCGACGATAACATAATTGCAAATGCATATAAATTTAAATTACAAAATTAAAAATTAAAAGAAAAAAGCAGCAAACAGAAATATTAATATATTTATTAATTTAATCGTCGTGATATTTGTTTACTTTCTATGCTTTTGGAATTCCCAAAGACAACCTTAAACGTTTGTTCTTTTGCGAAACTCGTTTTAGCTTTTTTAAGTATTTCATTCCGTTCTGCTTTTGTTTTGTGCTCTGGCCAGGGGCGGTGTGGAAGGGAGTAGGGTTCTGGTTATTACGATGAGGATTATATATCGAATCATTTCGGGGTCTCGGCATAGAAATTAATTGTTGTTGCGACAAACAAAACAAGAATTCAATATCAAAAACAGCTGTGACTAGCGGTTTTAGGCTTTCGACTTTCGGCTTTCGGCTCCCGTCTCGAGATTCGGTTCTTGGTTTTCGGCATTTTTTGGCTTTCATTCATCCCAGAGAATCGGGCATCATCTTTCTCCCTGAGCAAGTTGGTATAAATAGCGGCAGCTGCCACTTGGCTAATTAGACTTAGCACAAACTTCAACAAAACCACAGCAAAACAACCAAAAAACCACAACAAACATGTCGAAATTCATTGTATTCGCTTTGGTAATTGCCACCATTTGCCTGATCCTTGTCAATGCTGCTCCAGCTCCTGATGCACAAATTCTGGATGCTAAGACGGCCATCAATAAGATTATTGGTAAGTAACGAAACATCTAAACAATATTACCTTATAGCCTAACTAACTTGATTTCAACTACAGCTGCCTACAATCGCTATCCAGGACGCTCCATTGTCCATCCCTGGGAGGTGGCCTCAGTCATCGATCCCAACACATTTGTTCCCCATTACTAAGAAAAATATCTGGGATCATCTCAAATCCTGTTGACCACAATATGTTCTGTTTTATGCCTAATGCAATTCGTTAACATTCAAAGAAAATAAAAATTACATTGAAAAATTAAAATACTTGTTATTTATTTAGTACATATTTCGAATGCAAATGAAATGCAAAAATCTCAGTATTTATTCGACTCTTAACACCCGTTTCAATTAGCGCCACTGTTAATTAAACACTCTTAAACACTTGTATTAAGATTTGAAATAAAAATATATAAGAAACTCAGAAATCCCATTAAATTTGTGAATATTAATTTATTATATTTTTAATTGCCTAATTACTCGATACAGTTAAAAAAGAATTGTTTAATAGGGTTTTTATAGCTTTCTTTTCGACTATTCCAAAACACACAACTTGTTCCAAGGAGAAATGCCAAACAAGTTCATCTGGATAGGAATGTATGTTTATACATATTAAAGACCATATACTGAATATGGGAATAACCCGCTATCGTTAACGTTAAACATTCTTAGTTTTGTTTCGATTATGAATTTGTAATTTCAGCATTTGTCGGCCCTTTTGATTTGTCTCTGTTTCATTTGTGCTCAATCATTTTTAAAATCTTCAGCAAGTAAGAAACTATGCCTTGTTGTCTACCCATCTATATCTTGCCTATTCTCATCTTGCCTATTGCCTTAATGCTTGATTAACTTGTCAATAAGAGAAATTTGATTTTCTTTTCGATAACTTACAGGGCAGATCATCCTCCCTGTATGTTCTTAACGTTGGCCTACTCATTGTCAGTTACAAATTTCATTCTTTCACTAAATATGGCATCGAAAATTAAACAAATTTTGAACTGTCAAAACAAAAAATATTCTATCTCATATTTGTTAAGTTTCATAATGGATATTCGGTCGTTTTATATTCAGTCTTTGATGGATATAACTGATGAGGCAGAAGTTCTAACTAGATAACATCCCTAGAACATATCAAGCTCACATTAATTACTTTGAAGAACACGACAACAACGATTTTGTAAAGAGGTTTCCTCTTTTTGCATCCACGTTACCGCATCCTACTTTTTATTTTCACGTCCTAATTTAAAAAAAAAAATGTTGCATCTCATTCTTGGTCAAAGAAATATTGTAGCAATTTAATTAAATTTAAAATGTCAAGCATCTTTTTTATGCAGAGGTTTCCTCCTCTAGAAGGTTGCTGGTTGCTAGGTTTCTGCTACATCTGGCAACCTTAGCGAATAGTGTTGACAGGGCACTAAAAATGACGTCTATCTTTTGCATACATACTTATGCATCATATATGCAAATATTTGCATAAGGAATGCAACGAACTCACATATATAGTTACATGACAGGAAACCACTTAATTAAAAGCAGAAATGTTTTGCTGTCATTGTGGTCATGGTGATATCTATTCTCAAAGTAAAACTTTAATAATAATTATATGAGTAGATGCAAAAATAGGAATACAGCAAGCACACTTTTTTATTCATAAAATTATTGTCGTGCTACGAAATGAACGAAATTCCCAACATTGAAGCGGACACAAGGGAGAAAGCTGTCTTTGATCTTGCTTGGTTACTTTGAATTTAAACTAGCAGTATTAAACACATTTGCATTAAAAACGTTGCATTAAACATTGCAATGCATTGGCAACGTACACTGCAATATGTGTATAGCCAACATAAATTACTCTGCAAATGCCAAATCCCAATTCACAGACAAGCTCTTACATAATCTCAAATTACAATTAATTTGATACCCCCTTACCGCAATATTATAATGTAATTTGGTCTGTTATTTAGCTAAGCTATGCGAATTAAAATAGATGAGATACTTGTGTACAAAATATGATGTGTGCGCATATAAAATGCAATAATTAAAAACTTGTTGTAATGTTTGGTAAATATGATATGCTAGCTTATTATTGTTACTATTAATTTGAACAAACTTTTTCATGTTGTTATGGTGATTTTTGTTTCTAATTAGAGCCACTACAAAATTGCATGATAATGAAAATGTATGGTGTACTATTTAATAGTCCACTCTTACCACTTTATGTAAGTAAAAGTTTGTTAGCCACGTCCACAAAATATATCCACTTCTGCATGCCTTGGACTTAAGACTAACTTTTAAAGATGTTCAAGTTTTTTTGGTCGATCAACGTTTATGATTTTAGTGCAAGCACAAGACATTTGATTTTGATGGCCGGTTCATCTAGAAAAAGTTTCGCAACATTTAATTTTCACAATTTTCGATACAAGTGCTTGCACAGCTCTTGGCAACAAACTGACTAACTGTATTTCAGGGTGACCTTCAGCATTGTATTGGGGAATTGAAGGGGGAGTGAAATGCACTCACAACATGCTGATTTCTCACTATCTCTCCTCCACGTTTAGCTTTTACTCTCCCCCTCTTTTCCCTAGCAAACCCCTGCCTGACTATAATTCTTGATAAAAGTCCTGGAGCAGTAAAAAAGATATTGGGATTACCGTGAGCTGCACATATTGAAACTATTATTGCCGGGCAAAGTGTTATGAATTTTGTGTGCCACGTATACATACATGGCGTATACTCGTTAGCCGACTGCAGTTGCACTACGTAGTTCTGTCAGGACCACACACAAAGAACAGCTATAAATCCGCACAAAAGGCAAGGATACATTTATTGTTAGCCAGCGGCATAAAAGTCAAATTGTTGCGTAACTAGTTATTTCTAACATTGCCATACAATAGCCACAGAATGCACAGAACAAAGAGGATTGTTTGTCATCATGGCAATGGATGGAATGTTCGGCAACTGTATTTGTTTGTGACTTTATAACTAGACTCTGGGTAAATATTAATTAATTAAATATAATAATATAAAAATATATTAAAATTTTCCCAATAGGAAAATGCTGTGAAATTTGAGTATTTGCTCGTTGATTATAAATTAGAATTTAATGATTATATCTGTTTTAAAATTATTTCATAATAAATATCAATTTTCCACACACTTAACTAAGGTATTGTTAAGCCACAATATTATTAATTGTATTTGGTTTGACTTCATATGTGATTGCATTAAAGTGCAATAATATTTATTTTAACTATAATTTTTGTGTTGTTTGTGTTCATTACACCTGTAAAGACCTCTAGGTCTCTAATTTAGCAAAATATATAAATACTGTATTATTTATAATAATAACTTGCATACTGATACCATTAAATAGTAACATTTTCATCATGTTTGTGTACATAACACCTGTGAAGATACCCAAAAGCATTAAGACACTTAACGCATTACACTTCGCATTTGGTTTAATTGGTTTGTTTATAACAAAGACATTCGAAGTGTAATTAATTTTCTTAGGGCACTTTGCTCGTCTACTACTTAGTCATTTTTATGTCTATGACAATAGTTTCTTTACGATCTTTTTATTGCTCTCCCACATGTTGTCATCTGTTTGTTTGAGGCTTTAAATAAGTCAAACAACTTGAATAGCTGAGAAATTCCCAAAATTCCCAATGGAATTCCACAAAACACAAAACAAAACAAGTATGAGTGACATAGTTGCAAATGATCGACCAGAAGACACCCAGTAATCAGAAAACCCATTATATATTTGTAATAAAACTGTTGCTGTCTACTATATACGATATGTATACATTTCACAAGCTGAAATTTATCTTCATTGGTAATTTGTCCAACTTAATTATACCTCTTATTGGCCATTTATTGATAATATGTATGGTATAAACCGAAAACCCAAGCCCACTCAATGCTAGCATGCGCCAGGCGTATAAATTTGTTAACAGCTCCAAACAACAATAAAAAATTAAATATAAAAAAAGGTGGGAATTTGCATTGCAAATAGCAAATCGCTCCATTATAAATAGACTGACTTACCTGTAGCTCGTTATCTCTTTTCACTATCTGAACGACGGCTTAAATTATGCAAATTGTTGGCGCCAGCAAAAAGTGCTAAAATTAAAAGAGAACAAAAACCAAATAAAGATATAGATATTGATAAAATAATAACAAGCTGAACGGTTAAAGAGCAAATGAAATATCGCTGTCTGCTATTCATTTATCACTTTGTCATACGACAAAACATTGAAATAAATTACGAGTATATTTTAATTAAAGCCACTGCCATTTGTCGAATGTCGTCTAATTACAAATTTCAAGTTCAATTGCCTTTTCTGGCCAATTAAATGATTATTTTTATTGATACATTAATTACGTAGGGTATTCAAATGAATATCTTCAATATTGTAGAGATAATTATACTATAAAATGAATTAAATTTACACAGGGTCAATGTTGTTTTCTGCAAATATTCTCCAACTTCTAGTAATAAACATAATGTCTATGTTCTTTTAGCGCATATTTGATTACTTGCATTAATTTTTATGTGTTCGATCAACTTTTGTATGGAAACAAAGCAAAATTTAAAGGACTCTGACTCTGACCTAAGGCCGTAGTTAGTTCCTTTGCCAAAACTCATTTATTTTGCAGTGAGTCAACAATTGGAAAAGAAGCATCTGCTGCTTACAAATAAGCTCAGTGAACCCTGCCAAAACAAAAGTAGAAACAAAGAAGCCAGTCAAATTAAAGTGCCCCAAAAAGTATGCTACTGAAATTCCAAAGCGAAAGTCAATCAAAAGAGGTCTACAAATGACCATTAATAGATTCATGTGTGTGAGAGATTTGCAAGTTCTTTATTTAATACAAAGCATACAAGATTTCATGGACTTATAACCAGTCTTGGGATGCATTAACTTTGCTAATGGAAAAATTGCCACCCGTTAAAAGAAACAACGAAAGAAACTCTCGGGGCTTGTGAATGAGGAATTTGTGTGTACCACAACAAAAGCATTGCCACACGGGATGGTTTCTGTCTGACAATGAGTCTTTCTATGCGTAAGTGTGTGTGCATACACGGTACATTGATTTTTATATCAGTTAAGCCTTGTTGAATCACAAGCAGCATCAGCAGGATGTAGCCAACGGTAGCTACATTTTATGCATCTGTGGAAAGAGTTCTTTCCGGTATTTGATTCGAAAGGCATACCAAAAAAAAAAATATATATTGTCTATTTGAGCGCACAAATCAAATGGATGAGCTCCATAATGGCGTGGACTGGTTGCTGACCTTTATTCCCATCCATAAGTGAGAGAACTGCGAAATTGCGAAATTGCCAAACTGATGCCTCGTCATTGACGGCGTCAGCACAATGTCAGACACATCCAGCTTTATGATATCAGCCCCAGCATCGACAACGACCTACAAGCTCTCGTATAAAAGATGTCTATCATAAAAAGCATAACAATTATACGCAGCCCAAGGCGTTAACTCTTATGACAAAAAAACGCAGTCTCAATTTAAGTAGCTCTTGGCTGTCAGTTTCTTTTTAGCCCTGGGTACATTTTCATTGCCATGTCATCATAATCAAGCTCATCATTCCCATCGTCATCGTCATCGACATTGACAGTGTTTAAGCTGTGGCATTATATTAGCATAATCACATCATATTCATCCATCCAGCATCTCGATAATGTTAAGTCTACAACAGCTTATTGCGATGCGACTCAGGGTCAAGGATCAGCTTGCAGATTTTTATTCAATTGTCAACAAAGTCTCAGTTTGTCACGTCGAGTGTTGAAGAAATATGTTGACATTTCAGCACAGACATGTGCATGAATGTGTGCATAATTAATACTTTTTTCCAATATACCAGCAATAATATTATGGAATCTGATTTGATAATTATCAAATTCGATTATAATCGAACTTTAATGCATTTTTGTCAGTCAGGCATAATTAATTGTGTTATTATAGTACACTCTGTTTTAATCGGAGCAAGGGTTAACGGGTATTATACCTCTATGCAAATTTATGTAACATGCATCTATTACTTTATAAAGCAAAAGGCCTCTCAACAATCTTGTGTACAAATTTAAGCCTTCTATCTCCTACGACTTTGACTCTGCGATGATTAGTGAGTCAGTCAGTCAAAACAAAGAGTTATAGATATGTATACATGTTAAATTAGTAGGAATTAAAACTGCAGTTAAATTAGAAATCATCCGCAAATTTAACTATAAGAAGATTTTGCAGAAAATGTATTCTTATTAATTTATTTAAGCACAGATACGTTGGGGTGTCTTGAATTGGGTATTTTGTTGTAGAGTAAACTCGACTACAACATTTTTGTTTGTTTTTACTATGCATTACAAATCGTGCTTGTTTAATTGATTGTGGTAACCTGCATTTTGGAATTTGAGGTATGTATAAACACACAAGGCAAATATTATTTGTACACATGTTGGGTTAAAGAAAACAATAATGAGCCTAATGCTCGGTTAAGTTGTAAGTGCACTACCTATAATTACTAGGACAACTAGGACAATTGCGTATCATCTCTGCTGACTTACTTAAGGTCGTTAAGTTTCCATGGAGATGCAGGAAACTTTGCCAATTAATATTGGAATACCTTCTCGAGTGAATGCTTAATGCCAAAACATCTCAACATGTGCTTTGCCTGAAATTAATGAGCATTCGATAAGCAAATTCGTTTACGTGTGTATCTAACTATTATACAATAAAAATCCTACAATATTAAATATTATTCGACTACTCCGAGTAAAGGTCGAGCTTTAAGAAAGGCAGAGATGGAAGGGCAGTCAATATCTCCATCTACATGTTGTGGACAGTATTGAATGTCAGACGAACACAAAGATAACCCGCTGATAAAAGCAATATTATTTGCTATTGACGATTTGTTTTCCTGTTTCTATACTCATACCAATATCTAGATTAAAAGAGGGAATGCCATGTTTGTATAACACGTTCAGGGAATGTTTGACATATGGTTAAACATACAAGTTTCCACTCCAGAGAATACTTATAATATGTCTTTATCAATATTTATGTGCGAACAAGTGGAAGTTCGGGTGTGTAGAAGTCGAGTTGAATTCAGGTTTGTTAACGTCACAGAAAAGGAAAAAAAAAAAAGGTGCGACGTGCTGGCTGCTTGTTTTGACAAATGAAACCAGACAAACTGAGAAACAGAGAAACAAGAGAGAGAAAGGAAGCAGAGAAACCGCTAGCCCATAGAGACATAAATCACACAAAGTCCATCTCTTTTATCCTGGCCGGCGTCTCTATGGCGAACAGCTTGACACGAATCATTAAACGTGGTCTGCAAAATGGATGTCATAGTTTTTTGATTTGACCATTTCCAAACACACATATTCATCAAATTCATCAATGCACAAATATGAAGAGAGTTTCCCATTTGTCCTTTGTCCCTTGTCCCCTGGCTAATGTCAACTGATTTTGTGTATGCAATTAATGAAGCCCATCCACTCAAATTGTTTGCTTTGGGTTGGGTTCATCAATATTGTGCTTGGCATTCAGCTAATTGGCCATTTCATCGCCATGGACTTAGGTGATTTATCGAATGTCGATACTCAAAATAAGATACCAATATCTATCGAGTTTTCACATTCTAAATGTAAGATAAGAATGTACTATTACCTTTAATCGAAACGAGACAAAAGCTATATTTAAAAGCAGATTTACTAAATTTAACTTGGACTATTTAAATTTATTTGATTAATGTATAGTTTTTGAATAAATAGCTTACATAACTACACCCTTTTTGCCTACTTTTAAAGGGTATAATAATGCAGTGAGTTAATTGATTTGAATTCAAGCTCATTGTTATTTCAGACCAAACTCACATCTCTGCCATTAACAACTTAATTATATTGAGCCTTTGTTTAACAATCTAGAAGCTTAATTAGTCAAACAATAGCTCTATTCATTATATTCAATCAAACTTTGATTATAAATGGTTAGGATGCTTAGGAAAACGACAATTCGTTTGACGTTCCAAATTATTCGTAAACCGAAAATTTTAACGCAAGTCCGATTAGAATGATTTTAAAGTTGTAAATTCGGAAATTGCAAAACCCTGTGACCACAATTCATACTAAACATAGAGCAAACTGGATTACCAACTGTTATTGTAATTGATTGTGGAATGTCCTTTAGTTTAATCCGTAAGCCATTTGTTATTGAAAACCAAATGTCAGACAGCAAACGCTCTAACAATAAGCTTAATAATGTCGTGTCATGAGGTAACTCAATTTGAAAACGCAATAAAATGAAATAATAAAGTAAGCAGACGCCTTTGAGGTGGTCTATTTAATGGGTTTTAGAATCTCCAGCCAAAGGGCCAAGGACCAAGTGAACAAGGGGCCAAGGGGGAACAAGCTGCTGAGTCAAATGCGTTCGTTATAATAAAGTTGCGTTCATTGTGTCGTGGCAAATGCCAATTCATTTATCGTTAATTTATTACGTTTTAATTTATGCAAATTAAAGGTTGTTCATCCAGGTTCTGTAACTCGCATTAATTTGACACATTCTGCGTAGTTAAGCTCAAGGACAACACCATCTGCCATTGTCATGTTCCTGCTTAGATACTGATAGAGTGATGGATGAAAGCTACCTCCAGGAAAGGATTAAAGTTTTTACAATTTTTTATGTTATTCTTTCATCATCAGCAGCAAACGGCCTTAAACAACCGACTTTTACCTTCTTAATGGTAACTAAAATGCGACGCAATTAAGTATTTAACTTAAGCTACACTTACAGACATTCAATTTAACTAAACATATCAACAAGTATCTTATAAATAAATTAAATAGATTGACCATGAATTAATTCAACACAACTAACAAACACAGTAGCTAATTTTTAATTTAATGCTGAAAAACTTAATAACCAAATAACAATAATAATAATTGAAATGGACTCAATATTTTCCAGCAGCTCACTTTTTTGCTGTAGACAAGTTCATTATTGTACACTGCTTACTATAAATATATGTACTTAGTGAAGTTTACAGAAATTGTCATTTCGTTTAATGCATTTTTCGATTCACTGCTTCACTGATTATGTTTAATTAGTCGAGCCATCCAAATGTCAACATTCAAATGCAAATTGCAGACGACAAAATGCAGACCAAACTTAATGAAACTATAGAATAATGTAATGCCATCAAACTAACTACATCCTCAGTTACCGCTTCAATCAATTCATCTTGTTCTTGCTTTCATTACCGATTGCACAAATTGCAAACTTGGCGTTCATTGACTTGGGATTAACAAATGGGTGAAACATGAGTTTGATCATGTCTTTGTCTGCCAACTTTTAGCACTTTACGGTCTTTAACCGTGGGAAACTTTGTCCTTATGTTCGTTCACCTAGAATTAAATTGAAGTTTAAAAAAATCACGTCTTAAGGATCTGCCAGCTAAGTGTGTATTATTTAAGTTAATACTTTAATATATTTACGAGTCGTGGAATACTTTATTTGAACGTAAGCATAAAAATATACATCCCAAGAATACAATTCATAACAAGCCAGGCAAGTCCTTGACTTTAACAACCTACAAGTTAAACTAATAATAACAATTCAGGTAAGCTATGATAAGTGAGTTATAATCAAGTCCTTGGCTTAAAAACCTAACTACTAGCTAAGTTGATTTTATTCATGTTTAAAATCATCCCAAGCATCAAATTACTAACAAGCCAGGCAAACTATAATAAGTGAGTTATAATCAAATCCTTGGCTTTAACAACCTACAAGCTAAACTAACGTTGTTGATGTTAAAAATATTAAATAATCTAGAAAGGATATAGCAACTCTGCACTTTCTGCACTTTTTTATATGCTCCACAATTTTGAATTCCATTTTACAAGTATTTCAATAGACTTTGGAATCCTGATTAAATTTGTTCATCACCCACAAGGAAACGAAATCATTTTAATACGATGTAGTTTTTCAGCATTAAACAATGTTTTTATTAAACTGAGTCTTTTTTGTTGCGTTTTTTACAACAAATTTCAAAAATAGTTGAAAAAACTAGCTTTAGGTAAAGTGTTGGTAGCACTGGTGTGGACTATAAGTAACAGCAAATTGATTTTTACAAATTTTCCTTCAACAAAAATGTTATGTGGAATTTTTCCCTGCTCAAAGCTAAAATTTTAGCTACATTTTAGTTGAAACTTTCACGTTAATTAAATTTATATATTGAACTTTTTCACTTCTATATAGTGATTTCCAACAACTTAGTAACATAATTGAAAAATTGCAATTACCATAAATAAGTGGTTACAGGTAATTAAAAAACTAAAATTAAAATTGTATTATAAACAATTTAAATCACTATGCCCAGCTCAGATTAGAATTTAATTGAGCTAAACATAGGGCAGGTTGTAGTAATCACTTATCACTCGAAACGTTTAAACTACTTAGTTTATAAATATTTCAAAATGATTCCTTAATAATCGGTCACTTTCGTATACTGCGAAAGTTCTTGATTTAAGTCACTATTCCCAGCTCAGATTAGAGTTTAATTGAGCTAAAACATAGGGCAAATGTTGTAGTTATAACTTATCACTCGAAACGTTTAAACTACTTAGTTTATAAATATTTCAAAATGATTCCTTAATAATCGTTCACTTTCAAATACTGCAAAAGATCTTGATTTAAGTCACTACTCCCAGCTCAGATTAGAGTTTAATTGAGCTTAACATGGGACATGTTGTAGTTATCACTGGAGACGTTTAAACTTGTTTATAAATATTGCAAAATGATTCCTAAATAATCGGTCACTTTCATATACTGCGAAAGTTCTTGATTTAAGTAACTACTCATAGCTCAGATTAGAGTTTAATTGAGCTAAACATAGGGTATGTTGTAGTTATCACTTATCACTCGAAACTAAGTAGTTTAGTTTATAAATATTGCAAAATGATTCCTTAATAATCGTTCACTTTCATATACTGCGAAAGTTCTTGATTGTCTGTCTTTCTTACTTTTGTGTTACTTATCCTTGTAGAGGAGCATAACAATTAGCCAACAATTTGAGAACAGCTGTTGCAAAGTTCATTCGAAATCTTTTATCTTTACTAAGCGGCCATTAGCTTAGCTAAGCAGACAATGTTTTGCCATTATAATAATAAGAATTAATGCAAAGAGATTGCACTGATTTCTCTTTTCACTTTGCTTTTGTAGCATTTCTGGGCAACTTGGTAAGTTGGTAAGTAAGTAAAACAGTGCATAGATTTTACTGAGAAGTGCTACGTTAACCAAAGACCTTATCCCTTATTTGTTGGTCCTGGGCTTTCATTGAATATTATGCAAATGGCCATGGATTGTGTGTTGAAGTGCTGACAGGCTGGGAATACGAAAGTAGATACAAAATTTTGCTTTTGCTTTCGTTTTTTTTGCGTTTTACATTTATTTAAAAGGATGAAATCTTTCCTGCACCTCAACATCATAATGAGCAAACATGAGCATCATCATGATTATCATTCTTTTGCATTTTAATTTTGTTTCATTTCATTATTTTCAAGTGTTCAGCTCAGATTCTGTGCGCTTTTCTAGCTTACAACGGCTTGAGCAAACCCTTCTTACATTTCTTTTTTTTTCTATGTGTTTGTGTTTATTTAGGTGTTGTGATTTTGTTAAGGCCAACAGAAAGCTATTTTCTTACCTTGCAGACGGGCAAAGGCGTGAATGAATAATGAACTATGCTGCAACCTTAAGGAGTCAAGTGGCAAAGGATGTAGTCAAGGATTTGCCTGCATTTAATTAATGTCTTTAATCCTCCGAACACAGTAACACGTGCATCCGACAGCTTAAAGCATTCGAGTTTTTTTTAAAGTAACCACAACACGGTCTTTAAATATTAATGCGCAATTTTCTAATATACGACTTTTTCCGTATGCTAACCTAATGGGACACGTAGCTTAGTCATTCGTTTTCGCCATGAAACATCCTGAATAAATATGCATAGCTTAAAATAACTTGAACAAGTCCCTCTCAGAGGCTAGAAAAATATTTCCTGTTCACATTTTCTTTTCCATATTTTTTTTTTAGGTCGAAACATTTTTAAAACTTGTACAAATAAAAAGTTTATTTTCCCTCACATTAACAGCCATAAAAATACACGTGGCTACGAGGGTTGATCAATAAGTAACGTGCATGGACTTAACGGTAACAATAGAAAGTTAACGCAAGCTAACTTTGTTGTATACTTTTGCAGATATTGTAGTCTGATATAGAAGTCCGATTTGATTCATATTGTATATTTTTTTTAGATTGTATATAATGATACCAGACACACAACTTGTGAGTTTGTTTGAGATATCTTAAGAAATAAACAAGTTTTTCATACTAAAGTTTGATTTCTGACAGGGCAGGCTTTGTGTAACTGTACCAAATATAAAACCTGTCAGACTAATGGCTGCTTTTAAGCCGACCGCTCGAATTGCAAATATATGCTATAATGATCCGATCCGGCTGATTCCGTTATATAAACTGCGCCCAGTAAAAAGGCGGACCTGTACCAAGTCTCAACAAGATAGCTTTAATACTGAGAGTCTAGTTTGCATAGATCAGACGGACACACGGATATCGATTCAGCTCGTCGTGCTGATCAAGAATATATATACTTTATGGGTTCTGCCCCGCCTCCTTCAATGTAGGAACATTTCGCATTTCGCTACAAAATAAAAATACCCTCCGCAAGGGTATACAAAATAAAAAGTATTCATCTTTCGAAGAAACCAAAATATTATCAGAAACTATAATTAAGTTTTGTTGAGTACGAAAGTAAATATTAGATGATAATTTTCTCTCTCAATCAGTAATAGACATGTACTTGCTGTTCGACCTTCGTTTATTTGTATATACCGAAAATCTTAAAGCAAACACAGCACAGTAAGTAGCGAAAATAAATAGATCTGTTTACAAATGAATTTTGAAAAATTCTTTACACATTCTTGAGCTGCATTAAATTGTGATCGGGGCGCAAAATAACATGCGAGTATGAAGAAGAAATAATTACTCAGACCATTAAGGCAATGAAACTTTTTTATTGATACTTCATTCTCATTCACATTTACAATTATTTCACATATGCTATCAATTAGTCTATGTGGGCGGGTCGTATACGTAATCTTTATTTATTATTATTTAACAATCTCCCTGTCACAGCTGGTGTCATAAACACATTTCAATTGCGCCCAATTTTAGAATTTTCAGAATTAACCGTACATTTTGCCGATGTTTGTTTCATTTTCTAAATGCGGCAAGCATGATATTCATACTAAAAACTATTTTATATTTTCGATTTATTTATTTATTTTTTGACACGCGCCTTTCTTGAGTGGCAAAAAGAGAAACATGAATAAAACTTTGGTGATTTGCATTCAAAGCAAATAATAAATGGCCAAATGTAAATGATGGAAAGTGGCAAGTAAGTGGCAAGCGGCAAGCGGCAAGTGGCATGTGGCAGCAGGCTATAAAATGCGCTGTTTTAACTTTTACACGGACACACATATTTACTTAATTAATAGCTCAAGATACAAATTATTAAAGTTATAATGAGTTTGCCCAAAGCAACATGGCAGACACCAACAACTTTCGCACTCAACTTCAGGTTCGTAAACTTGGCTAACAAATTTGGCAAAGTTCATATTTGGTGTTTGGCATTTGACTTTTGGCTCTTTACTTCTATGCTGTAGACGTGAGAATGATTGGGTATCTTAGGCTTGAGGCAGCTTTTATGAGATGCAGATAAACCGAATGTACTTAAGTCTAAAAGCACATGAAACCTCAGCCATGAAACAAACTTTGATTAAATTATATACTCGATACAAGCCACTTTTAGTGCCTGAAAGCTGAAATGATTGTAAAGACAATATTTTAAGGCATTGATATTGTTTAAATTAAACTTTTATCTTTTGATTTGTATTTACACAATCTTAAAACTTATACTGTACTAAATTACAGAATATTTAACAGCCGCAACCTATTCCTCTATGGGTATTTGGCATTTGAACTCCGGAAACCAGCATTGGCACAATCACATTGGGGTCATGTCAACCCTCATCAGGATTTGGCGATAACCATAACAAATCGGAAGTGTGAAATGTCAGCCAACTAACGGAACCACATGAAAAAGGTGTGAGTACAACTTTGATTAATTTCTATTGCAAATTGATTTCAGGCTGTGCTTACACTGTAAAATTAATTGAAATTTCGTGAAATCTTTGATTGACACTCAAAGGAAACCGCGCCGAGGTCCTTAACAAAGATAACAAAGGAACTGTCATATTTGGTAAACATCACACAATAAAACTGTCAATAACAATGACACATTCATAACCAAAACTTACACACATTACACACAAAATACAACAAAGCAAATGATACACATGTAATTAGATTTTTGGTTATATATTTGCAGATGATATCTACAACTGACAACTGGCATGCAGAATAAGCAAAAACACCCTGCCATAATTAAAAGTATGTCAAGTATTTGATTTTCCCAGAAACCCCAGCAGAAACCAATGCAAATATTTGACTTTAACTTTGTTCAGATAAATAAAGGTGAAGCCCACACTTTAATAAACACAAGTTGACTGCATAGCTAACATAATAGCTCTTTCCAAAGGTCATAAAAACATACAATACACCAAATGGGAGGCAGGTGTAATGTCGGACAGCAGCTGTAACCACATACATAAATAGACCAGATCAACTGGATAAAACAGCAAAAGAAAACTAGAACACTCGACTATGAAATACTCTGTAAGCAGCGACAAAGTTCTCGGGTCTATAGTATTTAGTAAACATAGATAAAGAGGAAGATGGAGCAGGGAACGTGTCTTGTAGAAGTATAAATTATTACTTATCTGTTAATAAAGAGCTACAATTTTAAATACAAATTTATCGCGGATTTCTTAAAATTCGATATATTTAATTTCCATTTATTAATGTTTTATTTTTATTTTTAAATAATAGCTACGAAAAAAGTATTTTAACTATTTCTTACTTAAATAAAATGTTTGGAAATACTATTATTCTGTTAAATAAGACCTAGCATTATTTAAAATTGTATTGATGGTATAAAGATGATAAATAAAAAATGTATCGCAAATTTAGATAAGTTCTATATAAGTCATTTTGATTTATTAAGTCGCGGATTTCGATAAATTCGATATATTTCATGTTGATTTAATTTGTATAATTTTGATTCCGCAATTATCGTTTGCGGTCCTTGAAATTGAGAGATAAGGGCTTGTATATAATTGTCTAAACAATTTTATTCATAACCGGAAAATGAAAATAGGCCATGAAAATTCAAAACAATTTCGAACTGGAATTTAGATGCGAAATTTGGTGTTTCCAACTCTTATAGACATAATATGTTACATACTTTTTTACAAAATTAGTATGACCTTTTTTGAATATCTTATATTTAATGGACAACATAGCTAGCTCAGCAACTGTTGGGGGTTATTTTTTTGTGCTGTTACGTGTAAACTGAATAGACAAATACTCTTGGTAGATGTCTTTGATGGTTGCCATAAGCTGTGGTATAGCACAGATGTTGTTGTAGATGTTGGCAATGTTGTTGGAGTTTTAGTTGTTGTTGTTATTGATGTTGCTATCGTTTCGATTTAAACGAGGTCAGTTCAACAAACGATTTGTAAAAGATGAGAAAGTCAAGTAACTAAGTACTGCAAAAGCACGTATTGTATTCTAAGAAGAAAACAATCCTTGATTTTCTATTGCAAATCCCTTCCATCGTAAGCTCTATTCATAATTATGCTGGGACAGTCAGAGTCAGTGTCCCCAAAGGAAGGAGTAGTAAAGCGATAAGCTCTAGGATAAATTGATAAGAGCCGCAGGCTTATTAGTAAATGGGTTTACAAGTACACTTGGCATCTGATGTCTGAGCTGAATGATAATTGAATTCGAGGAAAAGTCTGTTGAAAAGCTCCAGAAACTGGGATAAACAACAGGACGCATTTTGGTGTGAATGTGACAAAGCAACACATAAATCAATTACACTCAAACCAAGAACGCAGTTGATGTACATTAAGTTCAAAAGATGCCATTAAAGAAGGAACTGGAACTCAGAATCGAAACTGAAATTGAAACTCAAACGGAAACATGAAACCGAAACTGTTGCATAGCCAAGTGGCGGGAAATTCAATTGTGCTCGTAAATTGCCACGTGGCTTTGCCATCGTTTATTCATCTGGCTCTGGAAAGTCATTTGCGATTATATATTTTTATTTATTTACGCCTGTAACAATTTATCTTCATTCAAGAAAGAGGACACAGCTCGCACCTCAATTAGAATGCCGAGGGTCGCACGTGCTGTTCTGGAACCCATCAGATGCATATATCAAATTGATTTTCTGTTGATCCCAAAAGACGACCACATTAAACTTGGGATTGCTAGCGTCCAGAGGACGCTGTATTTGCTCCGTTGACTCGCTGAAAAAGGAGAAATCAGATTGGTCAAGGAGGGCCAAAGACTATGTTACACACATGGTTACATTTCAAAATGCTTTTCATAAACTGACAGTTTTAATACCACATTGTGCTGGTCCCTTTTATACATTATGCTTTTTGCTTTCGCTTTTGCTTCTTCGCCTTTTACTTTAAAAGGGGCCAGGAATATACATATGTATATGTTGTTTGGAATTCTGAACACGTCTGCATTTATGCGAATTGAAATACATATTCGAACATGGTCATAAAAATTTTTAGCACAAGTGTCTGTTGAAATTTGTTACAACTGTTTGTGAACATGTGTTGTCCCGCTTGCTTTGTTAAAAGCATCGACAAACAACCTTTATTTCTGTCAAAAGAATGTATAATAAACTTGTCCAAAATGGGTGTGAAATGGTCTGAGCTGCAGCTGACCCTAAATGTTGAATAGTTAGAGGGTATCTCCACGTCTAGCATTCTGTACAAGTGCTCTAGTCTTTCGTCAAGTTTTAGCAAGTTAATGTCCACTGACAACCACAATTGATGTGGGTTACAAATGAGCTACGTAAATTATCCTCAATTCCACAGCACACACTGCGTATGCGTAATTTAATGGTTTTATTGCTGTCATTTTGCATTAGACTGGTCAGTCTTTTGTCCCCTGAATGCATTTACTTTAAAGTTGGTTGACTGAAGCGCACTTAATCGATGCCAATGTCCCTCGCATTGACTTAAAGGCCATGATCTGAGAAGTTGCCATTATAACGCTGTTCAAGTGGCAACTCATGACAAAAGTCAATTTTTCTACTACGTTCTTTGTTGACTAAACATTGATGACATCCACATTTATGTGCTTGCTTTTTTTATTATTATCTTCTAGCTTGTGGTCCAACACTTGAAGGAATTACAATTATTTTTTCTTAAATTATTTTCTGCTCAGTCATTTAATAGTCCAGTCTTTAATGACCATTAAGTGACAAAGTCATAAAAATGTTGAAAGAATACAAGAATTGTAAATTAATAGAATTTAATGTTTAAATAGGAATTATTTTGTTGAATAACTTTAAAAATGCTTTGATTTCACTTCGACTTTTAAGCTATCTAAAGTTTTAGTCAAAGAAGATTTAATAATCGAATAGTTTTGGAAATTCCAAAGCACTTTGAACAGCTCTCTGGTATTTACTTTGCGTCTGTTTTACTTTCTTTGGATGCAAAAGTAGAGTCAAAGCAAAAACAGAAAATCAAGCAGTCAACTTTTATAAGTTTTAGCTGTCGCCTGTTTTCGGAATATAAACCATTTTGTCATTTAATGAAACTGTTCATCTGGATTGATTCTAAAAACAAAGTTTTGTGAACACTGACAGAATTTGTACAGAACACATTCATTGTAAATTAATAGAAACAATAATAATGGGAATTATTTTGTTGAATAACATAAAAAAGCTTTTGATTTTATTTAAAAAATTAAACTGTGCGAACATAATTAACAAAGAAAGGAAATTTCTTTTGGAATGTTTTTAAGTTTAAATGTGAATATCCACACTTATTCTTTTTTCATTATTTAATTTGCATCAATTTATTATGTGTCCTCGACGACAGCTGCGAAAGAAATGCATAATTTACAAATTGATTCGACCATTTAAAGTGGCAAAGGATGAAAAGAAAAAAGAAAATACATGAAAATGAATACCTGCTGATATTTGCATGACATTCGAATAGCTCTGTCAATTACCGTAAAAATCACTTCAGAGCATTCGTAATATCCTTGCTTTACACATGGAAAATCAATCAAATTATTAATACAGAAGGAATAATAATTATTTTTAAAGAGAAGGGGAAAATATTCTCATTTACAAATATTTAAATTTATGTGAAATTCGAGGTGTAGACGGCTAGACATTTAATTTTAATGAACGCAACCGAGCAGCAATAAAACATCAAAAAAGAAAAAACCAAGACGAAATCAAATTTACAGTTCAAATGTAGCCACAAAATTTTAGAGAGTGCTAAATGCAAAAAAAGAAGAAAAAAATCCCAAAAGTCCAGTGAAAATAAAAACCAAATTAACAATAAAGAAAATTGCACCCTTCAAGTGAACAGTAAAAACAATTGCTTTCTTTTTGGGAATTGTTGGGGCAACTTTGAATATGTATGTATTTGTTAGGCCAAGAGCAAATCTGTGGGAATTTACATAAACTCACGTTCAAACAGATGCTGTTGTGGGAGGAGGCTATGGAACTTAGTTGATGGTTATTTATTTGCGAGCCAAAAACAAACTTTTGCTGCCACTAAGTGAAACATGGCCAAGTGGAGCAAAAGCGTAAACTCACTGCAAACATAAACACAACTAAAAGGGGCAAAAGCACATTTCGAGTTCCGTTTGGCGGTTTACGAGTCTTGTTTCTGTGTAAGGCACAGATACAGATAGAGATACAGATACAGATACAGATACAGATACAGATACAGATACAGATACAGATACAGATACAGATACAGATACAGATACAGATACAGATACAGATACAGATACAGATACAGATACAGATACAGATACAGATACAGATACAGATACAGATACAGATACAGATACAGATACAGTTACAGATGAATATATTTTAAATACATATGCAACTTTGTACATCTACAGACACAAACATCTGCTGGCAGCCTCAAAAAGCGCCTTCGAGAATTGTTTATTATTTGTTTTTAAATTTTGTATATATAGTATTTACGTGCTTGTTGAAAGGCCTCAATACCATACACAGTCTTTGCCGAGCTCTTTTTCGTGGCATAAATTGAAGACACTCGCTTTTTAATTAAAATTAATAATGCAAATGCTCTCACAAGGCACAGACAGACACAGATACAGAAGGAACAGCAGCTCTCCATGTTTATTGTCAGTTTGACATTCAACGCTGTTTGCTTAAGACATTCATGCACAAAGTGAACATTTATTTCCTTACACGTTTCTTACCCACTCTCTAAGCTAAAGCCTCAACATAAAAAATAAGAAAAAAGAAAATATTATGGCAAACACAAACAGGATTTAGCTAATTAAGTCACAACATCTGTCTAAGCCAGGACCTTAGCCAAGAGTCATCAGTCAGGATCATTCACCCCTTTGCTCCCAGTCTACGATTGTTTCAAGTGTCATCAAATTACTTTCAAACAACACAGGTAATCCGATCAAAGACCTTTTAATAAATTGGAAATGCGAGAACACATAAATATGTATGCGATTTCTGATTTTCAAAACAATATAAACAAGTTCCAAGGCACACTAGAGAATACCCTATCTAAACCTTGTTTTGAACATGTTTAAGGAGTTTTCGATTGATTAAAGACACTCTGAATCAATCTGTCTGATGTGTATAATTTCAACAAGTTAAAAGGCACAGGCAGAGAATACCTTATCTAAACCTTGTTTAGCAAATGGATTGATTAAAGACACTCTAAATCAATGTGCCTGATGTGTTCCATGTATAATTTCAACAAGTTAAAAGGCACAGGCAGAGAATACCTTATCTAAACCTTGTTTTGAAAATGCTTAGTGAGTTTTTGATTAATTAAGGACAGTCAAAATCAATCTATCTGAAATGTTTTGTGTAAACCTAGACCTTTTTTAATAAATGCATTTAGAAAAAAAAAGAACAAAAAACATTTTATATTCCTGTCATATTTTCGGAGTCATAATAATAGGCTATCATCAATTTGCTTTAAATTACAACAAGAGTCATGTATAAATTCATATCAAACGTGTAATTTTCCGTTGAATTCAATTTGTATTTATTATTTATATTGTTCTGCATGTTTTTCCAATATATAATGAAAATTGAATTTTTAATTACTTAAGAGAAATACCTTGTTTAATTGGAAGTTGTTTCTCTTCATCAATTGGTTGAGCAATTTATTTATCTCGAGAATAACAAAAACCACATAAAATTCCACAACGGTATCCGGAACTTGCAGATAATGTGGGTGTATGTGGGAGGCACTTGCCAATTGACTGTTAAGTATGATGATGATATCCGCTTCCGGTCGAACTTGTTGCCATTCTCTGTCCCTGTCTCTGTCTCTATCTCTGTCTCTATCTCTGTGTTTGCGTGGAAAAGTTAAGAGCATTACCAATCAGAAAATTGACCAAACTGTGACATGGCCAAGACAGCTAATTAGCTGCCATGCATGGGCAATAAATTGACTGCTTGGTCCACACAAAAATAGCGCTACATAAATAAGACTTTTTGTTGGACAGTGGCTAATAAGTAAGCCCGAAGCATGCAAGCAAACTGAATATTTAATATAAATTTCCATGGTAATTTAATGAACTTTCCCTCTTCCTATCCATGACTCCAATAGGATATGCTGGACCTATTCTTATATATTTATTTTTATATTTTTAATAAAACGCCGCAGGCAGTGACATTATTGTGGCATATTAAAAAGTGTCCAGCTGGGAGCACCCTTAGACACATACATTCTCGTATCTCTGACGCCATTTTCCATCTGCCCATCTACATAGCATAAGTATGCCGAATTCTATGAACACAAATTGAAGTATTTCAGTTCAGCCTCAGCCTCAGATTGCAATCGGAATCTCACTTATTTCAAAATTTTTCATTTTTCCCCATTTAACTTTAATATGTTTTTACATTCCCTGCACGTGTTGCCTTTGATCTGAAGTTAATGTCTGTCAACGGTGGCTCCGTAAATAAAACTTTAACAAGCTAAGACAACTGACAAGAGAAAAAAACACAACAACAACAAAGTCTTGACGTCAGTTGTTATCCAAGTCACACATATGCTGCCCCCACTTTGCTATCTCCACATGTCACACTCATGTGAGAGTTAACATAATTTTGGTAGAAATTCCTAGAATACTTTATTTGCCCATTCATTTCAATGTCAGGAAGACCACAACTTTCTAGACAAGCCAAAACGCGGTTTCCTTCCAAAAGGACATCCGGTTTCTATGGCTTATGACTTCCGCATAGCTTGATATGTGGCCCAAATTGTGGTCAAGCGAATCCAATTACTTAAAGAATAATAATTACTCAAAAGTATTTAGAGCGTGACAAAAGGGTATCCACTACAGACAGCAGTGGTTTTAGGGAAGTGAGAGAATAAATTTCAGAATAAAATCATCGGTTAATTTTGCCAAAAAGCTAAATTTAGATATACAGTCACATAAAAGATATATTTATATACAATTTATAATATAACTTAGATATAATTATGTGGTCAATAAATATAGAAATTTTTATCCTGCATGGAAATCAGTTTAGTTTTGATTAAGATAAAAAACAACAACATTAAAAAGCAAAATAAAAAAAACAAAACTAATCGAAAATTAAAGAAAAAAGATAAATTCTGAATGGACATCGGCTTAATTTTGATACAGTTGAGACATTTTAAAGTTATTTCACAATTTAAAGAGTAAGCGTAAAAATGGTAAATTATGTGCACCTTTAATATAAAGAGAAAAAACCATAGTTTGAAAACTAAATAAGTTAATATAATTCATACGCTATTATCGAATATAATTTATTTTCTTTTCTAAGCTTAGTTTCGAAAAAAAAATTAAAAAATAAATAGAAAAAATAATAATTGTTTTTCTCTTTAGACACTTTATTTATTTTTATGGAGTTGACAACAGTCGAACAGAATTTATTTTTGTTGCAAACTAAATCCACCCAAAACAGAGTGAGGCACGAAATGAAAGCCTTCTAATACTGGCATTTCCCGGTCTTCACGATATTTAATCACTGATTTAATAAAATGTATTCTTATGCGTTAAATTTAATGTTAAGTAGGGTTTTGAGTAAATGAAATTAGAACAGGTAAAATAAATTCACGTCCATCATTTTTTTAAACAAAACATCTTTGAAACTTTGTTTGGTTTTTATTACAAAGAGATTTCATAAAAAGTTTATCAATTCTACTGCGTTTCGAGTGAATCTAGAAGTCTGTACTTTAGACGACAAAATTAACTATAATTTGTCTAGCATTTCACTTCAACCTTCGAATGGTTCAGCCTTTGAGCATTGTAATACGTATTCAATCTAAGCTAAAAAACAAGCTTTGGTTTATTACCTTTAAAGCAAGGACTTGAGTAATTTACGATTTGAATAGGTAATCATACGGATCATATATACTTAAGCGTGCTTTATGTTATCATAGATGTTCCTTTGAGCCTGTCACATTCAATGTACTGTGCCATTGTGCCTGCCTAAGAACCCATAATTCATCTGGGCAATTTCCATAAATCAGAAACATATACACGATTGTATATTGTTGAAAACAGAGGTAATCAACCGTAAGTCACAATACAAAATGAACATTGTTGATCTGACATTGTCAGAAAAGCTCACCGTAATATGAGTACTTTATACTGCCTCCAGTGGCTAACGTTGCGTATACTTGGTATTATTTTCGTTTCGTGTAAATAACTACAATAATGAGTGCAAATTTGTGAAAATTCTTAAGAAAACTGGACATGTTCCGAATGCATACTCACCAATGAATACAATGAACATTAATATTTGTTTTTTTGGTTACGTCATTCGATTAGAATTCTCCGACAGAAGCCAATTTGCTCTTGTTCCACGTTGTGTCTATTTGTTTATACGCAACAAAAATCGTACTTGAATCCGTGTGTACTGCATATAAACAATATTGTTTACGGCCAACGGAGTAATTAAGTATTGACTTTTGCGTTTAATTTACAGCCACTTTGCCACAGAGCACGATTCGATTTGTAGGTGGAGTTTCATTTATCACTTCTGACGTTAAGTGCTGCAATTTTAAACGGTGTTTTGTAATCAAGAATGCCAATTAAACATTGATTCCAGGAGCACGTTCATGTCTATGTTAAATAATCGATTAGTTGCCGGGCATCCTTAAAAATATACACACACACAGATGAAAATCATTTTCTCTCTAGCTGTAAGTAAATTTAAAAAAAATAATAAACGGTATAATTAGCACATGTCGAGTGCAGCAACAAAAAATGAAAACGAGTAATCTTATAATTATATTGACACACGTCGAAAAAAGTAAATGCCTTAAAATCGATTTACATTTTCATTTTCACGAATGAAATAATTATAGTATAACAGAAATATTCAAAAGTAATTGTCGACGGCAAAACTATTAAAAGAAGCATACATTTATTGCTTTAAAGTGTTAAACAATATTTGAAAATATTTAAAATAACTTATTTAGGACGTGTATGTCTTTCTAGTCCTTAAAGATTCCTTCTCAAATTTCTTTTCTGTACGAATAATAACTATAACAAAATTTTATTTTCTTTATCGGAAAGAAATAAGATGGAATATAAATAGCATCTTATTCAACTTTGACTATCTAAATTAAGTTCTAGTTCCATATCAACAACCACTGTATATTTTAAATAAAGTCACCAATATTATTTTACACGCTTGTAAATTCTTAAGAAATTATGTAAATTATAAAATATTTCTTTTAGTAAATACAAATATTTCAAAAAAATTCACACTATTATTCTATACTTGTTTATTTACAAATGGCATTCATAAACACAAACATAAAAATGCAAATTTATTAATTTTACAACAGCATTCAATTAAACAAATAAACACCTTTTTTTGATCAAAGTTCATGGACTCTTGGTATTTAATATAATCACTTTCACACCATTTATTAAGTATCCGCGTTTGTAGATCTGATCCTAACACGCGCGCTGTTATCGGCAGACTGCGTAGAAATTCATGAATATTGTCCGCATTTGGCGCCAAAGTTTTTGTTCGAATTTTCCCCTACTTCCAATGCGAAAATTTTCGATAACTGGAAAGCTGGAAATTGTTGCCGGCAAAATGGCGCCTGCGTGTGAGACGCATGTAAACAAAAATCAGCTGAACAATGTGTGTCACATTCATTGATGGCCAGTGTGTCGTGAATTTTGGGGTGCACTAATATTCCCCAATTCCTACTACTACAAACAAGCTCATCAACTACACACACTCAATCTATCAAATCGATGCGCGCCTAAAGGCATGCAACACACTTTTTGTCAGACAAAAGTAAGTGCAAATTTGCCATGAAAAAAAGGAAATGAACATTTTTGGAAGAATTTTGAAGGAGTTAACGAGCGCTTTTGACACGCCTTTTCAATGTCCTGTCACATTGACATCTCCCACAGCAGCTGTGACAATGAAGCACTTATGAATTAGCCCACACTTTATAATAAGATAAGACGCAGACAACAAAAACTGAACCCACTTGAACTTGTTAACAGTGAAAAGGAGGCATAAGGCATATATTATATTATTACACAGACAATCCAGTGAATGCAACTTCAGAAAAAGCTTTCTTTTTTTCTGATTAATATACTATTCAATAACTTCATTCTTTCCAAACTTCAACATTTGTATTCTGTATAATCAATCTCAATCTTTCAGGCTTTAAGTACATTAAGCATTCAGTTGAATTTAAAAATTATGCAACATTTATTTTAATTTTGCCTTTATAATCAATTACCTTGCTCATTTCTTATTGTTTTGTTTATTTCTTATCTTTTGGCATAGAAAAAAATCTTATATACAAAGGCTGTATATACAATACGTTAAATATATTTTTAAGAAATTTTTTCTCTTATAAACATAAAAAAAGCTTTTGTTGAAATTAGAAATATTTATTATTTTCAAAAATAGTTAAGCCCAATGTATCTTATTATTTCTATTTTGAACTATTCGTAAAACCATATGCGGCTATAACTAAAGAAAAGGGAGCAAAAATAGGAAGGGATACCTTTTCTTTTGCACAATGATATAAGTACATTTTTTAATAAAAATGCTATAGAAAACAAAGTATTTAATTATACATTGTGTGCCGCCGAAAAGCATGCAATATTTTCAAACCAGCTAAGTATCTTACAATTAGCTATGTATCTTTGGATCTATAAGATACTGTACCGTAAGATACTGTAGGGTAAAAATGTATTCTTAAGTTCTTCTTTCTTCTGCTAAAGTCTTTAAGTAGTATATTAAAGTATATACTCCATAAATATCACTCAGATTGTAAGATAATGCTTATGGCCAGACAAACAGAGAATTCAATGTATGTAAGTATGACATTTTTACCCCTAGTCAATATACCCTAATATTTTCAATAATTAAAGATTAGAGGGTACAAAACGATTCTGTTAATCAACAAACCAGCAATTAATAGAAACTTATACAGCTAAGCAGCAAAGAGATTCCAACTTATGCAGCTACGAAATGCGCTCTTAAAAACGCGCTTGACAAAAGCCACTCAAGAGAGAGCAAAAGAGAGAGCAAAGAGAGAGACAGCATGCGCAAGGCACAAAAAAATGGAGAGACAAAAAAAAGGTAAACAAAAAGCAAAATGATTGAATGCAAAGTCAAGCATTGAAATTGAAGCAAAGACAATTGAAAGCGATTGAAAGAGAGCGGGAGTGAGAAATATATAAAGACAGAGAGGGAGAGCTTGAATGCAAGAGAGCGACAAGCAGGTTCTTTGGTGTGTCTGTGTGTGTGTTTGTTGCGTGTTCGGCAATCGTGTTCATTCGACTCGTGCCGAAGAGACGAAGCGTTTAACTGTTAACAGCGCTCGCTGCGACTTAACATTGCCTCTTGTTTGTTCGTGAACGCCGAAGTCGACGCACGCCTCTCGTTTTCGCGCGCTTCGCACACATTTCGTAGAGCAGCAGCGAATATCTTTCAGTTATATTAATAGAATTCACACACACACATACACTCACACATGCCATATTGAAAGTGACACACACACACACACGCACATGCTAGCAAATTAAAATTGATAACAAAATATATATATATTAAAATTATATATCAATTAAGTTAATCGAAAATGAGTGTAATATCTTTAAAATGGTGTAAAAAATTAAATTAAAAAGAAAATGTGAACTAGCTTATCCATTTGTTGTTAACAAATTAGTGCGTATACGCAACGTGTTGCCAAACAACAACAGCAACAACATCAACAATAACAACAACAGCAGCATGCCAGCAAATCTTTGTTTCTTTCTTTGATTTCTCATTCGTCATGCTTTACGCTTTAAGCTGTCTCCCTCTCACGCGTGCGGTTTAACGGTTAAACGCGGCCTACGACAACAAACAAACAAACAAAAAAACAAACTAACAAACAACAACAAGAAACCCCACGTGTATGTGGCAAAAACTAAGCCACAATTTAATTAGTCAAAGCAAAAGGCATATCAAAATTAAAAAAACAGAAAAACACGACCACAAATCAAAAGCAAAACAATATTTTGGAGTATATTCAAAACATTTAAATCATTATATGGATTAACTTAACGAAAACTCAACATAATTACAACGACATCAAAAACGAAATCAAATTGAAAATGAAAATATTGCCATTGTATGGAAATTGTATGGAAATTGTTGCGGAAAGCCAAAGGCAATTGGAGTAACCACGTCATCGCAAGCAAAACACTCATACGCAGTGTAGGACATGGCACGTCTATTTGTCTAGCAGCTAAATAAATAGTTTATATGTACATATATCATCACATACATACATACATATGCATACATAGATACACAACCAGAAGTGGCAGTGGCAACAACGGAACCAGGCCACAAAACGAGTCGAGTCGAGTTGAATCGCGTTGAGACGTTGCAACAAGGACATTTGAGTCAGCTTTGTGTGCGTCAAGGACATTTACACACGTCTGAACGCTGGCAACAACAACAACAACAACAACAAGAACGTCAGCAGCAGGACTTGTAATATAGACATCAATCAAGTGGCAAGAAATATCTAGCAAATTCCCCCATGTAGATTCGTTTGCAATAATCATAAGCAGCAGGATAAGAAGTCGCAAGTGGCAAGTGGCAAGCTCAAAAAGGATACAAAGCACACTCACACACTTTAATTGCCAAAATGGCGAGACGCAAGGGAAGCGGACGTGGAAGTAAGTAGAGCACTCTTGATATTTTAAACTCAATTGCATTTCAGCCCGTTTCCAAGCAGATCTCTCCTAATTTAGGAAGTTGAAAACTTCTTAAATTAAAGAAAAACACTTCTTTCTGTATTTTTCCGAGACAATTAAACAGTAAATGCGCTAGTCACTACAAATTAGTAATTGCTTAGGTTAACATTAAAATTTTAAATTATCTTTATGAGTCTTATTAAATTTTCATATTATGAGGATAACTATTATTTAGCTTTTGTGTTAATTTATACATTATATATTTTACTTGTATTATTTAATCAAATCTAAGCTGTTTTCAAAAGTTAATTGCCGTATTAATAATCCACGCCTTTTGTTGCACGTTCAATTGAAAGTTGCAACATTTAGAATATATAGCTTTAAGGGGCCTCCACTTTTAACACAACATTCTTACTCATTCTTAACTTCACAACTTGATACATCGGCTCAAGGCCACACTTGTATACATTGCGTATACGTTATATGCAAACGTGTATGTGAGAGTGTGAGTGAGTGTGTAGATATAGTTGTGTGCGTGTATGTGTGCACAAAGGATTGCAATAGTACCGCCTGTCAAATACCTAGCAGCAGGCTAAAAAGCCTTAAGGTATGCAATAAAAATTCAATTACTACCTAGGCTGTTAGGGATTTGTAGAAAATGCGGGATTATAATAATACAGGTGACTTCCACAAATCTTTAGAGCTCTGTAGAAAATATCTGATAAGTAAGTAGTAGACAAGTAGTAGCTTTTGGCAGTGCACTTCCAACTCTGCTTGTTTAAATAGAGGGTATTTTACAAGGACAAAGGCAGCAACAAAAGTTCAAAAACAGGCAATAACTGTTAAGAGAAAGTAGTATATAACAGAGCTAAAGAGATAGCGAGAAAAAGGGAGACAGAGACAGAAAGAGCGAGAGCGAGAGAGTGCGAATCAGCCATTTTCAATTACAGCTAAAAGATTACTTTTTTGGCCAGCTTGTGTGTGTGTCGCTTAAGAACCATGGCAACAAAATCTGTAAGTCAGAACCGCAATATCAGGAACAACCCACAATTTTCAACCCAATCCCCTCCACTCTAACTACCCCCTCTCAGCACCCATCTTGTAATATTACAAAGTCCACAAGTAGGCAGCAAAAGTTCTACTGCGAGTACAAAGTGAAATATTGTGCAGATTGCAAACTATGCACAAAAAACAAACTGTAAAAAACTGCATGGGGTCGTGAAGGGGCTAAAGAGGGGCAAGAAGATGATGAGGAGAGAGAGGGGGGGAGGGACTATACTTGAAACTCAACCAAGCGCGCACTTGTTACACTAAAGTCCACGTCCCCCAAACCACAGTATCTATAAGATATATTTGCGTTTTTTTTTCATTTTTCTATTTTGCTTGCAGCGATTTGAGGTAACTGAAAGAGATGGCAAGTGAGAGAGAGAAGAGAAAGAGGAAGGGAGGTAGAGAGAGAGGGAAGCACAGTTCATGCATAAAACATGCAACTGACTCTGACGCAGTTCAGCTTCGCTACGTTTTATCATTTTTCAGTTGCCGCCTCTCTTGCCTCTCTGCCGCTGCCTCTGCTGACGTTGACAGCGCTGCAAATGTTGGGGATTCCCTTACGTAATCCCCAAGCGCACACAAAAGGCAAACAGACACACGCACACACAATGCTCTTGCAGCTGCGAAGCGTTTTCAAAAAGAGAAACGACAAACAAAAACAAAAACAAACTGAAAAAAAATAAAAACATGAAATAAAATGAAGAAAGCAAAAAAAAACAGATACAAAAAGCAGATACACGAGGCTGGTGCCCCATGTAATGGCCTGAAAATCAAGCTTGCCACAGCGTCATGAACTTTTGGCGCTCACCCACACACATACACACACAGATACACATATACAAACTTGTTGTCAACATGCAGACAGATACAAAGATACAAGTTTTACGTAGATACTCAAACGAACGCGCAGCCCACAACGCGCAGATACTTTGACGACATAGAAACTGTTGCGGAGCTGTTGAGTGGGATGGGGTGGGGTTTGGCTATAAGGGGAGGGTGTGGGGAGCGGGGAGGGAAGTACTCTTTTAGACAACACTCAAACTGAAATCTTACTGTTGCTTTTAGTTGATGCTCTGCTTGTTAGCAACAGCCTCAACTTATTCGTATTAACAAGAATTTAAATACACTTTGGACCCAAAACGAAGCTGGTTTACTCTTTGGGGAAATGGGATTTGCTTTATATTAAAAATTTTATTATTTACAATGTGTACAATATAACAAGCTTACTTTTAAGTTAAGGACTGTGTACAAAAAGTAATATGAATTAAATTTTTTGTAATATATTTCCAGCAATGTAGAGTGAATTTAATACCTATACAAATTTATGTTTTTGTAAAACTTTAAGATTATAATATTCTTTATTTAAATTGTTCTAGTTAATATTTATATAATTTAATTTATTTTCTATTTGTACTTTAAATTTTTAATAATTTCTAGATAACTTCTTTTACTAAATTAAATAAAACAAAATTCGTTCTAACATATAATATCTCATAACCGATATTTGTCACAGATTTTTAAAACTTCCCTTTAATGTTTTCGAAAGTTGGTTACATTTTCTTTATTTCCGTATGATTTAAAAAACAATTATATATATTATTTTCTTTAACTTTCCTCCACTTTCGACTGCTGATGACTCTGAAGACTAATTTTTAATTTATTTACTTTTTCATCTAAATACTTTTATAAGCTTAATCAATTACTAATTCGTTAATACTAAAGCCTTTAATCTAGAAGCTTTCTTATATAGTGCTAAGAAAGAAATTATAAAAAATAAAGATTATATAAGCCTAATTTCAAAAACTTGTGCTGAAGCCAAAGTTGAGTAAAGAAAAAAAATCGACTTTAAAAAAGAAACACAATCTTTTAATTAAAGTTCTAGCTGGAAGTATGTATATACCCTCTAATCTGCATAGACAGTTGCTGTGCAACATTTTCAGATACTTTGTTGAGCGCGCTCAAAGAACAGAACTCTGTCGTTACAACTTGACTGTGGCATGAGGCATGAGGCGGCATTCTTATGCCTCACTGCCCACGCGCCACTTTGCCACAACTCACAGCAAGTTGGGAGTCTGACTGTGAGTGTGCGTGTAACTGTGAGTGTAAGTGTGAGTGTGAGTTAGAGTATATTCGCAAGCGAATAACAAGCAAAGATACAAAGTATCTGTCTGTATGTTTGTATCTAGATACTCACGCAACAGCAGGCGCAACATGTTCAAAGCGAATGGAACACTTAAGCTGGCTTTGGCTTTGCTTATGACTCTGTTATAATCTTTCTTCCTGTTGTTGTTGTCGTTCTTGTTGCTGTTGTTGTTGCTGGGGACTCTTCCCTGTTGCCATATTTCGCATTCGCTTTTAGCCAACGTTCTGTGTCACTAACTACGTCAAAATTAAAATAGACTTTGGCCCGGGGAATGCTTTTGCCTTTGCCGTTGCCTTTGCCTTTGCTTTTGACTTTGGTTTTTCGTTTTTCCTTTGTTTTTTCAAATGGTTGTTGCCACTGTTGATATTCCCCTTAACCAACCCCCCACCCCCCTCTTGCCTCTTTCTTGTTGTCATTTGACATTCCTTTAGCCCATTTCTCCCCCTCGGTCTTTGCCTTGACTGTGTTGCCCATTGTACTGATAATTTATGTTTAGCTTGAGGAGCTTCAAGGAGAACTGTGAAGGGGCATAGAAGGAAGACCTTGCTCGACTCTTGGGCGTCTGTCCGCCTCATTCGCAATTCCTTATACACAGCTTTGTTCTTTGTTTTTTTCCTTTATTCGTTGTTGTTTTGTTACCTTTTCTAGCGCATTTGCTGCCTCTTTGTTTTGCGTTTCCTTTGGCAACTTTTGGCTCGCATTCCATTTCAAGTAAAAGGGCTTTTGGTTTTCTGAGTGATTCACTTTATACATAGTTTCCCTTCGTTTCCTTGCCCCCTTTTCCCGCTTTCCTAAGAGCCCACAATTGGGGGTGGTTTTGGCTTCTTTAAATCCCCACCCCGTCACATCTTATCATATATACATATTTACACTGACATTCTAAGCGTAACTGTAACTGGGTCTAGGTGTGGTTATGTGAATGATTCAATGGGCAGTTAGCTAATGGAAAAACTGTGCAAATTGCTCACTTGTAGGGTTGCCCAGTGATGATCTAATAGACCCTTCTTTCAAGCAGGTACAAGAGATTAGTTGGAAGAATGACGAGAACGATTTGATTGTAGATCAAGATATTTTATATATTCGATGAATATTCGATAACTATAAAATACATATTCGTCATCAGTTCGACTTTATTATTTGATTATTGATGCACTCGATAAATATTCGATAACTATACCAGCTTTGTTTGATATACATTCGATAATTATGTTTTAATATTTGCATATACATTCATGATTTAAGCTCAAGATTTTATATATTCGATACATATTCGATAACTGCTTACTCCCTATTGATTCAATAATTATAACTTAATATTTGAATCTATATTTGTTGATTATAGATCAAGATTGTATATACTCGATAAATATTCGATTACCATACTATGCTTTTTCGATATCCCATCAATAAATATTCGATAATTATTAATTTTTAAGATATATCATCTCGCGATATATCCAACACTTAAGTAACCATTCGATAACTATTCCTAGTATTAAGAACGACTAACAAGTATTTTCTCAATATTCGATAAGCAGTCGATATCATATCATTCTTATGTCAGCCATTTAATATACCATCAACACACGTATAGTAATCGACCAATATTTAAATTAAAGAGGCTAGCTTCATTTCCTCAAGTCATTCGATAAAAAGGTTCTCGAACTTACTTCAAGCACACGAAAGCCATTTGGATCCAAAATAGAACTGGTTCTATTGCATGTCCTGCTCATAAACAAGACCCCATTAACCCCGTCCCCATCTCCCTCCCTCTTTAGCAAATGCTCCCAAATTCCAGTCTTTAAGCAACTGTTGTAAGCAGCCACGCCCAGAAAATTTACAAGCAAGAGCAACGGCTAAAAAAGGTCATGGCAGTCAAGCCGAAAGTGGCAAGCAGGCGAAAAATAAAGTCGAGTAAAATAAAATGAAACAAAATAAAATAAAATGAAATAAAAACGTGAAACAAATTCAGCTCCGGCAATAAGCCAAAATAAAACCTCATACCTGTGTCTGTAGGAGAGCAACCTGCAGCAAACAAAAAACGACAACAACAAAATAAACAAAATGAAATGTACAAAAAAAAAGAAGAAAGACAAAAAAAAGAAATTAAGGAAAAAGTTGGCAGCAGGCAAAAGCGGAAAAACAAGCAACAGCAGCCAAAGAGTGAGGTAACGAGTGTAAAACTACAAGTGTCGGTATGTATGTATGTGTTTGTGCATGTGAGTGCGAGTGTATTCATCAACACTCACACCCACTCACACACACAAACACACACTCATACACACTCAGTCTATGAAAGCGCAGGGCTTCCCCAAATGATAAAGTTTTATTTGCCTTTGCGGGTGCACATTGAATTTCTGTGTGGCAGCAACGTTGCGACGTCAGCACGAAACATTCAACAACGCCCCCAATGAAGAAACTCATCATCATCTTCATAATGATGTTCTTCATCATCATGTTGATGATGATGAGGATCATGATGACGTTGTTCGACAGTCAGTCACCGCAGAAAGCACGAGCATGAAACCAACTCAACCACCCACAGCAACAATGAAAGCAAATAAAATGTTTAGCAGCTCACAACACTCACTACAAGATACCCTGCAAAAGGCCGTTTAACTTTCTCAAATATACCTAGAAAACTTTACTAAAAGTCAATTAACATTGCGACTGTTAACTCGAAAAATAATTGGAACGTAATAAACAAAATGATTAGCTTATATGACTACTAATTTAAATCAACTTTATGCAGTTGAAAAATGCATTTAATATTTAAAATAGAACTGAGTATAATTTTAAATTTTAAAAATTTACAACTGAAACCCTAAGTAATATAAAAACAATATGTTTTAATTCATTACAATATATTCTCTTATTTTAGATTTTTTATACTCTAAATTCTTTTATATTTAGATTTAAAATGGAAAAGTTTTAATATTAATATTTAAATTATGAGAAATTATGAAAATTAAACTAATTCGATTTTATAATGCTATGAAAAAGTAGCGTCTGAATTCAAGCTTTTGCTTCAAACAAGATAATTAATAAATATTTTATTTTATTAATAAATATTTATTTATAATAATATTCATCTTTTCAATTGATATCCATTTTTCCCTTATTTTTTTCAAGCTTGTAAAAATAATAATTCAAAACAATTTTCACTGTTTAAATTTCAATTATATATTATTCATATTTAATTACTATATGTATGTCAACCAAATTTTAGTCAATTATATTTTCCTTACTGAACCATTTTTAAAATATTGGTCCTGATCGGACTTCGGAAATATTGTTTAAAGGTTCGGTTGATATCCGAGTCGGGTAACACAGAAAATACCAACCGAACCGGTTCACCGAAGACATAGCTTTAGAAACAGTTTTCAGACTTGGTACTTTACATACTTAATACTTTTAAATTAAATTCCTGATATTCCTTTGTTAGAAATTGAACTCTTAGCCAACTTTTTTACAGCTTAACATATCCTGTTGTACCCTCACTTAGCCACGGGGTGTAGAAAGTTGAACACAAATGAGTGGGTGACTGGAAGTGAAAGAGACATAGAAAGGGGCTAGAAAGAGACAGAAAGGGAGCGAAAGAAAGCGAGAGAGAGAAAGAGAGAGAGAGAAGGATAGCAGAAGCAGGGAAGTATCGCAGCTAGGAAGCTTTATCGTGGCCAATCCCTTGGATATTGTTGTTGTTGTTGTTGCTGTGGCAAGCAACGGCAACGACCGTGAAAGGCCATTTGCCTTCTCTACATGTGTGTATGTGTGTGTGTATGTGTGTGTGTGTGTAAGGTATATATGTGTGTGTGTGGCAAGGATAACCTAATACATTTTTTTTTGTTGCCTTAGGACGTGCCGGAATTTACTCATGTATCTGAATGCGAAACGGGTCGTATCTGCGTATCTAAGTATCTACGTATCTGTAGCTGGGCAAGTGGCATTTGGAGCATTTTGTACGTGTTCTCCAAACACTTGGCAGTCCCTGACCCCTGACAGCCGGATTGAGTTTACGGGTCTTTGGTTAACAGTTCTATCCTTCTGTTGCCCATTTTGCACCCCGTACTTGTTGTTAGACCAGCTGCTGGCAAAATATTTCTTTTGTAATTGAGGCGCATAATTTGAAAAATACTTCAACATATTTATGCAAGTATCTAAACATCTTCTACTTTATACTTTACAATAATGTTGGCGTCATGGAGTCAGCAGTTAGGTGAACCACAGATTTGAGCCAAAGTCAAACATTGTCAATGATTTGCCTTCAAATCAGGAAACCATAGAGTTAAGCCGGAACACTTAAATGAATTGCAAAGTAATCAGAAATTTAATCATAGTTAAGCTTAGCTAAAAATAGTCAAATAAATAGTAACATTTATTACTCAAGAAATGTATCTACTAGTTGCAAGTGTTTCAATTTTCCAATGCAAGCGAAATATTTTGTATCTGTTGTATCGATAACCTTTCCCTCAAATAGTTCAATGCTAAATGCGGTCAACGACGCTCTCGAAATCTATTTTGTAGAATAATCATCAGCTACTTTGAATCGCATTAAGCATGAATATATATATATATTTATTCCAGAAGAAATAGAAGCATTTAAATAAGTGCAACTCAAAGAATACCCTGTTTAAAAAACATACATATAATTAATACCACCTTTCATTCTACGATTATGATCTAATCATTAACAATAACATATACTATAAAAAGCAAAGTGTCCCAGTTTAATCATCTAAGCATACACTTCCTTTCTGTTTACAGGGTATGCTTACGTAGTTCGCTGATAGCTTGTGAGTCTTTTTTTGTACTTGTTGCAGGCAATCGTGTATTCAAACACTTTTAATGACGTTTGTTATTCAGTATTATCAGTGGGAATATTGTTTTAAAATTTATAAGCTATAAATAAAGAAGATTGCCTCAGAAGCGTTCTAAAAACCTTCAAATTATGTCACCATGTCTCTGGATATTCCAAATTTTCAGTCTTTTAAACGAACCAAATAAAAGACTATTAAATATGGATTTTCCATTATAAAACAATTTGTTTAAAGGGGAACTTTTAAACAAAATACATCTTTTGAATAAAAATCCCCATATTCAGCAAATATGAATTTAATTCAACTAATGTGCTCTTAGCTATTAAAAAGCTCACAAAAACCCCGGCTGATTGTCTGGCAATGTGTAAAACAAACAATTTTTCATTGAATTTAGCAAAAGTTGGCCATTTCTGGTATCGGTTTCTAAATACAATATCAAAACTAACAGAGGGAATAAAATGAAATGAAAACAAAGACAAACAGTAATAACAAACACTTGTCTTTGGCGTCATTTGGTCGCCCTCAAGTGGCCCCCAAAACAAATTCAAGTCAATTTCGGTGTTTATAATAATTATTTCTCTTTTATTTTCTTTGTGGATCTGCGCAAATACATGAAAATCAAAAACGTGTTGAATAGCCTCAACAACAACAACAAGAATAACAACAACACTGTTCAATTATATGCATAGCCACAACGAAAATCAACTTCTAAACACAGCAGGAAAAAAGCAAACCAAAACACAACAACAAACAAATACAACAAATAAATAAAGAAAATAAAAAAAGAAACGATGGCATCACGTCATACCGGTTTTAGCCATCGTCGCGTTGGTTTTGGCCATCGTTTAGGCTTGTTGCTGAAACCAAAATATGGGGGAAGCTCACGAAAGAATAAATAAAACCAAAACCAAACCAAAAACCAAACCCAGACCAGACCCAGAGTCCAAATGAAACATTGAGAGACAAACACGCGCGCGCGGACTTTGTCTGTGAATTGGGGGCCCCCAACTTGACATGGGTGTAGTCAATTAACTTTACAGTAGGGGAGTTTTTTAGTATAAAAATAAGCAGGGAATAAAACCGGAACCGGAACCGATATTTGTTTCGGTTTGATTCCCTGAAAATAACACATTTGCTGTTTAGCTCAAGTACATATGTTAGTTTTGAAATTGTATCAATACTCCACTTGGCTCCAAATATATTTTAGGGCCTGTTTCGGTTTACTCTATTTTGGGAAATTAGTTTTTTTAGTTGTACTTATTTCAATGCGTCAAAATTTTTGGACTAAACTCACTTTGATGAACTTAGATCCGCCATAGTAAAAAAAACATAATATTGTTTACTAAACATAAATGCAATTTAAAAGTTTACATTTCATTAACTGAGTGAGAATAATAAAATAAAATTAATTTGACCTGTTAATTTAACATTTATTTTTGATTTGTACATTTATACTATTTTTATAATGATAAAAGTTACGGAATATAAAGTATTCCGTAGTTTTTATAATAAAAATAATTGAAATTAAATAAAAAATAATAATATTAATAATAATAATATTAATTTAAAAAGAATATTCTTATAAATCAAGCAACATAATACAAAATTTAAAAATAATTGTTACTTTGTTATTTTTATTTAAAAAATGTCAGCTATGATACCTGATTTCGAAGCAAGCTGACACATGCACAATTGTATAATTGTTTCAAATTAAATATTCAACAAAACTGAGAACTTTATTCTGGTTTCAGGATAGATTTAGTGTCCCTCTTTGGCTATGTCCATGACTTTATGTGTTTCTGCGCTTTGGGCCAAGTAACTCTTAAAATAAACGTAGCACAATTCTTGCGTCAAATGGACAAACTGGCAGGTTAACCTGTTCCCAGATGTTAGTGCCTCTCTCTCTCGCTCTCTATCTCTCGTCAGTCTGTGTGCTGGGTATAAAAGTTTATAAAAATGATTTCAGAATTGCCAGCTTGTCTTGCAATAGATTGCCGCACCCACACACAAGCGCCAGTTGAATTTTGCCATGTCAAATATTAGCACAGAATGATTTTGAATGACACAAACCAGGCACACCCTCTTCTCTATCCCACTGACTACTCCTCTACTCTATGTATCTAGTTGAGCTCTTGTCTTTGCTTTTGGTTTCTGTCTGAGAGAACCCTGATTACATTGTGTGGTTGATGATTCACCTGACGTATATTTCTATCACCTGAGTTTCTCTCACCTAAACAAGTTTTATATCATCTTTTGGCTTTTATTGTTGTTCCCTCTATATCAAGTATGAGTAACAGTCCACACACACATACAATAACTACTTGAAGTTATCGCGCAAATTTCTAGGAATTTGTTGCTTTTGACTTTTTCTGATTAAAAGAAATCAATAAATTATCAGCACATATCAATTTAATTTGTTGCACGCTGCCAAACATTACGATCAAATGGGCATTTCTTGTCTCATAGCAAAAATTGTTCTTTCCCTGTACTTCAATAAATACAGGAAGTCTGTCAAAAAATAGATTTTGTAATAAACAGTAGAAATATATACATATACCTATGTATATTCTTCTAGATTCTAATATTTCTTACCCAGATCAAGTTTCTTCTAAAATTTCGAGACGCTAAACGAAATTACAAATTACAATTTACAATGACAAGACCACGTTTAAAGCTAGATGCTTGAAACTTGTTTTAAATGATATAAATAATAGTTCAAATCTGTCCTGAATATTTCATCTTGATCGCTCAATAAACTCGGAACATATTTAAATAACAAGTTTCCGTTTCCGCTTGTGTGTGTAGTATACAGAGAAAATACAGGGTCTGGTACAGTCGAGCATGCTCCATTGTAGCCTTTTCGTACTCTTCTGTGTAGAGCCCCAAAAAATTTGCAACGAGCACGCAAATTGTCCAATTGCCTTTTAATTGAATTTCAAGCTGTTCTATCATTCACTTTAATCAATCAATTCACAGTGGACTCGACTGTATGAATGTGAATCTGCTCTTCAGGTCAACTGCAGATTCAAGTGAAAATTGCAGTGTTAAGATTTCCAACCCAAAATTGAAATTCTCGTACTCTCTAATTCGATTAAAAGAGTGATGATTTCATGTAGCACGTAAGTTTAGATAGAACTGTTAAAGAAGAAGTTGTGAGAAATGAACTGTTTAAGATACAGCAAGAAAATAAATCGATTGTTTTCTCTCTATTAATGTGATAATTAATCTTGTAACTTAGCTATCTTAATTTGTAGCTTAACATGTAATAATTTATTTAATTGATAATAATTAAATAAATATCTCAGTTAATTTTATCAATTTGCACTGTCAATTTAGTGTCAATCTCATTATATAACATATACATATGTAACATAACATATACATATGTATGTATGTAGTTTATTTTATAAATTGATTCTCGCCTGCTTTATATATAATATGTTATTAAACCTTAAGGGAGCGTCATTTTATTATGGCCAAACATTCTTATTGTTTAGTTTATAATTAATTACTCTCCATAGTTTATAACATTATTATAAACTTATTTTTAACCAGTGTTTAATTTAAGAGAAAATAAAACCAAATTTCATAGTTAAATAAAAGCATTATTTTAATAAACAAATAGTTTAACGTCAACTTTCTTACCCAACAGTACAAATATGATAGATTTATCTGGCAGTAAGCTCCTTTTTAAGCCAAAATAAGTAATACAAATAGCCATTTGTATACTCGTATGCACATAAAGTATTCAAAATGAATTTGCTCTTATTCATTGCCATCTTCACACTTTATTCAGCAACTTCCTGCAGAGCATTATGTCTTTTGTATATCGTACTTTTATGGTATACACACATTGGGGACTATACATATCTGTACATATTTATAACAATTTCGCAGAATGAGCAAAGTGATTTCTGATAAAAAGTTAAGTGGCCCAAAAGCCAAATACAAACAGAGAGCCAAAACACAGAGAAATGAAAAAGGGCCAAAAACAGGTTCAAGCCAGTAAAGGAGATCCCAGAATCAGTTCTGTGAGTATGTATATGTATATATGTAAGTATGTTTGGTTGTGAGCTGGAGGCATAAGTGTATCATAAATATGAATATGTTGCAGGCACTTGATGTGCCTCAAGTGATGCCAACGCACGCACACAGACAATAAGATACAGATACAAATACGAGCACAGATACAGATACAAAACAGGGTTAACACATCAGGTAGTCACTTGTGATGGTCTCTTTTTTTTAGGTCTAGGGACTGTGTCTGGGACTGAGAACGATGTACAGAGCCTAAGCACAACACTCTACGTTTAAAAGGAGTCAAAACTAAGAACACAACAGACTGGGGACAGGTTTGAATCGACTGCAGTTTCAACTGTGCAAAGGATTCCAGATCAAGTTCAAATTTGAGCACACACAAATACGTTGGGTTAAAGACCCGACCATTAACTTGGCTAACTGGCAATGCAGTCAGCGTCTTAGCGTCTGGCGTCGGCGGCCTTTTCAAAGTTAAAACGTTTTTAGACCCTGTACTTAAGAAATATAAAGTCGTTATTGAAATTGTCAGTGGTAAATTGGGTAAGACTGCAAATATATATATACTCATGATCAGTATTAACAACCAATCTCACAGACTGGAAGAGCTAGACACACCAAAATTAATACGTAGGCTTCTCTATATCCCAAGGAGATTAAGTTTGTTTTATTATTGTTTTTTTTTTCTGAGAATTGGAACAGGGTCTCATATTGTCTGGCTGTAACTCGTCCCAGTAGTTTACTAAATCAAACGCAAAGGTTCGAAATACATATAAGAAAGTGTCATTGGCAACTTTATGACCATTGTGTGTTGCCTGTTGCAGGACAATAAGACCAACTACTTAACTGATTTGAAGAGTAATCAACTTGTGCTGTTATATATATAACAGCTCTGTTATTCGACTGTTATTCTACTAACAGCTGTTATTGTAAATACCAGAAGCTTTAGAAATTAAATTGAGCTTACTCTGACTACAATTTACATTAAATGGCAGAACAATTTAAGCACACACCTCCCCCTAGATACACTTCTTACCTCTTGGCCTTACCTTAGTGGGCCATAGATTGAAGGAAGTCACGTTACGAATGCGGCACGTAGCATGTTGTAGTTGTGGCACAAAGCACGTCTGTGTCTGAGGCGCCAATGTCTACGAAAAACTTCTGTTTATAGACCGTTTGTCGTGAAGTGCGACGCATCTACAAGATACAGATACACAAATGAAATGCAAAAGCAAAGCCAAAAAGAAAAGACAAAAGCAAAGCCAAAGCCAAAGCACAAGTGCTATGCGTATCTTTGAGATACAAGATACAAGACGCTGTACAGCAAAGTTGATTGAGGATTGTTGTCGACGTCGTTGTCGTAGCCGGACAGCAATGGGACAGACAGACGGACGGATTTTGTTTTGCGCCTTTTGCTGAGAACACAAAAGTTGGCAGCAGCTGTTGCCACAGGATGGAGCAACAGATACGTTTTTCCCATTTTGAGCGGCAACAGTCTTCGGTATATATGTATGTAGATATATATATACATACATACACACGTATGTACGTATGTATATATTTGTATCTGTGTATCTGTTTGTATCTTTTTTGCTCACTCAAAGGAAGCGAATGTAGAAAAAGCAACGCATAAAATATAAATGAAATGAAATTGTCTGTCCCATTGGATGTTCGCACAGATACAAATGTGCACAGATACAGATACAAATACATTGTTGTGCACTGAACGAAGGAGTCTGTGTCAGGTCTTCGATTTATTCTCCTCTTCTCTTTGCCACATTTTCTTCTCTCTTTTCTTACATTTTTTTTGGCTGTGCTGTGCTGTAATTTATGTTAACGCAGATCGAAAAATAAATCTTTTGGCCATAACATAGCATGCTATAAATATCTGTGTAAAGTGGCCTCTGGGCAAGGTGGAGGGCAACGGCCAAAATACCGATGGAATCTTCTGATAAGTCTTACATGAAAGTGAGAAGGATTAAATTGTCGAGCTTTTGTGCTTTAAACGAAAATAATTGAAAGACACTCAATAATATAAATTACACCTGAGCTTTTTCCTTTTACTTTTCGTTGATACAAAAGAAACCTGACATTTAATTAACAAGCTATAAGTGAAGTTAATTATAATAGTCTCAGTATAATTAATCCATTTCGAAGCTTTAAGGATATTTTTACTCGAGCTTAAGCTTTTCTCATTTCTTATATTTTTTCTTTACTTTTCTGTTTGAAGTGTGATTAATTGATTAATAGTCATTATATTTAATGTGGTTTAAAGCTTCAAAGAGCTTATTGCTTCAATATTATTTTTTAAACTCTAAATAATAATTAAAAGTGAAAATCAACACCAAATGAAGAAAGTTATATTAAATTTTTCAGCTTCAAATCTTTGTTTTTCATTAATTAGTCAGTACATATTACAAAAATAATTGATATATGACCATCACATTTAATCCTGGTCAGAGCTTTACATAGATTTTTGACTTTAACTGTTTTTGTGATAAAAAAATATCAGTTTGAAAGTTTAACCAATAAAAATGGTAGGATGTAAAATTAAATTGTCGAGCTCTAAAGCTTTTCGTGCCATTAGTTGATAAGTTTTCAAATTAATCCAGATCGAAGCTTAATGAGTTGTTTCCTCGAACTTGAACTGTTTTACAGTTAATGGACGAAACGAATGTCAGTTTAAAGTGTACAGCCACTAAATTTACTAACTAGGCGTGAAATCTTATCTAAACAAAGCAAACAGTCGAAATACAACGTACTCGTAGCAAATGCACACCAATTAACTGCACAACAACACAACTTCAACTACAACTACAGCCACAACAACAACAACAAAAACAAAAATAGAGAGCAAGTCACAGCTAGTGATAATCGTCAAACGAAACGCAAAGCAAAGCAAAGTGAGGCAACAACAATAACAACAACAACAACAACTACAGCAATATGCGTGTAATAAAGCTTGAAAGCTGAAAAACAAACACACAGACACAAAGCACACGCCAAACGAGCTAAACTCTCAGCTTGAGTGAGAGATAACAAAAGAAAAACAGAGAGAGCGAGAGAGCACACACACTTAACAGTCAACAGGGAATTCCCTCTGTCGATTGAACGTCAGACCAAATTGAAAGTCAAATTAAGAGCAAGCGTCCATTTCGTTGAGTGAGAGTGCTTGTAAGAGTGAGAAGGAGAGAGAGACACTGTGTGAGAGAACAATTCAAAGGAAATTAAGCATAAAAATGAATAAGTTTTTGATAATTGCGTTTTTGCTGTTGTCAGCCGTTTAGTCAGTTTGTTATTATGGCCATTTTTACATTAGCATTAGCTCATTGCGCCGTTTCATATTTAGTGTGAGCAAATAAGACACCCATTTACACACATAAACACACACACACACGTTTATTCAGCCTCTGTTAACCTTCATGAGAGCCAAAGCTTATCTCATTCTCGTTAAATTATATTTGCTCATCTGTCACATGGGTTAATCATTTGTAGCATTTGTGAATTTGCATTTAAATAAAAATCTGTGTAGACCCCAATAGATAATCGTGACTAGGATAGTGTGTAGTCAACCTTTCAGCACTCTTGTGCTAATTAATCATTTCAAAATTATTCAAATTTTTCTATTTAATTTCCCTTTTTTCTCAGCGGTCAGCCAAATAAACTTATTAATCATAGACTCTTATAATTCTCTTTTATTATAAAAATTATTTTTAATTTGTAGTTATTGGAAAAACTGAAAATAAAAAGTCATCCTTTTCCTGGATTTCACATCCCAAAAAAAAAACTAATCCTGTATTCTTTAATCATAATTCTCAATTGTGCTTCCTGATATTAATAGTTTCCTAATAACAATTCTAATCTTAACCTGTAACTCTAATTTTTTTATTATTAATGCTGTAATTTAGAATTTTACTTTGAAAAGCGCAATTATCGACTTCACAAGATACCTATAAATTGAAATGGCATCGAAATTTTCGACTTCACAGGATATTTTTAAATAGAAATGGCATCCGGAATTTTACCATTCTTTAACACCTACACAAATTGTGGCTTAAATTCATAGAATTTGAAGCATGTGCTGTGATTTTGGAATGTGTAAAATGGAACTAACATACATAGTATTTGAGGTTAGGTATTTTGAGATTGGCCCTTTAATTGGCAAACAAATAGGCTTTTGAGTTCCTAACAAAGCTCGATGGTCTATGTTATAATGCGTTGACACTTTGCCAAGAAATTATAATTAAATGGTAATTAGAACGACTCTTGACAGGCTTACCAACACTGACATCTGACATTTTTCTTTAAATACAGCGTAAAAACGATCCGAGAATATGACAAAATAAATTAAAAATAAAACAACTAAACACAAAAATAGAATTTAGATCTTTGGTCTTAAAATTTGTTGATTAAACAATTGACTATGACAGTTAATGGCCAAGTCTTTTTGTTTTGTTTATATAAATATTTATAATCATATTTTGTGCATTACATTGGCATTAAAAATAGAACTCATGACGCGGATTTTCCTGCCTCAAGTTGTTCCACTTTTCAATACAGATGCAATTTAATTGTTAACTTTTCGAATCCCACGCACTTTGCAACATTCCTTGCATAGTTCTCCGCGATTCTCACGTGGGTCTTGACTTCAATTTTTGAACTGCAATTCGAATTCCGTCTGTCTGTCTGTCTGTCAGTTGCAGCTGTAAACGTAACTGGATTTGGGCCGGGCCTCAAACCACAGACACAGCCAACACACACACGAATTTTTGTATTTAGATGCCTTTTTTATTTCTTTTAATGAAATGTGCAAGCAGCTGCAGAAATTGGCAGCCATTGAAAATAAATATACAAAAAATACTAACAATACCAAATAAAATAAAAAAACGTCGCACATGCAATTTTATTTGTATACCCTGTAAGCTTTATAAATAGATAAACAAAAGTATTAAGAAAACTACAGTCGAAAGCATAATTAATATGCCGTATTCTAGTCACGAGTGCAAACTTAAAAAACAAAATTTATTAGTTAGGTTCAGTTCAGATTCTAACTTAAGAATTTAATTTAATTTTGAATTAATTAATTATGTAATTAATAAATTAATTAATTTTATTTATGTATATCCTAGCCAAACCTTCAGCAAATAGCATTAAGCGAACCGAACCGCTTCTGTGAGATTCGGTTCAGAGCTGAACAAACTGTATCGATTAAAAAAAACTACTGAATAGTAAACTATCCCAACAAGTAGTCAAGACTCTTGAGCAAGTTTACTTGTTTCAGTTTAATTTGGTTGATTGTGTTTCGCATTATTACAAATTCCAAGGGGCAGAGCAAAGAACATTGCGAATAATAATATTTAGTAAATACTTTTCTATTCATCTGCATACATACAGACAATTTTGCATGTGCATTGCAAAAGGAATATAAATATAAATACAAATATAACAACAATAACAAAAACAGCAAGAACAGCAGACCCAACAAAGTTGAGCATTTTAATTATGCAATCAACAGGCGCATACAGAAAAAAATTCCCAATGTTGTTCTTGTTGTTTTATTTTTTTGCTTTTATTGCTGCCGTTTTACGATTCATTTCATTTGGTATTTTTTTTGCGCTGTTTTGCATTTTTTTCATTCGCTGCGGCTGCTTTGCGCTTTTGATACGTCACAGGCAACACGTCGATTCCACTGAGAGCGCGAGTAACAGGAGTGTGTGTGAGAGAGAGATGGTGCGGGAGCGGGAGTGCGAAGTAGGAAGAGTAAAGAAATGAGAGCAAATGAAATTGAAATCAACTATTGAAATACTGTGATGAGTCTTCCTCTTTCCTGGCTGCTGTTGTTATGGCAACTTTTCAATACTTATTTGTATACCCTGTAATAATTGCAAGCGAGAATGAGAAGGATAGAACATTTGTACAGATGCAGAAACTGCCATTTTCGATACTGCACATGTATCGATATATCAATTTCCATGTAAGATACCTTTTTCAAAGTGGCCATATGTTATTAACCAGATTTTAGAGAAAAAGGGACCATTAAAATTAAAGCCAACTTTTTGAATGATTAGAATGAATGGGTTCTTAGTGTAAATTAATACAAATGTTCTGGTAAAATACTATTTGATAATTGCTAAAATATTAAACAAAGTACCAAAAGTACCAACTAACAAAAATATACAAATTTTGTTACTATCAACTGTGTCAGCCGTGATCTTATCAGTTTCTAACTTGATAATTTTCCTTATATTTAAGGAAATCTATTATTTCAAAAAGGCCAACATATTAATTTAGTTTCGTTTGTGTTTGAAGGATATCTGCTAGTCTAATACTATAGCATCTTGCAACCTTGTTTAAAATCATTAAATGACGTTGAATTGTGTCTTTCAAGTGGATTTGAAGTTAACTCCCTCACTCGGTCAGTTGGTTAATGGCACTTAAGCCGATTTTCACGCTTTGCCACAAGCATAACTGAATGCTAAGTGGGATGGGGAAGGCTGGCGAGGGGAGAAAAGGGTCAAGGGAGTGAGTCATGACCAACAACAGCTGACTGCGATTGCGATTGTGGCTTTAATGTGTCAGCATTCATTTGTAACTGAATAAATACACTCAAATATTCATTTACATTTATTGTATGACATGCAATTCACATGCAACGCATTTTATTCGCTTTGCAACTCGGTTGAATGGGATTCAAAGTGCTCGCTCTTAGCTTAACGAGTGTGACTACTACAACTCACACAACACTCATGAGTCATGAATAGGTTTCTTTTCTATTTAGATTGCATTTTATATTTATAGTAACCTTAGCTTATCTTATAAACAGTGTAGAAGGCAATCTAAAGTCAAAATCGTAATCGAAAATAAAGGAAATAAAAGATTCAACATCAGTTAATATGGTATATAGTGTGATTATAGGAATGTATAATCTATCTTTTTAAAAATGACGAGAGAATTAAAGATAACCTAATGCCAGGCAATCTGTATAAGATCTATTCCCCAATTTTTAAATTAAGATCAAATTAACTTAACCGATTTGCAAAACATATTTTAAGTAAAGATTATCCCCTACAATACTTAACTTAAATTCATAAATTTTGTAAGAAATTTACAAACATTTTGGCATTTAAAAGCTGTTTAAGGATTTCAAAGAGTTCAGTAAAAACGGAACCAATTACAATGCGGGTTGCTCTCTAAATTCATTCAAAAACTTTAAATTAATTTATTTAAAGAACTAGTTTTTCTGGCAGACGGGACCCTAAGTATAAATCGATTATCTTAAATTAGTTCCATAGAATTATAGATCGTTGGGTAACCGCAAACCAAATAAAACTATGTGAAAAAAGCCTGCATGCAAATTAAAGCAGCGACCAGGCACTCAGCAATTTATGGCAGGCGACTGCAGCTGCTCCCAAAGCGTAAAGAGGATAAAGCCAAAAGAGGAAGAAGCCAGTAAGAATCAGAAGTGGTAGAAAAAGTCAGAAGAATCGGGAAGAGAGCAGCAAAAAGCAGAAGTTGTTACCGCAGATAGCATAAAACGCGGCCGCAATTTGCTCACGCATCATTCAGAGAAGAACAAGAGACATTCCCCAAGTATTAACGCTTTCCCTTCCCCCCCCCCTCATCCCCTCTTGTCGGGGCCTCAGCTGCTGTGACTTTACCACCTGCCGCACTTGTTTATGGCCGCCGACTTGTTGGCGTCTCTTGCAGCAAGTGGACAGTGGGACAAATGGACGACGAAAGCGGAAACATGCGCATCAGAGCACACAGAAAATCAGCTTATAAAACAGGGAGAATAACAAGGAGAACAACGAGAAGAAGGAGAAGAAGAAGAAGAGGGAGAAGCGTAATAACAAGAAGAGGAAGAACGGCTCTAACATGGCTGAAATTCGCAATGTTGTTGTCGTCATCGTCATCACCATCATTATTATTATCATCATCAACTCATGAGCTTCATTTCTTTTTGCTTCATTTAAAAACTGGTTAAGTCGCAAGGCTCAAAGCAACCAGTTTATCTACAGAGAGTGTATATATACATATGTATACAAAAATATGTACATATGTGCATGTGTTTGTGCCGGGGAAGCCGCTTATTGTTACGTTCTCTCTCTCTCCATCCATCACCTTCTCCATCTCCATCTTCGAACTTTGCTAATTGTTGCCGCAAATGTTAATAAAAACAATTAACATGAATGAGTGTGTGAATGTGAATACTATGAGTGTGTGAGCATGAGCTCAGCCTTAGCTACTACTAGACAGACCTAATGGCAATTAATAACATTTATTTATTTTAAGTGCTTCACATGGCGTATGAGTAATATGCACCTATGACATCACAAGGCATGAAAGCTAAGACACTGCGTTAGATGAAATAGCAACACATTATTATAACTATACAGGGCATCTTTTAGTCGCATATGCTCTCTTATTTCCTGCTTTAATAAATTATTGCATACTTTAAGGCGTCCGCATTGTCAACAATCTGTAAAGCTGTGTCTTATCAACAACAACGTTCAAAGTGCAGCTCACTAAATTGCGATTAAAGTGCGAGTACGAGAACGAGTGTGAGTGTGAGTGTAAATACATTCATGAGTGCTTTACAACAGCCACAGAGCAAGACAACATTTCAGTTTGTGGTCACCGATAAGACGTTTAATCGTAGTGTATTTTGTAATTACGCGCTTTCCACATATGTACATTGTACATTATACCATCTATAAACGAGTAGACACACATATAAATATATTATATATATTCATATGCTTATCAAAGAACAGCCACAAATTGTGCAAAAGGCAACTAACTGCGCAGCCCACAAAGGCAATTAATAACAATGGCTGTGTGCTCGACTAGATGATACTCTGCAGCCAAGTGTGTGGTGGTTTGATAAAAAAGTACTTCTTTTTAAGAATGATGGAAGTAAACTGCATTAAATGAGTGTGCTTTATTTAAAGATACTCTGTAATGCTATAAAATATTCTTTTTCTATTTCCATACTTCGTACTCCTTACTGCAGAATTGAATAATTTTGATATTTGAGCCTAAATTTTAAATTATCAGAGTATGGAGACAGCTCTTTATAAAACTACCTAAAATGTGATAGGAAAATTCTAAAAAATAGTTTATTAAATTACACTTCAAATCTAAATCAAAACTTTGCTTTCTTGGTTATTTCAGCTGCAAACAGCTTTTTTATAGTCACATAGGGTATAAAAGACTACGACTAGAGAATGGATATGTAAAATGTGAAATAATGATGAACACTCAAAAGTGCGTCATTTAAACCGCCTACATCTCCCCTTCGTACTAAACAACCAGAGACAGATTTACATAAGTACAAATTGAATGAACGTCAAGCTCTTGTTGACGTTATTATTTATTATTTGTCATATTTATATAGAATATATATATATGTATGAATGTATGTATGTATATGCTAGATATACATTTATTTGTTTATGTGCCTTCATTGGGAATTTCGCCACAATTTGCAAAGTGATTCGATTTTATTTATAGAACATTTAACATTGTCTATGCGTTTATATTTTTCATTTGGCGCAGACGAAACTTGTTTCGCCGAAATGCTCAAATATTTTGGCATGTGTGCGTATACTTATGTAGATGACTATATGCCAGGCAGACACACATTTTAAAATTAGCAAAACATCGCAAAAACGTTTGCTTGTAAACATTTCAGAATATCGAAAATACCTATATATAATATAAAATATATACATATATTACTTTCTTGGCCTCCACTTTTCTCAACCAATTTTCTTGTATATATGTATATTCTACTGTTGTTGTTATTACTCTATTGACCAAGTATTCATGTGGTTAAGGGGGTGGGATTCTATTCACTTGACGTCACAAATTGAAATGTCAGTGTCAAAGCGTGGGGGCCTCGACATTTAGTATAAATAAAAGATTAACCCGACTTTTCTTTTGTTTTTTTTTTTGGCAGCTGAAAGAAAACGAGTGCATTTTCAAAGTTTGCTAAACAAAAATAAATGATTTGGCCATAAATTATATTCGCCTATATAAATATCTGGGGCATTCAGGAATTTTTAAAGATAATCATAAAATAAGATATTTTATTTCATGCTCTAAATTTATTGCTTATTAATTTAACGATTTTTTTATATTTCAGAATCCACAGTGAATTCGCGTAAAAATGCTTTGGAAACGTCACGCGAAAAACTAAAAGGTAAATTGAATAGATATCCTATTAATATATCTACAGAAGCATTCGATAATTCTATTAGCTGTATCGATAACTGAAATAATGGCATATCTGGCATACTTTAGGTTTGCCCTTCTTTAGATTTGTGCAACTATCGATTTATATTATCGAATCGAATTTCTTGAATCATTTCTAATGCATACTTGCTTTATTGGTTTTCTGACATGCATTTATGAGATGATTGATTTATATTATCGCATATTTTCAGTTTGTCGTTTTATCGGTTATCGTTATCTATATGGGTAGTTACCGTTATTTGTCTGCACATGTAGTAGGCTGACTCACTGGGGATCTCAGCAAACTGTACTCAAAAACACGCGTATTTAATGATATGACACTCACAAAGAAAGTGAAAAGAGATTTACGATAAGAGATATGATGTATGTTTGTATTTTATATCGTTGACCTTCATAATGGATCTGTCGATTTCCAATATTTTATCAGTGACAACCGAATTGAATCCCCCACATGAAATTCCCAGTATATCTTCCCCTCTCTCACTCTCTTTCTCTCTCTTCCGCTGTGGCAGTTCGTTTCCTTGGGTAATGCCATTTAATACAGTTATTATGGGTCTGACAAGCACCAGGCAATTACACATATAGACAAGCACCCATTTATACTCCATATAAATACTATATATATGTCAATGCTCGGTAATATTGATAAAAATGCGTGCACGGAGTGTGAGTGCTTGTGTGTGTGTATGTGTGTGTATCTGTGTGAGCATAAAATAGAATTCATTTTAGTTGATAAAAAAGCGAATGGCGTGATTCATGATAGAAGTAGAAACACACACACACACGCATAAAATAATAATAATAAAATATGCGTTGCCAATGGAAAGTCATATACATTCTTATAAACAATTTAATGCGTATCAACAAAAGATTATGGTATAAGCAAATAAACCCTGTACATATACAGACATACATACTCTCACACTTGTAGACTTATGGTCTTTTATTTATTTAATTTTCCTATTTTTTTTGCTTTTGGCTTTTGCCTTTTGCCAGCAGCTGCTTTTGCCATTTCACTTTCATTATCAATCGCACTGATAACAAGTTACGTGACGTACAAACAGATACGTTATGATACCCGTAAAAATCCCAGGGCAATGAAACTAAGATTGGCCCAAACAAAGCCGAAACGGCAGCATAATTTATTAAAATTAAGTTTTTTTTAATTAGGCAGAAAATTACTCCAATATGCGATAGAAGATATCAATTAAGTTACAAGGCGGTAAAATATCTAACCAGAAACTTATTATTTGAACTGAGATAAATTTACTTCCAATTTATTTATTTATTTATTTATTATTTTACTTATTTATTTATTTATTTTTATTTATTTATAAAACCTTATTTCCTTCATCTATTTATTTTAAATAATTTTATTTTATTTTTTAAATTTTTTTAAATGAGGATTATCCGTGGTGTATGAATCTAATCGATTTATAGAATCACATATTAATCTACACTAGATAAGACAATGTTAATACCTATAACTAAAAATAGTAATACATTGATTTCTCTGCTTCAGTAAATAACTATTCCAAGAACACTTCAAATCTAATTAGGATAAGCGGATCAACTGCTTGTAACTGTTGAAGGTACAAGGATATTGAATTGCAATTTGTTGTCCTTAAACCGTTTAGGTATCGTTGTTGTTGGGTATAAATGGCCAATGACATCTCCGGGGTTTTCCACAGAAGCGATTGAGCACCCGATGCAAGGATGAAAGGATCTATTCTACCTGCAAGGACTTTAGCTAAATGTTGTCAAGTGACCTGCCTGCAGGTCTGTTGCAGTCAAGTGGCTTTAATATCCTTTTTGGGCCAAATGTCAAGTACTATTCTGTGCTCTGGCGCTTTGATGCCTGATTGATGATTTTATGGGTTTTACCCGCTAAAAATGTAATTTTAATGATGCCATTTTGTCTGGGATTTGCAGTTTGCAGTTATTGTGCAGGTAAAAAGCTGCTCAAAATCCATTGACGCAAGTCATTAAGCTGTCTCGCTGCTGTCTGGGGCTACACAAAGTATCTTTTAGCTGGTGGCAACAGCTGCTGCTGCTGCTGCTGCTACAATGCAAATATGCCAACCGAACCAACTGAAATAAAAGATGCAGATACAAAGATACAGATACAACACACAGTCACAGATACAGATACAGATACTAGCAGCTGAACATTCACAGCATATTTTCAGTGGCGTCGCAAGTCTGCGATCGTTTTATTTACTTGCCCGTTTGATACTTATAAAAGCGTTTTCATAGACGACAAGAAGTGGCAAGGAATGTCTCTAAGTGTCTGTGTGTGCGTGTGTGTGTAAATGTATCTGCGTGCCACGCTAGCTGAAGCTACACATGTGTGTGCACAGTCGCCCAACTGGCGATTCCCAATCAGCAGCCAGAGAAGCAGAAACATCAGCAGCCGCCAAGGCGAGTCCACATAGATAGACAGAGGCACACACATACAGTGCATCAAAAAAGTGTTGCCACAACTCTAATATTTATTGTTTTATTTTATAATAACTTTGAAAGCAATTAATTTCTAAAAAAAAACTAAGACTGCACTTTAATGAAGTCATCTTTTTATAATTAATTAATAAATATATTTTTAAATAAATAGAAAACATTTGTAAATCAATATATTATTGGAAGAATTTTAAAACGTAAGGGTGAAATTGTAACTAGATAACCTTTTATATCATAACATTATATGTATTTATACGTTATTTAAAAAAAACTGTATATCAAAAAAAGTGCACAGTTTTTAAAATGTCAGGGTGCAATTTAAATAACCCAACTTTTTATGAAAAAATCTATCAATAAATAATACGCTATTTAAAAACAATAGAAACTAATACTGTTTTTACACTGCCGCATCATTGTCGAAGATGCGGAAAAATGATGCGCGTCGTTTACACTGGAGCCGCATCTTTTTTTGACAATGTAAAAACAGTATTACTTACCACGTTTGTTTACCTTAGTAGGCCGAATAGTTGAAAAATGATGCCGGCCTACTAAGGTTAACAAACGATACCCCCCCATCGATACCCCGAAAAATTGCAGTATTAAAAAAATACTAACAGAATACGGCAACACTTGCCAATGATGCGTCGCATGATTTAAGATGCGGCCGCATCATTGTCTTCTTCTATCCACAGGGTTCATATGGGCATCATTGCCGCATGTTCCGTTTAACGGAAAAATTCAATGATGCGGCCCAGTGTAAACACAGTATAACTGTATGTCAAACGAGAAACACTTTTAAATTTTGAGTTATTGAATAATCAAAGTATCTCTCAGATAATTAATCATAAACAAATATTATAACAATAAAATATTGTTACACTTGAAAAGTTCAATGAATATTAAATTTTACCTTTATTTCTATACATCTAACATCAGAATATCTTTCAGTTAGAAAAACAGTGACCAAAATTTACAAAACTACTTTAACATTATTATAGAAAAAGTAAAATATAATTGTTGTACCAATACTTTATTGACTCACTGTGTGTGCACACACAACAACTAGAAAAACAACAACAACATGACACACAATGAACTCATGCATTGCGTTGATACATCCAACACAACAATCTAGTGAACTATACGTAGAACCAGAGAATTATAATCGAGTGATAGACAACACAGTGCGACGCCAGGGCAAACACACACTCACACACACACACAATAGACTCATACTCATACATACACATACAAATACAAAATACTCATTGGGAGGCCAGCACATGGTAAATGTTGGGCGCACTGTGAATTCGATTTATTTTTTTTTGTATTTTGCGTGTTTTATAAACACAAACCAACGGATATTATTCAAATATGCCCAATAAACGTGAATGTTGTAAATAAATATTCACAACTTAATACTGCTATTACACATGAATTAATTGGTTGCAATAAAAACTTTTGCTGAACTGTTTCATTTAGGCATAATATAATACAATTCATTTTAATTTAAATGAAATTACAATTAGTGACCTACTAAAAAATAACTCACAAATTATTTCATTTAGGCATAAATAAAGTTAATGAAATAAATAGGTTATTTATCTACATATTTGAAATTTTATAATTATCATAGGAATTTGAAATGTTATTTGTTAATGTTTGTCAGTAATCAAATAATGAATAATGAATTATATTTGACGTAATATGTACAGAAATTCATGTCAAATTCAACGATATCGATTAGATAAAATTTAATTGGACTATAAAACAAGGGACCTAAATAATGCAACAGTTACACATGTTTAAACTTTGTAATATTTTAATTCTTTGTGTATCTCAAGTGAGTTAATTTATTAAACACTTTACTTAAACATTAATTACAATTGTAAAACAATACAATATTTAAGAGTACTCTAAGTGTTCATATATTATTTTCAGTTGACCACAAACTTTTAGATCAGGTTTGATTGTAATTCAAATTAAAGTTGAATATATTTTATTGTAATTTCTTTTTCGAAATCGTAAACTTTGTAAGCATTGAGAATTCATATGGATTTCTGAGCGTTTTGCACGCTTTCAAGTTTCTGCTGGGAATTGCTAACGCAAGCGTAGTTGTCAATTCGCCACTTAGTCAGTTGGTCGGTCAGTCAGTCAGTCAGTCAGCCAGTTAATCTGTCTGCGTATGATCGAAAAATGGCTGTTGGCAGTCCAACCACAGTTGTAGCCCCAGTGTCAGTCTCAGTCTCAATCGCAACCAGCTGCCAATGTCCAATCGCTATGAGTGCAGATACATTTCACATACAAACATACATACATACATACTATATGTGTACATAGATACGAAATACAAATATGCAAATGCTCATGACGTGCGCGCACTTAGCGATTGTTGTTGTTGTTGTTGTTACTTCTACTAGTTTTATGGTCTGGCAGCCATCGTCATTCATAGACAGATAGACATACAAATAGATATAGATACATATATAACAAACTGTTGTCGTTGGTGTTGCTTTTGCCTGGTTGAATTGTGCAAATATTAACCGAAATTGACACTGTTTATACCCCGTATCATAGGGTGTATACTGCTACGAGAACTGTGATCTCAACGATATCTTTAATATTATGTTCATATTTCCATAATGTACTCGATTTTTAAAGTCACATAATCTAGCTATTTATATTAAAGGATACGTAACCCATTAAGAATATTATTCCTTTTAAATTAGAGTACAATACAGGGTATCATTAATTGGTACACGCTTCGCTTAAGCATTTTTACATGTTTTTTCCTGTTTTTGGTTTTCTGTCGTTGTCTTAAAATAGACCCACAGCAAACGTTGCCTGTCAACAAATGAGCAATCAACGTGTTATAATAGCCAACTTTAGTGGCCTGTTCGAAACGACCGTCAACTGTGACTCGCTCGGTCCTAACTCTATTTGTATCTAGTATGTGTATACTATATATACCTATTGCCAGCTCTTTCTGTCTCTAAAGTTTGGCCACTTGACTCAATTGACAATTTTCTCTAATGGTTTTTGACTAATGTTGACTAAGGTCCACGTTTATATAGTGCTGACGCATAGAGACATTAGTTGGCCTCCAACAAGTCTGAGCCATGGAAGCCCTACTAGGAATGACACTCTCAACTGGAATGACAGATAAAACCGCCCACAAAAATATGAGTGAGACCCAGACACATGATAATAGATGGAATTTATTAAACTGTAAATATGGGGTTTTCACGTCACGATAAATCACCAAATTTTCTAAAATAAAAAATTAAATACATTTAATTATATTACCTTCCACAGTAATTTATTCTATGCTTAACTTACAATTAACAAAATAAATAGATTCTATTAATAACTATTTTCTTTTCTTCTTCACTTAATCCTATATTAAAAACGACGACGCTCAAAATTATGCAATGCTTAATTAGACGCAACATGATTGACCGTTTTTGTTTGTATTTGTATTTGTATCCAAAAATGGCAACTGTTACAAGAACTGGCAAAAGCAGGACACAACAATTAGAAAAAATATGGAAACAATTATTAAGAAAGCGGGCAGAGAATAGGACCAATAGCTTTATATTTAAAGTTTTAAGTGTTAGTAAATAATATTTTTCGTAAACGTAAAGTTTTTATATGACTTCCTTAATCTTACAGATTTCTGGAGAAGGAATGTTTGAGTTAGTTTTATAAAACCATATGTCTAACCGGAAAAGGGCTAAATTGGCAGCACTGATTTGTACATGTATGTGTGTGTGAGCTTATGAGGCGTAACGCAATCTCGACTTTGGCCTGTCAAAGCTTTACTGACACCCGCTCAACTTTTGCTCAACTCATTGAGCACAAAAGCCAAACACAACAAAGCTCAACAGGTCATCACATGTACATACGCATGTATGCAAGTATCTGTGCGTGTGTGCTTACACTTATAAGTGGGTGCCTACTCTCCCTCTCTGCTTCTCTTGCTCTCAGCCACCTTCTCTGTTCACATTTTTTGCCATATGTACATTCAATTAGTTTTGATTGTCGCTTCGCTTTCGTGCATTTCACGTCGTTGCTGCTCAATTAAAGAAGTTAACTCTATTGATTACGTTTAATATCGACGCAACGTCGACGCTAGCATTGCCTGAGGCCGATCCCCAGACGTTATAAGAGTTCAAACCTGTTTCATCAACAACAACTCGAGTGCAGCAACAACAACAACAACATTCAAATCGTGGGCAGTTGTTGTTTTGAGGGGCATGTGCACGAGCGAGCGGTAATAATAACAAAGTTGGAGCCGACAACGTCGCCAGCATTGCTGAACTGTCCAGACATGATCACGTCGTCGTCGTCTTTGTTATTGTTGTTGTTATTCATGTTGTTGCTGTTGTGTTGGCTCCACTGATTGTTTGTGCTTTGCTTGTCCGTCTGCACTGAAGTCGCCACTTTGGCGGCACTGTTCGATCGTAGCTTCTGGTTGCAATATTCCCCCGCCTCTCTCTCTCTCTCACACATCTTGTTTCTTATTTTGCTCTCTCACTGCTTCTCTCTGTCTCTCTCGGCTTTGCATCGGCTGTTTTATGTTGCGCTTAATGGTTTCATTTGGCGGCTGCCGTTGTATATGAATGTGTTTGTATTTGTATATGCCTGTATATCGATTACCCAATGCGTGAATGAATACGAAGTCGCACAGTGGGAAAATACAGTGGATAAGCTTGTGTAAACAAATAAATATATTTGACAAAAGCAAAGATACTATCGTCTGTTTGATATTTTCGTACATAACATAACATTGTTTAATACGTGTTTGTTTTCTTAATTATTTAAGAAAAGAAAAGTACACTTTTTATTACAAGAATTGGTCTTAAAATTGACCATAAAAAATTATTATAAGCTAATCTAGCGGTGTTTCCCACTGTGCGTCGTAAACGCTGCAGTTTTGGGGCCACTTGTGTCCATTGCAAAGGCTCCCGCACTCGCACGCACACACACGCAACTGTGTTAATTGTTGAATGCATGTATCTATGTCTGTGTGTGTCTATGTTTATTTTTAAGTCAATCGGTTCGAAAGACGTTTTATTGCCTGTAATCAATCGTCGCGTGCATGAGTGATGCAGAGAGAGAGAGAGAGAGAGAGAGAGAGAGGATTGCTCACATTACATACAAATCTACATATGTACAGACTTACATACATATACAGATGAACATGCACATCAGTGTTGAATGTGTAGCCAGCCCGTTCGTCATGGTTTTATTGTGTTTATTGATTAGATTGTTTACCTTTTTTGTGATATCATCAACGGTGTTTCTGTCGACTCTTATCGTACGTCAACTGTCTAAATATGTACATACATATGTATGTAAGTGTACAGTGTACACTGTACATCATACATACGCATGCACATTAAAACTATTTCTGTTTATTTAAGTTTGTGCGATTGTGATGTGCATTGCCGATAGGCCGTCTTATCGATTGGCTTCCGTTCCGATTTGCGTTTGATATTTGGGTCTCTTGGCTAGACAAAGAGACCACGCTGATTTGTTGCTGCTGTTGTTGTCAAGTCAGTTGGGATTTCTTTTTTTTTGCAGATAGTCAAATAAATACGAAAAGCTTGCAGAAGCGCAATTTTGTTCATGTCATCGATACTATTGCGATAATAAGCGAAGTTTAAAGCACAGTAAATTTAGTACTCTTACATTTATTTATTTATTTATCTAATGTCAACCAAAAGCTGTTGACAAAAGATTATTACAAATTAAAAAAACCTCAGAAATTAACATTTCATTAAGTATTACAATTACTATTAGTATGATCAGGGAATTTCTGAAATCATGTTTAAGCCATGTTGATAGTGTAAACTTATTCGAAATTAAACAAGAAACTATCAATGTTTAGAATACTCTCACTTGTTTCGCAGCTCCTATGTAATGTTATCGATGAGCAGTTGCGAATACGGCGACAATTACCGCAATCACAAAAATTAATACTATCAGTTACCGGCTATTTCTTATTCCAATCGTAACGTAACTGTACTTGATACACATTAAAAATAACAATTAAAAGGCGTCTTCTAGTCGAACCAAATAACGTTTCAAATCAGCTATTAAGGGCAATATCAGCAGACAAATATTTAGCACTCACACACAAACAAACATTAAGCCAATAAAAAAAATCAATCAACACCAAACTCGCATGTTCATCCAACAATAACAACATTTAAAATTTGCGAATGCCAAAAAACAAAAACACAAAAAAGAATCTGATATAAATTAACGCAAAAACCGTTCAGGCAGAAGAGAGCAACAAAATATTTAGTAAACCTCCCTCCCCCTCACACCCAACAATTCATTCGTCGACGCATCTGAAAATGGCGCACTAAGAAAAAGAAAAAAAAACAACAAATAGCATACAAAACAAAAACAAAGTCAATTGATCTAATAAGCCAAGAACGCGGCGGCGCTCACTCATTTAAGCAACAGCCCCAACGAGTTCTTTTATTCGCTTTTGCTTATGCTACAACAAACACCAACAACAACAACAACAATAGAAAAATTGCGCGCGGGGTGTTTTGGGGCTTCCCTGAGCAACAAGCAAGCGAAGCATACATACATATGTATGTATGAAATAAACACACAGACACTAGCCTACGCATATACAGACATACATACATACATACATACATACATACAGTAACGAGCACGACGCGCAACAGTCGACGACTTGGCACTTGCTGACTAGCCTGTGCTTGTTGTTGTTCTTGGTTTCGTTGTTGTTGACGGCGCTGCGGCGACGACCAGTACATACGCTTGTTCGTATCATGCACAGGGTCGGCTCAAAGATGTTGCGGGTTCTTAAATAATTTATTTACCATCAATTAAAAGCAGTTGGCTAAAGAAAATCATTTAAGAATTTTAAAAAGGAAATTAATGATAACAAATAAAAGATTTCAGAAGTAAGATACTTGAAAAATATATAGCTTAAATTAAGAAAGAAAAATTAAATAATAGGGTAAGGTATTATTTGAGTGCATTTAATGTGTATACTTTTTTCGAAAACGCTTCCATAGATTGCTAACGATAGTTTATAACTAGGCATATGCAGAGGAAAGGATTTATCTAACCAGAGGTTGAGCCCCTTTGGGCGCGTTGTTTAAGTAACCGCAGCCGCTCGCACACACTATGACGTCGACAGGCAGCAACAACAACAGTAGCAACAGTTGATCGAACATTCGAAGATCGAACGTCGTGCTGTTAAGTTGGCCTGCCCGGAACGGAACGGAACGCAGCGAAAAGCGAACACAGCAATAGGCGCTCGGGCATGAGTAGTGAACATAAACAAATAGCAAATAAAAATAATAAGAAACCACAAAAGAACGACACAACGGGCAACAACGTGTGTGTAGGCGAGAGAATACGACAACGAGTGCGAATGTGAATACGAGTGACAGTGCGTCCCCAACAAGTTTTGCATTAATCAAATTAGATCACAGCAGCAGCAGCAACAAATGGTAAAGTGAGTTTTTTGTAAAGATTGAGTTAAAGTTTAAGTTTGAGTCGCATGTGCGCAGCAAATGAAAATGAATGTCATAATATGCTAATAAATCAAATATTCAAAATACAAAGTGCAAAAGTCGTTACGTTACGTTTCGTTTCGTTTGAATGCGTGTATTGTTTGAAGGCTTATGTGTGTGTTGTGTAGCGATATTTAATTAGAAAATGAAAAGCAACAAATCGTTTATAAGCGAGTGTGTGCGAGTGCAGGAATTCCAAGAAATTTTGTGAAAATTCAAAATAAACAAAGTCAAAGCCAAAGCAACGGCGACAGCGACGTTTTGTAGCGCGCCACAAAAAAAGAACATCAACGATAATAACAACAACAACAACAGCAGCAACAGCGACAACAATAAACAGGGCAACCCCCGCTGTAGTAGTTGTAGTTGCTTTTGTGGCGTCGTGATTTTGATTTTGAGGTCTTCTCATCTTCATCTTTGCCTCTTCTGAGTTCAAAAGCAACAACAAAAACAAATGTGCTCGGGTGAGTAGCAACAGCAGCAGTAAAAGAAAAGGAAGCAACAGATAGAAAGACAGACAGAGATAGAGGGTGTGAATCAGTGATGCCAACTATTAAACAAGGACAAATCGACAAAAAAAAAAGCGGAAAAAAGGAATAACCAAATTGGGAAAAAGGACAGAAAATAGCACAGTTCTATGTTAAAAGTGTTGGCTTTTAATAGATGTTGAATTTCGGAAACTATTAAGAAGTGACTTTATTCATAACATGGAGTGTATATAGACTTTGTTTGACCATAGTTTCAAAAAGGACAGATTTATCCATTAAAAGGTTTAATTTGCAACACTGATGCATAAGCATGTGTCATGCTGTGCGCTCAATTTCACGTTGCAGCAATAAGGAACACATTGGACTTGAACTAAATACTCGGAGCTCTCACAGTCTTTCACTCTATCTCTCTCTCTTTCTCTACCTGCATGGCGAAGAAACGTAAATTAAGCCGGCGCCAGGATACCTGCCGTCGACAACAGCGACGACGTCAGCAGAGAGACGCTGTTGCAGTGAGAGCGAGCGAGACAAAAGGCTTGCAACGTCATTGACACAGCTTAAAGGGCAGGCAAAACGGCATAGAACAAAGCAACTAAACAATGAGACGAAAGGTGGAAATCCACTTAAGAGCATAACAAAAGGCAATGCTGCACTGTGGGGTGTGTGTAGCACTTTCGAAAGAGAGGGACAGAGAGTAGTGTGTGAGGGAGAGAGAGAATGAGAGATGTCCCTGTAGCTATGCTGAAGTGTTGTGAGAACAATTAAGCATGCAACAGTTACTGCCTATCTGTGTACGTGTGAGAGTTTTGAGGAATGCCCTGAAATGAAAATTACGACACATGTTTACGGGTCTCGGATCTGGGCTTAGGCAACCCCTGACCTTGACAACAGATACAAGATACATGATACGTAGCTACAGATATGCATAGATACAGATACAGATACTGCGTGGGCGCAAATTCCATCAGGCAGACCATGATAATTTTTTGCTTCGAATACAATTTTAACTGTTCATTCAAGCGTGAGCATCATTATTCACACTCACACATATGTATCTATACACAACCATTAACTATAGATTTCGGTTTGTTTAACTCTTTAATGGGAAAACGACCAACAAAATCCAGTTTGGCAAGCATTTTGTGCACGCTACGTAAGCGTTTTTAATTTAAAACATATTATAATTATACACTACCAACAAATACTAACCTTTTCTTACAAAGTTTGTCAACTCGTAGAGATTATTTCATGATTTATCAATATATCAACGACAACTGTCGTCAATTTAAACGGTTTTCTTTAACAAAACTAATTACGAAATCAATGAACTTTATTTCATAGAGTATTTGTTCTTCGGCACTCCCAAAAATACTTGAATATTCTGTCTTGTTTTGGTTTTAATTTCGTTTATTTATTTTTTTGCTAATATGCAAAAGTCCCCACACACTCAAAAGCAAATATACATGGCATTTCCGTCCTTCAAATGCCACAAAACCAAAGAAAAAAATATATATATTTATTAAATATGAAAGAATGCTTATTATTATTGTTATGTATATCTTCACACTTTTCGCTTGACTTGAGACGTTTTAATTTTGTGTTCTCTTCTAATTATTTATCTTCTCAAAAGAAATGACTTTGACCACTATTATTTATAAACATTTCGTGACATTAAGTTGAAATAAAGCATTCAACTTTGTGAATGCCCTTCCTCTCTCACCCCTCACAGTTATATAATTTAAGATTGACAACCGAATGATTAACAATTAGTTAACTATCTATTAAAGAAAATTGACTGAAATATATTTATTTGTATTGTTCCTGTCATAAAGTTAACACAAAAGGCAAACCGAAATGTGTTAACTAAAATGCCAAATAGTAGACATGTCTATAATTATAACAATAGCTCGAGCTAAAACCTATAGATAAATTGCGTACTGGCTAAATAAAAACACTTGAATGTCGTCTTACGTAGTTGGTCATTTAAAAATAAATTTTCTATTTGTTTAATACAGCGAAAAGTGGAAATAGAAATACAGAAAATTCAAATCAGATGAAATTCCCCATGCAGAAGAGAAAGCAAAAGTCAAATAGACAAGAAAAAAAAACAGAAAACAACTAAAACACATAAATGGGCTATGGCTATACTTATCGAGCATACACATATATATATCACGATATAGCAGAAAATACATAATCGAGGAGTCTATTATTTTTTCGTGTTTTCCGCCTGATCTCAGATGTTTCGTATGTAAACAAAAATTTGGCTAGCAATTATTTAACACTTTTTGGCGCAGAATTCTATTTATAAGAGAACTAAAGTTTTCTATTTATGTTTATTTCTGAACAATTATACGTAGAAATCGTTCGTGGTCGCTTTGAACTTGTTTCAAAATGTCTGCCACATTTGTTATTATTATTTTCTGTTTTGCTTTTCAAAATTATACGCATTTGAAAATTTTCTACGTTCAAATTTATAATTCTAAGATTATTGACCAATTGAAGGAATAAGAAAATAAATATTTTCCATTCGTTTCCATTCTAGTTTCTAATGAAAGAAATTCATACATATATAATCTTAATGTTCCGTTTGGTTTTGATTATCGCCACAAAATCCTAGAATTGCATTCCATAATATACATTTAATTTGTAGATATAAATAATTGTTCAAGATCTATACTATGAATTCAAAGTGCAGTGCCAAAAAATCAGTCAGTTCTCTATACTATATATATTTTATATTTAGTATACACAATATTTGAGTAAATAATCGGATATATATGTATGTCTATATCTATGTATATGTATGTATATGTTTAAATTGGAACCTTGGCACTGGTCAGAGATTTTTAAGGCGAATTTCTAACAGATTTTTACAAATATTTTCTTGACGTCAAACATTTTGGGAATTTCCGCGCCAGAAAAACTAATTTCGACAAAAGTCTTGTGAATTTCAACGTTCTATAATATGTGGTAAAATATGCGCTAATCTTAAATCATTGCTTACTCATCCGAGATTGCCATAGATTAGAACTAAGCGAAATTGTCTGGCTGCTAATTAATTTCATTTAACTATGAAATTAGTCTCGCTTGGATAAGAACATCTGAGAAAAATGCATGTCAAGCTAAATCTTTCTGAAATTCCATCTATAAAAAGAATTAGAGAAACTTGTTAAGATTAAAAGCATATTATCTTTACTGTCCGGGGTCCATTCGTTGCCGCATGATAAGTACGTATCTTATCTAATTAGTATGGTTAACTTAAAACGTACCTTGACCTCTACCACTTTTGACAAAGAACGTATCATTATTTGAATTCGGATTAAGCCAACGATAAGCACTTCAAAAATTAATAAGACCCATATGAACACTAGTTTATTATCAGTTAACTGGAAAAATCTAAACGTAATTCTCCTTTTCAAATAATTTATCAGCGAAATTAAAGCGAATTTCATGTGTATTATTTTGATTTCAAGATTTGTTTATTTCAAGCCACTGGAAACCCATTTAAAAGTAAACAATATATAGAGTGGGAACACTGGCTATGACTTTTCAAATTATCAGCAAGAGTGTTGCCATTCTAACTATTTAATAGCTAAACCATAACTATAGAGAGCTACTTTAAAGTCGAATTTGTTGCTAAAAACTACCCATTGCAAAATTGTTTTAAGTATTTCGGAGTCTGACAAATTGAATTATTCTGTAAATTAAGTAGTTGATGTCGAAAAATTAACGTTTTCTATTATTAGTATTAGAAGTATTAGAAGACATACACAATATTCTTAACATTAGCTTACAAAGCTTGAAATTGTGGCAACACTGATCAACAACTGTTGCATGCACACACGTACATATGCATGTACATATATGTATACACAAATACATGTGTAATTGCTTTGCCTTTTGTGGTCAACGCGAAAAGAAGATGGTAAGAAGAAGAGAGCGACGATCGTTAGCGCTGCTTAATCGCATTAATTTGATTTCCGACAAACACTCAAGTGTTGCTGAGTGCGACAGCAACAACAATAATGAGCTTGCTAGTGTACGTCATAGGCCACAGCGAATACCAAGAGAAAGAGACAGAGACTCACCCGACACAGAGTGTGAGCAAAAAAAGCGCTTATCAAGCGCTCTAGAAAGCTTTAAGAGTCTGTTGCATTTGTGTTGGTGTCATATCGCCCGCGTCGATGAAAACAAGTAGCGCTGTCCAAAACACAGGCCCCAATCGACACAAACACATACTTTCATACATGCACAAACAGACATACATACATCTATACTCGACACTCAACAAGCAAAACTCGTTTGCAACCAGGCAACAACAAAACGAGCAAAATTATTAAAAATTTTAGCTTGATTCATGCTCACACACACATATGCATGTACTAACATACGCACACATGCCCACTCTCACATAAATATAAACAAATGCAAACAACAACAACTACAACAAAATCTACGACAACAACGACGACGACGACGATGATGGCGGGTTTCCTCGTTTCTTGTGAATTGACTCAATATAAAATACACAAAAGCAAAGCGCAGGCAGCGTCGTCAGCCCTCTGCGACAGCGACGCCAGCGGCGGCGACAGTGTTGTCAAGTTGTTTGGATTAGTCATGTTGCTTGTATACATACATATGTACATACAAACATACATATGGTATAAAGTGGACTGAGTAAGAGTAGTATTGAAAAACAGGCTACATACCTCGCCACATGGCTGCTCGTGCTCCACTCGAGTGTGATGAGAGTGAGAGAGTGCGGAGGGGAGACTCTTTATTCGTGTGTAGACAGCTGCGGCAACTCTAGTCATTTGGCGCTCTCACACGATCGCGTCGCTCTCAGACATACGAACCTGTATACATGTTTGTGTATGTCTGTATGGTAGCGTATGTTGGTGTATGTAGCAATTATTATTTTATTATCACTTTTTTTCCACTGCTTCGTTTTGTGCTGTGTTTCTACATTTTAAATGCTTTTGTTGTTATCGTTTCGTCGTTGCTGCTGGTGCTCCCAGACCTTCCTTAGTCAGCAAAAATTCGCATATGTATTTATTGGTTGGGGGGAGAATGCGAATGCGAATGTGTGTGTGCGCGTGTTTATGGCGTGGCGCACACGTATGTGCATGGCTGTGCAATTGTGTGTGTATGTGTTTGTACGTACGTAATCAACAATAGCGTGGCTACGAGAGCTGGCGACAGTCTTTGTTGTTGTATTCCCCCACTTCGCGTCACCTGTTGTTGTTGTTGTTGTTGCTGTTATTGTTGGGGGCTGCGTTTTTGCTTGATTTGATCATTTCTCAGCAGCGTCAGCCGACCCTGTGCTTACTTTTGATTGACAATTGCAACAGTGTGCGAGAGTGCGAATACAGCGGTATGCGGCGTTGACGTTTTGTTGTTGCTCCCTCTCCCTCTGCCATTCCCTTTGGCGCGCTCAATTATTTGATTATTGTATTTTTTTTTGCTTCTTTCTGCTCATTTCTGCTCGTGTCGCTGCCTATCTTTGCGCTTTCGAGTATTTTGTGTGTGTGTGCTTTTGTTTTCGCGCTGCTCTTTCGCCAGTTAGTCGCGTCGCGTCGCTTCTTCGTTTTCTTTTGCACACTCGCACACCACACTGATTTGTCTGGTTTGTGTTTTTGTTGTTATTGCTGCTGCCGCTGTTGCTTTTGCCACTTGGGCACTGGTCTTTGAATGAATTTTTCAGCTTGCCTCGTCTAGTTGTCTTTAACTGTTTCATGCTCGCTGGTCTCGCTCGTTCGTTTGTTGTCGCGAGCGCCTTGTCGATGGACACAAATTTTTGATTTTGTACTGTCGTCATATTTTTTCGGTTTCCATTCTCAATTGTTTGGCACAGTCCCCCGATATTGTTGCGGTATATCGATAGCTGTTAATATTATCGATTCCAGTTACTATTGATATTCACAGTGAGCGATTACTGAGTCACAGGTACGACGACAAGTTTTGCATATTGCACTCTATTTATATGCAATGCAAATAAGTGAACTGTGACTGTGCTTGTGTGTGTATGCATGTGTTCATCAGTTTCTCAGTTTGTCATTTCCTTGCCCACTTTTTATATCAGACTTTTTGGCTTCATTCGAATTTCGTATCATTTCCGCGAATTTTAGCGCGCCTCTTATCCATTCCAACGGAATATTTGAATGCTTGAGTGAATAAATACGTTAGCCGCTAATAAATTTACAAAAGCTAAATGGCTGAAAGCCAAGCTTAAGCTTTACTTGTCACTTGTTGTTGTTGTTGCTGTTGTTTGCAGCAGCTGCAAATGACGTACAAGCCTGACCTGACAGACAGTGGCGCCGTTTTTATTTTACCTACCTTGTGCTTATTACACACATTGGCATGTGGGTGGTGTATACATGTAAATGTGTGAGCGCGTGTGTACGTTGTTGCTTTGTGAGTGAGTGGGGCACGCGTAAGAGTAAGAGAGTGAGAGGCCGTCAATTAGACGTGCACAGAGCGAGAATGCATGCTAAAAGTTATCGTGTGACGTAGTCTGCTCAATTTCACAGAGTGTGACCAGATGCATTATAATCAGCTACTTATTTGCAAATTGCACTTTGCTCTAAAAGAGAGGGAGAGGAAGAGAGTCTTTAAAAAACACATTCGAATGAGGCAGAGAGAGAGAGAGAGGCAATGAAAATTGCACATGCAAGTGTAATTCGTAAATACGTAAATACTTTGTAAATATTACATTTACTCGCTATGTGCGTACAATGACAGATTGTTTATAGTACAAATTATACAGTGTGCATCTAATTTAGCTTTGCTTAAACTTTGATACTGAATTCCTTATAATAAAACGTCGACAACGTGATTGTTAAACAATGTCAAAGTCGTGATAATAAAGTGATTTAAATATTTGCTTTAATTTTTTTTAGTCTACAAAAATAGCTTTAAATCTTATGTGTCTCATTTGGTCTTCTACTAATGATTACACTTATCGCTGAGTTTAGTTTTTACTTATATGGAAAGCCCCCAGACAATTAGGTTGTTTTTCTTTTTTAAGAAATTAAATTTTGATAACGAATCTATAGCATATTATTGAAATGCACAGTGACTGTGAAAAGTGAGGCTAATAATAAAACCAGACAATGTGACTCTTAAACAAAGTCGTGAAAATAATGTAATTTAATTACTTGATTTACATTTTGAATTTCTATTATAATAGCTATAACTTTTCTTTTTTATTAAATTATTTTTAATAACAGTGACTATAAAAAGTTCAGCTTCATTGCCTTATTTATTTTTCACAGATTGTTGAATATTTAATATATGTATTTATAAATAATATACTTATTTATGTTGATGACATAAGCTTGAGTGTAGAGATACTTTATGGCATAACTGTAGCGTGATGAACCAGAAACAAAACCAGCTTGATATGTGACAAAGTTCGTGCTGTATAAGCGAGTGTTTTGAATATGGGAGTGTGAGTGTGCATATAGAATTAGTAAACAACCTGCACATGGTACGAGTCTGAATCGGAGAGAAATTCCATAGAATTCCGAGAGGGTCTCAGTTGTAGGAAATTCCAATTGGCGCCTGGTAAATTGACCCATTGACACGAATTGGACTTCTATTTATAATGCAATTTGGTAAGAGTACTCTCATTCCTATACCCATTCCCATTCCCCTGCCACTTTACACAGTAGTTTCACTTATGTAATTGATGCTTAATCAGCGTCATTCAGTGAGGAAACCAGCCTTAAATGAGATGCTTCTAATCTCTGTCGTATGACACTTGAAACAAACATTTAATGACTGGCGATAGCTGACGTCAAACAGGTGCAATAAGCAGGTGAGCAAAGTGGGTGAGGAGGAAATGGAGGTGGAGGAGGAGGAACTTGAGTTTTACAATTGCCCACTTATCGGGTAAAGCTCTATACTCTATATAGTCTGATTGTGTGAGTAATACGAACTCAGGTAGACCCAACGAGTTCCACAAATAACTGATAACAACCAGCTTCGACATTATCAATGGAATTTTTGGACAACTTTTCACATTTATTTGTTGTATTTATTTTTTGTGATCGCACGTTATTTAAAGCATTATAAATTGTTGATAAAGACATAAGTAAACACAAGTTTATAGGAATATACATATAGTAAGTATGTATGTCTAACGACGCATGCTAAACAGTTGCATATATATATAGTATACATATATTTATATATATATATACATATGTATATATAGTCTGTGGCAAAAGTCAATTAACGCGCGACTCGAGGCGAGTTGCTGCTCGTGAGTTTAATTTCTCAGCTTCTTAATGTATGTGCTATTTGTGCTCGACTGGGATTTACTAATCAGAGACAAACAGACACACACACATGCTTACCCTCTATTTATACACATAGGGTATATAAAACTGATAAGACAACTCAACAATAATAACAATAATCAGCGCACTTCACTTTGCCGTCTTCTGAATGTTTCTTCATATTTATTTTAGGATGAGTTTCGTTTTCAATTTTGAGTCTTTTTTTATGCGAAATAGAAAGTTGATAAAAATTATAAAAATGTTTGCTTATAGCAAAATTATTTGCTACAAACATTTCACCTTATGCAGGTATTTCCCATCCATTATACGATATATACATATATATTATATTTTGAGCAATTAGCATGTGGCTTGCCGCATTATCAGCTGTTGGTTCTGGCTCTGATAAGATTGAGAGCCCAATTAGCAGCGATAGTTGGCTCTGATGAAATGGCCAAATGGCCATATGAAAGCCTGAAATCCAACAACAGCTGCCCAGCACTTGAATAATTCAGTTAGAAAGACAAAGAGTGGGGGGAGGAGTCTTTTGATACTACATAGACAAAATATTAATTTGAAATGCAAATAAATATTTAATGGAGGCAAAGTTTGCAGTGGCAAGTGTTGCTGCCTCACAAGTTTATTATTTATGTGGAAAATGTTCTAAAAAACTGGAGGCTAAAAGTGCTTTAATGTGACAACAATTTAATTGAGTAATTTTTATTTTAAATGTAGTACATTTTATTTGAATATAATTTAGAAAACTTTATAAGTATTTGTACTAAGCGTGCAAAAAACTTGAAGACAAAATTGATTTCATGATTAAAGGGGGAAATATTTTCGATTTCAATGTAATGAGAATTTGCATAAATTGTTCTTATTTTTATTTAATAAACTTTTAATTCTGATTAGAATATATTTTGTATATTTGTTTATGAAGTTTAAGGTGATACCAATTTAATTTTTATTTTATATTAAGTAAATTTTATTTGATTATAAATCTTTATAATTTGTTGTACTCAACGTGCAAAAAAAACTTGAAGTGAAGTAATTTCAATAAATTATTTTCGATATCAAAAGACAATTTGAATAAATTGTTCTTACTTTTAATCAATGAACTTTTGATTCTGATAAGAATATATTTTTTATATTTATTTGTCAACTTTAATGACAACATTTAAGTTTTGCAATATTTATGCAAGGCATTCTTTTTGATTCTAAAAGTTATATATTTATTTGTGTTTACTTTCGTCACTGGCGTGGACTGTCGTTTGCAGTGCAAAGAAATTCAAGTTGCATATAATTTAGTTACATTTATTTTTATTACTAAAAGTTTCTTTTAATTCTAATTATCTATTATTTCTTTTCTTTTTAGATGAGCCCGTGTCAAACACATCGCAGGCGAGCAAATTTGATGATACTATGGAAAGTGCAACAACAAACACAGGAAAGCATTATAAAACAGCAGCAACAAACAGTAAACAATACAAGAACAACAACAAAGTGAGCAGCACACGTCGTGCAACAGCAACAGCAGCAGCGGCAGCCGCAACAGCAGCAGCAGCAGCAACAACAGTACCAGCAGCAGCAGCAACTAAGAAGCAAACATATCGCAACAGCAGCAACGAAATTGCAGCAACAGCAACACCCAAAACCAACAGCAACAAAGTCAACAATAAAACAGCAACAACAATCACAGCAGCAACAGTAGCAGCAGCAGCAGCAACAGCAACTACGACAGCAACAACAATAACAGCAACAGCAACCAGTACAAGCACACTAGATAAACTCAACGAGTTGCCAGCTCAAATTGCCGACAGCAACAACAGCAGCAACAGCAACAACAATAATAACAACAGCAACAACAACAACCACCACAGTGATAATAGTATTAGTGAAAATAATTATGAATTTAAGGCTAGAGATAAAGCGAACCTAAGTGATAGCAAAATGACGCTACAGCATGTTGCAAGTAACACAGCATCAGTTCAAGTTGCCACAACAACGACAACAAGCAATGCGACGGCAACAGTTGGCGATGATGCAACCACAGCTGCAACAATTGTCGATTGGACAAATACAACAAATTTGCGTTATTTGCACAAGAAATTCAAACGTTTGGCCAGCACCACTGAAGCCGAGGCAATTGATGTGGTGCGCACCACATCGTTGTCATCAAATAGCTCCATATCGCCACCACCACCAACACCAACGGCAGCAGCAGCACCAACAGCAGCAGCAGCAACAGTAGCAGCAGCAACTACAACAGTGTTGCCAATGCCATTCGCGTTGTCATTGCTCAACGGTCAAGCGATAGCAACAAATGAATTCAGTGCCAATTTTGTAAATGAGGAGAGCAACAACAACAACAACAGCAGCAACATTAACAACAACAGCAGCAGTAAATATGTTGCTAGTGCGCCTAGAACACGCACACCGCTTAGCAGCAACAACAGCAACAGTAACTATGCCAGCAATGCTACATTATCGCCAGCAACATTCGCACAGCATCAGCAATCGACGCAGCCAACAACAACAGCAACAACAACACCAGCAGCAGCAACAACTGTTACTGCCACAGCAACACTGCAAATACAGCACCAGCAACAACAACAACAACCAGCAACAACTGCAACAACAACAACAACCGCAATTACAACAACACCTGCCAGCACCGAGAAACCAGGACGTTATATGTGTCCCTTTTGCAATATGAGCTGTGCCAAGCCATCGGTGTTGCAGAAACACATACGTGCCCATACAAATGAACGTCCGTATCCCTGTGACACCTGTGGCATTGCCTTCAAAACGAAGAGCAATCTCTATAAGCATAAACGTTCCCGCTCCCATGCGGCACGTATGCGAGGCTTTGACGTGCCTGCCCATGAGGTGGATGGTCTCTCCGATCAGGATGTCGATGGTGAGCTGAGCAACAGCAGTTCCGAGCTCCTAAGTGTGGAAATTGTAAGTGCACATAGTTGACAACTCTAGTCTGTTAATAGTAACAGCAGCAAGTAACAGCCTGTTAATAGTAACAGCGGCAAGTAACAGTCTGTTAACAGTAACTACGAAAGTTTAACAATTGTTATAGGTCTTTTAAATAGTAGATCTGTTTAAAATTCTGCAAATTGTATTAAATTATTTCATTTATAATTCTAAATCGAAGTTTAAAAACGAGATTCTCACTACAAATTGTGTTTTTCCGCTATTACTAACACTTGTCTGTTAACCGTAACATATGTGATATGAATAACATTTTAAGTGTTCCATATTAATCTCTCCTCTCTCTCTCTCTCTCCCTGTCTCTCTCTTCTCTTATCAACTGTAATTGCAGCTGAGTCGTGCAGAGTCGCCCTATGATGAGCCGATGGCATCGCCAACACCATCTCCATCCACGTTGTCGGCGTCGAAGAGTGCATACTTGCAACAACCACCAATGCCGCAGCATATGCAACAGTTGCCACTGGGCTCGCCGGCAGCAGGAACATTGCCACCGCCAACAGCAGACACATTGCACTCAGCAACAGCGCAACATCGGCAATCGATTGATTACAAGCCATATAAGCCCAAGTTTCACAATGCAGCATTTTATGCGCCTGGCAGCAGTAGCAAGGAGCAGCAAGTGCACCAGCTGCAGGTGCTGCAACAGCAACAGCAGGCATTACAGCAACAGCAGCAGCAACAACAACAACAACAACAGCAGCAACAACAACAGCAAAAGTTGTCGTCGCAACAAGCAACTTTGACACATCCAACACTCTCACCGAGCACACAGCTTAAGCTCAACAATCACATCAACTCACATCAGATGCAATTGCAGCTGCAACATCAGCAACAACAACAACAGCAGTTACACGCACAGCAATCATTGCTGTTGGCGGCAAATCCGGCGGCGTTAACGGGACTACCACCACCACCGACAATGCCAACAAATGTCTACTATTTGGGGCAGCCGCAGTATTTTAATCCAGCTGCCGCAGCGATGCATCAACAGGCGCTCGCCTTTCAGCAAATGCAGTTCCAGCAACACTTCCAGCTGCAGCAGCAACAGCAACACCAACAACAGCAGCAACACCAGCAACAACAACAGCAACACCAACAACATTCGCCGCTGTTGAAGGCGCCCACGCATCAACCGCAAGCACAGCCACAACAAACGCAGCAACCACAGCCATTGTCACAACAACAACAACAACAACAGGTAAGTGCATTTATTAAAAACCAAGTTAAGAGTTAATAAGAACTTGCAGCCTTGATTTAAAACTCAAACAAACTGACGTATACTTGATTTTTTCAGCTGGTGCGTTCAAACAGTCAGCAGTCGTCGATAACAGCAGCAACAACAGCAACAGTGTTGCCTGCCCCTGCCACGCCCACGCCATCTGCCAATTTAAGCAGCTTTGCCAGTGCCAGCGGAGGCATGCAAGTGGTAAGTAAATGTCATCATTTGATCAAGTCCAGTTAATAAGAGTCCTTGTAATCTTTGATAGAATGTGGAGAAGGTGCAGGAGCACATCTCAAAACTGATCTCACAGAACGAGGCCATAGTGGAGAATAAGGAGATACTATTGCAGAAGAAGTATCCGAAGCAGTTGAATCGTTCTCGCAGCTTTAACAATGCCAACAGCAACAATAGCAGCAACAGTAGCAACAACATCAACAGCAGCAATGTCACACCTCACATCAACAACAACAGCAACAACAGCAGCAACAATCCTCAACAGCTGGGCGAGACGAAATCGAATCTGGCACAGGCCATAGTTCAAAAGCAGCAGCAACAGCAGCTGCAACAACAACAGCAGCAGCAGCAACAGTTGCTGCAACAGCAGCAATACCAAATGTACCTGCAACAACAGCAGCAACAGCAACTGGAACAACCTGTAAATGGTTTATTGAAGCGCGGCAGTTATGTTGGAATTAAAGGCACTGCCACGCCCCTGACAACGCCTAATTCCAAGCTACAACAGTTGCCACCGCCGCCATCACCATTGCCATTGCAAACGTTGCAATATCGTCAGGATCCAGCAACACCTGTGCCCAAATTGGAGCAGCAACAGCAGCAACAACAACAATCGACATCTAATCACGTCCAACCATTGAATTTATCTGCTAAACCAAAGCCAGTGTTGCTGCCACAAAAAGTAGCTGCAATAACAGCGTCAGCAACAACAACAAGTATTGCAGCCACGCCCATGGCAAAGAGCAATGCAACACCAACAATGCAACAGCCAAACAATTCGATAATTAAGAATCTATTGCTGAATGCACGTGGCTTAGCTGTTCCCATTGGTGAAGGCGATGATGCCGTCTATTCATGTCCGATTTGTGCCAATGAATTTCGCAGTGCGGATGATTTAAAGTTGCACAATAGCACCTATTGCCAGGATGCAAACAGCAGTGGCCCAATGAGTCCAGCTTCATCGCCAAGCAGCAAATACTTTCGCTCCAATTCCATATCATTTAGTTTACCCGAACTCAAATCCCATATGGCCAACTCGAAGAATCCATTATCCTTGGCCAAGTTGGCGTGGTCGCAGCTAAAGACGAAGCCAAGTAGCCTGGTGTTGAGTCGCCTCAGTGCGGCACAATCGCCAGCACGCACCTCGACCGTAACCTCAACGAGCAACAGCAGCAGTAACACCAACAGCCACAGCAACAACAACCATTGCAACAGCAGTAGTAGCAGCAGCAGCAGCAACAACAATACTTTGCCAGTTGTCACGCCAGCAACTGTGCCGCCCAGCATTGATGCCACAAGTGTTGCCCTGCGTTTTGTGGATGCACCTTTACCCTCACCAGGTCCACTGTTGGGCAAAACGCCTCTAGTCGATTATGCGGCACCGCGTAAAACACAAGACACTCAGGTGGTGATTACGAAAATGCACGAGGATCGATTGGAGAACATGATTATTGAGACGCCAGCAAAGCGAACAAAGCTGAGTAACGACAGCGGCAGCAGCAACAACAGCAACAGCATCAGCTCAACAAATTCGGCCTTTGCCTTGCCAGCGTCCGTACAATTGCTCTTTGGTGCTGGCAATCAGGAGACCAACAATTATAGTGCCAAGGAGGAGCGTTTGCGTCGCTTTACTTCCTCCGGTGGCAGCATGATACCCATCTCCGAGTGTCCCGAGCTCAACAAGAGTCCCAAAATGATACGTACTCCATTGTTGTCTGGCGGAAGTTTTCAGGAGATGTCGCCACGTCTCGGCGAGACAAAGGAGCGCAAATTAAGCACGGCAAATAATGGATTCCTATTGAATGCATCCTCATCCTCATCAACGCCACAACACTTTCAATTTCCGCCCATCAATTCAATAACTGCCTTCAATCCTTTGACATTGCCGCCCATGAGCAACAACAACAACAATGTTGGAGAAGCCAACAAGGCAATACCCTATGTACCGGGTATACCAGGACCAGGTAGTTTGTCATTGTTGCCGCCACCGCAACAACTGCAATTGCCAGCAACAACACGTGGACGCAGTCCTAATCGCAAGCAACCAAGTCCTAATCTGTTGCTGGAAGTGCCAATTAAGGCCTTGTCACCATTTGGAGGTGTACAAAATCTTCCCAGCGAATTTAGTAGATTACCGCCGACGCCAGCACAACGTAATGCATTGCAATGGAACAGCAGCAACAAGACAGTAGCAGCAGCAGCAGCAGCAGCAACTGCAATTGTTGTAGACAAGAAGCAACCATTTAATTTTCTGCGCATGGCAGACAATGTCAAGAGCAGCTCTTCTTCCATTTCGGAGCAGACTGTTCCAGAGGTGCGGCATTTCAATTTCGATAATGTGCATAAAACGCAGGAGGCGCTGGCGCCTCTACACGTGGACACGCCGGAGGAAAGCACGACAGCAACAACACTGGCAACAACAACATCAACGAATGCCAAATCGAAATTTCTGCGTCCCACCAGCCTGCCCCTTAAACCTGGTACATTTACTCCTAAACGTCATCATGGAATCACACCAACGGCAAACACATTGCCATTGATCTCTCCAGAAACGCCGCGTCCATCGAAATCATGTGTACAATTGTATTTGAATGGACACGCTTACACTTATCTGGGTTTGAAGTGCAGCACCAAGATGTTCTACTGTACAGTAAACTGTCCGCAGCCATCGTATGTGGCCGGCATGCACAAGTTGTCCATGTACAGTGTGTGGCAAGTGTGTGAGGAGAATCAACCACATCCGCTGGGTTTCAAGCCCAGGGAAGTGATGGCTTTGTATGATTCTAGGCAAAAGATGCTTGGCAGTGGCTCCTTTATGGCCATGGCTGGACAAGGCAAGATGTCCTACACGGTGGTCAGTTCACAGCAAACAGTTAGCACCTGTTCCACAACGGTCAACGGACAGAACAAGTTCTATCAGCATCAGTTGAAACAACCACCGGCAATTGCCACATTGAGTGAGGCAAATGTGGCAGCAAAGGTAGCGAATGATGAGGAAGCAGCCAAGAAATTGGAGCCGGGACAACTGCTTGTGGGTGGCTATGAGTCGCATGAGGATTACACATATATACGGGGACGTGGACGTGGTCGTTATGTGTGTTCCGAGTGTGGCATTCGTTGCAAGAAGCCATCGATGCTCAAGAAGCACATACGCACCCACACGGATGTGCGACCCTTCACCTGTAGTCACTGCAACTTTAGGTATGCCACATGCCCACACTTCATTTGCATTCCCAACTATAACTTTATCCATTTACAGCTTTAAAACAAAGGGAAATCTCACCAAGCACATGCAATCAAAGACGCACTTTAAGAAATGCATTGAGCTAGGCATTAATCCGGGTCCCATGCCGGCAGATGGCGAATTCCTCGATGTTGATGTGGAATTCGATCAACAATCTTCGACTTCTGCCGGTGGACGCACTTCCTCTATGGCGGGCGAATCGGACTCTGATGATTACAGTGATAATGAGTCCGAGAGCAGCGGTAAGTTCATCATGGTTTTGAATATAGTTAAGTTAAAGGGTATATTGTATTTGTTGGGACTTCAAACCAAGTGAAAAGAGGCAAAGTTTCTCTTTGGAAGGTCCATAACACATATTCATTTTAAGATAGAACTCTTTATTTTGCTGGTCAATCTTTTCTTTCATTGTTATCAATCATTATACTTAATCACATCAAGATCGAATATAGTTATGACTGTTTTAAGTTCATAGATACAATCAATATAGTATGTAGCCAAAGTTTTTACTTGATTCGTTATAAAACTAATCTCAATTCCATTTTGCAGATACCGATGAGTCCAAGTCGCGCCTGAAGGAGCACGAGGCAGCACGTGGTCTGCTCTCGTTATCCATGACGCCGCCCATACCACAAAGTGTATCTCCCTATCCCGCCCAGCTGCAGGATACTCCTCTGCCGGCTGCCAGTCCGGCAAATAGCATTGGTTCCTCGGCAGGCAGCAGCAGTGCAGCAGGAAGTTCTCAGCCCAAGCGTCTGGTTTGTTCATTTACATCACCAAAGCCACCATTTGATTACCAGAAGCAAGAACAGTATTACTCCAATCCGGAGGAGTCGAAGCCCAAGCGAAGCGTGCCCAGCGATGAGAGCAGTGCACCCATGGATCTGACCAAGCCAAGATCAACTTCTGCTCAATTAACTGCTTCAGCAGCTGGAACTTTGCCTGTGGAGCAGTTGCTGCCCAAATCCCAAGCACAACAGATGCGTGATGTCATCTTTGGTACTGGCAACAACGAAAGTGGCTTCATGAAGACACTTATTTCAGTGTCGGACAAAGTGCGCATCTCGGCTGAAATGGAGGAGCAAGCGAAGCGGGAAACCGAAGGCGATGATGTCCTTTTGCAGACTTACATCAAGGAGCAGGCATTGCATAATGCCAAAATGAAGCAGAGTCAGTTTAGTCGCAGTTATCTGGTTACCAGCAGCAGCACTAGCATCACCTGCAGCACCAGCAGCAGCTTGGCTAGCACACCAATTATAAGCAGCAGTCTCCATGTGCTAAACAAACAACCATTGATCATCACAGAGCTGCCCAGCATTGAGGTGCATGAGGTGAAGACACCAGAGCCAGTAGCCAATGTTGCAGATGCAACACCAGCATCAGCACCAGCTGCACTTGAAGAGTTGGAGGAAGCTGAAACCCAAGCGGAGCAGGAGAAATCAACACCTGTTGCTGTCAGCGTCTCCAGCTCCGTATCAGTGACTGTTTCCGTGTCCAAGTCCAACACGGAACAGTTGCCACACAATGCCAATTTGCCAGCTGCTGTCCAGCAACCAGATGCCACAGATTTCAGTGGCGTGCTCAGCAACAGCAACACCAGTAACAGCAACAGCAACAACACTGCTCCTGCTGCACGCACTGTTATTGTTGGTGAGGAGGGCTTCAAGACAACGACCACAAGTGGTGCCTCTGAGGTGGCAGCTGCCGTTTCCGTCTCGGTTGCCTCTGCCACGTATCCAGGACGTGTGGTGCCACCACCGCCGCCTCCAATTGCCAGCGATGCGCGTCCCACTTGCAGCATCTGCAGCAAGACCTTCCAGCGGCAACATCAGCTAACGCTGCACATGAACATTCATTATATGGAGCGCAAATTCAGGTGTGAACCTTGCAACATCTCGTTTCGCACCCAGGGACATTTGCAGAAGCATGAACGTTCCGAGGCCCATAAGAATAAGGTAATGATGACGTCGACATTTGGTGTGCCAACCACATCGAATCCACGACCATTCGAGTGTACCGATTGTAAGATTGCCTTTCGCATCCATGGACATTTGGCCAAGCATTTGCGTTCCAAGACGCATGTCCAGAAGCTGGAGTGTCTGCAAAAGTTACCGTTTGGCACCTATGCGGAAATTGAACGTGCTGGCATTAGTCTGACTGAGATCGATACCAGCGATTGTGAGAATTCGTTGATATCCCTCAAGTTGCTAGCGCAAAAGCTACTCGAAAAGGATCCCAATAAGCTGAGCGGTTATACAACGCCATCGGGTATGTTGCAACTCAATTCGAATGCACCCGCTGCGGGTCAGGATAGCGCCTCCGAGGATGGCTTCAGTGCGGCAAATAGTGCAGCTGCCTCGGCGATTGCCTCGCTGGATAACGATAGTGCGGGCAATACGCCACAACGTGCCAGCTCCATGTCCGAGGATGAAACACTTGCCAATGGCCTCAGTCATAGTCATGGCCATAGCCTAAAGCGTCGGCTGCCCGTCAGCAGCTTCAGCAGCAACGACAACGGCGATGAAAGCGACAATCCCCTCGAAGGAGGTGGAGTCGAGAAGCGTTCGAGGAGCAACACAAATGAATTGACGCTGCCGGTGGCAGCATCGACGGCAACGGCAAGCAACTGACAGTACATGTATATGCTGCAACCCACCTGAGTGTGGTCCTATCCCTCCTATCAAATCCCAAACTATGCCTGGCCATCATCATCATCAACACAGCAACAATTGCAACATCAATTGCAAGCTGGAAGCGGCAATGACCAAAACATCAACGAGCGCATATCAAATGTCTAAGCATATCGCATTTGGGCACACAAAACTCTACACACACACACACACACACACGCACACACACACAGGATTAAGGGTATAAAAGATAAACCTAAAGTGAAATTAAGGATTTCAATCATAAATTTAATTGTTCGATGTAAAAACTTCACTTCAAGTCTCTCATTGATTTGTGCTTTGTGTGTGCGAGTGTGTGTGTGTGTGTAGGCAAGTCAAGCATATGTACGATCTACATATATATATACTATATATATATAACATATAAAGCAACTACAATTTGCAACCTAAGTATTTAGTTTAGTTATTGTCAACTCTCAACAATGAAAAGTTGTTCAACTCTTATATATATATACACAATTGTACAGCAGGTACCATGTACGCTAGCCCTAGTTATAAGTACTATAGTATATAATATACAAGCACACACAAAATATATATATACATTATATATATATATATATATAGAGATATTTAATTTCTTTTTTCGAAATGGTAAAAAAAACTCCTGAAGTGCTGTGAGTCGTGTATCTATAAAAAGTAACAAAAAACAAAAAAAAAACTGTTTTTGTGTGTATATAATCAGCTAGTTTATAAATAAGGCCTAGCCCACCACTTTCCCAGCTCCGACACGCCCCCTTTTCCCGCCCCCTTGGCCAGCCCTAACATTTTCCAAGCTAATCACGTAGTTCTTCCCTAATTTGAAATTTGTTATATCCATTGGAGTTATGAAAACCTTATTAATGATAATAATCATTATGTTTATGTTTTAACTTTATAATTTTTTAAAATTAATTTAGCTAAAGAAAAAAACAAAAACAAAAAAACAACGAGACCACGAGACTCATTTTCAATAGTTTGTTTCAATTAATTAATTATTTAATTAGCGCAAGCAAATTGAAAATCAAATAAAACTTAAAAAAAAAAAAATTATTACTAACTAATTACATATATAAATAAAAACATTATGTTGTCATATATACATTAAGTTTTGTAGGCTAGCTAAACAACAACAAAAACAACAACAACCACACACACACACACCCATAAAGTTTATAGAAATTAATGAAAATTATTGTACAAAATGGCTACAAGTATAGCAAAAGTATATATATTTATATAGTACACATATATATATTGAATGTATATGTATGTTAAACAAACACAACAACAACAAAATGAAGTGATTTATTACATTATTGTAAAATATATCAAAAACTGAACATGAAAACTTTACAAACAAAACCACAAAAAAAATGACACAAAAAATAAAAAAAATCAATGTGAAAATTTACATTTAAATCGTTTTATTTTTAAAAGCGCTTTTGAAAGTACATGTACTCCTGCAAAATATAAAAATATATATATAGTTAACTGAAGAATCAGTAGTACATTATAGAAATTTACCAGCAGAAAAGCTGAGCCTAGAATCAGGGCACGTTCCTTGGCTGTTAGCTTGACATCGCTAAAGTAAATATTTGTGGTATACTGGGATTTACTGGCCAACCATTTGTGATCTATCGAGGCACGTAGATCACCTCCTGAGTGGATCTGCAAGAGAATAATAGATGATCAAGTACGAGATTACATAAGAGAATCCGTAAGCACCTTAAAGTAACACTCCTTGGGCAGGCAATAGCAACAGAAACCGGAATTTGGTGGTCCCTCGACACAAAAGACGGGCTGATTGGTCATGCCATCTTCTATATAGAACTCGGGTTGGGTAAAAGTCGGTGATTGCACCACACGGCCAAGTACATTGCCGGGTGGTATCCAAATCTCCAGATTCTTGGGCTGACAACAAATAGCACCAAGTGCCAATTTCTTGCGGAACACTAATGCCTCCTGATGTGTTTTGTCCAGCAGATGCATCTGAAATGGTCGACCAGCGCCCCAAATCATGCGATTGTTCGCAGTGGAACTCTCGGAGGCGGCAAAGATGGCATCGCCAAGTGGTGAACGCACAACATAACGATTCTCCGAAGAAACCGCTGTGAGAGCTACCAGAAAATAAAGATATTAAATGATATTTTTATCAGATAAAGCAACTTCAACTTACAATCGTTCAACTCGAATGTTTGCTCAATGTGCACGGAGGGCAAATCTGCAAGACAATCGTATCCAGCCAAGGGTATGAATGTACGACTGCCAGCCACTGTAGATATGGGCAATGGTATTCTTGGGGCCTCTATAAATAATATGCATTGAATCATTGTTAATAATAATAGTTATTTTAACATTATTTCGTAAATTACCTGACGTTGGACGTGGCTGTGAAGTTATGCTGATTTGAGAGTCATAAACTGCAAATAATAAAACAAACAAGATAGATTATTAATCTTATATTTCTGTTGTGGACAATACGTTCTTATATCGATCACTTGGTCAAATCGACTCTAAACAAAGGCACTTGATATGGCGTCGGTGGAAAATGGCCATAAACCGACAACAGTTCAAATGACTGATAAGATACGGATAGGGACAATTTGTACCTGGTTTGAGTTTGTTTGTGTGACACATACGACACACTACCAATTAATCCAAATGTAGCATTTACAGAACACCTACACCAATAGAATAATTATCAGCCACTAAAAACTTTAGCCATTTGACATGATTCACCCGATTATTATTCGAACTACCATATAAATGTGCAATTAAATTACCTCTGGGTTCTGTTGAATTCGATGTTTGGGCCACTCGGATTTCACTATCGTATTGCAAAGTGCGAACTGCATCGTTTTGCAGCATTTTGAATTCAATGGATTTTATTTAAAAGCGCAGTTTGAAAATTGCAAAGCATGAAAACAGAACAACGGTCAAGACTGACTGTGTGCCCAGACTCTCCGAATTACAGAAATCCAAAGTTTGGCTCGCAAAGTTTCTGTTGGCCCGTTTTTGCGTTGAGCTTTGTTGCTCCTCACTTAACAGAGTGAAGTCGATTTTAAATGTCCCAAGAGTTGGGATATTTTTTGCTATAATTTGCTATGAGATGCCATAGGATATTTTTTGGTACAGATATTTACTCATATGGCGCCAAAAGAGTTGTCAAAAATAAGCAAAGTTTACAGTTGCTAGATATTTATAAGCAGTGTGGTCCTGCTTCGCGGGCTTATTATTTTATTATAAAATAAAAGATTTTTTAGTAGGTCCTTAAATTGTTTGGACTTTGTCCAAAAATATCAATATCGATTACGTGAGATATACATATCGCACATAAATTTATTATCGCAAAAAATATCTATCGATATATCAGCATTTTTCAACAATCACAGCTGAAATTGAAAGGTGTTAAATTGGCCAATTGGACAAATTATTCTATGTAAGCCAGCCTGTTTGTGTATAGAAACTTGTGTAATGAAGTGGCAACGTGTTGCGGGTGAGTTTAATTTGGAATTATTAATTAAAATGTGTGACTAAAACAGCAGTTTTTGAAATGAGCAACTTGCAAAACAAAAAAACAACAAGCAGGTGGCTGTTTTTCTCTGAGCGTAAATTTAACCACAGAGAGAAAGAGAGAGAGTGAGTGAGTGAGCGTATTGTAGTGAATAGCTTTGCCAAAAGTTATATTTTCTTTTGTTGTCTTAAATGGAAATAGTTGAAAGCTTTCAAGAAGAAGAATTTCTGTTATGGTTTCCAAGCTCCAAAGTTAATAACAATGAATTTGTTTGCGGTTTGTTGTTGCCGTGGGCTGCTATCTGGATTGCGATAGTGAAGAAGGGGGTGGGTTGCAAGGGGGTGTGTTAAGCATTGCGCAGACGCTGGAGCGGCATAAACAAATGCCTTCACCTTTAGACTCCATTTACGCTCCTGAAGCAGCGCATCGAGCGTAAAATAACGTCAGTTTACTTTTGGCTATCGCAATAGCCTGGCTGCGTACGCGGTCTATTAAAATTCCTTTAACACACAAAAACAAAAAAAAAAGATAAGACGGCAAAATCAATAAACGTGCTATTGAAAAAGAAACTTCCAATAAAAACGTAACTGTATTAGATTAGATCAAGTTAATGCTGAATTTCATGCCAAGAAAAAATTAAATTATATCCGTATCGAAAATAACAAACCAAGAAACTCGCATATATTTTTTAAAACTTGCATTATTTACGCACCCCAAAGTCGTTTTGGGGGTTGTTGCTCATACGCTCAGTACGCTGAGTACGTGCTTGAAACAACATAAAGGAGGAGAAAAGAAAACGAAATAGTGGAGCAGCGAAGAGCAAAAAAAAATCCATGAATATAAAAGTCAAGTGCGCTCATCGTTACCGTTACAGTTACAGTTACCGTTACGAAAAACAGTAAAAGTTTCATTTCAAAGCGACTAGGATACGTGACAGAGCGTGTGTCATGTCTCTGGAGGATCCATTTTTTGTTGTTAAGGAGTATGCATTTTATTGCAATTGCAGCGAAAATACATTCTGATGCAACCCTGTACACCCACCCCCCTAACCACCCTTCCCAACCCTTCCCTCTCTTGTATCTTTACAGTGAAGTCTTCAAAGCTCTGAACAAAACACGCGGACTTTATCTGCGTTGGCGTGAATTGGGTGAAAACGGAGGTGCCGAGGTTGAATGGACCACAACGGAGCTGCGTAATTCGCTGCGAAGCATTGAATGGGACTTGGAAGATCTTGAGGACACCATCAATATCCTTTTTTAAAACAAAGTCAGCTGACACTATATTTTTGTTGTGCGAAAAATCAATTCGCGACACAATTTATTGCATTGCTTTTCCTTAACCATATTTATTTGTATCAAGCACGCATTGTTGAGAAGAATCCAACGAAATTTCGTATTGATAATCGTGAACTCTCCAGCCGGCGACACTTTATAGACAACACACGCGATGAGGTCAAACAGATGAAGGATAAAATGAGCCTGAATCGGAACAGGGACAGAGACATAACCGCACATCAGCCACTGCTCGAGAACGAACGGAATCTTAGCCATAACAATCATAATCATAATCATAATCAATCCAACGAATATCATTCGCACAACGATCGTACGTATTTGGTTGATTGTCCCAATTCACAAACACAGTCTGTAGCCAATACCATCGCTGGCACCATGTCCGCAGCAGCAGCAGCCGCGGCGGCAACGCGTCACAGTGGAACCAAATACTCCAAGCTAGAGAATGCCCTGGATATTGATAGTCCCAGCCATTATGGAGGCCATGGCAATAGTTTGGACAGTCCAGGACATCGGTATGTGGGTGAAACGGTGTCCGTGCAACAGCGCATGATACAGGGACAGGATGAGCAACTGGATATGATAAGTGATTCCATTGGCACTCTTAAGACTGTTTCACGCCAAATAGGCGTCGAGTTGGATGAACAGGCGGTAATGTTGGATGATTTTGGGAATGAGTTTGACACAACCGAGTCCAAACTAGATACAACAATGAAGAAAGTTGCCAAAGTTCTACACATGAATAATGGTAAGTTGCAATTAACTTAGCGATATACCCTTGTAATACCCACAAGTCTTATCAATATGCTTTTTATTTGCAGATAAGCGTCAATGGGCCGCCATTCTCATACTATGTGTGCTGTTATTGTTTGTGATAATTTTATTTATTATTTTGTAATTTAATTTGTTCGCTTTCCTGTATTTGACGAGTCAAAATGATTATTATTGTAGTGTAAATTCATTAGATATATTTTTTAATTAAGTATAATTGCAAATTTTAAAACAATATTGATATTTTATGTATATTTTAATTAACAGACAACAAAATTCCTTAGCTGTATATACACGTTTAAACATTTACTATTTAAAATACAAACCTATAAAAACAAAATCAAGTAAACGTATTTCCAAAGACAGAATCATGAGTAAGTTTCCCGTATAGGCTAACGAAACACTTGCTAAAAGAAATGGTACAATTTATATGTATGGAGAAGAATATATCTGTATATCAAGAGAGTTATTTAAAAACATGTATGCAGTTGAGTAAATATATAAATCTTAAAAACAATAATCTCAGTGGTTTCATCTCACACACGTAAACATTTGGCTAGGACTATTTTGGTCTGTTGTACGCCATTAAAAAAGTAATTTGCTAGTCTATTTTAAAAAAGCCGCAAAAGTAATAGCTATCGATAAGGCCTGACTGGGTACAAAAGTATCGATACCTGTTAATAACAGTGCACCCTCCACATTTTTACGGGGGATATTTCATGCTATAAATTTTCTATGCGGCTAATATCTGTTTCTATAATTTGCTAGAGAACTGTACTTATTTTGTAAACAATTGCTAGAGGTTTTTTAAATTACTGTTTGGGTTTCCATTGTTTTTTATATTACAAACTTTTAATAACATTAAGGTTTGCAAGTTGATTTTTTAAATTTTAAATGATTTGAACGTGCTGGCTGTTAATAACATTTCATAAAAATGTTACGTTTTATTGTTGTTTTCGTAAAATTACAGCACAAAATCAATTGATTTATAATTAAAAATAATAAAGGGAGGTCCAATTAGGATATTCTAATGACCATGCGCAGGGCATCGCGATTGATTTTAGCCTGTTTCAAAATGTGTCCCTCGACAAATATGTCCGACTCGTATTGCAAATAGTTGACGCACTTTTCCACGTAAAGCAATGATTCCTCCAGCATTTCTTTGGGTGACAGACTGGTTTGTAAGGCTATGCGGCGTGTCTGCTCGGCAATGGCCGAGTGCAGCTCAAAACAAAGTGTTCCAAGCATTCGGACTTCACCTGCAAAGAAATAAATCTTGTTTAAACGCCGCGTATACTTAATGTATGATAATGTTAACTTACAAGGCGCTATATTCTCATAGAGCCTAACCAAATCTCTAGCATATTCCAATTTAAGTTGCAGTTGCTCGTCTGACAGTACCATTAGCTCCATTTGATCCTTGGCAATGAGCTGAACAAGCAGAATTTTTACTTCGCTCATGTGATAATGCATAGGGGGCAACCATTTCTCATAGTGTTTAAGGTATCTGTGGGAGAATGGAAATGAAATGATAAATAATTTTCATTTTAAATCATAGAAAAACTCACTTGAAACCATTTTCTGCCGTTTTTTCCATACTCTGAATGTCCTGACCAGCACGTTCCAGGATTCCATCTACATATTTTTTCTGTACTTGTTTCTTGCAGTCGGAGCAGCTGGAAGAAAATGTTTTTTAATATTTGAAAAGATCATTTAAATCAGTCTAAAGACAAACCGCCAGCTGCCATTCCAGTCATCCGCCTTGCTTGGCAATAGGAGACCTGAGCACTTGCGATCCTCACACTTGATGGCGCTGTAGTTAGTGCCCAGCTCTGTGATATCCTGGCAACGATCACAGATGCACTTGAATAGCTTTGTCTGCATTAGATGCCGCTGACGATCCGCTGTGCCCCAGACTGCATCCGAGTAGCAAATGCTCAAATGGGAATTCTTTTTGATCTCTTTCGGTGCCCAGAGCACACAGTGTCCATTCTTGTTGAAACTCTTGGCCAAGTTTGGTAGGCAGGAGTTTTCTGTAAAAGAGGCCGTGTAGAAGACAGCAACATGTGGAGGATCCGAAGTGGGCACCTCATGTCCATTAATTTGAAGAGCGCCGACAGCGCGCATGATTTCCTGTTCGCTAAACTTCTGGGTCCGAAAGAATCTTTGCAAGAAAGGAATAATCTTTGTGAATTCAAACAGACTAAGCAATAATATTTTAAGAACAAAATTTACTTGGGTATAAACTGACCAATGCTGGCCAAGTCCGCTTTCCATTGGTTCGAGCCACGTCGAGTGTGTTCCAGAGACTCCAGCTGCTTGAACTTGTCCGCATTCTCCGGATTTGTTTCATTAATAAGCAAACATCTTACAGTGCTAACACAGGTGTACAATGGATGTGGTCCATTAAACTCTTGAACATTGACTTTCTGTCCACGATCCTGTGTCAGCTGACATTCCGCCTTGTGCTCCTCCAGCGCCTGGCACTCTGGACCACACAATGGCCATCCACACTTATCACAATTGATGTGATCATTGGCCTCGATGCTGTTCAAGCATCCCATACAAACCGGTGCGGAGATTTGAGCAGGTCCACGCACCAATGGCGCCTCCTTTAGCAGAATCTCATATGGTTTTATGTTACGTGTGGCTACTAAATGTCGACCGAGCACATCATTCTGCGCAATCTGTAAACGGAACAGTTTTGTATTTTTTTATTTGAGGTTAGATTGTACAACCGGCTTCTAATTAAGTAATATGGACCTTAAATGGAAAGCAATTTCCCTTGTGCTTTTTCCAGTCCTGTTTTTGATGTTGAACCGAACAGTAGGACACCTGATTGCAGTTGGAGCAATTGTTTTTTGTTGGAGCCTCACACACCGCACACGGACTCATCTCGAAAGTGTTTTTGTTTTTTCTATGTATATTCACAATTTAACAAAAAATCCCAATGGGTTTCACTTGAATTAATGATTTTCTATTAACCAGAATGTGAATTTACTCACACCCACAGTGCATATGCATCCACACACGTTTCCGTTTCACTGAGTCTATGGCTAGAACAACGTCGAGATGTAGGGCAAGAAATTTAGAGAGCATACTGAGAACGGAACGTATGTAGGTACTTCAAGGCTCTATAAATAGACCACACAATTAATGTGGACCAATGCTGTGCTTGTATATTTTCTCTTAGCATTTCATTTCTCCGGCCCACAAATATTAAAAGCGAATCTAAAGATCCTAACAAGTTTTCTTTACTGTTGAAAGTTCGAAATATAAAAGCTTTGTTTCTATTTCTAAATAAAATTGGAAATATTTTTTACAATTCAAAGTTAATGGTTTCATTTAAAAAGGATCTTTGTATATACAAAACATATATTCAAGAATTCACAATTAATAAGTAAGGACAGACAATTGGTTATTAAATTTATAGCATCCTTTTCCGCTCAAGGGATCACTCTATATATTAAACATTAGAATGTACACTTACATTGTTTAACGTTTTCAAGTTGTATTTGTTACTTAAGGTATTTCTTAATTTGTGTTCGTACCATTAAACATTAGCTACAACATTATGTACAATTTGTTTTGGTGAAGATTGGGTGTAAAAAACGAATGCAAAATCACAAAGAACACAGAGTCGTACACTCGCTTATTGTAAAAGTTTCATTCATTCATCCATCGGTACTGGGTACTACATAGTATTACTATCAGGGGTTATCAATCCATACGCTTAAATTTATAAATACAATTTTTTTTACATAGTTTATATAGCCTCCACCCCATTAAACGCTGAGGTATTTTACTATAAACATTATTTTCTATGTCTAAACTTTGATTTTGGCCTAAATTTCGGCGGCGATTGACTCTCACAAAATGCTTTCCGATTCCGTTTCCGTTTCGAACTGGTTGTCGATCATATATCAGTCTCGTCATTGGCTCCATTTGCCTCGCGCAGCGTTACAAATTTCTGAAGTTTAACGTTCTCCTTATTATTATTGCGTAGTTTGTTTCTTTCCCGCTTTTTGTCACGTGGGCCGTTGACTTGGAAATTGTCGCTTTGGAATGGTATGGTGTACTCTGTTTGAAATGCAACTCCTCCAGTGCCTCCAGTTGTTGTAGCTGCCGCTGATCTTTGATCTTTATCATGATTATCGTTGATAAGTTCAGCATCAGCTATTGGCTTCGTTCCGGCATCTGTATGTGGATTGTATTGACCTGAAAATATTGAAACATTCATGAATATTGAACTAGTGAAATGGGTCGAATTTTATAGTTACCTTTGGCACCAAACATCTCGGAATGCTGCTTCAACGCACTGCGATTTCGGCCACGTTTACGCATATTCATGCGCAACGCTGCCACTTTGATGGACTTGCCACTTGATTTTCCACGCCTGGATGAGGTATTATTGCTGCCGTTGGATGTAGCATCTGAAGTCACAGGTTCAGTTTTTATCACTGGCACCTCTGTCTCAACTGGCAGTGGTTCTGGCGTTAACGCTGGCGCTGGAGATAACGATGGCGATGCCAATGGGCTTTCACTGTTGCGTCTACCCAAATTGCTTTCGGTATCCGATTGATTATTCATATAGATGGCAGCCAAGTCTTCATCCTCATCCTCTTCATCGTCTTGATCGATTATTTCAATCTCATCAGCCTCGTCATCGGATAGCGCACTTCTCAGCATAATTTCAGGTCCACCACCATAAATGCCATGCAAAAATCGCCACAGTAGCGCATTTAACTGGGCATAGTCGGAGCCAACACGCACACAGCTAATGGCTGAACCATTATGGGCATTGGCATCGGCAATTCCATCGTTGTTAATGGGTCCCGGCTCCTTGTGGGTGATGCCGCGCGAGAACTGTTGCCACGCACGTAGCCAAGGCATTGCAATTGCATAGATAGCAGTCGAGTCGAGTTCGTTCTGCAATCCATTGTATTTGGTAAACACGGCCAGCTCGTAAAGCTGACGACGAGAGAGAGCTTCAGCTGCTCGCTTACAAATGTCACATTCAAATATTATATTTACGGCCGGACCACCACCAAATCTGTTGTACAGAAAATCCCACAACGGCTGAGGAATGGGCACTGCAATTTGACTAATTAGATCTGCTTTGGAATGTAGAATGCCGCCGTGTGGACAGAGCATTTCCTGATTGTTTATCGGACCCGGCTCCGAGAATGTAGCCAGCCGTGAAAGCCATTCGCGTGTCACATAGAATTGTATGTCGCCCTCGTACAACGGATTTGCCGTGGACAAATTGATGGCCTCCTCTCGCACCATTTTCATTTGGGGATTGTGTTTTTGGTAGAATAGCACATAGGCCTGACAGTTCTGGACTATATCGGGCGATACCTCCGTCACGAATTGATCGTCAAACTCGTACCACAGTCCATTCAATGCATTGCGGGCATAGCATGTGTAATGCCCACCTCCAACTGTGCCGTGATGACAAATGACCGAGGATAGATTATAGATGGGCACCTGTGATCTACACTCCTTGTGTAGGTACGGGCGCATATCGAAGCCCTCGAGAGGAAAATACACATGTGAGGATATCTTTGAGCTGTAGGATAGATCATGACGAAAACGCTTCAGATGTATGCATAGTACTTCGGGTAAGTTGAGCACACGTGAATATTTGATACCCGTGCGCAGCTTGTTGCAACGTTCGCAGCTGTAGGAGGATTATTGGATTAAAGTATAAAGATATAATACTTGAGCAATGCTTACCTATACATATTGTCGCCTTTAAGTTCATCGGCACTGAAGAAACTGGCCATGCAGTCGTAGAGCGTTACAGATGGACCAAATATCCAGGATCGGACCATATTCCACATCCAGGATATCCAGCCCTCGTTGCTGCGCGTCGATGCCAAATCGGCTGCATTTAGACTTTGTACGCTCAGGCTGTGAGTCTGATGTAGTACGTTAAGAAAGTCTCGATTGGGTATGGGCAGAGATAGATCCTGGAATGTTTCTTCTCGCGTGGAAACGCGATCACATGTTAGACACTGGACCGAGGACAGCAGCTTGCCATCAAATACATCGCTGATGATTGAATGCGCCGCTTCCACTTGTTTTGATTCCTGAACTGTCTTCGGACTTTGCTGTTGTGTACTACCTGCATCTGATAGTGGATTGCTGCTGCTATTGCGATGCGGCGCTGCAAAGTACTCGTTCTTCATCAGTATTTCTGATGAGTGCTCCGAAATGCTGCTTTCACACGTATCGTACTCGCTTTCGGATGCTGTAGGCGTATTAGATGCCTTTGGCATCGGTTCCTCATCATAATTCTCGTCATCCGTTTCGTTTGCCTGCTGCTGGACAGGCTGTGCCGGCTGCTGCTGTTGAAGGGGTGCACCTATTTGCTCCGTTAGCTCTTCATGTAGCTGATCCATAAAGCAGCGTAGAAATTCCTGTGTATCATGCTGCTGATAGCCTCGAAACATTGGATGCACCGACCGAATGCCATACAAAATACCTCGTGGCACAAGGTAATCTACAAAGTCAGGCAATGAGTAAAGAAATGCACATAGTTGGAGATGTAGGTTATTTACCCTTTGGATCGTCCGCATGTGACCAGATTTCGTGCATCAGACGCTGATAGCTTTTGGCTAAACCAGCTGGCTTTGAGCGTGGAGTATTTGCAATGTGTTCCACAATTTCACTGCAGTTGATAAAATAATGCGTCACTGGCGACAGATTGCTCAGAGCCTGCAGAGCGGAGTTCATATAACACGTATTTGCAATGTTCTGAAGACCCACGAGGCCCGTTCCAGAACCTGTAGCATCATCTTCCAGGCTGTCATCTCGCTTGGAAAGTGAATTTAGCGAGCAGCTAAATAGCTTCTCTTTATCTTGGTATCTCATGTTGCGCCTCGCCTATCAGTAATGATGATGATAGTGCAAAGGTAATAAAATCGAAAGTCATGTAATAGAGTTCGATTATGGTAGGCTTACCTTTTGACCCAAGTCCAATTCAGTGCAGTGCTTACTTTCAATATGCGCGCATTTTTGTGGATTATTAAAACTCAAACTCATTATATGTGTCTCCCTCCTTCGAATGATTTAGTTTTTAAACTTTAATTGAGAATTTGGATTATAGATCTTTCCTCTTTTTTTTTGTGGTGCTCTGAACACTACGCGAGCGTATATGACTACTGCATTGACCAGGTGCGGTACTGGAAGAACAAGGCTTCCAGGGCATAGAGACTGAACGGTGGTTCTGTCCACGAGCTTTTTTTTTGGGTAAACAAACAGCCTAGGCTTTTAAAAACTAAAAATAATTGTTTTTTTGCCTTCTCAGTAGAGCTGTGTCGTTCCGTTCTGAATAAGTTCAAATGAACGGGTCATTGTGAGTGAACAAAGTGAGTGAGTAAAAATCGGTGATATTTTTGAGTATTTTCCAGAAACGCCAAAAGTGTGCTGGTTCGAAATTGATCACCAACAACCATTTAATTGAATTATTTGTAGAATTTTCTATGATTTTCCAGAATTTCTTAGATTTTCTTGATTATTTTATTGATTTAAAATTTGTTTATATACAAAATATCACGGCCTAGGGCCGCAGTGAAAGAAATCGAAACCAGCTGGAGCCGATGCAAGTTCCGATCTAGCGTTTTTGAGCACCTAACCAGGGCTGGGCTGATAAGTTTAATCTAGTTCCAAAAGTAAACAGCCATGACAGCTGGCGGCGCTAACAAACACCGTCGTTTTGAAAGGGGCGGCCTTTGGGGTCCAACCTCTGATTGGAATCCAAAAATAAAATGATTTTTTAAATAAAAATTAGACAAACTAAAGCGAGTTCACATGTTTCGTTTTTTGTAGCCACTCTGGCTCAAATTCAGGTAAATTAGAGAAATCTCTAACAAAAATAAATTAAAAATCTTAATTCAAATTCATTATTGAATAAATTTTAAATCTGCCGCCTACTCGCTTCTGTAAAGTACTCAAAACAGGGAAACCAAAGTTGCCATCTTTCAAAAATTGCAAATAATAGTTTAGGTGACAACTCTTTTTTGTTCACACTCATACATGAAAACTTTTTTTGACACACTAACAACACAAGTATACACAAAAAAGGTTCAAAATAAGTAACTTACTTTTCTTGTGTGACAAACCGCAAATTGTGAGAAAGGATAAATTGAATTGGCAACTTAAACGCGAAGATACATATTACAAAACGTGAAAATGGAGCCCATATTATAGTTTTGTGTGCGTCGGCTGCTGGAAAACGGTAACAACAGCCCTGCCCTAATGCTTCCCCCTTGTGTAACAGCCCTGTTCTTTAAATGCTCTTGTGTAGTCTCCTGCTGTTGGGTGACAGGACCCAAAAGTGAAAACGTATATTGCGCTGATTGGACATTGTTTCAATAAGAAATGTGAATAAAAAAGACCACAATTAGACGTGCGCAATCTAAATGCTCGCTATGAGTAACACTATATGTGTAATAGTCGAATATTAAGCGGTTTTCAAGTAGTGTACTAAAACAACAATTTTCATACAAAATGCATTTCTAGTGGTTTCAGTTCAACTTGGAAAATTGCACACACAACGCGCGTGTCCAATAAGTGGCATAGATAAGCAGGATCATGACCTTGGAAACGCAACCGGTTGGCGGAGGGTTGAGCGATGGCAAGATTGCTGGATTATATGATCTGGAGGAAACTCTAGGCTCTGGCCACTTTGCGGTTGTCAAGTTGGCCCGTCATGTGTTTACGGGTGCCAAAGTGGCAGTTAAAGTTGTTGATAAAACAAAGCTAGATGAGGTGTCCAAAGCGCATTTGTTTCAAGAAGTTCGGTAAGTTCAAAAAGCATACAATCATAATTTGTGATCTAATAGTGGACTCGTCTATATAGTTGTATGAAGCTGGTGCAGCATCCAAATGTGGTTAGACTCTATGAGGTCATTGATACACAGACAAAATTGTATTTGGTGCTGGAACTGGGCGATGGCGGCGATCTTTATGATTATATAATGAAGCACGATGCCGGACTAAGTGAGGAGTTGGCCCGTAAATATTTCCGGCAAATACTTCGTGCGATCACGTACTGTCATCAGCTGCACGTAGTGCACAGGTAAGCTTAAATAATACATAGTACATATTATATATACCAGTGTTGACGGAACTTGACAGTAAAAGTAGACTAGAGTTGGGAAATCATAATTAAATGACAAATAAATGGGCCAACAAATGGGATGGACTTAAAATAGCGTATTCCAAGGCTAGATTATCGGCTATATTATCGGCTATAAGCACTTTGAATAATGTCCAGGCTAAATCATTGAAAAATATGCAAGATTAGCCTACAATAAGCTAAACGGTCAGCACTGGTATATACATTTTACCCCTTTACATAACTCATTCGTAATAAAATAAATAACACAGGGACTTGAAACCAGAGAATGTTGTGTTCTTTGAAAAGCTGGGTCTCGTCAAGCTTACGGATTTTGGCTTTAGCAACAAATTCTCGCCCGGCCAAAAACTGGAGACATTTTGTGGCAGTCTCGCATATTCGGCTCCGGAAATTTTATTGGGTGACTCGTACGATGCGCCCGCCGTAGGTAAGTGTGTGTCTGTTTTATCACATGATAAGCTTTATTTAATTATTGACATTATCTGTTAGATATTTGGTCGCTTGGCGTGATACTGTATATGCTGGTCTGTGGCCAGGCACCTTTTGAGAAGGCCAATGACTCGGAGACGCTAACCATGATTATGGATTGCAAATACACAGTTCCCTCACACGTGACACAGGAATGTCGCAGTTTAATTGCCACAATGCTGGTACGTGATCCCAAGAAGCGTGCAACTGTGGAGGAGCTTGCATCATCCGCTTGGCTTAAGCAAACCGACGAGCCGGATTCGGTTGAGCACTCACTACCTCTGGTGAGCCGACAGCAGCTAAGTGAGGAGGATCATGCCTTTATTATACAGAAAATGATAAACGGAAACATTGCGTCCAAGGAAGAGATACTACAGTCAGTAATCACTATACTTTACAATCGTTTTATATTTAAAGTATTCACGTCTTATTTCTTACAGAGCTCTAGATAAAAATAAGTACAATCACATTACGGCCACATATTTTTTGTTAGCTGAAATTCGTTTGCGCAGACGACGCGAGGAGACGCAGAAATTAAAGCTTAATGAGACAAGCTTAAGGTAAGAAACAAACATAAACTCAATTATATTTATTATAATTGAATAATCAATAAATATTCGTTACAGATTGGGGGACCTTAATCGCAGACCCGCAGCAGAAAAACCCAGCCCAACGGAAAGTCCCAAAGTAGTTGTGCCCATTAGCATTAATGTAACACCAGCAGCACAATTTGTAAGCGATAATGCCAAACCAGTAAGTTGCAAGCTCTTCATTATTTATTTATCATTTAATGGTAATCATAAATTTAATAAATTGAAGGATAAGCGTACACGTAAATGCAGTATTGTGCGTGAGGAGGAAGAAGAGGAGTCTGCCAATGAGAGCTGTGGCATAGGAAATGAACTAAATGTGGCCTCCATCCGACGCGAGTCAATTTCCGATGGACGCCTAAATCGTTCTGTTCAGGATCGATCCGGTTTGTCTGCTCCAGCAACAGCAGCCGAAGTGCCAAGTAATACACGCACAAAGATACTTGTCTCCACGGATACGACGCTTTCTCAGAAGCTCAAGCAAATGGAGAAGTGTGCTCGAGTCGATGAAGACACTATAAGCGGCCTAAAGGAGCTGGAAATTGGCAAGCTGAAGCCATTGCCCAGCAGCAGCAAGAATCCTGTGCTGACACACAGACGTACAAAGTTAAATAAGATACGCACGCCATCGTGCAGCAGCTCCGAGGCATCAGACGATGATACAAAGACACGAAACAAGAAGAAAATCAACAAGTTTGTTGGTGACACACCCATACGATTTCGTATGCATCGTCGGGACTCGCATGACGACTCCAGTGATTCACAGGATCAGTTGTATCCACCGCCAGGCTCGAATAGCAGTGGAGCAAATTTCATATCGAACAGTAATTCTGGTGTAAGCGGAAAAAAGGAAGAGCAGGGACAATGCAAAGAGGTAAGAACTTAAAAACTTAATACTCTAACATTGCTTATAATTAGTCTTTCTTTATTTGCAAGCCAAATAAAACTGAGGAAACACGCAAATCTCACACACAAAAGAGCAGGAAACAGCAAAAGGATCATGTCGATAGGCATTCCCATGGGGAGAAACAGCATTTGGCGTTATCTGAAAGTACAACAACACGTCGGAGGCGCGTTCGCGAAAGCCAATCCCTGGATCGCATCACAGAGGCTCAAGAATACGAGCTACGTCATCGTAGCTACATAAATGATGCGGCCGGAGGTGCATCGACTGCATCAATGCAACAACATATCGAGCAAAGAAATTCGTTGTTCAATTTAAACACATTCTCCGTTGCCGAAACAAAAGAAGAATATGACGAGGACGAGGATGAGGAAATTATTCCGGATACCGATACCACGGACCAAATTATGAACACATTGAATGCAGCCAAAGCAACGCTTCAGCAAAAGCAATATTTTAACTACACCAATTATAGTAAGAACTACCACAATAGTAGCAACCACAACTACAACCATAACCACAACAACAATAACAACCACAACAAAAAGAAATCCAACGAAACACCAAAAGATATTTATAATCTAAATTCAATCGAAGAAATCGATTTGATTTTGGAAGATAAAAGCCTTACCAAAGCAATACATGTTTCCGGCTCTAAATGCTTTGTCACTATGAAGAAAATTCGAAGACTCGGAAAGTATTTTCCGTTAGTGAACTTTTCTTAATACATAGTAACCGTAAAATAATAGCTGCAAAGTGCATTCTAAATCTTAAATCGTAGAGAATATGTAGAAAATATGCATGTATGTATACATAAATATAACAAAAATAAGATAAAAGTTATATAAAAAAAAAGGATACATATGCGACAATTTAATATTAGTTGTAGCGTAATTTAATTTATTATGCAATCTTAAATTAGCAATAAAAAAAACAGGCACATTTTTTTGACTAAAATGCTACACTCATTTAATGATGAGATAGAAACGTTGCCTAATCTCAAAACACCATTCGCACAATAGATTTCGTGCATTCCCCGATAATTGTTTGTATTCTATGGCGATATGTGTAAGTACCATGTACAATCCAAGTCAAATCAAATCAATAAAATATAAACCCAAACAGTATTCAAGATTCCTCCCAGGTTTTCCTCTTTGATGACCTCCTGATGTTTAATTTTTAAATCTATCAAGTGAAATTATATAAATGTGAGTCGAAGAAGATGATAATACTGGTCTATTTACTTTTATTTAATAATTTATTTAATTAAACAGTTCAAGGCCTGGGTTTAACAGCCAGTTGGATAATCCCTTTCTCCGCCTTGACCATCCAATGTGGATCATCTTCGGTTAGCCAATCCACTGCACAGATCGGCATGCCACAATAAATGTCCGACTTAATGATGCGGAGGGCACATATGCTGGTGGGCATAAAACCGCCCAGACAGTCACTAAATGAAGTTGTCGGACTGTAGTTAATGTCGTCAAGGAGCTTCCGATAGTTGAGATCTCCCTTGAATATGACGAGAGCCCCGAAGCTAAGCTGAACGTACAAACAGGGAGACAATTGGCGCATGAAACTAAAACCTTTGGGTCTAGTCCAGAAGTCGCTATTAGTGCACAATTCCAGGGATTCATTTCGCATTAGATTTTGCAATTTTTTGCCAAAGGTCGCAACTTGCGGCATTTTGTTGCCAATTAAGAAGTTAAGCATCCAACGAAAGTCATCACCAGTAACATCCGAGACATACCAAGGAATGGCCTTAACATGGAAACGCACCTTTTTGGCTAGACCGGATTCAATAATGTACTCGGCCAGCAGCAGGTCTGTGAAGAGCTCGTAGCCCGCATTATCTAAAACAATATCAACAATAGGAGGAATCTTATTATCATTCTCTGACAATAGACACCACACATCCTTTGATTGATCCGTGATTAAATGCTTGTCATGTTCACCTATTAACTGCAACATGTGTTCACTGGGAGTTTCTGTTGTGATCGACAGATCACAGCGATTACCCCACAACGATAGTTTCATCATGAGCTGGAAATTCTGCTGACTTCGTGGTAGATCTCTTGTCGCCTCCAATATAGTATTCATCAGGTAAACTACATTTCGGGTGGCGCAAATTTTCTGGGGACTAAAATAGTCATAGTTTCTCAGGGTTTCTGCTCGTCGAAAGGCGGCCCAGATGCGTCGATAGAGATAAGATTCGGCAAAGAGCCAGGTGGATGTAAACCATCGACTTTTCTCAAGATTCACCAGCCTCTTAATCTCGATATTCCAATCCTTAGCATCTGGTTCTTTGTCATGGAAGAACTTAAACTCACGGTTATCCAAAATCTCATTACGCAATATGTTTAAACTCCAGACGACTCGTCGGATATCGTAGCGTGCATAATTGCCGCACTGTTCCATGATCCTATCCTCGTTCTCTTGCGTACAATGGATTAGCTCATTGATCATATGTGGTGTTCGCAACCGAAATGTTCTGTGTGCAAAGCTATACAAGTATTTGGCGGTCAGCGCCTCATTCAGCGGCGTGCGAGTATAGAAAATGTTGTGCTTCTCAATAAAATGCTTATCCAGATCGGGTTCATCGGTTTCCATGCTGTGCCAGGACGGCTCTTCTGTAGAAAAAGTACCTGCACTTATTACAGATCCCACAACGCTTGACCCCATGGTCTCCTTTAAAGCTCCTATTTATCTTGATTAGACTATAAATTTTGACAGGTTTTGCAAAAACAATCCATACTTCTAAAATTAGTTCTATAGATATCAAATCCGAACTGGATATTGAATGCATTTTTAACTCTTCTTTATCTATACAGCTTCAACAGAAATTATGATGTAGTCCTAATTTAATTTTCTGTCAGCTCCAATAGCCAATGTGGATCTATTAATGATGCTTTAATTCAACAAATTATAAACTTGCACAACAATTGATTTATACATAAAATTGCAATAATTGAGCTAATGTAACGTGGTTGTCCTACTTGCCGGCAAACTGAATAAGACCATATTCGCCAGTGAGCATCCATTCCTTGTTCTTGGCAAAGAGTTGTTCTGACAATCCTTGAGGCAATCCACATACCAGATCCGCTTTAATAGTTCGCAGTGTGCAGAGATTTGTGGGTCGGAAGCCTGTTAACAATTAGGAAACGTACTTGAATTATCAATTGAATAGAGTGATGCACAATATTACTCACCGCGTAAACACGTTTCGAAAGATTCAGTAGCATACCAGCTGTAATCGCCCAGCAGCTTTCGATAATTGAGGTCGCCTTTAAAGACAACCAACTGCGCCTGGGATAGACGATCATAGAGCGCCTTCTGCACCTCGGCCATACGATAAAACTCATATGGACTGGTCCAAAAGTGTTCAAGTGGCGCCAACTCAAATTTGCCCTCTTCCGTGAACCGCTTTAGCTTCTTGCCGAGCTCACTGAGCACAGGGTCCGGTTGATCGGATAAAAATTGCAGCGTCCAGTGAAAATCATCGGCCATCACATCCGATATAAACCATGGAATAGCTTTTGCATTGAAGCGCACCTTCTTTGCCAATCCCTTGTCTATTATGTACTCGGCGAGTATAAGATCTGTGTACAATTCATAGCCGGCATTATCGAAGATAATCTCTACAACACCCTCTCCGTTGGAACTGTGCAGTGACTGCCATACGGCGTTTGTATCATCCACCAGCAAATTGGCATCCAGCTCTTGAACAAGATCGAAAGCATTGCCAGTTGGTTTGACCTGTTTCCCTGACGTTATGGACAAATCACAGCGATTGCCCCAGAGATTCAATTTCAATAGTTGCTGAAAGGTTGCCGCATTACTCTCGTTACTTCGGGTTGCTCTGGCTACGGCCAGCATTGCGTCCAAGCTGAGCTTGGCGGCCGTTTGCTTTTGTTTGCCAAAGTAATCGAATCCTGCCAGACGTGATAACTGGAATATGGATGAAATTTTGCGATACATGTAGCACTCGGCGTAAAGCCAACAGGCACTGTAAAAGGTTCGCTTCTCCTGCGGTAATTGCTCCAAAAATGCATTCCACGTTCCACAGTCGCTAACTAAAAGTTGTACAGACAGTTATTAGATCCACATCATGGTGAAATAGAGATACTGTGACCTTGTGTAGTTTATCACTCGTCACCTTGTCTCTTATTTCACCTTCCTCCACATTACATACCCTTGTCTGTAAAAGGCAACAACGATCCATTTTGTAAAATATTCGATCTCAGCTCCAAAATAGCTAATCTTGTTTGTTCAATATCGGTGTCTGCATCCTGTAAAGTACAATTCATGTATTCAGCAATTATGCAACATTTGACAACAACAACTCACTGCACCGTATGTCTCCAGTAGTTCATTCTTGCACTCTATCAATGAAATCGCAATTGTTTGCAAAGTTGATGGCAGGCGTGAGCGGAAGGTGTAATAGCCGAAGCTCCTATAAAACAAGAGGGGGTCGTGTTAAAGGTCAGGCAATCAAATTACATCAGTACTACAATCTATACGACACACGTGGAATATGTGTACATATATATATATATGCTATATATAGCGGAATATACTTACTGCTTATATTGGGCCGCTAGCTGCGTGTGCGGAGGCGTCTCGCTATCAATAATTCCATTTTTAACATCAAATTCTGTGTCATCCGGTGGCAAGGTCATATTTCCAATTGTTTGCTTCCTACTTAGCTTTCTTCCCTTTAATATCTAACAATTGATTAGTGCACTTTCTTGTTCTTGTTCACCATGTAACTGCTGCAACAAAACAATGACGCTTGGCGCGTCACACTGCGATATCGGTACTATCGGTAGCGATTATCGAAAGCTTTAGCATAGAAATTATCGAAATTCGAAAGCACAATCAACGAAATTAATTTATGCATTTATTTTTGCAGTTGCAGATTTATTAAGTTTTACATTAGAGATTTGTGATTTTTTTCTTTCTCTACGCAAACTTTACAATTTTCTGTTTTATTATTTGCGAAAACTTGTTGGATAATTTTTCACAAACTTTTAACACTAAACAATTGATATTTAATCTTTGGCTTAACTATAGATTTATATTTTTTGATTGACTTGAATTAAAATGCTTAATATACAGAATCTTGTCTATTAATAGCCGAATTCACGAGAGCCATCCACAAACTGAATTAAGCCATAGTTTCCAGTATTCATCCATTGAGGATCTTTTTTTAACTGATCTTCACAGACTCCTGCCGGAAGACCGCATATAACCTCTGACTTTATCGCACGTAAGGTGCACAAATTGGTAGGAAGAAAGCCGCCTAAGCATGTTCTAATATCCTGTGTAGGTTCCCAACAAACATCTCCTAATAACTTACGATAGTTCAAGTCGCCTTTAAATATGATCAACTTTGACTCCTGCAGGTTTTTGTATAGTTCCGGGTCAATGGTGCGCATGCTGAAAAAAGAAAATGATTAATATTTTTTTTTTTATAGATGCTCAAACAACATCAACTTACCTATGGAAGGCTTGGGGTGAGGTCCAGAAATTCGAAGTAGGCGACAATTCAAATTTGCCCTCCTTTAAAAGTTGCACAAACTTTTGTCCAAGAAGACTAATGATGTAGTCGGGATGATTGCTGAGAAACTTTATGGTCCAATGAAAGTCGCGCGCTGTGGCGGCGTTCACAAACCAAGGATGTGCCTTAACATGAAATCGCACCTTCTCGGCCATTCCATTTTCGATGAGATACTCGGCCAGTATGAAATCGGTAAAAAGTTCATACCCAGCATTATCCAAGATAAAGTCAACATTTTGAGTACTCGACTTTTTGTCTGACAAGCAATTCCAAATCTCGGCGACATTGTTAACAAGTATAAATTCATTTGTGACCATCGCATTCTCCAGGAAATTCATATTAAATAGACGGGCATCATCGTCGTCAGAGAGATCATTGCGATTGCTCCATAGATCAAATTTTATCAACTCGCCAAACATCTCGATGCTGTTTTCAGTACGACGTGTATATTTGGACAATGCGAGTATTTCATCCTGGCACCTGGTCAGTGCATGCTCCTTAACTTTAGCAAAGTAATCGAACTCTTTGAGAAAGATACTGTTCTCCACGAATGAGTAGAGCTTACGGTACATATAGCACTCGGTGTGCATCCAGCACGCCCTAAAAACGTGTGCGCTTCAGTCGGTAAATGTGTGATGAAGTTATTCCACATTTCACGATCGGGCTCTACAAATATATATATTATTCAATTGTGTAAATGTTATGATCGAAACAAAACTCACCATCTCCGGTAAAGCTATCGAACGGTTTGTCCGTTTGAAGTTCATACTTCAGGCGTGAAATTAGTCCAATGATAATCTTCAGCTCCTCTCGCGCGTTCTGCACAAAATTTGTGGGCGCTATAGACCAAGATTAAGGGTACAGCCATTACTTATTACGAACCTCACCGAATTGTGCAACTAGCTCGCTCTTCTCCTTTGTGATCAAGTCTATGACTTTTGTGAGAATCACGGGCAGATGATTCCGAATTGTGTAGTAGGCGTAACTACGCTTATACTGGCCAGACATGAAAGCATTGAGAGGCGTTTGGGTGTCGACGATGTTGTACTTCGCATCAAATTCCGTCTTGAAAACCTTTATCAAGTCCTGGCCATTACTTTCGTTGCCCGGTGCTCCAACTGTTGGGATGCACTCTCCTCCTTCGGGCTCCATCTTCGGATATTTGTAATTTTAAATGTTTATGTTTCTAGACTTGCATATTAACATAAACAAAGTGTCCGGAACACACTGGAAGCCTACTAAGTATTCCGCATTAGTCTTGAGCAATGAAAATATAAAGTTTTATTTATAAACATTTTCTTTTACCTCTTTGTCGTTTCGTTCTGAATAAGTTCAAGTGAACGGGTTCAAATGACTTCAGTATTTTTGAACTCTATTTGTTCATTTTGTTCAGTTGAACCGCCGCTTCCCAAAGCTAACAAGAGATGGGGTATTTTATTTTTTGCAATGCTGCCAAAAAATTCATTTTAAAAAACGATCCATCAAAACTTAGAATATTTTGTGCTTCTCAACTGAAATTTGTTGAAACGCCGAGTGCGTTTATTAAACTTATCTTATTTAAGCTATTTTATAATTAAATTGGCTACAAACAATTAACTTTTGAACTTAAATTTAATCATTTTTTTTTTAAATGTTCCAGTATTTTTTACCTTCTACCCTAAAAAATACCGAAATGGCCTAATTTAGTGTTAAATTTGGTTCTCTGGTATCTTATAAATATGCTATCTTGGCTTATTTTTTAGCGCATTTTCATTTCCGCGTTCCCTATTCATCATTGCAGTTTTTACTTTGACATGGAACGCTACGCGAATTCTTTGAAATGGTTATCACGCGTGAATTAATGAATAATTAGCAACAATAGTGGAAAAAGCACCTCCTATGACGACATAGTGACAAAGTCAAGTAGTCAACAACGCGACCAATTGTTGACTGTGTGCGCGCGGGGAATGCTGACTCAATCACAACGAACGACAAAGACAGATACGACGGATTCGAGACAAAGTCCGGCTGAGACTTTTTTAGATCGAAATATTGCTGTGCAACCAGAAGAGAAGCTTTAACAAATGCATACCAACAATTAAACCGCAACGCCGTACACAAACACAAACACTCTCCTAAGCTTACGCACACACAGACACAGGGGACTAGACAGCTCCACCTACAAAAAGCCCAACAACACCTAACACGCACACACACCCACGAACATACATACACACGGAATGTCACATTTACCATTGCCGCTGTATGGCTTCGCAGCATTTTTTATGATTTTCTGGTTTGGTACATGGTGTGTGCATCTGATCGCCATTTGCTATGGGAAGTACAAACTGCACAAGAAATCGTGCAAATTGCCCACAGAATCCTCCCCTATGCCAGGTGTTTCCATACTGAAACCGTTGATGGGCGTGGATCCAAATTTACAGCACAACTTGGAGACGTTCTTCACTATGGATTATCCGCTGTATGAGCTGCTGTTTTGCGTGGAGGATAAACACGATCCAGCTATTAAGCTTGTGGAACAACTTTTGGATAAGTATCCACTTATAGACGCTCAGCTCTTTGTTGGTGGCTCTGATGTTGGCGTCAATCCCAAAATCAACAACATTCACCCTGGATATATGGCGGCAAAGTATGACTTTGTGATGATATCCGATAGTGGCATCAAGATGAAGAACGACACACTGCTGGACATGGTCCAGAATATGTCAGAGCGTCATGCGTTAGTCCATCAAATGCCATTTACCTGCGATCGCGATGGTTTCGCTGCCACCTTCGAGAAGGTCTTTTTCGGTACGGTTCAGTCGAGGATTTACCTATCTGCCGATGCCCTGGGCATTAACTGTCACACAGGCATGTCGTGTTTGTTGAGGAAAGCTGTCATCGATCAGTTGGGTGGACTACGTGCTTTTGGCTGTTACTTGGCAGAGGATTTCTTTATTGCCAAACGAGTCACAGAACTAGGATGGAAGATGCGAATCTCCAACCAGCCTGCTCTTCAGAATAGCGGACTCTGTGACATCGGCAGCTTTCAGGTAAGATTCTCGCCTAACATACTATATTTGAATATACGAATACCAATTTTATTATTCATTAAACGTGTGTAATAACGATTTTCCTAGGGATTATAGAAAAGCACACACAGAAAACTTCTTAACGTAGTATCCACCTAGTGACGGAAGCAACTCCCAAAGTTACTGTTATCAATTTTGTGACAAAAAGTTGGACTAACAAATTAAAGAATCAGGGACTAAAAAACTAAGGGTTAAAAAAAGTTTGGGTATAACATTACAAGAGTATACAAAATAAAGTTTGACTTTTGGCTCATTGCGCACAAACTTTATGTTCCATTATAAATAATTATTATTATTATTAAAATTATTAATAAATATTATTTTTTGGGCTGTGAAGAATTCCAAACATGTTTTTTTTGTTATATTCTGGAAGTTTTTGGAACTTTGTGCCCCAATCGACGCCTCGCATTCAATGAATTTGAATTATATATTACTCATCTTTTTACCAAAATCTTGTGAATATAGCCAGAAAACAGCACTGCGTGTGTTTTTTAAGGTCTGCTTTCTTTGAGCTGATGTTCCAATAGCCATGTCGATATAGCCACGTCTGTCTGTAAATGTCTCACATTTAAAGCTTTGGCAATAAAATAACAGTTATGGAAAAAGTTTCCAGAAATAATAATTAACTATAACTCCTTGTTCTTAAGGATAACTTCCGCATTTATTTCAATTGAGTGTTTGATCATAACTATTTCCCAGTTCAAAGCACGGTCGTTATCAAAAAACAAAACACGTCACTTATTTAAAGCTGTGTTTGCGAATCAGTAAAAATGCTTTCAGGGAAAAACCTACATGATATTTTTAAAAGATTATACATATGTTTTCTATAATTATATTAAGTATATTAAAATTTGTACTTTCAGGCGCGACTCATACGCTGGGCCAAGCTCAGGGTAGCTATGGTGCCAACAACGATATTGTTGGAACCACTTTCGGAGTGCCTGGTACTGGGTGCATTGGCAGCATGGTCAGCATCGCTGTTGTTTAACTGGGATCCATTGGTGTTTTATCTGGTGCACATACTCTGTTGGTTTCTATCGGACTGGATGCTGTTGTCGATTGTGCAGCATGGTTCGATGCCTTTTCACAAGTTTGAGTTTGTCATCGGATGGTTCTTCAGGGAGCTAAGTGGACCCTATCTCTTCCTACATGCACTGTGGAACCCTGCCATACGTTGGCGAACGCGTACCTTCAAGCTGCATTGGGGTGGCGTCGCCTATGAGCTGCCACTGAACACCTCCACACCTGCCACAGATTCTCTTATAACGCCGCTGCAACCGGCACCCACGTTACTAGCAACGTCAGCGACGACAATGGGTACGGGAGCGGGTTTAGGAACGCTCCCAACGGCTAAGCAGCGACTGCTGGTGTCGTAGCAGCAGCTAGAGATAGTTACAATTTGTTTGTTATATGCGTAATTTGTAATTTGTACTTTCGTGAGCGACACAGCCGACTGCGATTTCTACAACTACAGCTACAAGAGCTACAGTTGATGATAGTAGTATTATTACTAGCTAAAACTTAAACTAAAACTTAACCCTTAGTCACTACATAACGTAAGTTAAGTACGTGTAAAAATGTAAGCGCACAGACAACAACAAGATTAACAAAAACAGAGATAGTAAGAAAAGGGGCCACAGGTTGTTGCTGTTTATATTTGTGTCTGGCAATCGTACTTGTGCAGCATAAGAATTCAGAACAGAAGATACTCATGTCGACAGTTGACCATAATAACTATAAGTTTGTCCAACATTTGGCCATGCGATTTAGTTAGTTTATGTAGTTAATCATTTTGTATATTTATCTCTGAGATTGATGAACGAGTTACTTAGATAAGTTAGCTTTTGTTATTGCTATTATTTTTGGATTCGATAATTGCAATTATTATTTAGATATTTATTATTGTTAAGCATAATGTATAATTTGTTTGTTTTCTTTGATTTATATATATACATATATGCATATGCACACAAACATACATACATATATTCATTTTCTGCTTCTCACTCTGTAAATAGGCTTCGCTAAACCGCCATCGAATAAATTTAAATTTAATTTAAATTATGTTACGAATGAGTTGATTTTTATTACAAGTTTTATTTGCCAATTTGTTTGTTTGTTATCTCTATGACCTTTTTAAGTTATCAGTCAGTTATCACTGATTTTTGGGAAGATAATAGACGGCACAAGCTATAGTAAAATGACTCAACATTGATCGGGCTATACTTTTGGGAAAATTGCGGTCTGAGTCACAGCTCGTAAATGTTATCAAACATTTCACATCCACTTGACGAGGCGTTGCCTCTCGTCACTGAGATTTAACGCGGGTTAAAAAGTCTTGTAAATTAATTGAATTATGTTTGTATGCTGGACGTATTAGAAATGTGTGTACTCCCGATGTGTTCGCACCTTGCCCTCACCCCCTTGCCCTTTGTATTGCCAAGAGTCAAGTCAGGAACTTAAGTATTATGCATAGCTGCTCTAACATATAATTTAATTACCTTAGGTATATTTATAAGTACAATGCCTAGAATGCTTTTAATGGAAAGTAATATAGAATTCGCAGAATCACGCCATCTCGTGTAATTCAGAGTTTATTATTCTTTTTTATTATCATTATTCTTAGTAGATGGAGACTACACTTAAACTCTTATCTCGGTCTCAGGGACCGAAAAGTATTGAACATAATAAGACCGAGTGCGTACAACAAAAACATACATATGTACATCCAATAGCAACAATGCGAAAAACATACACATACATAGATATGTATGTATATCTATAATTTACAAATACATACATGCATGCACATATAGATTAGAGAGAGGCATATCAATTGCAAAGCACAGAAAATGAGTGGGAGAAGTAGGTGGAGAAGAAGCAGATAAATCAATTGAGAGATTATTCCACGAATACAGATACATACATACATAAGAATGTATGTATATATGTGCGTATAACGTATTCACACAGTAGGGGATGGGGATCAGTTATTTTCTTAGCATTACTTGTCTTGCCTTGAAATTACACCAATTAATAAAACATATTTACAAGCATTCAAACTTTATTAAAATATTTTCAAAAGCTAAGTGGAAATCCACAACATTTGTGATTATTCTTACATTCATTTAACTATTTTTATATTGATATGTACACACACGAATGTATGTGTGTATTTACTATCTATAAACTTGGAATTCTTATCAATGTGCATTAAAATTTCTAATATCTGATATTGAGAGCTGCTAGCAGGGGAAAAATTAAACCAAATAGTTAAGTACTAGCATATACATACTTACATAAACATACATATAAATATAAATATAAATATAGTACATACATAAGTATTATGTATCAATAATCAAGCGCAATTATTTATATGTAATAAGGTTTATTGCAAACTGAGGTTTTCCAAACCATATACTAAACAGACAGTAAGTCTATCAAAATATATACTGATCTTTTTACCTAATTAACAAGAAAGAAATGAAAATGAAAATATATAAATGAAATAATTAAGTAATATATCGTACGCAATAAGTATGTATGAATGTTTCTTTGTTTATTATCAAGTTAGTCAAATTACATACATATTTGGTATCTGCTTTGGCGTCATTCGATTAAAATTGAATTCGAATGGGACATGGGACATGGCATGTGTTCAAAGAGTTAAATGTTTATATTTTTCGAATTATTTATGCATATTTGTTGAGCCTTTGTCTCACTTGCTACATGAATAGATCAAGCAAAATGTCTACTATTGCTTTAAACAAATGAATAATTTTAAGTATTTGTAACTATTTATCTATTTATAATTAGGCCTAACTAACGCTAGTCAATAAAAGTAAACAAGATTGCAACTTGACCAACATAATCCCACACCAACTTAAGACGCCATCTTGATGTTTATTCACCCTTCCACTGTTCTCATTGCGTATACGACTTCCATTACGTATACTTAAATGTACATGCTTACAAACATGTTCACTGTTCGCGTAATTTCCATTCACGAGTGCGAACCGATTATTTGTTTGCATATGTATGTACATATGTACATGTGTCTGTAAGTATTTATTTAATAGCTGGCTGATAAGGTTTATTATTGCGATGACTCATAAGGTCTTCACATTCTTTGCGGATCGTCTGCCTATGCTTTGTTCCAGGGTCTGACGATTGTTGGGGTCTGTGATTAATTGGCAAACAATAGTCACCGATAGAACTATATGGATTTTTGACGTATTGACATGACTCTTACGGTAAAAAACCTCCTCATTTGCAATTAACAAATGTACTCAAATTATCTATAACTGCTGTTAAGGGTATTTATTGTTGCCACAATCTCTGATATGGATGAAGGTACTGCCAAACCAAACCAAACATTCATGAATACATATGTACATACATATGTAGTATATATGTATATTATATACCTTTTTATTAATCTTATCCGTTAAATCACATTTTAAACTTGGCGCATTGGCGCTTATCATAAAATATGAATGGGCTCTTCGATTCTTAGCAAACAACAAAATGTGAGGGCATTAAAATATTATTCTGATTTTAGATAGCGACAACATACATAATTCAAATATTTTATCAAAGGGTTCTCGTACGTCGACGGCAAAGAGTACAAAGTCTATGCAGAATCAGAAGTTAGCAACAATATCTATCGTATGCAGAATGCTCACATGAATTTTCTCAAGTGGATTGATTATAAATAGCTACGATATCTTAAAAACTGAGCACAGAGAGTAAATAATAAACAACAACTATTTAGTTTGTGGGAGATGTTTTATCAAGAATTTATACGAGATTGTAATTGCGATTAAGATATTTTTATACAGTAAATGCACATAAAATAATAAAATATATAGCAACATATATTTATACATAAATTTGATTGAAAAAAGTGCCTCCACTGCCGCAAAAAAATTGGAATCGATGGAATTAGTAACAAGAGTAGATAACAATATCACCAATGTGCTTTCAGGGCGATAGGCGTGTCATTAAAATATATGGGTATTGAAACCACCTTATCCTCTAATTCCATGATTATCGCCATGGAGTTTTGGCATCAACGAATAAAGACAATGACGCCGGTGTACAACGTTAAATTAAAATAATTTAAAATATAATAATTGTAATTTTGTCCAACTTGTATTTTAATAAGACTTTTTCGGCGCCGATAGTTTACAAACACCATTTATTAAACACTCCTTAAAAAGTGTTTAATTTAATTTATAGTTAAAAAAATGTCTATATTTTAATCAGAATTTAATTTAAATAGAAACGGGTACTAAGGGCTGCAGAAAATCACATTATCAAAAATATAATATATTGTCGTCAGATAAAATATCGTTAATAAATCGCAAAAAAATGCTATCGATAAAACGAAACATATATACGCCACCTTTAGTCAGCTTTGCGAACCAATGGTTTTCTTACTTAATTTCGCGGTAGCAAACAACACATATTCCATCAAACTAAATTTAATTTTTATCCTGGAAAACAATTTTTAATCAAAAAAACAATTAAATCCGAAATTCGACAAAATTAAGCTGCTATTTTTAAAATTTGTCTCGATTTTCTAGATCCACTGGGGGCCAAGTTCCGTTCACAGCTTTCTCAGTAAGTTTATTCTAAAAAGCTTAAAAAAATCAAAAAAAAATTCGTGCAAATTTTCAATCCGATCCGCTAGCAATAAAGGAATAAAGTTAAAAAATTTGTCGGTCACTTCAAATCGGCATTAAACTTAAAACCGCCATCAAAGAGACTGTTTCATTTTAGTTCCGCTAAAATACAACAGATGGCACTTTTTTAATAAGTTCCGCTAAAAAACAAGAGATGGCCCTTAAGTGACAGAGAGAATTCACTCAAAAGTGGACCATAAAATCAGTTCGCTCGTTGCAAAAAAAGGTATTATTAAATTCTCTAGAAAACAATAAAGCGTGTACTTTCTATTGCCACTTACGTGTAAATTAAGAACAAGTCCAGCCGCGCTTGAATGGGAAAGTTTCAATTGCGAGGAAAACATTGGCATTGTTTTGCTATGTGAAAAATCTATACAGTTTATCAGTCAACGGCACATACATGTAAATATGTATATGTGTGCATACATATGTGTGCAAGTGTGTGCACCAGCTGGCGGCTGATTGGAACGGGGGCGTATGGAAAAAATTTTCGTACACTGTGTTATTTCATTTGTTTATTATGCATTATATTTAATGTTTGGCTTTTGATTTTTAGCACATCACATTAGTTTTGTGGATGTGCATACTTGTCTACATTTTTGTACACAAATAGTTTACGATAATAGTGCCCAAATATAAACTGTTCCTGTTTATTTGCAGATGTTCTTCTGGCCGCTGCTTGAACGGCGTTGAAGTGGGGAAATCCAGTGAAATTCAGTATATCCACAGCAGGCAAACCAACTTGATCGCACCTGGCACAACAGCAAGTGCAAAATGGCAATGTCCAAGGTGATTCGTGTGCTGGAGAAGTCCATAGCCCCATCCCCGCACAGTGTGCTACTTGAGCATCGCAACAAGACGGATTGCATCCTATTCGAATCCCATGTCTGTGCGCTCCTGACTCAGCAGGAAAATGTCATACGCAAGCAGTACACGAAGGTCTGTATTTTTTTATCACAATTTTTAACTGGAAGAAATACAATCACGTAACTTGATCTGCAAACACACACACATATTTATAGTAATCGCTGCAACCGCAATATTTAAAATAAACAAAAAACAATATATAAGCAAATGCTTCAGATAAGAAGTGTTATTCATGCGACTTTATTAGATATTCGATTTTCGTATCTTGGTTGATTATGATTAAGAGTATAAAGAGCATGCCGCAATTTAAAATTAAAATAAAAAAGTGCCTTAAAAAATGCATTATAATTATTAGAGGCACAAATCGATACAAATTTTAAAATTAAACTTATTAGTTCAGGATCAATTCAAGTTGTTTTCCAGATTTAGACTAAAGGATTAATGGTATAATTTATTAAAAAAAATTCTTTCATAAATATAGGTATGCGATGCGTATGGCTGTTTGGGTGTACTTCAGTTGAATGCTGGCGAAAGCACGGTTCTCTTCCTGGTCCTTGTCACCGGTTGCGTGTCCATGGGCAAAATTGGCGATGTGGAAATCTTTCGGATAACGCAGACGACATTCGTTTCTCTGCAGAATGCAGTGCTCAACGAGGATAAGATTAGTGAGGTGCGCAAGCTGCTTAACTCGGGTACCTTTTATTTTGCTCACACGAATCCTTCGGCTGCGGGAGCAGGAGCAGCTTCGCAAGGCACCAAGTTTGACATTACGTTGTGTGCACAACGACGCTATCAGACGGGGGAGACGGATAATCGGTTCTTCTGGAACCGCATGATGCACATTCATTTGATGCGATTTGGCATTGATTGTCAATCCTGGCTGCTGCAAACCATGTGCGGTTCCGTGGAGATTCGCACTGTCTACATAGGCGCCAAACAGGCACGAGCTGCCATCATCTCTCGTCTGAGCTGCGAACGTGCAGGCACGCGTTTCAATGTGAGAGGCACCAACGATGAGGGCTATGTGGCCAATTTTGTGGAGACGGAGCAAGTCATCTACGTGGACGGTGATGTGACGAGCTATGTGCAAACGCGTGGATCAGTGCCTCTCTTCTGGGAGCAGCCAGGTGTTCAGGTGGGCTCGCACAAGGTAAAGCTATCGCGTGGTTTTGAAACCTCTGCTGCCGCCTTTGATCGTCATATGAGCATGATGAGACAACGCTATGGCTACCAGACCATTGTTAATCTGTTGGGCAGCTCTCTTATTGGCAGCAAGGAGGGTGAGGCAATGCTTAGCAACGAGTTCCAGCGTCATCATGGCATGTCCGCCCACAAGGATGTGCCACACGTGATCTTTGACTACCATCAAGAGTGCAGAGGAGGAAACTTCTCTGCACTGGCCAAGCTCAAGGAGCGCATGGTTGCCTGTGGGGCCCATTATGGCATATTCCATGCCATCAACGGACAAGTATTGCGGGAACAGTTTGGCGTCGTTCGCACCAATTGCCTCGACTGCTTGGATCGCACCAACTGTGTGCAAACCTATTTGGGACTAGACACTCTCAATCTTCAGCTCGAGTCATTGAAGCTGGGTGGAAAGCAGCAGAATGTGTCACGCTTCGAGGAAATCTTTCGTCAGATGTGGATCAATAATGGCAACGAGGTGAGCAAGATCTATGCCGGCACTGGCGCAATTCAAGGCGGCTCCAAGCTAATGGACGGTGCTCGATCTGCGGCACGAACCATTCAAAACAATCTGTTGGACAACTCGAAGCAGGTGAGTTTTAGACTGGAACTTGAAAATACTCATATTCATCTTGTAATTATGCTCTACAGGAAGCCATCGATGTGTTGCTTGTGGGTTCAACGCTCAGCTCGGAGCTGGCTGACCGGGCGCGTATCCTGTTGCCCTCAAACATGTTGCACGCACCGACAACTACATTGCGGGAGCTCTGCAAGCGTTACACGGAATATGTGCGTCCACGGATGGCTAGAGTCGCTGTGGGCACTTACAATGTCAATGGAGGCAAGCATTTTCGCAGCATTGTGTTCAAGGATTCTCTGGCAGATTGGCTGCTCGACTGTCACGCCTTAGCGCGCTCTAAGGCGCTGGTGGATGTTAACAATCCGTCGGAGCACGCCGATCATCCTGTAGATATCTACGCGATTGGCTTTGAGGAAATTGTCGATTTGAATGCATCGAATATCATGGCAGCCAGCACGGACAATGCCAAGCAATGGGCAGAGGAGCTACAGAAAACCATCTCCCGGGATAATGACTATGTACTGCTTACTTACCAGCAACTGGTGGGCGTCTGTCTGTACATTTACGTAAGGCCGGAGCATGCGCCTCACATACGTGACGTGGCAATTGACTGTGTAAAAACTGGACTTGGTGGTGCAACTGGCAATAAGGGCGCTTGTGCTATTCGCTTTGTCCTGCACGGCAGCTCTATGTGCTTTGTTTGTGCCCATTTTGCTGCTGGACAATCCCAGGTGGCGGAAAGGAATGCAGATTATTCAGAAATCACACGGAAATTAGCTTTTCCCATGGGTCGTACTCTGAAATCGCATGATTGGGTTTTCTGGTGTGGTGACTTCAACTATCGCATTGATATGGACAAGGATGAGCTGAAGGAGTGCGTCCGTAACGGAGAGTTATCCACTGTGCTGGAATTCGATCAGCTGCGCAAAGAGCAGGAGGCTGGCAATGTGTTCTCCGAGTTTCTGGAGGGCGAGATCACTTTCGATCCGACCTACAAATATGATCTGTTCAGCGATGACTACGACACTTCGGAGAAGCAACGTGCTCCCGCTTGGACTGATCGCGTGCTCTGGCGACGTCGGAAAGCGTTGGCTGAAAGCGATTTTGGTGGTGCCGCCGCAGCTGCCTGGAATCCTGGTAAACTTATACACTATGGACGCTCGGAGTTGAAGCAGAGCGATCATCGGCCTGTTATTGCCATTATTGATGCAGAGATCATGGAGATCGATCAGCAGCGCAGACGTGTTGTCTTTGATCAGGTTATTCGTGATCTGGGGCCACAGGATTCCACCATCGTAGTGCATGTGCATGAAGCATCTGCAGATGCGGATGAAGATGGACCTACCATTTACGATGAGCATGTCATGTCTGCATTGATTGCAGAGCTCTCCAAGATGGGCGAGGTGACTCTTGTGCGCTACGTTGAGGACACCATGTGGGTGACCTTCCGAAATGGTGAATCAGCGCTTAATGCAGCCGCCAAGCGCAGCACACAGGTTTGTGGTTTGGAGCTGGTCTTTGAGCTGAAAACACCTGAGTGGCCACAGCAGGTGGACAGTGAGATCGAACTTTGCACATCTAATACGATTCCACTATGCGTCAATCCTGCGGAGCAAGCTCAACTGCTACAGTTGACCCCAGAGGTACCGCAACGGCCCAAACAGCCACCAACTCGTCCGGCTCCAGCGCGTCCGCCCATGCCCATGTCTCCAAAGAATTCGCCACGTCATTTGCCACACGCTGGCGTCATTAGCATTGTACCCAAACCGGCAAAGCCTCCAATGCCGCCACAGCCCATGATGCAGGCACCATTGCAGCCGGTTCAGGTGGCGCCACCACGTCCACCGACTATGGGCGACAACACGCCTTCATCCAAGTCACAATCTCCCACAGAGTTGGGCTCGCCATTGCATACCACGTCCGTGAGCTCCTCTACCTCGTCATCTGGCAAGGCCTCGCCCACAGGCGCCACTGTGCCCTCCGGCCCACCCACACCGCCACGTCAAATGCAAAGCAAACCGGCCACGCCTGTCTCAACGCCCACACGGCAGTCAAAGCAACCATCACTGGAGCAACCATCGCCTTCAGACACCGCCTACGAAACGGCCAGCAATATCTATGAAGAGATTCAGGAAGATGTGCCCATACCGCGTCATCCACCGCCAGCCGCACCACCGCCAGTCATTGCAGCCCTTGAAAGTCCACGACGGCAGCCAGCAGCTGCACCAATGGGTCCCCCACCACCGCTGCCCAATCGTCGGGGACCTCCACCAATACCAAATCGTAGCGGCAATGCACCGCCGCTGCCTACACGCCCCACAAATAACTAAAGATGTGACCAGAGGGGTGAGTCCAAATTTACCATATCTATCTATCTATCTAACAATAAGAACACATTTAAAATAAAAAAAAAATAAATATAAATTAAAAAATTGCTTTAAAAAGAAACTATTAAATTGAAAAAGATATAAATTAGTTGAAATACAAATAAATATATTGAAAAATAATTAAATACTGTGAAAAAGTAAATAAATCAATTTAAAATCAATCAATTAATCAATGTGTAGGGCAATAAAAATATTTTAAAGGCTAAAGTAAATTTATAAAAGTTAAAAATAATTTATAACTAGAAACAATTGATTTAAAAAAATAAAAAAAATTACTTCCCATACCGGGAATCGAACCCGGGCCTTCTGGGTGAAAGCCAGATATCCTAGCCACTAGACCATATGGGAGGCTGAGAGACGCGCAGCTAAAACTCATTTACAGCTACGTCAACTGTTTAACTGAAGACCAAAAATATCAAATTCAAATAAACAATTAACAAATCAAATGATTTATGTATATAAGTAATAATGTTTTAACATTTATTCTCTTTATATTTACAGCACGCTGTCTAGCACTTGGTACAAAAATGACAGAAGTCAACCCAATTACATTCCGAATTGTTGTATTTATCGTTGGAAATCGCAAAAAGAAAAAAGAAGAAACTAAATATAAACGCATATATATTTTGTTGCCAATTGTAAAATAGAATATTATTTACATGCATATAGAAGTGTTTGCAGGCAATAATTAAAACAAAAGCATAATTTGTGATTGTAAAACAAATAACGCTTTCAATTTGAATGTTTATGTTTCTGTTATACACTCATTGTCGGACATAAAACCATACCTATGTATAACAGATGAAAACACAACTACTTAACCAACACTGGCCAGACGTACTCACTAATAATGCACCAAATAAACTAAGTATTTACGTATTTATGTTAATCATAGCGAGCAATCTGAACAAAAGCGTAAAAAAAGTATTAAATATATATATGTTCAAACAATTATAGCCGTACTAGTCAAATTATGAAATAAAACAATGTGTTAAACATGAAAATTATTTACAGAATACGAAAATGAAATACAATATTACAAAAATATAATACAAACATCTGTTGTAGTTGTAGCTAACGAATGAACCATGACCATGCTCGCAATACTAAATTTACCCAATTATACTAACTACTATAATATCGTTTGTTAAATGACAGAGAAAGAAATGAATACAAGGGAATTCCCCTAACAAGCATTAACATTGCATTCGACTTTAGTTTGGATTGAAAGTTAACCTACATAATCAATATCAAAGAGTATACAAATTAAAATCTATATTTAAATGTTGATAAAATTGTAAAAAATGTTTAATCAGCCAATCAAACGATTAATCGATGAATAAATATGCCTCTTATTCAAAATTGAAATGGATTGTATTGAGTTGAAATGATCTTAAATTAATTACACATATCTGCTCAACTTATAGTGCAGACTGGGATAAAAACAGGGAATCTTCCAGTCGAAAACATATATACACGATAATTACTATTTAAATGTTGATTAATTAAATGTGTAGTTTATTGACGCCAAGCAAATACATATAAATAAAACAAAAACTTAACACTTAATCCTGTTTTGTGGCTCCTATTTAGAACCACTTGGGAAGCGTATCGTTGGGCAGATTCTTGTGGTTCGGCAAGGCCGTACAAGGTCGTTGCTGTCTCCAGAATTCCTGACGCTTGTTAAGAAAGCAGACAGCCTCCTTGGCCAGAGCCGAGATGTTCTCGGTGTTGGTGTCGGCACGCACCAAGTCCGGATGGAGCAACAGCTTCTCAAGGTACTCCTTGTCCACGCACAGCTCTCCGAGTAGTTTCCGTGCATTGCGGCGCTCCAGATCGGCTTTTGTTGCCTTCTGTCTCATCGTCTGCGGTCGAGAGCTATTGGGTGCTTGTGATTTGGGCGTATTATCATCAGATTTACGTGGCTTACTGGTCTTGGCCGGTGGCCCAGTTGATCGCGTCTTCGTGCCAATGGTATTCTCAATGGCCTCCTGTGTCTTTTGGACGCCCAGGCGAAACAGGGCGAGTTCAGGACGAGCCCGTAATCCTCGATGGAAGAACATAAGACTCTGCTCAAACTGACCGAGATAGTAGAGAGATTCGGCCTTCTGGTATATTGCGCGTATGTTGTTCTTGTCCTCAGACAACGCGGTTTCAGCATCCTGCAAAGCCTTGGATGCTTCTCCCAAAAGCAGATAGCACTTGCTTCGCGAGATGAGCGCATTAATGTCCGTGTTGTTCAACTCCAGAGCCTGCAATTAAAAGGGAAAACCAATGAAATAAATTTGAAAAGATAAGTTAACTTCAGAAAACCGTTAACTTCGGACCCGTAACAAGTTTTCACAACACAGCTAAGAGCTAAGAAATTAATTTGTTAGAAACAGGACAGGAAGACAGATATTTCTATACCGACTTATCATTCTACTGATTAAAGTAAAGTATGATCCTTTCTCTATTTTCATGCGTTACACAACAATTTTAGACCTATAGTGGGACAGGAATATGGACCTTGCAAAAGAACTGTATGGCATTTTCCGGATTCGCGTTTTTGATCTCCTTCAATCCCAGCGCAATAATGGAGCTAATGTCCGCCTCATCGGGTATGAGAAGGGCTTCATTGCGATCCTGTTTCTGTTTAATCTGCAGACTTTGCTTGATGTCAAAGGTGCCAGCACTGACAGCCGCCGCTCGATCCTTGTCTGTGTAGAAGTCAACAAAGTTCTCCTTTGGCTTCTTCTTCTTCATCATCTGTTCTTCAATGCGCTTTCGAGCAGCCCGTAGTTCCGCTTCAATACGATTGCCTCGCTTTGAACCTCCTGCCTCGATGTCATCGGGATGTTTGCTGGCACGGCGGGCTCCGCGTTCTGTTGAGGATTTGCCTCCGGCGCCATAGGAGTCGCGTCTCTCCCAAATCGGGGGCTTGTGGGAGACACGACCACGACCCCTTGACCTTTTATTGCCCTCGTCCAACGATTCTTCGTCCGCATTGTTTCCCGTCCTTATAAAGCTCTGCAACAGCTCCTGTTCCTTATCAACGGCCAGAATGTTGTTTAACACACTGCTGGACATTGCGACAACTTTGGATTAACTAAAAATCTCTGGGAATTGAATACGAATGCTACAACGAATCGAATTCCAATCGAAGTGAGTGTGAAAAATTCACACCTACGCTGACAGTTGCAAACAAACGGTAATTGATTTGCCATTTTCCCTGTTGCCAGGAGACTGTGGGGAAATCTAAATGGGTTAACAATCGATAACAAATAACAGTAGCACGTGGCAGGTGGCACGGCCAAACATTTACTGATTGTGAGTGGGTTGAGATAGGGAAATATTTTGGGCTGACATTGAAACAGTCTGATACTTGACTTGTGTTGATTCACAAGTGTCAAGGATAACAAGCTTGAATCCATCTATGCGTTCTTCTTTTTGTGAGAGATTTGTGCCCAGTACTTTGTCTTTAAGATTATTATATCTTTAGAATTTGGTCAAGAAGAATTGAATCGAATATGTTAGCTTAATCAGATCAGAGCTAATCCGATCTTATCCCTTTCAATTAATGTACTGCTCTTAATAAACAGAAGAACGGCAACTTCTAATAGGAGCAACAAAGTAATATAAGATTAAGTCTTACACAAGTTCGTTGCGGAACTTCTTTTAAGATCCTTAGTATTCCCCATTCTCCCCAATTTGAAAATAAATTTAATTGCAACTGTAACTTTTGCTTAACCAATTTCAAACCTTTCATTTGTTGACGGCTTTATCGTTACTTTCAAACTGTGCAAAGCTTTAAGCTTTCAAAGTTTCAAAATCTTTTGCGCCATCTAGCGGTCGTTTTTGTGCGCGGCCGTTGCATTTGAAACATACAAAATTGTATGATAAGATACAAATTAGTTTACTTAAATTTGGCTTAAAGATGGCTGTTGTTAAGTCAAAAATAATATTTACCTGATTATAACCAGTTAATGCCTTGTAGTATTCCCGCACTTTCATGTGATTGTTGGACTGATCACAGAGCAGTTTAATATTCGTTTCAATTTCCTCGAGCGTATCAACTTTTTGCTTTTTTCGTGGCATTATTTTGTATTTGGTAAATGTTAAAGTTTTTAGTTTCTTTTTATAATTATTTCAGTTTCCAAATTAATAGTGTTCTTGTAGAATATTGCTCGACATATATAAAAAAATTCTTTTTAACTCGAAAATATCCTTCAAACGTGTGTTCAGCTCGCTCGTCAATTGCCAACTGAGTCAGACTAAAAGGTTTGCTCTTGCTTCATATTTCGGTTGGCTCAATGCTTGGCCAAAAAGTATAGGCATGGGTAGAAGAAGTGCCTTTGTGGCAAAACTTTTGGTTGTTTCTATTTGTTGTTGTGGTTGTTGTGGCTTCTGTAAGTTAGTTTGCATGTGCTGACAAGCCTCAATAAACTTCAATAAACTTGTTTTAATATCTCAACAATTTTCTCCCGTAACTTGAAAGACTTTGTGACCAAGAAAAGGGGTTTCCTTTCCTGTCAAAATTTGAGGGATTACATCTCTGATAGTTAACAACAATTATAATTGTTGATCTTTTCAGCCAACCTAACCTTACTTCGATACCTACTTAATTTGAATCTAATCATTCGAAATCAATGAATGTTTCATTAACGAACTCTAATATAAAGCCAAAAGTCACGCACATGTTGTGATTGTTGTTGTTTTTGGGTTGTCGGGGAGAATTCTGTGTTTTTCGGGGGGAAATTGTTTAATGGGTTTGTAAAAGCCAATTAAACACCAGCTGATAAGAGCCTTTGCCAATTCATTCATTGCAATCAATAAACTGAGCCTAATAATGGCAGTAGAAATGGTAGTATATATGAGAGAGGAAATTGGAATAAAAATAGGAGTAGATATGGGATTAAGAAGTAGAAGTAGACATGTAAGTAGTACATTGAAGAAGATTTCGGAGTAGAAAGGGCAGTAGACGTGATAGCTGAAATAGTAGTAGAAATAAGAGCATAAATGGAGGAAACCTCATTTATTGTCTGGAAACGGCATTCGCTTGTTAATAACATTTATTGCAACATATTTATGAAACTATGCAAATTGCTATTAATTTTCTTGTATTGTTTTTAGAGTAAATAAATAAGTTTGATGTCTGTGGCCCCAGGCTGACTCTAAGGACCAGAACATGGTCTATAGGCCTCAGGCCTTGCGTGTTCCCCGCTCATTTGCTCATGGCAGCAACCTTCGCGGCGTGGCGAAACAATTTTGTTTGCCTGCCCTCATAAGCAATCGGCTTCAGTGTTTCCATACATGCCCTACACCCTCTTCCCCTCTATTCCCAACTCCCTTCTCAACCTTAAGACATTTTGTGGCCTATTGAAGTCTGTCTTGTGCCTTCCCCAAACTTTGAACTGACAGCTGGTTCTTGTTCCCTTTACGACGTTGCAGACATGATAGAAAAATTATGATATTTGCATACGTTCAAGTTGAGAACTCTGTAAACTTTCTCCTGTACCCCTTCCCACCATCACCACTCGAGGGGAGTTCCCCGTGGATAGAACACGAGAATATTAGTTCAAGCGTTGGTATGTGGGTTAGACTTTAATATTTATTTGTATTTACGACATTTCCAATTCTGTTGACAAATTTGGGCGATTCTGAAGGGAGTTCGGCTCGATTCTAATCGCTTCAATTGCTTGATTGTTTTGGGAGGCAACTTGCTAGCATGCAATGACGTTTCCCCATACGATGGAGACCTGTTGCCACTGTGTAAAAATTTTGCATAGTCGTATACGTAATATATGCACAGGTTGTATAACTTCTAAGCATTTACACTTGACTCAATCAAGTGATAACCTTGCAAATGTCTCTGATAAAATGCATAAAATAGTGAGAGAGAGTTGGGGAAAAAATAATTTCATAATTTTCATGTACCGGACTTAAAATAATATTCCCATTTTTATTAAATTGTCAATTATTCGATTCATAATTAATAACAATAATTAATGCAACCCGACCCACACATTTATTAAAGTGGATCCCCCTTTTTTATATTATTTACAATTTATATATATTATTTATTTAACTTAAATAAAAACAGACTGCGCGCAAAATCTAGTAGCGCCATCTAGCATTGATTGTCAAGCGTCAGTGCATATATGTTTCGCGCAACTAAACCTAAAAAAGATGGCGCTACTTTGTAAAAGCCCCTGCCTCTAAAAAGAGCTGTTAAGTAACAGTGCCAACATTAGTTCCAAAAGTCGACGGTGGCGTATTTCCCTGAGCTTTTGAACGTATGTAGATTTTATATATATTTGAAAACATATGTATTTTGATAATTACTTATGTGTATGTTGATTATGTACATATGTCTTATCATGTAAATATATTAATAGCGGCATTTGTACCTATTGACTTGTATATTGCCAATTGAATGGCATAGTTACAGCTTTAATTATGAATTGCATTTACTCTATTATTGTTGACAGCCGCAAAAATGGGCTATTTAATCTGTACCACCCTAAATTGATTTTTCAGTTTTCTCTCAACCAATATACATACATGTATATGTATGTACACAAAATATATATGGCTACGCACGTGTATATATGTACATACATATATACTACTTGCTATTGGTGTATTTGTATATAAGTACATATTTATAACTACATATATAATGAATAAAACATTAAATCTCTATCAATGCTTATTCATAGGGAATTTCATAAGCTGAGTGAAAATGCCATAAGTTGGTTTTTTTGTTGTTTTTTTTATTTGTAACGAGATTAGGTTATATAATTTATGTAACTGTTGTTGTTGCGCGGTTCACCTTCAAACAGGAGAGAGAAAAGATCTATTGGAAATACAATACAAGTACATGCATACATACATATGCATGACATTAATATACGTGTATATTTATGTATTTGTGTGTGTGTTTTTATTGGATAATCGTGTAATGTGTGTGTAGATCCTTCTCATCTATAGTTAAATGCTACACCTCCTGTTTGTGCGTTTGAGAGAAGTTAACATTGGTAGCTTTTAATTGGTTATTTAATCCTTGCTCTGCATGTACTTGATCAAGTCAATGACACGGTTGGAGTAACCGAACTCGTTGTCGTACCAGGAAATCAACTTAACGAATTTATCGTTGAGAGGGATGCCAGCCTTGGCGTCGAACACAGACGAGTGAGTGTCGCTGAGGAAGTCGGTGGAGACAACCTCCTCGTCGGTGTATCCCAAAATGCCCTTCAATGGACCATTGGCAGCCTCCTGAACCTTAGCCTTAATCTCATCGTAGCTGGCGCCCTTGCCCAAACGGACAGTTAAATCGACAACAGAGACATTTGGTGTGGGGACACGGAAAGCCATGCCAGTCAATTTACCATTGAGAGCTGGAATGACCTTGCCGACAGCCTTGGCGGCACCAGTCGATGCTGGAATGATGTTTTGGGCAGCACCACGACCATCACGCCACAACTTGCCGGAGGGGCCATCGACGGTCTTCTGGGTGGCTGTGGTGGCATGCACAGTGGTCATCAGACCCTCAACAATCTCAAAGTTATCATGGATAACCTTGGCCAAGGGGGCCAAACAGTTGGTGGTGCAAGAGGCGTTCGACACGACCTTCATGTCGGGTTTGTAGGCATCCAAGTTCACGCCGCACACAAACATGGGCGCATCAGCAGATGGAGCCGAGATGACAACCTTCTTGGCACCGCCCTTCAAGTGAACAGAGGCCTTATCGATGGTGGTGAAGACACCGGTAGATTCAACGATGTATTCAGCTCCAGCGCTAGCCCAGTTAATGTTAGCAGGGTCGCGTTCACTGAACACTTTGATCTTCTGGCCATTGACGACCAGGAAACCGCCCTCGGCGACAACGGTGCCCTTGAAACGGCCGTGAGTGGAGTCGAATTTGAACAGATAGACCATGTATTCGACATCGATGAAGGGATCGTTAACCTGCAAAAGACGTATACATACACAATTACATATATAGTAAAACTTGAATGTAAGAAAAAAAATCAATTTTCCGGTTAAAATCGCTTACAGCAACGACGGAGGCGCCCTTGTCGACGGCGGCGCGCAGCACCAGACGACCGATGCGGCCAAATCCGTTAATACCAATTTTCGACATTGTTAATTTTTTTTTGTTTTTGCCTGGATCACACTTTTACTTTCGCTCAGTTCACCCGTCGGGAATCAACTGCAACTGCTCTGGCTAAATTGACTTCAGATTCGCGTACCGTCTGAGTTCAAAGTCAAATGAAGGACGTTTACGTCAGGCCCGCCCTCACCAGAGTTGCAAATTCAGCTTTTTTCCCGTCAAATCTGTCTTTTTGCAAAGTCCAATTGCGAGAAAGTTACTCATAGTTCCAAATGTAACCAGTGCCGGCGCTTTGTAGTTCCCAATGTGACCAATGGTGGCGCTAACAAAACTAACGCACACTCGACATTTTTCGGTCATTTCTTTTTAGTTCCACTTGAAAAATGGACAATTTTTTGTTTTTGTGAGCTTTTTCCTGTTATTCCTCTCGTTTAATACAGCTTATTTTCCTATGATAAATTATTTGGTATTATTTCATATGAGATGACGTTCCGTTAAATTTTGTGGTATTATTTCTTATGATTTAAAGTTCCGGGTAATTTTTGGTAACTTTCGATTTCCAGCACTGACGCATTCACAGACTTAAAAATATTTTAATTCCTTACCATATTAATTGAGCGCACTACTATTATTTAAAAGTAAGCCGATTTGGTTATGCCCTTATTATTGCAAAGAAACAGTTTTGCCTGTTGTAACTGATAACCGTCGCTAATTTTATTTAAAAGCTGTGAGCAGAGTACTTGTACATATGTATAATGCCCTCTTCGATGTTTAATTAAAATCATTCGTAATATTTCGTTAACGAATATAAATGTGATTTGTCGGGCACGCACGTGTTGTTGTTATTAGTTTGATTTCATTTTTTTGCGTGAAGAATTCAAATAGTTTAATGAGTTTTTGATGATATAAAAAACAAAGTGACGAGAGCCGAAACAAATTGATTTTAATCCCAAAAATGTGCTCACAACTCAGTGATCGCGATAAAGGTAAAAGGTAATTACATATTTCTACATCTTTATCACCCATTTAAAGATACGTAATGATGATTTTTCCTTTGTGCTCTAGAGTGTAGACAGAAAGTATATCCTAGACATGTGTTAAGCTTAAGATTTCTGTATTTCATTTTCTATCTATAGCTTAAAGTCTATCCTGATGTATTGAATTTCTTACGGATAACTTCTCTGAAATCTTGCAGGGTTATAATTACAAAGGAGACAGAATGACTTACTAGAAATATTTGTGCTCCATGCGTTGACACAAAAATAAAGTCAGTCTAATTATTTTTTTTATAAAGTTTATTAGGTAAATAACATTTGACATGATATGTACAACGTTTTGTATACATCCTAATCGTGTATATGATCCAAAATAATTAAATATTGAGGGAAATTTGTCGCTTGTTAAAATTCGCATTAACTTTTACTACGTATACAAAGAGAACTCCAACTTTGACATCGACTTCGACTTCAACTTAGAAAACTTTAACATAAGTACATACATACATACTTAATAAATAATTTAAAGTAGTTGCAGTAATTTGTTGCAAACATGTTGTTACATGTTGTTTACTGCTCTCCGGTGCGTGGGACATTGTCGAAGGGAACCAGGATGCCAGGTGGTCCACCAAAGCGGTTCTGATAATGACTCGACGCAGCGCCCGCAAATTGTGGATGTGAACGAGTCGACTGAGCTTGAGGTTGAGCTTGGGACTGAGGTGTTGTCTGGGATTGCTGGAATGGTCTGGGTGCATTTTGAGGACTTAACACGCCGGTTGGTGCACCGAATCCACCTGTATAGCGACCAGTGTTGGCTGCTGCTGCTGCTGGTGGAGCAGCTCCTGGACGCACTCGGTTGGCCTTCACAGTGTTGCTGAACTCGTGCTCATTGCCTGCGACATAGATATCCGGCTTGGCAAAGTTCTGTGGACGCAAGAGACCTGCCGGAGCACCAAATCCTCCGGTATATTTGCCTGTGTTGCTAACTGGTGATGGTGATGGTGTTGGTGGTGCGACTGAAGAGCCCTGATAATCTGCAAGAGAATGGAGTTATTGACTGTGTGCTTTCAAAAACAAAATAATAATTAAAGGAAATAGATTTTGTTAGTTTAGGATAGTAAATAATAAAACTATTGGGAACGCTTTGCAATTTATTTCTCATCTTGCCAAAGGCCTTACAGTCTATATAAACTTGAAATTGTTTGGCAAGTGAATCAAGACTATGAGTTGTTAACTTTTAAAATGTTAGAATTATTTTTACAAATGTGTTAATTAATCAAAAGAAAGTAAATTAAATTAACAAATAAATAAATAAGTTAAGGATAATAGCTCTCTTTTCTCCGGCTAGGAGACTTACCTTTGCGCAGAGCGTTGACCGGAGTGCTGATTACTTTGCCGTCATCACTCTTTGTGTACTCGACCTTCTGGCTATCCGCTGAGAGGGGTGAGAGCGACGCATCCTGGCCAGAAGGAGAAACAGGTTCATCGAAGCGTGCTGGAAAATGTGTTATAGAGTTTGTAGTAGGATTCGGATTAGGAGCAATGTTGAATGCAGTCGAAGGATCGCTGCTGCTGCTGCCGTCAAGTGAAGCTGGTGATGAAGATTCATCGCCATTAGACTGAGGAGCAGGTGGAATCAACACCAACGGTGGTTCCTCAGTGCTTAACTCAGGAGCAGCATCGTTGAAGGCTGGAAGCGGAAGCGTGACTTTGGATGGAAAAGCGGAGGAGGAGGAGGCGGTAACAGCAGGCGATGATGTGCTTGTTGTTCTTGTTGTTATTGTGGTGCTTGTTGTTGTTCTTGGTGTGGTTGTTGTTGTTATTGTTAACTGAGGTTTAGTGTGACTATTGGCAAAGCCATGTGGCTGAAAGTCATTAGGCTTACTACCTCCCGTTTGTGGTTGTTGCTGCTCTCCAGTTGGTGTCTCCTTAAAGTTGTCGGGATTGTAGGGAACGCCAGGACCCACATCGGCATAGTCAAAGTCCTGCAGCCATGGTGGCAATGTGGCCGATTCAAAGGGATTTGGATCCACAGGTGCAGATGTTGTGGTTGTCCTTGATCCTTGCTGGTGTTGCGAAGGAGCTGTGTGAGTGGTTGTTGTAATCAGTTGTGGTTTTTGTTGGTGTTGTTGGAACTGCTGTGATTTAAAAATGGGTGCTTTGGTGGTAGTAGTGGTGGTGGTGCTCGACGGACGTCTTGTAGTCGTCGTAGTTGTTGTGGTTGTGGTTGTGCTGGTGGTGCTCGTCGTTGTTGGCTTTGCTGTTGGTGGTGGCGTAAGCTGAATGTTGTTCAGATCCACAAATGGCTCAAACGGTGGCTCCAGATCGTCAGCCACAGTGTGATTATACTGATCATTATCTGTGGGTACAATGAAGGTGACAGCCACATCCAAATCCGGATCAGTCACTTCCTGCAACCAGGGTGGCAATGTATAGGCATATTCCTCCTCGTTTTCCAGCTTGTAGAAAGTGGAGGGGTCCAAGGGGGTGGTACTCCTGACTGTGGTGCTTGTCGTGGTAGTGCGTGGTGTTGTGGTGCGTGGCGTTGTGGTTGTCGGTACAGTTGTTCTTGTTGTCAGTGGAGTACGTGTGGTGGTGGTAGTGGTAGTGCTGGTGGTGCTGCGTGGCTTCTGTGTGCTTGTGGTGGTGCTGTAATGAGCTGTGCCCCGATGACGACTGGGAAAGCGTCCTGTATTCCGCGGAGTGGTGCTACCCACATGTGCATTAGTGCCATGTGCCTCGGGTCCATCTCTTTCCAACGGTACCACTGCCACTTGACCGGGTGTCACGTGACCCACTGTTGGTGCCACAGGCGACAATCCCTGTCCACTGCCCAGACTGATGCGAATATTATGGCTACCAGGCTGCTCCACTCCAACCACATGCTTCGTGGGTTGCTGTTCAGTGATGATCTGTGGTTCCGTTTGTGGTTCTGGCGATGTCTCAAATGGTGGCAAAAGATCCCAGGCAATTACACTCAGTGGTGTGCCATTTGGTGCTGGAATCCATGGCACGGGTCCATCAATTAAGGGATCCTGTCGCTGCAACTCCAGCAAATAATCGGGTAATGTGCCACTGGCCAATTGTGGTGCATGTGCACTCTCCTCCTCCTGCTCCTGTTGTTCCTGTTGTTGCTGGAGAGGAATGAGCTGGGCCTGCTCAACTTCAACTTCCGTTGACGTCGACGATGATTCATGCTTTGGTGGTGTTAGTGATGTGGCTGGTTGTGGTGCTGGTGCTAATGAGGTGTTGTCGGTGCTGGCGATGTCCGAGGAGGTGGGTTGCGCCACCGATATGGCATCTACGAGTAGTTGGGAAGGAGTTGGAGTTGCAGTTGAGTCTTTCTTTGTTTTTGCTGCTGCTGGGGCTGGTGGTGGTGGTGGTGGGAAGTGGGGATTAAGTGTGAGCAGGGTAAATGTGGGTGGTGCATGTTTAGGGCCTGCTGCTGTAATCACAAACTGCTGAGCGGTTGAATCTCGCTTAACATGGTTGGAGACGGAGACGGGGTCTTTAATGGATGTTGTTAGTGGTTCTACATGTGAATGTGAGCGTGGGTGTGAGTGGGTGTGTGAGTGGGTGGGCGTGGTTATGGGCGTGGGCGTGGTAGCGAAGCTTATGCTAGTATTGCTATTAGTTCTTAGTGGTTGAGTTGGTGCTACCAAACCACTTGCAATTGTTGCTAGTGTGTTTTGTGTTTGTTTCTTATTGTGTTGGTTGCTCATTCGGGATGCAGTTGCTCCATTTGCTGCTGTAGCTGTCGTTGTTCTTGTCGTTTTCGTTGTTGTTGTTGTCAACTCACCAATGTGCGGTGGCAGCAAATCATCGGCTGGTTTTCGTATCTCTGTGATGCCCGATGCATAATTGGGAATCTCAAATTGAACGCCCTGGGCACTGACCACCTTACGCCCATCGGGCGTGTCTATCGGACGCAGTGCATCAATGGGATTGCCATAGCTATCGATAGCACGTTCGCCATTCGCATTGAAAGCATCATCGGTGGTTGGTGGCTCAAGCAATGGCGGTTGCAAATCTAAAGCAAATGGCGATTGCCGTACATCTGCAGAAAAGGGGGGGGAAATTTGTGGTTGTTTTTGTTGTTGTTGTGGTTGCAACTAACATACGGATGAATGGATGAATGTTTTGTTTTATATATGTATGTACATGTCATGTTGTTGTGGTTTGGTAAATGTTACACTGCAATTTGCCTGCACTTTTCACATACACAGAGAGTTCAAAAGTGTTAGAAACAGAAGGCCAAAGGCAGATGATGATAAAACACGAAGAAGAAGGTGAAGAAGAAAAAGAAGATGTTGTAGAAGAAACACTCAAGACTGAAGATGAGACAGATGAGGCAGCCCGTGGGTGGCTCTTTGCCAATTTGGCTGCCATTGTTGCTGATTGATTGACATTGGCTTAAATGGCCCATATATTTGTTGTCGCTGTTTCCCTTACGGAATTGTTGTTGTTGTTGCTGCTATTGCTGTTGTTGTGATGTCACGTTTGTTGTTATTTACTTGACACACACAGACACCCATTTGAAGCGTTAGTTAGGCTGGGTAGATTAGCTAATCAATGCTGTGGTTCTTTCTGTGTTAAGTTCGTTGCTCAAGTCTTTTGTTTACAATAGCCTGCAGTTTTAGGTCAACTCATATTTGGTTCTTTATAATTAAAGTTGCAATCACCTAGACAACTATATAAAGGAGGTAGTAAAAACTTAGTTAGAATTCTTTATAAATTTTAGAAAATATAGATATGGGTATGAATTGATTATTCAAAAACTAGAATTATTACAGTCGCTGTTTTTTACTGCCTTTCGTTTTTCACATTCGTTGCCTGAGTCATTTGTATTATAGCTTTTACAAACACGTGGTCGCTTTTACTCTCTTTCAAGTTCGCTGTTTTTTTTAAGTGCTGCTTTTGTTTTTATTGGAATTAGCTGGAAAGCAGTTTAAGTTCGTTGTCTCAGTCTTTCGTTTATTGTGTAACATTTCAATTTTCAGTAGAAGATTCTATTACTTATTAAGTACAAAGGGGATGCACACATGTTTCTGTCGCTTGTTCACCACCTGAGTCATCTGTTTTGTAGCTTTCCTTCCTTTTCTACTACCGTTTCAAGTTCGTTGCCTAAGTCTTTTGTGTGTGCTGACATATTGGAGTTTCCATTGAATTGTTCTCTTATTTAGTATGATTCAAATTGCCTTTTCAAAATTTAAATGGAAAATTTAAATGTATATATATGAAAAAACTTTGAATCTCATTACAACATTGTTCCCGACACATCTTGTTACAGAAAGCCATTGACGCATTTGAATCTATAGAATCTAGCTTATTGGACATTGGGATTTGAATGGAAACCAGTCTAACGTGATCAGCCTAACCTTATCCATCAAAAGCCACGCCCAACGCCTCCAATAGAGTTAACAAACTGTTCTCAGTGATTCCAATAAGAAAAGTTCATTCGCTGAGATATTTGCGCAGTTTTAACCTGTCAGCGGTCGTTTCGAATACTTGAGTCACGCGGGAGATGAGCTCTATCAATGTTTATATCAATTATTAATTATAAATTTGCCGGATATTGAATTTAACAATAAGTACAGTCATTGTTCTGCCTAATATTTGATATTTCTCATATGATAAATGCATAAAAAGAGAGAAAATATATACCTACATACATGCTAATTATCAGCGCTGTGAGAATTAAGTTAGTTATAGAATATAATCTTTTACTTTAATAAAATCCGAGGGGAATTTTAAAAACAAACCGCTTAGAATGCGGTTTTTGCCATATGTGACTAACAGACAGAGAGCGAGGGAGAAAGAGAGAAAAAGGCAGAGAAAGAGAGAGAGGATCATCATGGGCGTTTAATTTGCTGACTGAGTTCCGGTTGCTAAACATATGTGCATATAAATTCATCTTTATCTTATTTATCTGATATATCTTATTTATGATGTTTATTTGCATTCATATTGCGCCCGATTCTATTTCTAATAAATAAACAATGAACTGTCTGTGGGATTCAATCTCGTAAACACTTTTTGTCTGTCAACTGACAACTTATCAGTTTCAGCTGGAAAACAAATGATGATGATGATGATGTTGTTCCACGTTATCAGCAGTTTTACAGGCCCCTGAACTTAACGTACGCTTCATTAATATTAGCTAACAATCTCACGGCCCTCAAGTTTGCAGCTCATAAATATGAATTGTTTTCAGATATTTATCTAAAGGGGACGACAGTCTAACATGACTCGTAAACAAGCTGTGAAAGTGTTTATACCACATACAATAACAATAAATAATGATTAATTATCGCATAAATGCGGAAAACTTCTGCGAATTGATTTTTTACAATAAAGATTCTTTTACAAAACATAAAGCTTTGGCAGTTTAAAGACCTAAGACCCTAGGATGAATTGAATATACTTTAAATAAAAGAACATTTTTAATTCGAAGACTTAACTTTAAATTAGTTTTGATTAATCTTAATCAGGGGAGAGAGACATCTTGTATGTACTCTTAGTTTTATCTATCATAAAATACCTGATACCTCAGATTCATAAATAATGAAGCTCATAAGTCGTCGCTAGTTTTGTAAACTAAATAAGTGCTTGTTAAAATATAGCTCTTAATTTTAGTGACAATTCAAGGCACGCCCCAAAACTAGTTTCAAGTTCAGTGTTAATTAATTTGTGATTGTTGTCAGTTGTTGTTATTTATTTATTTTTTTAATTTAACTTTTAATTGATTGACGACTTCACGACATTTGCACCCACTGAACAACAATGGGACAATTCGAATTTATCATTGTTTATTGTTTTTTGTTTCTTATTAATTTTACACTTGCCAATTTTACAGATTGTTTGCTTGATGGTTGAGTTTTGACAAGTTTTTGCCATTTAGGCAACCTTCGTTAATGCGAAACAACAAAAAATATATAAACAATCAACAATAACAAAAACAGTAAAAGCAGTAAAAGAAACAAAATGTAATGGATTTTTATTAATCTGATGCCGTGATCTTCGGATCGACGCATCGTTGTATCATTGTATCATCTTGGACCTTGAGTTATCGACTTATTGAGCTGTTGAAAATCGCACAACCCACACAATGTTCATAAAGATCAAATATATGATATTGATACACTTGTATTTGTACTTGTACTCTTATGTTGCCACAAAATGTTGTGCCCAAAAAGCAACAAAACGTGGCAGTAAAACTCTCATTTGTTAAACAACTTTTTACGAGTATTCCTTTTGTTTTTGTTGTCCATTCTACATGATAATAAATTCTGAAATTCCCACAACAAACGTGTCTTGTTTATAATTATAATTATAATCAGTGAAATTATTAACAAGCAGATTGAGTTTCATTCAAATGTCAAGGGAAAATTACAACATGAACATATTTCACTTCAGTGCAAACTGCATTTTTTATACCCAGCGAGATAAATAAAAATTCATTATTTTTATCTGAATCATCTAAAATTTAATTGTATTTACAATTATCCTTGTTCTTTTCAATATATTTTTTAATCTGAAATTTTTAAAATATTTTATTTATAAATTTCTTTCATCTTTATCGCATAATGATAAGCTAAAAACACGTAGCGGGTGTTTAAATATATATCACAGCTGAGCACAGGGTATCCCCAGGTCTAACTAAGTTTTCACTTGTATTATTTAGTTAATTGTCCAGCTAATCATGACAAAATGTGTTGCAATTTTCACTTCTTTAAATTTATCTTCATCTCAATGGAAATCCATTAATGACGTAAGCAACCGAGACTCACGCCACAGATTACCAACTATTATTAACCATACCTAAAATATCTAACAATATCTAATGGGCAGCCCATTGTGCTGGGCTATTAAGCAATTACGAAACTTACAAAATAAGGCATAGTTTCATTGTGCACGGCAACAACAAAAGCAATAACAACAATAACGTATTGAGGGACTAAAATCTTTGCGAATCTCTTAATTAACACGTACGAGCATTCATCTTATTCGTGTGAATAAGAGCAAAGCAAAGGTTTCAAAAAAAATTGAAAAAATTAATAATAATAATAAGAAATGAACCATGATGAAGCTTATCGATAGAGATATTGAAAATGAAGACGACGCCTTGAGTCGAAGCTGAAGTTTTGACCAATAAAACAAAAGAGTCTCTTAAGTTTTCATATTCCGTTAAGGAAGCTCCATGTTAGCTAGGGAAAGAAATTACTAATTTTATTACAATTAATATTACTAAAAACTATTTCTTTTCAGATGATAACAAAGCCAGCTATTAACCTCTTTGATCCAAAAAATAAAAACAACAATGAAAGAGAGGGAGACAAAAAAAAAAGAGAGAAAAGTGTAGCTGTCATAACAATTTATGGACTTGTCAAGTCCCCAGAGGCTGCAGCTCAACAGCTTTAAAATGTGGAAGCTAAAGCTAAAGAAGTACCCCATCCCAGAGGTCGTACTTGGAGGCCCCTCTGCTCTATCAGCTTGAAGGCAACTTAAGAGGAAGGAGAAGAGGAAGTCGATGTCGAAGCCTTGCCAGTCACGTCAACTACTGGCTCTTATATAAGGTTTTGTTGTTTTTGGGCTTCTTGTCCCATTGTCTGAGGCTTGTCTCGAGTTTCATTTAAGTTTTTCGGATGCCTTTGCAAATGAGACGTTTTTGTCGCCGTTGGCAATGTTGTTTTTTTGTTTTTGTTTTACCCCCGGGGAATCTGCACAAAATGATTTGTGTCCAATCTTTATTTTGTTTGTTTACCAATAACAGCCGCAACAGAAAAGTAGTTACAAATATCATTGGAGGGCACTTGTTAGCTAATTTAAGGCCCCAAACGACATGGAGATCTCTGAAGATGCGGCTGAATCTAAAGCAATAATTAGTTAGGTGGACAACATGATAACAATTTGGGTCATGGACGACGAAAAGCATCCACTGAAGGTCGTTCGTGCAACGAGACTTTTAGAGGTTAGGATGAATACGGAAAGTTTCAAAAGTAGAATAATATTGAAGTGTAATGAAAATGATGTAGTTAGTGTTGGTTGTGCTGGGAATTAGTAACAATTGATGCATCATTTTAGGGACAGTTTCAAATAGAGACGATTTGGATTACGATCTATTGTTATTTACAAATAATTATTGAATTTTAAAAATAGTTACAATTTGAGAATAATATGTGCACTAATTTATTTATTTCATCTTAAGTTACGCTTGGAAACTGGAGGAATGCAATATTTAAAAGCAGGAATTTTCTATGTGAAATTTTCTTATAAACAAACAATTATTTGTAAGCAGAAAGTGAGTTATTTAAATTTGTTATGATAAAGAAAACACATAATCAATGCTTCGCTATTTTTCTATTATATATCCAAGTTAAATATTTACATTTTAAATGAAAATGTATTATTGTTAGTGCACATATTGAATTGAGTTAAAAGTTTATTTTAAATAAATAAATAAGGGTTGCAAAACTGATAGATAAATAAATAATCATGCATTTGTTGGAATTTATAGTCGGATTACACATGCGTATCAAAAACATAAACGTAATAGAAGAAAGCAAAAGATTAAGAGGAAATTGCACACAAACACTAATTAAATATCTTATGACTATGTAAATTGATTACGATTAGTTCGAAACGAATTTGAATCGAGTCGACTCGATTCGAATTCGATATCGAAAATGGAATATGATTTATATGGATTTAATACCAGGCCTCCCGGCAGCGACGTCGATCCGCAGTAGCGCCAGTGTTAGCAGCAGAGTAACGGTAATAGAAGCGCCGGCAGCTCTGCGACTGCGCTGCTTCGATTTTAAAGTGCGCGTTTGCATTTTAAATTTGGGAATTTTCAAATCTTGTTATAGTTATTATTGTGTTACTGTTGCTTGAATTTAGAATTGGGCATTGCCCAAAAATAAGAGACGAGGAATAATTTAACGCGTGGGCGAAATAACAATGATCAAAGTCGATGCTGATTGTGAGACTGAAGATGCTGCTGCCGAGGATGACAAAATCCGTTGGCAGTTGATGCCGGCGTGCACACAAAATCCCTAACTTGTTGCCAAATACAAATAATATGTAATATTAATTTTTTTCTTCTCTTTTTTTTTTTTGCTTTTTCTCGTATTTATTTATTTTTTCTTGCCGCGACTGCACACAAATTTCAAATCAATTGTGACACGATTTCACGATTCGCAGTCACTATGCGAGAAAGGGAGAAAGAGAGGGCGAGAGAAAGAGCGAGAGAGCGCACGTTAATCCGGAGACTGTAACGGAGTTTGTAACGGAGACTGTGACCGAATCGTAGACGTAGTCGGAGACGAAGACAGGCGTTGATTAGATGCACGAGGCGCTCGAGCGTAACAGAAACACGTCCGTAGCTCACGAGTTCTGCGCTTTTAATAAACTTGGCCGATGCCAGCGACAACGAATGAAGCTTGGCTTATACTTGGGCGCTCAGTTGAAGCTGGCGTCGCACAGTGGTCTTAAAGTGTTACCTGTGAAATAAAGTGCAACTGAATGGTAGCAAATATACGTATGTTTTTGTTTAAATCTAATTATGCATTTATATCTTCATATCTACAACTTAACTATTAATTGATATGTTATGTATAATCGGAATGTTTAAGCTTATTTGACCTAAATATAAATGATGTGCTTCATATCTAGGTACACAAGCACAAATGTTTATTTGTTTTTTTTTATTGGCACAACTTTCATATTAATAATGTTCTAGTTGGACATTGCCTAAAAGTTATAACACAACATTATAATAAACATATGACTCTTATAAATTTAATCTAAATTTTGACCGTTTAAATTGCGTTTTTTGAACCAATGTGCAGCTGTTACTCAGCGGGAAACACACGGATAATGAAATTATCTGGCCAAATGAAAATTATACAGCATAACAAAAAAAATTTGCAAACTGATGCTTCTGTCACTCTCTCTTTCGTTCTAACAAGACAACGAATAGATATGTAAATAGCGCTAATATACGTACTATATGTAGAACCCGGGGTAAACCTGGCTCTATTGTCAGATGGAATCGGAAAGCGGGTGAAATTAATTGTTGTACTCGTAATTGTATTACAGATATTGAACATGTTACAAAGGGGATCTCGGATCGGCTCTCAGATCGGCATTGAGGCATTTCCAATGTCGCTCAAGGTCGAATTGTATTAAATACGTCAACGTTAAGTATCAACGCTTAACATTAACATGTGTTTAACATTCTGTTATTGAGTATTGAGCAAATCGCGAACACGTTTCAACATTTGAGCATATATTTAGAAATATAAATACATTATGCAAATTTGAAATGAAAATGAATGTGATAATGCCAGAAGCATTTGTATCTTTATTGTTTGTTTATTTTGACAGGCCGCGTTGGTTTTTGAGTATTTCAGTTTGAATTTAAATTAAAGCCTCTCTGCCTGTTTGTCTAACTGTCTGTCTGACTGTCCGTCTGTCTGTCATAGTCAGAATCTACGCTAACAATGCATAATTTATGAAAGTCAAATACATATTGAATGGTCTTAGAAATAGATCCTGTTCTTTTTTATTTTTGCAAATCGTATAGCAATTCATTAAACTTGTTCTTTTATGTGCGGCAAATTCTTTTGTGAAGCAAATTGAAATCTTATAACAAGCTCGTGAGACGATGCTTTTTTAGTCATCAATTGCATCAATTAGGTCTTCTTTTTTTTTTTTTTTTGGTGGGTTGACTCAGCTGCTTATATAAGATCAAAATAATCAAATAGCGGCATCTCAATGAAATTGTGCAAACCTTCTTGTTAGACAAGATCGAGTACGAGTATGAGTCGAAGTTTTGATGGGTACATTCAACCCTGTCGATCGATGATCCCTGACTTCAGTGATTACATCATACTACTCGTATTCCAATCTGTTTATATATATACTTATAATATGTGTTTGGTTCATAATTATCTAGTCTCTGCCCAAGAAACGATGTCAGCTTTGGTTCCGCATTGGGGTTTACCCAAAGACTTAAACTTTGACGGTGCTTCCTATGCGAACTAATGATGAGCATGAGGAATCACGGCTAGTGCTCGAGTGATCGTATTATCATTATTGTTACAATTCCAAATGGACAAGACCCAGCTTGGCCCGTGGTTGCACTGACAATACATAAATCAAAGCTTGGGGGGCCAAACAAAGCCATCATTGGGACGTGCCGAGGAGCAGGAGGAGATGGCGAGACTCTGCTCAAAGGCGCGTCAAAGAAGTAATCAAAATTGTATTACGAAAACAAACGTTTTTATAAATTTCTCGTTTCTCGTCTCTTCATTTTTGTTTTTCCTACTTATGCGAGTAACAATGGGCCACGGTCCAAGCAGATGCCGATGCCGATGGCAGCATGAAGTCCAATTCGAACTCCAAATGGAGGCGCCGCAAAAACGCAAAGTCAGCATCGCTGCAACAACAACCACAGCTCAACAACAGCTCTAACACTAACAACAAACAACAATGCAGTGACAGCATTCACGCTATATATTATTTACTTTAATAGAGTTAAAAGTCCGCTTTGTTGCGGGAGGTGACAAAGGGCAAGGGGAACTCTTCACAGTTGGGAAATGAAAATGACGCTGCGTATGCGTAATCCACAAATTGAATTTAAGTTTGACGACCCTTCACCTGCCCCCTTTTCTTAATTGTTATAATCATAAATTTCACAAACATTAAATGCTTTTATTTATGCAAAATCTTTTACAGCTGGTCCCCCACAACTCAACAAATTCATATTAATTAAAACTCTCATAAATATCTTCAAAAATTTAAACAGACTATCAAAATATTTGAAATTACTTTCGAAAGGTTAATCGTTGACGATTTCTTTGCCCGTTATGGAATTTCAATACTCGACTGCAATTGTTGACTGCAGGCGGCACTGATTTGGCCGGCCCACACGAAAACTGTTTCGAAAAAACACGCCAAAACTAAAAAAAATAATCACTTGAAAAGTCATATGAGAGACCAGTTTTTTTTTATTTTGAGTGCCGCTGAACCAGTTGGAGCGCATCTTCTGCTGTAAGATATCAACAACAGCTATACAATTTTATTGCAAAAATATTGAAAAATGCGTTAAGACAACAACAACAACAACATCAACAATGACAGCATAAGTTTTGTTGGTCACCCTGACCTTAACACAAATTTCGTCTTAATATCAAATCGCTGACTGACTTGGAACGTGCACCGCCTTTTGGACGAGTCGGGATTTAGGCCTGCACTCCATTCATATGCAAAAATGGGTCTTACATTTACAACAGATATTGTTTTTTGTTTATAATCAAGCTATTTACCCGGTCGAAATTTATGGCAGAAGCTTGATAGAAATTCCTTGGACTGTTGAGTCATAAATGTTAAAGATGCGATGAATGGTGTCGATTTGTTGAAACAAAACCCCAAGGCATCAAAAGTCATTAAAGCTTACTCTTGCTGACAGGCCAGCGGATTTTGTGGTTATTAATTCGCGTGGGTTTTATTTTGTTTCTTTCATAATCGAGCATTCACACATAGAAAGAAAGTCAAGAATAACAAGAACGAGTTTAAAAATAAAAATAAATAATAAACCACTCAAAACGGATATTTAATCCCGCTTACGTGATTTCTCGCTCTGGCCAAGTATGTTTAATTACGTTATATATCAATATTTTAAAATGTCATGAGCCGTTACAAGCTTAAGTGAATTTCTGACGTCAACATAGCCCAACGTTCGATAACTGATTCGCCGATAGCTCACTTCTGATTCGATTAAATGATTTCGCAAAGATGTTTTTGTGAAGTGAACTTCTCATTTATTTATATCAAACTATATATTTATTTATGTATTTTTACTTTGAATGTAGAATCTACGTTGTAGATATTTGATAATTATTACTGCAGCTTGTCTCTGTGTGCTTTATGTTGTGTCCAACTGTGAACTATGAACTGTTGGCGAACTTCGCCAGCCCTGGCAAACAGCTGTAGTCAACCAAAATATAAAGAAAACAGAGAACAAAAACTATTTGATAAATTTAAGGACAACAATAACAAATGAGCGCTCTCTTTCGCAGCCTAAACACTTTTTCGTCGAAGCGTGAGAATGTCATTAAGGAAGCGTTAATAAACACACTCAACGAGAATGCGAGAGAGATTGAATTTGAAGTTAAGCAGAAAGGATTGGGTAAGTCCCAAATCGTAAATAGGTGGACAATGACTCATTTGCTTTTGTCACAGAGGTGCTTGGGTTATGTGAACAAACGAGTGCACTATGCACAACATTGGAAGCCGTGTTTCTGCACGGCCTAAAGGACTCATTTCTGTGGGCCACCATCAATGTGATTGCAGGCGATGTGGAACGACGGCCGGAACCGAGTTTCTGGTCACCCGCCATGGTGTTTATGCACAAGCAGGTGATTGAGCAAATACAGGGATTAAGTCAAATCACCTCTGAGATTGGACAATGTCGTGCCTGGGTGCGACAGTCTCTCAATGACTGTGTGTTCTCCGCCTATTTAAACAATATGCGCAAAAATGGTTCAGCATTGAAGCCATATTACAAGAAGACCGCTCTGCTGAAGGATTCCGAAGGATTGGAAACGGCGGCCAAGATAATGGAGAGCCTGGAGGCCTATGTGGGATTCGATTTGCCCGTCAATTCGAGCCTGCTAAATAATTGGCCGGACTATGCCCTTCAATTGTCCGATCTGTGGACACCAGCTCTCAAGTCCTGTCCGGTGCGTAATTCATTTGAATTAAGGAAATCCTCGATTTAATTCAATATATTTTACAGATCAGCAGCGGTGTGGATGTGGCCAGCTCATTGGCTACTGAAATTGTGGCTATACCGACACCACAGCCTCTTCAAACCAATGAGCTCTTCTCTGAATCCATTTCTAACAGTCCATTCAGTCGAGGCGGCCACTTTGACAATGCCGACCTTAATCAACATCAGATGCTGGACGTGTTCATGCAAAAGATGGACGAAATGGACATCATTAGTGAGGAACAGACACCAACAGGAGCAGATTCTAGCACGATAGATGCTGCCCAGGCTGAGACGGATACGGAGACTGCATCGAGCAGCAAACAACGAGGTCGAAAGCGTTCTATGCGTCACATTGAAGAGTCATTCGCTGAGCTGCCACAGGGCAGCAACTCCCTGACCAATCTAATGCAAACCTCCTGGTCTGCCGACCTTGATGCTAACTCACCCTCAGAAGAGCTTTCTGGAGCTCGTTTCTTTCAACGATCCGTCAGCATGAGCAGTTCTGTGAGCCTACGTTCCCCCAACGTGGATCGCTGTAGCTACAATGCACTCCTCCGCAAACATGAAAACAACCGCGAGGATGGCGCAGGTTGGTCCCAGATCTGGGAAAAGTTTCGCGCCAGTGCATCCACCTTGAATATGGCACAGCAGCAGCAACGTCACGAACCTGAATCGCTAATTGCAGATGACTTGAGTGATCTACAATCCCTGGATGTAAGTCAAAATCGAATATATTTTAGAGATCAAATCCCATTTCTTATACATTTACAGACCAATTCGGACTTCGAGTTAATTACATCCAATTTTGATATGACCGAGTTGCAACAAATGGTTGCACAATTGTGTCAGTTGCCTCGTGAACCTGGACTCAATGCTCAAGGCTTTCTGTGTCGAGGCTGTCAACATCCTCTGGGCATTGGTGACAACAACTTTCAGTAAGCATAATTTTCAGATTATATAAATTAAATATATCTTTAATATTTACAATATTCTTTCGCAGAGTTTGTGCATTTAGTGGTAACTACTTTTGCAACAGCTGCATGGACCCGGAAAATCAGCTGATTCCGGCTAGAATCATTTACAACTGGGATTTCCGCAAGTATAATGTCAGCAAACGAGCTGCCATCTTCTTGGCTGAATTCCGATCTCAACCCTTTCTGGACATGCAGCTGCTTAATCCCAGCATTTACTTTGCCTCTGAGGCCATGGCCGAATTGCAATCGCTTCGCATCCGTTTGAATTTTATACGTGCCTATCTGTACACCTGTGCACCGACTTGCATTCAGCTGCTGCAGAATCATTTCTGTGGTCGGGAGTATCTCTATGAGCACATACACCAATACTCTATTGCAGATTTGGCACTGATCCAACGTGGATCACTTTGCCAACAGCTGCAGAAGGCCTTTAAACTGGGAGAGGCACATGTGCTCAAGTGTCGGCTGTGCCACCTGAAGGGTTTCATCTGTGAAATATGTCAGAGTCCTCGAGTTCTCTATCCTTTCCACATAGCAACAACATTTCGGGTGAGCTAATCTCATTTTTGTGATCATTTTAATGCTACTCTATTATTATGATAATAATTTCTATCCTTAGTGTGTTACCTGTGGAGCTGTTTTCCATGCCGAATGCCTCAATGAACATCAACCATGTCCCAAATGCGAGCGTCGTCGTAAACGGGAGGATCAGCCCCTCCTGGACGCTGTGCAGGATTTAAAGCTCAAGCATCAGACTTCTTAGAGAGCCATTTAGTTAATAAGCTACAAAGTGCGATTCTTTATTTAATACCCCAGAAATAATATATTTTTTATTGAAATATTATAATTAGCCTATAATTGTTATTGCTTTATTGTGTGTATTGTATATTTATTGCCGGTATTTAAGCCTGCTAAACAGATATTGTTTATACTCGTGGCTATATTTATGCGATTATTTGTGTAACAAACCAAAAGACACTCGCATTTACTAACAAATATACTTGAGATTGTGAGTCTTTTCAATTGTTACCGTAACGTAGTTTAATTTATTTGGAATTTTCACATTTCAAGGAATCGAATTCGATTCCTTTAATTCCTTAACGGTCAACAAATGTTGATATGTATTTTTTTCAATGGAACCATTCATATTTACCCTTTCCCAGGTGATTTATTTAATAAAATATATATTTTTTAAATGTCTTTTTAAGTTTATTAATATGATAACTCCAAATGCAATGATGTTGAATAAAATGTAACTATATACTGATACTGATTAATTATAGCTAATGACTTCAAAGGTCTAACAACAATGATTAAATTTAATAATAATTTACAGGATGTTTATGCATAATATTGCCCAAGAGGTGTTAACAAATACATTGAATGAACTCTAAAATTTTCTAAAAGTTTAATGTTGTTCAGTACTTGGGTAAACAATAAGTAAGAAAATGGGATATGCCCTTTTATGACAATGCGAATTCGTTGGAAAACTTTCATTTGTGCTCTACGTAAATGAATAATTTATTATCTTTTGTATTAAACATTACTGTGTGTGTTTTCGCTAGCATTTAAAAATATATGTAGTATACTCGTATAGTACTTGTAATTTGGGTTTAACATTTTCAGTCTAGTAAGATTAGGGTTAGAGACAGAGCGCTCCTTCATATGCGTATAATATATAAAAGAACTTTCTATTTTGGTGTCATCTCGTGAATAATTTGACTAACTTTTGGTCTAAAGTCAAATGCTGCTAATTGTTATATACAGATTATATAATATATTTAAGTATAATTTGGTTAAGCCTGGGAAGACGCTACTATTAATTTAACCAGCACCTTGGCTCAACTTAACTTGATTTTCAGTTACATCACACAGAACCTCACTCCTTAAACATGAATATAAGAATATTTTAAATTTCCATTTGAAATTAAAATAATTTTAATTATTTAAATTGATCTAAACAGTTTGGAAAATAATTCAGTTTCCTTATTTATTACATTTTAATTAGGATAACTTTATTGCGATGCAACTACATTTTTTAGAAGTTTTAGAACAGCCAACAAAATTGTCTATCAATTATTAAGGATATTCAAATTAAGCTCTTTCGGCCACATCCTCTTTTCTTACACGCCCGATGAAATTATCATCTTTGTCTTTGTTATTTATTGTGCTTTTTAACATTTCTTTTACACTTTACATACGGCACTTGAACAATTCGCATTTACACACACACGCACACATACAACAAGAACAATTAATACAAACACACATACAAATTGTATATATACAAAGCATAAACATCGATATAATTTACAAAGACGGTTACATTGGAAAATCCTCTCAATAGACCGTTGAATTGCGCGGAACGTTTGATGGAGGCTGCGACTGCGGACGCACATTGGATGCAGCTGCTCCGCTGCTGCTGCTTGCTGTGCTGTTTCCCCCATAAAGAAAACTGGAATGCCTTATCACAGACACTGTGGCGGCGGCAACGCCAGCCTGTGGGGGCGGTGCGGGGGCGCGGTGTTTTTTGAGCGGTGCATAAGCGGGTTTCAGTACAGGTGGCGCTTTTGCATTGTTGTTGTTGAATGCAGCTGAGCTGTTGTTGTTGTTATTGTTGTTGGCCATTGGAGCTGGTTCTGCATATCAATTATTTTAGGTAGACAAAGGCAAGTAGAGACAGAGAGAGAGAGAGAAAGGAAAAATATATATATAAGAGATACACATACATAGACAGTTGTGGACTTCATTTGAAAGCGGCGCCTATGGGTTAGGCAATGGATTTTTTACAAGCAAACGCAACACTCACAAATGATACGAAGAAAGAGAGAAAGTTAAACTAGAAAAACAGGATGTTGTTATGGTTGTGAAGGACAAGACAAATCAATGTTCAATGTATTTAAAATTCAATTTTATTTTGGCTTTTTATTGTTCATAAAAATAACTTCAAATAAAACAATAATGTGCTTGTGCTAAACTTAAATATTCATCGATATTACATACATGTTTATGTATGTATAAAAAGATAAGATATCAAAGTAGATGTACAATTTATAGATATATGTTTGTATGCATGTATATGTAAATATATAATGAAGCCGATCGTAGACAATACATAAAGTAAAAGCATGCGCTACAGATATAGTACAGATATAATATTGGGACTCGAACATAATGCAAATTGTAGTATGAACATTAATAAGAAAACATTATAATAGAACATATCTCTATATAATAATACATAATATGCATGTGCTTATTGATAATATCGCGTTTTCTTTGTTAACATACAAAAGTTAAAATATATTGTTTATAAAGAAAATATTGAGTTATATCGAAAATATGCTTTTTAAAAAAATAATGTGGAATAAAGCTATCAACTTTGCATAATTATAAATAGATATATAACATTTTTATACATTTTCGCGATTTTGGGCAATTAAAAAAACAATAATTAAAATTTGTAACGTTAAATATACATAATAACATATGTGTGTTTTGTGTTAAATACAATTAAAAATTACATCGTTGTATAAAGTTTCTGCACATTTTGATTTATAATTTTTCAAATGCTACACAAGTGTTTTGTTTTTCTTCTTAAAAATAATAATAATATGCAATTAATGCAATATGTATTCATTATATAACAGCATTCCATATGTGTATAAAACAATAATAATAGTAATAATAATAATAATTCTAATTGTAATCATAGTATGTAATAATTAACATGGCGCGTGAGTTTGCATAAAAAGAAAAACTGACCCCGCACACCCAAAAATACACGCACATACATATTGTACTATGTATGTTGACACATACATATGCACATATGCAGTTACACACATACATACATTCACACTTATGTATATCCATTACATACCATTGGTTGCCTTAAGCGTGCGACTAGGATAGATTTTTTGTATATTTAGAAACGGCGGAGGTTTGGGAAACTCGGTGACATTATGAAATCTCTTGCCAAACTTTGTTTCCAAATCGATGACCAGTCGACCAACTGAAGCTCCCGTTGCCATTCCCGTTCCCGTTGCTAAGCCACCGCTACTGCCAAAATTGTGCGTCGCATTGGCCATGTGCGTGGGCGGCGTCAATGGTGCATTGGCCCTTATGGAGGAATGACGCTGGGGCGGCACTGGTGCCTGTTGGGATCCAGCCTATACAAAATTAAGGATAATTAATAACAATTATTTAGTTTCTTTTTAAATGTTCAATTAAATGCCACTGGCTTTAGTTACGTTTCGCTTCTGATTGAGCATCAGCATGCTGATTGCCTAGTGTCTGTCTGTCTTTCTTATTGAGTTCACCACACAGTTGCCTAATCCAATGTTTCACATACTAAAAGGACACGCAGCAAATAATATAAACTCAACTATGCTCTGCACTCCTCACAAACGAGACAACAAAACGAGGCGTGCGTTTTGAATGCTGTTTTGGTCACGTATTGTTGGAAAATCCATAAAGGTATAAAAAAGTGAAAAGCAAGTGCGCAGCAGGAAAGCAAAGAGCGAACGAATGCGCAGTGCAAAGGAAGGAGACAGGCCAACAAGAGAGACTAACAGTCTGTGTGTGAGAGAGAGAGGGACAGAGACAAAGCTCAGCTGTTAGCTTTGTGCACTGTAAGAAATATTCAAATGCAGTTATAAACTTCATTTCTATTAAATTTACAAAATTCAGTTTCAGATGGAAATGCTCATAAGAACTTACAGAAAGATGGTTTTCAGTCTAAAAGCACTTGTAGAATCAGTAAACAGAAAATAAATAGATAAACAAGCTAAAAAGTTATTAAATTATTTGGATCTTTCAAATGTACTGATATTTCTTTGCTAAACTCAAATTGAAGGCCCTAGTGAATAACTAAGAAAGTTACCACAAACTTACTCATAGACAAAGGGTTAATTTCCTATTACAGTCCTACTTCAACTTTACTCTCCTTAAATTTGTTGCAGTGTAATCTTAGTTCTCTTCTGAAAATGCGCTGATTCAGCTGCTGTTACCTTTGGCCTTTGTGCCAACTTGTTGTCGTTGTTGTTTACTTACATTGCTTGACTGTCGCTGCGGGGGCGGAGGAGGTGGGCAGCTGCGATGTGGTGGCAGCGCTGGGGGATTAATGGGACCACCGTTCAGTATGATGGGATTGACCTTCTCCCGCATTGTCGATGACTTCGGACTGGCCGTAACGCCATTTGGCGGTGTCGATGGCGATCCATTGCCGCCAACACGAAATTGATCTCTCAGAGCTGCGACGCTGCTGCTGCTGCTCGAACTCGATGGTGGTTGCGGAGGTGGTGATGGCGCTGAGGTGGTGATCGCTGCACTCTGCACCAGAGCCGTGTTAACGGCACTAAATGGCGCTGCAATGCTGCTCAAATTGCTGTTCGAAATGCTGCGCGCCGGCGTTGGAGGCGGCGGTGGCTTAACTGAGGGGCGTGCTATTAAAAAATAGAAAGAATACTTTGATTAAAAAGCTGTCTACAAAGAGATCATGAATTGGGGATGCATAATCGGTGTTTTCTTCATCTTCTTCTGATGTTTACTGATGCATCGATGTTTACTTAAATAATTAAAGATAGAGTAATTCAAACATTAACTGCTGTCTGTCCGATTTGAAATGTTAACCAACCCCTTTTCGAAATCTATCATGTTTAAAAAGATCTAAAATATATCAAATTTGTTCACATTTCACCTTAATTTCAAAAATAAAATAGGAAAAATATTTCAGAATGATTTTGCACACATCAATGAACTACAAACTAAAAAGAAATCTTGAATAATTTGATCATTTACGAGGTCATATGTATATAAATAGTTTGCGAATAAAGTCAACACATTTATGATAAAACTATTTCCTATTTTTTGCCCTGCCTTTCCCTTTGTCTGGTTGGTATGCCCTGTTTTTGTGGCATCTGTGGTGTGTATAGACCCTAATTGACAATACATACTCTTTGGCGGGTTAGGGGCAGACCGTATACTGCCCGTGATGCTGTTGGTGCTGCCACCGATGCCATCGCTAGACTGGAGTAACAGCGTCTGTTGCAGAGGAGCTCGCATTGTGCCGAAATGTTGTTGCGTTGGGAAAACGGGACCATTGACGATGCCCACAGCTGGCGGAGATCTGTACGAAGAAGAGTTACATAAAAATTATTTAAAGAAAGTCAGAGGTAATGTCAAAGCCAAGTTTAAGCAGTGTGTAATTTAACAAGCAGCAGGATTAAAGCTCGAAAACTTCGACCAAAAGGAATGAGAGCGCAGCAGCTGAAGCAGTGCATGGCCAAAAGGCCTTATGGTTAGATTAGACGAAGTATTGGATGAGTGCTATACCTGGGGGACTTCATGCTGTGATGCCTCGCTACGGCTGGACGCTGATGGCCATTGGCCAGCGCCAGTTGCTGTAAGCCCGGCGGTTTTGGCGCAAAATTTGGTTTGCCATATCCAATTGCCGGCTTCGGTTGTTGCTGTTGCTGGGCGGGAGGTGTCGGGGTCGGTGTGGGCGTGGGCGAGATATTACCACCACCAATAGTTGCACCACCACCACTACCATTACCACTGCCATTGCCACCAAACAGCGTTGATTTATTTGGCGCCAAATTGCGCAGAGTTCCCGTTGACGCTGATGTTGTTCGACTTGTTGTTGTTGCTGATGTTGCTGTTGCTGTGGCACTTTGCGTTGTTGTTGTGCTTGTTTTTGTAATTGAACTATTTACAAAACTATTGCCTAACGAGATACTGTGGATGTGTTGTTTTCGTGGAATGGGGTTTAACCAAATTGCCCGGCAAGGATACCAAAAGAACATAATAAATATGTAAAAAGAATAAAATAAAATACAAAAATTTACAAATTGTTCAAAATTCAAAAATCAATTACATTTAAGTAACAGCAAACAGTGATACCAAATAAATAATTTCAAATGAAATAAATAAATAATTATCGTTAGCCGATCCCCAAACGAAACCTGTCCATGCTCTGGAGACTCACCTAAGATTAGCCGCTTTACTTTTCACACTGCCGCTACTACCGCTCTCCGAGAGCGTAGGCGATGAGGCTTTCGGCTTGACATGGCCATTGGCATTGGCAGTCGATGTGGCATTCACATTGGACGTGGATGAGCCACTGGATGTGGGCGTTGCCATTGTGCGAGGTATGTTCATTCGATCCAATATGGAATCGCTGGAGTTTTGCTAAAATGCAAAAGAACAAATGAATACATAAGTTAACTGTTAAGGTATTCTTTATAATATTGAAATATTGAATTATACTAAATTTTGAAAATGTATTATATGTTATTTAATTTAACGATTTAACGAAACCTTTAACTGAACTTTGGTAGTCAGTCTCTGTATTTTAAAGGATCTATCAGTGCTTACGACTTGATTTGTTTTATTTAAGATTTTCCTTAGACTATTTTCACTTATTTATAAACTAATTAAAATAGATCTTTGTGTGGGTCTCTGTCTTTCTATCTTTATAAAATCTCTTACCTTTGGCGGCTGCGGTGGAGGTCCGCGATTTGTTCTCAAATTTGCTTCGGTTGCATTGATATGTGTGCTGTTGTTGCTTGTTGCTGGTTGTTGCTGTTGTTGTTGCTTTTGACGCTTCAATGTTAAATGCTTTGTGAGCTCTGTGTTGAAGTCCATGGGTCCGTTGCTGGATGCGGCAGCAACAGAGGCGGTGGGGGGCTGTTGCTGCGGGTCTCAATCGTTGTGGGCTTCGTGCTTGTTGTTGTTGTTGCTGCTATTATTTATGATTGTTGTTATTGTTATTGTTGTTGTGAGTGCGTGATGCGTGGGCGTTTGTCCAAACATCCAAAGCGGAAATCAATTGAGCAACAAAACAAAACTCAATGTTAATTTCCATAAGCGAGGAATATGGAATATACCTAGATATATTAGGGTTCGGCTTATGTTGTATGAGGGTGAGTATAAAAAGTTTTTGGGTTCAAAAAATGTTCGATTTTATACGAACAATAAAACTTTTTAAACCGATCCGTTAATATTAAGAGCGACTTGGACTCAAAGTCCTATTGCTGAATATTTTTGGAAAATAAGCCGAGCCCTAATCTACAAATATACAAACACACACGCATCTTTAACTGTTTGTTGGTTGAACTTACCTCGAACACCGTTAACGGGCTTCAACTTTGGCATCTGCGAAAGACCTTCAAACAGTCCACCCAGCTTTGGCGCCCCATTGCCAATGTTGTTGCTGCTGCTACTGCTACTGTTGTTGTTGTTGTTGCTACTGCTGGTGTTGTTGTTGAGCGTGCGCTTGGGAGCTGAGCCACCTCCATCCCCATCACAGACACGTCCCGATAACGCTGGACCACTTTTGTCCACGGTGGCCGTTTTACGCAGCTTTGTGCCCTTCTGGATGGAGTTCAGCAAGGCGGAACGTGGATCGGCACCTCCTCCTCCGCCGCCTCCCAGTTTTAAGCCACCCATGGCCGGAGGTGGTGGCGGTCCTGGCGGTGGGGGTGGTCCCGGTGGTGGCGGTATAGCCATCTGTAAGAACAGTAAATAAGGAAAATTAGAACATATTGAAGTGGTTAGAGTAACGATTTTAACTTTTTTGACAATAGATTTTATCTCGATTTAAGCCCGATATCCACATTTAATGCTGAAAATTATGTTCTCTTTAGATTACTAATGTGGGGATTACTTTTGGCAGTGACTGCGTCGAATTAGACGCATTTTAAGGGCAATTTTAAAAGTTAGTTAGGCGTGAAATGCTTTGCGTGTCCGACACGTCGCTTTTGCGGCTCAAGACTGAGATTGAAGACAGCAGACTGACTCTGAAGACAGCAAATAGAAGACTGAGGACCGAGAGTGAAGCGAAGCAACAACTGTCGCCTCCTACACGTTTAATAACAACAAAGTTTCTATACTTTTTTTTTATTATTATTTATGTATGTCTCTTGTCTTGTCTTGGCTTTATTTATTCACTTTTGTTTTATTTTCAGTCCGAGATTGACGCGTCGATAAAACAAAATAAAATCCAAGCGCCAAACAGCGCGTAAAATGAATGCCAGAGCCCGCACAGTTTGACATGCATTGGGCGCAGCTCCCACAGAATTAAAAGAATCCACATAAAGCCCACGTGCCAGCATCATGTGTGTATTGTGTTTGAGTTGTACCTACTATATATGTATGTGTCTTAAATACAAGTATGTAGATCACTTTTATATCATTCAAATATCGATCCCATTTTTTTTAATTTTGCTCGAAAACAGCAAAAAAAAGATTGCAAACAAATATAGTATTTATGTTTACGTTTTATGTATTTAAAAATACATATGCATACTCATTTATATACTCATCTATATGTATATATAGCTTCTGATTTTGTTTATTAATATTCAAGAGTTTTTTCTTTTATAGATTTTCGAATTGTTCTTTTTTATTATATCAAGTGTTTTGGCTGTGTATAAAAAACACTTGAAATAACACAGAAGAATGCAATAGTCGACTGGCAAATACCCTTTTTAGGTTCAAAAAGAGAATATGAAATGGATATGAAATTATTACACAATATAGAACATGTCAATGAATATTTTTGCAGAGTTTACACAAAAAAAAGTAATATAATTTAGATATTTTATAAATCTCCCAGAAAATCATTATATATTTGCACATTGTAGAGCATCGAAGGTAGTAAATTAATTCAGTCAATAAATGAAATCAATAAGAACCGTGAAATAATCACTGATTAGCGATAATTGTTAGCCTTCGTATAATAGCTGATAAGAAAAAAAGCTGGAAACTGTGTCAAATGCAAATCTACAAGTAAACGAATTGTACGATCTGTAGAGAATAGATGAAGAAGCTCTTTAAAATGGAATTTAATCGATCTGTCAACATCCTGTACATTATGTGGATCATTTTGTTGCAAGTGAAGGTAAGAACACAAGTCGAGTTTATATGATAAATAACACTTTATAAGTTTTCTTAGGGTGAAGATTTGCTGAGTCATCTTGAAATAATGCAGGATACAGCGCAGAAGCTGCTTATAAGGTATGTGGAAAGCAAAACTGCAATATGATAAAAGTTAACTTTTTCCAGCCTGAATGATCAGTTGGAGCAGCTTAAAGGACATGCTAATGCTGGTGACTTCAATTCTTCTATTGAAAGTATGTTCTATTCAAAGTTTTTATTGTAAATTGTGTTATGTAAGGTCTAAAAATGTAGGTCGAAGCTATCCCACATCCTGTTTAACGTCCTTTTTCAACCAAAGTGGAGTTTATAGGATAAAAGTGCCGGGATTAGATCCCTTTCAAGTGTCCTGTGATAATTGCATTGCTGGTTTCGGCTGGTTGGTCATACAGAGACGTCTAAACGGAAGCTTAAACTTCTTTCGCAATTGGAAGGAGTACAAGGAGGGATTTGGGGATATAAATGGTGAGTTCTTCGTTGGCCTGGATAAACTGCGTGCCATCACATCTCTGGAACCCTTCGAGCTGTACATTGCCCTCGAGGACTTCGATGGAGAAAGACGTCATGCAAATTTTGATGAATTTGCCATTGGCAGCGAGGAAGATGATTATGCACTTAATGTACTTGGTACATATTCGGGAAATGCGGGAGATTCACTGAGAAGTCATCGCAAGATGAAGTTCTCCACATACGATCGTGATAATGATCGTGAATTTGCCAGGAACTGTGCATTCCTTCATGTCGGTGCCTGGTGGTACAACGCTTGTGTAGATAGGTGAGTTCAGCTTCCTAATAATAATAATATTGATGACGAATCTATATAATTCTCACAGTAATCTAAATGGACAATATATTGATGGTGGCAAATACGAGGAGAATCTCTTCGCTCGGGGTATGTGCTGGAGAGCCTGGCGTGGCCATAATTATGGCTATAAGTTTACTCAAATGATGATCAGGCCAAAGTGCCGAAATTTTCCATCAAACCTAAAAAGTCACAGCAATTCCTCAGCAGAACATTGTGAATCATTTTAAGATTCGCAATCTTCATGCATTATTCATTTTCATTCATTAAACAATTTAATAAGAAATTCGTTAATGAAAAGATCGAGTATATGTACTTGATTTATATGCAAAATGTGTTTTGTTTTTATTCGAGCTGGCTGCAAAACAATTTCAAAATAAATTCCAAAGCCTTTTATAGATTTCCTGAGCAACAATTAAACAAATAAAATAATGTATTTAAATACCAAGCACAATACATAATAATAAGTACTTGAATTTCCTATTTAATTATCTCGCATTGAAATACTTGACCTACGTTTTTACATGCAACTGATAAGATATATAGTATAATAGTAGAATGAAATGAGGTTACGGTTTGAAATCCTCTACGAGGTATCTCTTAGTGTATCATTACAACACAAGTAAAATTGAAAATTAATTTATTTTACTTGATCTGTACTTTTATGTTATCATAAAAGTTTCTATCTAGAATGCGACAAGTTTTTTAACAGAAATTAATATACCTATTCTGCACTGATTACTGGGTATAAGAATAAGATGAACGCTTAGATTTCAATATTATTCAGTCTAGATTACAAGATCAGCATAGATGAATCGCATGTTGGGAGCTTATTTACTGTTAATCCTCTTCACGGGGTCTAATGCAGACCAAATTCCTGCAAATAATGGAGGACAACTTACAAGAATTGTACGCAAAGTCGAAGAACTGATGGAAAGTTTAAAATTAGAGCTGAATCACTTCAAAAGCACCAACCAGAAGTCATTATCCCAAGGTATTCTGCATGAATCCAATCTAAGTGAAGTGTAACTCATCTTAAATCGATTTCAGGTTATCCTCCATCCTGTCTGGCGGCTATGATCAATACAAATGGTATTCATACTATTCAGGTACCGGGTCTTGAGCCCTTTGCGGTGGCATGTGAGACCCGAACAGCTGGAGCTGGTTGGACTACCATACAACGTCGTCAGGATGGAAGCGAGAACTTCTATCGCAGTTGGTCCGAATATCGAGTGGGTTTTGGGAATTTGAGTGGAGAGTTCTTTATCGGACTGGAGAAATTACACGCAATAACGATGGCAGAGCCCTATGAGCTCTACATACACCTTGAGGACTTTGATGGGGAATCTCATTATGCTAAATATGATAGATTTGTTGTTGGCAACGAGTCCGATGCATTTGCACTGCGCGTTTTGGGTAAATACTCGGGAGATGCTGGGGATTCGTTGAGATATCACGAGGGAATGCCGTTCTCCACATTTGATAACGATCACAGCAGAAATCGTTGTGCTCTCACAAATGTGGGTGCCTGGTGGTACAATTCTTGTCACCATAGGTAAGTATCTTTACGTTGAGAGCTTTACTGAGCTTTAACAAACTTTCTGATTATTTGCAGTAATTTGAATGGGCAGTACGTTGAGGGCGGCAGATATGAAGTGAAGCTATCGGGTCGAGGCATTTGCTGGAAGAGTTGGCGGGGCTACGACTACGGATACAAGTTAACACAAATGATGATAAGGCCAAGGTGTCGAGCAGCTTCATCAGCGAAGCCCTGAGGCTTCATCAGTCATAAGCTAATAGCTCATTATTATTCAGTTTTCAACAATAATTTGTAAATATGATCGATTTGCCGTTGCGTTGGCGTTGGTGAATCATACACAGTAACAATTTGAATCAAAAGATTTTGATTAGTTATGAGGCTTTTCAGCTTTTCAGTTGTTTATTTCTTTCGTTATCAATTCTACACTTTTATTTACGTTTTGATTATATTTGACGCTCTTGTTTTTGTTGTTGTCGTGGTCGCTGTCGTTGCCCGACGTTTGCTTTTGTTTTATTAATTATTACGCCTTTGCGCTCCACACATTTACAATAACACGAATAAAAATATAATAACCGTAAAACCGTAAAATGTGCGTTCCGCTCACTTCGCGAGTCAAAAAGCAACTGAAGAACAACGGTCGCGCATGCGATGCCAAAGCACAGAGAGTAAGCAACGCAGTAGGGGAGACACACACCGAGAGAGGGCCTAAAAAAAAAGAGAGAGAGTCCGCGTATTTAATGAGCGCCAAGCTTTGAGGGGGCAGCGCATAGACAGAGGCAGAGAGCGCTCCAAGCAATTCATAAAATTAGCTGTTAAGGTCGACGCGGACGCAGCTAGAATCAGAATAAAGCGACAAAATTGCCAACAACGTCGCTGTGACGTCAGTCGTTCTCATTGTGGTTCTTGTTGTTGTTATTGTTGTTGTTGTTGTTGCTGGCGAATGCAGAATGAACAAAGATAAAGACAATTTGAAGAGAGGCAGCAGTAACCGCAATTTCAGCACCTGTCACTAACAAAGCTCTTATGCTGATGATCGGTGGTCAGTGAAAAATAAAAAACGCTTAACTGTAACTCTGGGCCACTATGATGCTTGTGTCTGTGTGTGTGTGTGTGCGTGTGTGAGTTGTCTGTGAAACGTGCGAAATATTTGCAGTCTTGCTTCAGACTTGAGTCATTAACTGGCACAGTGGGACAAACATGTTCGTTTACTGTGCAGTGAAAACTGGAAACTCCTTAACTGCAACGCCTGCTCGTATAGTAAGTACATTGCATGATTCATGATTCATGCTTGATTCACTCTCTATATTGTAGACGACAGACGGGACGACGCTTAATTGTACAGCTGCTCTGACAGCCTGTTGACAATGATCAGACTACTCAGAGAGGTTGGACAAGCACACACACATTTATTTCGATACTTCTCAAACGAATACTATGAACAGTCTTTAGTCATCCAAAATATTTGCATAATGGCCTTTATATACATATATTGGTATAATATCTGTATGTCAAATAAAAAAAAAACACCAACACTACGTAAATATTATAGGCGCATACATACGATTTATATTAGGGGTGGGTGGCAAAGACAAGACGGCATCAGACGGAGGGTTTATTGCTAGCCGATTTCTGCAAAAACCAATTAAACTGACTTTTTCGATCGCTGCACTTACAACTCGCAATTGCTGTGGCTTATAAAGGTGGTTGTTGCAGATGCTCACTTATAGTGCTCACTTGTTGCATTTGGCCGCACACCCCTCCATTAAACGGTAATTATTGACCACCTTCACTAAAACCGCGTACACGAACCGTTGGCTAATTTGTCGATCGTAACGAAATAAATATCAACGTTTATAATCCTCTTTTCTAGAATAATTTATTGGGATCAACAGTAGATTCGCGCCTAAAAAAAATCACAGTTACTAATATACTATCGGCAAACCACCACGAGCTATCGGTCAAGAAAGTAAAATTAATTATGTAGTTTATAATCAGATCAATTGTTTTCGCACGGATTTCTGCCCATTGTTTGCTTTTGAATTATTGCAAAATCCGTGCTAAAAGTATTGAACTGAAAATAAACTACCCGATTAATTTTACATTGATAACCAATAATTCGTGGTGGCTGGTCGATATTATATTAGCAACTGATATTTTTTAAGGCGCGAATCAACTGTTGATCCCAATAAATTATTCCAAGTAATAAGGATTATAAATGTTAATATTCCTTTCATTACGAACGAGAAATTAGCCAACGGTTCGTGTACGCGGTCTAAGTGAAGGTGGTCAATATATATATTCCGCGTCATGAAGGGGTGGGCGGCCAAATGCAACAAGTGAGCACTACAACAACATCCGCAACAAACACCGTTATACACCGCCGCCATCGCGAATTATAAGTGCAGCGATCGACACAAAGTCAGTGTATGTAATATGTTTTTGCAGAAATCGGCAAACAATAAATCCTCCGTCTGACGGCGTCTTGTCTTAGCCACCCACCCCTGATTCAAATCTTTATACGTAGTGTTGGTGTTTTTTTTTATGTGAAAATGTCCTTTGGGCGAGTTTTTCTTTTAATTTTTTTTGTGTGTTTGTTTGTGTGTAAAACTAATCAGAATATCTGCTTATAAATATGAATGCGAGTCAATGATGCTACTTATTTATTCGTTGGTAAGTTAACTACCTTTTGATAACAGTAAAATAAGTATATATGTATTTACATTTGAGTGTATATAAAATAAACCAATCCCTAGATTAGATAGCAATGTAATATTGCTACTTACATAATATTCTTAACTGTTCCCTTAATGATATTATACAATGATTACAAAAAATGCTCAGATATCAATGTACATAAGTAAATATGTTACAGATTTCAAGGAATAATTATTTAATCACACTCGATATCATTCTCGCTCTTGAGATATGGATAAAAGATATCTATGTAAATACTTCTGCAGGTAGCAGACAATAAATCATAAGAAATATAGATATTCATTTACATTATAAATAATGTTAGCATTTTATCCCACTCAATATCGTTCTCGCTTTCCTTCTTTGGTGTAAGACATGATTGATTGATATCAATGTCATATGTGTATTTACATAATAGTTTAACTGTCTCCATAATAATATCATAAGATCATTTACATTGCATATAAATGCAACATTTTATCCGTCTTGATATCATTCTCGCTTTCTCGCTCTTTCTTTCTTTTGGAAAAAACAAAGATGAATGGGGTTTCCACACTTTTCATGTTTTGATGTTGGGGGCGTTTTGCGGTTTGGAAAACTTACGCAATGTTTGCGATGTATTGTCTTACAAAGTAACGTTGGGTCCCACAACCACGAGGCCTAGTCGTGCATTTCAAATAGGAGTGTTAAGCATTTAACACACACTATTTGACTTGGATATTAATTTTTGACAGGGAAATCAATTTGCACGCGTTACCTGACACCACTTCCGGAGAGGATCCATCAAATGAACCTAAAACAAGCCCAAAGTAAAGTCGAAACCAATGCGTGTTGTAATGATTTGTCAAATTGAATTTGATTTTATGGCCCAGTACACGCCCAGTACAACGCCCGACAACCACAACAACAACCACAACAACACACTCCCCATGCGTATTTGGGGCAATTAAGTTGATGACAGTTTAGGGCAATCGAAAAGCTTTAGGGAATAGGGAGAAGAAACACACCTCGAACGCATTAATTGAATGAGAAGCAACTATGTAGCAGGATAAAACAGCTATAAACTTATCCTGAATTTATTCCCTGACCGCATTTCCGTATTGTCCTATTGTGAGTCATAGTATAAGAAAATAAACATAAAAACGAGTAACGATAGCATTTGCTGGATTCGGCGAATTAAAATGCCAGTATCCGTCCATTGAACTTGAATGATTAAAAGTCTTATCGAATAAATCGTGTCATATAAGATTTCCATGCATTTCGGCTTAACCCCAAGTTGTTTGAAAGGTTTTCTTCCAACACCAAAAGAATATTCTTTTTTTTATAATATTCGCGATTTCATTATTTTTTTTTTTTGCTTGCGCGGTGCCCAACGATAAGTTTATCGTCTTCCAGATAAGATAGAGTAACTATACAAATTCCTGCCGTCTAATACCATAAATTTCCAGCGAACGGTGTATGAATCATTAACCAAGAAGAAATACCCTCAACAGTGGACTATAAAATCATATGATGTTGAAATTTTAGTGTATGCAAATAGTATGAAACTTCAGAAATATTCCTGAGATTACGTCAACTGATTTGGATGATTAACTCAGAGCAAAAAATAGCAAAGCCGCAGCTTGGTTTAAAATACTTTATTTGTATTGCAATAAATACTTGAATAACTACAAGGAACATTTACAAATAATGTTGTGGTAATTTTACAAACAAAGAAACTCGAGCAATTATTCAGCGGTTACTTTGAATCAGTTCTAAAGAGCTATAAGAGAACCTTAATTAGAATGTGATCAATCACTTTAAAAATATCAACTTGAGTGCTTTAGAGCTGCAGAAAAGTTTTCGATATTTTTAGTAAAGAATACAATGACGTATTAACGCCGTATTGTTCATTAAATAAGTCAATTATATATGCTTTTTGTTTATGTTAGTCAACTCATATTGTATCTAGACATTGAAAATATTATTGTAATTAAAAAATGAATTAAAAATTAAGCTTAAATCTGTAAATAGTGTGACCTCCACATGCCTAAAAGTACTTGAATGCATAAATTAAATATCAACATCATCGTCAACATCGATGGAAATGTTTAAAAAGTAATCGTTCCTTAAAAAAATTTCTAATAACATGCCTCAACATACTTTTTAATAATTTGAAGCCTGGTTCCTTAATATTTTAAGATTATTTATTTAAATTTGAGACTATATTGGTTGTAAATCTTCAGATACTTATCCTCAATTCTAATAAGCTTTGAATAGGTAATCTGATGTCTGCCATGATAAGAGATTGATTCGCTGTCGAAACCGGTTCACAAATACAGATTAAATAATAAAGTCATAAAATCTGAAGAAAAAAAAACTCAACAACCGACTTTCGCTTTCAATTTCTTTTGTCGAGTTGTCAATGGTTTCGGGTCTGTCGTTTGACGTGCTCCGGTTGGATTGTCTTGGCAGTGGGCCATAATCAGTTGACGTTGGCTTCCAGTGGCAACTGCCACTTGCAATTAATTAGCATTTCAGTGTCTTTGCACCGTTGTGGGCCAACAATTGTAAAACCTGTGTATCGTGATATTTAATTGAAATTCCAAATGCTTCACAAGAGATAATAATATGTGACCGCAGTGCAAAACATTTCCAGAGATGGAAATAAACAAATGTGATGTTTGCACTTAAATGTGCTACTCACAATTTTTGTTATAACATCAGGGCAATGTCTTTATATTCGTACATCTGTATATACTTTTTTATATATGCCCAGAGTTCGACGTTCAAATGCCAAACACGTACGCAAATCAACGAATTTTGTTTACAATAAGTAAGCACATATTATCTGAGATCATGATGGTAAATTTGTATTATTTTAAAAGAAACAAATAAGAGAAATAACAGTTTATTTGATGAGCAATCATTTAATTCATTTATATACATATAATTACAATATTCTGAGTCACAAAAACTGAACTGAGCATTTGTAGAGAGCCTACGCATATAGAACTAGCCTTAGTTACAAATCTATCTAAATTCTGGAAATTAAAATGAAAAACAATTTTATGTCTTCCAGGGAAATGCATAGATATAAAAGATAAATTATTCCGAAATGGAAGACCTATAGGAGGAGATTCTCAATGTTTTTCTGATCAGGGGCTTGGATTTATTCTATTGCGAACTTAATTGATTTTGTAGTAAAATTTAGTATAATAAGCTTAAGTTTTATATGAGATTGTAATATGTGTTATGCATTTACAATCTGTTATCTATGCCTATTCTTACATGTTTTGCAATTTTCTACATAGATCCCCAGTATTTACACCTCTATCGTTGCTCGGATAAATGTCATTATGATAAACCGTATTCGCTTACAACAGCAAGAATAAAGTGGGGCTCGTTGCTGGGTTTATTAAAATGCGGTTTCAAACGATGTCGCACAATGCTTAAATAACTAATGGAAAATATTGCAACGTTGAGAGGCGCTCAATGACAACAGCGGTGTTAAGTTTACTTTGGATTTGCATATACATACAAACAAGCATATGTATATGTATGACATGTATCACAATAACAACAATGATGTAAACAATCAACGATGTGATGACTCACTTTTCACAATTCGTATTGAGGAAGCGAAAGGCACAAATTTGTTTGTTTTCAATACTCTTGAAGGGGATAAAAACAAGTCAATACTGTCATAAAACTTTTGCTAAAGAATATAAATAATCTTATTGCAAATAAGATTTAATAAATCAGGTTGGTCTTCAAACCAAACCTCGCTTGATCATCGTTTGGTTCTAAAACCCTTTCTCAAACAAAAAGTTCGGTTATAGAATAAATTGAGAAATTAAAGTATTATTGGATTCAAAAATCATGAACAAATGTAGACAGCTGAGAAAGTACATTATTCTTTGTATTTTTTAGAATTAATCGAGAGCCAGGAGTTGTTAAAAACGGTCCGTAAACCGAACCGCTGACGTGAACATGGATTAAAGCATTGAACTGAACCTCTTTCAAAAGTTTGGAGGCATGCAGCCTTTAAATATAGTTATTTAAATAAATTTGAAGCAGACGTGCCTTTCAAGGGTATTCCGCGTTCGTTGCAATTTGTAATTCTCCTTTATGAGTTGTGGGCTCATTTCTGAAAGCTGGGCATACGTGTATTTTGAAATCGTATATTTAAAACGATTCTGAGCGGGTCCCATGACATAAGGAAGTGCATTTTATGCTGCATGATTCACATTTACATATATACATACACACTCATAAATGTGTATGTATGTTAACATGTGAAACGTATGTCAATGAAACTTGAATGCTGAGCTGCCTGCATTTTTTGATGTGTTTTACAACACTTGACAAATGGCCGCGTACAAGGCTGAGACGTGAATTCGTTGCAACTGCCAATTGTGACAAGTGTGAGCTGTCTCTCTCTCTCTCTCTCTATCTTATAGTCGTTCTCCCTCAATCTTTTTGGTATGCATGAGGGAGGTATTTTCTAACAATAGAAAACGTCGACGGTCCTTGCATCGATTGTTGCATGACAATAAGTGTTTATCCCCCACCTTCAAGACTAGGACCCCTTTCATGACATTGAACTCGTCTGCGACTGAATTATCATGCATAGAACTATGCAAAATGAATTCTAAATCCCTTATTTGTAATCTATAGTTAAGGTATGGGGTGAATATTTAAAGGACATTTTAAAGTTAAGGATAAGTATTATTAAGCTATTTACTTTTATAATTTTTACAATAGTATGAAATTAAAATTATTTAATGAAAATATCCGCCAGAAAAAACACAATCATACTGTAGAAAAATTATGGGTTATTTAAAATACACATAATAATGAGAAGCAGCTGTGTTTCCGACTTCATATACCTCATAATGTTGGTTAATATAGGATAACTTCCAGTCTAGTATTTTTATTTATTTAAAGAACAACAAAACCATAATCTTCAGAAGCATTTATTATTTCAATCACAATCAGAGTAAATAACTGATGCATCACTATTATGAGTATTATTATATTGCTATTTGTAGCCCTCCGTATTATCAGATTTTACTTAAAAGCTTTCAAGCTATTTTATTAAAATTTAAATTTTTAAGTTCTTTATTTTCTTTACACATTTGTTTAGTTGATTGGTTGGTTCAGTTCAACGCTCCTTCGGGTACTCAACTCTGGTTCTAAAAGTACATTTGTATATGAGTTTTTTCGCGCCTAACCCAACTAAAAATCAACCCCTACATGAGATGGCAATTGCAATTTGTCTGTGACGGAGCGCATTGCACTTTTTGTAGGTCAGTGCTGGGATATTCTTGTTGTTGTTGCTGCTTTCATGTGTCGCGTGCAACGTTTTGTTTAATGTGATTAAAACAAAACGAAGAACGGCAAAAATTAAAGAGGAACTGATAAAAATCAAAGCATTTAAGTTTGTTGCTCTCTTCCAGTTTACAAACAAATATTAATATTAACTTCTTTAACAATCTTACCAAATCTAGTAGATTGGCAACTGGGTATGCTCCCTAGTATTATGTGGAAATTAATAGGCATTAATACTGGCGTCCACTTGCAGATAAGATATCAAAAGCAACCAATAGCTCGGAACCAATACTGATTGAATTACGTTGTACATACATTCCATAGTGTCTTTATGTATGCGAATTTCTATATAAATATCTAATCAAAGGGCATAATCATGAAATTCAGATAAGCGACAGACAGAGACGAATACAGGTGTGGATTTATCGATAAGTTCTAACTAAATTGTTTAAGTGGCTTAGAAAAGCATACATTTAAAATAAAAATACTAAAAACGGATTAATTTACAAACAAACTTACCTTGAAACGGTTTGACAGCTGAGTTGTTGTTGCTGTTGTTGCAGCCACTCAATTGTCGTTGTTGATGTTTGTGTTGTTGTTGGCACGAGGCGAAAGCCTTCACTTGCACTTTGCGTCACTTTGGGTTTTAAATTTCTATTAATGCAAACAGAGAAGCGGAAAATGAAAGAATTGCGGCGCAATCAAAAAATATATAACAACGTAGCAGACGCATGCATTGCCCAAATGTTTTTGACGTGGGTGGGCAGGCGCTGATTAAGAAGGCTTAAGCAGTCAGCAGTTCTCGATAATATTTTCTAAAATTCTAAAGCCACTGTAGGTACCAATTTAATTGGTTCGCTTTGTATAAAAGTTTACAAAATTCAATTTTTTTGGTAAAATTTGCCGAAAAAACGTAGAAACTAAATTTGACTAATAAACACACACACAAATACACGGGCGCACATACACATGCACGAGTAAGTTGGGGACTGCGATATTTGTGCTTTCTCTGCCCGCTGCATTAACATTTACGCGTACATTGTATTTAACGGCAATAAGTTGACTGCATTTTACGCTTTTTATGCGTGTTTTAAAGCCAGTTACAGCACATATCACTTATATTTGTGTTGTTGATTCGCATTTGTTTTCGCAGGGTTTTTGTTAAAAGTGCATGTATTGATAACTGAGAAACACAGCCCTGCCACTGAGTAATTTGTGGCGGTTCGCCGACAAGCATTTATAATCACGGTCAATTCATCTTGTTTAGATGATAACAGCGATAATAAACCAGATGCTAATAATATTTATAAAAAGTATATTTATATATTAGTTGACATATCACAGAAATTAAATATCAGACAATTGTTGTGGAATGAATTATAATTTGTTGTTAACTGTCTTTAATTATAAAGAAGACTTACGGGGAATACCATCATTGAGTGCACTATCTGTTGACGTGTTATCGATTACATAGTGAGTCTTTTGCAATTATAATTCCATACTATCGATTCTTAATCTTAAAGCGCGTAATTTAAATTATAACTCAACAATTGTTTAATTTTGTATTTAAAGAATTATAAATTCGATTTAGTTTAAAAAAATCATAAATATAAAATAATGCCGAAATATTCCACAATATTATTGTCCAAAGTCTCAATCGATAGCTTATAAAAAATCAGAATATAGGATATATCGATGTCGTAGTCGATAGTTTAGCAGCTCTTCTTTGCATTAGTAATCGAAATACAAGTACGAACATATCGACGCCAAACTCAAATTATTGTTGGTCCGAATTAACATTAAAATTGATGGAGATACAATGGAGCAGTACAAATTGATTAACGCCCAGTTGATGGATCAGGTGCAAAGTCAGCGAAAAATGATTGGCCTAATGCGCGAAGAGGAGGTGAATCTCAAAAGAAGATGGATGGAGGAGCGCGAACAACGCCTAGCTGAGGCTCAGTACAACGAAAATAAATTAAAATGCGGTATCAGGACACTTCTGCGCTCTTTAGATATGAATTTGAACCTCGACGACAGCATTTCTTCAAGTATCCGAACTTCACAGGCTTCAGAAAACGCCAGAAGAAGCAGCGGCTCCAACTGTAACAGAATTTGCTCAGAGTTTCGACGGTCTAGCATCTTATTACAAAGTAGCGTCCCAACTTCACCCACAAACCGGAATCACAGTCAAAGTTCTCGGAAAAGCTTGGGTATTGAGCAAATTGAGAGTCTCTCTGAGGCTACAAATAACACGGTAAGTATTTGGGCTTAGTTTAAATATGAAAGTCTTGTCAAAAACTAAAGTAACGTTTCGTACAATTTTTAATTCCTATTCAGAGCATAGAGGCTCCCATCAAGACTCCAGAACCGCGACGTTTGAATGAACTGCCTGAATATTCAAGCTCTCCAGAAATGGAAGATATAGAAGAAGAACAGACGGTGATGTCTCCAGCCCAGACCAACGATCTTATATATTCTATTATCGAAGAAAGTGACAGTGAGGACGTTTCATTCACCTCGACTGTTGAATACGTCGAGCCTCAACAAGAACGTGTCCTTGAAGACAGAAAGAAACCATCGCCATTGCCACTGCGCGACGTGACCAATAAATCATCTCGACTAATTTCCAGTCCAAAGAACACAAAACTACGCAGTAATTCAGCGTCAATTACCCGGAGTGAGGCTACAAAAGATATCCAGGAGACAACAACTGGACATGTAAGACGTGCTCCACAGCAAAGATCACCTGGAAGGCAGGAATTGTTGCGCACTAGCCCAAAGAAGACGACAGTACGTGGAAAACCAGTGATCGTTTCTGAGAATGAAACAAATTACGACAATCTGGAACCAAGCATAGAATATATTAGACATGCTACTCGGCCCAGCTCGCCCGTACTGCTGACAATTCCGGGTACCTCTGTGAACAATACACCTAATCTTACGCCACGTCGCAGCCAGTTAAATTTCGATCGTTTCAATAGCATTATGTACCAAACCGGCAATTGCAGCACTCCTCGCCAGAGTTCGGCTCAAGCTACCGTAGGCAAAGCCAGCTTGAAGAGCAAAAAAAACACAAAAAAGCACGGCCAACAGTACTCAAGAATATTCAGAACAGCTCAGCAGCGAATCCACTCTGAGTGGTCGTCCCAGTCGTAGATGTCGACCCACTTCATTAAAGGAAGCCACTTTAAATTCGAAAATGCGGCGTGAATAAGGAGCAAACTTATAGATTGAATTTAATTTTACGCAAACATTTCTACAACTAAACCGATTTGGTTTCATAGATGACATTACTTACCAGTTTTCAACATTAAAATTGTCGAATGCAAAAAAAAATCATATATTTATTAGGCTAAATAAAAACTTTCATTTTTAAAATTATCGTTTAATCTAAGATTAATAAATTGTATGTCGAAAATGTGTTGTAAAGGATTATATTTGGAATCGAGTTTATTGATTCACTTCATATATAAGCTAAATATGTTATGCAACATTTTTTTAAATGTAATAAATAATCTTTAGATATTTGTTAATGAAGTTCTTAATAAAATCGACTTTTTAAATAGAAAAAAGTTAGATCTCGGCATAGTAAAAAGAATTCTACGAAGGAACTATGAATCGTAAATTGGGAGATTTAAACATTTTTCTTTACCCATACGCAGTTTTAAAAAAAAGGCTTTGCAGATTATAGTTTTAAATATTTTATTTATAGGGAGTACGAATATTTATGAAACATATACAAAAAGTCGTATAGAAACTACATAGACGTGACAAGCGAAGCAGAAACGCGTAGTATTATATTTATTGGGTTTTTTTTTACAGAAAAGCGCAAGGCTAACAAATAATTGCACTTTGATTACAATGAGTTCTCACTGGCATTTCCTTTGGGTTAAACAACCTCAAATTTACCAAGACAGCAATTTAAATGATCCACGGCATGTCCAGTGTTGGACAATGTTGTTGGCGGCTGCTCGGTATTTTCTTTGATTTCTGTTATTATACCCTGTATCTTGTGCAGTATTTGTTGAGAGTTTTCATTATCTTTCTCGTTATCGTTTCTTGGAATCAACTTTTGTTGCTCCGTTGTTGTCCTGCCTTCTGTTGACGACGGTAATTGATCTGCAGGTAGCTCCACGGCCAAACCCAAGCTGCCCACCAGCTTGTTAAGGACATCAATCTTCTCACGCAACTGCTCCCTTTCTGCTTTCAGCAAACGCATTTGTGTCGCCTTCTCGTATTCACGCTGTTTCAGCATGCGCCTCTGTGTCTGATAGAGGGCAATGTATTCGCCAATGGTTTCCGTTTCACTCTGCAGCTGCAGCACCAGATGCTCCAAATTGTGCTTCTCCTCGGTAAGATCCGCCACTTGGCTAATCAGTGTCGTGAAGCGTGACTGCAACTTTTCCACAGCATCCGCTGTGGGCAATGAAGTTGTCTTACAGCTAGACGAGTGATCGTGATGGGAATGCTCTTCATGATTGTGCTGATGCTCTTGATGCTGATGCTCTTGATGATGATGCTCTTGATGATGATGCTCCTGATGCTGATGATGATGATTCTCCTCGTGATTGTGCTCATGCAAATGATCATGCTCTTGGGCTTCCACAGCACCTTCTGTAACTTCAGCTTCAGTTGTTGACGGCTCTTTTAGCTCGTGACTGTGATAAGCTTTCGCCTGCAAGTAAATAGAGTTTTTAATTAGTTAGTCTTTTAAAGCTTATGGTCAACTCACTTCATAATGTTGCAGTCTGTCCAGTTGCTGCTGTAGCATTAGCTGGGTACGCTGCAATTCCACATTTTCGTGGGAGAGTCGTATCATCTCCTCATCCTTGAATTTAAAACGTTCCTCGTTAGCCTGCATTTTTTGCTCCATGCTGGCATAGTTGAGTCGCATTTCGCGATTGGCAAACTCCTCGGCATCTAGTTTATTAACCAGATCAACTTTGTCGTTGGTCAGCTGGACAAAACGTTGCTCAATTTCATCCAGTTGTTGTTTCATTTCCACATTTTGGCTTAGAGCTCGGGATGCGGCCACTTTATCGGACTCCATGGTGGCCATTAATTTAACCTGATCGGGTTGCTCTGTTTGCAATCGATTCAACTCCTGCTGCAGTTCACTGAGTGCATCATCCTTTATTTGCAGTTGATCATCCTGTGATTTGATTTTCAACTGGAATTCGTGTCGCTCAAATTCGAAATCGCTAAGGCGTTCCTGAAGTACTGCCAACTCCGCGCTAGGCACGGTCTACAAGGAAACAGGAATATTTAATTAATTAACTGTGGTAGATAACAGATCGGTAATTATTATACGTCTTTCTCTACTTCTCTCTCTATTTGTTAATTATATATTGATTTATTTACCTATATCTATAATAAAATTCAATTAAAATGTACTGCACATTTTTGCGTTAAATTGAGCGCAAATTGTAATTATTACAGTCATAATAATTAAAAATATATTGATTGCAATTAACATTTTAAAAATTATCTGCAGCTGTGGTAGATAAATTATGGGGAACCTCACTCACCTCTTCTGGAATTTCCTTCGCTTGCTGAGCCTGCTGGTTAGCTGCCTCCTTGTACTGCTCCTGCAGTGTCAAGTTCTTTTGTATTTCCTTTTCCAGGCCGCTCACATGATCCACCAGTTGACGTTCCCGTTCCTTAAGCTGGGCACATTCCTCGCCCAGTTCGGAGTTGCGTTCGTTTAAATTTGCCACATAATTTTGATATTGAATGGATGCCTGTTCCTTGTCCTGTGTCAGTTGGCTGACCATTTGTTGCAAATCACGTATTTGTTGCTCATACATGTACTGGGTTTGTGTGAGCGTTTCTATACGATTATCAGCATTGACATTGGATTCATCCGAAAGTTGTCGCAGACGCAACTGTGCCATATCGAGTTCATTGCATTTGCTTGCATGTTGCTGCTGCAGTTCATCCTGTCGTGCATTTAACTGTTTAAGTTGACCTTCAAGCTCGCCGAGATGCGTCTGTTGATCCACAGTTTGGGCATTTGCCTGTTGCAACTTGTGCTGCAGCTCAGCAATTTCGTTACGTTGCTGTTCCGTATTACGTTGCTGATCCAGGTAGCGTTGCTGCAGTTGCTCCAACCTCTGTCCCATCTGATAATGCTCAGTGCGTAGCTCCTCGAGTTCCAATTCACGCTCTCGGCACACATGTCGGCTCTTGGTCAACTCTGTGTTCAACTGAGCCTTCTCAGCAATCAACACTTGAATTGTCTGCAAATTTGTATCGCCCTGCCCATTGTGGGTCCAAATGGATTGTGGATCCGGTTCGAGTAGAGGAAGCGCAGACTGTGTAAAATATGCCGCTACTCCTCCAGTTATTGGAACTGTTGCGGCTGTCGTTGTTGTCTGTTCCAAAGTCTGCTGCGTTGAGACTCCGTTGTTTATGTTCAACTCACAGTCGGAGCGCTCAGAAAGATTGCTGGAAATGCTCACGGTTGATGAGTTGGTGTTGGTGCCAGCGTTCTCCTCAACATTGTTGTTGCTGCGCTGCTGATACTCCTTCAGCTAAAATAATTATCCAAAATCAATACGAGGCCAACTTGATGGTGTCCACGTCACGATGTTTTTTTTATTTTGTTTATACAATTACCTTTTTACGCGCAGCAGCCAATTTCTGTGCTTTGGCATCCTGTGTGTCGTCCGGCATGGCCAATTGGTCAGCTGATGCGACTGAAATTTGTGTTGATTGCTTAGCAAATTGCAAGCAATCTTAATTTTAAATGAAAATTGAACCGAAGCAATTTCTGTAAATTAGTTCTAAAACTAGACGGGCTCTCTTGGTGGCGGCGCTAGCATCAAATTCCATAGTTCCAAAGGTCGACAGCGTATGGATTTTTGGGGGCGCGCTTGCGGTTTCCGCGACAAAATATTTTGCTCCTATTTTTAGATCCTTTTCGTTTTTGGGTAGGCGAAAAGTTTTCTTACTCGAAAATGCAGGTGGAAACCTACCGCCCTGAAATTCTGCAGGACTTTTCTTTGCAATTTTCTTGAATTTTTCTGAATTTTGCATATTTTTAGCTTACGCGAAAAAGATCTGGGCCCCTGGTGGTCCTACGCGGTTGAAACAAATTCCAAAAGAACCAGTTTTAATTTAGAAAATTAACAATTTATTTGGATTATTTTAATTTTATTCCATTTTTGTATTTAACAATTCTTTCAAATTATTTGAAAAAACGACGAAGTGTTGAATAATTATATCGATGTGTCGATAGGTTCATTATGAATCAGTTCGACTTCTCACTAAATGAACTAGCTCACTGTGCAAAACAGTGCTGCCAATTCAGTAATTTTGTAGCTAGCTCTGGCTACTTTCAAAGTACCTGGCGGAAAGGTTTAAATTCAATTAAAAACCAAAATAAACTAAAACAATTAAACCAATAGATTAAATTAAGATAAACCAAGAAATGTTGTCTTTTCTAATATAAAATTACTCTATGTTGTTGAACATATGAAAATTAAGTAAGCCTGAGATTTATTAGTAAAATACCAAATACATTGGGCAAAACCTTAGCTTTACAAAATATTTAACATTGAGATAGGCATAGATTATTCAAAAGAAAACATATTGATTTAATTTAGAATGTACTTAAAATGTGGATTGATTGATTTTAAAGGATATGTTTAAAGATTTTCTCTAGAGTTGAAAAACATCAAGGACAATAAAGCATATATTAATGACAATAAAGCTTGCATTGTTCAATATCTTGGCCAGTTGTCGCCAGGGCTTTTCCTCAACATCGCAGTACTCCGTAGCCTGTGAAAGATTCAATATAAACCAGCTCTAAAAAACACTGAATATGTATTAGTTATATCAATTCTTACATCGGAAATACGAAGTCCCAGCAACAAACGCAGCGGTGTCGAGTTTATCATGGCCAAGATGCAGCTAGCCGGCTTGTCACGAGGTGGATAGCTTTCTAGCCACATTATGGTAATGTGGAGCAAGTAACAATAAGTGGAAGTCCACATAATGTGCTGATATGCTGACACTGAAATTTAAATACAACTTAATAAGTTATTGACTGCCTATCAGTAGGGGAAGCTGCTTACTCATGTAGGGCACATAGTTCGGCGAGGCGTAGCGGGTGAGGTACATCAATCCAAACGCAGTCAGCAATAAAACAGTCAGAATGAGGGCTCCACGTCGATAGCCCCGCAATAGGAACGATAAAATTATGAAGATCTGACAGGCTGTCCTCGAAAAGAATTTATATAATAAATATAACTGTTTTAATCAGAAGTATAAACAAATATTCTAGCTGAGACTCAGATGCGCACTACGCTTAAGCCTTAAGATATCAAAACATGGTCGAGGCAATATAATACCCTCCTACCATTCACAATTGGCGTAGGGTATAAAAACCCTTTATGAAATTGCATCCTTACCAATCAACGGCATGACAAAGAGATGTCTGTAGAAGCTGCTGTTGCGTTGTATCGTAAATCCAATTGTCACATCGCCTGAGATGGTCTGAATCGTACCCTCGGACGTATAACGCATTGCCGTAGTATTATCTACATGCGATACTCCGATTTCTACAAATGTCCAGCCGGATGGTGTGTTTACATGCTCATTGATCGCAAATGGTCGTTGTTCAGGATCTGCAACTAAAGCTATTCGTCCGCCATTCTCTTCAATGCCCAACTGAATGTCGCAAAAGATGCGCTCATTGGGCCAATTTTGTGCTGTATCCACACACCAAGTGCTCAGTTCCAAGTTACTGGCCAATACCGTGATATTGCCATTGCTATAAACTCGCACTTCGTAGTTTCGAAGCACATCCCCGAATCCATCCAAGGCCGCACTGAAATCGAGTGTTAAAACAGGTTTGAATATCCCAAAGTTTTCATACTCACTTGAGTGCTATAATCTGTGGTAACCATATCTGAAGTCGTGGATGCTCAAACGATGTCATCTGGCCATAGCTTTCTGGCTTCCATTGCAATCGAGGATCAGACCAGTACAACACCAGCTGCATCCGTGTGTGCAACAAAGCGCTGTTTTGGTCGTAGGCCAAGGAACGCATTTGAAAATTGAATTTAATGTTGGTCAGATTGGAGGGCAGACTGTTATTCTGTGCCTGATAGATAAGCATGTCCAGCAATTCATCCGCAACTGATTGTTTCCGCTGTTCCTTCTCCATCTCATTGGCTATCAAAAATATGTAATATATTAAAAATCTTCACTATAAGTCTTAAGACCTTTGGGTGTAGTGAACATTTTCTCGCAAATTTCGAGTGAGAAAATTCGAAACTATCTTACAGTAAATACTTCACGGGTCCTTATAATAAGCTTTCTATTGGTTAGTATTTATTTAGATAAGATACTTACAGTATCCATCAAATGCGCAGTCGTAAAACCAACGTGCACTGTTCGTTCCAAAAGTACTGAAGGCTATGTAATTAATGTTCAGGGCCGAGGCGTCCAGGAAATGGAGCAGTGGCTGCGTCTTGAAGCCGGGAATATAAACCGACAAATCACCATCTGAATGTACAATATATTAGTTTATTAAACTTCAGCTTCTTTTAATTTCTTCTCACCCTTTGTTTGCACAACTTCAATTGGCGTTGGTTCGTACACTGATAAGAGATGCGCATCTTGATTTGTGGAGACCCGCCGAAGTCCCATGCTTGTCCGGATGGTGGAAAATGTGTTTCCGCCAGCGCCTATCACTGTAAACGAGTTTAGTTTGTATTTAAGCTAAGCGTATTCTTTAACTTGGACTTACCGATTTCATAAACACGATCCGTAGCTCGAGGATTACTTGTGACCGAGAGGAGAATATGGGCATCCATGCTGGTCAGCACATAGAATTTTAAATGAAGGCGTTCATTTGACTTTATATTATTGTTATCCAAGGTGTGGACAAAGAAGAAATCCTCATATGCATAGCCACTTGATGTGTCAATGTTGATGCTATCGCAAGTATCTAACTGCGCAAAGCTGATATTATAACGGCTCTTTGCTATGACCGGACGCTGTGCCAGTGCCAGGCACAATAGACTGCTGATAAGCCAATTTATGGGTGTATTCATATCTTCCGAAGTGGTCAGTACGCGTTGCAAGTCCAAATTCAACTGAAACTATATGCTTCTGACATCGGTATCGAGTGCCAAGTCGACGAATCGATATACAAAGCATACACATCGAAACCAGCCTGGCGGTTAAATGGATCGATAAATTTAATTCACATAGAATCCCTGAATGGTTTTCAGTATTTTTGGTATTTTCTTATAACAGGATGTAGGCGTAGATCGCCATTTTGAAAATAGTTGTGCGCCATTTTGTGTGTATCTGTGTGTATGAATTTTAGAAATGGCTTTTAATTGGACAAAGTTATATTTGCCAATTTTAACTTCAACTTATTGAACTCGTAGAGATATCATTTGAAAAATTGAATTTTCTTTATTTGCAATTATTGAGCCTTAAATAAATACAGAATATACGAAATATGGGAATGCTTTTAAATAGTTTTGGAAAACGTGCCGCTGTCAACTCCACTCTCTCATTTCTCTCTCTCTCTCTCTCTCTCTTACTTCCTTTCTCCCTCACTTTCTTCCGCTTCCTTCATGTCTCACTTCAAACATCCTCTTTGCTCAGTGCTGGATTTGGTTTGGACTTAGTGATACCCATAGTGATCATCGTATCCGCCATATGTCAGAGCAGGCGCTGCGGAATAGGATTTCAGCAGAGTTGGCTGATAACTGATCGCTGGAGCTGCATAAGATTTCACCACAGTTGGCGCTGCGTAGCTAATTGCTGGTGCAGCATAAGACTTGACAATGGGAGCGGCAGCATACGATTTGATAATGGGCGTGGCATGGGAAACAACCTATCGAGGAAGAAGCGTATAAATATGATTAGTTATTTTGGGAGTTCGAATAATAAAGTGAACTTTCTAAGAATTGAAATTATAAACCAACTTAAATGAATAATTTGGTTCTTATTCAATCACCCTACATAAGGAGTTGAACTAGTTTACTAAACAACTTCATTATTTAAAGTACACCGAACTAGTTTAATGACACTGGAATCATTTTAACCGAACTAAAGATAAGATTCTCTCACTTTATAATGAATTCATCTGGTTCACTCAAATTACTTTACTAGAAATACTGTATAGAACTTATTCACTGGATGTGAAAATAATTCTTACCGAGCTGAAGTGAGAATAGCTGGTGGCAGGAGCAGCGACAGCTTTGACGGCGACTGGTGCAGCGTATGACTTTACCAAGGTTGGAGCAGCATAGCTGATGGCAGGAGCATAGGATTTATACACTGGAGCTGGAGCTGCATAGCTAATGGCGGGTGCATAGGACTTGAGGACGGTTGGAGCAGAATAGCTGATGGCGGGTGCATAGGACTTGATAACTGGAGCAGCTGCAGCATATGTGACAGCCGGAGCAGCATGTGCATAGCTTATGGCGGGAGCGGCATGCTCATAGCTGATGGCAGGAGCATGTCCATAACTGATGGCTGGTGCCGTATGTCCCAATCCGTAATCAAGGAGTCCAGGTGCAGCGCTCGCAGCGGCCAAAAAAGTGCACAGAATCTGGATGTAATAGAAAATTAACAAGGATTCTCAGATGCCGATCAGAATATCCTGGCGCAACTCACCAATACTTTCATGTTGAAGCGTTGTTTAGTCTTGGTCTTCGTCTGAATTGCAACTGTAAATTCATTGCGTGCATTGCGTTACTTTTATAGTGCAACAAGTCGGACGACAGTTACAGGGGGACAGAAGACCGACCGACTGACTAGATGCCCAGGCCAGGCAACGATTTCAAATTCGATTCCGATCTCGACGCTTAGCGTCAACAAAGCGGGCCAAAGCAGCACCAATTTGTGAAGTATCTTTGAAGTAGACAACGACAACCACAACAACAACAACAACAACAACAACAACAACAACAACAACAACAACAACAACAACAACAACGACAACGATCTTTGACTAACAGTGAGTAATGTGGTGCTTTTGGTGTCACAGCTAAAATTGTGACTGCTAAAAACTAATATCAGGAATACATTTCGGTGATTGTGATTGTAATCAGAACTTTCAACTTCTATATTTAAAATCCCATTTATTATATATACTGCAAAAAAACATCAAAATAAGGGATCAGCTACATTTACAGGTAATCCTTATTTTTATTTAAGAAAACTTTGTAGAAATCAAATGTTTAAAATATGTAGTACTTAACAAGTGTATAAAAAAAGGATATAACAAAAATAAATTTACATAAAACCAAGACGCTTCCCTTTCTTTCTCTATCTATATATTGGAAAGGGATATTTTCGATCCTTTGACACCGCTGTGAAAATTACTTTGAAATATTTGTGACAAGTAACAGCGACTTAAATATCGTCCAACTCTATCTGTGACTGCAACTGTGATTCTTGTTGTTGCTACCGATGACGCAACGACTCCGACTTGGCTTCAGATTGGCAAGGCAGACCACTTGTCGTCAAAGGCGGCGGTCAGCCTGGCCGACTCACTGGATGCATTTAAAGCCGGGTCAGCCATTAAGTCGCTCGGGATTTCCAATTAGAAAGCTGCATTTAAGGAGAATTTTTAGTATTTGTGTTTTTTTTATAGTAATTGCTAAGTATCAAGAAAATTTAAAAACATCTGTAATGAGAATTCTACATGTTTTTGGCTTTTGTTTTTTTTTTAACCAAATCTGACCTTGTTGCTAACCACTTAATTAGACTAGCAAGCAATTGGCATTTGTGTGGAATCCCGGCTAGAATGTAGTCTAATTGTTCTCAGCTGTTCTCGATTCGGCGCCGCTTAGAAACGTCAACAATTTGACGCAGTCGAAAATTGCATAAATATCGCTGTTGCCAAATACATAATCATCACAAATTGAAAAAATAGACAATCGTTTATAGATTTTAGTTTTGGTTTTAATTTTAGTCTGTCTGCTGCTGCTGGTGTTGCATTTCTGGCCTGGCCAAAATGCCTCAGCGTGCCACATTTGACCATATTCGAGTGTTTAATGCTAAAAATTGTGATTTTATGATGTTGTTGTTATTATTATTATTGCATTTTACAAATGTGGCCTAGCCACGCCGGACACTTATGACTTAAAACAGAGTAGACCATGGCAGCAACTCGTGGGATTTTCTCAAGTTACTCTTAACCCTTGTGCGGTGCACTAAAGCATAAATACATAGTTAGTGGAAACCGGCAATGCCCGCGAATTCTTTTTAACTAAATTTTACTTGGTTTACTCAATCAGTAAAAAAGCGGTGAAAAAATGACTATTCAGATTAACTTTAGCTATATTACTTATTATTTGGAAGTCAGCAAAAAGTTGGAGGGCTTCCAGACAAAATTAGCTGCTTTAAAAGAAGATTATGTTTATGTGGAAATTTACCATATTACTTTTTATTTGGAAGGCATCCAAAAGTTGGAAGATTTGCAGATAAAGTGACTTTTTATAAAAGAAGATAATGTTTATGTGAAAATTAATTTCCACTCTTAAACGTTGTGTTTTTCTACTTATGCCAACTACTGATTGTCTCTGTTACAGAAAATTATTTTATTTTCTTGTTCTGTACTGTCAATATTTTCTGCCTTATATTTTCGGAGATTTATATAAAATATTTGCTTTAATTAAAAATGCACATTTATTGGGATAGTAAACCTTTTTAACAATGAAAAGACTTTTAAACAAGCTGAAAGGTATTTAGTTTAATATGTGCATGATCTCAGATAATTGCTGGTGATTATCAACTATAATTCATAATTATCAATTTGATGGCCGAGCCGTGCATTTAATACCAATAATTATTGATGTGATTTAATTAAAAAAAAGAGGCCATATCAACCCCAGCGTTTAACACATGTGTTAGACTCTAAGTAGCGATGGTGACCAAGCATTTTTTGCAGCACGTCTCGAGGTGGTGATGCTGATGCTGAAACCTTCTTTAGAGTGGCACAAGCAACACGAGTGGACAGGACAGACAGACAGATAGACAGACACCTGTGGCATCAGATCGTGCATAAATCATGCCAAAAGAATGTGATTTATGTGAAATCTATTAGCAAATATTAAGTCAATATAACAATTGTACTAAAAGTTGCCGACAACTGTGAACAATATTCGATATCCAATGACCAGTGTCCAATGAGTTTATAAATAAAAGATTTTATGCTTGCCCCAGTTTTGGACAGCGTGAAAATTGCTTTCAACAACCGCCATCGAAAAGTGGTAAACAATTTTCCGGTTGCATTTAATTTATGCCAAGTGCTCAGTCAGTCAGTTGCCAGAGAAGGGTTGTAAATTTTGATGCCAAATTGTCCATTGCCATTCAACATGTGGCACTATAAGGCGCCTCCCAGTTGCTTTATTTAGAGCCAAAAAGCCAAACGCCACATTTGGCAATCAGGCAGCTTGCGCTCCAAATTAGTGCAAAATGCTTTAGATTTAGGCGGTGGCGTCGATGTCGACGTCGACGTCATCAACTTCGGAGCCTAATTAACCAACGCATGAAAAGTAAATCCAAGGCGCAGTCGCAGTTGCAGTCGCAGTCGTGATTTTGGATTGCCGTTGCCCAATGCGAAGAATTTTTGACGGCGAATGCTTCGCATATTCCACAAATGCATCGAGCATGTTCCACGCTGCGTATGCGCATTTTTCACTCTGTTTGTTACTTGTTGCTTTTTGCTTTTGCTTTTCAATTAATTAACACTGCGCTGCATTTGACTTGCTAAGCGAATGAAGCGACGTTTGTTGGCCAAAAACACCGTTTACTCGATTAAAGAAACAACGATCGTAAAATTTACACAGTTGCCATTCAACACTCGCGTGTCTTTGCTGCACAGTTTGATATCCTGGATGATTTCATTGCATCAATATTTTACACTGTGTAAAAAAATATTATTCATAAAATCAGTACTAAAATCTTAACATTTGAAATTATATTTGATAGCCCTCTTATTTTAGTCAAATCTATTATAGGCAAATTCAACGTATCCAGCGTGCATTCATATATGTATGTATATAGCCTCTCTAACATAGCTTGATATCCATGAAGTTTATAAGACATAATTAGTTTTAACTATGTATGCTATTATTAAATCATTCATTAACATTAGCGTTGCAGTTTTTAAATATCTAGTTGCATACTACAAGTTTAAGAAAACAAGATTTAAATAAACTTTATACACCTCATACATATTTAATTGAATTATCTTACATGTAATTTCAAAACCGCAGACAGTCAGATCCAATATCAATGATAGGGTATATCAGCTTAATGAAACTCGTGTGGCATTTATGACATTCATTGGCTGCAAGAATTAATGAATGAATCAATGAAACAGAGCTACCGTTGCTGCCAAACTGCTAAACGGTTGAAGTTGCGTTTGCAGCTGGCCAAGAAATGTAAAACACGTCAAAGTCAAAGTGTTGCCAAAGACACATAGACGTTTTGAGATACAGTTGTTTGCATTTGGCAATTCCAATAGACTGGACCAAGTAGTCGTTTCCATCATAAGTTGATGGTCTTTTCTTGTCTATTCAATGATTAAAGTGGGCCAATAGTGTTTATTAGCCAGTTTGGGGACAAACTATTACGTAGTCAACAGACGAAATATTGTTATTTAGGTGGAGCTACCATGCATATCCTTTTTGTCATAAGAGAAAAGGTTGGTATTTGCTTATCAATCAAGAAACGAAGCAAATGTATCTATCAATGTTATTTAGACAAAGAGTTTCTGAAAGAGTTTCAAAGGGTTTGTTCAATTATATTAAGAGCAACTTTTTACTTTCTCAATTTGTTTCGCTTTTGTTTAATTTACCGTTCAAATATATCTAATTAAATTAATTGTTTAAAAAATGCGTTTCATCTTGCAAATTTCTTCCGTTTTGTTTTTACAAAAACTACACTCAAAAAAATTCAAAACAAAATCGACGCCAAATTTAGTTTTAAAAAGCAGCGATGACAAACAATAGATGGCGTGATCAACGTGAAACGCGACAGCTCTGGCGTCTCACTTTAGAGGGAAAATCGGCGTTAGCGCTCTCAGCCAAAAAGTATGCACCAAAAAAGGTTGAAAAACAGTTTGGCGCCGCGCTTAAAAAAAAGAAATATAAATAAAAAAAAATTGTTATGTGCCAAAACGATTATTTTTTAACAGTTCAATGAAATTCAAAATTAGATAAAATCAAGCGAACTTTTAAAAATGCGTTTTTCGCATTTAGTAGTTTTAATCTGTAAATATTCTATATTTTGAAATACTCCTGGCAGTATTTAAATAATTCTCAATTAACTCTAAAGGCTAAAACTTCTTTTTAATAAAAAAAAATAGTTTACTATTAGAAATTAACTTTTTATTAGATATCTCTAGCGAGTTTTATTTAATTCTTTGAATATTTGACGTTATGTTTTTGTTCGCATTATTATTTTCCTCATAAATTTCTTCTTTCTTCACAAAGTGGTTCTAATTTGCAAGCCATTGTTATTGAAATTTAAATTTAGATCAAAGCCACAAAAGTTAATGACGTATAAGCGTTTAGCAAACATACTTACACACCCACACACACACACACAGTCTGCGGACTTTCATGGGTTGTGACAATTAAAAAGGGCTGAAACTGAGATTTGCTGGGATGCTCTACATTTGTCGAGGCGAGTTTCAGAGTGAATGAGCACTGACCTTAAAGTCCATTAATAGACACGTTTTGACTCGATAATGAAAGAAAGGGAAATTTGAAGGATATGCGGTCCATTGATTTTGTTATTGATTTGTGCATTTCTATAACAAAATTGAATTCAAGGAGGCACTAAAACAACTATAAATGTAAGTCTGTGTGAGTCAAGTGCAGTTTGAAATTGAAGTTGCCTAATAACTTAAAACCCCAAGCAGCTTTAATGGCCATAATTCGTCTTGGCCAATGCCGGTGGTGATGTCGATGACGTTGATGTTGACGATGGCAGCCAAACAGAAACAGAACCTTAAAGCCAAAGCCAAAGCCAAAAGGAGTGCCAAGTTGTTGCTTGTTGTTGTTGTAAATGTTGTTTTTGTTGTTGTTACAGTACTATTGACATTATTGATGGAAATTCTTTTGTGTGTTACGAAGACAACAACAGCAAATGAAAAGAAAGTTGTGCTCTGCGCATAGAACTAGTTGATACCCTAAGAAATTATGAACAGCAAGTGGGGAGAAAGAAATAGACTCAAAACATTATGGGGAACAGATGAGCACTAAGCCTTTAAAATTTATATTAAAAGTGTACAATTTTTATTGTTATAAAATTTCTGAGATTAAGAATATTTTTAAAGTTTTTTCCTTGTACAGTTACACAATAATTTCTACATTTGTATTTGTATATAAAATCTAATTATCTGTAAGATGTATTTCATAATACCCAACAAGAATAAGTGACTTGTTGGCTATTTACTCTTTTCTTAGGCAGCAAATGAAAGCCCAACGTGTCTGCGTATGTGGACAGGTGCATATCAATGTGTTACAGTATGTGTGTGTGTTTGTATGTTTGCCTCCGTTTTCGTTTGCTGTCCGTCTGTTTCGAATGCAACCCAAGCAGACTCACTCACACCCAGGCAGAAGAACGAGACGTGAAGTGCGTGCTGCAGCCAAACAGTTATGCAAATCATGAAAGGCACCCGTTCTCTCAATTCCCCCCCCCCCTCATCAAACGTTTCCCACTCTCTCACTTCAATCATTCTCTCTCAGACAAAAGCGCCTCTAGTGCACTCTACACACACTTACGACAACGCTAAAGCTTTTTTCGTATCTATGTGTATGCTTATAAGTTAATGTGTGTGCGTGCGAGTGTGTGTATTTAGCGCCTAATACCCAAGTTTATGTCGCTTAATTATAGCCTTTAAGCAGCCGCTGTTTAACATGCTAATCGCTCGAGAGCTCATGTCTCTCCCACTTCTTTTACTCCATCTCCTCCTGCTCATCTCACGCCATCTCACTCTCTCGGCCATATAAACAGCGGCCTGTATCAAATGACCAACTTTAACTTTAAGACGACAGCCGCCAATCGAGGCTCTAATGAAGCACATGGGTTTTGGGCGGCTGTCTGGAAATTCTAGTAGCTTGGGAGCGGAAATCCGCCAATAGTTGCGTAAGTTTTGATGGCCTTTTAAGGAGACTACTTCAATTCCTACCGATGTGTATACATTTATTTGTACACACACTCGAAGAAAAAATCTGTGGAATCAAAATTTGTACACTTTAATTAATGTACCTATAACCCATTAAAAATGTTCACAAAATAATCAAATAAACTAAAATAATCTTCGTTGAGTAGTAAGTTGAATAGAATAATATACAAAAATAAATCTTATAATTATAATTTGCTTTGGACATATGTAAAATAATTTATCTTTAATCTAAACACTTTTTTATTCAAATTACCTTTAAGATAAACAAACAAATATGGTTTAAATTGTTATTGATCATTTTTTCTCTCAGTGTATGCTGTTTGGCTAAATTCTTTATGACTTAACTATTTATGCTAATTACAGCCACACTAGATTCAATTATGGTCAGATTGTGATAAGTAATTTATGCTAACTAGGCATGGGCGTAACTGCGTGCCATTGTTCGATCTTTCTATAATTTATAGTTTGGGTAAGCTGCTTGTTTCTTGGCCAAATTAGCGGACACAGATCTGCTTTAAATGATGCCAAAATAACTTTGAGCCCAACCGATTAATTTGCCATAAAAGCTGAGCTTTTATTACTTGTTTTTATTTTGGCAAACAACAAAATTAGCGGCCTGCTGTAATTTGTTTTCAACTACAATTAAATTATTGAAATGGAAAGGTATTTTGGTAGAGTAAAAACAATTAGTTTCTAAGTTTTTTTCTTTGTCGCCCACACCCCACATATTTTGTTTATGTTTACATAGCTATTGATTTTCTTCTTGGCAATAATTGACTGATTCAGCAGTTGTCCAGTTTCTATGTTGTTTGTTTTGGATTGAATGTGAACAAATCCTTTGTCCTTTAACCTTGACCTTTAATTCAAATCTTAATAAACACGATGCACGTGAATTTTATTTATATAGTTTATTTACTCAACTGAAATGTATTTAGTAAATTTAAATTTTGCATAATCAATTACACATTTCCCAAAGTGCTGTGATGGACACTTGTTGAGCGCATTGAGTGGAAATATAGTTTCTACTCAATGCATTGAGCGTAAGCCGGTTTCTCTGAGAGAGAAAAATTTAAAGTTAACAGAGCACTGTTAACTAATCCATCAACATTTGGTTGAAAGTATCTGAATACTTATACTATTAAATTACATCGTATAGGAACTATTTATAACAATTTGTAGCAATTAATTGAATTAAAATTTATAATTGTAATTTATTCTAGTAATGCTATTTATATATTTTTAAAATTCAAATGAGCACACAGGACTTAAAAGCTTGAGATTGATTTTTGCACAGACCTAGCTTAGAATTTTGAGAACTACAAATGAGTATGCTAAGAATCTGTGAAACGCTCAAGCATTTTGTCGTTATAATAAATATCTAATAATAATTTTTTAAAACTAATAAACTAGTCCAGTTTTAACAAACAAAGAATCTTTGAAGTTTACTTGATTTCGGAAATCCTCACTCTCATTTTATCATAGAACTTCAAGTATCCACAGTAACAGACATGGAGCCTCCTCAACAATATCAATGGCTCTCTCACATGTTGTTCGGTTAGTCGCTCCCTCGCTTGCTCGCTCAGTTCATTCCATCAGCGAACGTGGAGCAGGTCGGTTGTGTCGCGCTTCGTTTCTCGTTCTCTCAGCTTTTGCTTCTGCTTGAATTTCGTGTTTTGTTTGGCTTTTGTTTAGCCAGTCTGCTTTATACGGTACATATGCCAAGCTCTAATTCAAAGACGTGCGCGCTTTGTCTGTATGTGTGTAGGTGTGTGAGTGTTTGTGTGTGTGTACTTTTCAACAAGTGTTTTGCAGAGTGCGAAACAAATAAAAGAAGCAGCAAGAAGCAACAAACGACAGCAACAAGAACAACTTGCTAGCCAACAAATTGCGCTCTTATCACCAATTACAACAAAAACAATCGCAAAAGAAAATAATAAATAAATATATAGTAAATAACAGCTTGCAATGTTTTATGATTTTTCTGTTTTTTTGTTTTGATACTATTTTCAACTCTGCTGGAATTTCTCAGATCAACGTTGAATGATATCTGAGACGCAGAGCCAAAACAAACGCACATGTCAATAAATGTGATTGGATTAATGTGAAAATAAATTGTTAAATAATGTGGAATTCAAAACGATAAATCGAGTGCAAATAAGTAACAACAATTCTCATAATCACAATAACGTGTGTGTAACACGATCAACAAGAATGCAAATGCAAATGAATGAAAAACACCTTTTGAAGGGGGTATCTGTCCTCCAACTTAAAAAGCTAAGGCTGAACTTTGATTGATTTTGGATTGCGTGTCATGTGAACACCCAAAAGTCAAGGTTTCAGAGAGTTTCCGATATCAAACTTGACCTCCAATTGGGCATTACGGAATGGCATTTTCATATTCAGAAAAATATTTTGCTTGATAATTGTACTTTAATTGTTACTTAAGACAAAACTATTCTCGAATCTTAAATTGTGTAGTTAATAAATGATTTTATATTTTTAGTTGTAAAATATAAGTAGTAAATTTCCTCTTCAAAATTGGCTTCACTTGTAAACGGTTTTTCATGTTTTTCTCTTTATATGATAGGCCAATCTATTAACTATATGATTGAGAAAAGCTTTTTCCTGTTTATTCCCTAATGGCGATTGTTAAAATAAATGTCAGTTTTCTTTTTAATGCACACTCGATAGTCTTTAATACTATCGATTAATGACTATGCCTAATTGAAGCTATTACAAATTTCAGCAAATCTAATAACAAAGAAAACAAAAACAATAAAAAACATTAATACGATATCTGACCCATAAAACTAACGACTACATAAAGTGTGGTGCAAACAATCCAACAATAATAACTAAAAGTTTAAAACAAATAATGAAAAAAAGATTTGGCAACTGCAAAAACAACTAACGAATTTTCACAACAACTTGATGTTTGTAACGGATTTTCAAGTTACTTGGCACAAATGATTATTGCAAAGTTTTCGCTTTGTTAGAGAATTTGAAAACAAAGTTTCATTCTATGTGGTAGTTGGAAAAAAGGTGAGTTTTCTTTAAAACAAATTGTTGACTTATGTTGCGATCTTAAGAGAAAAGGTTAATCTAAAGAATTAACTACTAAAATTAAGTAAAAAGAAAAAATATAACGGTGCTTCCCTTGAACCCATCGAAGAATCATATGAATCATTAACATTGTTTATTTATAAATTACTATAAAAAACCACTCTATCATTATATTGCAGGGCTCAATTATGATTCAGTAAAATTATAAACATAATTTTTGTATAAAAAGATTTCACAATTCTTCTTAATAAGAAAAGAAGATTGTAAAGTCTACAGATATGAATTTTGTTAGTTTTGCTTAAATTCTTATAGAAGACCATGCTGAATTGTCACCTGCTGTCAATCCATAGACTAAAACCACAACAATTGAAACCGACTTTAAATATTGATTCCAAGTGTGTTTGGGTTGAATAAACCCAAAATGTAACCGCAACCGTAACCACAACTGAAAGCGAGTGGTAAACATGAAAAACGTTGATGTATGTACTCATAGTACGAGACTATATACCAATGCTATGGCCGATGTCGGAGCTGTTGCTGTTGCCGTTGCCGGTGCCAGGCACATGAACTTCACAATCTCAGAGCCGAGATCTAATGTCATTAAATTCGCACAAGGTTAGATCTGAGCTACCGAATGGTCCGACCGACAAAAACTTTTCATTTCATGTGGGTTTTACACCTGTATCTGAGTCTGTGTCTGTTTCTGATTGTGAGTCTGAGTCTGAGAATGATTGAGGTAATGCTTTAACTGTCAGAGACTCGGACTAAGTATAATTGGAAATTAGAAAAAGTATAAAAAGGGAAGAAAATCGTGTTTCATTATGGTCTACATTTTCAACAAGAAGTGCTCAATGTTCTGTTTGTTCATTAGCGTCTGGGGTGCCATCCAGTTGCTATTGATGGGCGTATTCCACACAATCCACGCCCTCGCCTTTGTACCGTATTTGCCAATAAAGCAAAACTACGATAGCCTAAAGGAATTTCGTAAGGATGCCGATGATGCCTTCAATGAGGTTGCCCTAAGATGCTATGCGAGTGCAGGACTCTATGGATTATTTGTGATCCTCTCTCTAATCTGCATACGTTTGAAGAAGAAACAGATATTGGATGGAAATGTACGTTTCAAGACTGATGTCTAATATAAAAAGCCTTATATATAAATACATAATTAAAATACAGATCAAATTGTGCGTTAACCAAACAGATGCAATACCGAGAAAGGAACCAAAGAGATGTAAAAATATTGTAGTTATATTAAACTAAACATACGACCGTTAACCGGTGCATAGGAGTACTTTATGCATATATTTTTTAGATCTCCTGAGGCAATGTTTCAGCAGTCATAATTCTGATCAAGTTATTTTCACCTACCCACACCCACACCCACAGATTCACACACAGGCTTACTCACACCCACATAAAGATACAAATGCAACGGGGAACAAGTTTGTTGACCGCATTCTCAATGTTGTTGTTATTGTTACTGTTGTTGTTGTTGTTGTTGCTGTCGTTGCTGTTGTTGCTGTTGTGGACTGCAACTGACGTGATTAGCTTCTCTTTAGCTTCTTTATCTACTTTAACTACTACGAACTACTTTTTGTTGTAGTTGTTGTCTGTCCAGCTTTTATTATGCATTCGTCTCAACGCAACAATTTTGACAAGTTTGTTGTTGTTGATGTTATGGTTGTTGTTATTGTTGTTGCTGTTTTTGCTGTTGTTGCTGTTGCTCCCAGCGCACGTGACACCTTTGTAGATTTGTTCTTTAGGCGTCATAAATTTCCATGAAATTTTTGATGTGCTCTAACATGCTAATGTGCTGTGACTCTACGTCTTCTTCTTCTTCTTCTTGATGTCTTCCCTGTCATTCTCTCTGGTCTCGTATCTTCAGAGATAAGACCCGCTTCTTCTTCTACTTTTGTATGGGATACGTACATGTTAACCGTTGTGTAAATTATTGTACACGATTTTCTCGTTGTTGTTTGTTTCTTATTACACCAAATGGATGCTTAAGGTAAAAATCTACAAGAAGTTTTGTTTGTTCTCGTTTTCACAGAAGTTGCTTTATTGGAATTGTGGTGCGTGTGTGGTTAAATGTGGGTGAATAGAGCACCACATACAAATGTACAGTTATGGTCTTAAAATTGTTAAACTTGCCCTAAAGGAACTCCTGAAACCATAGTTTCTTTTTGTATAATACTTTCCAAAATTACGTGAACTTCAAACTTATTTTCGTTTTCCTTCAAAAAGACATAGTTTTTATTTGGGATCACAGTATACTGACAGGGAAACTTGAATTCCTTGCAATAATTAAAGTGAAATTTCCACATTTCTCCTTGTGTACGGATTGAAATTGATTTTCTTAAAGTGAGTATTAGAATTGCAACTTTTGCAACATTTATGACCGAAATAATTCAATATTCTTTATAAACGTAACGCTTTCAGCTTGATAATAGAATAGAAAGTTGAGCAGTTGAGAAATCAAAGCAACTTTTGTGAAATCTTTGTTGTCACTTTGGAGAATTATATTTTTACCAGTCACACATTTATTAACGATAAGAAAAAGATGTCTCGACTTTTGATGGCCACACCATCGCGGCTGTCCCGTGATAGTAAGTATTATTCTTTCACCTAACTTTTGACCTATGACCTCTGATTGCTGTCTACAGTACGCGGCAATCGTTTCAATAGTTTGATCTGCATAACGCGAAAGTTCGTCTCAAAGACACCAATTAATTCATCTTCGGGGCCCAAATGCAGCATGAAGGAGCCACCGAAGCTTAAGTATGGATACTTTCCGAGTGGAGGAACTCACGCTGTCTTCAGTGATCTTCCCAAACCAGAGGGTGACTTTATGACGGCTTGGCATGCCAAGAATTCCAAATACAATCTGATTTTATACAGTGGCCTCTTGGCACTCGTTGGCACCATTGCCTTGGGTATTAGTTCGGGTTTACCGCAATTGTATGCCACTGTGCCCGACTATCCCTACACTGAGGATGAGATGGAAAAGTTTGCAAAGGAGGAAGAACGTCGACAGCAGGAAAAGGAGGAGCGAGAGCAACGTAAGAAGGATATCCTAGAGGCAAAGGAACTGAAAGTGCGACGTCGTCAGGCCAAGGAGGCCATGGCTCGTGAAGTGGAACTAATGCAGAGGGACATCGATGAAGGTATCTCCGATCAGGAGATGACCGAGTTGGTTAGGTTGACACAGGAGCGCGAGGAATTCGAGAGCTGGGAGAAGGAAGAATTGAAACGCCTCGATGAGAAGGAAAAGGAACGCAACAAACTCAGACAGGAAAGGGAAAAGATGCAAAAAGAAATGCAGACACAGCGTGACAAGGAACGAAAGGCGCGTGAAAAATCCTAAATTTTCCAAAAAGAATTATCAACAAGCAAGAATATCTCGAATTCAAACCTACAAACTTTTCACACGTACTTGCAGCCCCAACAGCAACATCATAACAACTACATAACATCAAATACAACAACAACATTTACAGTCTCCACAACAACAGCAGCTACAAAAATATTATTCTTAATAATAGTTACATCATAAAGGATTTGTTTCGAGTTGTCATTAAAGAAATAATTAAATTTGTGGCTGTTTTTGTAAGCGTATTGAAACTGCTTGAAATGCTGACAGAATTCTAATACCCTGCACATGAAAATGTTGGCTAAGCTTTGAGAAGAGTATTAACAGTTAATGTGGTGTTTTTAACTTATAGTACACATAAATGTTTTATAATTAAATAGGAATCCCAAGACTATCGACTAATAAACGAAGAAAGGACAGCACGAAAAGCTGCATTGGCGCCATCTAGTGCTTTTAAATTTTGGCAAAGGTGTTAGGATAATAAAGACGGTATCTATCAGATAAAGCACTCTCAAATATGTTTTGTTCACGCTAAAGACATGTTCTGATTCATCAATGAGTTCATATACAAGATAAATATGTAGATCGTTGTGTATCTCCAATGAATTTAGATCTAGATCTATCAGTCTACTTCGTTTTGACCCAATTGAAGCAAGTGGCCAACAGCTGTGACGGTTTGATATGGATATGGTACAGATATATATCTATATGTAGATATATTAATGGTTATGGATATAACAACGGCTTCGTCTATGGCATTAGCTGTCGTGCCAGTTGGCTACAAAGGAAATGGCTCATTGCATGTAATCAGCGCACATTGCAAACTGAATTGCAATTGTACTATAATTGCAAATTGTATCTCATAGATAACGCAGCACGAAATTCAATTGGAAGCTCAAACGAACTCACTGTTCATAAACAACGGACACTTGTTGTTTAGCTAATAAAATAATGTTCATTCTTTTGGCACTCGATTCGAATTCTATGCCCATTTCTCCCATTCTCTTACCCTTCCGCCCCCTCTCGCTGTCCATCTGTATCTATATCAGTATCTGTATCTTTTGCGCTAAGTGTGCTGGATGTGCGCACATAATGAATCACAATCGTCGTCAGTTAAGCTCGGCTTATCATTAATCAAATTAGTTGCAGTCCCAGCAGCCGAACAACAACAACAACGACAACAGGGACAGCAAAACACTTGCTGCACAGTGGGGTGCTCAGCATCATTAGTGCGTGAAAATACAACCTCATTGTTTTTTAATAGTCAAACAAAATGGAGCAGTAAATGCATTGTTTATATTTGTTAAATCGTCACGCGATTAGAAAATGTTTATTACTAAAGTTGTATAAGAATATGACCTTTAAATTTTATTGAAATGGTTGTTTTTATCTAAAATAAATCTTTTTAGAATATTCTTTGTACCATTCTTTTGAAACTGTTAATAAGTACAAATGTCAAACAATTAATCAACAAATCTTATTTCTAAATCTGTATTTTCTTCTTAACTGAAGTGGTGAATTATGTTTCAAATTGGGGTGAATTTAATTTAAATATTTGGTAAATTGCCGCTTAACTTAAAAAATGTTGCAATTCTTTCGTAAACGATAACCACTGTGCCTTGCAGCCCACATTTTGCGGCAGCTGAAAGTTGAAACAAGCTTGGTCTGTGGCAATTTATCATATGCATTCTCTATGCGGCATTTCTAGCTGCAACATTCTGCCTTTAATACTGTCACACTGTCAGATTGTCTGTCGCATGGTCACACTGTTGCTCCTCTGCCTCTTATAATGTATTTATGCTGCAATTTGTTTGAATTAACGCTCGGATCGTGAGCGCTTTGTCGCATTATTTGGGGCGTGTATCTGTATCTGAATCTCTATCTTTATCTGTATCTATGGCTGTAGCTGCATCTGTATCTATGGTATATGTATCTGTAGCTAGTGCATTATGCAAGCTAGTTTAAAGTAAAAGTAGCTGCCCAAGCCAGTTGCAACACCCATTGAATTGCTTCCGGGTAAAGGTCTCTTTGTGCCTAACCCAAAAAAAAAACAAAAAAACCAAAAAAGATTTTCTCTTTTTTCTTCATCTGCGAGTTTTATTTATAAGACTTACAGCCATAAATGTATTATCAGCTCTTATCTCAGCAGTTAGCCGAGCTTATCGTCGGCTACATGTAAATATTTGCAACTATAGTTGATAAAGTGGTATGCTGATTCCACACTGTCTGCCACTTGTTACTTGCCACCTGCCACCTGCCAACTGCCACATCGTCTGACCGGAAAAATCATAATCGTCGTCATTGTTGTTGGACTGCATTTCATTTTCAATAGGTTGCTTCTGTTGTGGCAACTGTTACCGTTTGTTTGTTGATGTGTGGCACATTCCACAGCTGCTCAACAAATATCCATTGTGCGCCAATACCCTACACTTTGGCATGTTCGTTTTCTGAATGAGTCTGACACTTTCTTCATTAACTTTATTGTAAATAGAACCTCAATTCTTGCTTTATTAATCGTTAATTGTAAGCTGATACCCTACATAGAAGTATGTTTATTTCCTAAGTGGGTTTGACTCTTCAGTCTTAAATTGATTCTATGCACTTTAGTTGCATTTTTGTTGAATTAACCTCAGTTCATGCTTCATTCATCGTTAATTTTAAAATACCATACATTCACTCTTGTTAATTTCTTTAGTGAGTTTAACTATTCAATCTTAAATTAATATTTTTTCACTTTACGGTGGATACTTTGTTGAAACTGTCTCAATTCTTGTTTCTTCATTCCTTGTTCTTAGTAAGCAGATACTCCACACTTCGGCTAATTCATTTTCTATCACATTCATTGTAAATTCGTTCTCTCCACAACTATTCCTTATATTTTTAAGAAAATCTTTATTCTGAGTGTAGTCATATTTATTCATTTTTCAGTCTTCAATTAATTCTCTTCTTTTTGTAACGCATTCTTCGTTAAATTTTCCTCAGTTCATTGCTTCTTTCGTCTTCTTTTCATAAATATTTCTGCAGTTACTGCATAAGTTGATTGACCTTTGATTGCGTTGCACTTATGATTGTTACAATTCTCCACAGACAGTCTTCTGTAAAAGTACTTACCTATCTCACAAATAAACATACCAAATGGCACATCTTGGCCTATGTGAAATATTTCTCATCAATGTACAATACTGTAGACTTTCGCTTAGCAGTTTTTGTTGTTGTGTTGTCAATAATTTCAACTCTCACTTAAAAGGTGATTAAAGAAGCGCTGTTAAATGGCCGAAAAATGTACGCTAATTATGCAAATTGGGCAACAACAACAGCAACAGCAATTAATATGTCGAATATTATTTGGCTCGAGGCAGTCTCTTTGTCTGTAATTCACTTGCCGGAGGAGCGTGCCACGTTCTCTATTGATATTGAGGTCTTGCCACAGTTAGCCAGCTCAGTTAAACGATCCACAATTCTAACGCTTTTTATCTGCCAGATACTCACAGCAGTGGTCAATTCTCTCTCCTTCTCTTTCTCTTTCTCTCTCTCTTTCTCCCTCTCTCTCTTTGTCTATTATACACTCTCTACTCTCGCTGGCAATCAATTTGCTACCAACCATTGAACATTGCCGTTTGCGGCTTTGTGGCATGTTCTAACTTCAATTTTGTGTGCAACTCACGTAGCCTCAACTTTGAGGCTGACTCATATTGAAGTCATAATAATACCTCATTTCTCTAGTTACTTTCTGCGCTTTCTCGTGCCTCTTCTTCTTATTCTTCATTTACTTGCCAGCTTTGTAGTTGTTTTTTAATTAATTTTTAATACACTTGCCCACATTTCATTCACTTGTGGGCTGACTTCTGGGTAGCTTTGATGCCTGTCAGCTGCAACAGTTGCTAGTTGCAAGTTGCAACAAAGCAACGCATTCATTATTAATTTTGTTCTCTTCTTTACCCCGTACTTGTGGAGAAGAAGAGCATATTGTATTTGTTGTAATGTACATATCTAACAAGGAGAAGGGGTTGTGGCAAACTCTATTAAGCATATTCATAGAGATAAGTCGATTTATCAATGACTGCCTACGATCTCAGAAACTATAAGAGCTCAACGAATCAAAAATGTCAAAAACATACTCTTTGATCACGGAACGCAGAACAGTTTTTGAATCACAAACAACAAAGTTCAATAAAAACCATTTAACACATAAACTGTAAGAGCTACAGCATCTAAATTTTGCCTACGAACGCTTTTTGTCCCCACAGACATCAAAGTTTTTCGCTCTTTTCAGGAGTGAAGAAACCCTTTTATCATAAGTAGTTATTCCACTGAAGAATCACTTTTATCATTGGTAGTCATCCCACTCATTCGCATTCCAATCGAATAAATATGATGTTAGTTATGACTGATTTAAGCTGTGAATTACAACGAGTATTCAAATTGATCACCAGGTATCTTTCAGTCAGTAACTCGCCTATAACAATCTAACTTGCTTAAATTTTTGGTCAACTCGCCAAAGGCCTATCGGACATTAAGTCGAGCACACCCCATTTGCTGTGTTTGTGTTAGCGAATGGCATTGGCCTTTAAATCTCTACCCACTGTGCAAATGGAGTAAACTCATAAAATATCATGTCGCTTAAAATTGAGTATATATTTAATTAAGAATATTTGCTGCACTTAATCATAAAGCTGTAACCACTGTGCGCAGCTGCCATCATTTTAGTTATAAATTAAATTATTTTGCACATCCAGTTAGCTGGTAAATAAGAATGCATGTATGTGCATGGGTAAACGTATGTATGTACAAAATGTTATATTAAATTGTTATGCTGCTCATATTGCTGGCCGGGGGGCGTAAGCGATTTGTCTTTGGTTAATTTTTTGGGGCCTCTTAAGTCGAAGTCGAAGTCGAAGTCGAAGTCGAAGTACCGCTAAGGCCGCCTCAAATGCCAGCCCACAAGAGCTGGTCCAAAGTCACATGCCAAACCCGAATCTTTAGGCCATATATCAGCAGTGTGCGGGCCAGAAAGAATGCAGACCACTTTTGGTCGGGGGTTTGTAATAAAGTAATTAAAGTCATGACACTGGATGATTTTTTATGGCCAAAGATTAATTGAGTTTGTCAGAGGGAGCAGGAATGAAGGGAGGGGATATCAGTATCAGTATCAGTATCAGTATCATTAAACTGCCCACAACAATTTGCATTTAATTAGCTTTTCTCATGAACATTATCAATTTTCACTCAATTTCATTAACTTGGCAATTGTAACACGAAAATGTATTTCATTTTCTTAGCGAAAGCTTTCAATTGAATAAAGTGTAGTTTTTATTTGTTTATTGTTTTCATTTCTTTATTTTTTTCTTTAAGTATGCAATTGTTATTGTTAACTTGTTAAATGTTTTACTTTCGCTCTCGTTTTAATTGCCCCTCTGCTCAAAATAATGATTACGTTAATGATTGAGATAATGATAATGATGTTTGCCTTATGCTGACGATGCGCAGCCAAATGGACAATGTTAATGTGACCACAAAAAGCGTGTGAATCTTGTTACCAAATACCAAAGTCTGAAGATCCATTTACATTTGACATGGCCTTAACTTTGAATTGGCCAAAAGTGAATAAATATCGTTGCCAGATCGTCTTACAGGTTGGTCAAGTTCATATTCCACTCATTCTATCAGTTGGAAAACAAAGTTTATAATTACTGTTAATATCACTTGCAGTTTCTACTTGAATTTAGTTAAATTTCTTTGCAACTGTTTATGTCAGTTGTTGCCCCAATTTTTTGTATTTGCAACAAGTTGCTTGGCTGCATGTTCCAGAAATTGGTCTTACATTTAATTATAATGCTGGCCATTGGCATTTTGTGTCCCCTTTGGGCTTCTCGGCCAATTGCAACTGTCAGCGTTAACGAATAAGTTGAAAACATTTTTGAAACGAAAAAAAGAAAGAAACAAAATGGAATTGTTTAATTTCAATGTGAGGTAAAAGTCACTTCAGTTTGCCCAGTTAGTCGCTTATTTTATTTACTGCGAAAATTGGGTCAGCAGAATGATGACAGGGAAATGTGTTAATGCTAGTGAGTGGCGTAATTAGCCAGAAATTTTTCTGTTTACGTTTTAAATGCAGACCGCATGCCAAAAAACAAATGCCCCGTCTCCGTCTCGTTTCCACTACGACAATTTCTGAGGACCGTAAAGTGGACAGGAAATTGCGTGAATGTTTTAGGCCTCACGTATTTGGCATCGCATTGTGATGGCGATTGCGATTGCTATTGATAATGGTAATGTTAAGGTAAGCAGGTGGAAACGTTATTTTTAGGATGCTAGTGGAAACATTGTATTTACTCAATTTGCTATAAAAACATAACATATCAAGTAAAAAATTCTTTTAAACCAAAATTATTGTTTTAAGTTAAAGAAATATAAAGCAAAACAGTAGATAAGTACATTTAATACATCATGTATCTATGTAATTAACCAATTACAACATAGAAAAGATGGGAAAATGAATCTTAGTTTTTGATAAGATCTTGATAGACTCATTGGCAACTTTACATTCTTTTTCATATAATGTCGTGCAGAAAAGTTGCAAACAGTTAAGAGCCTTGATAATTGGGATCAAGATAAATTAGTAATATTAGTAATATATTACCAATGTTAAATAGTCAGCCCATTTCTTTTAGTTGATTATTCATAAATGCGAGTTCACGAATTGAAATAAAGATATTCATAAATCGAACTCTTTAATAAATAATAAGTTAACTATTAAGCTATACAGAGTTATAATGATCTAATCACTTTTTATTGTGTTTAATATTAAAATTCTTAGTTACTTCGTAAAATGAGATTTTTCTTCATTGAAACTTTATATGAATAACTATAGGTTCATTCACTCTCCCTTGAGGCAACAATTCACAGTCACAGCTTTAAATGGAGATCTATAATAACAGAAACAAATTATTTAATGCCCGCAGCAATATTCATTCAAAAATCATCAACAAATTGATGTCAAAATAATAACAAATTAGTTGAAGCGAACAACAAACACACTAACACCAAGACAACAAAATGTGACAGCTTACAAACGGTATAAAAAATATGCCCAACGACAACAACAACAACTTTGATGACGTTGTCAACTTTAAAAGACGTACAACTTTCAGTTAGCACATAGAAAACATTTGTTTGCAGTTGCTGCTGTTAACATTAACGGTTACTTGTTTAATGTTATTGTTCCTAATGTTAGCGTTAACGTTAATGCTAATGTTAATGGCTTAAAAAGGTCAAGAAACTGCATGGGATGTACCAAAAACTAGGCTTCCAGCTGCTTTCTTGTTAGTTTTATTTATTGTTTATGTTTTGGTTGTTTTTGTTGTTGGCCTTCGCCGCGGGTGGAAACGTGTGTTCAGAACATGATAAATGGCTAGGAGGCAATGTTAAGGAAATCATTTAGAGAATGCACTCTCAGTATGCCCAAAAGGCGATCTGCAACTCATAAAAAGGTCTAGTTTCTTAATTGGATTTCCTTCAGCATGCAAATGGCAATTAAACCGAAACAGAACCCAACTTAAATACGTTAAAATCATTAAATAAACAAGTTGTTAGCTTAAGTAAAGATTAGAAAGGACTACACTTGACAAAATTGTAATTTAAATTTAGTATAGATTTATTATATAAACAAATGTTGCTCTAAGATTGGGAAAAATAATTTCAAAATTATTGTATTTTAAATTTAAAATTGGTTTATTATTAAAACAATTGTTGCTCTAAGATTGCGAAAAATAATTTCAAAATTATTTTGTTCTCTTTTAAAATTTAGTTATTAATATAACATGATATAATAAATTGAATATAACAGAAAATTAATATAATAATAAATATTGTCCCTAAGATTTGAAGAAGGAGTTGCAAAATACTTTTACCTTAGCGAGTTTTTCTTAATTTTAAATAGATTTAATATAAGTAGATAGTTCTCCAGGTCGATTTTGCTCTATGCTGTAGAGCAGTGATCAATTGACCATAGAGGTGAATTCAAAATTATTCTCTATAATTCTCACTTGAGCTAAACAAAAGTTTAGATTGTTTCCGCTCTTTAAGCTATACTTTGAATTGAGTATCCACCTTTTAACTTGGCCTCTTCAAATGAACGGAAGTACATTCACGATTTGCATTGTGACTTGGTGGCAAGCTTACCGACAACGACAACGACAACTTGCCACGCCAATATGCGCCTTTAGAATTTTTATGCTTGACTCATCAGCAGTGGACAACGTTTGTTTGTTGTTTGTTATTTGTTCTTTGTTTATTTTACCAGAGGCTTCCGTTTGGTGTATAAAAGCAAATCGAAGTACTCGAAGTCAAATCTATTTAACAACAATACAATTCAAAACGTGGCACATTCAACTCGCACTGTGTCTACGACTGTTGCAAGTGCAATCAGCAACATTTCCGCTGTGCAGACCCAAAAAAGGCAATCGACAATTATTGCTGTGGCTGAGGAAAGCAAAAGCGTCGTTTGTTGTAACGCCAACAACAACAGCAACAACAACAACAACAAACAGCAACCAGTAGCAGTTGCAGTTGCAGCAACAGCAACAACATTACGCCCACTAATAACCATGCCCCAACTTGGTCTCTCGTGAAAGGCAAAGACCGGTCAATAGCAGCAACAACTACAACTACAACTACAACTACAACTACAACTCTAACAACTACAACTACAAATACAAATACAACAACAACAAACGGCAACTAAAAATTGTCAACATTGCAGCACTTGCCACACGACTGCAACTTCGACTTGGACTGCAACTTAAACTTCACTTCAGGTCTTCGCCCCGAAGACTAGGATTGGAACTTGGAAGAAGATAGCGGGAGCGGGGAGTACAACTGGGACTGGGACTGGGACGGGGACTTCCAGCTGCGTAGACAGCGCGCAGACATCGCTAGCAGTTTCAGTTTTCAGTTTTCAATTCTCCAAAATGGCCAAGTTGAAAATGTATTTAAAATTAGTCGAAGCTTGCATACACTTAAGGGGCGTCATCCACTTGGGGATTATGCAAATGAATCCCCAACTTGAATGCCAACAGTTAATAGGCTAATTAACTAAATTAATGCAAATATTGTTATTAACAACAAATAAATATAATAGAATGGAATTTTGGATAAATTGATGACAGATATAATATAAAGTAGGTAAAAATAATCATGTATGTGTAGTAGAATAGAATATTATTCTTTTCTATATTGATAACTACATATATTGGTATATTGATAATTGAGATAATTTTTCAAAGAAATAAAGAAATAATATGAACAGTTAATAAGTAAATTTAGCTTTAGGTCGGACTAAAACTTTAAGTTAGTGGAGTTAGTAATACATTCAGTATTAATTCTAAATTTAACAAATATAGTATTTGAAATAATATTTAAAAGTTTAATTTAAATGAAACTATTAAAATATGTGACACATTATTTAATGGTTTAACCTAGTTAATCATATAAGGATAGAAATGTGGCTACCTTGAAGAGGGAGTTGATATCTTGGAAAGGTATTATTTTCAACACTTAAAAATTAAAATAAAGTTAAGATCTGCAATTCGAAATTTTACTACATAAAAGTAGGAAAATAACTGTTGGTTATATCTGAAAAGAGAGAGATAGTGTTGTTACAAAAATATTATATTTAGTTTTTACTAACATGTCTTTTTGTTTATAATAATGATACTGTAATATTTAAAATATTAGAATATTATAAGGTAATATTTATTAAATACCTCATTTTATTATTAGGATAAATATTAATCCACACATAAATATCGTATTTTACTTATTTAGTGACAAATGCTAATCAAAAATGTTGCGTCTTGTGAAGAGTTACGAGCGTTACGAGATTAAAGACCAAGTTTAAGTACCCTTCACATGGTTATAAAAATCGTCGCTTGGTTTGCACTTTTCGGTCGTTTTGTTTTTATTATTATTTTATTCTTTTTTTGTGTGTTTGTGTTTTTTTTTTTGGCATGCGCCGCGTGAAAAACGAAATGAAAAGTTGTCGATGTTGCTGCCGTTGTCGATGCTGCTGTTGTGACTGTTGTTGATGTTGTTGTTGTTGTTGTTGCAGTTGTTGATGTTGCAGCCGTGGCCAGTTGCCGGCACAAGGCAACGCAACGCTGCAAAAAACATTTGAAAATGGAAAGTCGTTGTTGCCGCTGCCGCCTCTGTTGCAGTTGCAGTTTTTCGGCTGGGCAGCAACCGGTTGCATTAGCCACATTACAGCGCACATGCAACATGGGGCGGTTGTTGTTATTGTGGTTGTTGTTGTTGCTGGCATTGCATATTTGTATTATTTTTATTAGTTGTAGATTTATTATTTGTGTATGTTGGCGATTCGACCGCTAATTGGTTGCAAGCAGAAAAGAAACTGCAAATATTTTGTAACTGTCTGTTAGAAAATTTTGATTGCAAATCTTTGGGATGCCAAGAAAAGCCGCCCTGAAAAACTTAACGTCAAGACGGGCCTCCTAAAAGCGAAAGTCGAAAATTGTATATTGAAACTTGCAACTTGTATTTAGTTTGTGGAAAAGCGAAACCCCCTCAACAATCAACAATCAACAACTGCCGACAGCCGACTGCCGACCGACGGTTGACGGGGCCAAGTGCAGGTTTTAGAGGCCCATAAAGAGCTGTCATTAAATTATGGAAACCCACGAATAGAAATTTGCACTCTGCTCTGGAATTATGTAAGCGCCATAGATGGATTGAGAGAAAGGTTCAAGCGTATCGCTATTCAAAATGCCAAATTTCTTCATTTATTTATAGAGTTTTGTTTCTTCGCTTTTTTTTGCGAAACTAATTAAAACATATGCGACAGTTTTAAGGCAAAACGTAAAAAAGATATTTAAGAAATTTGTAAAAATTAAGCTATAAATAATAAGCTTAGCAAAGAAAACAAAAGATCGAAAAAGAAATATGTATTACAAATCATAGTTATTGTGTCAAATCTAAGGCGAATATCATAAAAGGAATTTTATTTTTAGCTTGTGTGATTATTTGTTTTAAAAAAAACTTTGTGGAATAACCATTGTTAATTTGTTGTATAAAATCGATATTTAAATTAGCTGTTGACCATGATACATTGTTGTTTAAATGAATCTCCGAATTCAACTGGCTTTATTTGAATTTGTATTAGGTAAATCAAAGTAGTTGAGTGACATCTTGAGGTTAAGCATAATGAGATGTTTTTAAAAAACCTAGAACTTTAGAAGTTATGCTTGAAACTGGATCGATATATCTTTTATAACAATATTATTATAATTTGAAAGGAAGATATTTGCTTTGAGAATCTTTCTGTATCTCAGACTCAGATCAAGTTTATTTAAATTATTATAAAGAAATCACAGCAATAATTTTAAAGACATTATAAGCCTCTTGTAATCGGCTGTTCCATTTGGGAAATGAGGAAACGTATTTGGTATTCAAATCATCCTTATAAGGCAGACAGCAACTTAATCTTCCCACGACTTCAGACAGACTCTCATTCGCACTTTCATTGATAAATCCCGCTAAATTTAATTTCACCTGCGCATCCATCCTCTGCCAATGGGAAAGGGGAGAGGGGGGAGAAGGGGGAAAACACTCAGTCAAGTATGAGTGTAGCCCACACACAGTAAATGAATAGTTTGAGTGCTTGCTAAAACTCACAGCACGCACAACAAGTTTGCAGCTTATTCACTTACGACTCATATTAAGTTTGACTTAATTTATGAGTATTACGAATATAACCATCTCCCTCTCTCCCTCTCTATCTCTCTCTCCTTATCTCTCTCTGTCTGTCTGTCTTTCATTTATTGCGATTGCTGTTAAATGTTAATAACTTTCACTGTTTCGGTTTCTGTCCCTGTTCAATCGATAGAAAACATTAATTAAAACATTAAATGCACATAATTAAACTCTGTTGATTTTTCAGTTATGTGGCAGCATCTTTTCTCTCCTTATAAATCGCGTATTCACGTTGTTAATACTTTACAACCACAACAACTTTTCATTTTTCTGTCTCTCGTTTTTTGTGTGTTTTTGCGCTATTTTCGCACTTGGCAATGACGCCGTTTGTTGGGTTTACGGTTAACGGTTTTGGTATGGGAAATAGGAAAAAGCGTTGAGGAAAAGCCAAAGCCAAGCTACTCGGCGTTATTCATAAGTCGTCACCATGTGAAGTTCACCTTCAATTTTCCGGGTAATAAGTTAAACAGTTTTATTTTGCGGTAAAATGATCATTTCGCATATACGGAAGATTTTTATGGCCATTAAGGAAGACGACATTCGAAGAGGCATTAATTATACATAGCTTTTTCAAATTTAAACGTTACTTAACACTGTGCAGTGTGTATAACCTTAAGGTAGGTAATGAGTGCATGAAAATCTATTGCGAAAAATCATTTCCGATTTAGTCTATTACCAAAATTATAAAGGAAGTTAAGTTTAAAATGACAATCTTCTCAGAGTTACAGTGTTAATTTAGATTAAAAAAAAAAAGAAATGGAGAGAAGCAAATGCTTTTTTTAGAATATGCATAATATAAGATTATACAGCAACACTAATTAGTTAATTAAAAATTGCATTAGCTAAATAAAAATATAAATAAAATATAGTCAACTATTGCAGCATTGAAAAATGTTTATATTTTGCGGAAAACTTGATTAGATAGTAGGAAACACGATATAAGCATTCAAATCAAATTAAACTAGAATTACTGAAAAGTCTTTCCGCTCTTTCCACCCGTTAAACGTGAGAACATAAATCAGCAACTTCATTAACACGACTGCCAAAATCTATGAATATAAATCTAAATGCAGCAACTTGTCGTTACCTCCTGTTTCCTTCAAGTTGTTGTTGTTGTTTTTTTTTTTGTTGCGTTCCAACTACGTGACGACCTCATGTGATCATGTGCTGTGAAATTATAACAAAAGTGCAACAAACGGCAAACGGCAGCAAGCGGCATACAGCGTGCAGCGTGAAGCATGCAGCATGCAGCATGTGGCAAGCGAAATAAATAACTCAATTTAGGAAAAAGTGTTAACTTGAAATTTGCCAATAAATCAATGGACAGGCGGGCTAAAGGCACCTTGTGATTAGCAGCAACCCAAAACCCGCCGATTGCTTATCTACTTTCAAAGCAGCTCGGCAACACCTTCTCCAACTACAGTTCATGTAATTTTCGAAAAGCGGAAGACTTTTCAATAAGCTTTGCCATTCAAAAAGATACAACAAAAAATTATAAAAAAAAGACAGTTGAGTGGAGGAGAGGAGAGGAGGGGAAGAGACATGGACCACAAGATTGGGCAGCCGTCACTTGGCCTGACAGGCAATAACTTTGCGATTTTTGGTGCCGTTTTGCGAGACTTTTTTTTTTGCTGTAGTTTTCGACTTATTTAATAAGTACGAGTCGAGTTTAAGCTCGAATATATATATATGGCCAGAAGCATTAAGCTCCGCTGTTGGTGTTGTTATTTCATATTTTGACTCACTTCACGCCTGTCAGTCGCAGGGTGGAAAAAATGCTTAGATCTTTATCACTTCCCAGTTGCTTGATGATTTTCAAATAAAACTTCAATCAGCATTTAATTGAAATTAATTTGTCTGTCCGGCAGTTTCTTCATTTGCACATTTCGTTTATGAAATACTCGTATATCTCCCGGGCAGAGTTCAGATAGTATGAGTATTCATATTCATCCAATTCTGATTCTGGTTCTGTGCCAATCTGAGGTAAATATATATGTTTATAATATATAGTCTTATATGTAAGCATATACAGTTTAAATCCAACCGGTTCTTGGCCTCTCAAACCGATATTATTATGCTGTAACCGGTTTTTGTCTTTCATTTCTGTTTTATTTGTTGTTTTTTTTTTTAAATTTTATTCTTTGCGTTTTAAATCTTTTTAGTGAAATATTTTGTTTGCATTTTGAGCGCATTTGACACACAAGCGTTGAGATTGCTTCAAAGGTTGACTGGCTCCCCTTTAAGATCTCCTCCCTTCTTTTTGCTCATCTTGACTGTTTTTGTTAACTGTAAACTGTTTGGTCAGCGCAAAAATGTGAACACAGCTTCCGCTCCGATTACTTTTTGTTCGATCACCCACTGTGACTGTGACAGTGACTGTGATAGAGACAGTGACTGTGACTGTGACTGTGACGGTGACTTGACTCTATTGTTGCTTGACAGGTGCGATATTCATTAGCGTTGTTGTGGAATTTAGTTGATATGCAAATTCAGCTTTTGCTCGTGTAATAAATGAATATGCTAAATCTCATCCGTGGGGCATTTTACCTTAAAAACCTCTCTAAGAGGTCGATCAATACAAAATACTTGTGTTTTAACTAATTGATTTTTTAAATCTTTACTCTGCTTTCAGCACTAACAAATATTTGATGCATCAATAAGACGATTATCCATTTAAGTGGTAAGTCAAACAATTGGGGAATATTTGCGAAACAATTAAAAACCAATTCAAATTCAATCAAAGTGACGAGTTTGTTTGTCAAATAAAAATAAATATTTCCGCTATCCGCAAAGTCGATAGAAATGATCGTTAATCGTTTGGTCGACAATCGATGAATGCCTGTAATTATTGGCATTTCTATTAGAGACGGAAATATTCAAATAAAACAACGTTTCAAGCGTTCATTTTATATTTAATGGTTGGCTTTTTTATGACTGCATCGTTTTAGCCATAAAGTTGGACGTTGTGTTAAAATATTTCATGCTCCAGTTATAAATTATATTGCTAGAGTCATGATTGGTTAGGGACAGTCGCATGAGCTTTTTAGTATATTGAATGACTTTCCAAACAATTAGTTCAAGTCTCCATCTCTTTCATTCTCCTCTCTCTTTCTCTTTCAAACTGTTCTGTGCTCTTGTCCCCCATTTCTTTCCATTTCTTGTGGTCTTGCTCAAATGCACACAAACAACTTCGGCCAGCTTGAACGTGTTGGTTATTAAAAGAAAAGTTGACAAATGACGAATTCAGCGAAATAATGAAAACTGCAGTAGAAAGAAAGAAAGAAGTAGAAAAAAAAACGTTTACTTTGCACATGAAAAGCGGCAGGAAATTTTTTTCTTTTCGTTGTTGAGTAAAAACAAAAAAATCAAAAACGAAAACGAAAACTAAAAAAAAGAGAAAGAGAAAATCTGTGCAAATTAAATTAAAGAAAAAAAAGCTATGAAAATTGTATAAAATTTAACACAATTACAAAGATTTTCTTAACAAATCATGCTTGAAATGGGTGTGAAGTGAAAACGTTATTAAACTATAATTTAAGGTTAGAGTCGAATGTTTTAAATTGATTTCAGAAACTCAAATAAAGTGAGTTTCGAGGAGTAGTCAGCATTTTTTTTTAAGAAGTCCATTGGCTCACTTACCCAATTGTCATGTCATTTAGAAGATGAAGAAACAGGAGAAGAAGAAGCACACACAAAGCTGATGAATCATTCACTTTTTTCCCAAGTCTCTTTGTTTTTCCCACTGTTTGATCTTCCAGCTGGAATCAGGGCTACAAAGAAGAACTTTGATTTATCAGCTAAACATTCATTTGGCTTCTGTGGCTTTGTCTTTGTCTTTAGAAAAAAATTAACACGACTTAGGGGTGGCCTCACTTCCAATTTTCATCATCATTATCATCATTGAAGTCATTACGATGATCATTGTCCGTGTTACCATTTGCCAAAAACTAAACTTTGTTTCATTGTTTACAAAATAGTCTACGCTTTGCTTTGTTGTTAAACACAATTAAAGCAAATTGCCAATTGTTGGTAATGTTTGCCCTCTCTTTCTCTCTCACACTCCCTCTCCGTCTCCCTCTCACAATTTTAACAGTAGTTTTGACATTAATAGCCAAGCGGAATAATGGCCCCAAACTGTGCAACAAAAGCGCTAAAATAAACAACACAAATTCAGAAACTGAGAGATACAAAAAATAGAGAAATACAGAAACTCATAAATGATTTGAAACAGTTTTGAATGGCTTTATTCTTTTATTACAAACTTTACTATTACTATTTGTGTTTGGTTATTGGAAAAATGCAAATCCCTAGCTGAGGTTTCAATAGAATAAACTGAATTTATAGTTCAATGTGATCAGTTCTTTAAGTAGGCGTCTCACGTTGATCGTCACCTTCGTGACGGTTGAGTAACTGGTCTTATGATTATCACTTGATAATATTCTCTAGACAGTCTATAGGGGAATATGGAATAAAGAATATAGAGAGAGAGAATGGAGCACTTTCTAAATACACAAATCACGATCGCTGTGAGTTTGAAATTATTGAAAGAAACCAAATGTCTTTAATTAACAATTTATGTGCAGTCTGATGTTTAGTTATTATGAAATAGATTTTCCACTCTCATATCTGAGCCCTTAATTTGATGCATCATCGTTTTTCCAGTTTCCACGTTGACTCTTCGATTCTAAGTTCTATAAACGTTGGTCCACTGTCAACCTTGCCGCTTCTCTCTGTGTGTATGTGTGTGTGTGTGTGTGTTGCAAGCTCCAAGTTGCAAGTCATGCTTAATTATTATGATTATCGATGTTTTATGCTCTATAATTGCCATTGGCGGCCGTGACTTGGCCTTTTGGGCGTCACCAGAGTGCAGACCAAAGACCACTGTCCAAAAGCCCAGAACCAGGCCGAATCCCCCCTATACTCCTTTCCCCTTATTTTCCCTCCTCCTCCCAGCTATGTAAGCAAACAATCTCAGGGCCAAGTCGGTGTTGCTTTTATACGAGTATGTGCTTAATTAATTTAATTGTTTAGCTTAACTAAGTTTATTCTAAATTGTTTATACTTTTGGCTTCTCTCTGTCTCCCTCTCTCTCTCTCTCTCTCTCTTTCCCTCTGTGCCTCTTTCGTTGTTGTTGTAGCTGTTGTTACACATAAGTTATGCAATTGCTCATGGCAATTTTAATGAATATCTCTTAGTCTCCAGCTAAGTGTCAGCTTAACACAAGCCACAGCAAAAGAACGACAACAACAAGAGCTACAACAACAACAACAGTGCTTACTAAAGCTACAACAAGCAAGCAAAGTAACAGTGAAGTGTGCACAGTGGAACAATGTATGCATAAACTCCGCATTGATAATCATTTAGCTTATTTACTTATTGACAAACTATATACAATCAACACAATGTAAATTTAAAATTAAACACAATTTGTAAGTAAAATATAAAATTCAAATCTAAAATCTAATTCTGGGAGTAAAAAAAGCTAACAAATAACAAGCATCTCATACTAAATTAAACAGTTAAATTAAATATATACTTTTTTTGGGATTAAGACTTTCAAAAAAAACCTAGGACTTTCCTGAATTCTAGTTTTTAAATATTTACGATTTTTCCAAAATTTGCTTATAAAATGCGAAAGACAATATTATTTATTATCATACTATAAATGGAATGTGTTGAGTTTTATTGGGAAAACCGAAAGAACAAATACTAATATTACTTACATACTTACTTATCTATACTAATAATTCTCTGGTTTGGTGCCACTGTGCAGTGCCGCCTTCAACAAGCCAAGGCATGCCAGTCGGTCGTCTACAAACTGCTTGAAAAGCTAGTTGCATCCGCCCCCTGTCCTCGTCCAGCTGTCCATACAAGTGTCCAGGCAGGCGTGCATTTAAATTTATTATATAAGCCAGAGTCAGAGTCATAGAGAGCCAGAGTTGTAGCTAGAGTCTTTCAAGCCAACAACACCAACGCCATCATAAGCAGCGCTGCTGCAGTCGACGTCGGCGTCGCTGTCGCCGCAATTGTTGCTGCAATCTTTAAATATCTCGCGTACTCATCAACAACATTTCAAAGTGTACGTACATCAAAGTGGATGCCCCAGCAAACTGTACAGCCTCGCTGCTTGCAACATGAAGGTGTATCACATCAAATCACAAAAACTATCTAAACAGGAAACCCAGCAACAACAACAGCAATAGCAGCAGCGACAACAACAGCAACAAAAGCAACAATGTTGGCGGCGTCGAGTAAATTAAAACAAAACGTTGTCGTCTATGGCAGCCACCATCTAAGCCTACCGCCTGTTGATCCTGTCCACTTGATGGTTGTTGTTGCTGCTGTTGCTGTTGTTGCTCCTTTTTTTTGTTTTTGTTGTGTATGTTGCAGCAACAGCTACTGTGTTGCTGCCTCTGTCTACGTCTGTTGCTACTGTTGTCTGCTGTCTGCGCTTTTGTGGCCTTAACACTTTGCACAAATATTATTACTTGTTGCTGTTGCTGTTGCTGATGTTGCCTTTGGGCCAAAACAACAACAACAACAACATCAACAGTAGCAGCAGCAACAACAACTTTGATGGATTGCGTCTGTTGTCTGTCGTGAAGAACTCAAGCCACTTTTTGGGGAGGCTGCCTTTTTTTTTTGGGGCGTGTACCAGACTCAAATATTTGATCTCTTGGCGCGTTTTGAAGGTCAGATAAACAGACTGAGCATGTGTAAGTAGGAGAGCAATAGAGTGAAAGAGAGTGTGAAAGAGACAGTGAGATATGTTAAGAAACAGATGTAATAAATGTAGTTGAGCTTGGAGATCAAGATCGAGCATTTGTGGGTTGTTTGGATAGACCCATAAATGGGTTTTTCTTACAGTTTCAGTTTCAATTTTATTATTATTACATATTTGGGATTTTCTTACAGTTTCAGCTTCAGTTTCAGTTTTATTATTATTATTATTACATATTTCTGTTTCCATTTGTGTTTCTCTTTCGGGTTTTTATGGACCTTAAAACACTTGAGTGAGCGCACTTTATGCAAGACTTTTATTTCAGCTTATTCCGAAATCCGAAATAAATGTTAAGCTCATTGTTCAACGCTCACGTGCAGTTAATGTTGGTGTTGTTGTTGCTGTTGGTGTTGCTGGTAGTGTATTTGTTTCGATTGCGTGTTTATGATGCATGCCCCAGTCACTGATATATCTATGTGTATGTATCTGCCCCCGCCTTCAACTTGGCAGCATTTTGGGTGCGACATTAACAACTTTGACCCAAATAAAGATGAGCCTAAGGTTGTCGAGGTTGTTGTTGTTGTCGTTGACTAGTAATTAGTACATTATATTAAAAGTCTTAGTTTACTATTAGGGCTGAGCAGTAATTAATAGTTTTAATAAAAATAACAAGAATACGAAACGAAAGACTTAGGCAACGAACTTGATTGTTAAAAGTATTCAACATATTTGCTTAGCGCATTATCCACAGCAACAATAATAATTACAACAATAGCAACAGCAACGATAACAACAACTACAACAATAATAATTGCTTTAGCAACTGCAGCTGCATCAACTTAACAATTAACATTTGTATGTTAAACAAAGAGCTCGACAAATGATCCAATAAATCTGGCCGCAAATGCGACTTTAATCTCTCAAGACTCTCTAAGTTAGTTGTTGTTTCTTCTAACAATAAGAACAAGCACAACAACAGTAAGAACAACAACAATCACAAATGCAACAGGTGCACAAGCAAACAGCACAGCAACAACACCGACAACAGCAATAACAAGTCTGAAATAATCACAATAATTTTGAGTTTAAATGGAGAAAAACGAATTGTTCAATGAAAAGTGGCACAAACGGAAGCAGAGACAATTGTTGGACAGAGATGTAGATGATCATGTTGATGATCATGATAATAATGAATATGTTGATGATGTTATTCATGAAGATAATGATAAGCATTCTATATAATCTTGTTGAACTCTCTTCCGTCTGTATCTGTGTTTTCACAGAGAGCTCTTTCACTCTATCTCTATTTATTTCATTTGCTCTCTTTTTATATCGTATTCTTTTTCTTTAACTCTCCCTTGCTCCCTTTACTACTTTCTCATCCTTTTCTTATGTTCTTTTCTCTCTCCGCTTCTCGATCATCTTATATCTTTAAATATCTTCATATTTCTCATTTTCAATGGCTTCGCCTCATTTCGTCGTCCTTTCTGTTAATTGCATTCTGAGTCAATTGATGGACGTGCCTCGTAACGGGTCAGACAACAGCAACAGCACATCAGCAACAGCAACGATAACTCAGCAACAGCAACACCAGCAACAACAACAACAACAACAGCTGAGCCACATTATAAAGCCATAAAAATAACACCTCTAGCGTGCAGACAACAACAAGTAACAACAGCATGCAACAGCAGAAGTAGCAACCAATGCAGCAACTACAACAGCAACAACAGCAACAACAGAAACAACAGCACCAGCAACATGTCGCATCCATGGATCATTACGAGCGTTCAAACGTTTTGGGGCCACACGCAGCGAATGATCTGGGCAAAAGGCAAAAGGGTACAAAAAGCAAACTAATTACATGCCAAGTAATTTTAATACCCACTGAAAAAGTTGCCAGTGCAATGAGCACTCGCACAGCAGCAACAACAGCAGTAACAGCAACAGCAGCAGCAGCAGCAGCACGACAGCAACACGTAATGTGGCAGTAGAAACAAAAAAAGTGGTGCAAGCAAACAGCATGAGGCCAATGGACTCAGCAGCAACAGCAACAGCAACAACTGCAACTGCATCCAACAGCAACAACAACAGCAACAACAACAACTGCGGCCCCATCACAACGGGCACAACACGCTCTGTAAATGGCAGCTTGTTGGTCAGAGACTTGGACCCGATGGACAGTGTTTTTGACCCAACAACTGCAACATCTGCAACATCTGCTGCCATCAACCGGCAAAAGATGAAGCGACTGTTGCTGCTGTTGCTGTTGCAATTGATATGGCAGGAAGTTTGCATCGCCTGTTGCTACTACTGCTGCTGCTGCTGTTGCTGTTGCTGTTGCTGCTGCCGGCTTTGATATGTAAATTGTGCCAAATCAATGCTAATTTCTCGACGTGCTTCAGCCTGCCCAGCTATGCAGTAATTAAAATTGTTGAAAACAAAAAGCAAACAAAGCCAAAGACGCATTAGTATGCAACTCTCACTCGCAGCTCCATAAGCAGCAGCAGCAGCAGTAACAACAGCAACATCAGCAGCAAGAAAAGAAAGGCCACAACGGACAGCAACAACAACAATAATAACAACAACAGCAATGTGCAGAACTCAACAAAACAATTTACCAAGTTTGGCCTAAACGGTCAAAGCAACAGCGGCCAACTGGCCAGTGACAGTACCGCAGCAACTGCAACTGTTACGGCAGCAACATCCTCATAGCGAGCATTGCAACACGTGCGTTTGCCTTTTACAATGGCAGGCGGCAGCAACTGCTGCTATAGCTGCAACAACAATGAAACCCCAGCAACTTTGGCGTTTTTCGCGCGAAATTTACTAACGGCAACAACATCAACAGTAACAACAGCAACAGCAACAACACTAACTACGCGCGTGCTCAACATTTGCCACAAATGGAGTTATCAACCAAATGGGTCTTCATCGATAAAAATTGATGAAGCACTTCTTCTTCTCCTGCGTAGAACTCGAGGCGACTTTTTCAGATGACGATGTCGATGTCGATGACGATGACGATGGCATTGGCCTTAGCCTAACTCTGGGTCCCAGCAATTTTCCAAGGAAATTGCTTTCGCCTCGAGTTGCAAACAAACGAGCAATGAACGCAGAATGGTTTAACATGTTGTTGTTGTGTGAATTTGCTTGTTGTCGTTGTTAGTGTCTGTTATTGCTGTTGTCCCTGTTGATGTGCATTGGGGACTTACTTATTTAGATTGCCAATAATAAGGGCAACAGCAACAGTAGCAATTATTGTAGCTTTGACATTTGAAAATAAGAATATCAATAACAGCTCTTATCGATAACATAATATAAAATAAGAATAACAACAATCTGGCAACGCTATTAGCATTATTAAAAACAATAATGGATAACAGTTTATTTTAATATTAAAATTACTATTTGTAGCTGTGATATATTGCATATTAAAGACAGTGTCTGCAATTAGTAAATAACACCGATGGTGACAGCAGCTGACAAACTTCTTAGTTGTCAGCAACAACAGTTGCTGTTGCTCCAGTCAAGATCTCAAATTGCTGACAGCAACAGACGGGCGGTAAGAAAAAAAAGTGAAAAGTGACAACTTTTGAAATTGCCCAGTTATGGCCACTTTTGAGCTGTCGTTGTTGTTGTTGTTGTTTATTGTTTTAGTGTCGGGTGTTGTTGTTATTGTTGTTGGTATTGTTGTTGTCGCTGTTTAATTATGGTCTGACACACAAAATCATTGAGGTGTCAAAAAGAGCACAGAGTGAAGTGTGAAATAACTGAAGACTTTAGGCCAATGTTAATATAATGAATACACTCACACACATACACACACACAATGAATACACTCACACACACACTGAACGAGTGTATTTGTGAATACTGTAGGCAATCAGAGTTGTCATCAAAAATAAAACGCACATTCCGCTAAAGCGCTGCCTTTTTTTTGACTCTTCACACCTGATTGCCAGGTACACTGAGTCACAAAAGCATGCCTACACTTTGCTACACATCTGCCTCTCACACTCATAGCTTAATAATGAATCCCAGCTGCAACTTCAACTGTAACAACAATCAACAATAAACGATCTACGATCAACGATCAGTGATCAGCCCAAAAAGTAGAGTTGTTGCTGTTGCTTTTGTTGTTGTTGTTGTGTGCATATAATTGAGGTTCTAGGCCCACTGATTACCACATTGAACGCACATATGCATTAACTAATGACAAGTCATGAAACTATGGCCGTGTTGTTAGTTGCCAGTTGTCAGTTGCCTGTTGTTGGAGTTGGAGTTGAACAACCTTAGTTGTTGTTGCTGTGGCAGCAACATGAAATGAAATTGTCATTTCAGACTATGTTGCTGTTGTGCGGTGCAGTCAGAACAAGTTCATGGCATAATTGCTACAAGCGACAGCAGCAACAACTGAGAAGACATCAACAACTTGTGTGTAATTGTCGTTGCGGATCAGTCGCAACACCTGATTAAGTGAGGCAACAATTCTTGCTTTTGCTTTTGTTGTTATTGCCTCACAGGTTGTGCGTGTGTGTGTGTGTGTGTGTGTGTTGGTGTTGAGTTACGTTCAGAAGATGTTGCATCCTTGAATGTCAATGCGACATGTGTTGGGCAACTACAACAGCAACAGCAGTAAAAGTATAAGCTTACCAACAACAGTTGCTCACAGTTAACTCTCTCTGTCTCTCTCTCTCTCTCTTTCTCTCTCTCTCTACTTCTCTATTGCTCTCTCTTTCTCTTGTAAACAGTTAGCTTATGCAACATCCATCAATCGTGTTGTAGGTGTGCTTCAAGCAGCCATCAAATATAATTGTCAACTTGCTACAAACAGTTGCTGTTGCTGTTGCTGCTACTACTGTTGTTGTTGCTGTTGCTGTTGCTGCCTACAACAAAATTGCTTAGCTGCTGCACCAATTTCTAAATTGTTGTATGCAATTAAAAAAATTACATGTACGTGCGCTAGCAGCGACAATGTTGTCTTCCACAGCAGCAGCAGCAGCAGAAAGAAACATTAGCAACAGCAACATCTGCGGCGACAGCGGCAACCTGCAACTTGCCTGCTGATAGCACTGATTAGAATTTTTGTTCAGCCTTCACTTTTTTGCTTTATGCACGTTGCAGCTGCAGCAGTTGCTTGTGTGTGTGTGTGTGTGTGTGTGCGTGTGTTGTTGTTGTTGTTGTTGTCGGCGTCTGCAACTCTGCAATTTTCCACAGAAAAGACACAAAATATTTAGTCGAGTTCTGCACAGTGGTGCAAAGTCATAGAAATAATATTGAAAAATTATGAGTTTTAATCGATATTAAAATTATTAATAACATATTGTTTGTAATTTATAACTAAAAAATAGTTTTTTCTTCAGTTTAAACTGATTAATCACAGTTTAAAATTTTATTAGTTCCTCGATTGTGCCCAGCAACTGTTGCTGCTGTTGTTGTGACTGCAGTTGCTGTTGCTGTTGTTGCTGCTGCTATTTTGATAAAGCGCGTAATCGTAAAAGCGCTAATGATACTATTTTTGCTCCAATGCGATGATTAAATGTTGTCAGTTGCCGGCAGCAGTTGCCCGTTGCCAGTTGCCAGTTGCAATTGTCTTGGCCAGGTTTGTAGTGACTTCATGCCTGGTTGCAAGTCCAAGCCACAGTTTGAGCATTCGCTTAATTAGCGTAGAAAAGGGCGCAGCCAGACACATACATCAGCAACATACCCAGGCAGCAGCAACAACAGGAGGAGCAGTAACAGCAACAGCAACAGCAGCAGGTTTATGAACTGTCATTCGCAACAGCAACAACTAAAAATAGTTGCACACGTGTGTGCATGTGCATTTTTGACTATTAGACGTAATAGCTGAATGCATCATAATTTACCTTGACATTTAGACCAATGTCTGTGCATGCCAAAGTTAATTGCCAACCGCAGTTGCAGCAACAGCAATAGCAACATCACCAACAACAACTATGCAAATTGCAATGCTTTGCTTACACGCTTGCATTTTGATTAGGTTAACTATTTATAGAATGCGTTGCAACTTGGTCGATCGGCATTCCAGCAACATTTCCACAGCAACAACCTGCTCGATGACTCATACGCATCACGGCGGCAACATAATGATTATATTGATATGCTTAATTAGCTGCAACACGAGAGAGATGCCTAAATCTCAGACTGGGCAAACAGGTGGCAACAATTTGCTGAAGGTCAGCAACTTTTCAGGTTTTCTCAAGCATTGCAATCGGCATGTGACTGTTGCTGCTGTAATATCGGACTAGTTGCAAATGCACGGCCAATAAAATAACTGCAAAAATGCAATTAAAAATAAGTCCGTTGTTTGTTTCATCGAAGCGCCAAAAAACAATTTTGGACATACAGAACTCGCCGACAACAAGAGCAAAAGCAACAGCAACAGCAACTGTTGCAGCCACAACAACAACAACAACATCTGTAGCTACAAATGTGGGCGCAAAACGAAAATGAAAACTGAACGCATGCGCCGATAAAAGCTGCCGGGCAAATGCCTTTTTCAATACCCTGTAAACACTGAAATGAGAAAGGGGTGAACTTAGACTGTATGTAACTACCAAGAAAAGAGAGAAAGATCTTGTATATATTCTTAATAAGTTCGATTTAGTTTAAGCTGTTAAATCTATTTCTAAATTAGATTCAAACATATAAAGAAAATTCACTTTAAAAAAACCTGGCCAAAAGTGAAAACCGTAAAAGACCTGTGTATATTTGTGGAAATACTTTGCCTGTTAGCTACAGGGTATCTTATGGTCAACCAATCTCTACTCGGTTGCTTATTTATTTTTATGTTATTTTCTTTTTTTTTTTTGGTTTTCAATTTTGGTTTCAGTTTTCATTTTCGGTGTGTTTCGGTCCACATCGAACTGGTCTACAGGCTGTTGTGGCTTCTACTGCTGTTGCTTTTGGCCCGGCGATTATGGCCAAGTTGGCAACCTTTAAAAGAATGCGGACTTGCCAGAAGTACACACAAGTACACACATACACACACACAGACAAATGGTAGATAGGCAATATGAAGAAAATAAGGCATGCACAGAAAAAATAACTCAAAACTTGTGGCAACAAAAGGGGCAAACTCTGCTGGATACCTATAGTGCTATAAACCAGCGAGGGTGGCAAAACAAGTTCATCACAATTAGAGCTTGTACATTTCTGAAAGTGAGAAAAATTAAATTATTTTTTAGAAAATAATGTAAAGGACTCTTTTATAATAATTCCAATAAAATCGAAAAAATAACTATTTTTAAGTGTAGAATCTTTTTATATTTCAAATTAGGACTATCATTCCGCACGAAAATCAGGTTAAATTTGATAAAGTTATGCAAGTTTGAAATCTGTTGAAATATCAAAAGTTGACTGAAAAAAAAAAAATAAATAAAATAAATAAAATAATAAAAAATATACTTTATTTTTAAAGATTTTTTCATTGCCTAGTCGCTAAAATAACTCTTGCTGAAGGATAACTAATTTATCGATAGCCTTGCTTCACACTTGATTCTTTATAAACCTAATTTTTAATTCATAAATATTATGGTTCCAAAAGCAAGGCAATAACAACAACTCCACTTAAATTCTTGATGTAAAAAGATCGATGTTCTGAATGGAAACACTTTATTTTCTATATATAAAACATCGTTTTTTTTGCATTATTACCTTAAATTCATAATAATTTCGAATTTACTTTTATTGTTGTTTATTATTTATTTATTATTGTATGACATTACTTTTCCAATATTTTTAATACAATTATTTAATTTAATACATAATTGATCAAATAGTTTTACCTAGTGTGGTTTTGTACATTCATTTCATTGATAAAATATTTCAAAGAGCTCCAAGCTCAATTGATATTTTTCTTGTCTATTTAATTTTATTTAGCATTTTGGAGTATTATTTTTTTAACATAAACTTAGTTTTCAATAATCATTAATGTAATTTAATAAAAGAGTTTAATAAGATTTTTTAGTAAACTTTCATTACACCCCATTTGAGCAAATCCAATGTCGCAATTGTTGTCTGTCTGATATGTGTTCCTTGTGTGCGTGTGTGTGTGTGTGTGTGTGTGTGTAAGTGTAGCAACTTGAGAGTCAGGCACAACTTGCCACATGCCACAGCTGTAGTGAAGCCAGCAGGAATTTACCAACTATGCAGTCGACTCTGATTTGCTTTGCCAGAAGCAACAGTTAACATATTTAATAATAATAAAAGCTTTACGTAAATAAAATAAAATTAAGCATGAAAATCGAAAGAGCAGAGAAGATGGGAATATGGGGATAGGGAATGGGAATGGGAATGGGATTGGAAATGGGTTTGGGATTGGGAATGGGAATGGGGATTGTCTGCGGCAGCTTAAAAAATAGTTTAGCAGTCGTCAGTCAGAGAATCTCAGTCACGTTTTATTCTCCCTCTCTCTCTCTATCCATCTTTATTTCTGTCCCTCTTTCTCTTGTCCGCCCCGGCGTTGGGTTTAGTAATGAGCCAGGCAAATTCTTGGAACTGCGCCAACGGCGCGTCCTTGAAACTGGTTTTTGGCCATAAACAAGATGGTCATTGCAACCACAATGCTAACGACTGCGACTGAGACTGAGACTGAGACTGAGACTGCAACGTCGACGTCAACTGCGACTGCAGCTGCAACAGTGACTAAGACTACGACTAAGTCCACAACTATCGTTGGTATCCATTGGACATGCAGATGGGATCCCTGCAACCCATTAAAATTATACTTTTACTCTATTAATTAGAAGATGTCGTCGTGCACACACGAAATTTACGACAATGGCTTTAAGGCCAATTAAATGGCCATTTGGACGACATATTGTCCAGAGTCTCGAGTCTTAGGGATGCTGCTTAAAAGCGTCCATAAAAATCAAACAGACAAGACTCAAAGAGTCTGATAAAATTGGCAAAATTATTGCTGCACAGTAGCAAAGTGAGGAGAAGAGAGAGAAAGAGAGGGGAGGAAGTCTAGGAACAGGAACGGGTCAAAGCGCCATGGGACGTCATTTGATTAGACTAAGTGGAGTACTGCACAGTGGTCATATGTATGATTTGAACAAGGTTTAATTGAGGTAAAGTGAGCGAGAAGAAGAGTTCAACATATACTTATTACAAAATGTAAGTTTATCTACTTATTTAAGTACTTGATTCCCAACGCTACAAATGTAGCAGGTACTTATGATTTATCAATTAATTTAAAAGAAGGAGTCCTGAAAAAGATTTAGATTTGGTCTTTATTCCTTATTCCTTCTTTTAATTTATTTTATTATTTATTTATTATTATAAAAGTGTTGCTATTAAGAGGTTTTAAGATTGTTTATGAGAATTGCTTTTAAAGATTGGGATTGATGATTCCACAGTTACCAGCAACAAGCATAAGCCACTTTTATATATCCCTAATAAATAGTTACACTCACAGGCAGATTATACTTTTTTTGTGTACTACACACACGCTTTGTCCCACGGTGCACTCCAGCGATATCGAAGCAAATGTGTCCATAGATGCACACGCAAGTGTCACATCAATTAGGCGCATTGGAGGCCACGTTTGTAGCTTGCTTGGCCAACTCGTTGGCTAGAATACTGTCTCGACAATTTGGCCATTTGCTTGGCCAAATTAGCATTGACGACTCCTCAGTTCGTTTCAATTCGTTTCGTTTGTTGGCTAATTTGAAAAGTAAAAGGCAGCTGACTAAATTACCCATCTAAGTGGCCAATGATCGACATCGTTGTTGGCAATTGTTGTTGTTGCCTGTAGTATGCCTGTTGGCCAGGTTCATTGGCTATCCGCCTACATTTAAATAGATTTCCAATTCTCCAATTCTCTCTCACTCTTCTATAGAAACGACAGCTGTTAACTGACCTTCCGGCAAATGGCTTTTTCCTTGATTTGCCAACAGTTGTTGTGAAGTGAAGTGCAAATATTTATGACACGCAAACAACAACAACAATAACAACAATGATAATAACAACATAAATATTATATAAGCGAATGGCACACGAAAACCTCGTGTATCTGTTTAAACACATGTATTTGTTTATTCTTTATTTTTTATTATTCTCTGACAATCACCTTTTATGCGTTTATTGAACCGCTGCTCTGTGTGTTTTCTGTGTTGCTGATAACAATGATAAGCTGAGCAGATCCCTTAACTGTTATCAGTGATCCTGTTGATTTACAAACCCATATTGCAGTGCAATAAAAACTATAAATATATTATTCTAAATAAAGAACGATTTATTTTCTACTCTTTTTATGAAGTTTCATCTTTAGAAAATATTGATAACAAATATCAACAGAAAAAACCTATTTAAATATTCAAGTGCTGTCTGTAATATTGATAAGGACTTTGCATCTGTTATCAGTTAAACAAAATGCAATAAAATCTATAAATAATTCTATATAACAGTTTAATATTGACTATTCTAAATTTAGCTACCTTTTTACTGGTTTCTTGCCTGTATCAAGGGTAAAAAGAATTCAAACTTAAATTAACAAATAGCCTGGTTTTTATTTAAAATGTACGTTATTCAATTAAAGTTCAATTTTTTCATATAGACAACAAATTTAAATGTTCAAAGTTTAAGTAAAAGATCTGTCTTTAAATCGAGGCCTTAAGTGTTTCTTCAGTTTTCCTCACAACCATTCATTTTTCTACAATTCAATATCCCATAGGGGAAAAGAAGGAATCTCGGAAATCCCTTAACGATTGCCTATAAAAATGGTATTTGTTGTTTGTTTTTTTCCAACTCCAACTTTACACATCACTTTTGCCAATTGGCGCTGAAAATTCGACGCGCCTGAAAACTGTAATTTATGTTAATTATACGCTCCGTTGAACGCAGAGCGAAATGAGGCGAAATGGAAAACTGGAATGCCTATAGAGTAAAGTTATTTAAATTGGGTTTTTGGGGCCTTAACTAATTTGTCGGGATGTGAATGAAAAACTAATGCGGCACTCCTACAATTTCAGCTAACAACAACAACAGCAGCAGCAGCAGCAGCAGCAGCAGCAACAACACCATCAACAACAACAACAACAGTAGCTGCCATAAGGAGAAGACGAAAAAGAAAAGTTCATAGCATGCGTCTCTTTAAAACGCGCAAATCTACGGACACATACAGCACATTAACCGCCGCCCAACAGCAGCAACAAGAGTTGAGCAACAGCAGCAACATTTGCCATAGCAACAACATCAACAAGCAGCAACACAGATCACACGCCTTGGCAACATGCAGCAACAAATTGAGCAAAAGTATTGCCAACAGCACAGCAATATCCTCATCATTGCCTGATCTTCACGACAACTCACCCGTCATGATACTAAGTTGCACCACCCTCACCAGCAATGGCGGCGCCACAGCAACAGCAACGGCTGCAACGTCAGCAGCAGCAACTGGCAATAATGTACAGCAGCCATTGCGAACAGCCACGCCCACATGCTTGCTAAGTGGACGTCAGACGCCTTCAGCGATATCAATGCTCTCGCTGCAAGAAGCCAGCAACAATCTCCACAGACAACAACAACAACAGCAGCAGCAACTGCACCAACAGCCACAACCAACCATTTATGTGCCCAATAAACTGGGCAACAATGTCAACAATGCTGGCACAGCAACATTTCTGCTTAGCTATGCGAGCAACAGCAATATTGCTGGCGCCCAGCAACAACTTCAGCAACATCATCAACAGCAGCAGCAGCAACAACAACAACAACAGCACTATCAGCAATACATGGCACAGCGTCTGCATCCAAGTGCAACATCTGCCTCAAACAGTTGTCTATATGAAAAGTCTGGAGGATCCCATTCCCATTCTCTGACGTCTGGTAAGTAAACAGTAATAACTATATTAAATAAAATAATAAAAAGATAACCTTACATACCAAAATTTAGCATAGTGTTTAAATTGTTTAAATCAAGCACTTCTTAACTTAAATAGAAATTTGATTTATTTACTAAAGTTTTTTCAGCATTAATAATTATTTAATTTAGATAGCTAAAATTAGTAGTTGGGATTATAATAATATATTTTCAAATAAAAAACATTAAATAAAAAAATATTTGTTGATTTTAATCGAGAAATCAAAAAAAAACGTTTTTTATCGATAAAAAAATACATGAAATAATAATTAAATTTTTATTTCAATTCAAAAATCAATATTTTTAAATTCCTTACACAAACTAGAAATAATTGTTGTGTATTCAAAATTAAAATATTTTATTTATGCTCCATAGAAGAGCTTAAAAATAAAAGTTAAATGTATATATCTTAAAAAGTGAGTGATGTTTAGTATATATTTTATTATCCGGATATACTATTAAGTTAATAGCATACATATATTATTGATAATTGTAATTGATAATTGATAATTATCAATAGATATTTAGTTATATCGATGTCTGTTATTATTCAGAAATGTTGGCAATTGCGTGCAATCATTGAGCTGCCATTGGCAATCCTTATCCCATCTTGTTGCCTGCTCTAGATAACCCTCTCCATGTACAACACAAAATGAGCTCGAATTGTTGCTGAATGCATCTAGCAACATGTATGTTTTGGAATGTAAATGTGTGTGCAACATGTTGACAAACCAAGTTGCCTGCTCGTCGCATGCATTTTGTAGGCGTAGAAAGTATTGTGAATCTTTCACAATCTGCACTTGCCACATGCTGCAGTTGCCGTTCCTGTTGCTGTTGCTGTTGACACCCAGCTGCAATGCAGCTCCCGGCAGTAGATAAACTTGATCCCTGTCATGTTTTAGGCACAACCAACGACTTGTCGCCAAGTCCATCAGGAAACGCGGCAGACTCTGCAACATATTCTGCAGTTGATTGTGCCATTGCGAATTCATGTGCAATTGTCGCAGGCTCAAAACAAAGTGTGGCAGCAACATGTTGTCCTCTTCCAGTCGATGCGAGCGTCGCAGCTGCCAATAGAAACTTATCCAAAGCCAAAGCTTGAGGGGATTATGTATCTCACTGTCAGGGCTGAGTTGCTTCTGAAGTTGCCTCAAATGTGTCGCACTTTTGGGTGACTCCAGGAATCGTACGTTCAAGCCAATTGTTGTTGGTGTTCCGTGTTGAGACTCTCACTCAACTCCTGCGTCCAAGCATCGAATTGCGAAATTGAACTCGAACTCAACTCCTGCAACACCGCTTTTGGCAGATTGTAATTAAAGCCGACAGCCAGTGTTTTGGCCAACAGCAATGCCAACAATAGCAGCCAAATTCCAACCATCTCTGTGAAAAATTGAAAGTAAACTGTCGCCAACTTCCTAGAAGCATAAACTCAAGCTTGAGACATTTGTGAAAAGACTTCCCCCAACATTTTCGGCTTATCTTTTGAGTATTTGTTGTTGTTGAAACTTATCAGCTGCCATGTTGTTGCTCCTTTGACTCAGGGAAATGCACGCGAATTCGGATTACGTAAATTCTACAGCTCAAATCTCTTTCAATCTCTTTTTCCCTCCCTCTCTTAAGGTCATATGCCCGATTACAAGCTGGTGACAGCCGTGCCCGTTGTTGTTCTGGATGATGAACAGAAATTAGCAGCAGTAACAACAGCAACAACAGCTGAGATGAACAACAGCGATACCAGCAGCAACATCAGCAACATCAGCAACACAGGTAGCACAGCCTCCTTGGCCAACACCACGCGAAATGGTAAGTACCAAAGTAAATCAATTCCAAAAATAAATACAAATCCACCCCCAAAAAATCCAAAATCCACAAAAGCACCCAAGTTAATGCCCTGAAATTCATTTTTAAATGATGTTCCGTCTTGCTTGGCGCTTCCTATTTTTATGTATTGTAGTATAAAGCAAATGGAAAGCTGTCTTGAGCATTTAAGATTACCCATAAATTAGTTGACATTGCTGAGTGCTGTCAAGTGGTTGGCGCTGTTAATTTTGTAACCTTAATTTAATTGATACTCCAACATCGCACATTAGAATTGAGAGCAGCGAAGTCAGCTATGTACTTGCGACCAAAAAGTTTACAAACTTGCAAGAACAAATTGGAAAAATAGCATAAAACTAATTTTATAAACAAACGGATAATGAAGAAGTAGTTGTTTACTAAAAGTGCTGGCCCTTAAAAAGATTATTATTTGGAAATTATTTATATATGCTAAAATAATTTCAAATTTCACTTCTTTAAATGGGTTTTTGTTTTTTCCGGTTGCAATACTTTTGTAAAAGTTAGATATATCCATAAAAAGGCTGAATCGACAAAACTCTTTTCTTTTTCTCTTATTTTATTTATTTATTAAAATATGTTTTTTAGCGCTACAAGACTAATCTTATAAATAAATGCGCTAGTCACTATTAAGAGTCCCTCTTCTTTGTTTTAAGTCTTAGTACACTTAGACCCCTTTTTTTAGTGTCAATATAAGCTTTATTTGATAGATATATAGTATTTGAATGCGACATTGGTTTCTATACATTGTAAGTCCGGATAGTTAGTTGAGACCTTATTTATTGTTTAAATAGCTAGTTACTTGAGTCCTTGATTATCTAGTCCGTTATATAGTACTTATAAATATCGCTCAGGTAGTTTATGGACCTCTTGATCATTAAGTTCACTTGAGTCCCATTCTCATTGCTTTTTTATATTTTCATTGGTTCTACATCTTGCACACACATTTGGACAATTAACTGTTTTGACAAATTGCAAATCTTACAAATTTTATAAGCAAAAATTCCCTGCTTTGTTTATAAGTATATTAGTAATTTTAATATACTTAGTTACTTTTGGATATTACATAGAACAATGTTAACAGAAATATAAGTGGATCTATTTGCCTTAATTAACTTTAAAAATATGTCAATTGTTTACTTTATCAATACAATTAAGTACTTGACCAACTGTCTGCACTAACGTGGTCCATTTGCTTTAGGTCGTTGATTTTGGCTGTTGCCTTAAAACATTTCCGCATCTGTCAACAGTTGGCAATTGTCATCAATACATGTATGTGTGTGTGTGTTTGAGTGTGTATAGCACACCCTGAAATACCGTATTGACCCGATTTTGCATTGTTGTGTCGTCGTCGTCGCCGTCTGTGTAATGTGATCCCAGCAACTGCGACTGGGATTGTATCTTTTATGTCGGGGTATGAAGTGAGTACTCGTAGTTCGTGCGAGTTGCGGTTACGGTTTCGGTTACAGCCCTAAAGCCCATAAGCGACCAAGTGTGACAAAGCGTGGCATTATGTGATCCATTGAATGATGATTCGCAAAGTATTCGCCAAGCTGAAAGAGTTACATTTATTCGTATTCGTATGTGACATGCGCTGAAATGTTGCGGTTCGCTCGTTATGCAGTTGATGCGATTACTCGACTGCAAAATAAATGGCAAATACTTACTTACTGGTAAATAGGTAGAAAACGGGAACTGAAAGAACTGTTACCGAAAGGTAATTTATTTGTCAAAGCATCGTCTCATTCAATTAATTAGCCAAACTATTTGCTGGACATGCAGTCAGCTCAATAACCATGTCATGGGAAAGTATCACAATATTTGCATAATATGCCACTGACCGAGGAACCAATACATTCTGTCTGTCCCAGAACATGTCCAACAACAAGCAGAAGAAACAAAGAAATGAGGCAAACAATGAATGCAATAATATCTCACGTACGAATTTCGAACTCGACTTTGAATTGCAGAAATTCTTTGATCCAGATCGGCCTATAACGGAGAGAGTTAAAGGGGATAAGATGAGGGAGAGAGAGGAATGGAATCAAAGCCTTGACGGGATTGAGATCGATAATCGGGCAGTGGAAATAAATCAAGCCGAAGGGGAAAACATGTAATAACCGATAATCCAGTATAAACGCGCATGCGTGCAGCGCCCAAGAGAAGATGCCAATGGATGGGATTGAAGATGGAGATAGAGTTGGAGGTGAAGCTCGAGATGGTGATGGGGACTGAACTCAGCGCCAGCCCGAAATTATAGCATTTATATTATGCCGACTGCCAACTGTCCGATTGGCAATTGCCGACAGCTGGGCAAGAAGAGTGTTGAAGTTGGCGCTTATTGATTTCTCATGATGCTCTCTGTCGTAGTTTCTTATCCATCATCCACAACTGATTCTTCAACTGTTTTTGGTGCGTTCGTTGGCCAATCATGGCCATAATTTGAGACCTGATGAAAGCAATTTGCAGCTACGCAAGCAATTTGATGTCGCTTTTTATACCCTAGCACAGGGTATTATAATATTACCCAGAAATGTGTTAAGCGTTATAAGAGACTTGGCAGACCCTATAAAATATATATATATATTTGATCAACTTCACAGATTGTGTACTTGGCATTGCATGCTGTCTAAATGTAGTTAAAATTGACTAATACATAAAACAGTTGTCATCGGAACGACCATCAGGGTATCAAATCTTCGGCATGTCGTAAATAACCTTCTAAGTATTTTTCTTATTCTGCTTAGCCGTTTGACCTTGCGGCGGCACATTTAAAAAAGCTTCTCTATTCTTTTATCCATCTTTTTTACATAAATACAAGCAAATAAATATTTTTCTGACTTTTGCCGCTAATTAAAACAATTAAGATTGACATTAGAATGACACAAACACGAAGGCGCAATGAACTCGCTTTTGACACGCAATGCAGATGGCGATGACAATGATACCACCAGTTGTCCACCTGCTGGAAGCTGGAGATGTAGTTATAGTCGTAGCAGTCGTGTAATAATTGAAATTTCAGTCATTTAGACTGGGAAGGAATACCATCATCAGCGAACTAAACGGTCTCGTTGCATTATCTAAATTGTTGTGGATTCTCGGTGGCTGAGAACATGTTTTTGTTAAGGGCAAGTGACTATTAAACACGACTTGCAGTTACCCTACAACAACTTTTAAAACTAATGTTGATTCAAATTCTATATTTACTAGCAAAAATAAAGCAGTTATGATATTTCAAATATACTATCCCCCTTCCTACAACAGCCCTGCCGTTGATCATCCGACGGACCTGACTGTTTTTCCTTGATTTTCTTGTAGCGATCACACAATGTTTTTCCAGCTCTCTCAGTTGCCACACAGCTGCTTCCTCTGTTTGTCTTCGTCTCCTCTTTCCCCTTCCTCTCCTGCTGTTAGCATGTCAGCCGGCAAATTGCAACAAAGCCATCTCTGCTCCGCTCCATCCTGGTCAGAAGGCCTGGCGGGCATTTGACACCGTCTTGAAAGTTAAGTGGGTGTAGAATTTGTGGCATGTGGCATGTGGCCGGCGGTCGTTTTTGATTCTCTTTCTCTGTCTCGCTGAGTGTGGCAGAGGCTGTCATATAATTGATGCCTGCGCCATTTGCTATTATTGTTTAACACTCGCCGGCCGATGTGGCGATCCCCTCCCCAATCTCCTCCTCATCTGATTGCAAACGACTCCGCGTGCTGAAAACTTTAATCAAAAGGCAAATGGGCAAATGCAAAGAGGAGAAGAAAGGAGAGTCGGAGGAAGAACAAAGTCGGTCAGGCTTGGGTGGAGTTGAAGTTGGAGCTGGAGTTGGAGTTGGTTCAACTGTCAACCCGAATTGAGGCTGCATCATCTGCGCCCACACATTCGCCAGATCATGCCCCGCAGCTCGTCTATTAAACATCTTTGGCACGAGTCTGGAACGCAGATGCCGATGACGATGCCTACACCGAAAAAAAATCCAGGATCTCCGGGATAAAATCTACCTTAACGATGTTAAGAGTTAGGTGATCTAGGATTATCTTAAGCCGATCACGAAATTCTTGACATAAGTAAGGTTTTTCAGTTCACTCTTAGCAAATATTTTGAATAATGGAGTTCTTCTAAGAATTTTATAATTAAATCAAATATCTTAGGCTAATTTGCCTATTTAATAGTATTTTATAAAAACTATTTTCTCTATACATACTTAAACAATTCAAGAATTTTAAACTAGAATTTTACAATGAATTTTTTCTGTGTATGCTGATGAAGTCCAAGTCGATGGCTCAGTCTCAACAAATCTCGATTGGCAATTCTATGCATGACTATGAGCTCGTAGCGCACTTAATGTCGTAGATGAAAATAGTTTTCAAAATTTTATAGAGTCCATAATGCGCCTGGATCCATAGAAATGCGATGCCAATCCACAGTGGAGAGCCAACAACAACAACAACAACAGATTTGCTGCATCTGATTCTTTTGTGCATGTTTTATACTAATTGTTTAGGCTCTTTCTATCTTCTAACGCTATCTCATTCACACACATACGTATTCCCACTCATGCCTTCTCGCTTGCGGGGACTGTGATAAATATGGGACAAGCGCATAAATTTGTTTATTAACGAGCCAAAACTCGGACTCGGACTGGAACTGAAACTCCACTCCGGATGCCTTTTTAAGTGTTGGCAATTGCTGTTAAACCAGATCGTAAAAATATTTTACGACGTTATTAGATTGCCTCCGCAAAAGGACTTTGGGGAGAACATTTTGTGATTGGTTATGCATCGTTTGTAATTGAGGTGTGTTTAGTGTTTAATAACTGTACAATATAACGAGTACAATACACCTTCATACTCTGTGCAATAAGTATCTGCATATGAATGTGCATTTAGGAGTTGTTATGAAATGAAGTGACCCAAGTAGCTAATCGATTTGCATACTACAAAAAATATTATTTGATCGTGTGTTGATTATATATTACTACATGCATAGTTAATGTTGATATGTAATACCGGACTGAAGATTCAAAATGACACAAGAAAAATAATTGATGTCATTGGAATTTATGTAATCAAAGTGAGAGGCTAATTTACAATTATTTATTATATTCCTCCTAAGACAACTTCATATCAAAACTAAAGGTATTTGATAGGATGAATATTTTAAACAGCATTTTATTAAGTATATATATTTATGTTAACAATTACATTGTAAATTGCATTAATTGATTAATTAAGTGATAAGCAGTTAAACAACAATAAAATACGGAATTTTAACGCAAGTCCCCGCCATCATCCTCCTGCTCTTTGGCAGTCTTGCCTTCATCAACGGCGCCTTCTGGTTTCTTTTCAATTTGTAGGCCTTTTGGCAATGGAATTTTCTTAGATAGAATCGAGTATTCAACATCCATGTGTCGTATAAATGGAGCACTAAGCATTCTGGCAGCCAGCTCAGGATCCTCGTCATCAAAAGCTTGCAATAATGCTTGCAATGTTTGGACTTCCTCGGGTTCACAGCAGCTGCCCCATTCCTTGAATGATTTTTCCGCCTCCACCGAGTCACCTCGGGCCAATTGAACGAGTGTAAGGGCCACAACCAATCGACCAATTTGGCCATATGATTCTGTTTGCTGATTCAAGCCGATTTCTTTTTTGATGGCTTCTGTCGCCTCGTCGTAACGCTGTAGCTTGACCAATAATCTGGATATCTTTGAGCAGAACTCAGTTGCTTGACGTGTCGAGTCCTCGATAAGAACCACTTCACTTGCTCTCTGATAGAATCGTAATGCCATTTCTGGATGCTTTTGCTCTGTTAATTTGGCTGCTTTGTCCAATGTTGAGGCTGCTGCCTCGGGCGATCCATGTTGCTGGTACAAGTTACATGCCTTTCTAGCATATTCCTCCACATCCGTTAATCGGTTAGTGTCCTTTGCCAGCAGGATGATCTGCTCGTAACACTTTGCGGCATGGAACCACGCTTTGTTGTTCTGATAACACACGATTGCCTTTAGGAAACATTCCTTGCTTTTCTCGAACGATTTTGCTATCCGATACGCAGTTGCCGCCTTCGAGTATTCATCAGCCGCACTGTCATAGTCGGGCAGCCACTTCAATAGGGACGTCTTTAGGCTCTTCTCCGCGGTATGGACAAGTGCCTCCGCCTCAGCAATTTTTTTAGCTTCCAGAGACATTTTTGCTGGCGAAAAATCAATTGTTGTTTATGTATGCAATGTGACTGTATGTGGTAAACCGAAAAATACTCACCAAAAATACTAAACTTTGTTTGTATCGATTGCAACGATATATCGATATATATGTTGTAAGCGATATTTTGTTAATGTGAGCGCGCAATTGTGACATAAGCTTAATTAAATTTGAAGCTTGTTAATTTAGGTGCATCTATTTTACTTAAACTAACATTACTCACAATCTTGATTTAATAATAAAAATAGAGAGCAAAGAGCAGATGCACATATGCATATGTAGGTGAAAGTTCCAAGATAATTTTACCGCAAAGCTTGGCCTGTCATAACGGCTATTCAAACTGCGGTCACATGCACACATACGTATTGTACATTGTTTGCATGCCGACCTTTATTGTGGTCGCTTTGCATGTAATTCAATGCCAGGGACACGTGGCAGGGATAGCGATCTGTCCGCGATGGTCATTCGTATGTCGGACAAGTTCCAGGTGCCAGTCCAAAGGCTGTTAATTTGATATTTTATTTATGCATTCATGTGGCTGCAGCGCTGTCAATGCGGCATTTTGCCTGTGAGGTGTTAAGATTTATTGAAGCATTATAATTAAGTTAGAAATCACTTTCTGATTGAGTTCTTTTCAACATGTTTACCCCTCTCTTTTCTCGCTCTCTCTCCCTCTCTCTTTCGCTTTGCAGTGTTCACCTGGGGCAAGCGCATGAGTCGCAAACTGGATTTGTTGAAGCGCAGTGAATCCCCAGCCGCCAACAACACACACAAATCACACACGGATTTGCGCAGTCTTTTCCACTCGCCAACGCACCACAAGTCCAACAACAACAACACTGCAAAGACATCGACATCGCCAACGCCTTCTGGAGCCTATCAAAGCAGCACGCTCAAAAAGTGCAAGTCGGGACCCATTGAGACGATCAAGCAACGTCACCAGCAACAACAACAACAACAACAGCAGCAGCAGCAACCACTACAGGCACAGTCACAGGATGTGGGGAACAGAGGGAGTCAGAGTGCACAGTCAACGCCTACGCATCAATATCAGCCGGTGGCACGCCCACAGAAGGCCCTCAAGAATTTCTTTCATCGCATTGGCTCCACTGGCATGCTGAATCATCGCTCACATAATCTTCTAAAGGCCTCCGAGGCAGCGCAGCAGGCAACGCCAACAAGTCAAACGTTGTATCGGAGTAGTTCCACAAGCCAATTGTCTAGTTGCTCCTACATTAAATGCGATGATCCCACCGAGGGATTGAACCTGCACAATCAACAGCAGCGACAGCAGCGTCATCATCTCCAGCAACAACAGCAGCAGCAACATTTGCCTCGAATCTCCAGTCTGAAGTCCAGCAGTTGCGATGATATTGCTAAGGTGAGCAGTTGCCTCACTGCCAGCAGCAGCAGTTGCAGCACTGCCGGCAGCAGCACTGTGGGATCGCCACCCAATGGAGTTGGATCAGGAACAGGAGCCGGAGCAGGTGGAGTTGGTAATGCAACTGGAGGTCAACAGGATGCTGCTCGTCGTGGTGCCTTTCCCTATGCCTTCTTGCGCTCCCGTCTCTCCGTGTTGCCCGAAGAGAACGGCGGCTCTGTGCTGCTCAAGCGTGAGCAATTGCAACGGGAGGCGGCAGCAGCAGCTGCCATAGCAGCAGCAACATCACCGTTGCCGCAACGTCGATCGCCGGAACAGCAGCTGGCGAATGTATCGCGCAATGACAGCATCTCGTCCAAGGACTGGGAACCACTTTACCAAAGATTAAGTAGTTGTCTGAGTTCAAATGAGTCCGGCTACGACAGCGATGGTGGCGGTGGCGGTGGCCTCAGTGGTGGTGGCACAGTTGGTGTCCGTCTGGGCAATAATCTTAGCATCTCTGGCGGAGATACAGAATCTATTGCCTCCGGCACACTCAAACGCAATTCGCTAATCTCGCTCAGCTCATCGGAGGGAGTCGGAATGGGCTTAGGTATGGGCATGGGCTCCTCCTCCGTTCGGAATAGCATTTGCAGTGCACCCGTCTCTCTTGGAGGCTATAACTACGACTATGAAACGGAGACAATCCGGCGACGTTTCCGACAATTGAAGTTAGAGCGTAAATGCCAGGAGGACTACATCGGTCTGGTGTTGTCACCCAAAATGGTCGTCACCAACAACAATGAGCAGCAGTATCGATATCTCATCGTCGAGCTGGAACCCTACGGCATGGCCCAAAAGTGAGTATCTATTAATATAATTTTGTAAACAGTTACATTAACTATCATCTTCTCATCTCCACAGGGATGGTCGCCTGCGTCTAGGAGATGAGATCGTGAATGTTAATGGCAAGCATTTGCGTGGCATTCAATCATTCAGCGAGGTGCAACGTCTGCTAAGTACCTTTGTGGAGAACTGCATTGATCTGGTCATAGCTCACGACGAGATTGCCACTGTGACCGATTTCTATACCAAAATCCGCATCGATGGGATGAGTACGCAACGGCAAAGACTCAGCTATGCCCAACGCACAGACAGCTTAAACAGTTTGCAGAGCCTACAGTTGCAGGTGGAACAGGAACAGGAACAGGAGCAGGCGCAGCATCGAGCAGAGCGGGAACTGGAGGAAGGTGAGGATCAGTGTGATGCACGCTCACTGGCCAGCGTTAGCACATTGCCCACGCCCATGCCATTGATGCAGCATCGACGCAGTTCCACGCCGCGTCCCTCGCTGGACGTAAGTGCGTCGGAGCATGAGCTCTTGAGGCGCAGATCCCGAAGCTCTTCAGGTCAGCGCAGCTTGACTTTAACACCGACACCGCTATTTAACCAGCAACCAACACCAACAAACAATGACACCTCTAAAATCACCTCTGTTAACACCAATAACGAATCCTACACACCTGTGTACGCGAATCGGGCAGCCAGCATCTGTGTGGCCTCCTCCCTGGCGGATGACGAGAAATGGCAGCTGTTGGCTCGCAAACGCTGCTCCGAGGGATCGGCACTCTCAACGGATGCGGGTGCTGGCCAACAGTTTGGTCAGCGTACACATTATGCCCGCAATTCCATTAATCTAACCAATTCACATTATCGCTCCCTGAGATTCGCCCATTCACGTCTCAGTTCCTCGAGGCTTAGTTTGTTTATGCAGACGCCACAAGCTGGAGCACCTGCTTCTGGGAGTAACAATCCATCTGAGGGCGATACAACAACAACTGACACCCAAACAACAACTGATCTCACTAATAATATGCCACCACAGCAGCAACAACAACATCCACAACAACAACACCATTCACTATACATCAAGCACACGCAGAAAAGTGTTTCATTGTTTGCGCCTAATCCATATCTTAATTCCTGCTCCACTGCATCATCCTCAATAGCATCTCAAAGCACCTCATTGGCACCTCCCGCCGCATCCTTAATGCATCATCGTCCATCGCTGCCGGTGGCCAAGCTAACAATCCGGGACGAGGAAATGGCTGAAGTCATACGCGCCTCCATGAGTGAGGGTGAGATTAACACAATAACCTAATCCCACATAAAATCACACATGACAGTCACTCACTAATCCTGTCTTTATATCATCACTTAAGCAGGAAGTGGACGGTGTACGCCCAAGACAATTACCTTTTTCAAAGGACAGGGCATGAAGTCTTTGGGCTTTAGCATTGTGGGTGGACGGGATTCGCCCAAGGGCAATATGGGAATCTTTGTAAAGACAGTTTTTCCCTCTGGCCAAGCTGCAGATGATGGCACCCTTCAAGCGGGTAAGTTTAATAATGATCTTTAATTAGAACAAGTATAAAATTGAAAAACTCGCTGCAGGTGATGAGATTGTCGAGATCAATGGACACTCTGTGCAGGGCATGAGCCATGCCGAGACCATTGGACTCTTTAAGAATGTCCGTGAGGGCACCATTGTTCTCAGGATCCTGAGAAGAAAGTAAGTTCTTATAATTCAATTTCAATATATAATTTCTAATCCCGATTTTCTCTCTATTATCAGACTACAAAAGGCTAAATCAATGGGCACATAGAGCGACAGATAGATGGATCAAGTTATTAATTTAAATAAACCGTATTTTAAAATCTATTGTTAATATTGTAATTCGTTTAACCAACCTACGACTGTACATTGGAATCTATAATTTAGTTTAAGTTAACTTTTTGTAAACGTACAAAGCCCTCATGAAATATGCACTCAACAAACTTATGTAATTAGTACATATCAATATAATTATACATACATATAACTAGCTGGTGTTATCCAGCGTTGTCCGTAATTTCATAGTCATAACATGTTGTACATTATCCATTGCAGAAGAGAAGCAAAGAAAATAGCACTTAATGTTACTCCACATTGATAGAATTTTAAGAATAAAATGAGCTTCAAATTGGAAAACAAAAAGAATTTATACTTTCTTCTTCCGCAAAGCAGGTCAGGAGATTTAGACAAAGAATGGAGGCTGGAGGAAAAAATATATAATCAGTCCAACATTAAGCTGTATATGCATATAAACGTTTTCCAAAAATTTTATTGTCTTCAACTCCAATGAAAACTGTACAATTTTAAATTATTTACATAATCTAAGGTAAACTTCAAAGCAATGTACAAGTTTTTAAACTTAAAAAGAACTAGTAATAAATAAATAAAAAACCAATATGAAAATTATAGTAAAATATAGATCTCTTACGTTGTTATGTTAATTAAGTTGAGCATTTTTGGAGTTTCATGAAATATTTCCATCAATCTGTTTTGTAATTTCTGATCCTGTATCGTCGCCTTTTACTATTAGTCTCTGCTTCTTAACGAAGTGATCAATTCGATTCTCTAGGCTCTCTGGAAAATATCTTAATTATATAACTTGTAATTTACAGAGTCTAGTTTAACTCACCGCAACGTTTGCGCTGCAAGAGCGGCTGATACTGGCGAGTTTTAATCGAGTCCTGCAGCATAACCACCTGGGCATGGATCAGCTGTGGTTCAAACTGCCGCGCCAGGATGTCCTCCAGTTGCATCAGAACATTGCGAATCATGCTGCACTTTACGCTGAATTGTGTCCATTCACATTGAACGTTCTCGATGAGTTTTTGCAGATTTTCCTCACTGTAAACCCAATCGGTTAGGTCGGGCTCAGTGGCAGCTGTCTCGTCATTTTCAGTCTCCGTCGTGGGTAAAATTCCACCATCCTCATCAACTTTAACAGCTTTATCTGAATGAAAAGTTTGCTTTGTGTGACGTGTGGTATTTGCACGGAATTCACAATGGAATAGATTTAAGGGTAAGCCAATTGCAGGTGTATACTGAGGTTTGCAAGGATTCCTCGCGACATCTAGCAACTCGGTAATAATGCTAGGCTTTTCATGTCTCTGTCCAACGAGTAATATTACGGCCATAATGCAGCGTATCTGATGCCAAAGAAAAGCGTTGGCTTGAATCTCCAAAAAATACATTGAGTAACCTTGATCATTAATAAGATAGTTTCATTGAATAAATTGACTGATTCAAATTGTGGATTTATTTACTTACCAGAATCTGAATCCCTTTGCAATTCAGTATCATCGCACGGCTTTATCTGGGCTACTTGAAGATTTCGCATATAATTCGTAACACCATTGTGCACATCCATTTTACAGAAATTTCGAAAATCTCCATGGTTAACGAGTAATTGACAAGCAGTTTGCATAGCTTCAATGTCGAGATCTCCTTTGGGAAAATAGTATCGATAAGTGCGTGAAATGCAGTCAAAACGTGCACTATAAACACGACTACGCAACGGCATCCAAGACACACATTGAATATTCTTAGGCAGCACACGATTCAACAAGCTACAATAGTCTATTTCAGAAGTCAACGACCCCGGCTTCATTTGATCATCAGGGGCGTATTTGCTACGTAAATCAATGGATATAACTTGACAGAAGGCGCTCACTTCCTTGTCCGTACGACCGCAACGATGATAGTTGGATGTAGCACGGGATTCGATCAGGCAGGTACGTAATAGAGCGCGGAACAAAAAGGATTCTGCAAGATTCGAGTTTAAATTTTAATAACAATGATCGATAATCATTGACAACTACTCACCAATTGTATCGTTGGAATCCTCCTGACATGCAAATCCCTGATAGTCCCAGCCGAAGTAGACGATCTTAAGCAGCACATGTCGTTTGTGTGCACTATAATGGAAACGATATAATAGACATTTGAATGAAAATCTTGCTATCTTACCTGGACCAATCAAACTTACGATGTTTGTCACGTTTGCTAAAAGGTTTGTCTACCGTTTGCTTGGCATCTGGGGCTGGTAAGTGCTCCTTATCATCCTCACGCATCAATGTTTTGTATTCAGCATTGTTTTTGTCGTTCTCCGTAAGCTTCTTTTGCAGCAGGTTTTTAAGCTGAAAATTGTATGCCTCGAGCTGTACAATTTTATCAATTAACTCGGATTTACTCAGTCGATCCAGCTCCTCTCGAGACAGGCCTTTTAAACGTTTATTAATAACCACTTTTTTGCTCATCTTCTATTAAACGTCTTTTATAAACAAATGCAACACGTGTGGCTCATTTTATATATCGATATATCGATAAATACTTTAAGCATCCCTGATAACAAACAGAGTGGTTGTGCTTGTAAATAAATAAAATGCAATAATTGCAAATATTGAAAGAAAAGTTAATGTAACAACCTAAAAGTTATAAAGAAATCAAAAAAGGAAACTGAATAAGTCAGAAAACTAATAAAAACTTGGTCAACATGCTGGAGGGATGGTACTGTCGTTCATTGGCAAATCAAAAGACTACAACTGGTAATACAGAAGGCGAGCATCTAGAAAGTGATGATGAATTACAACAGAAGCCATCAGTAGCAGTGTCTGGAGCAGTCCCAGCAGCATCTAGCTCAGCATCCACTGGCACGGCAAATGCGAACGTAGACTACAAAGAGCGTTACAGGAATTTAAAGCGCAAACTTAAATTCCTCATCTATGTAAGTGCTGGGTTCTCACTAGGCACAGTCTAAAGTGTATATTACATATAATTCATTAATAATCTATCTTTTAATCGTAGGAAAACGAGTATTTTCAGGACTTGTTGCATACAAACCAACGACGCTTACTGAAAGTTTCCCGAGACCGTTCCTTTCTAATTGATCGTCTCTTGTTGTATGAAAAGCCAGCCAAAGACTCTAGTGACAGCGATGCCACGGATAGCTCCAATTCCGACGCGGAACCCACCACTTCGTCGGGTATCCAAGTACCAAATACTCTCGATTCTTCAAAAGACGCTGCTGCATTGCGGAAAAAGCACAAGGGGGATGTAAAAATGGTTATTCCCACAACGCATCCAATTGCTGTGGGCGGGGCAACACGTGGGCGTAAGCGCAAAGTGGTGCCTGGAGGCCTTGTTCAACATCCGGCAGGCAAGAAACAGTTGATGGCAACGGCTACAGTGTCGCCCTCACTCTTGCAACAACATCAGCTTAATACAAAGGATGCAACTAGTTCATTAAGTACAGCGGAAATAACGCGTCAATTACAAGAACGTCGTCCTACACCCATAGAACTAATGAGTCCAGAGTGTGCCTCTGCCACAGTTCCAGCTACAATGCTAAGCGATGAAAGTCCTTCAAAACTGTAAGCTATTCAATAATGAAACTAAATTGATTTAAAACTTATATTTTTTTTATTTTGCAGCTATCCAAATGAGAGCTTGCAGCATTTAATGGAGGATGATTCGCCTTCGCATGTTGCAGCTGAGGAATGTGTCCCCATGGTGTACACAAATTAATGTATTAACTAATTACCTAATATTATACATTATACAAAAATACAGCTATTAGTCTTTTGAATTGTTAATGCAACTTATTAACACAACATATTCCCCACGGACCATCACCTGGGGGATTTCGCGTCGCAACTGGACATTCTTTCGGTTCAGACTCTTGACGTGCACAACGGGCAGAGAAATTCCCAACTGGCGAAGACGTGAAGTGCATTCTTCTGTTGCGGGATTCTCATTAATTATCTTTTGTTCCCCATATTTATACTTCCGACGCTGCCAAATCTCAACGGCGTTCTTTAGCAACAGATTCCATTGCTTGTCATAGGCCACAAGCTCACCCTCAATGCTACCACCAATGCCATGCTGTTTTCGCAAGTAAACCCGTACCCGCGTTTGTTGAACCTGCTCCGGGGCTGGCAAATATTTCTGTAAAAACGCCAAAGGACCTTCCGCACTGGCCATGTGAGTATAAAGATTGCGCTTGTGTTTTGTTTTAGAGATTCCTGCAATTGCCATCTGATGCGGCTCGAATCGCCGTGTACTCACAGGCTGATCAAATGACGACGATGTGGGAAGTTCCTTGCTCTTTGTCGCCGTCGTAGATGCTGCATAATTTTGTTGCTGTCTTTTGTTTAGTTGCCAAACACCAACTTTAAGCAACGCACTTTCAAACGAAGCTATATTTTGATAAAGCACTTTTGGTGTCTTTTCCGTAACTTTGTAGTCTGCGGCATACAAAGCACGCAATGGATTGAAGCGCTCACTACCCACATCTAATTCCTCCGTCGTTTTATTTTCATCCTTTTTGTCCGTGTCGCTCATGGCTCTTGTATTTAGTTTTAACAATTGTGATCACATTTTCAAATTAATATATCGATATGTTATCGTGGGTGCCTTGCATAAGTGGCATTCCTTGTTTTGAAAGCTTTCATTAAATCAGATTGATTTCAAGGCTGTGTTTGTTTACATTATTGAAAATGAAGATAAATATTCAAAAATGCAATTCAATAATGTGCATTAACCGTTACAATCACTATGGCTTAAATAAATTTAGCTTTTGTGTATGTGACTCTTGGAAGCATGTCCATCTTTATGTAAACAGAACCTGTTTTACACTGAAGTGAGGCAAATACAATTACTGGTTGTTATACATACACAGGCATGTAAATATAATAAAAGCCTATCACCACCTTTCGCTGAGCTTTTGATAGCTTTTTGTTAAAGAAATCAACAAGTGAAGCCGACATCTTAATATTAATCATGTGAGTACAAATAAACATATACATATATTAATAAATACAAAAAAGTATCAACAGTTATTTCACAATCAGTAAACACGATGAGCAGCAACTTGGGGACCAGCTTTGGAGTATCCAACAAAGTGTTAATCGGAGTTGGCGCTAGCTTAGTGGCCGTGGGAGGTGCAGGTTATTTGGTATACCGCCATCTGCACCGTGACTTGATGCCCCAAAAATGGCGTCGTGTTGGCACATTGCAACAGATTAATATATTTCCAGTCAAATCTTGCGCTCCACTAGTTATTACGGATATGGATGAGTATGATTGTGATGTGTTAGGAGTAGGCATGGGAATCATACGCGATCGGAAATTTATGGTGATCAACGATAACAATGAAATGATTACAGCCAGAGGTTATCCTCATATGGTTCAAATTCATCCAAAGCAAATGCCTTATGGCCTGTTATTCAGCGCACCTGGAATGCCCGATTTGAAACTAGACTTCCAACACTTGGAGGCACCTGGAAAAGACGTTCGCACCGCAGTGTGGGGTGTTAGCTTGGATGCTATGTTGTGTGGCACTCGGTTTGACAAATGGTTCTCAGAGTTCATTTTGAAGAAGGATTCGGGCTTGAAGCTTGTGTATTATCCGTACCCAGTTCCAGTGCGTGCAACTAATCCCCGACTTAAGGATCAGCCATACATAAGGCAGCACGATTCGGTAAGAGTTTTTTTTTTGAAAATTTTAAAAGTGTAAAGTGTGCCTGGAAAATGTATGCCCGCAGGTGTAAAATAGTAGCCGATGACTTTTATTGCATTTAAAAATTTCGAAAAATGGGTAATATTTTATTCGAAATAGTTGATTTTACTTCCAGCATTAACCTATATGGTTAATAGGATTATAGCAATAGATCTTTTATGAAATGAGAATTACATATGTCAATGAATATCTTGCAATCATAAACAAATGTACATATGTGTATGTATATATGTAATATACATTTCATTCACTTGAAGAGCGTTATCAAAGTCATTTCGAAAAAAATGCATTTAAAGTTTTCAGTTCTGTATCACCTTGTATGTAAAATCAAGAAGATTTCTCTACTCTCACATGAATATAAAAATTTTACGCAACATATATTAGCATATAGCGAATATGTATACATTATCATCCCTAACTCAGCGTGATTTTGAGCTATGACGGTCTTCAATTAAGTGGGTGATATGCATGTACATGTGTTTATTTGGAGAAATTGTTTTACACTAAAGTGGGGCGAATGAATTCATATATACATGCATACATGTAGTAACTACATGTGCATATGTATAATCGCCGATTTTCTTATCATCTTTCTTAGAGCTTTTGTGAGCTTTTACTTAAAGTAACAAGTGATAATACGTCTTAATTTTGATAAGTGATCAAGTGGCTATATGTAAACATACATGAAAACTTATTTAATAATTGAAAAGTGCATAAAAAGTTTCTCTACACTCAGTAAACAATCACGATGGGCAGCAGTCTGAGTACCAGCTTTGGAGAATCCAATAAAGTGTGAATAGGAGTTGGCGTTAGCTTAGTCGCCATGGGAGGCGCAGGGTATTTGGTATACCGCCATCTGCACCGTGACTTGATGCCCGTAAAATGGCGACGAGTTGGCACATTAGAAGAGATTTACGTATTTCCCGTCAAGTCTTGTGCTCCTCTCGCAATTACGGATATGGATGAGTATGATTGTGATTTGTTGGGAATTGGCATGGGAATCGTGCGCGATCGTAAATTCATGTTGGTTAACAGTAACAATGAAATGGTTACGGCTAGAGGTTATCCACATATGGTTAAGATTAAACCAATACAAATGCCCTATGGACTATTGTTTAGCGCACCTGGCATGCCCGATTTGGAGCTAGACTTTAAGCATTTGGAGACACCTGGAAAAGACGTTCGCACCGCAGTATGGGGTGTTAGCTTGGATGTTATGTTGTGCGGTCCCCGGTTTGACAAATGGTTCTCAGAGTTTATTCTGAAGAAGGATTCGGGCTTGAAGCTTGTGTATTATCCTTACCCAAAACCAGTGCGTGCAACTCTTCCTGAACGTAAGGCTATGCCGTATATAAGGCAGCATGATTCGGTAAGAAGAGTTTCAAAAACTAAACAATGAAAACAGCTGGTTGATAAATGGTCATTGTTTTATTGAAGAAATTATTCCCTTGTGGTTTTTAGTTCATGTCTTTAACATACAATTTAAAATATGGAAACTGGGTAATACTGTTTTTTTTTAAATGCTTGGTTTTGCAATGTTAAATTTAAGTCTCGATAACTTTTTCGTCGTACCTTGAACAGAACATCCTATTAAACACGCAGACTGTGCAGTGTTCATCCAGACAATATTGTTAATTATCAACAGAAAGGCGAGACGTTATCTATGTATATTTATAAATGGTCTTAGTTAAGTTCAGATTATCCCTATTATTCCGTTATAGAATAAGCTAAATTAAGATGCGATCAGAATAAATGTAGTAATGTATTTTTTAGGGAACCTTTAACGATGCAACGAGCTATATGCTAATGAATCTATCATCAGTTGCTGATCTAAATACTCGACTGAAGCAACCGGTTGACCCGCTGCAATTCCGTGGAAACTTTCACCTGAAAATGGATGTCGACGAACCCTATGCCGAAGATAACTGGCAGTGGATACGCATCGGCGATGAAGCCGTTTTTCGCATTGTAGCTCCTTGTACTCGTTGTATTTTACCAAACATAAACGTCAACACTGCAGAACGCAACGTTGATGGGGAACCCTTAAAAACTCTACGCAGGTATGTGGTCATCACCCTGAGGAGAAGGACATCTCTTGATAACTAATTATTTTATACTCTTTATCAATTCAGCTATCGTTTGTTTGACTACGCATCGCCGGCGCTAGGAATTCATTTAGGACTTCGACGACCAGGAAATGTCAAGGCCAACGATGTTATTTATGTGGAAGATAAATAAATGATTGCGAATCAGTGGATTTATGTAGAAATATAATTGTATACATTCATCTTTATTACATATAACAGAGATTATGATAGTACGAAAGCTTAATATGTATGTAAATAAACATGGGTATGAGCTATAACAATATAATTTGCAAATGTTTTGTCTTAATTAATGCATGATTGCCATGCTAGGCCACCACAGGCCATGCTAACAATTACATATATTATAAATATAATCACTAGGCCAACAACAATATAGACTCGAATGTTCTTCCAAAACATTTGTCGCGCTAGATTTCGTGTACCTTTGCGGAATGCTACCGACTATGGGGGAAAAAGATACTGTTACAATTACTGGTTATAAGTGTAGCACTGAATACTTACATTATTGCTCAAGTTCTCAGTTTTATTGACCAGAAGCTCCAATTTCTCGCCCCGATCTCGTAAACTATCTGTAATTAAATATTGGTTGGATGGTAAAACTGGTTTATGAGTAGAATAAGTTGTCTTACCAATATTTTTAATCATAATATCTTTAAGTTCGTCAATTTGACCGTGTACACGGGATATGGTATCAACTTCTCGTGATTGACTGAAGTATACCATTTGTTGGGATAAAATTTTCGAGAACTCCGTGTTCATGGCATAGGCAATTGCTGTGGCCACCTGTAGTCCATAGGTCTGTATAAATTTCTGTTTAACGTCCGCCAGAAAAAGAAAGGCGCGAGAGCGTTCAAATTCCTAAACATTGCAAGTAAAAAAATTTTTATTTAAATGTATGTCAGCTATAGGATATACATATAGTTATCCGCTCCGGCCGGTTTCGACATATGTGCTACGAGTTCATTGAAATTCAAAACTGAAAGACTACAGACAGGCAGACGGATATTGACTCAGTTTGTCGTCCTGATCAAAAGTATATATACTTTATGTGGTCTGACACGCATAATTCAAAGCGTTACACATTTAGTGATAAAAAAAATACCCTCTGCAAGGGTATTATGAAAGGGACTTTGATTATGGTCATGAAATAATAACAATTCAACTTACATTGTCGGTTATGCACATGTAAATCAATCTATTTTCGCACGTATAGTGTATCAAATAGTCGCCGTGTGTGTAGGTCATCTTGTGGTTGTGTATGCCAATTCTGCCCATAATTTGCTCAGTCACTTCTGCAAAATTTCCAACACATTCGGCAAACTTAGCGAGCACCGTTGTGCCGCGAGCTATAACGCTATATAATATTGGCATTATTATGTGGGTATCGATGTACGCAGAGCTCAAGTTTTTACAGCCGGAAAGGCGTGATGACTAACTTGACTTCAGATTTGTTTCTTTGCTTTTATCAGCACAACAAAAACAACAACGCCTCAGAATGTCGTTGAATTCCTCAGCTACACATATAAGAGAAGTGATTGTTAATTATTTACACAATGTATTTCGTTCATACGTTTTTAATTAAATTTTGTAACTTACCCAAATAATTGTGGCGTATTATTTATATAAATGAAGCCTGAAACACTGTTAATCCAATTTTTAATGCGATAAATATACGTCATGCGTATGCAACTTAGCAGTCACGAATCAATAAATTAGCTCATAATTATCTAATTATTTTGTAAACCACCTTTGCATATTGCGTTGGGTATTATTACAGTTTTTTCTTAGCTCATTTGGCAAACTCCGAGACAAAGATCTTTGTATTTTTGTGTAAAATGCACTTGCACTTCAGTAGGGTTGTTAAACAAATTATTTATGTGTCGAAATATCGATACATCGATAGATTTATTTGTGGTGTATTAATGGGATTCCGGAAAGAGTTTTGTAGTGAATTTTCACTAGCTGGGATTTTTCGGTTGCGTGAGAGCTCACGTTTGGTGTTTTAACACCTTTATGCAATAGGTGACGTTTTATGTTGAAAATTGAGGGACCGTTAAATTTAAAATATTGCCTTGACCGTTCAATTTGAATTTGTACTATGCGGTTTATTTTGGGTGGGTGCATGTATGCGTGTGTGTTGTGCGTTTGAACTTGCAAGCGGCAAAAAACCTAAAAACCGAAAATGAGCGCAAAAATAGCAGGCGCACAGAAATCAACAGCAGGTGGAAATGTCCCTTTGGGACGCCCAGCCAGAGTGCTGCTAGAGAGCCATCTTACAGTGTACGGCGCCTGCCATACCTAGAGGTTGGACCAACAGCTCACTTAGCGAGTGCACGTCTCGCGTCTGTTGTGAGTCATGAGCTTGGCAAAAATTAACCGAAATCAGCGAAAACCAGGCTGCTTAGAGATCAGTGCATGAAATCCTCTCCGAAGCTCACGTCATAATTCCATGTACTATTCATAACTGCTACAGGTACCGTACACTGTAATGCCTGTATGCGTAACGAAGGGCTCTCTAAGCAGCGCTCTATGTGGATCTACCAACTAGCCAAAGTGCTGCTAGAGAGCCATCTCCAGTGCGCGGCGCCTGCCATACCTAAGGGGACCAACAGCTCTCTAGCAGCACTCTCGCTCTGTGGATCATAGCTGTTCCAATCAGCGACCACTGCTTAGAGAAGTGCTGATCCTCTCCGAAGCTCACTCTGGCCATGCACACATACATACAAATGCGTGCTGAAATTCCATGCAATAATTTGCAAAAATTGGTCTACAAACTAAAAATACGCTGCTCCCCGCCACTGCCAATAATAAAACGCATTATAATTTCAAAATATCAGTATTCTTTATTCTTAAAATCCTATCCTTATGGAGTAACATTGGATCTATGCTACTTTCACAAAAATAAATTTACGTCTATTAATAACAGTGTAATATAAAAATAAAAATAATATAGTAGTCATGTTGCTTATGACTTGCTTTCGACAATTTTCCAAGCTTGGTCGAAGACTCCAAAACCTGTAAAGTAAATATAAATTGATAAATATATATTGATACAGCCCAGTTCCAAATAAAATTGATTATGAGACTCTAACATAAAATTAAGATTTTATTTTGAATTATTATAATTTCTTTTTTTAATCAAAGACTAAAATTAACTTGTACAATATTAATATGTTATACCTTTTTTGCAGCTTCTTTGGCACGTTCCTTCTGGAGCATAGCGTCTGTTTACAATTGGCCGAGCTCAGGCCCAATCTGAAGTCAACATTCGCCTCGTTGAGGAGTCTCAGGAATAAGCTTATCCGCTGCAGGCGTTGTCTGATTACCAAGTTGATCACTCTTGGATCAATGGAAGAATGTACCTAACTGTAAGTACAACATTGATTTAAATGATCATAACTGATATATAAAATATACAAAATTTGATTAAATAAATTTACTTTTTCTTGCAGTACTGCTCGAGGAATATCGGAATCTCTTCTACGATGTAGGACTTAGCGAACTGACGTCATTTTGGCCGCCAATCAAAGTTGCCACAACGGAAGAATAAATTATAATTTTCTAGGCAAATAGTTATATGTATAATAATAATTTTTATATTCGTATAATTATATAACTATATAACTATATAACTATATTTAACTTTATATTAAAATAATAATTTTAAATTGTAAATTAAGATTCAAGTTAGTACAGATAATATTACTGCTTAAGAATAGCATTTTTAGAGTAAAAGAAACATAAATTTGGAATTATAATTAGACCATACTATATAGCTACTATACTATCTTAAAATTATTTAATTAAACTGTTAATTTAGCTTAAAGTTAGCATACATCCAATGTTAGTACCTAAGGATAGGATTTTAAGAATAAAAGAAAATTAAATTCTAAAATTAAACGTGTTTTTTTCATTAATTGGCTTTTATTTGCAATTTAAACTGCAACGGAATTTACAGCGGTCGAATTTTTCTGATCCAACGAAAAATAGCACTTTTTCTAGATGGAGTACCAGGCGAACAGAATCAGCAGCAAGCGTAAGTAAATTTTGCAGCACGCATTTGTTTGTATGCATGTGTGCGCTTGCAGTGGGCGGCTATGATCCGCCACCCACGCATACAGAGAACGGCGCCTGCAGTGCTTAGAGAGGACCAAAAACGGCTCTCTAAGCATTGAACGCCGCCTGCAGTGCTTAGAGAGGACCAACAACGGCTCTCTAAGCATTGAACGCCGCCTGCAGTGCTTAGAGAGGACCAACAACGGCTCTCTAAGCATTGAACGCCGCCTGCAGTGCTTAGAGAGGATCAACAACGGCTCTCTAAGCATTGAACGTTTTGACGTCACGCCAAGTGAAACTTCCACCTGCTGCTGATTTCTGTTCGCCTGGTATTTCTGCGCTCATTTTCGGTTTTTAGGTTTTTTTTGCCGCTTCAAGATCAAACGCACACACCTACTTTCAAGCTCACTGGAAACTTGCCCTAAAAAAAAAGCTAAAATTGTTCAAATTTCCAAGTGAAATACCAGGCGAACAGAAACTGCAAGTAGGTCGCCACAGTAAAAATTTTAGTTTTGCCATGACGTCACACTTGTTTGGAGTGACGTCACTAAAATGGACCTTTTTTGAGTCCGGATTTAAGTGACGTCACCCAAAGGGTAGCTTGATTGAACTGACGTCACTAAAATGGACCTTTTTTGGGGCGACCTTGATTTAAGTGACGTCATGGCCAAATACAATTTTTACTGTGGCGACCTACTTTCAGTTTCTGTTCGCCTGGTATTTCACTTGGAAATTTGAACAATTTTAGCTTTTTTTTTTAGGGCAAGTTGCCAGTGCGCTTCAAAGTTGTTCGCATGGTAATTGTGTGCGTATTTCTTGATTCTCCAGCCTAGTTTCCATATTCTTCCTGACTCTAATTTCGTTAACCAACCAATGAAAAAACACGTTTTAATTTCAAAATTTCAGTTTCTTTTATTCTTAAAATCCTATCCTTACGAATAACATTGAAATTAAGTTAAAGTCTAGTTAATATCTCTTAATTTAATACATACATTTCTTTTAGCTTAATGTAACAAAAAATGTATTACAATTTAAACATTTTTCTTAATTATACGTATATAATAATTATTATTATACATAAAACTATTTGCTTAGAAAATTACAATTTATTCTTCCAGTTGTTGCAACTTTGGTTGGCAGCCAAACATAACATCAGTTCGCTAAGTCCTACATCGTACAATAGATTCCGATATTCCTCTGCAGCAAAACTGCAAAGAATAAAGTGAATTTATTTTATCAAATTATATTTTATGTAGTTTCAGATATGATAATTTAAATCAACGTTGTACTAACAGTTATGTACATTCTTCAATTGATCCAAAGGTGATTAACTTGGTAATCAGACCACGCTTGCAGAGGAGAACCTTATCCTTGAGACTCCTCAACGAGGCGGATGTTGACTTCAGCTATCCTCCAGCAGGAACGTATCAAAGTAGCTGAAAAGAAAGGTAGTACTATCAAAGATTAATATTCGGCAAGTAAATTTTATTCTTTGATTAAAAAAAGATATTATAATAATTCGAAATGAAATCTTAATTTTATGTTAGATTCTCATAATCAATTTTATTTGGAACTGGGCTATATCGATATATATTTATCAATTTATATTTACTTTAGAGGTTTTGGAGTCTACGACCACGCTTGGAAAATTGTCAAAAACAAGTCATAAGCAAGAGGTCTACTATAATTTTTTATTTTATGTTACACTGTTATTAATAAACAGTCAATTTAGCTTTTTAAATTATATTTTATAAATGAGAAATGATAATATAAATTTATTTTGTAATTACTGTTACTGTAACGTGACTGTTATTGGACAAGTTAAGTTTTATTCTTTGATTAAAAACAAACAATTTTGATAATTCAAAATGAAATTTTAATTTTAAATAATATTTATATAATCAATTTTATTTTGAACTTGGCTTTATCAATATATATTTATCAATTTATATTTACTTTACAGGTTTTGGAGTCTACGACCACGCTTGGAAAATTGTCGACAACAAGACATAAGCAACATGACTACTATATTATTTTTTATTTTATGTTACACTGTTATTAATAGAATGCAAATTTAGCTTTGTAAAATTAGCATAGATCCAATGTTACTCCATAAGGATAGGATTTTAAGAATAAAGTATACAGATATTTTGAAATTATAATGCGTTTTATTATTGGCAGTGGCTGGGAGCAGCGTATTTTTAGTTTGTAGACCAATTTTTGCAAATTATGGCATGGAATTTCACATACATACAAACAAAGACTTACTGCGGTCTTATTTTTCTGGCCCAAAGAGCCCAAGACTACGAGTCGAACTGAATCAGTAGCAAGCATACATTAATAAATATAGCAGCACGCATTTGTATGTATGTGCGCATGGCCAGAGTGAGCTTCGGAGAGGATGAGCAGTGATCGCTGATTGGAACAGCTATGATTCACAGAGCGAGAGTGCTGCTAAGAGAGCCGTCATATTATATGACTCATATAGTATACGGCGCCTGCCATACCTAGAAAGGACCAACAGCTCTCTAAGCAGTGGACGGTGATCCACATAGAGCGCTGCTTAGAGAGCCGTCAGTCACTCATACATGTATGTACGCATGTACGGCGCCTGCCATGCCTAGAGAGGACCAACAGCTCTCTAAGCAGTGCACGGTGATCCACATAGAGCGCTGCTTAGAGAGCCCTCCGTTACGCATACAGGCGTACACTGTACGGTACCTGCAGCAGTTACGAATTGTAATGGAATTATGACGTAACCTAAAAGGGAAATTTCCACCTGCTGTTGATTTCTGTGCGCCTGGTATTTCTGCGGTCATTTTCGGTTTTTAGGTTTTTTTGCCGCTTGCAAGTTCAAACGCACAACACACACGCATACATGCACCCACCCACAATCGTCGATTGAATTGCAATGCAGTAGGGGCAATACGAATTATTTTGTCGAAGTATTTATAACGCTTATTAATTTTAAAATTACATCAATAATATTCATGTACATAAGAAACTTTTTATTTCAGCCCAGAAGGGCAAATGACGATATGTAAATAAAAAAACGAATTATAATATTAAACAAAATTAAAGTTTAACTTTGCGCGCCACCTATTTTATTTGTTTTGGTTTTGCGTTCTAGTGATAGCACTTTCTCGATTTCCACAATCCCATTATTGTGAATGGCTAGCTTATCGAACTTTTTTTTCGCGAGCTCAGCAAAATTATGGCAATATCAGCAACACCATCTGCTGATCGATGTCTTGATACCAAACAATCTGTTTTGAAAATGCTAGGCGAATACTTTGGTAAGTGCCTGATAAAACCATTAAAAGCTTACTGCAGTATTAGTAACTAATGCATATTTACTATCTAATTTTCAACATGCTTGATGTACACACATATGTAAACAGACCACTGTATTCGCATTTCCGTCGTGGTCTTTTGCGCAGATTTCATACAGCGTTTGGTTTATGTATCAATCGAATGCATCTGCTACGGAAAGTACTACTTACCGGAGGATCGTCTAAGCACAATTATCAAGCGTGCTTGCTCATACCATATCAAAACAATATGTATGGTAACTGCTCTGATGTTATTGGGATTTGCTCGATTTGCCAGCACCGGCAATTTAAAGAATTTGTTGCCAAACCATGTCTACCTTGCCTACATGCCACTATATTGGATCTTCAACTATGCCCAGCTGGGTTATAGTCCACTGGGCTATGCTCATTGGATACGTGATCGACATGGCTTAGATTATGCAGCTGGAATGGCCTCTAATTATTTCCATGGATATTTAAAGCTTGCGTTGCCTGAACGCAATGACGATGGATTAAAGAAACGGATGCAAATATATGAAGACACTCATAACATAAGTTTTGGAATAGATCGTTTGATCATTCTGGTTCCAGATAATATGTTTGTAAATGGTATTATTGAGAGCAAATTATTAGAAAAGGCGGAAGTGAGTCATTGCGATAGTTTGTTTTTCAGTAGAATTATTAATGCATTCTTTTTTCAGCCTTTGGAGACAAAATTAATCAACCGTGCTGGTGTAAATCGACCTTTCAAGCATGCGGTTTATAGACTGAAACAACAAATAAATGGTACAACTTACTACTTCGCAATGGAAGGCGCCACACCAATGTTGTCGTTCTTTGAGGCTATGAACTTTCAATCGTCTGCTTCATGGCAAATGCAGGAAATGAAACGAGAAATTTGGCTAAAGTTTTATAAGCATTTAAAGGAGTTGTTGAATAGCTGGCCGGAAACTCGACATGAAGTGGAGTTGATTGTCTACAATTGTGTGAGTATTAAATTATTAGTGGATATATAATTATTATCTTTCTTTTTAGCGTACAATTCAAATGGAGATCTTGTAGACGTCGGCGAGATTCTTCTCGCACATGTTCAAGAACGCTTAGGTCATAGGAAACACTTGAATTAATTGTAATTTGTTAAAGATATTGTACTTGACGACTTGAATTAAGTAAACTAAGACTTGTTTTTGGCATTGTCATAACATCACTGAAATGTATAAACATTATCTTCAGAACTCCTTTTGACATCTTAATTTTCCAATTGTTGATTCGAAATACTTGCAATAATTATAATTTATTAAGGATTATTGTACTTGACTAAGTGTCGAAATCTAAGACTTGTTTTTAGCATAATTTAATGCATAAAGATTATCTTAAGAACTTATATTGACTTCTTCATTTTGCAATTGTTTCAGTTTAGCTTCGGCTAATGAAAGCATTCGAGACTTCCACTTTTCGTAATCTTCGATCTCTGGTTTTTGGATCTTCTGTTTCATCTCGCTGACGTTTTTATCCTTGTGAACCTCAACTTGTTCATTTAATCGGGGTGCAACTTTAATTTCTTTGTGATGTTTTTCAATCATGCGCTCCCATTGATGTTCGAGCTGTTGCCATTGCGAAGGACGCAGATTACTAAATGGCATTATCTTTGTTTTGGACACTTTCTTTTTTAGCAATCGACATGCGTGAAATACAGCCATTGCAGCGTATTGTGGATGATCTGCATCAGGACTCTCACCGGCAAGAGCTTTGAACAAAGTTAAGAGTTCCTCAGCCTTTCGCGCCACCTCGTTCAGACTAAGTTGTATACAAATATCATTGACGCTTGGTATCTTGTTAAGATCTAGCAATTTCTCGAACATGCGCTTGTTGTTGACATAATGGCTTTTCCGTAATCCTGATAGTTTAAGCGCTTGTTCCTTGTCAAATCCAATATCCAAGAGCGAGGATGCGAGATCCACGCACAACACAATTTTACCATATTCATTTATTTGTAGCGGAACATTCGTAGAACGCAGCTCCAATAATCTTATCAGTTCTGTTGCTTTCCTAGAATGAATTATATTTAGTAAAACTCTATATAGACGCATTTGATAGTTTCAACTACATACTCCAACACATTGGGCTCATCACTGAGGCCCATTTTCGAAATTAATTGCGCGATTAATGTAGTCATCTCTTCCAACTATTTTAATTGTTTACTTTTTTTGGCGCGAATGGAACAGATGTACAAATAGAGCTGCCATACTTTGATGAAACAGAGCTGTCCATACTAAGTGGAAAATTAAAATGTGGCAACCATATAACATTACCGGGTATAATTTTATACGAAACTAAAAATTGTTTAATAAAAATATGATAACATGTATGTGCCTGAAGGAAGCCCTTCAGGAATCGAAGCTGTTGAAACAAATTCTCTTGCTGGGCCTAATTTTCCAAAACATCTTTTGAGTATAGTTAATGGTTTTTTTATTTCAATTTCAAAAGCAAAATATTCGGCCAAACCCTCTTTTATCAGTATTTTTATAATTTAGCGAAATAAAATGTTTAGCAGATTTTGAATCAGGCGTACACATTTAAAATTGTAAGTTTACATTTCGTTTTCGCTGTCATCTGCGTTTTTAGCGGCTTCTCCAGCTTCAACGGCCACTCGAGTCCAAGATTCGGGGTTAATGAGATGAATACCGTTTGTTTCCCTGCCAACGATACCCATTTCGTAGCGGAAATCTTTATCTTTAAGCTCATCATGCACCTGATAAATGCTGAAAACAAAGCAGAAGCAATTTTTGGAATAATCAAGCATTAAACTAGATAATGTTGGATAATATATCATACATTTTTCCTCCACTGCGCACCAGCTCATCGGTGTTCATTTCGGCAAACTTGAACTTTTCCATCTCTGTCTTAGCTTGTTGCTTGGCCTTTCCACTGGCGCAGGCATAATAGCCAAAAGATGTACCGGAAGGCTCAATTTTGTACAGTTGTGGGCCAGCGGCTTCATCCCATGAGGCGAATATAACAGAGAGTCCAAATGGACGCACAGCACTGTAAAGTGTGTAGGCGTGGATGTAGCCGGCAACGCGATCGCATAAATTCTTTAAAGGAATGGTCCGCTCAAACTGTTGACGGAAATTGGCTGCTTCCTGCCGGGCAATATCGGCCACAAAGTTACCATCGGCCATGAGTCCAGCTATGGCCATGCCAATATTTTTCTCAATTGTAAAAATGCGACTGGCTGCGTCCGGCTCATAGAGTTGATCCGTTATAATCTTCTCAACAGCTAGAACAACGCAGTCCTTGCCTCTAATTCCAACCACTGTGCCGCTTTTCTCTACAGCTTTGGAGGCGTAGTCAATCTGAAAGACGCGGCCGTCCGGCGAGAATTGCGAAGCGGACAAATCGTACTGCAAAATGCTCGGTTGCATTAGTTTACTGTCTTTTATTACATATGCTATTTAAACTTACACCAGTGCCAATTGTACTCATTGTTATATTTGAATTAGCTCTGTTATTATAAAGTATAAACCAAACTTGACAAATTTACGGACGATGATTTGACTGCTTTTGATTTTGACATCTGCAATTCATGTAAGAGAGTTGCCAGATTTTGCAATCTAAACAAGTGTTGGATAATTCCTCGGGTCGGTGAAACTGTTGGAAACCAAGGCCAACACATTTTAAAACGGTAACGCCATCTGTTGTTGGCTAGCGCCGCCTTCTTCATGCTGGTTACTTTTAGAACTAAATGAACACGCGGTACTTCTATTAATTTTGTAAACAAAAATAAATATGTTAGCAAAAGTAGCGGAAAAAGGCAAGTTAAATACAATAAATTTCAGTTACTAGTTAATTTATGATAACTCAATGATTTTTAGTTATGCCGCTGAAGCTCGCTATACGAACTTTTATGCGGGAAATGACATCGCATGGAGTGACAATGGAGAGCATTTCTATTGTCTTAACGGAGATGTTGTAAATCAGGTGGATGTCCAAACATCTCAAATTGTGTGCAGTTTTGGAGTAAATGTAACCGACAATGATTCAGGGAGTAAAAAGAAATCACAGGGACTGGACGATGTGGAGACTGAGGAGGATAACATTTATTGCTTTGCAATTTCACGTGAACATTTGGTTACTGCCCATGGAAGTGGGTTACTCCGCTTGTGGGAGCTGAGCAGCCAAAAGTTGGTTAAGCTTTGGAAGGCGCAGCACAAAGGACCCGTTGTCCAAATTGAATTCAGCACATGCGGAAATATAATCTGCACTAGTGGGGGTGCTGATGCAACGCTTAGATTATGGGATTTTAGGAACAACAGCTGTTTATGTGCTCTGAAAGATTTCCCAGGCCCAGCAGCTTTGCTCCGCTTCCATCCCAGTCCATTAAAGAGGGAAATATTTGCCGTCGGCTCGGACAATACGATTTACTGTTGGAACTACGACACCAAGACACTGCTGCATAAGATGCGAGGTCACATTTCACAAGTCACAGGACTAAGTTTCCAGAGCACAGCCGATGATTGCAAACAATTAGTGACAGTGAGTCGTGATAAGGTGTTAATCGTTTGGGAGTTGGAAATGGAGTTGAGTAAATGGAATCAGCTTAAAGTTATACCATTGTATGAAGAACTGGAAGGAGTAGCCCACTTGGCAGGTGGGGCACAATTACTAGTCGCCTGTAGAAATGGGAAACTGCTACAGATGGATACAGCAGCATGGAAAATGAGAGATCTGTTAACTCAAACAGATTTCGAGATAAGTCGATTATTATACTGTTGCGAGAAGCAGCAACTGGGACTTGTTACCACAGAACAAAACATCCTGATGTATAATGTGACCGCCGATTCTAAAGGGACAGAGGTGGAACTTGTTAAGCAGCTTGTGGGCAACAATGATGAAATTTTGGACATGTGCTTTCTCGGTGACAACGATCGCTACTTGGCAGTGGCAACAAACAGTAAACACTTTAAGCTGTACGACACGGAACAGAATATGAACTGCAAACTAATTGCTGGACACACGGACACTGTCATGTCTTTGGCAGCGTCGCACAGTCTGCTCATCTCTGTAGGCAAGGATTGTAGCATACATCTGTGGAAGCTATCGCACAAGGATACATGCCACCTGCAACCGCTGACCCAGCAAAGTAATTGTCACACCTCCACCATTGGATCCGTGGCCTTTACACATAATGGGGCCACAGGCTTTGCATCTGCCTGTCAAGATGGTAGCATGAAGGTGTGGCAACTGTCGCGTGATAAGCGTGAGGAGAACTCCTATTCCTTTGCTCTACGGTATTCAGCCTTGTCCCATGATAAAGAGGTTAACTGTGTCACGTATGCACTTAACAACAAAATATTGGCCACAGCTTCGCAGGACAAGACCGCAAAGATCTGGGCAGCAGAAACAAACAACATGCTGGGAGTCTTAAGAGGTCACACTCGAGGTGTCTGGTGTGTGCGTTTCTCACCCGTTGACCAAATTGTCTTAACCTCCTCATCGGACTGTAGTCTGCGGATTTGGTCCATTGCGAACTTCAGTTGTCTAAAGCGCTTAGAACAAGAGTGCACCATACTTCGAGCCGAGTTTATCGATCATGGCAAATTCATATTATCTGCTGCCTCAGATGGTTTGCTAAAACTATGGAACATCAAGACTAACATTTCCGTTCAATCAATAGATGAGCACACCGATCGTGTCTGGTCCTTGGCCGTGTCCACCGGTAGCAGCCGCTTTTTCTACACTGGAGGTGCTGATTCCAAGTTAATTCGCTTTGGCGATGTCACCGAAACAGTGCGTAATGAACTCCTTGATCAGCGACAGGAGTTGTTGCAGCAAGAGCAGACACTGCAATCGCTTCTTCACGCACAGGAGCAGCTTGAAAAGGCCTTTATTCTTGCCCTTACATTGGACAAACCCAAGGCCACCTATGACATTATTTGCCATTTTGTGCGAAAGCGTGATTCCAAAGCCATGCGTCAACTTGTGGATGAATTAAATATAGATCAGCGACTGGACTTGCTAAAGCACGTGAAGGCATGGGGCACCAACTCCCGTCAATCACAGATTGCCAATCTGGTATTGAAACATCTGCTGGGAGATGCGTTACTAAACAATCCACAAAAGTTCTACAACAGTGGCAATCTTGTCGAGGTGTTAACTCCTTATGTGCAGCGACATTTTAAACGGGTCTCCGAATTAAACAAAGATCTGGCCTTTATGGAGTTTATTGTAAAATGCATGTAAGAAACTTCCAAAACTGTATAAATAGAACTTTAAAGTAATACTGTTAACCGTTCAAATACATTTTTTAACTAAGTGTGTTTCATTATGCACTTTTTTTTGTAAAGGTAGAAGGAAAAAGAAAGCTTATTATTCGCTGGATTACATATGGGTTATTTCAGAGATGAAGATATTTATTTACCTTCCAGTTAAGAAGTCAATCTTACGACATAATCTAAGACAATTTGATTCCTTAAAAGTACCAACAATTTATTCAATGATCATTATTAGATCATCACCATCTAACTTCATGCCTTTCGTAATTTCGACTTTCTTGACAACTCCAGATACTGGCGACTGAACAAGCATTTCCATTTTCATTGCTGACAACACGACGAGGGGTTGACCCTTAACAACTTTGTCGCCTTCTTGAACTCGAATGTCGATGACATCGCCAGGCATTGGAGCACCCACTTCTCCTGGCACCGACTTGTTGACTTTGGGATGCACATGAATTTCCTTAAGAAAACAATGTATACAAAGTACATAAGTAAAGTTGTATATCTGGCTAAACTACAGATAATTACCTTCATTGCTTCCTTATCTGGTATGTAAACCGAATTGAGTTGTCCATTCAATTCAAAGAAGACCTCCCGATTTCCATTTGGCTTGAGATCTGCAGCCGTGGCCAATGCCACAATGCTCAATGTCTTGCCACGTTCCAGAGTAACATCGAATTCTTCGCCCACCTTGGGACCGGTAAGGAATATCCGAGTGTCCAGCTTGTCGACAGGACCATACTTTGCACGGAAATGTAAGAATTCGTTGGTTACTTGTGGATATAGTGCAGCCGATACCACATCTCGTTCAGTGATGTTGGCATGATTCTTGCAAAGTTCAGCCTTTAGTTTATCAAAGTCCACCGATTCCAGTTTGGCACCTGGTCGACCTTCAATTCGTTTCATATCCTTAAGAACATGTGAACGCAATGGCTCTGGAAATCCGCCATATGGTATTCCAATATACCCTTGGAGATACTCGACTACCGACTTGGGAAAGGATAACTTCTCAGCCTTTTTTAGGACCTGATCGGCACTAAGCTTATTTTGAACCATGAACTGAGCCAAGTCACCGACAACCTTAGACGATGGCGTCACCTTAATAATGTCACCTAAGATGAAGTTGGCTTCCTGGTAAGCCTTCTTAACTTCCTCGAACACGTCGCCTAAGCCTAGTGAGAACGCCTGGAACTGAAGATTTGTATACTGCCCTCCAGGTATTTCATTCATGTAGACATCCGCATTGCCAGAACGCATCGTGGTGGTACACTCGAAGGGTCCGTATAGAGTTCGGGTTTGCTCCCAATATGCCGAGTAAGCGAAAACGTCCCTCAATTTGAGTTGAGTGTCCAAAGGTGTACCCTGCAACGAAGCAACTACAGCTCCCATACTGGGTTGCGAAGTCATTCCAGACATAGAATCCACAGCAACGTCGACAACATCTGCTCCGGCATGAGCAGCAGCCAACATAGAGGCCACTCCCACTCCAGAAGTGTCATGAGTATGCACATGAATCGGCACGTCCGGATGCTTGTCTCGGATGGCGGTGATCAGCAGGCTATATACCACATTTGTGTCTGAAATGTAATACAAATTGATCAGATTTCTAAAAACTTACCTTGCTGCTTCTGGTTTCAGAAGACTGGCCATATCCTTGATGCAGAGTACATGTGTTCCAGCCTTCACAAGCTCATCAGCCAAGTTGGTATAGTACTTCAGATCATATTTGGTGCGCCTGGGATCACTCACATCCCCTGTGTAAGAAATGGCAGCCTCCACAACTCCACCCGCTTTTCCGGCTGCTTCCATGCCAATTATCAAATTCGGCATGTAGTTAAAGCAGTCGAAGATTCGGAAAATATCCATGCCAGTTTGCACCTGAAGGAAGATAAATAGACTTTAAAGCAAATCCTTTAATTGAACTAATTTGTTTTTGTACGTACCGCGAGTTCACAGAATTTGTAGACAACATTGTCAGGATAGCTGGTGTAGCCAACAGCATTGGCACCACGCAGTAACATTTGGAATGGTATATTGGGAATGCGCTTACGCATCTCCTCTAAACGTTCCCATGGACATTCGTGCAAGAATCGAAGGGCCACATCAAATGTAGCACCTCCCCAATTCTCAAGGGAGTAGAGATTATTGAACTTGTGCGACACATATGGTGATATTTTCAGCAAATCGTGGGTGCGAACTCGTGTCGCCAGCAGTGACTGATGGGCATCCCGGAATGTGGTGTCCATCAGCAACAGGCTCTTCCGGGATCGAACTTCCTTAGCAAAAGCTTCGGGTCCTGCACACATAATGATTTCACGTAGACCCTCCGGTGGCTCTGCCACTGTATAAAGATTAATACAGTTTTTAAGTAAAATTTATCATCGAACGTCATAATTTTAAAAAGTGGCGGGTATGATAAGCAGTGCACTGTAGTTGAAACAATTGCACTGCTTGCTGGCCACAAACACACAGGGTGACTCTTAGAACGTGTTTCACTAACTTAACTTAATTTGCCAGTCTGGCATCACTATTATAGTTTAATTTTAACGGTAGCCGCCAAATTTGAAATAAACAACGGTAAGGAGAAGTCTGCACTTGTAGAATCCAAAAATTTATAAACGAAAGTGGTTACACCATTGACAGCATCATTAATCATTTCAAATGTGCTTCAAGCTTTGGAAAACCATAGTTCGATGACAAACAAAGTTCAAAACTGTGTTCAAAAGTCGTTTCTAAAAAGGGTCTAAAGCTTAGACTCTAAACAAACTTACTCGATGGAATTGGTGGTATATGTGGATTGACCTCGGCCGGCAGTAGAGTGGTTCCCAATGGGGTTTGTGGTCCGTTCACCAATACTTCCCCTATGTAATTCAGTAGTTGTTGGTCATGATGTGGCGTTGGTGTGAATTTAAAAAGCTCTGGATGCTCATCTATGAAGCGAGTGTCGAGAACACCATTCAAGAACCTATCGTTTTCTAGCACATTTAAAAGAAATGGAATATTTGTCTGGATCCCACGTATTCGGAACTCTCGTAGTGATCGTGTTGCTTTAGCAGATGTACTTGGCATGTCATTTCCATGTGCAATAACCTTGACCAGCAGTGAGTCATAATAGGGTGATATAATGGCACCAGCGTAGGTGGAGGCACCGTCTAGACGGATTCCCATGCCTTCTCCCGAGCGGAATGCTTCAATGCGACCCGTGCTGGGCTGGAAATCGTTGGCGGGATCTTCGGCAGTCACGCGACATTGAATAGCAACACCGCGAGGGACAATATTCTCCTGGCAGAGTCCTAAATCTTCAAGTGTCATTCCCTCAGCAATACGTATTTGAGACTGAACCAGATCGATGCCCGTAATTTCCTCTGTGACTGTATGCTCCACCTGCAATCTGGCGTTTACTTCGATAAAGTAGAAGTTTCCAGATTCATCACACAGGAACTCCACAGTGCCTGCATTCTCGTATCCGACGTGTTCGGCTAGACGTACCGCCGCCTCCGTCATTTGATCTCTTAACTCGATTGGAAGTCGTGGAGCAGGTGCAATTTCCACAACCTTTTGGTGACGACGCTGTACGGAGCAATCGCGTTCAAATAAATGCACAATATTTCCAGCCTTATCACCTAGAACTTGCACTTCGATGTGGCGAGGTCGCTCTATAAATTTTTCTAAAAATATGTCCCCGTTACCAAATGCTGACTTTGCCTCCGAAGTAGCACGTTGAAAACTCTCTTCAACTTCCTCCATTTTCCGGACTACACGCATTCCACGGCCTCCTCCGCCGTAGGCTGCCTTGAATATTACCGGAAGGCCGTGTTCCTCACAGAATGCCAACGCTTCCTCATTGGATGTTACTGGACCATCTGTACCTGGTAAAATGGGCACATCAGCCTCAATGGCCGCTGATCGGGCAGCCACTTTGTTACCCATAGACTTGATCACTTCTGGACTTGGGCCGATAAATTGAATTCCAGCATCGATAACAGCATCTGCAAAATCACTGCGTTCAGATAAGAATCCATATCCTGGGTGTACTGCATCAATGTCGTTCTCCTTGCACACACGAATTATCTCTGGAATACTTAGGTATGCTTCCACGGGCCTAAGTCCCTTGCCGATCATATACGATTCATTGGCCTTTAGTCGATGCATGTGCATCTTGTCCTGCTCCGAGTACACAGCTACTGACTTGATACCCATCTCGGAGCAGGCTCTAAATACTCTAATGGCTATCTCACCACGGTTGGCCACCAACACCGATCGTATCGGTTTATATTCCACCTGTATATAGAGATTTCAGCTACCTTAAGATTTTAAATACCATGTCATTGGGAAATCATTTACCTGACTGGAAAAGTGATTTTTCCATACAATGAAAATACGCACATGCAACAAAGCTCGTTGAAGATTTCTGAATGCATGTTGAGAATCTGAGAGACACATGAGAAATCACCGCTGTAGAGGAATAGCAGAATAATATTAAATTTCAAATAATGTTGGGATAACAACAGTTGCTATTCATATTTTACTTTCAATATTACCTTATTAAATTATGTTGATAACCAAAGAGTAATATTGAATTTAGAATTTGATAAAATAACATATTTTAAAAATAAAATTGATAAGTAAATCAAATTGAAAATGTGACCTTCAAATGACAAAATATGACAGACTGTGAGAACAACAATAAACATGATTGCATTATAAGAATTATGCAATCAAGTAAGAAACTCCAAATATTATTTTAAAAATATTATTAAAATTAAACAAACCCGTTCTCCGTTAAGACGTTGTTTAAATATTTATTTTATTTTGCATAAGTATCAATCAACAACACAATTCTAAAAGAGTTTGCACCAATAAACGACTAATATTCAATATACCTGAAGGTAATTTAAACACCTGAGCTCGTCTGTCGACAGGGATCTCTTGGGATTAAGCTGATTTGAATTCTGAATGTTATTTATTCTTTCATCAGAATTAGGCATCTACTTGGTTTAATTTTACATGTATAACATTTAATTAAAACAGTTAACTTTTATTTCACAGTTTTTAAATATGTATAATCAAATTTAAACATTTACATTTATCAAAAATTTGGCAATGGCTTTTAAATTACAAAATTTATAATTGATTTCAAACAATTAGTGTTTGTGCGCAATTGCTATATCTAGAAATATTGTAAACTTTTCCAAAAAGTACCACAATTACACATATACATATATACACACATACAAACATATGTATACACAAATACATGCATATAAAAGAAACAAGATTTATCATTCATCATATGACTTAAGGTAATAGATTGTAAGGTTGTTGATACAATGATAACACGATCAACATTTATGTTATATGGTATAGGTATGATACACATATTGACTATCTTGGCGTTTATTCAATGATCATGATAAGATCATCTCCCTCCAGCTTCATGCCCTTTGTGATTTCCAATTTTTTGACAACTCCCGATATTGGCGACTGAACAACCATTTCCATCTTCATCGCTGAAAGCACAACCAGAGGATGTCCCTTCTCGACTTTGTCGCCTACATTGACGCGAATATCAATGACATCGCCTGGCATCGGGGCACCCACTTCACTCTTCAGCGTCTTGTTTGCTTTGGGATGCACACGAATTTCCTATGCAAAATAATTTAAATAAAGTAAATAAAGAACAACACAGATAGATAATCTTTAAGCAATTAATTACCTTCATTGCTTCCTTGTCGGGAACGTGGACAGAGCGAAGTTGGCCGTTCAATTCAAAGAAGACCTCGCGATTACCATTCGCTTTGAGATCGGCAGCCATGGCCAAGGCCTTCATGCTTAATGTTTTGCCGCGCTCCAGAGTCACTTCGAATTCTTCGCCCACTTTGGGACCGGTAAGGAACATGCGTGTGTCCAGCTTGTCGACAGGACCATATTTCTCACGGTAATGCAAATATTCGTCGGTTACTTGTGGATAAAGAGCTGCCGATACGACATCTCGTTCAGTGACGTTGGCATGAGATTCACTGAGTTCAGCCTTCAGCTTATCGAAGTCCAAGGGTTCCATTTTAGCACCTGGTCGTCCTTCAATGCGTGGCATGTCCTTCAGAACACGTGCCCGCAATGGTTCTGGAAAGCCGCCATAAGGTATACCGATGTAACCTTGCAGATACTCCAACACCGATTTGGGGAACGATAGCTCCTCAGCCCTTTCCAGCACCTGTTCACTTGTCAGATGGTTCTGTACCATAAACTGTGCCAAATCACCGACAACCTTGGACGATGGAGTGACTTTGATAATGTCTCCCAGCAGGATATTGGCTTCTCTATAAGCTTTCTTTACATCCTCAAAGAAGTCGCCAAGACCCAGAGAGAAGGCTTGGAATTGCAAATTCGTATACTGGCCACCGGGAATTTCGTTTAAGTAAACATCAGCATTGCCAGAACGCATCGTGGTGGTGCACTCGAAGGGTCCGTACAGAGTACGGGTTTGCTCCCAATAGGCCGAGTACTCAGAAACATCACGCAAGTTCAAGTTTGTGTCCAAGGGCGTTCCCTGCAACGAAGCAACTACAGCTCCCATACTGGGTTGAGAAGTCATGCCAGACATGGAATCCACAGCAACGTCGACAACATCTGCTCCAGCTTGGGCACAAGCCAGCATGGAAGCAACACCAACACCCGAAGTGTCATGAGTATGAACATGAATTGGTATGTCGGGATGCTTGTCTCGGATGGCGGTGATCAGTAACCTTAGGTGAAGTAAATAACCATAATTACTAATATTTCTATCATAAGGATAATCTTCTTACTTTGCTGATTCGGGTTTCAAAAGACCCGCCATATCCTTGATGCAGAGGACATGTGTTCCAGCCTTCACAAGCTCATCAGCCAAGTTGGTATAGTACTTCAGATCATATTTGGTGCGCTTTGGATCACCGACATCTCCTGTGTAGGAAATGGCAGCTTCCACAACTCCGCCCGCTTTTCCGGCTGCTTCCATGCCAATGATCAAATTCGGCAAGTAGTTCAGTGAGTCGAAGACTCGGAAGATATCCATGCCAGTTTGCACCTGAAGGAAGATAAATAGACTTATAAGTTTATTCTATCGTTAAGGTAATTTGTTATTGTAAGTACGTACCGCAAGTTCACAGAATTTGTAGACAACATTGTCAGGATAGCTGGTGTAGCCAACAGCATTGGCACCACGCAGTAACATTTGGAATGGTATATTGGGAATGCGCTTACGCATCTCCTCTAAACGTTCCCAAGGACATTCGTGCAAGAATCGAAGGGCCACATCAAATGTAGCACCTCCCCAATTCTCAAGGGAGTAGAGATTATTGAACTTGTGCGACACATATGGTGATATTTTCAGCAAATCGTGGGTGCGAACACGTGTCGCCAGCAGTGACTGATGGGCATCCCGGAATGTGGTGTCCATCAGCAACAGGTTCTTCCGGGACCGCACTTCCTTAGCAAAGGCTTCAGGACCTTGCCGCACAATGATGTCTCGTAGTCCTTGTGGCGGCTCCGTCACTATATCAAAATCGCGTAATTATTATTTGAAATCAATGTTATATGGTACAAGTAAAATGAAGCAGGTGTTATTTCACAAATATACAACATTCAGTTAGTTAATGAAGCAAACATATACATAAATTATTTCCAGACACCCCAACAAATTATTCTTTTAACAATAGTGAACTAAAAATCGCATAAATATGTTTAGATGTGACCTTTGTACATACTTACTATGTTTTCATCTTATATATACACACATGATAATTAATTTAAAGCGTCTTACGCTTGAGACCCTTAAGCATGATTTGATTACTTTAATTAAAATTAAACTGTAGTTACATATATTAGAAAAGTGAAATAAAAATGTTAAAGATACTAGATTGCTCCCAATTTTTTGTAACAAAACTAAATCTGTTTAATAAATTTATACTTTTTTTAGAGTGGTGATTAAGACCGCTACTGTTTAAGTTTCTTAGACATAGATTCCATTTCTGGGTTTGCATTTAAAACATTGTAATTCCTTAAATTGTTTTCTAATATTTCGGTTTTATCGGTTATGTTTTAGATTTAAAATGAGCTATTTCCCTATTTGTTAGTAATATTTTACCTAAAATAATACAACCATAAAGTCAAATATATTTGAAATCTTAACAAACAGTAATTATGAAACTTATCCTTTTTCCGACAACATATACAATTCGAACAATAGATCCATTATTATATAATAATATATCCCAGCAGACTAGTTGGTTAGATGATGATAATAGTGAAAAATCCCATGCAGTTTAACAATTTTAGTCTGGAAAATTTAGAATGAAGAAGATTTGGGTAGATGGAAATGGAGTTCTATTGGGATAGTGAAAACTAAGAAACGAAACAAACCTAATTTTATATTTATATTAAACTAGACCCAGTTTCAATTAGCGAATATTATAAATGTATTTCTATGTACATGTGAATGACAGTATTTTTTGTTTATTGTTTTTTTCTCATAAGACAAATTAAGAGAACTACAACTCAAACGTACCTTTCGCCTCTCCGCTTTTTTCACGTTCTAACGCTTCCGGAGACAGGTCTTCATTTGTATGAATATCATGACAACATTTCGTTTATGAACATGGTAGAAGTGTATTTTTTGATTTGTTTTGTTTTGTTTTTTTTTTTAAATTTATTTGTTTAGATTATGTATGTGTGTCGGAGTTGTTGGTTTTAAAACGATTGATTGCATTTGATATTTTATTCAATAGCAAATGTTAGAAACAATAAAGTAAATAGAAAAGTAAAACATAAAGTTTGCATATTAAACAAAGAATAGAAGTTTCTCTCGACATGCCGAAAAGTAAATACACTTGCAGATATATCTTCCAGTCTAGGACTCCTAGACAATGTTTCACTTTAATAAATATTGAGAATCTTGAAACTTGATCAATACTTTGCCAATCGAAAGACTCCCGATAGAAAGCCTCCAGTAATTGTGGCTGCTTAAGTTATAGAAACTGAAGTTTACAAATATTTGTATGTAGTATATGAATTAAGCAGACAACTAGACAGACTATCGGTTATAAATTCAATGGATATTAATATCTGCATAGATGTATAGATAATGTTTTTCATTGTAAAAGCATTGACAAGCCTTTTTCTTTTCAGTCCTCTCCCAACATATAATTATCTTTATCAATTGTTTGTTAATTGATATTAACATTAATTTTCTTTTTTGTTAACAAAATTGTGCTTGTTTTTAAATTCAATTAAACTTGCGAATTCGAAATAAAGATATGGGTTTGATTTGTAGAAGAAAAATTTAGTGTCCCATAATTATAGACCAAGCTTTAGGAAAAAGACAAAGTGTTGAAAAGTGTGTGTTGACCAAGTTAAGGTCAGCGCTGAAACAATTAAGTAAAGCAACAGCCATTTGGTAGCAACAAATACAAGCGAAGATCCGAAAAAGCTCATGCCTTAGACCAGGGTTCAAAGACAACTCTACTTACCCAATGGTACTGTGGGAACATGAGGATTAACCTCGGCAGGTTTCAGTTTGGTCGCCAATGGTGTTTGTGGTCCGTTGACCAACACTTCACCCAAATAGTTGAGCAGTTTCTGAGCACGATTCTGTGTTGTAGTAAATTTAAAGAGCTGCGGATGCTCATCTATGAAGTACGTGTCCAGAACACCGTGCAGGAACTTTTGGTTTTCCAGCACGTTCAGGAGAAACGGTATATTTGTCTTGACACCGCGGATACGGAATTCACGCAGTGCTCGATTCATTTTAGCGGCTGAACTTTGAAGATCACTTGCGTGTGAAATAACCTTGACCAACAGTGAGTCATAGTAGGGAGATACTATGGCACCAGCGTAAGTGGAGGCACCGTCCAGACGGATTCCCATACCTTCTCCAGAGCGGAATACTTCAAGTCGGCCAGTGTTGGGCTGAAAGTCGTTGGCGGGATCTTCGGTTGTAACGCGACACTGAATGGCAAAGCCACGGGGTTTTATATTTTCCTGGGTGAGACCTAGCTCATTAAGGGTCATTCCCTCGGCAATACGTATTTGAGACTGAACCAGATCGATGCCCGTAATTTCCTCTGTGACTGTGTGCTCCACCTGCAATCTGGCGTTTACTTCGATAAAGTAGAAGTTTCCGGACTCATCACACAGGAATTCCACAGTGCCTGCATTCTCGTATCCCACGTGCTTGGCTAGACGTACCGCCGCCTCAGTCATCTTATCTCGTATCTCTATGGGAAGTCGTGGAGCAGGTGCAATCTCCACAACCTTTTGGTGGCGACGCTGGACAGAGCAATCGCGTTCGAATAGATGTACAACATTTCCAGCCTTGTCACCGAGCAGTTGGACTTCAATGTGGCGAGGACGTTCGATGAATTTTTCAATAAACATGGCGCCGTTTCCAAAGGCAGCCTTAGCCTCGGAGCTAGCACGTATGAAACTTTCCTCAACCTCCTCCATTTTCCGGACCACACGCATGCCACGGCCTCCTCCGCCGTACGCTGCCTTGAATATCACTGGAAGGCCGTGTTTTTGACAGAATGCTAAAGCTTCCTCTTTGGACGTTACTGGACCATCTGTGCCCGGAACAATGGGCACTCCAGCCTCAATTGCCGCAACACGGGCAGCCACTTTGTCACCCATGTTCTGCACCACTTTTGGCGATGGACCGATGAATCGAAGTCCAGCATCGATTACAGCCTGAGCAAAATCGCTGCGCTCAGACAAGAATCCGTATCCTGGATGCACTGCATCAATATCGTTCTCCTTGCAAACGCGAATGATCTCTGGAATGTTAAGATAGGCTTCTACTGGGGCAAGACCCTTGCCGACCATGTAAGACTCATCAGCTTTCTGGCGATGCATGTGCATTTTATCCTGTTCTGAATAGACGGCCACCGACTTGATACCCAACTCAGTACATGCCCGGAATACACGGATGGCAATCTCGCCTCGGTTGGCCACCAGCACCGATCTTATAGGTTTATATTCCACCTGTAAACAGAGATGTCGTTATCACAGAGATTACCAACTGATCAATATACTTTTACCTGGGTAGAGTAGGCATTCTTATTGATAAAGTAGAGCCTCACGCGTGGCATTGCCCTGCGCAAGGTCCTGAAGGCGGCTTGAGACTCCGACAGGAACATTGTGGATGCTTTTTAATTGCCACTGTAAACGAGATGAGAACCATTTAATATTTAGTAATATGAATTAAATACAATATACTAAGCACATAAAAAAGATAACATCTATCTACGTCTATCAATCTATGAGTAGACAATTTTCAAAAAGATTCCAAAACAAAAAAACTCAAAAATAAGCTGAAGAAAAATCGTTTATATTAAGAATCAACGCGCTTAATTCTTGTCACGTGTGTGCATTTATTTATATACATACTATAAGTATAGAACATACATACATATATCTTAATTGGGACGCAGATAAAATAGACAAGATTTCTGAATTTTTAAAGTTGTCAGACTCACAATACAAGATTTTTGAAGAGTTCAGACAGCCATAACTTTGTAAAAATAGAACCAAGTTCCAAATCGATTCGATTTTGATTCGCCCTCTAAATTTATCCCTATTCTAAGTTTAAAAAACTTTGATTTACAAAATAAAAAAATACATACTTGTAAATCTTTTATTTTTTTAAACACTAATTTGTGGGCAAATAACTTTATAATTTGAACACTTTAGTAAATTTTTAAATTGTAAATTAAACACTTTTATTTTTGAAATAAATAAATCAAACATTTAAAAAGCGAATAATACATGTTGTTTTACTTATGTCAACATTGTGAATATCTCGTTTATCGTGAGGTGCTAATAAACTAGTTTATCTTTTCATTATCTGTTATTATCTGCCTATCTGTCAGTTCATATAAACACACCTTTTTGTTAACATATAACACAATAATACAGGTGTTAACACTTATTCAAGATTATTTAATGTACATGTATTTTCTTTATATTATTGCTGTTAATCGTGCCCGTATCAATAGGGTGCAATTACCAAGTGATCGTTGCCCAAATATTATTTAGCTGTACCTATTTGAAAGGCATAAAATCCAAAAATAAAATGTTAAATGTATTTACCATTAACAAACATTGATACGTTATACATACATATGTATGTTTAAGTAAATAGTTAACGGATAAGTAAACTTAAGTTTCTTAAAAGTTCACTCATGAGGAATAAGCTATTCAACTTTAAACAACAATTAAATCAATTGTTTAGCTAAACTAAATTTTTTTATAAGGTTTATAATGAGTTTGCAGTTTTACGAGCATTTATATATATAATAGGAACAGGCTGCAGATAATGTCGTTTGCTTACTGCAAGACTGTCATAACTCAAAATGTTGCTATTTCAAGAAAAACGCTTTTAAGTTTTTTAAGTTTCCCTTACTTACATGAAACTTTGACACAATATTAAGTTTCAGTTAATGATCATTCCTGAATATTTAACTTAAAAATCGCACTTTTCAAGTTATGACTGTCTTGCAGTAGATTGTAAAGTATCTGGCCTGTCATTGCCAGTCAAGTAATTAGTATAAATTATTTAGTATAAATGTACATTCATTAGGCACATTTATTGTATAGACTGTAATGTGCGTGTTTTTGTATTTAATTGCAATATATTTGTATTCAACTAATTGTGTATCTACCATAAATCAATGCTTTTATCTTCAACAAGTGCGCAACTGATAAAATACCCTGTAATCATACATAACGGCATGCACTGCTTAAAGGGACAATCAGAGGTTAAATAAGTAGTATATTGAATGTAACGTAATCTGCTGTTACCTCAGTTTTAACTTAAGTACATATCATTTTGATTTTAAAATAATCCTTAACTATGTAAGTGACATCCATATCCTTTAGTCTACACATTTACTGCAGTATTCAGGGAGGGGCAAAGTTCCTTGTCGTAGAGTCTTGACTTTTGCAGTAAACGTTGAGCATAAAGCATTGAAAATACATGTCAATTACGGCACTATCCTACCATCAGAGTTGTGCTCGGACACACCCCGTCGTTATTGTGGTCCTAGTTATTTTAGACTTGAAGCCCAACGACCCGCAATTAGATGAAGAGCTTTCTCCTTTGTTTACAACACACACACACACACACACACACACACATACACATACTTGGTAGAATACGTAAATGAATGTGCATGTTGTTGACCATGTCAATAGCATGCCCAAATGTACACACATAATGTATGCCGCAATGACCGATTATGTAATGATAATGCGACCACATTATTGCAATAATAAGACGAGAGGCGCTTTAGAATGTACACAGCTCTCGGTCGACTGATTTGCCGATTACGCTGCTTTTTATTGAGTGCCGCTCACTTTTACTGTACAGTGTACACAGTGTACATTGGGTGTATGTGTGTGAGTGCTAATACATGTATACATATCAACGATCTTGAGCAAACGTTGTTAAGGTCAAAGACGTTTCAGACGTGTGGAACTGGGCCACGCCTTCTTTGGACACTCTGGACACAGATAATCCAAAAATATGATCAATTGATAAAAATATAGAGCATGGAAACTTATGTTGCGTGCCTCTGATTGTCTTCAAATTAGGGACCTCACATTGTAGTTACAATTGTGTGTAAATTGTCTCTGATTGATTGTCACGGGAAGCATCTGGAATGTTATGTCAATCAAAGCAACCAAATCAAATAATTAAACTTTGATTCTCTATTCCCGCTGTGACTTTGAAACTATAAAAACTCATAATGCGAATATTTTCGTATATACATTTTTTGTGTGTCTCTATAAATGTTTTTTTGATTTCATTTTATATGTAAGGCCGACAAACATATTTATAATTATGTACATACATTTGTACATATGTATGTATTCGCACATGCCTTCATTTTGTCAAGCACGTTTTGGTTGACAGCGAAACCATAAGAAGGTCAATACTAATATAGGGCACTATGAAATGGACCCAAAAAAGCACTACGACAGATTTACACCAAATGTGTGTAGATAATGAAGAAAAAATGGAATTAACACATAATCACAGTGCTACATGTGTGTAGTATATATGTACATCTGTATGTATTTTACATATGTACATATGTATATGTATGTTTGTACATATTTGTCTAGCTAGCGGCGTTTCTCTTATCTCACGTGAATATGCAAAGTACAATTTACACACATACACCTACATACATATGTCTGTGTATATAAGCGTTTTTTTTATTAAAAAGTTGTAGATCCGTATATATTTATATATAGGGTACACATATGTCATACACTGTTGAATTCTTAACTCTCCAGCTGCTCCTTGCTGTTATCCTTTCAATTTCGAAGATAACACTTCCAATTGGAATCTACCGCACGTTTGAAGCACACTAAAACAGCCGAAATATTGCGAGACAATTGTTTGAGTGTGTGTGTTAAGTAAATTAGCGTGATTTTCAAATCATAGAACTTTTACAAAAACTCATACAATTTAATTTAAAAAATTACTGTCTAGAATTAGCGAGTTGTTCATATATGTATGTATGTATTACATATATGTACATACATATGTATACGTACATATACTATTTGTGTTCTGTTTAGGAAGGTAGAACACCTCGGTACGATTACGTTGACTTCACTTCACTTCACAAAATTTTGTGCTTCAGCTTCTACTTCTGCCCGGGAGCTCGAACTCTGCGTACGGCAAGCACCAAAGCTAAACATCCAACTGACGGACAACGTCTAAAAACTTGAAACTTTTGCCAGTATTGGCTTCGGCGGTGGCGGTTGCTGTCTCGCAGTCTCTCAGTCTCTCAGCACAGACTAACTCTCAATCTTTCTCTTTGTGCGCCTCTCTCTGCTTTTTTCCATTTTTCAGTGTTCAGGCGACTCTCGTAATTTCGATGTGTGTGCGTGCGGCCAACAGGCGGCATATGACAACAATAACAAAAAAACCTGCACTTTGTCCTAAAGACGAAATTTGTGTCATGTCTGTTGCGACTCGTGCGAGAGAGATCGGCAGACAGACAGAAGGAGACAGAGAAAAAACGGCCGGCTAAGAGTGCGCTAACATAACCTTAAGAAAGGTTGCAAGAGAGAGCAACAGCTGTTCGCAAGCCCCCTAAATAGAGTGGTGCCTAAAAACATTTACATACATATATATGTATGTATGCACACACCTTCATACTCACTCGTGTAAATATTGCTGTAGGCATGCGTGTTAATATGTTTTTGATATGGAGAGTAGTTTACAAAGCACGCAAATCTGCAGAGTTAACATTCTGTATGTTTACCTGTACATACAGTCACTCACAGCTACAATGAACGCCGTAAGTTTTAATTATGCATACATTCGTACTCACATATGTTATCAAACAGAATTTAAGCTTATTCTTAACACAACAATTTCCATTTTATTAAAGAGAATCGATTACACAACGACTATTCATACTCGGGGATTATTTAGGTAATTTAATCAAATCCACTTGAAAGGTGTGCACATCCATTTATTCAAACATTTATTCATTTACATATTTACGCATACGTATATATACATACATACATATGTAAATTTACAAGTAAATATTATAAGGTCTGTGCTTGAGATAAGGCAAAGCTTATGGTAATAATTAACTAAAGGAAAAATCTCAGCCCATCTCCCAAGTGTGTATGTATTTAAAAGTGTCGTATGTAAAATTATATAGTCGTATATATTTTAGGCCCAATCGAAAGCCTCGCTGATATAAGCGATAATAGAGTCAGTCATCGTTTGCCGAAGGTGAATTAGTGCACGAATCTGGTTCGCAACCATCAACGATGACTAAATGTCATACGATTTTATAAACTGCGCCAGGGATGGCAGGTTGTTAAACAACAATCCCCCATAAGCCATGTCACCTAACAACTCCCAGAAATTTGGCAAAGGTGTCCCCGAGTTTCTCCTGCCAGACATACTACATAGAACGTTTACACTCACCTACAGGGTTTTAAGTGAATCGGTCCAGTGACATTTATAGCTTATTAACTTTGCTATATTGAAGAATACATATGTTTATAATTCCAGCTCTCTTAGCTTAAAAAGATACAAGCCGAAAACAAAAACATAATTACAAGGTATCTACACAGTCGATAACCTCTGACAATACTTGTTTATTCATTATTAGCTAGCAGCAGTTTATCAGTAGAGGTCTCAATTTCACAGCACGTGCCGACTTAAAGTGAACGGGACATTCCACCAGACGTGTATTTGTTATTTATAAGATAATGTTGGATTTTAATTCGCCGGTCTATGAGTTCATGTACTTTCTTATCTAATTTATACCTTAACTTATCTATATATTAGACTTTTACTATCGGGTTCTATTTTACAGCTTTTCAATTGGCTTTGATTGAACGGAACGTTCCTACCCCAATCTTCTTTGAAATCAACGATTTAAAAATTTATTTCTAGTGCGAGTCAAAATCAAAAGTATATATTTCTTCTCTTTACTTTATAAAGCCGCCCTGCTGTCTGGTAATTAATTACAAAATTGGCTCCTCCTTCATCACAACAGGCTCACCGTCCAATTTCCGTATGGTTGGTAGACGCTTGATGCACTCGACTCTCCAAGTGGGCTCATCTAGGCCCTCTGACAATGGATTGCCGACTACAACCAAATCTTCAAGGGATTCAATTTCGGCCAGACGATTAAATTCAGACCAATCCTTGATCAAGTTGTTGCTTATGTAGAGCACTTTTAGGCACTTAAGGCCAGCCATTCCTTTAAGTTTCTCAATCAAATTGTAGCTTAGCCAGAGTTCTTCGAGAGTTTCGGCAACTGCTTCCTAGAACTCCCAGCGTTATTTATAGATACTTTACTAAATATTTACATATGAGCAGTCTTACCAATCCTGATATTTGTTTGATATAATTCCGTGACAAAGACAGCACTTTCAGACATTTCATACCAGATAAGCCAAATATCTTTTCGATCATATTCGTGGACATACTGATTCTTCTGCAATGTATACATTAAAAAGAAATATTGACATAATGCTGAATATATTATATGTCAGTAATGGTATTTACTCGCAGTTTACAAGTGTCCCTAGAGTATTATCCATTTTTTCGATTGGTGGCCATTGAAACTGCAAGTCAATGTCCTTGGCATTAACCGAATTTTGCTGCTCCCGATCCTCCCAGCGTTTTAGTGCTTCCTTAATTGTTGTTGCTTTCGACATTTTCTTTAATCAAATAAATCCTAGTTTTACCAAAGCTTTTTTCTCTAACAAATTATTGTTGCCCTGAGCAACGAGGCTTTGCTATTCTATTGTTTGTAATCTCAACTGTTGGTTGGCAATTTATCCGTATTACCCTAAATTGGTATTCGACTATCAGACACCCTCTTTTCTTATATCTTATTCCCACTAATCCACTATAAATATTATTAGCAACAAAATCGTGGTCTTGAAAAAGTTGTGAAGTTCAAGTTTACACGCATTTTCACCTGAATACATAAATAAACGTAGCTTGTTTACGTTTTATAAATGGGTTCACAATTAGGATTCTGAAAGTGGTTGTTATTACACACGACGTAGCTTTCATTATGAAGGTAGGGCAAAAACCGCCCACAAGGCCACTAAGGCCGTTGAGCTGGCCTGAAACTGGTTATCGACCAATTTCAGAGCCGAAAACCAAAATATTTATAAAAAAAAAACTTGCCGCCACACAGTGTGACCTTTCGATTTTACTCTGAAATTCCACGCTTTAACTTATTAAAATATGACGACAAATAATGCTTATAGATCTAATCTAATTTGAAATTAACACTAGACAAGCTTTCTTTTACAAAGACACAAGATTACAGTTTAGGTATTTCGCAGACAGCTTTGATTCTTTGCACTTTGATTTAATGTTCTATTGTTTTATCTCCCTTTTAATTAAAGTACACCTGAAAATTCACTGGAATATGATAAATAACTGAAACTATATTTATCTGATTATGCCTATTCATATACCCTCATATCTTTTTTTTAAACAGGTGCAATTGATCAAAATTCTGAATAATTTTAGCCTATAATTTGAACCAAGTAAAATGGTTCGTAGACATTAGCAATTTTGTTGCCCTTGTTAAATAAATTAAAATAAGACATAGTAAAACGCATACTAAAACTTGGCAAGCTTAAAAATACAACTGTAATTTTTAAATTTGAAATGGCGCTTTCTTCTGAACATTTTAAATTTTCAAAAATCAAAAGACACCGAAGACATTGCCATTTTTCTAAATGAAGAATACCAACAACCAATTACTAAAGAAAATAATACGAACATTGAATGGCTTCTTATATTCCTTTGATGGCAGTTATTTAATTGAATAAATTGATTATTCGATAGCTCGACCAGACGTATCTGATTCGTTATTATATCGATATACCGTACAAAATATCGATGACGATACTACTGTTGCGATAAATATATGTATCGATATACCGATATATAACTATTCTTTCAACAATCCTATTTATTTGTTATTGTCGTTTTGCTGAGAGTTGTGCGGTGTACAATGTCTACGTCAATTTTTGCGAGTGTGGCTAAAGGGCCGGCAATTGAAGTTTTTGCCCTAACACAAGCATTTAAAGAGGATTCTAGCAACAAGAAAGTTAATTTGTCTGTGGGCGGTAAGTCAAAAATAAGCTAAAAATCTTGAATTATAATTATTCACATAAGTTCTAAATATACTATCGGCATACCGTGTATGCATACATATGTATATGTATTTACATAGGACGCATGTGTATTTGTATATGTATTGTTATTGACGTTCTCCAGTTGTTATTGTTCAAATGTTAGTATGTAACAAAATACTTTCTTCATATTCACGTATGAGCGTAGAGGTCGTTTGGATGTCAAAACGTAGGGTATACTATATATGTATAATATTTCTAACCAGGCCTCTTGCTCGCAATATATGCATAATTTTGTTTTTATACTTTCACACATACCTTTATGTATGTGCAAGCTTTCAATCTCACCAAAATATATACACATGCATAACAAAACATGTGTAGATAATGGCCATAAGCTGCGATTTGTTTTTTAGTATGGATTATAAACTATTACCCAATTAAATTGTTTGTGCCTTTATCAGTTGTTGCGAAGGGAACTTTGATCCGTCACAATATTGACTTATCTTATCTTTTATTAGCTGTTTTCAATTTATGAAACAAACTGATATATTTTATTATGCAAAAATTAAACTACATGAAGCATACGAACATATGTATTTTACTAGAGATCTATACAGATACATATGTATGTACATTTGCTTCCAAAATGATTGATAGCAACAAGAGATGGAGCTTGTTTAAAATATACGTTACATAATTCTGACATAAGCAAAACCCAGTCATAGCCATAAGTATTTGGAAACTAATATTGCAAGCGCGAAATTCTATGATTATTATAAACAATAACTAGAACTTAATGGCTAGTCGAATAAATAAGGTAAATTTAGTTAAAGAACAATATTGTACACTGAACTTTTTTAACTTATACTTTTATGATATGCATAGAAAAGCTATTTACTACAAACTATTTAATTTCTTACAAAATATTTAATTTCTAAAACTATTTAATAATTAAATTTGCAATTTAATTGCAGCTTACAGATCAGACAATGGCGACCCATGGGTATTGCCAGTGGTGCGCAAAACGGAAAAGGCAATTGCCGGAGATGAATCAATTAATCATGAGTACTTGCCAGTGACGGGTGAGTTACATATTTGTAAAACAATACAAGCTTTAATTCAACAAATTTATTAACTATTTAAGGTCTTGATACATTCACGCGTGCTGCAACGGAATTGGTCTTGGGAGCGGATTCTGTGGCAATTAAGGAGAAGCGTGTAAGATTTTGCAAACAGTTTATAACTGTATACACCTTCTTCCTTAATACACATTGTTATAGTGATTTATTCATCTGTTTTCAAACCAAATTTCTTTACCTTAATATCTGTTTCAGGCATTTGGGGTACAAACCATCTCTGGAACAGGAGCACTCCGTATAGCCGCTGACTTTTTACTTCAACAATTGAAACGCACCACAGTCTACTATTCGAATCCAACTTGGGAAAATCATCATAAGATTTTCGCCGATTGCGGCTTTACCAAACTGCATTCGTATCGCTATTGGGACCAAAATAAACGCCAGCTGGACTTTAATGGAATGCTTACTGACCTGGACCAGGCGCCTGAAGGGTCTGTGATCATTTTGCATGCATGTGCGCATAATCCCACTGGAATGGATCCAACCCATGAACAATGGAAGCAAATTGCCGATCTTATTGAACGAAAGAAACTGTTTCCACTGTTCGATTCAGCCTATCAGGGCTTTGCCAGTGGCAGTCCCGATCAGGATGCTTGGGCTATTCGCTATTTTGTAGATCGCGGATTTGAGCTGTTTGTGTGCCAATCTTTTGCCAAGAATTTCGGCTTATACTGCGAGAGAGCTGGCAACTTGACGATTGTGCAGCAGAGTGGTGCTACCAGAGACATGATTCACTCTCAGCTGACGTTGATTATTCGCGGACAGTACTCAAATCCTCCAGCGTTCGGTGCTCGCATTGTATCCAAGGTATTAAATACTCCAGAGCTACGTAAGGAGTGGATGGATCACATTCAAGGCATGTCGAGCCGCATTCGTGAAATGCGGAAGCAACTTCGTGACAAACTCGTCGCCTTGGGAACCCCTGGAAATTGGGATCACATTGTGAACCAGATTGGCATGTTCTCATACACAGGGCTTAATGAGAGTCAAGTTGCCGTTCTGATCAAGGATTACCACATTTATTTGCTCAGAACTGGTCGAATCAATATGTGTGGCCTTAATACTGGCAACATTGACTATGTGGCGAAGGCTATCAATTCAGCTGTGACCGGAGTTCCAGCTGCTATTGAGAATAAATTATAAACCTTCTGTTCCCTTGTCATCAGAGATACAATAATTGCAGTTAAAAACAAATCGATCATTATGATCGTAAAGTTACCTATATATGTAGCGAGTAAAAAATGCATGCGTTAGAGTTATAAGTGTAGAGTGCATTTTTTATAAAATATGAAATATTTGTATGCGATTGTATTAGAAAGCTCAACATGAATACACAAAAATAAGCATTTACAGCAAATTGTTATCGTCTTCACGTAAAATATTTAGTGCAATAAATGGATTTACAACCTGAAACAGCTATGGCTTTGATATAATCGTCCAATTGTTTGTAATCCACAGCTTTACTTCTAAAATCCAATGGTTTTGGGACTTAAATTTTATTTTTCTGCCTGCAACATAAAATTTGGATCTGTACCAAGTTTTATTAAGATAGCTTTTTATTATAAAACTGAGAGTCTAAGGCCCATTTGTTCAATGTCTATATAAGGTCTATAGCTATCCGAATGATAAACTGACGAAAAATTATGTCAAATGTCAAAGATATGTATCAAATAAAGCTTATACGGACATTGACAAAATGGGCCAGAGTTGCAAAAAATACAGTTTGACGTCCCGATAAAAAATAAATTCAAAGCTTATTAGTGAAACAGCAAAAACAAAAATATAGATAACCTTCATGAAATTCACACAATATATTTAAAACTTAAATCTTTTCTTTGGAAATGTCGATATTATTTAAAAAAAAAAACCTTAAGGCACACACATCCTTAAATTTTTGATGCGATAGAATTTTTTTGTTCGCACTGCGCAAGTTTCATTGTAATTGTCTTGGTCTCCAGGTAGTTTTCTAGACCATCCCTACCAAGTTCGCGGCCAATGCCCGATTGTTTGTAGCCACCGACTGGAGACTGGGGCAGATCAGGACAATAGCAATTGATCCAGACGGAGCCGGCATCGACGCTCCTGGTAAACTTTATAGCCTTGTTAATGTCGTTGGTGATGACGCCGGCGGCCAGACCGAACTTTACATTGTTGGCCCGATCAATAAGCTCATCAATGGAGTTGAACTTTAAGATAGACATCACAGGGCCGAAAATCTAATAGGTAAAAGTGGGTACAGTTGTCAAGGGTATTCAATTAGATAATAAAATGCTCTCTGACCTCGTCCTGGGCAATGAGCATGTCATCCGTGACATCTGAGAAGACAGTGGGCTCAATGAAGTAACCGACATTGCCAATACGATTGCCACCAGTCTGTAGCTTGGCACCCTGCATCTTGCCACTCTCAATGTATCTTAGGACCTTGTTCATCATTCGCTCATCAATTTGTGGACCTTGCACAACATTCTCCTGGAAGGGATCGCCCACAATGCGAGCCTTTGCCTTTGCTGTAGCCTTTTCCACAAACTTGTCGTAGATCTTCTCATGAACAAAGGTGCGACTTCCGGCACAGCAGCTCTGACCGTGATTGAAGAACAGAGCCTTATGTGTAGTGTTTACAGCAAAGTCAACTGCAAAACAGGACGTGTGAGAATGCAAATGCATAAAATAGGATCAATAGCAATAGCACAGTTATAAAAATAAATATAAATAATAAATAAATATTAAATAAAGGTTAAATAAGATTGGAAATGTGAACAAATTCATCATTATCTTTTCAAATATCATGTTTTTTGATTTAAGACAGTTTCAAATGAAAGAAAAAATAAAAATGCACACTTACTGTCTGCATCGTCGAACACCACTATAGGACTCTTGCCGCCAAGTTCCAGGAAGACGCGCTTTAGGTTTGACTTGGCTGCCGCCTCCATGACAATGTGACCAATGGGTCCAGAGCCAGTAAATGCCACCAAAGATATATCGGGATGCTCACTAATAGCTGCACCAGCGGTTGGTCCAAATCCGTTAATCACATTAATGACACCAGCTGGGAAGCCAGCCTCCTTGGAAAGGGCTGCCATGTGCAGGGCTCCGAGAGGTGTCTGCTCTGCCGGCTTCATGACAAGTGTACAGCCCACGGCTAGTGCAGCAGCCCATTTCCAGGACAACATCACCATCGGGAAGTTCCAGGGAATGATTTGGCCCACAACGCCAATTGGCTCCTTGCGAGTCATCGAAATATATTCACCAGCGGGAATGGTGTCGCCAACGAACTTGTCGGTCCAGCCGGCATAGTACTTCAGCACTTCGATGGAAACGCCCACGTCGTAGAGTGACTCTTCAAAGGTTTTGCCATTGTCCTGGGTTTCAAGGCTAGCCAAGAAGCGTCTGTCCCGCTCCATCAGTTCACAAAGCCTGCAGGGATTAGATTGTGGTTATTCTAAAAGAGCCCCAAAGTTGGACTTAGTGGGAACCTTACCTTAAAATTAGATTGGTACGTTGCATCGGACTCATTTGACGCCAGTCGGAATCACGATGAAAGGCCTTCTTGGCAGCAGATACGGCCAGATCAACATCAGCCTAAGGGAGCACATGCATCGTCAAGTCTTTCGTGGTTAAATCAAAATGAACTCACCTTATCGCCCTCGGCAACCTTAATGATCTCCTTTCCCGTTGCCGGATTGAAAGTTGCAAAGGTTTTACCTGATGCGGCATCAACAAACTCGTTGTTTATAAAGAGCTTAAGAGTTTAGAAACATCACATGTGGTTTAATTGTAAATTAATAAAAAAAAATTAATAAAAACTATCATAAAAATATTAGAAAACTAACAAAAAAATTTTGGAATTATGTTTTATAATTCTACAAATAACAAAATTACTAAAAGATAATTATGCCATTTATACATATAAAAACAAGTATTTCGGGATTGAAAATCCGATATCACTGAACTTTCAATACTTTTACAAAAATCCCGAATTTTGTTAAATTGTATTGCTTACTTACTTTTGTATACTTGGGATGGGCCATACTGAAGATATACATGTATTGCTGGCGACTGTTCAAGACCTCGCATAAGAGTGAAGCTGCTTTCTTATTTCTTTTAATAGTGGACTGTGTTAATTATGCTCGTCTAGATTTTGTTCTTTGAGATTGCACCCAAATCTTATCAAGTAGAAAGGTAAAAACACATTTTAGCATCAACCTCATTATTCGTCCACTTACTTATAGGTGAGTTGTTATTCATCGTTATCAGTTTCGCTGGCTGCCACCTTGACAGTAGAATTTTTGACAAAATAAAAATGCATATTGAATTTAAAAATTGCAGTAAGCTACAGTGGAGCAAGCTCGACAGTAGGAGACCCTATACTTTTTGAGTGCAAAGCGTTTACTATAGATTGTTCTTCAATCCCATTCAATAGATGGCGCCATTACGAACATATCAGTTGATAAACACAGAGGTCGCTGGAATCTCTTCTTCCTTTTTCCCGGAACATTGTTAGTTGAATAACTTTCGCGTTTATCTTCCGATTTGAATGAAATTTTCAGATTCGGACAATAGTGTATATTATATGGTCTAAAAATTAAGGCGCTAGCATTAAAGGTTCTCTCGTAATTTTACTTTATTTTTCAATTTCTAGGGGCGGAGAGGGGCGTGGCAAAAATCTAAAACAAACTCGTTCAATGCAAGATATAGATGATCGTAAATGCCAAATTTGGTCTCCCTAGCTCTTATAGTCTCTGAGATCTAGGTGACGCAAAATGGGACAGACAGACAGACGGACAGACGGACATCACTATATCGACTCGGCTGTTGATGCTGATCAGGAATATATATACTTTATGGGGTCTGCCACGCCTCCTTCTGCCTGTTACGCACTTTTTTTTTTGCACAAACTTAATAGACCCATTTGTACTTTTTTAAAGTACTGGGTCTAAAAATTCTAATTAAAGTAATCAATTTCAATGAGCAAAAAACACATAAAGTATAAACTGACATGTATGGCACCTCAACAAGGACACCACAACTAGTGGTGGTGACCTTTTCACTTGATAAACAACCTAACAACCAAATCTAAACGACATGTCGCTTAGATTTGATTGTTCTTTAAAAAAGTAAAACCTTGAAAAATTAAAATTGCGAATTGAACTTAAAAAATGATAATTTAAGAAATCTATTATACCGAAGTAATGAAGAGTGCCAATATATTTCTTTTAACTGGAAAACTCGTGACAGATTTCGAATTGTTTTGTTGGCCAAAGATAACATTTATTTTAAAGTTAAAGTTAAAGGAAACTTTAAAGGAAATTATTTATATTGATAAGGCAATGATAATCATTATCAAAAAAACAAAAATAACTCATTTCGTAAGGATAAAAATGTGTGATTTTTTTATTTTTATTACAAAGTTTTTACTTAATTTTTATCAAAGTTCTTTTTAATTTCTGCATTTTCAAAAAAATTTTCCGATTTAATATCGGACAAATAATATCAAAGTCGATATAGTTGTCATAAAAAATATCGCGCAATAATATGTCATCTACCAATATATCGATTAATCAATTTTTGACCACTCACGCACAAGCGGTTCAACAACAAATGGCAGGTAAATAAATACTTTTAAAATCATAAAAAATATGTTCACTAAAAGGCATACAACTCAGACAAAGCGAAGTCAAGTGAAACTCCCAGCGAAAATCCATCGACTTCCACCGATGTAGATAGCACACCGCTTTTTCCACCAACAAAGCCTGGCAAACCTGCCGATTATGGTACCAATAACACTTTGGAGCTCTTGGAGCGCATTCCCAGTCAAATAGTCGATTTGAAGCTGGATGAAGTGCTCACTGCCGTTAAAACTGTGGATAACCTCTGCGATTATGAGCGCTGCAAAACCAAAACCAGCTTAATGGGTCAAGATTGCGAACTCTGTAAGAAACGTTACTGTTTTAAGCACGGACTTCCTGAAGTGCATGGTTGTGGTGTGGAGAAGAAGCGAGAGGCGCGAAAAGAATTTCTTAAGCCGAAACCAATAAAGACCATTCGACATGAGGAGGACCTTAAAAATGCTAAAAAGAAGCTCAATGAAAAACTCAAGAACATGGAAGTGGGTCGCAGACAAAAATCTGGTGCTGGGGCTGGATCGAAAAAGAACAAATAGAAGTGCGATTAGAAATAGCACCTAAAAAAAGTATATTTTTAAATTCTTTAGTTAATACCTTGCATAAACATCAGTTCATAAAAAAAATAAGTTATTTTTGCTTATAATGTATTATAAAGCATACACAGACAGATATTAATGCATGTGTAAGCAAATACAAATACAAGTACATGAAAACAGCTGATTTAATTCTGTTTAATCAACAAGGTTCGGTTCAAATGTCTGCTCTCCAGTCAAAACGGTTATTAAATATTATTAATTGGCACTCCAAGTGGACATCACTGCGTAATGTGTCCCTATACACACAGGGTCAATCGCCTGAACCCAAGATACGCGAGTACTTCTACTATATTGATCATGAGGGCATGGTGTGTACATCCTCATATACCTTATATAAGAAATAATTTAAGTACAACTATTTTTCACCAACAGCTCTTCATGGACGATGCCAAAATGAAGAATTTTACATCCTGCTTTAAGGAGAAGAAATTTCTTAAGTTTTTCTTTAGTCGCTTGCGACAAAATGAAACGCAGCGTTACCAAATGTTCCCCTTTTTGTCACCTTGTGGTCGAGAACGGAATTATGTGCGCTGCGATGATACGCCCATTGTTTTTACTGAACACATAAAGGATGATACTAAAGATGAAGACACTTTAAGCTATGCACATGGTGGTCCAGATTTATCAGCAATTTTTCAACCACAGAAACTGTACATGCATCCGGCAAGTGGCAGAGTTTATCATCCAGCGTGGCCCAAAGTGGGAGGTATTGGACTTGTTCGCTCCAAATTAGCTATTGAGCTTAGCCAAAACTTTGTGTTTACTGATGGCAACGAATCGCCAACACACTTTCTTTGGCGGGGATCCCCAGTTCAGTTAGAACACGATTGGATAAAAGATTGCCAGGTTCAGGACAAATAATCAATCATTGGCAATCTAAATAATTGGGAAGAACATAATATGGTATATTATAATAGTAATTTTAACATTGCATTATTTATAAGCTTGTATATATCTAGATTAATATAAATAACTATTCAATACTCAGAGGCTTGAATTCGCCTTCCTTAACTTTAACCCACGAGAGTCCAGTAGCAGCACCACCACCACCACCATTTTCAGTAGATGGAACCGTGTTCCTACTGGTGCGTATTTGGTCTAAAACAGGACCGTGGAGGTCCGCTTGAAACTTTTCAAATATTATATAATGCGGATCTTCGGTTGGTGGCATGTCATAGATGTGAGATTTGCTCTCCATTATACTCTCTTGGACAAGAGCTGTGTATGCATCCCGATTATTACTCAGTAGCTTGGCGACATCAGCGTTGTTCAGTTCATTGGTTGACACATTACGGATGCTCTCCAAGGGATCGGCAAATATCGCCTGCATATACTTTAATATCTGCCAAAGATGATCTTCACCGCATCGCCATTCCTGGAAAGCATGACTGATGTCTAGACTAAATGTGTAGGGACAGACGAGCGGATGTACAACGTTGTGTTGGAAAATAATCGCCTAGTAGAGAAATTAAAGAATATAAGTGCCTTGTTGACGAATTTATATTCACACACTCACTGGAACACTTTTATCATCTGGAAAACGATCTGGCAGCAATATGGAAAAACGAAAGACACCATTTTCATAAAATCCCTGTCGTCCAAAGAAGACTCCAAACCATTCTAGAAATAATTGCAGATATTAGTCATCTTAAATGATTGTCAAAAATAATTCATGCACTAACGCAGCGAATTGGCATAGCTCGGTATAACATAAATGCCTGATAGCTTTTCCGAATCAATCATTTTGCTGTTAATATATTAAAAGAAATTGTTGTTTGACAATTGAAGTCGCAGTTCTTTGCAAATTCTTACTATTCCGCCAGAATTTTATACTCCTGTTGTATTGTAGCAAGGAGTAGCTTTTCATCCTTCTTTTGTGCATCCACGTCGAGAGTCATATTTATTTGTAAATGTGCTAATTGTTTTTATATTTATGGTTTGTTTGTTAGTAACATTACGATACATTAATCGTTATCGCACAACTTTAATATCGACTTTAAATGAATGCGTCCCTAAGTTTGTTTTGCCGTCCCTGTTTCACGTTTATTTTACAATTAATAATAGCTTAGTATGCGGTAAGTAGCAATGGAGAGAATTATACTATCTCATCATATAACTTCAAATTTCAGGACTCAAATCATATAGAAACATTTTTAATAAATTAGAATCTGATCAGCTAACGAAAATGGACTGTGTGAATTCCTCTGGACACGAAGATAGCGATCATAAGGGACAGGATGTGAAAAATATCCGACAAGAAGATGAAGTGCCTTCACAAGATTCCATCAAGACTGACAACAAAAAGGTTGTACCAGAATTTTATAACAAGGCACAAAAATATTGGTCTGAAGTGCCAGCAACAGTAAATGGAATGCTTGGTGGCCTTGGTTACATCAACGCAATTGATATACAAGGCTCTAAGAATTTCCTGCGTGAAATTAAGGTGCCAGGTAAAAAATTAGCATTAGATTGCGGTGCTGGAATCGGAAGAGTTTCGCGTAATCTTCTTATTCCTTTATTTGAAACTGTTGACCTTGTTGAACAAGATGCCGCATTTGCTGAAAAAGCGCGCGAGTTATGCACATCAGAAGAAGTACGTCGGAACAGCTTGGGCGAAATATATAATCTTGGCTTACAAGAGTTCTCGCCTTCACATAAATACGACCTGATCTGGAGCCAGTGGGTCTTAGGGCACCTAACGGACGTCGACCTGGTGGCGTTCTTTCGACGTATACAGCTAGGCTTGCAGCCAGGAGCATACTTTTGTATGAAAGAGAATGTCAGTGCCTCAAAGACAGTAATCAAAGATGAGGAGGATTCATCGGTCACTCGTCCTCTTGAATATTATGAACGCTTCTTAAAAGAAGCTGGCTTCAGAATAGTGAGAAAAGTGCGACAACAAAACTTTCCCAAAGGACTGTTTCCAGTGTATATGATTGCCTGTAAGTCTAAGCAAATTAATAACTAAGATTTGGTCTTATCATAATTAAATACATGTGTATATTTTAAATAAAAATAAATAAATGACCATGTTTTGTCGACATTTTTATTTAGTTAGTTAAATAAACCAGGCGTTGTTTCTACATATGTACAAAATTGGGGAAAATATAGAATTCATATTTTGAATGTTGAAAATAAGAACAGATGAACTAAATATTGAAGTTATCGATATTTTAGGAACAACGCTGCTGTCAAATATTAAAACAGCTGACAGCTGCGGTATTCTCTTGAACGTGGAACGCGTTGCAATTTGCAGAGAGCTAGTTTACAATTGATTCTAAGTATGTCGAAGCGCGGACAACCGGCATGGCAAGCACCGAAAGCGGCAACACGGCCGCAATTAAAATTGTACAACAGTCTAACCAGGCAAAAGGAGGAGTTTGTGCCCCTGGAGGGCAACAATGTTCAATGGTATAGCTGTGGTCCCACAGTGTACGATGCATCCCACATGGGACACGCGAGGTAAAGCCACATCAGCAGGCGATGTTTTTTTTACTATCTAATCTCGATTGTCTCTTGTCAACAGATCTTACATTTCTTTTGATATTTTGCGACGTGTATTGAGTGACTACTTTGGCTATAATGTCCACTATGTCATGAATATCACTGACATTGACGACAAGATTATAAAGCGAGCACGTCAATATCATCTTTATGAGAAATATATCACAGCATCTACACAACTGCCGTTGGAGAGTTTGTTAGATGACCAGAAAGAGGTGTTGACGCAATTGCAAGCAAAATGTGAGAAGAATACGGATCCCGATAAGAAAGTAATGCTCGATAAGATGTTGGGACGCATGACCGAAGCTTTAGAGTCACTTACAAAGGCTGTCAATGGCGGAGTGGAGTTTCAAACAATTAAAGATCATTATTTGGCCGAGGCTAAGGATCCCATTGCAGAGTGGCTAGATGGAAAGAATGGAGGTGATGTCAATGATAATTCTGTCTTTGAGGCACTGCCACGTTATTGGGAAGATCAGTTTCACAACGATATGAAATCTCTTAATGTGAGTCATCTGCAAACTGACGTCATCCAATTCCTAATATTTTTGACATGATAACAAAATGAGTTTCTATATTTATTTAGATATTGCCACCTGATGTATTGACAAGAGTATCGGAATACGTGCCACAGATTGTTGCATTTATACAGCGTATCATTGACAATGGGCTAGCTTACGATGCAAATGGTTCAGTTTACTTCGATGTAAATGGCTTTGACAAACGTGAGAATCATCATTACGCAAAGCTGGTTCCCGAGGCCTATGGCGACACAGCATCTCTTCAAGAAGGCGAAGGAGATTTGTCCGTGACTGAAGATCGACTGTCCGAGAAGCGCTCTCCCAATGACTTTGCCCTGTGGAAGGCTAGCAAGACTGGAGAGCCTTGGTGGGACAGTCCCTGGGGACGTGGTCGGCCTGGTTGGCATATCGAGTGCTCAGCAATGGCTTCTGATATATTTGGATCAACGTTTGACATCCATACCGGCGGGGTTGACTTGAAATTTCCACACCACGACAATGAACTAGCACAATCAGAGGCGGCATATAATGAATCGGAATGGGTTAAGTACTTCCTTCACACTGGACATCTTACAATTGCCGGTTGCAAGATGTCCAAGTCGCTCAAGAACTTTGTAACGATACAAGAGGCCTTAAAGAAGCACTCAGCAACTCAATTGCGATTGGCATTCCTATTGCACTCCTGGAAAGACACACTCGACTATTCAGAGAATACCATGGAAATGGCCACTCAGTTTGAGAAATTCCTCAATGTAAGTACAAAGAAATGAATTGTTAACTTTAAAAAGGTATTTACAACATATTGACTTGATTGCAGGAATTCTTCTTGAATGTCAAAGACCTGACTCGTCTTGTGTCAACTGGAAAAGCAATGGATCAGTTTACTGAATGGACTGCAGTGGAATCTACTCTACAGACAAAGTTTGGAGAAGCACAAGCACAAGTTCATGCGGCTCTTTGTGGTATGTGATATTAAACACTGAACAATCCTTTTTATAATCATTAAATCTATTCCATCATTGCAGATAACATTGATACGCGCAGCACACTCGATTGTATACGAGAGTTGGTATCAAATACAAATGTCTACATACGTGACAACAAGGCCAGGTTAAACCACTTGTTGCTCCGTAAAATTGCCACATATATTACAAACTTACTGCATACATTTGGAGCCATCTCCGGGCCACGTGGCGGCATTGGATTTCCTCTGGGCGGAGGGGATCCCAACAATGCAGATAGCATTGATCAGGAGGCACTTGTAATGCCATATGTGCAATCTGTGGCCGAATTCCGTAACTTGGTCCGCGAACAGGCAAAGGATTTAAAGGCCTTTAACATTCTGAAACTTTGCGACGATCTGCGTGACGACGTGTTGCCCAATCTGGGTGTCCGCCTGGAGGACAAGGATGATGGTAAATTTGCTGTCAAATTGGTCGACCGCGAGATGCTTTTGCGGGAGCGAGAGGCAAAACAAGCTGCGGAAGCGGAACGTGCTGCGGAAAAGGCACGTAAAAAACAAGCGTTGGAGCAAGCTGCAGCTGCTAAGGAGGCGCAACGTCGAATTAATCCCAAGGATTTGTTTATCAGTGAAACTGAAAAGTACTCGGCATTTGGCGAAGATGTGAGTGTATATTTTGCTACTATAAATGGTTTTTGTGTTATAGACAATCTTCCATTTCAGGGACTTCCCACACACGATAAAGAAGGCAAGGAGATTAGCAAAGGACAACTCAAGAAACTTCAGAAACTCCAGCAACAGCAAGAGCAACGTTACAAAGAGTATTTGGCCAGTGTAAACACAGCCTAGATTTAAGTGAACTCCACAATGCAGAATATTTTGATATTAAATCTGTCCCAATTCATATATAAAAACACATTCAATTCAATTCGCTTCGAGCAACCAGATAAATGCAATTAATTTTTATTATACACTTTTTATGCAGGTCAGTTCATTATCAATATTTAATAAAGTCAAGACATTCGACCACAATTTAGAAGCCATACTTTGTCATGGTGTCCGTATAATGTTAAGCATTTTTCAGCATCTCAATGTTAACCCACTAAAGACCCCCAAGCAAATTTTTATGTATTATTATACTTATATGTATGTATGTAAACATATGTGTCAGCTAATGAGTATAACTTGGGCGTAGGGTCTTTGGTAATTGCAACTATTTCACTACTTATATCAATGGTTTACAAGCTGCCAATATCATTGTAGCGTTTTAACTTATCGGGGAAGTTGTCTCTAAATAGAACGGGGTCCGCTCTAAATTCCACTGTACGCAGAGGCATTCGTCCATAGATCTTTGAGAAGCGATCGATGCAAGCAGAGCGTTCCTTCATATGATTTAAGTCCGCTGACAACATTTCCGTATTTGTGCACTCGGGACACTTGAACTTTTTCCTCGGCGTCACTTTAATGGGTGGATTATTTGTTATGTTTGCAACAAGAAAATTCATGGCGATATCCTCACAATTCATGTGATCATCGACCCAATGTTTAATATCGCCTGGCATTGCATATGTATACATATGACTCCAGTATTTGTGATGAAACGCAGCTCCAGTTAGAACCATAGATATTTGATTAGTCCACTCGGATTCGTAGTGCCATTGCATTGTAGCATTATCCCAAACGTGAATGCGACTGGGAAAACCAACAATATGATCCGGAAATTCACGCCACACTTCGTAACTAAAAGAAATATTATAATTTAAGCTATATATAGAAAAATATCTAATGTATTATACCCAAAATCAAGCTCATCGCTGGTTAGCATAATTATGTCATCGTCTATAGTTAAAATTGCTTCAGTTTCGATTTCGGGATAAGGATAAAATCTATTCGATAGCTTATTTTCGCGAGTTTGTATTATCTTCAGAGGCTTGGAAATTGTCGGGAATGTAGATACTATAAATAACAAAGATAACAATATAGAATAATCAATTATGGTAAGGTATATAAGAGCACACTTACAATGTGGAGGGGATTTCCTTTGATTATTCCAAATAACCAAAATACTTTGAAGAGACGGTACAACTGCCAGTTTCTGAATCAAAAGGAAAAGACTTTCCACACGATCGTATGTCAATATTACAGCCGTAAATCCTTGAGATTTTGGAGCCAGAGTAGTAAGAAACAGTGGATTAAAGGTTGAATGACTATTTTTACTAATTGCATTCCATTTTCTACTGCTGCGAGCTTGTAGGGGAAATATGCGACTTTCAAGTATCTCAAGGGCCGTAATTGTAATGCTCTTCAAGTCCTTCAAGTAGTTGCTGTATAACCAATGAACTTGCTTCTGCATCTCGACGACTCTGACATTGGAAATGGACTCCAATTTACGAATAACTGAATGCATCTCCGATTCCCGTACTCGCACCACAGCCTGGGACCAATCAATAACGTCTTCAAAGGGCAGCACAAAATTGTCGATTGCTACCACGGGAATACAGTTCTGGGACATAATTTCCAAGAGATCGGGTTGACCAACCCGTATACTGCGGCCAACAAAACAGAACTTTCCCCGGGCCAGAACACGTGGGTACTCCCAACGTTTCTGATGATGCATTAGGTTGCAACGGGCGGTCAACTCAGTGTTATCACAGGATCCCAGTAGAAGTATCTGCTCGGCATTATTGGCACTCAGAGAGAGCTCTCGGAATTTACGTGCATGCTGTGGCAAAAGATTTAATTGAGCGACAACTAATAGATATTTGCGATGAGCTGCGGCATGCGCTGGTAAAGTTTTCGGATGCTGAAGCAATGGACTCCATACAGGTATAGATACATCAAATCCTGGACGATATGTCCAGCTATCAAATCCACCTCCCAATACAATAGCATTATCAATGTTGACGTCCAGTATTTTGTTATAGGTAGGCGCACTGCCTGGCAGCATGTTGAAGATCAAGTGATTCTCTCCACGATCCCAGAAATTGAGGGAAGCCAAAGCTGGTCCAGCCAAATGTTTGTCAAACACATCCTGATTCAATAGATCCAAACTGGGCAAAAAGAGGCAGGCTTCATTTGGATTCGATGTGTAGTACCGACTATTAAGTACTGTCTCCAATATTTGAAAGTATTCACTGGACAAAGTGGTGGCCACTTTATCACTCTTCTCATCCAGAAACTCTTGCAAAGGATAAATGTATACCTTGAGGGTGTCATGCTCGCATTTATAAATATTTAGACAATCCCAAAACGTGCAATTCACATTTCGACCACGATACTCAGGATCTGATCTCAGTAATACCTCTTGAGTATGGGATAAGGATAAATCGAGTGCCACAGAGTCCCTTTTTGAATAGAAGAATCTCTCCCGATGACTTGAGATGTCGCAAAACAACAGTATTGCACAGAACGCGACTATTGTTAGAAGCGTGTAGGTCAAACAGTTTAAAATTTGTTCCTTTGGGTGTAACATACTTTTAAAGAATAGGCCTTTGCACTTGTTCATCCTGACCTTACTTTGTCTTACATTTTGTACTAAACTATTGGCTAAATGCATTATGTGTGTACACATAGAAACAGTCAACTTGTATCCATTTGATTGGTAGCCTTTGTGTTTAATTTATTCACATTTCTTATACACCATTTGAAAAAGCTCTCGATGTCTACAATCTTAATGAACTAAGAAGCTGAGAGCACTTCAAAAATTCATCCTTCTTAATCAAAAACAAATACACTTTTCTTTGATTTGGTCGAATTGGTGTCTATCGATATAACAAGAGGAAAAATCGTTTCAAATTGGAGTCTATCGATATAAAAATAATGGAAATATCGCTTCAATTATCAGAGATTAGTGCGATACAACCTATTGAAAGCTATCGTTTTTTGTTTAGTGCTATCGATTTATGAAAGGTTTTCAATCGGCAAGTTAAACATAAAAGCTAAAACTAAATTATGTCGGAAATAATAAAGTTGGACAATGCGGAAAGCAGTTTTATTACGGCTAATGTAACAAACTCACATAATGATTCTGTCGCATTTGAGATGAAGTTTGCCAAAGATATCACAATTTCTCAACTAAAGGTACATGCGTATGTTCTGTAAGTAAATTGTAATGACTAATACTAACAGATGTTTACATTTTTAACTTTTGCAGAGTAAATTGGAAATTTTAACGGGAGGAAGTGCTGGCACCATGAAAGTGGAGTTGTACAAGGGTGACTCTTTTGTAACGTCACTCAGCAACAATGATGCAAAACTGGGCTTTTACATTAATTGTGATGGCTTACGCCTCCATGTCGTTGACACTTTTGTTAGCTTTGCATATGATAATGAAAAAGTAGAAAAATTCGAACTTTCAAAGGATCAATACGAACAAAAAACCAATTCTGTACGCAATTTCTTGAAGCAGAATCGTCTTGGAAAGTATAATGAGGAGGAAATGCAGCAAATGGAAGAAAAGCGAAGAGAGCAGGCTGAAGAAATGCAGAAGAAAGCTGATCTTTGCATTTTGGGAAGCAGATGTCAGGTAGCTTATAAAAATCCTACAGTGAAGATAATGATATTAGCAAAAGCCCATTTATTTACATTCATAGGTAACTGTGCCTGGAAATCCAACTCGTCGAGGTACAATAATGTACAATGGAGAACTTGAGGGTAAAAGTGGCATATTCATTGGAGTACAGTATGACGAGCCCTTGGGCAAGAATAATGGAAGGTAAGATTAACACAAACAAGTTATTGAATATTAAATGGATATTATTTTTACAGTGTTAATGGCAAATCATACTTTGTATGCCCTCCAAATTATGGAGGTTTCGTCTCACCATTATCTGTGGAAGTGGGCGATTTTCCACCCGAGGACTTTAATCTGGATGATGAGCTTTAAATGGTGTTTAGTAACATTTCATTAAAATAATTCCGCACTCATTCACCTTTTAACATATTCGATTCCACATTTGTTTGTGAATACATATGAACATTGTGATCATTTAAAGATTTTTTATACAACCCTTTGGAATTTACTAATAAGCTAGTCCGTGATAAAGCACATATAGAGACAACACGATGTTTCATTTTATATATTTGCTTTAAGCTTAGCAAACACTACAGCTAATAAAAACACTTAACAAAGTCTATTCTGTTTTCATTCGCAAAGACTTACTCATTTTTTTTTAGCTTTATGTTCCTCAGCTTAAGATGAATCCAATACATTATGCGAAACTTAACATCTCCATAAATGAACTTGACCATGATGGTAAGAGGAAGCTTTGAAAGGACCCTTAGGCTGTATAAGAGAGTTTTTACTGGCCAGTATTGTAAATCACGCTACAGCCAATAAAGTTTGTTAAGTACTCGTTTCGATTAAATTTTAATCTTTGAGAGCATTCGTAACTAAGCGGATTGTATTAATACTTGTATCTGGAAGAAAACTAAATCACTGACAACACTTTGAAGATAGCACTTTATAATAATATTACTTGGTTTATACATTTCTTTTAGACATGCTAGTAACATTAGGACAGATTTTTTCATAAAATAATCAAGTTTCTTTGAGCATCCTTTATTTGTATTTCTACAAAATTTCACGACCACAAAGTTCGCCCGGAAACATTTCCTCCGAGTGGTCAATGGAGAAATGTTAACTGCAATAGCTGGTTAAATAAATATAATGAAATAAATATAATATACATTGTTTTCTTTTGTTATCATTAAAAATATAACTCATTAAAAGAAAGAAAAGAAAAACCATCCTAATATTCGTTAAATATAGTATATGTATATTATGTATACGATCTAAACACCGCAGCATTTCTCAAGTAATAGAAAACTATAAATTGTCGGATTTTGGATTGTTTTATTTAATTAACTGCCCGAACAAGACATTGATCATTCTTATTTGTTGATATCATTAGACTTGAGCTTTAGGCCAACATTAGATGTGGTTAACAAACAACATTTGATGGGGGTTTCATGTATGTATGTGTTTATTTATGATTTATATCGTATCCCTATGGCAAGGGGTAGAAAAATGCGCTTTAATTTCACAATTATTGTTTATTTATTATTTGATTTGTTTTATTTTGTTTTTGTTTTTTATTGAATTAAAACGGTGTGCCTCTCGCCTACACTGTCGTCTAGCATTTAACGATTATATAGATTTAAGTGTCCATATGATATATAGATTCATATGTATGCATGTGATCATCTCATGGTGCTTATGTACTTAAATTGGATAATTTCTGTCTGCTTTGTTTTTGTTGTTATTATAAGTTATATTCAATACGCGATAGATCAATGAATAAATGTAAAACATTTAATTTTTACTTGAGATTCTATGCTAAAGTGCTGTGTTTACTTCTGTGTCTGTGTGTGTTTGTGAGTGTGGATGTGCGTGTGTGTGTATGATTGAAGCCAAGTATAAACAAAATTGGATGACTTTGTCATGTTGCAAAGTGTCACGTCTCCAATCTAATTATTATTAATATTATTATGTATGTTGTATTTAGAGAGTTGTGGTGCGTAACATTACTACATTTTGTTGTTGTTTTTCTTGTTCTTGTTCTTGTTGTTTGGTGTTTGGTTTTTCCTTATATATAACATTGACACATGCTGCCGTCTCCTTATCCCTCTTTTCCTCTGCTTTCATGTCCTCGGAGTCCTTTGATGTACGCATCTCGTCCTTTTTGTCAGCATCTCCATTACGTCCGGAACTTCTGAATTTACGCACAATTAGACTTCCAGTATTCTTGATGTTCCTTTTAAATCGATTTCCCCGCGTCCGCTGTCACTCCTTGATTTCACATCGCTTATTCCACCTTCACCGCCACCTTCTACATCTTCACCACCATTCGTTTTTTTGAGTTCTTTAATTGTTGTAGAAAGATCAGTCGAGTCGTCGTCATCCTCTTCCAATATTTGATTTATAGCAGGATCTTCCTCCTGATCCTCGTTATCGACTGAACGAAAGTTTTGATGAGGTTGTATATTCTCCCTCGATCTGAAGGGCAAGTAGATTTGAAAAGCTGATCTTAGCACGTTGGCTTTCTTTTTCTGTTTAACTCGATTCGATCTTTGATAGCGATTTAGGGACCAACGTGGCATCAATTGTTCAGACAGCTTCTTTGTACTGCCGCTGGCCATATGATTTTTGGCAGTGGAGGTGGTTTTATAATCGCTGTCGGTGGTGGTGCTCCTGCTGGTGCTGCTGGTGGTGGCGATGCTGGTGGCCGTGATGCCCTCATTAGTTGTTTTGTTAAGTCACAGACGAAGGTCAAAAGCAATGCGAGACGCAATGTTCTTGAAGCCAATGCTAGTACCTGAAAGAAATCATTTGATTTTTATTTAGGTTGTTTCTTAAGAGAAATGTATTGAATATTACACTTACCAGAAATGCGTTTAAAGCGAACTCCGTTCAAGGATAGACGTGGCAATTTGCAAACCTCAATTTCCCATTGAACCAACGAATCTGTATTGGGATCGCCATGCACACACCAAAGCACAAATCTATAGATGACAAAATATATTATTAACTAATATTGTTAGTTAGTTGATTATAGCTATGGTCTCACCGTTCTCGCTGCTCATAATCGCAATTGTTTTGATCGAGCACTTCACGTATCTTTTGCATTATTTGATCGGGCATCAGGGGCGATGTTGTCTTCATGGACCATGTGAAGCGAAGTACCCGCGGTTTAGCTGCCTCTTCCGTAGTGGATGTACTAGAAATATTAGATGCAATTGTGCTAAACATTAACAAGTGAGAATGCTCTACTCCAAAGTGTTTCGCTGCTGGATACCCTTCAACCAGGACTATATATATCAATCTCAATCAATTCTATTGTAATCTGTATATCTATACTAAATGAACGCAACTACTATCTGGCTGCAGGGTGTCTGCTAGCCGAGCAGTCCCCACTTGAGCAATCTTAATGCAGATAATAATTCATGTTTGGTGCAAAGCAAAAGTGAACAAAGATTACAGTAAAGAAATAAAAAGTTGCACTTTATGAATGATAAGATAATGGAAGTCTTGGTCAAATATATAGAAAACAGAGGGAACCGTTTTATTAATTTACTTGATTACTTTTAAACTGTTTTCTATGCTGTTCAGTCCTGTTTAATAATAATAAAATTATATGTCTAACTAATTCCGCCAATGACAGGTTCTATCTTTTTTATTGCACGATCAGTTAACTATATATTATGCAATAATTTGACATTCAACTATTCCTTACACTTTTACTATAGTAAACATTTAATTTCTAGTTCTAGTTTTATCCCCAATAAAGTAAAAAACTTTCCTTAATTACAATATATTAGAATGTTTAAAAATGAGCTATGTTAAAAGGTAAAATGAAAAGGCAAATGCGATTGTTTGTAAGGGTTGATATTTGCTTTGTTTAACAAATCTTCCAGATAATTTATTACTAATTAATTAAATAATCAATTTATTTAATTATGTGTTATTTCTTTGAAACTTAATATACATAACTAATCAGATCACGGAAGGTGCCCGATAACACGATTTGTTGTTGTTTGATTTATAGATAATCATCTGTACAAATAAAATGGTCACATGCACAATTGTTTAATACATTTAATCCTTGATTAAAGTTAAATTTCTTTACTGTGTCTAAGTATTGTTTGTTTGTTTTTTTGTTTACTTTTTATATATATATTTTTGTTCTTAAATATGCTAAATACGCTTTCATTTGATGCGCTTCGACTTTAACTTCATAATCATGATCAATCTTTAATCTTGAATCTTTTCCATATGCATTCATTATTATTAATTCTGATGTGTGTACTAAATTTATGATTCTTGTTTGATTGGGAATAGTTCAAATACAAATACAAATACAGATACGTTCATTCATACACATACACATACATATACATATTCACTGTATATAGTATACATATATGTACATACATATATCGAAATAATGGTAAATAAATTTAAATTCATAGTCATCTATAGTATATGTAACTCGTAGCTGCGTTTGGTGTTGATTTCTGATTTCTCTTTTCGCATTTTATGATAAATATACATAAACATACACATACACACACATATGCATACATATACATATGTACATATGTATTATACTAATTTATTAGCGTTTCGCAGTAGATATTAGTGTAGTTTTTCTTTCATTCTTATTTACTTAGTTAGCATTAGCATTAGCTAAGCTAATATAGCAGTAATAAACAAAAACAAAAATAGAAATAGAAAACGTGACAGTCAGATAGCAATAGATCTCTATATAGTTGTTGTTGGTTTTATTATTATTTTTATTGATTGTTGATTGTTTTTCGATCTCTAAATCAATATTAAATTAATTTACAAACAAAGAAAACAGGATAAATTATTAATTTCTGTTTGTTGTAGCTGTTGTTTTTTCTTGTTTTTTTTTTCGTTTTTCATGTGTGTGTTTTTTTTTAAATATATTGTTTATATGTATTTTTAAACTTTTATATAAATGTGTATGTATAATTAGTTAATAATCGTAGGAAAACATAGACGCATTGTGAATTTCTGTTAACGCAAACGGAACTCAACGTTGTCGATGTTCTTGGTTTTTGGAGAGGGGGGCATATATACGAATCGGAAGAAATCAAACCGATCCCATCAGATCAGATCAGATAGATCTATATATATATATATGTAATCTGTAAATCGATTTGTATCATATCATAACTGTATCATATCTCTCCGTCACGCGCGTTTTACTTTTAACGAGGGGGGAATCGTTTGTTTCAGTTTTAGAACTATTAACAAGAAGTAGTTAATGCTTGTTTTGTTAATTACTGGTTTGGCCTAAAATTAAAGAAAAAATTTTAAACAAATTATTCACGGCTGGAAAAAATATATTAATAATGGGTAAAAAAACAAATACGAGAAAATGAAAAACAAGTAGAAAGTTGAAAGTAGACAGATAAGAATTAAAACGGATTGGTGTAAAACTAAAACGTTTTTTATTGTTTTTTTTTTTTTAATATATTTGTTTGATGTTGATAAAGAAAAGTAAACGCAATATTTTAAAGAAATTCAATTAAAATTCTGTCAAATTAAGAGAGAGAGAGAGAAAGATAGCAATACTTTCAATAATAATAATAATTACATTTGATTACAGAAAAAAAACAACAAAAACAGAAAAAAAATCAGATGTCATATGCTTTTAAATGAAGAAAAAGAGAGACAAGAACAAGAAAGGCTTCCTAACACAGTGGGTGGTGATCGATCGATGTATACACATAAGTAGTACATATACATAGATGGTAATACTATATAGATAAGTAGTATATATAATCGTAATATCCTGCTTATGTATATAGTAATAATAAGGTAAATAAGAGTGACGGAGAGAGTGAGCGAGCGACAGAGAGAGAGAGAGAGAGAGAGAGAGAGAGAGAGAGAGAGAGAGAGAGCGTATAAAGGAATCGACAGATCCTGGCAATATTCTTTAACAACTATTGCCAATTAGATGCAGTCAGTTTCACAAATCTATACGTGTTTCACGTATTTTACATAGTTACATATATGTACATATTCACATATGTATGTACGTCTGTATGCATGTATGTATGTATGCGTAGTTTTGTATTTGTTTTGTATCCGAATCATTGAATTAATTAACTTGATTGATTTGATTTCATTTGATTTGATTTCATTTGATTGAGTTGATCAAACAGTCTAACAGCAATCTGTGTCTAAATAACAATCTAAGGGACTCTTTCGGGTTATCTTTTTTTTATGATATGCATGTAAAAAATACACGTACTTATAAGTAAAGTACTTATTGTTGTTGATGTAAATACATATACATATATACGAATTCATTCAATCTTTACCAATTGTCCTGCGTACATATATGAACATATGTAAGGTATTATGTGCGTTTATGATATTTACATACTTTTCCTCTTAAAATACTGTTAGTTTAAATGAAATGAAATAAACAAAAAATAACAACATAACATAATAACAATTAACAAAGTAACAAATTCCATATAAATTAGTTGAACAAATTAGAAGAAAAAAAAATTTATTAAAATATGTATTAAATATTCACAACAAGAATTTTCATGCAACCGATTGTCAATAGGATTTTCCAATCTTCCTTGAAATACAAAACTTTAACATTTTCGTGTCCTTCGATGATCTCAATTTCCTTCCAACAAATTGCGTTCAGAACTAAACCAAACTCATGAACGAGCTGTTGTTTTTTCAATACCAATATGGAAGGCTGGAAGCCAGTTAATGAGCTTTTTGAAGAAGAGCTCCCTTAAGCGCGAGCTTTTTTAAAAGCGAGCTCTCTTAAAAGCAAGCTCACTTAAAAGGGAGCGAACTCTTTTTAAAGCCAGCTCTCTTTAAAGCCAACTCTCCTTAAATCCAGCTCCCTTAAGGATGATGCAAGTAGCTTAAGTATTAAGTGCAGTCTTAATCACAACTTGTGCTTTATTAGTAAATGGTCTGATGCGTGCTCCTCGAATATATGTACATAGATACATGTATGCATAGCATAGCCTGGTCAGATTGTAATTAGATTTTTAAGCTCTTCTTGATTTAACACAAAGAACACCAGCACAGAAAACAGTGTTGCCCTAAAGTTTTGCATGTATGGACACACTGTAACACAGTGCTGATCAACAGAATAGTCAATTAATGTGAAGGTATCTACATACAGTTAAATTAAACGCTTCACTCTAACCTGACATTGAGCGAAAATTAGCCTTAGCCAATTATACAAAAAAACAAAACAAAAATACATACATTTCCGGCGATCGGATAACAATAAGTAGAGATAGTGATAGGTAGGTTGAGCTTTTGTTAACGCTTTCTCAATGCCGGCGTTAATTGTAAAATAGTAATTGGTAGTAGTTATGAAAAGCTCTCAAAGAAACATTGTTTATATGAAACAATAAACAATATAAGCAACTTTTGAATAAATTAAAATATCGCATCTTCAGCTCGTACTTTCAGCTTGTTACTTGTGTTGTTTACCTTGATCATGGATAGCCGTATTAGGATTCTTATCATTATTATGCTCTATGCCCCTGCCATTCATTCATTAAAACGGATTTGGTACAAAACATAAACACATACATACATACATGTACATATGTGTATGTGTAAATATGCAAGAATGTAACATGAAACAAAAATGAAATTATAAATGAAACCAAAAAGAATTATACAAAAAGTGATCAATAAAAAAAAAAACAAAAACATATTAAATAAAATAGTCAAAATCAAGTAATAACAGAATTATAAAATAAAAAACTGCATTTGCTTTTCTTGTAATATTCATTAACAGAAGAAATGAAAACAGATACTGATTGATAACATTATTGGTATACCATTCCAAAAAAAAGAACACTTACCGTTTGCTAAAACGTGAGGAAAGTTTCGAAAAAAAGCTCATACGACCGGGATGAGGTGAATCACCGGAGGTGCCACTTGTACCAGAGTATTCCAGCGCTGTATTGTTTCGTGCCCTGGTTTGACCTATAAAAACCAAACGCTTAATTATTAGTACAAGTTTTGTTATATATACATACAGATATGCTATGCTAAGATCTATAACTATTTCCTATCACAAATCATTTGTTATTGTTAAAAATAAAAATTAAAAATATTAACAATTCTACTATTTATCAGTATTATTATTGTGTCTTATAGTTTAATATACAAAAAGTTGTAATTCTGCAAATTCAGTAATGTCAGTGGTATTCAAAATTTTCCTCCGGGCGAGAAAGCTCTTTGTTGTTGTGGGTGCTTAAAAGCTTTCGAACTTGGCTGAGTTCTATAAATAAATCTTACATTTCCTAGACGGCTTTTCCACATTCAACTTGGAGAGAACCTTTTCATTTTAAAAGCTTTTTCGACCGGGGAAAATTTTGACGAATACCGTTTTAAACTTATAAGAAATACACAAGTTTGTACAATATTATTATTATTATGGGCATAATTTTTCATGTATCACTTTATTGAATTAGAATTGAAAGTATTGGAAACAATTGGGGTCCTGGCTTGGTGATCAGGATTTCAAGGTGGCCAGCCTGTCACAAAAAGTATTGCTATTAAAATTCTAAAAACAAGGCAAAATTGCCTTGAGCTTGCAATTGATTAAATTTGTTTAAAGGTGGATATTTACACTTTATTCAATGATTAAAAGTTTTGTCAATACCGGAACGTAGTATTATAATTTTTGTTTTACATCAATAAGTGTAGTTCAATAATTGGTTGTAGAATATATTATACTTATAACTACTGTATTACGTAAGTTCGTATATATGTTCTGTGCATGCTCAATTCTAAATAGAACTTACAAAGAAATCATCATAAATAAAGCTTTAATTTGTTTTTATTAACTATGATAGAACTTGGCTGACAATACTCGTAATTGGGTCCATTTTGGGCAACTAAGTGAATTTCTTTTGATTCTAGTTTTTTCTCGGGGGCTCTCTATATATGGATGGATTGACATGCAATTATTATTAAAAAATAATAATTATAAAAAGCCGCTCTGGTTGGGCACTCATTTCACTCAGACAACAATCGTGCATGATTCAGAAAACATTCAAAAACATTTAAAAATAATTATGAAAACCGCTAGGATGAGAAGCGATATGAAGGGGCGGAGCGAGCTGAAGGCGGGCGGGTGGTGCATGAAACATCGACCAAGAACAAGAAACAACATAATACAAAGGAAAATTTACAAAAATTTCAATTTGATTTGTTTACTTTTCGTTTGTAACGTGCAAATATCCTTATTAGATGAACTGGAAAATAATGATGATAGATTAAGAAAAAAAAATATATATTGAACAAGGAAGGAAGGAAAAGGAACTTAACAAAACTCGATTAACATTATTGATTATTAAATTAATTCTATGGTATTTGATTTTCTGTTGCGCTTTTGATTTGATTTTGGTTTAACATTTTGTTTTAGTTTTTGGTTTCGATTTGTTGGTTAAATTGTGTGAGTAAAATTAAGTTATTTTATTAAAACTAATAAAAATAAGTAAACAGAAAACTCACCAGAGTGAAAGGTTGAACGTGATGGAACATTCCTTGGAAAGTGTCTGCTTGATTTAACAGCCGATGCCATTCTAAGTCGATCGAACAGACTATATATATGTACAGTTACAATACATATGCACACACACATACATAGTATGAATGGATATCGAATCATATGTCAGTTCGTTGGAGTACATTCAAGTCCAAGTAATGAATTGCATTTCAGAAAACGAATGTATTTATATCAGTATAAAGTTGTTGATTGTTTGTTTGTTTTTTTTTTTCGTTTTTAATTTTAATATTTAGGCAATCGTTTGATAGGTGTGTGTGTGTTTGTGTGTGTGTGTGTTTGTGTTATGTTCAATCCCGAATCGATATTAATAATGAATACAATTCGCGAAATCGTTATCGATTTATGATCCAATCCGAGAATGCATTACGTTTGTTGCGTTGCGTCGTTGTTTATTGTTTATTGTTGTTGTTTTGTTGATTGAATTGACGACAATGTGTACAGTGCGGGAGGGGCACGAGACAGCGCGAATCAAGCAGATTGATTGATTGATTGATTGATTGATTGATCGATTGATTGATCGATTGATTGGTTAATGTGATGGTGGCAGTGGTAACGGTGGTAATCAAACGATTATGATTGTTTATTTTGATATTGATTTGATATTGATTCGATTCGATTTGATTTGGATTTGATTTTGTAATCATGTTGTAGACATAAACAAAATGAAAAGAAAAAGATTTGGAAAAAAATCATGTAAATCGCTGAATAAAACAAGCACTTATAAATATAGAAGGTTTCTTACAAATAAATATGCTAAAGTTGTCTTAACAAATTGATTGATGGGCCTACATTATCATTAAAAGTAAATGTTATGAAATGACATAGTCGAAAAAAAGATACAATTTATTATAATTATAATAGACCAAGTAGAGATTTTGAAGATATTATATTTTTATGGGACCTCCATCAGTAAAGAAACTTACTAATCGATTGAATGTGAACGTTATTACGGAATGTTAGTATTATACCATGTATATAAGGACGAGTTTAAATAGGAAAAACATATATAGTATTTATAAAGTTGTTTATGATTTCACTTTCTTCTCAGAGTTTGACACAATTTCAGATAGAAGATAAATATAGACGGAACGTATACATGTCGAAGGGAAGAATATTATTCACGAATCACAACATCAAAAATACTTGTAGATTGATTATATTGGATTATAAGTAAGTATATCTAAAAATTAGTACATTTATATGAAGGGAGACTTGACAACAACATTGGGTCTACCTTTTTTTTTGGTTTGGTTTATATTTTTAGAATAGATAGATAAATAAATATAAATTTTGTGAAATGAACTGCCGCTGTCATGCATAGTGGAAGCATTCAAGTGATTGAATCTTGTAAAAGACTTTCGGCATTTTATATAATATAATATAATATAATATAATAGAAATTAAAATTAAAATTGTTTCAGCGTAACAACAAAACAAGCCAAATTCAAAACGGAACAACATAAGGAAACAATTTGATTAATATTATTATCAAACTTGATACCGCGCATGCCAGTAAATGTTTAGCAATTTCTCAAGAAATATATAGATATTCTAATTATACTAATTCTGATCTGAAATTTATGCTAAGGTCCGCGGCAGCTATACCCAAAAATAGACTTATATCTCGATTTATTAATACAATAGACCCCATCAAGCTAGGGAGTATAGAAAGATTTTGTATTTGTGCGTATATTGCCACGCCCTCGAAAATGTATCTCTTAATATATAAGTTGCAGTTTCACTCACCAAAAGTTTGTTTGTTCGTTTCGTTTCGGGTTCAAATCGAAATTGGAATTCATTTTTGGATTTACATAGTAAATTGATTTTGTTTTTGTTTTTTGTTTTTTACAGGATTTCGATTCGAAAAGCAATAGTAGAGTAATAATTTAACGAACACCGAAGAAGGATATATTGTTGCAGATTGATCGTAGGTGGTTGGTGGTGGTGGTGGTATTGGTGGTGTTATTATTTGTAGTACCACAAAGTATGGATGTATGTGGTAGTGTAGTAGTAGTTATCAGTTATCAAAATTAGACATTAATGTTCAAAATTGTATCAAAAACATGAAAAGATAAGAAATTTACATTATTCAATTGATCAAATTGTTAAGGCATTAAAATCAAATACAAAATTGAGACAAAATTACATCTAGAACACAAAATACATTAATATACAAATGGAAAGCTTAAGTTACGATTCCAACTACACGAATATCCAATGAACAACAGATGAGCTATCGATTGAAAAACTAGCCTTAAAAAGATAGTGGAAAAGAACCTGATCTTGAAATTAAAATTGATTAATATATTCGGAAAATTCAAATACAAACAATATGTACATATGTGAATGAATGTAAATTTATCTAATATTTCCTTCGTTACTATTACAACAGTTACAACCTCTGTTAATCCTTAACTTATCCTATTTTCACCATGTCTATATCTCATCATCAGATGAAACAGAAAATTTTGTTGAAGCGCACTTAAATTTAAGCATATAAAATTACTTTTTTGTGATTAAGTAATTGTTTTGTGAACCAACTACAATCGCAACTATCTAAGGATGACATCATTAAATACTAAGATGTAGAATCATTGTTAAAAACTCTAGACTTAAAGAGACTCAATGATTGTACTAATAAGAAAGAACATACAAGAGTGTCACAAAAAGATATATAAATGCAATGGAAATCTGTGATAATGATTCTTTCTAAAAGTTGTCTATAATAATTATTGAGTAAAATGGCTGCCAATCATGAAAAATAAACAAAACCAAGAAGTATAAGAAAACTTGTTAATGGGGAGTAATATAAAATTTAAAAAACATAGTTTTGTATATAGTAATTATCGTTTTTTTTGATTTGGATTGGTTGTAATGTTTGCAAAGTGTATACCTCGTTCCAAGGGGGTCAATTGATACTGATACGCATCCGTCTGTGGATGGTCTAGGGCTTGAGACAGACGCGCTTTTAGTGTGGCCCTTTCCAGCGTTAGCTGCAGATCCACTGCTGATTACGTATGTTAAACATGTTATGTTTTTTTTTTGTCCAAAAAGTTGGTAGTTTGTGGTAAATATAGGTTGTAGATTTGTAAATTTGTATATCGAGTTTGGTAATTGGTAATTGATAATTGGTATTTGAATGAACAAAACATAATCCAAAACCATATCGAGATAATAATTGAATAATTTTGTTATTTTGTTTTTAATTTGCAACTAACAATAAGAAATAATATTTAGAACTCAACTGTGCGCTGAAATATACTTTATACTAAACTGATTTACTATATTTATATATATGTATGTATGTATATACAGGAAGTTACTAAATTCTAACCAGAATCTGAGCAATGCTAACGAACTGCTAACCATATATGTACATATAATAATGTTGACAAAATATGTGCAAACTGAGAAGAAATTGTGTTTTTCTACTGTTGATTGATTGACTGACTAGCTGATTCACAAAAGGACAATTAAATTAGTTAACGAACAACAAAAAACTAATGCACTATAATAAATGAGATCAACAAATAAAAAAAGATAACAAGTAAAGTTACTATCGGCATACCGAAGATTAGAAACCCTTGCAGAAAATCATCTTCGAAAAATGAAAAATACATTTTTATACAATTATTAAGTTTTGCATCGATTGTTTCTATGACAGACAACAGTTTTTATACTAACTGCTCAAATGACAGCTAGATAGCAGTAAAACTGAGAGACTAGTTTACTTAGAATCAGTGAAACAGACGGATATGGATAGATATTTACATTATAAAGTCTACCGCTTCTACTTTAACTTCCTCTGCAAGGGTAGTAGATTCTTTATTCTTGCTGTCCAAGAATGACTGGCGTAGACACACGTACTTTGTCTCTGCAGGAATAACATTGGTTTTCTCCGTCGATGAAGTCTTTTCATACAGTGTGGTTGAACGACGTGGTATAATGCCGCTTGTACCGCTCACTGTGCGATTGCCATTAGTGGGATCATACTTCGTAGTTGTGCGCGGCTTGGCTGGACTATTCAGCGCTACAAAACGAGAGACGAGATGAAATTTTATTAATATATGTATTTATAAACTTTCAGTTATTTCTAGTATTTTACATGTGTCTGTTGTGGTAAGCATCTTTTGGGTGGCCGACGCTGGCCTCTGATTCTGTGCGGCAAGTCTCGCCGTGTTCTCCTTGATTGTGGCTGAGTCGATGGTATTTTGACGCTTGAAATTGCTGCCACTGTGGACAACAAGAAGACATGAAAAGTTAGCAAACATTGCGTTGATTTAGGAAACCAAAGTAAGGAGCAAGATACTTACACTGATGCACGATCCGCAGCTGTGCCAACAGTATTATAATTATTGCTCGGATTAACCACAGATCCAACTCCGCCCGCAGCAGCCGTAACAGCTGTAGTTGCATTTGCAGGTCCAACACCTAGAATTAAGAATGACACACATTGTTGTTGTTTACTGCATCTCAAATTGTAGCCCCGTAATGGGACTTACGTAACGTTTCCGCACCGGACGATGCTCGACGACTTGGCTTTGTGCTGGACGCCGATATACTTCTGTGTACACCACGATGCGTGGGACTTTGCACAACCGCACTGCCTGCATTGCCTCCAGCCTCATTGCCAGGTATATTGCGCAGTGATAGCGAAGATCCAGATCGCGATCCATCGCTCTCAGGCTACAATTTGCATGTAAATGATAAATAGATAACCAAAATGTCATTACAGATGCCATCCACAATGCACTCGACTCACGTACATCAGTGCTCTTACGGCCCAGCAACAAATACGTGGCGAAGACATCATCATAACGCACCTGGGCCAGCGATTCGGCAATTTCCTGTCGATTATAGCCCATTGCGACTAGAGCTTCTGTGTATTGGCAAAAAGAATCATCACAAAAAACGATTATCGTAACAATGCATTTATGTCTTTTTTTCTCAATTCAACATACAATCAAATACAACACAGTAGTTAATAATAGTAGTAGTATACATTACATGCAAATTCATTACAAATTACATAACATATTTGGCTTGAACAGTTCTTGCTCTCGAACTCGATAATATATGTTCAATATTTTCATTACAGCCAGAAGAATTGTGTGCGCGAATTTGAAGAGTTTTCTTTTTGAGAATTCCAGAAGTGTTTGTGTTTGTGTGTATACGACGAATATATAGCAAGAGTTTACAATAATGACATGCGGAATATCAAGAAACATAATGATTTATTTAACAAATATACAACATAATAATTGTCATCGTATTGAAAAGATATGTAAAGCAGACAGCTGATATGCAAGATAGTTTCAAATAATCTTTGAATAAACAATAAGTATAAACAATTTTTATATTAAAATATCATTTGATTTCCGTTCTCATTTGATTCTCGTTAAAGATTTTTCCGGTAGATCTGTTTCGGTTTAATTTTTTTGAAAGTAGCAGTAACCACAAGATGAGAAAGAAAGATAAACAAAGATAAAGATAAAGATAAAGAAAGATAAACGAAATGTATGCATTAATCATTGAATGTTCCTTGTTCGTTGCCAATTACAAAACAAAAAAAATACATTTCTTCACAAGGAAGAAATTGGGCATACATTTTGTTGTGGCACTTTCCATTCGCCGATTAAAAAGATCACCATTAGCATCATGTCTAAAGCACTGCGTCGTATCGATGCCGAGTCTTTAACACCAAACTGTGCCCCCGCTGCTTAATGAGAATTTTCAAATAAGTAAACGCATTTTCAATGTAGACAACCAAGAAAATCCAAATTAAAATGATAACATTACATTAAGAAATTGGAAAATATAATATACTGCGCTTATACGACCCTCCTCTTGAATTTTGAATCCCTAACTAACCCAATAAACTTCGCAACCTTGTCGTCTGTCCAAATTATCAGCATATTTTCAATTTCTTTTCATTATTATCAATTTCAATTGCTATGAGATATAAGTGGCTGATTTGAGCATTTTAATAGCTTTTCATAACATGATTTTGCAAAATGGGCTTCGTATAAACAGAGTTATATTTAAAGAAATACAAATCTACCAAAATATAAACCTATTTACAAATTAAACTAGACATCAATATCAACATAAATAAATAGTATATACGATGACGTTGTATATAGTATAGTAGGTAACAGATAGTTGGAAAATAATGAGCAAGCAATAAAAAAAACTCGACACACAATTCGTTAATAATATTAGTAATGAATTTCGTATACAGTACCCGTCTTACCTATCCTCTTGGGATCGGCTAAATCTTGTTTTGGCTCAATATACGGCTTGAGTTCGTCTTCTTCAAACCCCATATTCATCCATTTATCGCCCATGATTGTTTCAAGACTAGCACGTTTAGCGGGATTCAGTACTAGAAACTTGCGCAGCAAATTTTCGCAATCAGTTGACATATAGAAGGGAATTCTGTACAGATCAATATACAATACCAGTAAGTATATATGGAGTGCTGAGATAAGATTATTCATAGATAATACCTATATTTGCCTCTGAGTACACGTTCACGCAGCTCTCGCAAAGTGGAACCATCGAAAGGCAGGGATCCGCTTACCAATGTATACAAAATGACACCCAATGACCACACATCCACCTCTGGTCCATCATATTTTTTACCCTGGAAGAGCTCGGGCGCCGCATAAGGTGGACTTCCACAGAACGTGTCTAGCTTAGAGCCAGGTGTAAACTCGTTCGAAAAACCAAAATCAGCTATTTTGATATTCAATTCGCTGTCTAGTAATAAGTTTTCAGCTTTTAAGTCCCTGTTAATTAAGAAATTAAAAGAAAAACAGTTTAAAATTGTATGTAACATATTAATATCCAACCTGTGTATTATTCTCTTCTGATGACAGTATTGCACAGCCGATACAATTTGACGAAATTTGACACGCGCTTCCTTCTCCTTCATGCGACCATGTAGAACCAAATAGTCAAAGACTTCGCCACCCGATGCGTATTCCATAATGAGATACAATGTTTTTTCCGTTTCGATAACTTGAAAGAGTTTCACAATGTTGGGGTGATCAAGCATTTTCATTATTCTAACCTATAATGGCAGATAAAAGAGGGGAAAAAGTGAATACATATAATAGTATTAATTATTAAAATAGACCTCACCTCTCTGAAGAGTTTCTGTAGTGACCCAGGATTAAGTTGGGTCTTGTCAATTATTTTTATTGCCACCTCCTTGCCCGTGGGCAAATGCTTAGCCAGCTTCACTTTGGCAAAGTTACCCTTGCCAATGGTCTTGATGAGTTTATATTTCCCGATATGCTCCTCAGTGGCGCGCCATCGCATCGGAGCACTGCTTCGCATCTGTAGATTCGGAGATCCCTGCAAGAGGTAAATCATTTAATTAATATGATAGTCAACAACAATTAGATAAGTTTCATGTGTTTTAGATATTGTATTGTGTAAAGTCAAGACCTATCTCTCCCACCCTAAACAATTCAAATGGGGGATTATCTCAAATAAAACTGAGACAACATTGTATAACAATAATGATCAGGAATGGATTTTGAAAGTGTGCGAAGATTTTTTTTTACCTGTGCCACACTGTTGCCGTATACATTGGTACGTGTGACAACCACGTTGGGAGCAGCCCGTTGATGATGATGATGTCCAGCTCCTGAGGCGGCGGCGGCGGACTTTGGTTCGACCGTCGGACGCCCAGTCTCGGAGCGTTGAGTTGAGTTGTACGGCGGTATGGGGGCCACAATAGGCCGTTCCGTCCGTCGTTTTGAGGCAGCACCACTGGCACCACTAGCACCACTAGCACCACTTGCTGTAGCACTAGTATTAGCAGCCGTATTGCGATGCGATTGCGATGATTTTTGTGCCAAGAGTGCTTCAAATTGACGCAGATTCTCCTCCCGCCGCTTTGCTGCTGAAATTGTTGTAGCCGTCAACTTGGACGAGGATCCTCCATCCACAACACTAGTGCTGCTATTCCCTCTACTTGTTGTGGTTCGAGCTGCCGGCGTAGGAGCTGCTGACGATGGACGCCATCCACCAGTTTGTGGTTTAACATCATGATGTACCTGCTTCTGTTTTAATGTTGCACGCATTGCCAACACTGTGTCCGTGTTCTTTGTATCGGATGCAGTGCGTGCTAACTTGGCTTTAAGGGCACCTGAGGCAGCCGCTGCTGTGGCTGAGTTCTTGGAGTATGCACCAATTGAATTGCGTCCATCACTGCCCCGTTGAAACTCGTTCAACATTTGCTCATTGCTATCGTCTAATTGGTTGCGCCTACCGCCCAGATACTGAAAATCATTCTCAGAGGACATGTCACTGATGCCGGGTCGCAATAGGTTCTCCGTTTCCCCATAACGTTTACTCTGCTTGCGGATTACGTCCATTTTCATGACATCCATGGAGGATTGGGACTGTTGTTGATTCTCGCTGAGCTGCTGTTGCTTAAAACTCTCCTCCACATTGAGAATATGCTTCTCAATGGAGCCGAGGGCAAAGGCAACGCCCACATCATCCTCGGCGGACATTTGAACACGTGGAGCAGCAGGTTTTTGCCTTTGGTTCTGTAAATGCAAGGCAGGAATTGCGGAAACTGCAATCCTTGGCGGTGGCACAGCAACAACATCTCCTGGTCTTCGCAGTTCCACGAGCGCATCATAGTCCACATTTTGTGCATCGCTGAGATCGATAGCTTTCTTTGTTGTCGCTGAACTGGCAAGATGTGCGTTTGTGGTGCTATCATTATCGTTATCGATACTGATATTCTTATTTTTACTGCTCGTATTGTTGTTGCTACTGCTGCTATTGTTGCTACTGGCCAGGCTTAGTTTAGGAGGTGCTGGTGCCAATCCTTTGCGTGCTGCATAAGGACGAACACTTTTTCTGGCTGCATCTCCTCGATTCAAATCTGGCGTCGTCGGCGTCGTCGTCGGTGTCGGCGATGTCTCCATTTTTGTCAGATGTTTATAAGTATTCCACTTTTTTGTTTTATTTTGATTAAATTACAATTTAGGCACTCGGAATACCGTCTTATTTATTTATAACTTGTGTGTGTGCGTGTTTATGCATGAACTGTAAGTTATGTTAAGAGTGTTATTTTATATGCACTGACAAATGTACGTACATACACGAGGGTCGGTTAACGAATTGTTGTCCTTTGAAGCCCTAATACTGATTTAATTAATTAATCTAATACTAATAAAAGAACTTATTTCTAATGCCAATCGAGGGCCAAATATAAAAATACTTTTGTAATTGTATTGATTCTCATTAAATTTAAGTTCCATTTTTAATATAATTTTTTACAGCTCTAATAAGCGGAGGTAGGTAACTATCTATGTACTTAATGGCCGGCCCTCGTTTATGTAGTTCAATCACAGCTGTGATTTGTAACGGTGATGCTCTTTGATTTTCACTTTAATGCTTGTTGAACTCGATATTCAACCACAATTGTAACAGTCACATGTGCATGGATGTGTGTGTGTGTGTGTATTTCAATTTTATAGTGTAAACTTTTCTTGCTTTCGCCATAACAGATTGAATGGAATGTTTGTTGGTGTTGCTAGTTTGCCATTGAGCATACATACATGCTTATATTTAATTCAACAAGTCGCTGTTGCTGCGCATTAAAACCTCGAAAACGAATTTAATACACATATTTACATATGTATATATACACTCACACCTACACATGCATGCACACGCTGTTTGTGTGTATGTTGTTCCTATACAAAAGTGTACAATAACTAAGTATGGTGAGTGCGAAAGCGAACGTAATATTTACGACGAAAGCCAACTCATAGACAAGAGCTAATCTGACTTTGGTGACACTGAAAGAAACACACACTAGAAAACACTTATACGCAGCGCGGAGAGAAAGAAATTTAAAAGAGAGTCTGAGAGAGCAAGCAAAGCATTGAGAGTGGGAGCGAACGTACACCTATAGGTATGTACATATACACACTTGTTTGTGCTCACAAACACCTGTGCAGTAATAACTGCTATCGCAACGTGTAATTGTATTTGTGTAAGTTTATTTAAATGTACGTAAGTATGTTTTTAGTATTTGCTAGCAAATACGGCGGCTTACGCTCACGCTCACACTCACACACTTAACACAGTCGACGTTTTGTTGCACAAGTTCAGCTGAGATGTTCCCTGTCTCACTCTATGTATGTTCTGGGTTTGCGTCACGTTTCGTTGCGCTCAAACTCTCTTTGTTTTATGATTCATTACATGTTTTTTTTTTAGTTTATTATATTATTTAAACAGTTAGCAGTCAAAATAGTTGTCGAAATCTACTTTTAACTGTTGTGCTTTTACTACTCGCTTAATTTTCAAGAGAGCGAAAAAAAGCTTTAACTCGCACGAATAAACATCAACACTGACACATCTCTGCATCCACACACACAGACACACATGCTCATATATACACAAGAACATAAGTAGTAAATGAACCACTTTTATACAATTAACTCGTCATTTTCACTTATAAAAAAAGTCAACATTTGTTCGTTCTATTTTATTCATTTCTTTCAGTTCATTTGAAAATGTATTTTAAATCGCGATTTTGATTATTTATCGGCTATCTTATCAATCACACGCGGTTAGCGCTAAGGGGGGACGGACTAGCACTTGTAATTGATTATATGTATTTATTTCAATTATTTTGTTATGTATATGCTATGTACATAAGAATAAGTGTACACTTCTGCCTATAGCTTCTTTAAATAATCGCAGTCTGTAACGTCTGACGTAAACGAAACGCCGTCAGCCAACAATCAACTACAGTCAACAGGCAGTGACAGCTACAGCAGCTAACAGCTAACAGCCACTTTAGCCACAGTAACAGCAGCAACTGGAGTACGAGTACTCCCGTCAGTATCCGTACCAGCAACAACACTCACACACATACAAGTAACCACACCAGAGAAGAGCAGAGGCAGGCAGAGAGGCAGAAAACTCGGCCTCAATACACAAACACAATACACATGCAAGCAAATATCGCTTTTAGTGGGGTGTTCACGCTTGTATTGGTTTATTCCGCGGTCACTCACACACACAACAAAAACACAGTTGCCACATTTGGTACATTTGTACCTAGCTGCTACATTTTTTCGTTGGTACATAGTACATTTTTTCAAAATGGTACATTTACTTTTAGTTATTTCGCGTTTAAAAAAAAATGTAACGAACTATTTAAACGATTTATAGGATCTTCATAAACTTAATTAATTTAGCTTTTTTTGGTTTAAAAACTCCGAATCCGAAAGCTTTACTTTGATTTAATTTTTAAATATATTATTTATTAGTTTTAGAGTTGGTACACTTTTTGGAAAACGGTACATTTATCTCTAAATAGTGGTACAATTTATTTTCATGAATTGGCAACCGTGACACTCTCACTCACACACACCATACCCACACACACACACACACCATACCCACACACACACACACACCAACACTCACTTCAACCGTATCTGTCTATTCTTGACAAAGAGCCCGTTTGGAGCGCTGATTTCTCATTTATGTATGGAGATTTGTATGGATGTATGTATGTATGTAGATGTGTGATATTGGTGGAAATACATGTGCATACAGATACCTATAAGGCTGAGTGCATGAACAAACTGATATCACCTGAGCGTAACGCTGAGAAAGAATTGTTAACTTTACCTGGCACAGAAACAGTGCCAGACAAATGAGTGTGCGAAATTGTAGGGCTTTGAAAAAAGAATTGTATGCTTCATCTAAGTACTTTTCATTGAGTACTTTTTATTAATTAAATGAATTGTAAAAATCAAAAACTTAAAGCTGCTTTCATCGTGTACGAGGCACGTACACATAAGTACATATAGATGCATACTTTGAACGATGAGAGTGAAATACTTTTGTTACGCACTGTATGAGTAAATGAAATCAAGTTTCAGCCGAAGAAATCATGAATTAAAACGTCACTTTTTATGACAATTAATTGCTTTAATTTGAAATTCTTCAAACAAACTCAACTCGTGAACAGGAGAAAATTGTTGAAATTTTTGCAAGTGACAATGCCAGATAAAACCACTGCCTAAGTAGAATTTATTATCAAATAATTTTCAATTTTCCCAAGTGATTTGTCAGACCCCATCAATATGGATATTGTGAACGTTAAGTCGAATAAGTCGATGTACACAAAAATAATATACATATATACTAGTAGTACAACAAATGTACATAAATAAAGGGATAGTCACGGAACTTTTATTTATACTATAGTTTCCGTGTAGGAAAAGTTGAATCACAGTCGAATTAAGGCTAAATTTATAAAAAATAAAGCCTCAATTACTGGATAGAAATACATTTTGCCTTATTATCTTTGCATTGTACAATTTTCATAACGATCCAACAATAAACAGTGGAAAACAGAGAGCCCCATGCATGTGTGTGAATATATTATTTATTTTCTGGGCACGTCGGATAGCATCCGTTAGCTATTCAGTGGGGAATATCCTTTTCAAGGACAGTTAGGAACAACATTGACTGCTAATCACAAGCTATTGGAAATTAAACAACTCCATCTCTTAGATAGAGAGTTTCTGAACCATATGCTATATTCCTAACTGATAAAAGTAGAAAATCAGACGTAAATTAATGGGTATCAATGTCAATCGCCTCTGATTTAGGTATGAATTTGCATAAACACAGAATATCTGAAATAAAATAGAAATAATAATCAAAAGAATAGCACAGTTTCTCAAAATCATAAGGTTAAGTACATTTTCGAAAATAATGCCCGTAACCGATGAATAGAATTTGAATTCTGTGTGAGTGTGCGTGTGTGTGAGACATTGAGACTGTGATATAGAAAGGAATACCAGCTTTTGCAAGTTGTGGGACGATCACAAATTTATAAAAAGAGACAACAAACACAATATGAAAAACATTTAACCAAAAAACCATTTCTTTCAACACTTTGTAATGAAAAATCAAATAAAAAAAAAACAAGCACATTAAAAAAGATTGTCGTAAAACAAATGTAAGTCACAATGATTCAGTTGAACTGATTCAGTACACATGATTTGGGGATGTCATCTTCAAGAATTTAAGGGTAGAATTGTAAAAAAGCATAATAATTAAAGGCGAATCCCTACTTAATTCACATAATCGTGAAACGATCTATATTGTGTCCTGAACAAAACATCTTGGAAACATAATTGCATAATTCTTAGTCCTTTCAAAAGGCTTTTAAGTAACCCGCCCCTCTTTTTGGAGTACATACCCTTGAGGTACGCGCCTTTTCAGCCGCAACAGAAGCGCTGTCCTTACATTTGGGTCGCTCAGCTTTGCTGGTGGCCACAATTGGTAGCCCTCCATTCTCAATCATGGTAACCACAATTTTGTTATTGGGATTGTTGGACTTGGCACCTGTCGCTGATGATGTTTTCAATTCCAACGCTTTCTGTCGCATGGCATTCGATAATCGCTGCTTCCGTTCAAATCGTGCCTCTTCCTTGTCCTTCTGTAACTTGGCGATTGTGGCAGGAGTATGACTTTTCGATCTTTTCAGAAAATTTAACAATTGTCGTTTCACATTGTTGGCGCCAGAGCTGTTTTCCGTGCTCTCAGGACCGGAAATATCGTCCAGTTTAGAGGCACGACGTGATATCTGTTGGGCTTTCGCAGGAAGCTCAAGGCGCCGAAAAATACCGTCTGGCATACGTACAAAGCAGCCCTCGGACATTTTGTGAAACGAATCTGATGGCAACTTGTGAAAATTTCCATTGGGACTGCGATAATGGCAATAGTCGGTTTTGTGGTATCCATCACCAACAATATAAAATTCATTTCGATTTTCATTTGGCGCCACCGATGCCGATGCCACATCCTCGACTTTAGCAACAGTACAATCGATAGGCAAGGTAAAGTTCATCAGATTGCTAGTGCTGCTCACTTCTGGAGTTGCATCCCCAATTTCAATGGAACCGATAATAGCCTGTTTCTGACTACTCTTCAATTCGCTCATTGTAACCGGTCGGCGTTGCGGATCATTCATATTTTTTCGCATAATACTGCCGTTGCGTAGCAAAGAGTCGCGCAATATGGAAAGCTCATCTTTGCGTAATGGCTGCTGTTGTTGTTGCTGCTGCACCAGTGTTGAGTAATGTTTCGATGATGATGATGTAGACTTGCGTGCTGATGTACGTCGATTTGCAAAATGTGTGGCAGCACTTGCAGGTTGCTCATCTTTGTTATTATTGTTGTGGTTGTGACTGTTCGTCGAATGGGTTTGTCGATGACTCGAAGTCTGACCCATGTCGTTCCTTAATTGCTATCTTTTTACAATTTCGATTTATTTATAATCATGCAACTTTGGCGTGACTCATATGTACATATCCTAAATAAATACATACACACACACACAGAGAGAAATACAATTGTATTTAGTTTAAATTGTCCAGCACAATCACAATATCACAGTTTTGTCGTTGCTTTGTTGCTCTCTTAGTGCAACTGAACTTGTTTAATTCTATTAGAGCATTAACAGCACAACAAATGATTATTAAAGACAGTCCCAGTAGCCGTCACATCTTGTATATACTACATATTTGGCTATAATTTACATACACTTTACTTTTCTTAATTTTCTGAACAAGTAATCTTGAATATTTGCAATATTATTACTGCTTACATGACCAAGTCATGCAAAGTGGAGCCAGAGTATATCAAATAACTACACAGACGTTGTCTTATCATCATATACCGAGTATCGCACTCTCTTTTTTTTTTCTTTATACACACATGTGTGTTTATATTTTTAAACCTTTAATACATATTTATGAGTATGTGTGAAACTTTTGAGTTTTAAAGCGTTACGATAGTAATAAGGTCCACACGTAAATAAATGCATTCCACAGAGTTACAAAGTTGGAAGACACGATAGTCGCGCTCGCGCACGCCCGTACGTAAACGTGAATAACACAGATAAATAAGAGACAACGACGACGACGGAAACAGAAATAGAAGCAGAGACGATGAAGCCCCACATACAAGTGTATGTATGTATGTGTGCGAAAGCAAGTTTAAAAAAGCTCGACGCGTTTTGTTTTCTTTTCTCGTCTTGTTTCGCTCATTTATTGGTGTTCACTCTTGTTATTGTTGCTATTCTTCTGGTTAGCTCGTTTGCATTAAAGCTCTACTTGCTCATACTCACGCATACAAACATACACACACACTCTCACACTTTTCTCATTGTCTGTCCACTCTGTTTGTGTTGGAATGTGTTGATTTTTCTATATTTTTTATCGGTTCTTTTTGTTTTATTGCTTGTTGTAGCACACAATATTTGAAATGTATACAATATGTATGCCACTACATTAGTACATACATGCATGCAGGTATCTGCCTTAGTGTAAGTACTCATGTGCATATGTAAGTACCTTATAATTAAATTAACTTATCATTCGCAATTGGTTTGGCTTAGTTGGATTTTGAGCAGAGCAAAGCTTCTGCTGAAGCTACAATGGCAATCAAGTCAAAACAAATATATTTGTATGTGTATAACACACATTGCTTAACTACAATCAAGATTTTTTGCATATGTATAAATTAGGCACTGTCTTACACACATTTTTTAATAATTAATGAATCAAAGTTTGCACACACACACACACACACATTTTCAGCATTCGCATGCACTATTATGACGAATCTTTCTTTTTTCCTAGGAAAATGAGCAAAACGAAGACACCAAAAGGAAGTAAATTATTATTGTTGTGAAAAAACATCACAACAATGACAATGAATTTTAAACATTCGAATAAGAATTCATTGCTAACAACTATTGTTTATCGATATCAACACGCAGTACCACCAATAAGAGCGACAACGACAACGGCGAACGCGACAGTGACCACACGAATGAAGTGGAACTTAATACTAAAACAAGCTTTCGACCATTGACTGTGATGTGCCGAGCGGCATATTGGATAAGTTCTACGCTCACAAAAAAAAATTGTTATTTTGTAGCTTGTGCTGAACGGCGATAGTTTAATCTTAAGCGCAATATGCTAAGAACGACACACCCTATAAAATTGTGCCAACGATGTATGCAACGTACTTATTACATAAGTATTATGTATAACGTACATACATACATATACATGCTTTTGGGAATGTGTACATATTTGCAACATTTTTAACAGCATTTTAAATATGTACATATATAATATGTATTTACTTACATTATTCACATGATATATAACGTAAATAAATAAGTGTACATTATGTGTTGATTTCATGTGACATGCCTCACACACACAAAACCTCAAATTCTCCAAAAACCGAAAGCTTTCCGTTGAGAGAACGAGAGCGAGCTTTAACAAGCAAAGAAAACTTTGTGATGTGCTGAGCGGTGCTCAACGAAAACCCGAAAGATCCGATCCAAAGGCTTTGGACTACATAAGCTCTCAATCAACAAAAAAAAAAGACTAGCGAGTGAGAATAAAAGAGAGAAGCAACGATAAACTTTAAATTGGCATTCTCATTGCTTCTACTATTCTACGCTCATTTTCTACCGATTACACTTGCACTTGTATTTGACATGATAGTTACTCACACCCACGTAAGTTCTTCAAAACATTTACTCAGTATATCGTTTGCTTGTAAAACTACAAAAATATTTTTCGAGCCTAGATTGATGGTTTATTAAATACCCTGTAACAGGTATCATAAGTATCATAAAAAGCAGACTCGTTTATTTTTGAAATGCCTTATCAATTTGTCTCGAATTTGGTATAAAAAAAATCAAGTCTAAGAATCAACTAAAACATGTTTTAAATAATTATGCCTGTATATTTAAACTAAAATAGATTACACTGTATTATCCAATCAGTAAAGATAATAAAGCTTAATTTCATGACGTAGTAATTTGGCTATCGAAATGCAATCCACAACTTGAAGATGTGGAACGTATGTTGATATCACTGTGGCCACATTTGGTACATTTGTACCAACACGGACACATTTTTATTTAAACTGGTACTTTTGTACCACAACTGGTAAAACTATGCAAAATGGCACATTTATTTAGTACACTCGAATGTTGATACATTTTCCTCTTAATTTTGGTACAAACAATATTCATGAAGTGGCAATGAACTCACAATTACAAGAAAAATAACAAATACAGATGCAGAGATTCGACAATAGTATAAGACAGTGGACTTTAACTAAACCCCAGAACAAAAATAGCAAAGCACAATTATCAAACAGAGTCATAGTATTATTTAGGTACGATCAATATGAATACAAGGATAATGAAATAAGTGTGAGTGTGATTAAATTGTTAAATTATTAACTAAAGACTTACCTTTGCAGATGATGTTCGCTGTTTGATGGCAGACGCGTGAGCCGAGTGTGTGCTGAGAACATTTTTATTAACAGAGGACACACCGCTGCCAGGCGTATGATGATGATGATGATTGATCGCTGATGTTGCAACTGTTGCACTATTGTTGCTCGAGATTCTTGCACCATCCGTGGTCATATTGTTGGCCACCTGATGATGATGATGTTGCTGATGATGCGAATGATTTGTGTTTGTCGCGGGTGCAGATGTAACTGCCACAGTTGTTGGTGTTGTTGCTGCTGCTGCTGTTGTTGTCGTATTATTGCTACTGGCTGAATTCGAGGACGTTATCGGCAACATAGTTGTTGCTGTTGTTGTTGCCGCCGCTGGTGTTGTTGCTGTTGCTGGCAGTGAGACAATGTTGGCATTGGCTGAGTCATGCTGTTGCTGTTGTTGCTGTTGCTGCTGCTGATCCTTGACAGAATGCGCAGACGTGCTGATTGTGTTTGTTGTATAAGTGGTTGTGCTAGCAGCGGCCGTTGTGGTAGCGGCATTTGATGCCGTTGACCCTGGCGTCGCAGCCGTTGTCGCCGTCCCGTTAGAGACATTTTCAGCGGGCAGGGCTTCAGGAACTGGTTGCAAGGTTGTTCGCATTGCTGTAGACATATTTTTATCTCAAATATTCGAAATTTCCTATGTACGCATTAAGAACCGCGTCTCACAACGATTATATGAGATTCAAATGGTTATATCCTTAAATCTTTACGTCCTTTAAAAGTACTTGCCGTTGATTTTTTTTTGTATTTGTTTTTTTTTTATCTTAAAATTATGCAATTGCCTATTTAGTTAGTTGCTATCATCCAGCTTGCTGTCAGCCAATTCACACCTGCAACAAAGAAAGATTTGTTAATTTAATATATCATTAGGCATTAATTTCAATCATTTTATAACGCTAATAAAATTTTATTTAGATTCAAGTAAGTTAACAACTAAGTCCATTCGCACTCTGGCCCTGTCTGCTGTTAAAATAATAAACAAATTTATTTAACAATAAACTTTATTAACCCATTATTAATTACACTTTCAGTTAACAAAAATAATTCATTAAAATAGTGAAATTTCACGCAACAAATTCCTATTTGCATTCAACAAAAAAGAGATAAAATCCAGTTGCATTAACCCGATTCTAATAAGAAATGCAAAGCTAATTTGATTAGTTTCCAACTATGAAGAGATAAGAGAGAGATGCCATCCTTTGTAGGTATTGCAGCAGCCTGGCAACCCTATAAATGACAGACTAATTGCACATCACAAGCAAACATGACAGTCCAATCTTTAGGATAACTTAAAGTTTTAAAATGAATTTTTAATAAATAAATTGTATTGTGTTAATTAATTTGAATAAAGAAAGTCTCTTGCTTGTGGAACAAATCAACTTGGTATATTGTGAGTTGCAGAAATAAAAATTGATTTTAACTTATCAAACGTATAAAATAGGCGTAATTAGATCCGAAAAAGTCCTGTCCCCGAATATTGCTACATATGTAAGACAATTGGAATCCTTCCAGCATCAATTGATCTAAATCCCAAAAAATATAATTAATAAAAGCTGGCTTACACCGTAAAACTAAAACTCACCATCACAGCATTCAGGATAATGTGCAAAATTGAAATTATACTATAAAGTAGCTTACAAATGACATCCAAATTCAAGGAATAATCAAGCTACATTTTGGAGTAGTCGACTTAATCGGACTCATGGTAGTTAACAATGGCAAGCTCTTACAAAAACAAATTTCTATTTATTTTAGTGGGTATATAGTAAGGGCTTAAAAAATCAATGATACTCTCTATTTCGGCCTTTAGCTGTGTTTTTTGCAAAATGCATAATTCCTGCCTCACGGCAAAACTTAAATCTTTGCGGGAAAGCAAATCAACAATTTTCTTATTATCATTTTTGGTAAGACCAACTGCACGCTTGGAAACCTTATCAATTTCAGAAGGATGCAGGCCAATCCAACGTAGCGTCGGAGTGATAAGAGTATTTGAAGTAAAATTCATTGCTAGCGAGCCATGGCGATAAATGAGCATAATCTCAATACCAAAGGGATCAGCATCTACAAGAATGTAAGCGGGAAGATTACATTCAACAGACAATCTGTGAACAATTCGACGTGTAGTGCAATCCGGATATCCTTTGCCTGTCAACAAAATGAAACGCAAGCCAAATGTGCAAAAGGCATTCTGGGATAGTAAACTCTCGAAAACTGATTCCTTTTCAACGATTAGAACCATCTCGGCATTGGTTACAATCCGTTCAATATTCTCGAAATCCGTTGGCAATGTTGTGGCCCGGGAATAGACATTGCAGTCTATAACATCGCCATTGTTCATCAGCAGCTTTACGTCACCTACAAAAATAAAATTGTTAAGCCGGATTAAATGCTGCTCAATATAAGTTCTTACCTGAGATAAGGCCCTTGGACGCCGATAGTACACCCAGAAAAACTGGAGCTGTGTTTAGCATGCGACATACATCTAGTTTCGCGGATTCAATATATGATTGTGATCGAATCATTTGAGTATCACGGTAATAGAGACCCCGAACCGTACAACTTCCGCCAAACACATGCAACCGATGTATTTCGGCCAGCAAATATACAACTAGACAAAATCTATGTCGACTTTGACGTTTATTGTACGTTATCTTTCGAAAATTAATCAGTTTAGTGGCCTCAACTAAGACTTCCTCATTTTCCAGTGGATGATGATCTTTTCGACAATTGTAAGGAACTTTGATGGTAACATTTTCATCAGTTACTAAACTTGCAATCAGTTCAATCACAATCTGCTCTACGTTAAGCAAGAGTTCCGGTTTATCGCAAGGTAAGGCCATTTATACAAAAGTATTTTTTCTAAAAATATCTTTCCTAGTTGGTAAAACGTCAAAACTAAATAGGTTACTTATAACATTGTCAACGTGTTAAAAATACGCTTGACCTGATACTCGGAGTACAGAAACAAGAAAAGAGAATATTGAAATATGCTCTTGTCATTTTTTAAATATAATATAGTTTTATCTAATCTTAACCCAATTCCTATAGTCAAGTGCTACAGAAATATCTAAACTTGGGGAAAATCCTTTTATTTCGGCACAATCGGTAAACCTATGCAAACAATTAAACATGTATACAGATTGTTAGCATAAAGTTCAAGAGACTGGATTATCAGTTAGTCAAGTAATTGTTTTGATAAATTGAAAATTTCAATTATTGTTTTTTTTTTATAATAAGTAGTTATACGTGTAATATATGTACTATAAGGAAATATATGTAATTTGTGTAGCAAAATAAACTACATAAATATTATTATATCAAAACAATTACTTGACAAACTGTTTTTAACTTTCTATCTATTTGAATTCGGACAAATAAACGGCCTTCAACTTATTTTTCCCTACACGCCCTAAATTTTATAAATACCATTTTTTATCAGCGTGAGAAATTGTTACAGATAAATAATTAAAACTTATCAACGAGAATTTTTATGACGTATCTACATTGTTATTTTGAACTTTCTGTATTCCTTCTGTTTTAGATATACATTTTAATTATATGTGTCGCATTAACTGTTAACTTTTAAACTTTTTTGGAATGCCAAATAATTTGTTTGTCGACGTCATTAAACAAATAATTGCAAAATATCTTTACTCTAAATTGCACTTTTTCTTTTTCGGCTTTTTACGTTTACACATAAACAAAGGGTCGCAATACTTATAGGAGAATTAAAGAAATTGTCTAAACTGAGTGGAAAGACACTATAAATTATGATACATTAAAAATGTTACATATGTATGTATGTATGTATGCAGATACTAATTTCACACACCCTTTTATTATTAATCTATTTTATCATTATGCATATATATGTACATATACTTATATACACTTCGCTCACATAAGTACATACGTATATATATATTTGTGTATGTATTATTATATTTATGTATGTACTAATGTTGCATATATTTACGTATTTTTATTTTCCAGATTTTATTTTAAAGTTTGAATTAATTTTATTGTAAATTTTTAGCTTTAGTTAAAGTTTAATTCAATCATTACTTTTGCAGACTGCTTTTAGTCGTCGTTTTTTACACTTTGGAAAATAACAAATTATGTATAACAAGTTAATATTATTAACGGCTAAAAGAACACACTCACATACACACACACACTGAGACACTTTTTAACAATTTAATATACAGAACTTTGTCAATTTCTTTATTAATGGTTTTCTTTAATTTCCTTTTTCTTTTGTGGTTTATATGCCCAGAAAATGTACTCGTTATTACAAAGCAAGCAAAGTTTATTTTCTTATTGGACCACGGGGGCTGACAAGACATTTGTGAGGGGGAGGGATAGGGGGAGTGGTGCTGGGAGGCAGACAGCAGCGAATTGGAAGAGAGAAAACTAGCGAAAAGAGCGAACGAAATGGCAGCCCCCTAAAGTATTGATTTGCTGGTTGGCTCGCTATATTGCCATACACGAAGAAGAATCCATCCCAAAGTACTTACCAATAAAATAAATTCCTGAACAAACAATATTAGGTCATAAAATCTCGGATATTTCAACATTTACTTTTTTAAAAGTCATACGCGATCCATTACCTCATACATTATTTCATTCATATAACACACATTATTACTTAATTTTCTTTTTCGCTTTTTTTCTATTTTTTCTTTTTAATTTTCCAACGCCAAGTGGTAGTAGAAAAGAAAAGACCGACTTTTACCGAACAGTCGACGACACTACACAACGAAATGCAAATGCATACATACATACATGTATGTATGTATGTCTTTTTGTCTGTATCTTTCTCACTCGCTCACTCACAATCAGATTCTCATCGCTTCTCAATCAGATTTTCGATGAAAAATCGTTTTCAAGTTAATCACGAATTTTAACTGAAATACTTGGCTCACAATGACTTTTTTCTTCGTCTAAGATATCTTTTGTTTGCCTTTAACAAACTACATTGTCATAATTTCAAGTGAACAATCAAAGTAACTTGATATTTTGCGCTGTATCTCAGTTAAGTCAGTTATATTTGTTGTCGGCTGTTCAATGCAACAAATGAGTACACTGAATCTTCGTTGCACTTTCAAGTTTTTAATTATTATCTTTTCTAACCACATACACAATAGAAAATCAGCAGCATACGTCGTCCAAAAAATTCACATTAATATCAGGCAGCCATATTGTAGGGTTGATAAATATCAATCGATACATCGGTATTTTCAAAGAAAACGATAATCAAATTATAACGAAATAAGTGCAATCATCGAATCATATTTGAACTAGTATTCGTTTGACCTGATTTAAGCGAATACTACTCGCTAATTTACGCATATATATTCGATTATTCAGGTAGTTTGGCAGAAATATAGATTGTTTGTATTTTTTTTGGCTACTTTCCATAAATTATAGATACGAAATCATTTATCTCATTTAAAATTATTGCACACAACTTTTTTGTAATAGGTACAAAGTATCTACAAGATACTCATATGAACTTTGAATTACAAAATTTCTTAACGTCAATAACTGACAAAATATTTAATATCTGACAATTGTGCAAACTCTGTTTGTTTGTTACCATCCAATTAGAGTGAAATTACATTTTCTTGTTAGCCAAACAGCTGTTCACGAAGTCATAATCCAATCAGATATTTTTCTAGTTCATTTTTTTTTAAATGACTATAGCGCGAATACATACATCTAGTAGTCGGTTAAGTTGTTTTTGAGGCTTATGAGTTGTTTTTAATTTCCATTTAATCAATTTATTTCCTTAACTTAATTTTTTTATTTACACAATTTTCAAATCTATCCACAAAATATATACTTATAATTTCTACAATAGGCAACATTTAAATTAATTAATTGAATGGGTGTCGCATTTTAATTGATTTTAATTCATAATTAAATTTTAAAAATATGGGGCGCTATCTTGACAAACAACGCAACTGTTGATTTTGATAACTATCGATTGTGTGACTATCGATAACAACAATCGCTGGCATTCGCTGACACTGAACTGTAACACGCCTTTTTCCTTTCTTTCCTACATACCATAATGGCGGTAGGTTTCTGAAATTCTTGTCCGATGTAAATTATTCTGCATCTACAATAATCTTTATAATTTTTTGAGAACTGTGAATGCAAATCTCCAGCCAATGCATCGTACAAGATGTTTGAAATAATATTTTGCCGAAATATGACTTGAAACTATAAATAAAATAAATAAATTTCAGGCTGTTGTTAAGAAGCAACCCAAAATCAAGCGCGACCCCGCGAAGAACCCTATGCGGGATCTGCATATCCGGAAATTGTGCCTCAACATCTGCGTGGGAGAATCTGGTGATAGGCTCACCCGTGCCGCCAAGGTGAGTACAACAATTAAAAAATAAATAAGCACAACAAAGTTGAAGAGGAGTAAAATGCTATCATCATTCTTCACATCTATCTAGGTTTTGGAGCAGCTGACCGGACAGCAGCCAGTGTTCTCAAAGGCCCGTTATACAGTGCGTTCGTTCGGTATTCGTCGTAATGAAAAGATTGCCGTGCACTGCACAGTTCGTGGAGCCAAGGCTGAAGAGATTCTGGAGCGTGGTCTGAAGGTGCGTGAATACGAATTGAGACGCGATAATTTCTCAGCCACTGGAAACTTTGGATTCGGTATCCAGGAACACATTGATTTGGGCATCAAGTACGATCCCTCAATCGGTATCTATGGCTTGGACTTTTACGTCGTTCTGGGACGTCCAGGTGAGAATAAAAATAAACTTAACGTGCTATCCACTTAGTGATTTGCTTTCGTCACTTGAGTGGACTGCCGTCCACCGTGATTTAATTGTAAAGCATTTAAAAATCTATACAATTGTGCATATAATTAGGTATCTCTTTCCATTACGAAATTGATGCTCAGTAACTGTGCACAAATCAAAGAATTTGTGCTTAAAATGAATTTGCTTTCATGCTAATTTAAACGGTACAATTCCGACAGTTTTTTCTATTTTAATATTCAGTTAACAAGTCAATGAATTGTTGTTAATCGAGTGTATTTGTTTTTAATTTAAAGGTTACAACGTGGCCCACAGAAAACGCAAGTCTGGCACCGTCGGCTTCCCTCACCTTCTGACAAAGGAAGATGCCATGAAATGGTTCCAGCAGAAATACGATGGTATCATCCTGAATAGCAAGAAATAAGCTCAATTCAACTGGGTGTTTTTTAAGATGAATTCTAAAATAAAGCCTACATCGGTTAAAACTTATAAAAACAATATATGTGTCTTAATGCAAGGGATGAACAATTTATTGCAGCGACAAATATCTAAATTTTCCCAAGTACAAAAATAATTTCCTTTTTTTTTTTTAATAATTTGTAATTTATTTATGGTTCTTAGAGCTATGATGCTTCATGCCTCCCTTTCTGTTGCTCAATACTGCAAACCTTATTTGTTGTACAAGCCACTGAACTCCCTCATCCAAACCTTCCCCAGAGATTGCGTTGCTGGAACATATATGCCATGGTTTCTCTTTAATGTTATCCAAACCTAACGCTAAAGTAAATGAAGTATATGAAACCATGTGCAAGTTGGATATATAGTAAAAAGAAATACCTGCAGCAATTTTAACATTAGATAGCGAATCCTCGAGATCGGATTTGTTGCCATAGAAAAGAATAGGTACTAAACGATTACAAAGATCAGGATGCTGTAGCACAAGATCCAATTCATCTTTCACAACAACTATGAAAGACATTAGAAAGGATATATAATTTCTTTTTAAAAAAAAATGTAACAATTTCTAGAACTTACCAAATCTCATTCTATCACTGGAGTCAATTACATAGATTATTCCTTGGCAGTTTTTAAACTGATGTTCCCACAGATTTCTATATCGTGTAGCACCAGACATATCCAAGGCCTTGATGCTCACACCCGTGCCTTAATTGAAATGTGTTAATTTATTTAATACATTTACTTGTGCATATTTATTTAAAACTCACTGTAAAATTGCTCTACCAAAAATCCAACTGTTGGCACCATTATTGCTGACTGTTCATTTGATTTCTTAAAATGGTTGATTATCGTGGATTTACCACTGTTATTTAGACCCAGCACTAATATTGTCATTTTATCTTTCTTGACCTTGATCAATTCTGCCAAATTGTTAAGCATTCCCATTGTCTTCACTCAACTAAACAATAACAATGCCAAAAATTTTCATTGGCTTTGGCCAAGCAAATGTCCAATTGGTTTCCAAGGGAACGCCTTCACAAACCCATCGATTTATTAAAGTTTCTCAAGTCAATGTCAGACTTGAAGTTTGTGGTATAAAAACGTTCGTTAAAAGCCAAGTTTTTCTTCCATTTTGACACGGACTGTGTAGATTGTTAATACCATAACTTCCTGAATAATCCGTGTTCAAATGCTTGTCATCTATTTATAGTGTCGGAAGTGGAGATACTTTAGGTTAGGTTAAAGAAGCCACGATGGTCACATTGTTATTGCTTACTATTCTTATTTATTGTTTAATCTCCCCAAATTGCTGGTTTCGTTTTATTCGTTGTCTTTAAGTTACTTACTAACTGTAGGTAAACTTACTTAGCAACCTCAGGGATAATGACCAATTCTTATTAGTAATATACAATATCTGTATTGGATATATCTTTCCCCTGGTTTTAACTTTTCAGGTTCCCTTGCGAGCCTTATCTGTATTATGATTCCTTGTCCTCAGGTCTGTGAGATGATTAACAGATGAATATAAAAGATAGTATCATATGCCGTCCTCATTTCAAATATTTTTCTAATAATAATACGATATAGATAAAGCGAAACATAAAAAATGCACAAAGAAGAATTATATTTTATTTATTCACTTTGTATAATTTTATTTAACATTATCAAGTTAACCAATATCTTAGCAATCTAGAAAGTTAGCTGCCATTAATAGTTCTAAGGCAATCTCTGGTGCAATCGGAAATTCTGGTATTTCAGTTGAACTGTTGGTATAACGAACTTTATATGTGAAATACATGCACACCTTTTGTAAAACATGAGATCTGAAAAAAACAAAGAATTATTTGCGATATATTATTATTACACAAAATATATATTAAAGTCACATTTAATGAAGCATTTGGGAGGCTTGTTAAAATATTATTTATAAACGCTTTGCAGTGATATAAATATATGTTGTGGATCATTTAAGCTGGTAGTCACTGTAACTAAGAACATACATATGTATTTACATACACACATACATTTTCAGAGCCGAGACTTGCAAAAGAGAACATAAGTTAAAATGGAATAATTTTAACTAGAGCATCCGTAAAATGTTCAAAATTAACAATTAAAGCATATAAAACTGACTGATACATATTTACACACACATATATACGGCTGGAAATGTATGTATGCATATACATGCATATATAATGTACATTGAAAAATCTTCACATACCCTTCATGAACCGGTCAATAGGTCACTCTTGATATGGAAAATGTGCAAGGTACAAGGGGATTAGACTACGGTTTTGTACTTACGGAATTTCCCGAAAGTGCACTTCATTAGCCTCGTTTTCAGCAAATTGTCCTGGGCCCGATAGCATTGCCTTTATTGTGCCAGAGGTAAGAGCATGTTCGCGTTTTACAATAAATTCGTGGCCGTCGGATGAAATTAGTTTGACGTACATGGCGTCCGGCCCCTCACAACCGCCATAGATTTTATCACTGCGCTGCTCATCCATTGCTATCATCTGGAAAATCTTATTTGGTGATTTTTTTGCAATATTATCAAATTATATTTATTTCTTGTCTTACTTGCCAAAAATCAGTCGGTGACAACACTTAAATTCTTACTATGGTGTTGGTAAGCGGAAAGGTGGCCGCTTCGCTTACGCTTACGTTAAACGGAACATCAATGCCGTTACGTCGTGGAAATAAATAAATTAAACTAAAATTAACTTTTTAGCCTGGAAAACGATTTTTAATCAACAAAACAAGTTAATCCGAAATTAGAAAAAATTAAGCCGCTTCTTTAAAATTTGTCTCGATTTTCTAGATCCCACAGCTTTCTCAGTAAGCTGCGGTTTTTACTGAAAAGCTTAGAAAAATCCAAAAAAAAATTTGATCAATCCGGATCGTGAGCGCAAGACAGGAAAAAAGTGAAAACATTTTTCGGTCACTTCTAAAAAAGGAATTCACTCAAAACATCCCTCATAAAAACTGTTTCACATTTAGTTCAGCTAAACTACAATAGATGGCGCTATTTGATTTAGTTCCTCTAAAAACAAGAGATGGCGCGGGGAGGCTGTCAATGAGATCTACAAGAATCTCAATGTGGCCTTCGAGCTGTTTGCCCCTCCCTCATTAAACGCACAATTGAATGTGGTACACAGCCTGTGGAGAGTTGTATTCATTAATGACCTTTGTTTGAAACCCCCACAATTTGTTTATAATTCATTCATGAACAAAAAACTAACATTTATAGAAAGTTTGACTCCCACCCTAAATCAAAACAAAGTATTATTATTATTGTGAGTTACCAAGGCAATAAATAGATTTCAGAAGAAATAATTTCGACTTTTATTGGGGTTACGACCATTAAAGAACAAACATATTAAACATAATTCTTGTTCTCATTTCTTTTCACGCAACTTGAGAATTTAGTTCTCATCGACCTCAGCCTCTTGTTCCTCCTCGAACTCGGCATCTTCGTCGGCGGTTGCTTCTTGGTACTGTTGATATTCAGAGACCAAATCGTTCATGTTGCTCTCAGCCTCAGTGAACTCCATCTCGTCCATGCCCTCGCCAGTGTACCAATGCAAGAAAGCCTTGCGACGGAACATAGCGGTGAATTGCTCAGAGATGCGCTTGAACAGCTCCTGGATGGCGGTCGAGTTGCCAATGAAGGTAGCAGACATCTTAAGACCACGGGGCGGGATATCGCAGACAGCGGTCTTCACATTGTTGGGGATCCATTCAACAAAGTATGAGCTGTTCTTGTTCTGAATGTTCAGCATCTGTTCGTCAACTTCCTTCATGGACATGCGGCCACGGAAGATGGCAGCAACGGTGAGATAACGACCATGACGTGGATCGCAGGCAGCCATCATGTTCTTGGCATCGAACATCTGTTGTGTCAGCTCAGGGACTGTCAGAGCTCTGTATTGCTGGGATCCCCTGGATGTGAGTGGAGCAAAGCCAGGCATGAAGAAATGCAGACGTGGGAATGGAACCATATTGACAGCAAGCTTGCGGAGATCAGCATTCAGTTGGCCAGGGAAGCGGAGGCAAGTTGTAACTCCCGACATTGTCAATGACACAAGATGGTTCAAATCGCCATAAGTGGGGGTTGTCAACTTCAGTGTACGGAAACAGATGTCATAGAGAGCCTCGTTGTCAATGCAATAGGTTTCATCTGTGTTTTCAACCAATTGATGCACCGAAAGTGTAGCGTTGTATGGCTCGACAACGGTGTCGGACACCTTTGGTGAGGGCACAACCGAGTATGTGTTCATGATTCTGTCGGGGTATTCCTCACGGATCTTGGAAATGAGCAGGGTGCCCATGCCGGATCCGGTACCGCCACCAAGCGAGTGTGTAAGCTGGAAGCCTTGCAGGCAATCGCAGGATTCAGCCTCTTTGCGCACAACATCAAGCACTGAATCAACGAGCTCAGCGCCCTCTGTGTAATGACCCTTGGCCCAGTTGTTGCCAGCGCCAGACTGTCCGAACACAAAATTGTCGGGTCTGAAAATCTGACCGAAGGGGCCCGAACGGACTGAGTCCATGGTGCCAGGCTCCAGATCAACAAGAACAGCACGGGGCACATATTTGCCACCGGACGCCTCATTGTAGTACACGTTGATACGTTCCAATTGCAGGTCGCTGTCACCATGGTAAGCACCAGTAGCATCGATACCATGCTCATCGGAGATAATCTCCCAGAACTAAAAGAAAGGCAAAAAGTTGCAAAGTTTTTGTGTGAGATAAGATAGTGATAAAAATAAATTTACAATTCCTACTCTTTTGTTTTGCCAAAACCTAAGAAATGGTTTGCAAGCTATCAATTATAATGACTAACTTTACTTATTATTTATTTCTTTGCAAATAATTTCATATTCTTATCGCCCAAATTGGCATTAAAATTTGCAAAAAGGGAGCGTCATTTGTAAGTACATACGCTAGTAAATCAATAGTCTTATACATATACACCGTTATGTACAGTGGCATGAGTCTGCCCAAAATTGAAGAAATAAAATAAACCAAGCTTTATATAGTCAAAGCCGGGGAGTGAGTATTTTATGGCTTGTCATGAGATTTTTTTTCTTGGTGGGCTGAATATGAGACAACGACAGCGGAAACATTGTCATCATTGCGAAGGCGCTTGCGTGGGTCTCTATTAAAAGACCAGCTGTCCACCTCTGCTGTCTGCAGTCTTGAAACTTGGCTTTCCATATATGTATGTAGGCTGGAACACAGTCTCTCTTCCCACGCACTACACCATAAGCGTAGCTTGGATATAGCTGCCCGACCTTAAGTTTAAATAGGCGTATACATATGTATGTGTGTATGTTCAACAAGCGCGCTTACATCATCGCCAACAACATCAACCCACACATATAAGCGATAATAAAGCGACAATTGTTGTTGCCGCTTTCCAGCCGAGGCCAAAAAGCTGCAACAAACATCTGCCATATGGCGTTAGAAGTGAGTTTTCTGGGTAGATTACGTCACTTTTTGAGTTGTTTACTTCAAATAAACAAAACTTACTCCACAAATTAATTCTGAATGGAATAAGTTGTTGTCACGATAGTTAAATTAACCCCCTCACATTACTTGATGTGTCATTACTTTTAGGACTCACTGTGCGTGTTATCCTACATCAATAATATGTAGGCATGTACCTATGTGACTGTATATAACAGTCTTGCAGCTGCCTATACAAGGGTGGTTTTTCCGTATATTGCCGACGAGGACAACAAGGACTCTATTGATTTGCCGAAAGCAAGACGATGACGCAGCCAATTCGCAATAAGGCGGCCGGTAAGCGCTCATACGCATGTGCATGAAAACTGGCAACAACGCCTTTTGGGTGTGTCATGTACATACTTAAGTATGCATTTAGTAAAGGTATTTGTGCAAAGGAAATTCTAAGTTTTCAGCATTACTATTTAAGTTAAGCCTCTTAAAACAAACATACATACACGTAATTGCTTGTATGAGTAAATAGTATAAACATCTGTGCATGTTAAACCTTAAAAACATAGTTTAATGCCCTCTCTCTCACACATACACATACATTCATTTACAGGAATGTTATATACAAAATGTGAACTACATAAAAACACTGCAAATCCATACATAAAACGCCTTTTTAATGCGCTTTACAACACGTACATGTTAAATATCGGCACACAAACACATGCGAATTTATGTGCAAAATATATACATACTATGTACACATTTGTGCCATTGCGAACCGGTCGACAACCGGTTCAGCCATTTTAGGTAAAATGACGTCATATTTTCTCTTCAGCGAGCTCTGGCAAGCCAAGTACATAGAGATCGGCTAGAAACCGGCCGACACAAAAAACATGAAAAAGTATTGTGCTTATGTGTATGTGTGGAAATGAAGTCAGTCAAGAAACATTAATTTGATGCAAGAAAAGTACCTTTCACCAATTATAAACAGATACACAAAAATATTTTCATATACATACATACATATGTATGTATGCATTAAAGACCGACTTTCTCATTGGGAGCAAATAAATGACTCATGCATTTGTAAATATGTATGTTAATAATCAATCACAATTGCATGTTTGTATTTGTGGGTACATACAAGAAAATGATATATGCACCCAAAATTAATATATTTTGTACAAATACATATGCATCTTAATTAAAGACACACCCAAAGTCCAATTTATAGATTGCATATACATACATTCACTTTGCTAAGTACATTTGTACAAACAGATGTGCATATAATAGAGAGAAAACTGCATAATTCGTTCATGTATACATATGTACTTTCTTGCATATATTTATAAACATAAAAACATACATATCTATGTATGCATATGTATTATAGAAATATGCCGGCTGATGGCCTCAATAAATTTGCCACATGGCAGTATGAAAATGACGCCATGTTGACTGGTAAACTGTACTTCATTCTTATTTTTAACTCAATTAAGGAAAATTTAAGATATAGAATACATAAAAGCATACCTTGGCTCCGATTTGGTTGCCGCACTGACCAGCTTGGATGTGTACAATTTCCCTCATTTTGTTTTTTTTTATATTAAATTTGACTTTTAGCTTAAATAATATTTCCTGCTTGTTATTCACAAACACACTTCTGCCCGCTTCACACGACGAATACTGTCTGAGTCTGCTGCAGAATTCGCCGTCCTTTTAAAGACTTCTCTCTTACCCGGTTGCAGTGTTGGGTAGGGTTGTTAAAAAAATATATTGATTTTTTAATCTATCGATAGATATGTATTCTGACGATATTATCGATATCAATATATTTAGATATGTAGCATATTTAAAAACGTCTTAAAACAATTTATTTTCTTTGAAAACTTAAGTTGGCTTGATTATAATTTAGTTGTTTAAATTAGCAATTGTGTTCAATTGTTTAAGTTGCGCGCCAATACGCAAATATACAATAAATATATATAATGATAGCTATAAGCAAAAAAGAAATACCGAGGAATACCACAAATAATTCCGTATTTCGACGCAGCGGTATTGGGTGCACTTTTGAATTAAATAAACAATTTTTTAATGAAACAACTTTTTAAACAACAAATGAAATCAAATATTTGGGTATCGTAACTTTCATTCAAAAATAATAGTTACTTCGTAACCTTAAAATATAAATTAAAAAATACTTGTTAATTCTTAGTTTTGCTTATTTTATAACAATTACGGTTCCGGGTTAAAAACAACTTACAGGTGATTCTCTGAAAATGGACCACTTAATCTGAGAGCCATCACATAAAGTAAAACTCACAATTTTGTTTTCCCTATTAGAGGGTCTTGCTATATTCAAATTATTGACATTTATAACATTGTTAATTGTAGTAAATATATTCAGTTATACAGTAAAACTGATTTGTTAATGCCACTTTTCGTTGCGTGCGACAACAACAAAAACTTAGTCAATGGACTTCATTTTACACAAATGATTAATGGGTATCATTTTAATATCGTCATTTATCTTACAAACCAGAACGTCACCCTCTTGTTTTGATAAAACTTCACCAACAGATTCTCTTTCTTCGCCATAAATAACTTTGAATTCATCTCCACTATTTGGTGGGACAGGAGCCAGATGCTCGCTAACAACTGAAACACTACGATCCTCTTGTCGCAGGAACACGGAACATACACCATTCGACACGGTACGGATAATGCCAGTCTGGCCAACGAGATCCGAATCATCATGAGTGTGAATGCGCACTTCAATATCTGTGGTACACCAATCGCCCATGGTAGAATCTAGACTGGCTCCAGGAGTTTGTGGATTGTAAGGTGACTGTGGTACACCACCAGGAGTGTTGGGCGAATATGTCGATGGCGATGGCGTATTCATATAACCAACTGGGTAAGGAGATGGTGCAGGACTGGGACTTGGATTAAATGGACTGTAGCTGCGATCTGATCCATAGAGAGTTCCAGGTGTTTGTGGAGCAAATTGAGATGACATTTGATATCCCGGAGTGCCTGAAAATATTGCAATCATTAATTAAGTAAATATTAAAGGTAAAATGAATGATATTATACTTGGATTGTATCCTGGACTGGGACTTGGTTCCTCAAGCGAATAATCAAAGTCCGTATTCCTTGCCGGAGTTGTGTTTGCAGTGGGATCCCAAGCGCCATGACGTGGCGTCATGCTGCCATCATGTGATGGCGTCATTGTACCATACGGAGTACGAGAATCTGTATCCCAATTGGGTGTCTGACTTCCAACCAATGGAGTCTTCGATCCGGCAGCGGTATAGCTTGGAGTCTGTGCTCCGTATCCAGGTGTGCGTGCTGGTGTGCGACCATAAGTAGACACACTACCTTCCTTGCCAGGCTCGCCGACAATAACGATATGGTTACGATCAACAGAAATCGTCTGACATGATGTGTGCAACTCCACACGAGCAGTGCTCTCAGTTGCATCCTTGACAATTCCAACAGCACCTGCATTACGTATACAAACATATGCATTTCAATCAGTTTGCAGAGTTACATAAATAATTGATGAGTATTACCTTTGTAGGGTCCACCGCAAATCTTGATAGTTTTGCCCAAAAGTTCTCGGTCTCGTGTCACTCGGAACCCACCTCGTCCTCCACGTGAACCACCCCGTGCTCCTCGACCGCCAGACGGATGCATAGGCGATTGAATGCGTGGTGACATGAATCCCAGACCACCCAGTGTACTTGCATTGCTAACATTGGTCTTACTGCCTCCGGCCAATTGCAAATGACGTGTCTTGCACACAAATATACCTCCATTTTCTGTGTACATGCGGCAATGAAGGAATGCCAAGCTGCGATACAAGTGCTTGATTTCTCCAGATCGTCCCTTGAATAAGAAAATATATAATAATTAAATTTCTACATTTTATTTCTTGAGTTTTTACTTTTAATCAACTTCTGGTGCCTAATTATCTGTTCTCTAACACAATCCCATCAGATCTAACAATATCGTCACATATATCTGATAGTCTGCTGGTAAACGCTTTAGATGCGCTTTAAATTAGCTTTGAATGGAATTAAACAAATTGTAATGTAAATATTTACTTACAGCATGGGGACCTTCCATAACTTTGACAATATCGCGACGACGAATTTGATTTTGATCAGCGTCAAGTGCCACTGTATTCTGATTTTCACGGCGTTTATGCAACGCTGTCGGCTTGCATTCAATGCATTTTCCATTCATGCCCAAAACATGGAAATTCTCGCGTTCCAAGCGAACAATAACACCAACATTTTGCGCGCTGAGGAGTTAAGTAAATAATTGTATTAGTATTCAGAAAAAACCTTAATTGATAAAAAAACTCACTCAAGTTGAACCAAATCGCCCCATTGAAATTGGCCAAGACAATCAACACCAGTTGCAACATCGGAGCAGAGTTGCAAGTCACGTGGCAGAACCTCAAGCTCATGATTTGTCAAATCCGAAACGAGCACAACTCGTGATGGTTCAACACGAATAATCAAACCAGTTTCGCCTTCATAGCGACCTGCCAAAACTCTAGCATGATCTCCAGTTTTAAAATATTTACGCAATTCACTTGCTTTAAAAATGAGCGGATCCTTTAAATAGGGAGTTGATAATTTGAATTATTCTAGTTTAAATTAGGAATCAAAATTCATTGATTAGCCTACCTTTAAATCCTGATGCTTGGGCATCACAGTTATCATTGTGCCATCAATAGCAACAATCTTGGCTTGCAAGTTTTCCAAATCTCCAACACAAACTTCAACATTATCTCCCATGGAGAATGAATGGGCAGCAGTTGGATCATCTTTTACATTGGCCATAATTTCTAAGTTAACCTCTGTGAATATATTTGATACAATTAGCTTGAATTGCAATTAGACATGTGGTAACGGATTACCCTCCGGTGTTTCCTCAAATCGTTCCAGTTCGGCAAGCGTGGGCTTTACGCCTTCCGACAATATTGCTGACATTGTAAAATTTTTGTAAAGAAATCCTTTTCTTGAATAACGATTGCCCTCAAAGAGCAAAAAGTCACCATCCGAATGAACTTCTCCTCCAATTGCCCTAAAATAATGTTCATAAATTATTATTGAAATCGAAATAGTTTTAAGGGTAATATTCCATACCTAACAGCCTCTGGATCGAATGGCTTTGCAGGTGGTCGACGTTTCTTCTTACGCTTTCCATCGTCATTTTCCTGCAAGTTATACTCGATTAATATAAGGGAATATATTTATTGGCAATATATTTATTACATACCGTCGCTGTAGTTCTTAAAGCACCGCGCATTCGAGTATAATCGATACGAGGAAGAAGTTTAAGGTGCACTTGATTTTGTGCCAAATCAACATAATCCACTTGTGCAATGTCATCCTTGTACAGGCCACGTTTTAAACGCACCCACTGCTTCACTTTAAGGCCCACCTGTTCCTTGACCACTTTAAGTACATCGGTCATTTCCTTAATAGGAACCATCTCCTGTTTCCATTTGCCCATTCGTAGGTTTCCCACATTTTCGATGGCAGTTTTTACATGAGTTTGTTTGTACGCTTCTAGGTAGATATATCCCTTTACACCTTCGGGTGCAATAATGGATTTAATTTGTAATGGATCGTCTGTATTTAAGTAGGTTAAGAACTTTCTCATCAGCAGCAATGCAGTTGCTTTCTCTTCTCCAATGCGACATTTAACCATCCACAAATTTGGATCCCTATGAAAATATATGGTTAATTTTTAGCACATGAGGATGCAAATCAAATAAACTTACTTAATGCCGGGCAATAGAGTTTGTTGAGTGATTTCATCGGACATTTCCTCGCCGCCGTCACCAAAGTGACGTTTCACCATCGATTCGTCAGCATATTTCTTCCGTAGATACTCCTCGATTTCATCCTCTTTTTGAGTGCTAAGCATGTGTTATTCAAATATTAAAAGGTTTGCAAATTTAAGTATGATAAAACAAGATACTTACTCCCACAAATTTGTTCCTCTGCGTCGAATTTCAATATCTCTGGCAGTTGGGCCTAGTTCATCAATTTCATTGCCAACGATTCCAATTTCGTTGGCGCCCTCCTCCCACTCATCATCTTCGTCAACCTAAAGATGTAAACAAATAATTATGTGAATATGTAAAAGAACGAATGGGGAAACTGAACCCAGTCATCAATAGACGGTCGGATTTCATATCAAATGACATAAATAATCAAGACATTTTCATTATAATTTTACCTCGTCATCCACTTCTGCTTCGTCAATGATAAAACCACCAAAGCGCTCCTTTTTCTTCTTTTTCCTAGGGTGGTCATCCTCGTTCTCTTCCTCTTCATACTCTTCGGAATCTATATCTTCTCCATGCGCGTCTTCTTCTTCAGAGTCTTCACTCTTGCGACGATGAGAACGTCCTCCCTGAGGTTGCGGTGAATCTGAACCCGATCCAGAGTGGGCCGAATGGGAACGAGATCTAGAAGACCTGGACCTCGATCTGGACACAGACCTTGACCTTGAGCGAAAGCCGGATTTTGAGCGAGCACTTTGCTGAGACTTGTTTGATATCGATCCATCTTCAGAGCCACTATCCGACATATTGCTGACTTCGGAGTCCGACATTTTTTTCCACTGTGGACGTGTACAAAAAGTGTGCGATTAGTATTTGTCGAACTGTAATGATATTACAAAGTAATTTGACATTCGCTCAACGCCACTAACTTACAAATTGACAATTAAACTATTTAAACAGCGTACATTTGCACTATTTTAATATTTTCTTAATTCCAACACACGATTGTAGATTGAGGGTTGCACTTCGACGCTTAATTTTAGTTTTGGATTTGCTCTCTTCTTCTTGCTTTTGCTCGAGTTGAATAAAAAAGAGTTGTCAACTAACTGTGAGATTTATTTTGCAACTTGTGAACATGGCAACCCTTGGTTTGCTCTTCTGGAAAAGTACTCAAAAATGAGCACAAAACCCATTATATTTAAATTTTGTGTGAAGGAACTAGGCTCCAGACTGGCCACAAAATCGAAACATGTATCAAAAGAATAATTTATGTAATAATTAGATTGTAATTTATAATTAAATTGGTTTATTTAATAAAAAAAATTTCGTTTGGTACGTTTGATATAAACATAGGTGGCGTATTTACGTTTTAAAACAGTAGTGGCGCCATCTTTTGTTTTTTAGCGCCGCGACCTGTCCATTGATTTATTTTAGAACTAAAGTCGTAGTGAAGTCTGGCAATCCTTTTAAGAAAACGTACTAAAAAAATACTGTCAAAAAATCCAGCGAAATAACAACGCAATTTCTTGTTGATAAAATTATTTCAAATAACCAAATAAATTTATAGAAAACATATATTATTGAGTGTATAAAAGAAACCCTCGTTGTGTTTGTGATAGGTAAGTAAATTGAAATAAATCTTGACTTGGCTGCAACATGCTAAACATGACATACATTCATGCGTATGTGTGGATGTGTTTGTCATAGTATTTGTGTGCGGGCGAGTGAGAGGAAACGTATGAGCGTATGAGTCATCAGCTAAAACAAGTTATCACGACAACGGCAAACCATTTTGCTCGTGCTTGCTCTCTTCTTTTTATTGCAATCAGTCTGACGTCATATTCAGAGGAAAAATGAAAACAATCGTTTCCGCTACTACCGCCGCTGCTTTATCGGGCAACGCAAACAGTAATAGTGCTAACGCTGCAGCGATAGTACCTAAAACGGAACCAGAAGCAATTGGCACCGAAGAATCAATGGAATTTCAATCACCCAATAACAGTTCGTCATCCAACGCCAACAAACGTCCAGCGTTTTTGGACCTTAATAAATCTGCAAAGAACAAGCGGGTAATAGCACCGTTACTGATTGATTCGCCTGATTTGCAAGGGAAAACCCTCAATACACCTGATCTGGAGAAGATCTTGCTGTCCAGCAATCTGTTGCAAACACCTCAGCCGGGTACAGTTTTTCCAACTAAAGTGGGTCCAATTACATCGGAGCAGGAAGCCTTTGGCAAGGGCTTTGAGGAAGCACTGCAGAATCTTCATAGCAGTAAGAACACCCAAGCGTTTCTGGGTAACGTCAACACAACTGCTCCCAACAATCCAACAGCAACAGCCAACGCAATGACAGCCGTTAATAACGGTATCAGTGGGGGTACAATCATATACAACTCCGTGGGTAAGTAAAATTCTTCACTTAAGTATCTTTGTGATACTAATTAAACTTCTTTCTCCATTTTATAGATCGTTTTCCTGTCATCAAGGATGAGCCACAAAATTCAGCAGCCTCACCAACTGTCAGTCCCATCGACATGGCTGACCAGGAGAAGATCAAACTGGAACGCAAGCGTCAACGGAATCGTGTTGCTGCCTCCAAGTGTCGCAAACGTAAGCTTGAACGCATCTCGAAGCTGGAGGATCGCGTTAAAATGCTTAAGGGCGAGAACACAGACTTGGGCGGAATTGTGAAAAGCCTGAAAGATCATGTGGCACAGTTGAAGCAACAGGTTATGGAGCACATGGAAGCTGGTTGCACTGTTCAGGCGATTCCCAACTCTTCTTTGCTTACGGGCAAATAACATAGGGATATTAATGAGGAGACTGTTCAGCAGTATATGTCGAGCTTACTACCAGAGGACAATGATACGGAGGAAGCAGAGACGGAAGACCAACAAGATGAGGAAATTGAGGACACTATCGAAACTGCCGTGGACGAGGAAAGTGGTGAAGTGCTTCTATCAGCAGTGGCCTTGGAGCAGGAAATCTCGCTAGAACTATTGCTGAATGCATCGTCCACCACTTTCGATCTGGATACTCTACCAAACAATCATGTTGTGATTGATGCTATTGACCAATTGACGGACTGCAGTGAGTCGACGAGCTGAATAACAAAATCAATTTAGCTTGGAGTGCCTTTAAACAACAGAAAAAGAAAAAAACAATAGAAACCATTGATTTCTGCATAAGCTTTGATTATACTAATGTGCAATGCCTTATTTGCTAAAGTTCTTTTAATTACTTTTGAAAAGTGCTTTTTATTTAGTTCTAGATGTACATAAATGCATATATGTACTTATATGTGTAGTTATAAAATCAAGTATTACTATACGTGTTGATTATAAGAAAATACATTTGATACAAATCTATCTATATTGAGGACAATTTTCTCTGGGAAGAAGCTTATCGTATATAAAGATAATTAATGAAAACTATATTCATATACTGGGAAGCGTAATGTTTATTAGAAAAGTGTTTTTCAACTCGTAAATTATTTTGTGTTTTTATAATATCAAGCTAGGGTTTGTAAACATCCTAATTGACACACATAATATATATTTATATATTGTTATACCTGCTACTTAATGGCTATATCTAGAACCTAGATAATTCGTTTATGTAATAAAATTCGGTATATTCATATGTATTTGGGTGTCTTCGTACGAAGATTATTGTCACCGGTAATCCATAAAATGCAATTTTTATGTTATTTGTCATTAATTTCAAGCACGAAACACGTATGCAGTTGTAAGGCACGATTAACTACCATTTCTAATTGTGACTCACATTGGGGCAAATGTATTTTCCCGCAGTCAAAATTGTAGTGTGTAAAGTGAAAGCTAAAATTAAAACCAGCAGAGTAACAAAAGGGGGAAAGAACAAACATAACTTATTGTTTAAGAAACACTCATAAGTACAAGTTTAAATTATGTAAATATATATAAAGTTACTTCAAAAAGTCGAATTTTTCAAGGGGTAAAAGATCAAACCAATTATAATAACAAAAACCAAAAGATAACATAAATAAAAATGTTTATTGCAAATGAGGTAACAACAAATAAGTACAATGGAAGTCCATTGGTAAAAAATGTCTATGTATTGCGTGCATTGAATTACTATTTATAGAGGAAGTAATATAGTAAGTTAAGATACAAAAGCTTCCAACCCAACCCGGAATCTTCTTGCTAAAATAAACTCACTAAAATCTGTGCTATTTGTGACAGTGAAAATACTGTATGGCTAAATTATTTTGGCAGTGGAAAGCCGTCAATTAACAAGCTCTTTTCGTCGCTAAGCTGATGTGGACCATCTCCGATTTTTGTATGGATTATATATTTAAGCATATTTTTGGGATAGACATGCCCTACAGAAGACCCGTTTGTATCTCTCTTCTTAATCTCAATGGGAGGCACCGGAATTCCTTTTAAATATTCGACACTTTGCTGGGAATCGTCGGGGAATGCCAATTGAACGGCAGCCAATAGGCGTGGCACATCCTCAGCAAGTACATAAAGACACGCATTTGGTCCAGCATCAAATGTGTAGGCAGCCTGTAAGGATCCCACGGATTCATTGTAATCATGTACGAAATTAACAATTGCATGCGACACGTCATTCATATAGACACAAGGCGGATAAGTGTCCAGGGCAATGGCGTGTAATTGATTTGACTCCTTCATGGTAATCTCTGCGAATGTTTTAAAGTCTCGTGATTGAATAGCTGTCTTTAGTTCCTTGATGCGCTGTGGAACAACCTCGTTGGCACGATGCTGAATTAACGATGAGGTTTTCACAGCCAGTTGCATACCCTGTGTGGAGCCAGTTTTCTTACGTGCATCGTTCACGACTAGAATGAGCATATGCATATTAGACCAATGTTCAGCAGGCACCAGTTGCTCAGCAATTGAATCTCGACCGTCCTCAGAAGCACCACGGTGCCACTGTACAAATCCCCCGTATAAACTACGACATGCGGATCCGCTGCCTTGACGCGCAATTGTCGTAAGTTCTTCATTCATGGGTATCTCATAAAGACGAGCCAGTGTATAGACTAAACAAGCGTATCCAGCGGCACTCGACGCCAATCCAGCTGCTGTTGGGAAATTGTTGAATGATGCTATGTGTAATTTCCAGGACAGTGGGAATTTCTGGGCGCCATTTGCCAGAGCCAGACGTTGAACACCTTCCAGGCAACGCATCAGTCGTGCATTTTCCTCAAATGGCACTACATCTCCATTCAGCCACATTCGGTTTTGCTTAAAACTCTCCGAGGCAGATACTGTAGTTTTTGCGGACATTTCATTTGCGTCCAGTGTCATGCTGATGGAGTCATTGATCGGTAGTATAAGTTCCTCGTTTCGTTTGCCCCAGTATTTAACAAGGGCCATATTAACAGGCGCGACGCACGTTGCCGAAAACATTCTTCGTTAACAGTAATATAAACAATGAAGGCATCAAGTTTTAAATACACTTTCCCCAGCTTTCACCATAAATTCCGGTGGTCGACCGATAAGCATCCGATACTTAATTGAAATACAAGTCTATGTAATTTTTTGGTATTTTCCTGTTGAGATATCGATTACATTTTGCGAAAGCAAAATTAAAAAATTCATACTGGCGGGCAATTTAAATAAGACTTAAAAACAATGGTTTAATTCGAAATTAAATTAAGTAAAGGAGTATAAAGGCGTCAGTCCGGGCTTAAAACCAGTACTGCTCGAATTTGTGGTAGCCAAAAGTGGCGTCATCTTTTGTTTGTTAGCGCCACCATGTTGTTTATTTTAAGAACTAGGCTCTTCTTCAAAGTAACTCTTCTTCTATATCAGAAAAAGTTGCTGGCGGTAGAAAAAAATATAAACAAAACAAAGTGTAATTAATATAAAGAAAACAATTTTAACCATTTTACACAATGCCATTAACTGCAGAAAGTGCTGCACAACAAATTCAGGTTTGTATCTCATTTGTGCTGATAATAACAGCACTAAAACACAAGTAATTTGTGTCTTACAAAAATGTACCTATTTTTACATACACAAATGTTTTTCAAACTAGGATCGCCTGAAAGATATACAACAACATATACACAAAGTGGACAGTGAACGGCGTCGAGCAGAAAATTCAATTGCCAATCTTGTGCGAGCACAGCAAAGTCAGGCAGCTAATCCAAAAATAAAGACGCTTCTTCAGGCCAAAATTTTAGAGGCAACTCAGGAAGAGGCCACAATTAGAGCAGCGTTGGCTAAGATACACGAAATACGTAATATTCGAAACGAACGCCGTATACAGGTAAGTCCTGAATATATAAAGACTGGACTACTATTAAAAACAATTCTCCAAAGGCTCGAAATGCTGGCAATAAGGAGGCAATTCGTCGGGGAGCGTTGATGAAGATGGTGCAGCTGTCGGCACAGACGTTGCCTCTGTTTGTTGGGAAGCCGGGAGAGCGAGCTCCAGCACTTTGTGGAGCTATACCAGCTGAGAGCAGCTACGTGGCTAAAGTGGGCGACAATGTAGCCGCCTTAGCAAAGGGCATTGACGAGGAGGAGAACTGGATTTTAGCCGAGGTTGTACAATTTCTGCATCGGCAAAATAAGTACGATGTAATTGACATAGACGAGGAGCAAAAGGATCGACATGTGCTCAGTAAACGTAAAGTTATACCTCTGCCACTGATGCGTGCTAATCCAGAGACAGATGGACATGCTCTCTTCCCTAAGGATACAGTTGGTAGGTAGAAATTCCACTCTATCTTAACAGTAGTTCACTCAATCATATCTTTAATGTATAGTGATGGCTCTGTATCCACAAACTACATGCTTCTACAAAGCTATAGTCCATCGCCTGCCACAAACTGCCACAGAAGAGTATGATGTGCTCTTCGAGGATTCATCGTATTTGAATGGTTATGCAGAACCTCTGCCTGTAGCCCAACGATATGTGATTGCGTATCGTCCCACAAAAAAAGGAGCGAGCAGTGGCAGTGGAAATCTGTCATCAGCCTAAACACCTGAAGAAATTAAGAATATTAATCGACTGTTGTAAGATCTATATATATAATTATATACATATTCATAAAACTTAATTTCTATTTGAAATAATAACTAAATCATTCCTCCTCGTCCTCATCTTCATCATCATTATCCTCATCCTCTTCCATAGGGGTTTCTGCTGTTTCTGTTTCTTCCTCCACATCATCCTCAACATACAGCTGGAATCCGTCAGCCTTAGTCCAGGAACACTTCATAGTCAGACGAAACTTTGCCATTGGTTTCCCCAGCAATTTAAGAATACGAGCCTGCTCGGGTGTAAGCACCTTTCCCTCCTCGCACACAGTATAATCACTATATATGGTTACAACGCCCTTTTCGAGCTTGGTAGGCAGACCCAATGAACGTAAATGCGGCTCCATTGAGTGCGCAAATTCCTCGAGAGGACCAGCCGGTAAAGTTACAGTTTCAGTTGCTGTGAAGCCACTGCGCGCATATTCCACTGCCCAATAGTTTTCGGCCCATTCCAAGACTTCTTCTTTGGACTTTTCTGTGAATAACAGACCAACTTGTCCACTGAGGCGTTTCGACAGCTGCATAAAGTAATGAAATATTATATTATAAGTTAAAGCAAACGTTATCTTGGATTTGTACCTTGTGTATGCCTGTCTCTACTTCTTCTGCTTTTGTGCGGCCCAATCCAATTTGCATTATCCGATTTTTTCCAAAAATAAAACGGGAATTGCGCTTCCATTCCTGTCGTAGGTCTTTAAGCAGATTATTTCGCATATTCTGCACTTGGAACACGAATATGTTGGGGTACTTTTCAACACAAAATCGTATATCATCAATGATGCGCTGTTTCCATGCGAGGCCCTTGCGGTCAGTCTTGGTTAAAGAAACTACAAAAACGGAATACAAGTTAAATATGGATCCCATTTGAACAGATTTTTGTTTCGTTTTGTACCTTTCTTATCACGTTTAGAGCGCGGCATTTTAACAGTTTAATATAATTTTAAAATTGAATCTAGCAGAAATTTAAACACACAAGTAAACACGTGCGACCGCTACGATGTAGTGTTGGGATTATATCGAGAAAATATCGATATTATCGAGGATATATCGATATTGTGGCGATGGCGCCGAACTCTTTTAGAGTTGCCTTGGAAACCAAGGGCTGCCATGTTTTAAAAACTTGCAAATAAATCTCAGAGTTGACAACTCTGGGCAAAGCAAGAAGAGCAAACCCAAAACTAAAATTTAGCGTCAAAGTTACAACTCTAGTAAAAAAGGTGTGTTTACGTAGTAATTTTACATATCCTTAGGTTACAAAAAATAATTTAATTATCACAGTGTGTTAATCAGGACGTGAGTTGTCATTAACATTTCTAAGGCGCAGTGAGTAATGTATTTGTGAAATCTTCGTCGTTTTTCGATTACTCAATTCTGTGTTACTTGAAGCGCCATGTTGTCGGCAAAACTGAGACCGCATTTTTTCACATGCATTGATTCTGCAAAGTGGATTAATATGCAAGCGTGCATATATTGCAAAATTCATAAATGGCAACGTGTGATATGCAAGTTGTGTAACTTCGTAGCAATAGTATTATTATTAACGCTCCAGAACAAATATACTATTTCAAGTAGGACGCTGATGACGTAATTTTGTGAATTGCCGAGTGAAACCCGGCAGCATTGCCAGAACAAAAAATGGTTTTAGTCTGTTAGAATTCAAAAAGAGTTGAGAGCACGATTTGTGGCTCGACTAGAATATGCTTTTGTGTTCTACGTAAATTCAATGGAATCAACGTTAGAATTATAGCCATATTTTCTGGTGCTTATCAAAAGCACACACATTTGCTGATAAGGCGCCGTCATAGCCAACTGAAGTTAAAAAAAATAAATTTAATCAGTGTTCAGATAAGAGCTTGAAGGTTTCAACAGGTACCATTTGTCAGTGCGTGAGGTGCAATTCAAGGGATTAGTTTAAGACTAAGTGCCATAGAGACCAATTAAGTAGAGCTATTGGATTTTAAAAATCATTTGAAAGTACATAATCATTCTTGTGTGCACATGTAGGTACATAATTGAATAATTTCACATATTGGTAAATTGTATTACACTCAAATAGGCACGTACTTCTGTCTTTTGTCGTACACAAGGCTACAAATACAATTTGTAACATTCGAATCCAAAAATTTAACTGACGTACATATGTATGTACATTCACACAGAGGCAATGCTCGTACGTCTCATTCAAATTACTCAATTAAACGACAATTGCGCACAATTGACAGCGGCGACTACGAACGCTTGCCAAGCTCCACCTCCCCAACATTTCAGAGGCATGCGTCATATAACAAAGTGCAGCTTGTAATAGCCAACAAATTTGTACCTGTTTAAATCATTCGCAATCACTAATTATAAACAACAGCATTTAGCAATTGCTAGGAAGTAATTTGACAATTAAGATGATGGCGGCGCTAACTAACAAAAGATAGCGCCACAGTTTTAAAACGTGTGGCAGCCTTCCATTCCTAAAACGAGGAATCCAAAAAGACTCGTTTTTGGAACTACACTTTAAAGAATTAAGAATTTTATTGATTTTATTCTTTTGTTTGTATAAAATTTCTTTCAACATTCACTAAGTCAGTCCGATTTATTTTTTTCAAATTTATAATTATATTATTTTTACTTAATATAATCTTATTTTAGCTAAACAATTTAATTTTGTTCAAAGCAAAAACAGGTTGTGCGCATTTAAAATTTAACGAACCCATTTCACTTGTGTGGCACCTGGCAACATTATTCCTATGGCCAGGTTGGCAACACTGACTTCTATTTACTCATTTCTTACCTATTTTTCCACTCTTTGCTCGACCTCTCTCATTTTCTTTCTCTCATTTGCTGTAGCGGCATGCGCTGCCGCTGGTGTGCGTATGTATGTGTGACTCTACCTACACATGCAAATATACGAAGAGGCGTACACACAGATATCGAGCGCTTACTGTGTGCAACATTTGCCGTCACTTTTAGTCGTTCGCCGTTCGTTGGTAGTCGTCGTTGTCGTTTCGAGTGAATCGAATGTAAGGTAACCAATTTGCATTAGTAATATGGGACGAAATATATATATGTACATATGTATATAAATTATAAAACCTTAAGTGACTGAAAGACAATGCAATAAACACGTGTGCATCGGCAATTTATGCAATGCAACAGTTTTTCAATTTTCAATTTACCGAAAACATGTGCAAAAGCCGCTTGCATAAAAATTTTCTACATGCTTCCATGGAGCGATCGATAAAAATACTACGCAAAAAGATGAAAAAGTTGAGAACTGTGAATTTGTGCAAAAAATACATATGTACATATGCCCGCTATGCATGAGTGTTGGTAAATTTTGTGTCTGTGTGTGTGTGCTTGTGTACATGAATCCGTGAGATTCGTTTGGTAGCTTCGTATTTTTCAGTGCTTTCGGTTGACTGTTGGCGGCCGTGGCAACAACAACTGACTTGGCTAATGCGAAGGCGAATTGTGGTGCTTAAGTGTGTTCTGGTCGCTAGGCGTTTTGGTCGTCAATAGGCAAGGCACATACATACATACGTGTACATACGAATGTAAATAAATATGCGAGTCACTTAACGTATTACGCACTTGTACATTTTGCCAATTAAAAGTGAGATACTAATTTGATTCAAATCTAAAGTAACTTTTGTATTTGATGCTTATAGAATTTAAAAAAAAAATAGATACCTCAGATACATCACGTACTTGGTTTTATTGGATTTGCTGTGTCACAATTCACCACACATATATGTATTTATGTATGTACATATATATGTAACAATATATACCAATGTATGGTATATCTAAATTTGTATGTATGAGCACATATACATACGTATGTACGTATGAATGTTCATATGTATGTATGTAAGTGGACGACACACGCGGTTACGTGTTCTTTTATGCCGCACTGCTCTCGCAATCATTGCTGCCTTTGTGAATACTGTGTTCTCTCTGTCGTGCTGTCTCCCTCTCACTCGAATGGGATTATTTTTATACATTTTGTTGCGTGCTACCCTCCCCCTCGCACTAACAGTCAGACACACTTGTTTCTGGCTATTTAATGTACATTCATACATACATAGGTATGTAACCTTATTTGTTGCTTCTGGAATTTTTTAAACTTGTACATCAAATATGTCATCTGAAAATTTATGTTGTATGCAACATGGGTGTTGAAAGTTTCGCTGCGTATAGGAATTTTATTCTTATCTGCATTTCTCTATAGTCGTTTTTTTTTCCTCTGAACTGCGCATGTAGCCGAATCGCAGTCGCGACGACCTCATGGGGCCGGTGTGGTGAGTTAGCCGTTTGCCGCCCGGTGTGGTGTATTTTCCAACACACACTGACACTCACTCACACATGCACGGCCAACTAGCGCTGTTTTTGCAGTAGTCGAAGTTGCCGTCATCGCAGAATTCTACAAACGGTTTCGAATTTTATTTGCCGTTATCTTCCATCTGTACCACTGACCGACGGCAATGCCATTTCGCCAACAATTAGCTGTTTTTTCCTACTTATAACACACTTGTACAAATATAAATACAAATATGCATATGTATTTGTATCTGTTTCCCCACATGCATGTACGTACATATATTTACATCCAAAATAGTCTATGCTTCTTGCACTCGCGCTACTTCCTCATAGTGAGGCATGTCCAAAAAAAAATGACGCAGTCCATGACGCATAGACTTCGCTTCATTGCCGCTCTTTTAAATGGAGGGAGTGGCTCCCTGAATTTGAATTTGGGCTATTTAATCGCCTCCAATACACATGTAAATCTTTACATACAGATGAATGTTGTTTTTTTTAGAAATGGGAATAATCATACAATACATGCCGTTGTGCACCGTTGAGCTCTTTCTAATTCTTGTTGTCAATAACTGTACGGTAAACAAGTCAATTGACCTAAAAACGAGCAACGCCAAAAAAATCGCCATTATCTAGAAATGTACATATTTATGTAGATGTATATAATTAATTAACATGCATTTGTCCGCACTTTTTCGCAGCCAAAGGGTCAATGTTTTCAAGACTTTGGCGGTCGGTGGTGATCGTTTATAGAATCTGAGCTTATGTATTCACATAGATAACAGTAGGGTGGGTGTAATCAGTTTGATTTATTTATTATTGCCTTACCCAGTTATTGTTTATTGCCTTACCAAGTTAACATTTGTGCATTGGGGTCATTGTGCATTTATCTTTGACATCTGTACACATTCAAACAATGTACTTGTATGTACGTACATATATAAATACATATGTACGTATGTATACATACTTGGTTCGTTGCTCATAGACCCCACAAACACACACACACACATCCATAAACACACGCGTACCACAGATTTCTCTCTTTATTTCATTTGAAATTTTTATTCATAGTTTATTTTTAACTTTTCTCTCTGTATGTATGTTGTTGTTGCTGCTTCTGCTGATGGTTTTTATTTAATTTTTTCTTTTTCATTCCATTCGATTGCCGTGGATGTCTTTTGATTTTACATATAAAACATTCCCGTGCACATTCATTTCGTATCAATGTGCATCTCGAAGTTGGGAGCCACAAAACGATCAGATTTGATGTCTAATCCGATGGCACGTGTAATGGAATTGGCAAACAATTTAAATCGTACAAATACATTTCTACAACAATGCAAACAACGCACAGAGAACACACAAAAACTCACCTGTCAAAAGCACATTAAATTAAAAGCTATAGCGTCCTCTTGAGTAACGTTCAGTGAAAGCTCCTCGGGGGTTAATAATTTTGTCGTTTGTATTATGTAGTCCCCAAGGATAATGGAAAATGTATCAATCAGCCTCACTCGTCATTTATTTATTAATAGTAATCAATCAATATTTATGTAAGAGCCAGCGCATATACTGCCTGTCTATACATATGTAGGTGGAGATACAGATACATTTGGGTAATGGGTGGTGTATGTGTACCTATGTGTTAAGGTCATTCATTGAGCATTCATCCGTTAGTTAAAGGCAACAGGTTACCCTTTGTATCATAATATATGTGTATATTGTAGAGAAAATACATATTTATTTATGTGACTCACAGCTGTTTAACGGCGCAATTGTTATTGACATTCAAACTGAACGTTTATTAATATATGTGATTATTAAATCTTGGAATTGTGAGTTTCAGATACGTTTTCAACTTTACTTCATTTGAGTATAAATATAAATAAGTTTACTTGCATTGAAATGAAGTGCATCATACTCATATGATGACTCAAACGCATGAATTGGATGCTAATTGCTACACAAAGATTTGACTCATTTGACAATGTATACTATTCAAAATTTATATCATTCAAAAATGTGTGTAGATTGTACAACACATGTTGATGAGCACAACTTGGTTAAGATACTTTTTATATGATAGGGAGGGGGGGTTTCTGACCGCCCCTTGCTGCCACAGAAACTTGCAACGCGCAGCTGCTATCCACACCGTCTCTGACTTCCTTTTAGCCTTTTAGCCATTGCCACAGCCAAGTTCTCTTTTAGTCGAGTTTCGGGCCTGGTTGAAAGCGCAACACTGAAGCGGCAAATCATTTTTTGGGTTTCCGTCTTTTCACAGCTAATGTTGTATGTGTTATTGTGTGTGTTTGTGAAGCGAGAGAATCAAATTTATTAATCTTCACTTAATTGAGAGTGGGTTGTGTTATGAATTCGCTCTGGAAAAGATGTTTCTAGAAAACCGAAAATAGCATAGTACAAGTAGAACTATTAATAACGCAACATGAATGTTTAAAGTGTCATTTCAAAATTATATAGCGTGGGAATTTCTGTAATATTTAAAGAGATCAGTCAATTGTAGACTATATATATTTGATGGGTTTTTATTAATTTTGTATTGCAGATAACCAGTCACACATTGTGAGCGACGCTTTGAGCTGTGGATTCCTCCTTACTTTAATTAATTTTTCTGCTGTCTATCTGTAACTGCAACAGAGATCGTGCGTGACACGAATACACAGACACATATATACAAATTATACATATTCTTAGTTTTGGTCAAGTAACTAAATCAACAAAAAAACAGCAACATGTCGACAGTCGATAAGGAAGAATTAGTCCAGAAGGCAAAATTGGCCGAGCAGTCAGAGCGGTAAGTGCCAACATACACAGTCAAATAACCAAGTCTATATATATTAACATATTTATATTTATTATATAGTTACGATGACATGGCCCAGGCCATGAAATCAGTCACAGAGACGGGCGTCGAGCTGTCAAATGAAGAAAGAAATCTGCTCTCCGTTGCCTACAAAAATGTGGTTGGAGCGCGCAGGTAATGTTTGCTAAATACAATATTCGTATATATGACAAATGGAAGTTAACACACCTATTTAACTTAATTAACAACAACAGGTCATCATGGCGCGTCATTTCCTCCATCGAGCAGAAAACCGAAGCATCCGCCAGAAAACAACAGCTCGCCCGCGAGTACAGAGAGCGTGTGGAGAAGGAGCTTAGAGAAATTTGCTATGAAGTTTTGGTACGTACATCTGCTATGCTATATGTATATATATCTATCTATCACCTATTGCTATTGTTATTGCCTATCTGTTGTCTCATGTGCCATTTTGCATGCCCATGACCATGAACATGTTTGGTGTGGCCATTCAATAAGTAAATTATGATGAGTTCTGACTGACAACCCAACTGTGGCAGCTGGTGTCTACTGCGCAAGTCCTGTTTCCATATCGTGTAGGCGGGGAAGTCGGCGTAGCATCCAGTTTATGTACTAAAATAACCGTAACCATAAACGTATCATATTAAGCAGTGTTTAAACCAATTAACTCGTCAGTTTATTAGGGCTAGTTTGAAGTTACAATCGCCTCATCATCCCAAACCTTTGGGGGGCCCTTGGATCCTCCTTCTATGTGTGTAGCAAATTCTATTAGAATCAATAAATCTATTTTTAAATAGAAATTTTCCAGACATGTTGCTGCTGTTGGCAGCGTACATCCTATAGAAAGACACACCCCACACACACATTTATACCTAATAAATATACTTCTTGCCAAGTCAAGATAGCAACAGGAACAAAAAGCTAACTGGGTTTGATTAATGTCAATTTAATTACACTTTTTCTTTTTGCTAAAACTGTAGAGCAAGATATAATTCAAAGCTAAAGAGCTGGACAGACTTGGGCAGAGTGTCGACCTATAAAGTGAAATACGTTTTAGAGCCCACAATGTTTAAAAATAAATCAAAGTACGATGTACAATGTATGTACCTATGTATGGGTGTATGCCTCCCTATTGTTGGGTGCTGTCGTTAGCTTTCGTTTTCTTTGGGGGACAGAAAAACAATAAGACTTTGAAGTGCTGCAGTCGACTGTAAAATTGGCATACATACAGACCTCTTGCTTTATTTTTATAGCTGTATCGACTTGGGTAATGTAAGGTATGGCATCAAATAGGATTAATAGCGGCTTATTGTACGCGTAGCAATTAGGAATGTTTATTTATACGCTCAGATTGTAAGATACAATTGAAGTGTACTACACATTGTTGTTACAGCTGCATTTGAATAATAGCATTGCTTAATTAATTATATTTTCTGTTTTCTGTTTTTCTTGGCATTTACAGGGACTTCTGGACAAATATCTTATTCCAAAAGCCAGCAATCCAGAAAGCAAGGTTTTCTATCTGAAGATGAAGGGAGATTATTACAGGTATTTAGCTGAGGTCGCCACAGGAGATGCGCGCAACAGTAAGTATCCTTATCCGATAAAGATTAATTAGTACCCATTCTAAAAACATAATCAAATTGTAAACTATTTTTGAAAACCAAATAAAAAAACGCAGCCGTTGTTGACGATTCCCAAACCGCTTACCAGGATGCATTTGACATTAGCAAGGGTAAAATGCAGCCAACACATCCCATCCGCTTGGGTCTTGCACTTAATTTCTCAGTCTTCTATTATGAGATTTTGAATTCTCCAGACAAGGCTTGCCAATTGGCTAAACAGGTTAATACCCAATTCATTTGGCAAAATGTCTGGCAAGCAAATCAAATCAAATGCAATGTGCAATATGCAACATGCAACGTGCAACATGCAAGAATCATTTCAATTCATTAAAAACAATAATCTATATTCTTAAAGTTTCTATACAAACAAAAAAAACTGATTGTAAACTATGATTGTATTTTTCTTTTTGTTTCATTTATATTTACTTGGTACCCATTATTAACGTACATAATTTAAGACGTCGTTGAGGACTCGAAAAAAGCTTATCAAGAGGCATTCGATATTGCAAAAACTAAAATGCAGCCAACACATCCAATCAGATTAGGTCTTGCACTCAACTTTTCCGTCTTCTATTACGAAATTATCAATTCACCAGCGAGGGCTTGTCATTTAGCTAAACAGGTTCAGTTGTTCAGTCTTTCTACACATTTTATGTTTGTTGATATTAATTTAACACTCGTTGTTGTTGGTTTTTATTATGTTACGTTGTTGTTGTTGTTGTTATATTGACTAACATCCTCAACTTTAGCTTTTAAAACAAACACAAACATAAACACACAACTAGCATATTTAAAAGTACATACATGGTGTTGTTTACTCACAGTCTGAGGAACCCACAATGTATGAATAATTACTGCAGACACATCTATAAGGTATAAGCTCTATTTAATTCGCATGTTACGGCTCATTTGTTGGCCAAAAAGTACTTACCTGGCTTATGTACCTGTGTGACTTTTAACACTCCATAATGCTGCTCCATACCTTGCTGGTGAAGTTTAATGATTGTAAGAGAAAGTGCATTAACCGACAGGTCATTTTTATAAAAGTATATTAGTTTTAGTTTGCCAGATAATTACGTACTTACTTTTCATTTGTTGTATTTATAATTTTTTTGCCTAAAAAGTTGCTGAATGAAACAAAAAGGTACTATATAAATCTAATACTAAATCATTTTTAAATGTTCCTCTAATTGAATTGAAATGCTTTCGTAATGCACTCGAAGAAGTACTTGAAATTGCATTTACCTTGCCGGCATTTTGCAATGTTTTACCATATATATATATTATTATAATTTCTTATAAGCATTACTAAATGGTTTGTTTTTATATTAAACACAGGCGTTTGATGACGCGATAGCCGAGCTGGACACACTCAATGAGGATTCATACAAAGACTCAACACTCATCATGCAATTGTTGAGGGATAACCTGACTCTTTGGACCTCAGATACCCAGGGTGATGGCGATGAGCCACAGGAGGGCGGTGACAACTAACCAAACAACTAAAATGTTTCCTTTTTGACTATGCAAATATTATTCAGTAATACAAACAAACAAAACAAAACAAACAAAACAAAACAAAACAAAAGCAAGAAATATAAAATCAATTCTTTGAAGTCGAAGGTAATAATACAAGGCAGCAGAACAGCAGTAATGTAATAATAAAAGCAACATCAAAAAACCAGCATCCAACATCAGCAGCGACACAAATGAATAACAAATAATAAAAATAACAGCAGAGAATACAGTTTGTGTATGAGTGATAATAGTTTGAGAGGAGTAGTGAGGGGACTGTTGTCATCATGATTATACAACTGAGAAGAGGAAAATGAATCTGATTAGACAGTATATAAGTACTATATGCAATTGAAAGCATATAGAGAGAAACAAAAATCATTTTCTAATGAAATCCATATGTGTATTCGAGCAAATATTGTATAAAGAACAACTTGCAGAAAGCCAATTAAAGTCTAAAATGAAAACAAAACGTCTTAATTTGCTTCACATGCCGTTCATCAAGTTGTCTTTTTTGCTCTTGCAAGTAATTATATACATTATATAAAAACTAATAAACAGATTGAAAAGCAAGTAAACTATCAAGCTACCAACAAACGGCATGCAAATGGCTAAGAGAGAGTAACAAGTACATTGTGTAATGGCTAAGATGTGAATTTTGTTTTGTTCAGTTATTTACTATTCCGCTGTTTAGGCCAACTGCGTACCCTATACACTATGCCTAAAAGTAATATTATTTATTATAATTATGTTTTAATAAATAATTAAATTTTGTTTTATATTAACATACAACAGAACACAAGACACAGTCAACAACAACAATCAAGTATAATGTCTTTTATTTTTGTTTAATGCGCTGCGACGCTTTCCTTAAAAAAAAATATAAATAAAACAAAGGCTAATTGGTTTATACAAATATTGTAATTACAAATAATGCCTATAAATATTTTTCGTCGTCAAAGAAGAACAATATCTGCCAAGTGGCACAACACAAGCGAACCAAAAGAAACAAATTATGTATTATTTGTAATTCTTTCTTTTCTAAAATACAACAAATAAAAAAAAACAGAAACCTAAACTTTTATTTTTATCCCATTTTTATTGTTTATAACACAAAACGCAGTTTTGCATTTGGAATGCATTTTGTGACTATGAAAAACGTTAAAAGAACTGTTGAAAAGCCAAAAATAGTCAAACCAATGAATTGATGAGATTTTGAATTTTGAAAACAAAGTATAAATTCATTTATCATTTACATATTCATGTCAGAAGTTTCAGTGTGCTAAAAAAAGAGACAAACAACCAGAAAATATAATGTGGATAGAATCTAAAGGCATAAGTTTTATTGTGCCTATTTTAATAATTTTTCCATCGTTTTTGTTCTATTTTTAATTAAATCTTTTTCGATACTTATGCTAGCTGGATCAGGAATGTGAATTATGATCGATGCGATAAATATTTCTAACAAACTTATACTATATACTAACTATATGCAATTATGCAGAAGCAAACAGCAATAACATTATCTATGTGCAATTGCTATACATATATGTATGTCTCAGTGTTTTTCTTTCAATTATAATCAATGTGTTTCAATGTCAAGTTCTATTCAAAGTCGGTCGGTATGTGAAGCAAGTGGATGCAAAATATCATTTGATTAATATTCAAATTTTGATTTATTGATTGTGCTTTTGAAATGCTACTTAATACTTAACTCTTTCAAAATCAACTCATATTGCTTAATGTTTGATCATTGACAGACACGACAAACCCATAATAGAAACAAGAACAGGAAATGATAACTAATCAAAATAATAATACTTATATTGAAATCTAAGTATATTCAATTTTAATTCACAAAAGCGTCAACAAGAGCTAAACCAAACCGCTAAAATATATACACATATATGTATATAAATATCTATATACACTATTATTGTCCAGGTAATGAATAAATAATATGCAACTATATACAGTATATTCGTATACATGTGTGTGTATAAGAAAAGTAAATGTATATTTTCGCAATTGAATTTACGCTTACAAAAATACATAAATAAATAAACATAATAAATGTGAGGCATATGAAAAAGTCGAATAACCAATGAAACTGCAATGCATAATACTACATACATACTATAAAAGATCCAAATGAGTTACAAACAGTGAGCACACATTAATTGTATGCAAAATGGAGGCAAAGATTGATGTGGAAATTTAAGTTTATTGAAATTACAGTTTCTTAATTACCAAAAAAAAAAAACAAATAAAAATAAAAACAAGAAAACTATTGCGTTTTATTTGACCAGTTTAAAAGACAAGATAAACAGCTTAAAAGAAACATAATCTAATTGTAAGTCAGGCATTTACAAATGTATGGATTTTTTTGAAGTCATATTTGAAGAAATATGAATTTATAATGAACTTGCGGGATAAGGATTTAGATTTGTATTAGCATTTCCTGTCGATGGCTAGCTATATGAAATATTTGAGTACTAAAACCTTAAGTGAAAGAAGAATCAGGAGACTTTTAACTATTTGTATTCGAATGGTAAGAAAATATGTATGAGGATAGATTATAATTTGGAATGTTGCCAAACAAATTTTAAACTTTTTAAAATCAACTGTATTAAATATTTCACAAGACGCATCAAACAAAGTTATTATTTTATCCAATATTTGTTATATATTTTATTATTATAATATTTGTATTAAGTTGCCGATAATGGGTAAATTAAACTAATACAATCGGTAATTTATTTATCATGATTATTATAATAAGAAATCTAAATTTGTTAGAAATAATAACAGAGTTGGCTAATTTTTTACAGTATTCATTTAAAATCTGTTTGAGCTAGTCAGTGTTTTTAAAATCAACTCAAATTATGTAAAATTTGTTAGTTTACTAAATTGGCATGTATCTAAGCAAATTTCGAATATTTACAAAATTAATTGGCAGGTATGCATCAGTAGGTGTCAATTAGAAATAATCAGAAAGTATTAAATGTTTTCCATAGAACTTTCCAACCACAGGAATTGTTGCCAAAGTATCAAATAAATAGATGTTTATCTACAGCTTCAAATTACTTCAACGGGATACAATCTGTCCACTTCAAAGAGGTGAATATTTAAATACCGTCAATTACTTCTACATCTATTTGAATGTTACAAATCTTTCAATCAGCATCAAAAGTTGCAATGGAGTTGCAGGGGAATCCAATTTTCCAACAGTCCAGTAAGCTTGAAGAAAAAGTTAACGTTGATTGATGAGCAATTAGCAAACTGTAATGAACCTGTTCAAAAATATGACTTTTTAATGTACCTACGGGAAACTGATATCAATTTGTATTATTGTTATTTGTGTGATAACTCTGTTGAATTATTTTCCGTGCTCTGTGCTCTCCATGGAATTGTTCAAAGCCTTAGTCAAAGGGATATCACATTTTTAAGAAGGTAGGCCGACATTAAAAAATATTAAGAAGCGGACTTATATATTTAATATTATCCCCAAGTTCGAAGATGGATTGCCAAACGATTAATAGCAGTCATATAGATAATTCTGGAACTGTGACAAATTTAAGTAAGTTTATTCGAGGTAATACCAAAATTACAGGTGAGTCTGCAGTAGATCTGTTAAAGGAAAATAGCTCCCCGTTGATCGGCCAAGACGATTTTTGTGAAAACTGTGGATTTTTGCGGAGTTCGGATGCTTTTGACCAGATTCTATTTCATCTAATTCAACGAAATGTGAGAGAAGTAAGAACCTTAGAATTTATCTTAATAATATAAACTTAAATTTTCAGTTGTCGAAAAAGTGTTGTGAGAAAAATCCAAATAATGTAGATGGAAATATGTGTGAAAAGCGCGAGAAGGAAATGAAAGAGTTGCAAAACTGCATAAACTCCTATCAAGACATCATTGACTACGTGAGGCCACACCGCAGACCATATGTAAGTTAACACTGCATCCAAATATAGAGATAACAAGCATTGTTCGAGATTCAAACTGCTAACGGTTCCACACTCACGTAGACGCAGTAAAAATATAAAGCTTGCGTTGCGCATCCAAAAAGCTCACTAGCATAAGAGAGCAAGAGAGAGAGAGAGAGGCTTTAATCCGCTAGTCGCGAACAGCTGTTTCACAGCTGTCATTGTGACACTCACACTCAGTTGTGTGGGGTAAACAAAAAGTCCAATAGGGTAATCTCACCCATTTTCACCCACATTAGTGATTTATTGTTAGAGGAATTCGTGAGCATTCTCGTTATTATTATAAACATATTAATTAAACATATAATCAATAATCACACTGAGTGTAATACAATTAAAACGGAGACGCTGTAAGGTGGCGGTAACAACACCACACAACCAGTTCATTGCATCAGTGCCGTTGCGTCGTCGGTAGTTGCGCTTAGCAAAAAGCGTTTGCTGCGTTTAAAGGTCACCTTGAAACGTCAAAACCAAAACTTCTGTGCTCGTCCGCCGCGCTCTCGTAGCCAGTTACTGAAAATCGTCTCGCAGGCATATACATACCACAACAGCCGCGGCCACATAATTTCTCGTCATTTATTTGGATAACTTGACTTGGCTTCCTCGAAGCTCCTCCAGTGCTCAGTGTTTAGTGCTCTTCTTATGCTTATGTGAATCATTCACTTGTTATTCGGTGCAACAGTGAAACGTCTTTGTGTTTTAACTTTATTACAAAACCCAAACTGTATACCTTTAATTAAATATATATAAACTGAAGGAATCTAGTTCAAAATGAATAGTGATATTAATCAACGTTTTCTGGCACGCGGCTCCCAGCGGGACAAGGGTCTGGCCGTGTTCACCAGCGGCGGAGACTCCCAGGGCATGAATGCGGCTGTGAGAGCCTGTGTCCGTATGGCCATCTATTTGGGATGCAAGGTGAGTTATGACCTCTGTCAAGTGCTTTCACTGTGATGTATCCTACGTACATATTCAATATTATTGACATAATGAAACCAAGAAGACATTCTTATCGGTCAGTACCCCAAGCCTATAGGCATTGAACCCACTTTATATAGTCTTTATATTTAGATTGGGATGTTGAGGTGTAATTAAATTGAGAGCAACTGTTTAATTATTATTAAATGTACATAAAGTAATTAAACAAATTAGATTGCTCATTTGGTGTCAAGTGCTGTTAGATAACGGCCTGAAAGAAATATTTAAATAAAATAAAAGCGCCTCACACCTATGTACCACACAATACACGCACACAATCAATTTGTATCTGTGTGTGCTCGCATTTGACATTGAGTTTATTTCGGGCAACTTAAAAACGATCACAAAGAAATGTCTGAGAAAATGCGGTTATTGTTTAAAAAGTAAACTATTTACTTACTGTTTTTATTGAATATCAAAATAAATGAAGTTATAAGCGATTTTGACTATTGATACTTAGTCACGAAGTGTGTTACGCATTATTATGACTTCATAAACTTCTATACTGTATTTATATTTTTAATGGAGCGGTTGATATGATAGCCGAATTCTAATGAAAGCAGTCAAAGCACAAAGCTTATTGTATATATACCGTATATATATCTACAAAACAATAAAATAATCGACAAATTATTTTATGCCTGGAATTCTTTTAATAAATTCCAGACGACATGAGTAAATTTAAATGGCAACAATTTTCTAGGGTGTTAAAGCGTCGTCATCCGGAATATTGCAGTTCTTTCTTGTATCCAAATTTAAATAATTGAAATAAATTACTCAAAATTGTATGATTTTGTTTTTTGCAATGCAATTGAGTTGTCGCGAGGCTGTTTTCTCAATGTCACTTTTATTTTCTTTCTATCAATTACTTATGATTTTATAAGTGTGTGTCCTTCGGTAGGGGTCTTTAAAGCTATTATCTTTTTGGACCATTCAAGTAGAAACTGGAATAGAAATAACTACAAGTATCTCCACTCGATTTCGATATAATTTTAAAGTTTTAAATAAGATGATTAAATTCACGATTTAAAAGTGAAATTCAACTAAATTATTTCAATCAAATTCAATCAATTCATCAAATAACCACCAATCGCCTAACTTTGATCTTTGGCTTTTTAACAAATTTATTGTTTAATTAGTTAACTTTACTAGATCTAGGAAATATCTAGTTATTCATATTTGTCGCCTGCATGGCGCTATATATATGTATGTATATCAAAGATAAATTGAATTTCAAGAACTCTTCCACAATGGCGTCATAACATTTTCTATACACAGAATAAGATACACGGGACAAACATTACAAATTGAATTAAACTCTTATTACTTTTAGATTTGATGGCTTAACTTGACAACCCCAAATCCGCTTCTCTTTTACTTATTTATAGTCATAGCTAGGCGTTATCACTAATTAGCCCTGATAAGTGTTGATTATCAAAATAAACAATTTAGCAGGCAGTAAATGGTCGGGATCATATGTCAAAGTATTCATATTACGCATAATTAATCTGAGATTTGTGAAAGAGTCTGAAAAACTGTTTAATTAAATTAATTATCATTGAAACCAGGTCTACTTCATCCGGGAAGGCTATCAAGGCATGGTTGATGGCGGTGATTGCATTCAGGAGGCTACTTGGGCTTCGGTTTCATCGATTATCCATCGTGGTGGCACCATAATTGGCTCCGCTCGTTGCCAGGACTTCCGTGAGCGTCAAGGCCGTCTCAAGGCTGCCAACAATCTGGTCCAGCGTGGCATTACCAATCTGGTGGTAATTGGTGGTGATGGCTCCCTTACTGGTGCCAATCTGTTTCGTCAGGAGTGGTCCAGCTTGTTAGATGAGTTGCACAAGAGTAGCACCATTACTTCGGAGCAAAAGGATAAGTTCAATGTGCTGCACATTGTTGGCTTGGTAAGCTATTTAGTTAACTTATATAATGCATTTTTAATAATTAAATGTATGTTATATTCCAGGTGGGTTCCATTGATAACGATTTCTGTGGCACGGACATGACCATCGGCACTGATACGGCTCTTCACAGGATTATTGAGGCTATTGATGCCATCGCCAGTACGGCGTACTCTCATCAGCGTACCTTTATTATGGAGGTCATGGGTCGTCACTGTGGGTAAGTTGATTGTTGTCGAATTAATTGATGTGATTATTGAGATAGCCTGATGATAGTCTGTGATGTTACTACATGGAATTGTTAGTTCTTCCAATTTTACAATTGATTTGTAACGGTAATGTTAAATACCTTCAATACCTACAGTTATTTACCTGTTGTAGCTGGCATTATATCTGAGGCAGACTATGTTTTTCTCCCAGAGTCTCCGCCGCCACAAGATTGGCCCGATAGACTGATACTTAAACTGGAACAGGCAAGCATTCAGATCGATCCATGCCTCATACTCGTACATAGATCAAATACGTGTATATCTGTGCTGACGACTTGAACCTTTCTCTTTGTTGACTTGATGTTTTCCGTGTTTCTCTCTGACAAACCTTTAGAAATACTCGATGCAGATTTACAGTTTAGTAATAAAATAGAGATATCTACATATATAGTTGCAGGAAAGAGAAGACTCTTTTTGATTCTTAATTTTATCATACTCTTGGTCCTTTGGTCTACAGCTATCTTTGTTTGTCAACATTTCGTACTTCTCGTAAAAACTATTTGTTTCGATTTCTCCCTTATTGTGTCCCATCGATCAACGAGTAACATTCCTATATGTATAATCGATGTTTAACCTATAATACTACTACATATTTTTACAGTTATTTAGCGCTGGTTGCCGGCTTGTCAAGCGAGGCTGATTTCATATTTATACCCGAAATGCCACCAAAAACCGATTGGCCAGATAGGCTTTGCACTCAATTAGCTCAGGCAAGAAGTGAACATTTAACTTTCTCTCTCTTTCAATCTCATTGCTTTGGTTGTGAATTTCTCTAGAGATTGCAAGACACTTCACTATGCTTAAAAGTATTTAAAAAAAAAACGAATCCATTTACACACACACACATATACACTACATGCAATTAGGCACCAATCGGACAGCACTTAGTAATACATACTATATTATAATACGCCTAAGTAAATATTGTGCAATATTCCTTAAAATTTAGCTTTTATTGCTTTCGGTTTTGCTCGAAAAAGTGATTGCTATGTTTACAGATTGGTTTCTTATATTCAAGCACTCTCCTAATTATAATTTTTATAAATTACTGTGAACTTTTTAGCGGCTCTTTTGAGTTATTTTCTTTTAATAATCATCAATACTTTCCCCGAACCCAATGCAACATGTGATTCCTTTCCTTTCAGTGATATTCCTTTCTCCCAATCATAATGTAAATAAAAAATATCTATTAACAATACATCATGCATTGTTTCTCTGTTTTATGATTTTTGTTTTTAGCTACTTAGCAATTTCAACAGCTATTGCTACAGAAGCTGATTTTATGTTAATACCCGAAGAGCCCGTTCCCGTTAACTGGCAGGAGGTTCTTTGCAAAAAACTCCTTCAGGTCAGCGAAATGTCCAGGTTTTTAGCAAACTCTTTGCGGTGTTATTGTTTCTTATTATTCTTACCTGTAATCTCTATATGATTACGTATTAAATTTGAATATTCAATTTATAATCTAACATTTTCCAAACTAATCGTGCGTTTTCGACAGATGTTCCAAGAGAACAGTTGCAGCTTTTTGTCAAAACGTTTTAGCAAAACACTAATTGGCTATTAAATTGGCTTTTATTGGGTTAAAGTGTAGTTAAGGCTAACAGTTTCAGGGCAATTTAATTGTCTTGAATTCAATAAAATACTCTTCCGTACGTAGCGTACGTAGCTTGTCAAGTAAATTGTTTATTGCTTTTATTTATTTTCGCTATACACTTTCATACTTTCACTTTCATTTATTATGCTAACCAAATACATACTACTCACATACATATATAATATATATATTATATACATTCATATGATCAAATTTTGTATATGTGTTCTGTTTATTTGTGTGCTCTTCACTGCTTTTCTTACCATTCTGTGTACACAAATATCATTAAATATTATTTTTAGAAGATGTATTAAAACTTAGTATTAACATTTACTTTTAATTAAACCAAATCTGATATAGGAGCGTTCAGCTGGCCAACGTCTAAACATTGTCATTGTCGCGGAGGGTGCTATGGATCGCGAAGGTCAACCAATTACCGCCGAGGATGTGAGGAAGGTCATCGATGAGCGTCTCAAGCACGACGCCCGTATCACTGTCCTGGGTCATGTGCAGCGTGGTGGCAATCCTAGCGCCTTCGATCGTGTTTTGGTAAGTTTTAAGACTTTTAGCTTTATCCCATAACTCTTTTACAAATTCTGGTTGCTTTCCAACAGGCCTGTCGTATGGGAGCTGAGGCTACTCTTGCTCTGATGGAAGCTACACCAGATTCGGTTCCCGTCGTTATTTCCTTGGACGGCAACCAGACGGTGCGTGTGCCACTTATGGAGTGTGTTGAACGCACCCAAGCCGTGGCAAAGGCCATGAAGGAGAAACGTTGGGCCGACGCAGTTAAACTTCGTGGTCGTTCCTTTGAGCGTAATCTGGAAACCTACAAGATGTTGACCCGCTTGAAGCCGCCCAAGGAATGCTTTGATGCCGAAGGCAAGGGCATTGAAGGCTACAGGCTAGCGGTGATGCACATCGGTGCCCCAGCCTGTGGCATGAACGCAGCTGTACGCAGTTTTGTCCGTAATGCGATTTATCGTGGCGATGTTGTCTTTGGAATCAACGATGGTGTCGAGGGTCTCATTGCTGGCAATGTGCGTGAGCTGGGATGGTGTGTATATCGTTTGTTGAGATGTACTCCAATGTTAACTATTTTTGTTGTCTTAAAGGTCGGATGTGTCTGGCTGGGTTGGTCAGGGCGGTGCTTATCTGGGTACCAAGCGCACCCTTCCCGAGGGTAAATTCAAGGAGATAGCTGCTCGGCTCAAGGAGTTTAAGATTCAAGGTTTGCTAATCATTGGTGGATTTGAGAGTTATCATGCCGCTGGACAAATTTCGGATCAGCGCGACAATTATCCAGAGTTTTGCATACCCATTGTCGTTGTTCCATCGACCATTTCTAACAACGTGCCCGGCACAGAATTCTCGCTCGGCTGTGACACAGGTCTCAATGAGATTACCGAGATCTGCGATCGCATTCGTCAATCGGCCCAGGGTACAAAGCGTCGTGTGTTTGTCATTGAAACAATGGGTGGATATTGCGGTTATCTGGCCACACTTGCCGGCTTGGCCGGTGGCGCTGATGCTGCCTACATTTTCGAGGAGAAGTTCTCTATCAAGGACCTGCAACAGGATGTCTATCACATGGCATCCAAAATGGCCGAGGGTGTCTCACGCGGTCTCATTTTGCGCAATGAGAAGGCCAGTGAAAACTACACCACTGACTTCATCTACCGTCTGTATTCGGAGGAGGGCAAGGGTCTCTTCACTTGCCGCATGAACATCTTGGGCCATATGCAACAGGGTGGCTCCCCCACGCCCTTCGATCGCAACATGGGCACCAAAATGGCCGCCAAGTGTGTCGACTGGCTGGCAACTCAAATCAAGAATAATATCGATGCAAATGGAGTAGTCAACTGCAAGTCCAACGATACGGCGACTTTGCTGGGCATTGTTCAACGTCAGTATCGTTTCACACCTTTGGTTGATCTCATTGGCGAGACAAACTTTGAGTAAGTGTGAATTTGTAAAGAATTATAGAATACATATTAATACATTTATTTACTCCCTCTTTAGTCAACGCATCCCCAAGAAACAGTGGTGGCTGCGCTTGCGTCCCTTGTTGAGAATCTTGGCCAAGCATGATTCCGCCTATGAGGAGGAGGGCATGTACATTACCGTTGAGGAGGAGTGTGCTACCGATGCTGTCGCCTAGGCAGTTGAATGTGTTAACCCAATACATACTGCATATTTATCATGCCCAGATGCCCAGTGCACAAATATCGCCGCGAACCAATCTCAGTGTTTTATTTTTTACCATATGCACATGTTTGATAACTAAGTCTAAAGCTGTAATTCACATTTATATATCATTTATTTTATCGCTCACAAGTCGACATGCATACAATAATTATACAATAAATTTCACAGCTCAGGTCAATGTCTAGGAGCTAACATTTAGATTAGCCAAATTAAATAATGCCACAGAGTGGAGTAGTGTACCAAGAATTCAAGTTAAATAGTATATTTCTTATGCATACATATGCACATATGTATAAAGCATACCACAAAACAAATATTTATACTTTTTACTAATTATTTGCTGTTTACATTACAATACAATATTATTTATTTTAGTTTGTATTTTCTTTTCGAGTATATCCCTCTTTAGCATACACAGAGCAAATATATAATTGTTAACGATTGTTTTAATTTGCACATGTATTAAACAAATACATCAGTAATAACAAAACTCAAAAACTCTTTAAAACGTACATGTATGGTATACACCTCTAAATGGCTGAACAAATACAACGTCACCAACTATTCGTATGTTATTGTAATTGTTAAAACAAAAATCTATATAAAATGTTAAAAATACATATAACTACATATACGAGAACCTTTTAAAGCCTACATACATGATTTGTTAAGAAAATATCAAATGTTAAAGATTACAAATCAAATGAATTATCCAATTGAGTTATTATGAGTACTCTGTACGTAGTGAAAAGGTTTTTCATTAAAAATAAAAATTAATACACACATAACATTCATATTTATTTTCAAATCGCGAATGTACGTTAAAGTTTCGTCAAGTTGTTGAAGTCTGGCAATACCAGCAAGGCCGAAGTAGTTTCTATTTTATTAGTCTGGCAACTTCACTTTGATAATTTAAATGAGATTAACGGATCGTCAACCGTAATTCAAACTTTATAGAACCAGATATTACAAACCACCTCCAGATCGCTCCACTGGGATGATCTGTCGCTTACGATTATTAATTTCAGATTGTTTTTGATCCAGACGTAATTTTGCATAACGTAAGTAGGCCGTATCGCCGTGCACAATGGCCGACATTAGCAAAAGAAACTCGTAGAGATTCACTTTGCCCTGCGAATGACAGTCAATGTCCCGTAGGACGTTGTGCATCAGATCGACGGGCACTTCTTTTACACCAAAAGATTTCATGGCTGAACAACATTGGTGTATTGAAACAAACCCAGTGTTACGACTGTCAAGGTTTTTAAAGTGTGATGCATATGTTTGCACCTGTTTCACGGACAGCTTGATGGGTATATTTTTATGAGCTGGGTCCAACTTGGGTGATTGACCCATCTGTGTGTTGAGAAACGTTTTCGCATCAAGTATTTCTTGGATCTTTTTTCTCTTCGACCAATTCAGTTCCTGGCCCATAATGTTGGCCACTGTTGGCAAAATCTCTTCGGCCACATGCACATTGAGGAAGGCAACGCGAAGACGACGTGCGACCATGTCTACCAATGTGCAAGCATAATCCTTGACGCCTTGTCGCACCTCCGCCTCAATGTAGGGAAACTCTGAGTGCAATCGTTTGCCAGTTATGGGCCAAGAACCACCACTTGGATGTGCACAGACAGCAACTTTAGAGGCATTCGAGCCATAAGTATCGGTCAAATGCTTGGCCACATCCCGCTCCAGGCCGAAATCCTGTACCAGGCGTATAAACATGTTCGGTGACCAACCATTGGCACCATCCAATTTACAAGATGTGGCTGTAATTGAGTTAATTCGCATAGGTTCCAGCCTACCAGTATTAATGGCTGCATCTATTGCTTTTTCTGCAATTATCCGGAACGACGACCACGTGCCACCCACAATTGAAATCATGTTGCCCGATCCCAGAGATATCAAATGATTCTTTAACAAAGATTCCCTTAATTCGGTCGTATCAGTGGGTAAAGGTTTGTACCCACCCCAAACGGCCAAAACATCACATCTACGAACATCAAAATTTGGGCTTATATAACTTTTGATGCCCTCCAAAAGGTATTGCACCTCCATTTCCGTTGGCTGCGGTCCCTCTGTTGAATCACGCATCTCGTCCGAGGTGCCCATGAGTGTGTGACCCAGCCAGGGTAGGAAATATATTGCTGATCCATTTCTTGTATTTGGATCGAATAGGCCCACCTCCTCCGGACAGTAGAAGGGGGGCAGGACGATGTGCGAGGCCCAGCTGGGAGAGCACTGTGGCACCGCGTTCACATCCTCCAGGCGACTGATGCTATCGCTCAAAGGTCCTGTGGCATTTATAACCATTTTGGCACGTATCTTGTAGGTTTTGCCAGTCAATTGATCAATAGCCTTAGCACCCACAATTAGCTGATCTTTATTACGAAGCAGTTCAGTGACCTTCATGTGATTACAGACATCGGCACCATAACGTGCGGCAGTTAAAATGACCGCCAGACACATTCTAGCATCATCGTGTTGACCTTCGTAGAAGACAAAGGCTCCATATATGTCACGCCGCATCATTGGGAATATATCGAGGGCCTCAGGTGTTCGTATATATTGAAATCCTCTTGTGGCACCTGGTGCCATCAAATGATAGATATGCAGTTTTATCCAGTAAGCAGGTAGGTGCCACCAATGATGCAGTGGCAACATGATTGGGATAGGCTGATTCAAATGTGGTGCCAAGTTGGCAATGTTGCTACGTTCCTCCAGAGAGGAGCGAACACGCCGAAAGGCGGCAAAATCGAATTTTGAGATTGCATGATCCAGATCTCTGAGACCACCATGCAGCAATTTACTGGATTTCGAAGAGGTGCCACTGCCGAAATCATCAGCCTCCACCAATGCTGTTTTCAGTCCACGTGTCGCCGCGTCCAGAGCACAGCCAGCTCCCACCGCTCCACCTCCTATGATGAGTATATCGTATTCCGTACGCCGTAAGGCTTCCAAGTTCATACTGCGCGTGGGCAGCTCACGTTTCATTTGTGGCACTTTATTTCTTTCCTGACCCAAGGTCAGGGAAGAGGCGCTCAGCATGGAGCTTCCTGCCAGGATAGCTACATGAAGAAATTTTGACATATTGACATTAATACAAATATATGAAATCTGTAAATTGACAAATATTTAGATGATGTACAATTTTGAATACGTTTATATTTATTTGTATATTTAAATATATGTGTATATTTCTGTTGCATGTTGAAAAATTAAAAAATTATCTAAAAGAAAACTCAAGCCCACTCACTAAAGCAATTAGTACAAAAACAAGATGCCAAAACATTCACAATATTTCATTTTTATCTTTAAAACTTAGCACAAAATCTTTCTACTCAAATCACGCCTAGCTGCAACTGCAACTGCCACAGCAAGCTGCGCTAATGACCTCCTGCTAGCGTGCAACACACAACATTTTTTAAAGGCATGGCATTGGAATGCGTCTGGGTTGGTGTATTTGTGTGTATGTTTGTGTACTCTGTTGTGTGTGTGTGTGTGTGTGGCAGTCATTCCATACAAATTAAGGAGGCATTTGCGGTCTAAATATTGCAGCAAGCGTAAAGATCATCTTTTGTCATTTATTGTTGCTTTACGCTGCCGAAGAAGTACTTGTAGAAGAGTGTGGCAAATAGACAGAGCACCAAGGGCAATAGCCACGATTTCATCGAACTCTCCTCGTTTTGCGTATCTGAGCTCCAGGTGGGTTCCGATTTCTGTGCAACGTTGGTCCTCTCGCTGGCAACAAGTTCGCCGATTTTGTACTTTTTCATCATCTCACGGGCATCGTTGCTGTGTCCGACATCCTCAAAATTCTCTGTAGCATCTTTGCCTGCTTGTTCGATGAGCACTTCCTCACCTCCGGGATGCTGCAAGAATACGAATATTTAATGTGATTGTTCTATATGTAGATGGGTATGCAAATGGGCAGTCTCATCTCTTGACCGTGAAATATTCGAAAGTCAAATCAATGCAGAAACCAAAATAAAATCTAATGTTTAAAACATTCAAAGCCTATTGCTTGGCTACTCCCTAAGGGTTCATGGCGATTTCGTTACAGGGGGACTTATGTACAGTTCCTCAAGTAATTGTTTTGATAAAATGGAAAATTCAAATATTTTTCTTTATCTTAAAAAATAGTTAGTCCAATAGTACTCCAAATATATGAATGTTTCATTTTGTCAAAACAATTACCTGACAAACTGTATATTGCTTTAACTATAGTGTTGGTAAACCCCTAAATGTGGATTGCACGGTAAACGTGAGACTTTCATCATATACTACTTGGCTCTAAGTTTAAAAATGTGCAACGTAATGATTAGATTGCACGTTAAAATTACCGGTTGGCCTTATCAAAGAAAAAGCAACAACAAGTTACAAAGATAATCGTAGTGACGAAGACATTTGTATACATGTGTATAATATATGTACATGTGTATATCGAACTATTTTAATCAGATACAGATACTAAAAAATGCAGTTCGTAACGTGAATTAGCGTATTTAGGGTTTTGTTAAGTTTCGATTAGGTTGATTTTAATCATTTTATAGCTTTGGTGGCATTAAAGTTTTGCGTATTATAAATGATTATACAGACGTTTGTCATATACATACAGTTAGTAAAGTAATTGCTTTGACAAAATGAAAAAAGAAAACATAGTTAAGTCCACTAGATCTCTAGTTTTTTTTATTTTGTTCGGTTGAATATAAGCATTTTTATGTAAATAAGAAAACAAAACAAAAACTCAAGAAAAATTATTTTTAATAGTAAAAGAAAATAAGCGTATTTTTCATTTTGTCAGAACAATTACTATATTTCTAACGCTAACTTAAATTATTGTGAGTTAGCGGATATCTGTCTGTCTCTCTCTCTCGCTCTTTGTTACAAGCTCCGCCATTTGAGAAAGTATTTCTAATTAAGTGTTTAGAACTCTTGAATTATTGTAAGCTCTTACAAGCACTTACAAAAATCGAATTGTATATTCACCAAGCATTGTTCTACAGAACTTGCATAAGAATAAAAAAAAACATTTTCCATACAAATCATATGTTAATTAGCTTACACCTAATTTTGTTTAACTTTTGCCCTATTTCTACGTTCATAATGGAAGGAAATATAAGCCGCGAGCTTAAACTTTCCATACAAAAATAAAATATTCAAATTATGATTAAAAATAAATAAATATGACTTTTTTGTTCGTCTAATCAAACAATACATAATTATGAATGTGAAATGAATAAAAAACAATAGGTCATCTAATGTCCATAGGTCAAAGTACAGAATTAAACTTCTCTCCCAGGTAGTAGTAATCACTGACACGCACTGTGTATGGTATAAAAACATAAATCAAAGGTGAACATCTAGCACTATTTAAACTAGTCATATAAACCCAAATATCTCAAGATAAGGCAACTTTTCCTCCGTATAAACCGACCGTAATGACTTAATGCCCGCGCCCTGATTTTGACGTGTACCACCGAACACAGTTGTTGTTTTATTTTTCTCAGACCGTGGCTCACCTCGTTCAGAAATGCTGTGACATCGTAGACACTGTTGTGGATGAGCAGCCATGTGTCCTTGTTCGTGTTGTGTTTGGCGACTTCCGCACGCGTAAAAGTTTTTTCTCCATCGCTTGCCATGTTGATTTGATGACTTGTTGAATTGCGTTTCTATTTCTTTCTGAGTTGTGTCGTTTCGTTTATGAATAAGTCCAAGTGAACGGGCATTAAAATGAGCGAATGAACTAATTCAGTAATTCATGAACTATATCGTTCATTTTGTTCAGTTGGTCGATTGTTCATCAACGAATTTTTTTTAACTTATTCACATCTCAAGTCGCTCAAATATTACCAAGGAAATTGTGGTTCTTATCATTTAAATTAAATATCCAGAAGGAAGCACAGTGGAACTTGGAATTACTTAGTGTAAAGAACAAAAATATAGTAAAACTCTTAAATTAATAAATTTGTCATTAAACTGATCTCATCTATGAACAATTAAACAGTTGAACAACTGAACTAAATCATTCAATTGAACTTAAATGAACAAATGTGTGGGGCTGCTCATGAGGAGTGAACAAAAGACGGCAATTGTAAGTGAACGAAAATGGCGCCAAGCACCGTGAAAATTTGTGTTATTTTTAAGGGTTTTCGAGAAACAATTAGGCCAAACGTTTTCTTACTGGAAATTGGGCATCAAACAATTTTAATTGAAACGTTTCATGGATTTCTCTAGAATTTTCCTGAATTTTTTAGTCATCGATTAAAGGAACTAGGCTGGCTTTCAGAGCGGCTACAAACACAAAATAATACTAAAATGTATTTAATTGATAATTAAATTGTTTATACCAAAAAAATGATTTTGTTTCTTAAACATTTTTTTTATTAAAATAAAAAACACGTTCACTATCGATGACGAACCAAGTATCGATTACTCTATTTTTATGTATCGATAGCGACATTTCATTTAAAACCAAAGGTGGCATATTTATGTTGTGTGAAATTAACAAAAGATGACGCAGTACTGCGGGTAGCCGACTGTTATTATTTAAATGCAATGAAAAAAACATTATTCCAAAGAATCAGGAAAATGGATCAGCACTGTCATAAACTTTGAGTTTGCATTAGCGGGCCTTTAAATTCATTGAAAAATTCTAAAAGCTAATGGAGATGGCAAATTAAAAAAATACAACAATATTCTATTCGAAAGTTTTTAAAAGTTTTTTGAGTTTATTTGTACTTGTGCAAAAACTAGTATAAAACAACCCTTTTAATTCACTTCTGAGTCGTTCAATCTTTTCCTATCACTCATAAGAATACAGTTTACTTATCAATTAAATGTCGTTACCTGTGGTCTTAGTTATTATTAATGTTTAAATGCTAATTGTGTAATCTATACACCAATATATATTATTTTAATGGGAAAGTTAAACCATGTTTAACATATCAATTATACTTATTTCATTCTGTCGTAATCCTATTGGTTATTGTGTTATTCTTGTCACGCTTTTGCGATTGATAAGAAAAGCTTGCGATATAGAATTAAGAGAGTAAATAGTGTGAGTAATTCCTTTTCCGCTCTCTATTTTGGCTTTTAAACAATAATCATGACATCTATTATCAAATTGCGTTAATTTTGAAAACTTGTTAAAACCCAAATATCTGTATTGATTGTTAAATTAGGTAACAAGGAATAAGGAAACCAGCTTCCTTGGGAAAAATTTAACATATTTTTTAACGAGTATATTTACATGAAATACAATACTCTAAGTACTTGTTGTACTTGGAGGCTTGAAAATATTTTGATATTGTCTATTTAACGAGTATATTTATGTACATGAAATACTATTTTCTAAGTACTTGTTGTACTTAGAGGTTCGAAAATATTTTGATATTGTCTATTGGAATTCACTCTTCATTTACTTAGCACGTGGACTCTCTTTTACCGCCTACTCTTAGCATATTAATAGCACAATAAACTGATAAACACTATCAGCATAAACCGATATCTACTAATATAATTTGTTGCCTAGCTGTTCAAATATAAGCCCATATGTTTTTGCGAATTTCATAAGTCTCTTTCTAGCTGTGGTCACCTTAAGTTCATTCATTCCGAGAAAAACCCGCGATATTTATGTACAATAGTGAAGGACAATTTAAATAAATTAATTAATTTCACAATGACCGCGTCGAACGGTAAAGTCGTCAAGGACGACGAGAACAGATTGTCACAATACAAATCGAACATAGTTTTGGGTGAATCCTTCGCAACAAACGACAAAGAACGCAAAAGCTTGTGAGTTAAAAGTGGATTATAGTTTGTGATTTGCAATATTTAGTACATCTTAAAATATATTAGTTTACTGCAACAAATATTAGGAGATTGTTTTTTGTTTAAAATGAATAATATAATTGGTAACAGAAAATGAAAAGAATTAAGTTTATTTATCTAAATCTCCGTGTGCTCAGTGCTGATTTTCTTTCTTTTGTTTCATTTATGGACCTTTAAAAATACATTTTTTGCAATAAGGATGAATGTGATAAGTTCTATCTTAAGCAAAAAAATAAGCATGATGCTTTCTGGAGACATGGAAAGATAGAGAATTATTTACACGGTGGTTTTATGTTCATAGAATCGTAAGGTCCTTAAAAGGATCAATGTGATAAGCTCTATCCTAAGCAATAAAAAAAGCATTATGCTTTCTGAAGACATGAAAGGATAGAGAGTTATTTACACGGTGGTTTTATGTACATAGAATCGTAAGGTCCTTAAAAAGTCATTCAATAAACCTCTGTTTTATTATCGAGCAAAAATTATAAATACATTTGCAATCTTATTGTTGTTACAAAAGATAAACTAACAAGTATATAAATTAGCTAATTTATGTATGTGCAAAAAATAATAGAGAGGTATATCAGAATCTAATGTAACCATGACCACGCGACTTTTCTACTTTATACTCGCAAAATGTGACGGGACTGGTATCAATTGATTTCATATCATCACGGGTTTCAAATTTCGGAGTCATAAAATTTATTGTACCAATAAAAGTTATAACAAAGGAAAGAACGCATATCTTTCAGCGTTTATAACGAACAAATTTATAAAAATTGACTAAGCGTGATCTATTGATACGCAAACACGTCTATTAAAAAAAAAAGTTCAAATGACGAAGCTTATTATTGATATGAATAATCTACTATTCATACGAGTGCTTGCATAAAGATAGGCGTAACGTATTTTTATTGACGATAGTACAACCTCAAGGGCCTTGAATGGGTCTGGGTTTAGCGATAATAACGAGACTATTGACAATTAAATAACTGGTATTAAAAGACTTTTAAAAATGATATTTTTATGCTTCATGTTGCAGTGAACCGAACAAGACTAAGAAAAAATCAAAGAAAGATAATTCTGATGAAGAAGAAGAGGATGGCAAGCCAAAAGAGGAGGAAGCCAAACCGGTTAGCTTCTTCAAGATGTTCCGTTATGCAACAACCAAGGATCGTATTCTCTACTTTATCGGATTTCTCGGTGCAATTGCCACGGGCCTTACAACGCCAGCGAACAGTTTGATTTTTGGTGATCTCACAAATGTAAGTATTTTCGTAAAGATTTCTAATGATAATAATTTGATAACATTTTGTATGCATTAATTACAGGATATGATAGATTTAAGTGGCTTAGTAGAAGGTGCCAAATATAGAAGTGACGACCCTATGTCCAACGCCTTGATGGACGCGGTTCAGGATTTTTCACTGAAAAATACATATATTGGAATCGTAATGCTGGTCTGCAGTTATATCTCCATCACGTGTTTCAATTATGCAGCTCACTCTCAGATTATGTCTATACGTTCCAAATTCTTCAAATCGGTGCTCCATCAAGATATGAGTTGGTACGACTTTAATCAGAGCGGTGAAGTGGCTAGTCGAATGAATGAGTAAGTGTCACAAGACAATTTATTATGTATGTACAATTAAGAGATTAATAATTACTAATCTCTACAGGGATCTCTCAAAGATGGAGGATGGTCTAGGTGAAAAGGTTGTGATATTTGTGCACTTTATAGTTGCATTTATTGGATCGATCGTACTTGCCTTTTACAAAGGATGGCAGCTATCCCTAGTATGTCTGACCAGTTTACCGGTGACCTTTATCGCTATGGGCTTTGTGGCCATTGCCACCTCCAAGCTGGCCAAGCAGGAAGTTAATATATATGCCAAAGCCGCTGTCGTAGCCGAAGAAGCGCTCTCCGGAGTGCGTACAGTCAAGGCCTTTGAAGGGGAACACAAGGAAGTTGCCGCCTACAAGACGAAAGTGGTATCCGCCAAGGAACTCAATATTAAACGTAATATGTTCTCCGGAATTGGCTTTGGTCTATTGTGGTTCTTCATCTATGGCTCATATGCTCTGGCTTTCTGGTATGGTGTCGGTTTGGTGATCAAGGGTCGTCATGATCCCTACTATGCAAATTATGATCCCGGCACCATGATAACAGTGTTCTTCTCCATTATGATGGGTTCAATGAACATTGGCATGGCGTCGCCGTATATTGAGGCATTTGGCATTGCAAAGGGTGCCTGTGCAAAGGTATTCCAAATCATTGAGCAAATTCCAACCATAAATCCTCTCGAGCCACGTGGCAAGAACCTCAATGAGGAGCTGACGACAATTGAGTTCCGCGATGTAGAGTTTGAGTATCCCACTCGAAAGGAGATACGAATTCTGAACAAACTAAACCTAAAGATTCATCGTGGCCAGACGGTCGCCTTGGTGGGACCCTCGGGATGTGGAAAGTCTACCTGCATTCAGTTGATTCAACGCTATTACGATCCTCAGGGTGGTGACATTTTCTTCAATGGCACAAATATTAAGGACATTAACATTAACTGGCTGCGTGAACGCATTGGAGTCGTTGGACAGGAACCTGTGCTCTTTGGACAGTCCATTTACGAGAATATACGCTATGGCCGTGAGGATGCCACCAGGGAGGATATCGAGGCGGCTGCTGCAGCGGCAAATGCTGCTATTTTCATCAAAAAACTGCCCAAGGGCTACGACACTCTGGTGGGTGAACGTGGTGCCCAGTTGTCCGGTGGCCAGAAGCAACGTATTGCTATTGCTCGTGCTCTCATTCGTGATCCAGAAATTTTATTGCTAGATGAAGCAACATCTGCTCTAGATACGGCCAGTGAGGCTAAGGTGCAGGCTGCTCTGGAGAAGGTGAGCAAAGGACGCACCACAATCATTGTGGCCCATCGTTTGTCCACTGTGCGACGTGCCGACAGAATTGTTGTGATCAACAATGGACAGATCGTGGAAAGTGGAACCCATCAGGAGCTAATGATGTTGAAGAACCACTATTTCAATTTGGTAACCACACAGATGGGAGATGATGACGGAAGTGTGCTCAGTCCCACAGGCGATATTTACAAGAACTTTGACATTAAGGATGAGGACGAGCAGGAAATTCAAATTTTGCAGGAAGATGCGGATGCCGAGGATGAGAAGACAGCTAAAAAGAAAAAGGAAAAGGAACCATCTCCCCTGTTGGGTGTCATGAGAATGAATAAACCCGAATGGCCCCAAATCACCGTGGGATGCGTCAGTTCGATTATAATGGGATGTGCCATGCCTGTGTTCGCCTTGCTCTTTGGCAGCATTATTCAGGTAATGCAATCGAAGGATGATGACTATGTCCGGGAAAACACAAACCAATACAGTCTGTACTTCCTGATCGCTGGCATTGTTGTCGGCATATCCACATTCCTGCAAATCTTCTGCTTTGGAATTGCGGGTGAACGTCTTACGGAGCGACTGAGAGGACTCATGTTTGAGGCGATGTTGAAGCAAGAAGTTTCCTGGTTCGATGACCGCGCCAATGGCACTGGAAGCCTCTGTGCCCGCTTATCTGGAGATGCCGCCGCCGTGCAAGGTGTAAGTAAATATTAGCATTATAATTTGCTATTAATTTCTATTCATAATTATACAAGCTCTTAACAACAGTTCCAAATACTTAGCTTTGTTTTTTAAGCGATAGGTTTTCCCCTTGATTTTCATGTTCAAACGATTCGCTTATCAAACCCTCCAATTGACATGACCGATAGCTAGCAAATATTTTAGATTGGCAGATAGCGAGATAACGAGTCTATAAACTTTATCACAACTGTTGTTTTGATTGGCCAATGTATGAAATTAACACACTTTTTTGCATTATCTTTTAGGCCACAGGTCAGCGAATTGGCAGCATTATCCAATCGATTGCAACCATTGCTTTGGGCGTTGCTTTGGCCATGTATTACGAGTGGAGTTTGGGTCTGGTGGCAATTGCTTTTATGCCCTTCATTCTCATCTCCTTCTATTTGCAACGCACTGTGATGGCCCAGGAGAATATGGGTAATGCCAAGATCATGGAGAACACTACAAAGCTGGCTGTTGAGGTCGTCTCCAATATTCGTACTGTTGTTTCTTTGGGTCGTGAGGATATGTTCCATTCGCAATACATTGAAATGCTGACACCTGCTGTTGAGGTAAGTAATCCCAATCCTTTGTTACTTTTGTTACTCATAAATCCTTGAATTTTGTAGAAATCGAAGAAGAACACGCATTATAGAGGTATTGTCTATGGTATGGCAAGATCCATGATGTTCTTTGCCTATGCAGCTTGTATGTATTATGGAGGTTGGTGTGTGGTCAATAGGGGACTACTTTTTGGTGATGTCTTCAAGTGAGTTTTAATACTATCAACTAGATGTACTTAGTCTATAATTATAACTGTCTTTTGCAGAGTATCACAGGCATTGATTATGGGCACGGCATCGATTGCTAGTGCATTGGCCTTTGCTCCCAACATGCAGAAGGGTGTGAGTGCTGCTCAGACCATCTTGAAGTTCCTCGATCGAAAACCTCTCATCGCTGACAGTCCCGGTGTCTCCTTGAAGCCCTGGCACTCCAATGGAAATGTGCTCTTCGACAAGGTCGAATTCAGCTATCCAACGCGTGAGGAGATTCAGGTTCTTCAGGGTCTTATTCTGGCCGTCCAAACTGGTCAGAAAGTGGCACTTGTGGGTCCATCAGGATGTGGCAAATCCACTTGCATTCAATTGTTGCAGCGTTTTTACGATGTCGATGGTGGTTCCGTTCAAATTGATGAGCATGATCTCCGCCAGTTGGCCATATCGAACCTTCGAATGCAGTTGGGCATTGTTTCACAGGAGCCCATACTCTTTGATCGCTCTATTCGTGACAATATTGCCTATGGTGACAATTCCAGAATTGTTACGGATCAAGAGATTTTAGCGGCAGCCCAGAAGTCCAACATTCACTCATTCATTGCAACTTTGCCACTGGTGAGCATTCTTGAAATCTGCACTCTTTTAAATAATATTAACAACTGAGAATCTTCCATTTTTTTTTAGGGATATGAAACACGCATGGGAGAAAAGGGCACACAGCTATCCGGCGGACAGAAACAACGTATTGCCATTGCACGCGCCCTTATTAGAAACCCAAAAATACTTTTGCTGGATGAGGCCACCTCCGCCTTGGATGCGGAAAGTGAAAAGGTAATTCAATGACATTATATTTTATCAAGTAAATCTACAATGATTCCTTTTTCCTTTTACAAAACAGATCGTTCAAGAAGCCTTGGATGCTGCCGCCGAAGGACGTACCACCATTAGCATAGCCCATAGATTATCCACCATTGTCGACTCGGATGTCATCTATGTCTTCGAAAATGGAGTCGTTTGTGAGAGCGGCAGCCACAAAGAGCTCCTCCAGAAACGTGGCCTCTACTACACATTGTACAAATTGCAATCAGGCGCTGCATAAATAGTAATACTCTCCGTCTAGTCAAAATATTAGCCTTACGCATTGCGATCAATAATGAACCCCATTAGTATTATACTGTATTATAGTCACATTTCATACACAAAAATATTTAAGCATAGATCGATTAGAACGTCAATAGAATTTAAGATAAAAGTTAAACGAACTGTAAATTCATTAAAATATGAATAAAAAACCAATGTTAAAACCTCAAAGATGACAAGAATTTAATCAACATTAATTAATAAAAACAACTGCATTTTCAATTTGTAAATAATATTTTTTGTTCACGTATATTTTAAGTTTACATATTATTTATATCGAACTTTTAATTGCGTTTTACCCAGTCAATTTATTGGTTATCCACTGGAAACCAAAGTAAAATTTTGCTTAAATTATTGACTTTCAATCTGCTGACCCCCAACCATTTCTAGTGGTTGTCCTGTGGTTCGGGTTTAGCTGTTGTTGTGCTCGTTATGGTACAACTACAACTAGTTTAAAATATATGTATGGTAAAAATAGGGGAAAAATCTTACAGCAAGCACAACATACATTTTTACCAATAAGATTTACAATTAGGACTTCGAACCAGTCGTTAAGTGCATTATAAACAATAAAAACTTAATGCAACTCTCGCGACTTTGTTGCGATCGTTGGTAATCAGCATCTTGAAGGTCGTGTTCGTCCTCGCATATTACTACACAATTTGGGTAAATGCTTTATGTGATTTGGGGGATTTTGAAGAATTAGGAATATACTATGATGTGCTTTATATGTGTAACGTAAAACTTAATCGAAATCCAAATGTGATTATTATGAATTAAGGGAACAACAACTACGACTATGGTTGCCTAATTTAGTTCTTCTCCTCTTTCTTGGCCTCCCCAGAAGGTTCACCTGAACTGCTGCTGCTGCCGCTGCTGGATCCAGCGTTGGAGCTCTCACGTTCAGCTGACATCTGTAGAGAAAAAAAAAGATATTTAGATAAGCAATCTTACATAAGTATTAAGAATTATTATCGTACCTTTTTGTATGCCATCTCGAAGAGCTTCAATGAAGACTGCTGCAGCGCAGAGGTTGCTTTTCTGACCTCCTCTGGATCAGCTGTCTCCTTGTTGGCCAACAGTGTGCGCAGATCGGCAATTTCTTTTTTCAGCTTCTCACACTAAAAAAATAAAGGAAAATTGAATCATTAAGAAGCTAAGACAATCATAGTGTTAAACTATTTACCTCTTCAGCGGGCAGCTGGCTCTTGAACTCTTCCATTTTGGTTTCTGTGTCGTGTACAATGCTCTCACCCTGGTTAACAATTTCGATCAGTTCACGCTTAATCTTATCAGCACTAGCGTATTCCTCGGCCTTCTTGATCATGTTCTCGATTTCATCCTTGCTGAGGCCACCGCTGGACTGAATTACAATCTGTTGCTCCTTACCGGTGCCCTTGTCCTTGGCCGAAACATGGACAATACCGTTGGCATCAATGTCAAAGACCACTTCGATTTGTGGCACACCACGGGGTGCTGGTGGAATTCCTACCAGTGTAAAGGAGCCAAGCATTTTGTTATCGTTAGCCATTTCACGCTCTCCCTGATGCACTTTAATTTCCACTTGGGTTTGACCATCGCTTGCCGTTGAGAACACTTGGGACTTCTTGGTGGGAATTGTGGTATTACGGGAAATTAGACGGGTAAATACACCACCCAATGTTTCGATGCCAAGGGACAAGGGTGTGACATCAAGCAGTAGCACATCAGTGACATCTCCGGCCAAAACACCACCCTGCACAGCTGCACCAACAGCCACAGCTTCATCGGGATTAACTGAGCGTGATGGCTGGCGTCCGAACAGGTCTTGTACTGTGGACTGCACCTTGGGCATACGAGTCATGCCGCCGACCAGCAAAACCTCGCCGATCTCTGACTTGGCCACTTCGGCATCGGACAACGCCTTCTGGCAGGGTTGAATGGTGCGCTTGATAAGATCGCCAACCAGACTTTCCAGTTTGGAGCGTGTCATCTTTAGATTCATGTGCTGGGGTCCTGCAGAATCCATGGTCAGATAGGGCAGATTAATGTCGGTTTGTTGTGAGGATGACAGCTCGCATTTTGCCTTCTCGGCAGCCTCCTTCAGACGCTGCATGGCAATGTTGTCCTTGCGAATATCAATGCCGCTATCCTTCTTGAACTCGGCCACCAAAAAGTTGACAATAGCATTGTCGAAATCCTCACCACCAAGCAGAGTGTCACCGTTGGTAGACTTGACCTCAAAGACGCCCTTTTGGATTTCCAAAATAGAAATATCAAAAGTACCGCCTCCCAAATCATAAACAGCAATGCTAAAATAGAAAATTTAAATAAACATTCATATTGTAGTTGATGTTTGTGAGTATATCAAGAGTTTGCTTACATTTTATCCTCAGTCTTGTCCATACCGTAAGCCAGAGCAGCTGCAGTTGGCTCATTAATCACACGCAGGACATTCAAGCCAGCAATTTGACCAGCATCCTTGGTGGCCTGACGCTGCGAGTCGTTAAAGTAGGCGGGAACAGTAACCACGGCATTCTTGACGGGCACATTGAGATAAGCCTCAGCGGTCTCCTTCATTTTAATCAGAACAAAGGCACCAATTTGCGATGGCGAGTACACTTTGCCATCTGTGGAGGACACCCAAGCATCGCCATTGGATGCCTTCACAACTTTGTACGACAAATTTGTAATATCCTTCTTCACCTCGGGATCATCAAAGCGGCGGCCAATTAAACGTTTTGTGGCATAGAAAGTATTTGCAGAGTTGGTAACAGCTTGACGCTTTGCCGGCATGCCAACTAAACGTTCGCCATCCTTGGTGAATGCCACATGAGAGGGTGTTGTCCTTGCACCTTCGGCATTCTCAATCACCTTAGCCTGTTTGCCCTCCATAACCGCCAAGCAGGAGTTGGTGGTGCCCAAATCAATACCGATAACAGCACCTTTAACCTCGCCAGATCTGAGAATAGAATAGAAAACCAATACATGTTAACGATAGATATACGAGCAATTGATAAGACCGACGAAGCAACAGGCAATAGATAAGCGCGCAATGTCAAAAACTATAATTGTGTGATTCAACTTGGAGCTACTTTAAGAACAGCTGCCTGCAGCTGTTTATTAACACAGTCGAGTCTGGATATAGAGTATAATTTTCTGAGATCTTTTCTGCTTGAAGTTGCTTTGATATTCGGAGGTATTAATTGTTTTCAATGGCGCACATTTGTCTACATGAAGGTGTTTACTATTGATTGTATGCAGTCTCCACTGTATATGAAAATATCACCAAAGCAATAAACATAAATTTATTAACGAAATTATATAAGACTATTGTCGATATAAGAACGATTATTACCTAATTACAAAGATATGAATTTTATTTAACGGAAAAAAGTAGTATTTAGTGAAAGTGTCACTATAGTGCACTTATAAGTGCATTTGCATGCATGTACTCATACACAACACACACACATAGTTACAGGCCGGTAAAGTTTTGTAAGAAACTCTAAATTAACGTTAAAGAAACTGACGAAATGTTATTCGCGAAGTGGAAATGTCAATTGTATACTTATTGTACAAAATAGAAACAACGTTTTATTACATAAGCACTATCTATTGTTTGATCTTTAACATGCCGCATTGAGATGCAGCACATGATGTACTATATACACAGATACACATGTAAATTGGAAAATCAAAGTACACTTACTTGTAACGAAGTCCTGATAATCCATTGCAGGCAGCGGGCAGACTCTGTAATTGGAAAGAAACATGCACATATTATAAAATGTTCGAGAAAAATCAAGAAGAATATCAAAAACATGCCGCGCCGAGTATTATGTAAAAAGCTGAATTTGTACTTACGCGGAATATGCTAGAAGCACCGGACATATTGGATGGCGCTGCAAAGCTGGCCTGACGCGCAATACGCGGTAAGAACTTGGGAACGCGCAGCATTTTCGATTATTACTTGTTAAATTTCTCAAATGTATAAATGATCAATTAAAACAGCTGCAAACTGTCAGAGCCTGCTTTTCAAAGCGAAAAATTTCGTCAGAACTAACGAGCACGTTTCCCTTACGAGTTGTGTTGGGATTATATCGAGGAAATATCGATGTTATCGATAAGGCTGTTGGAATGTGGAATATCGATATGACTTTGAGCTTATCGATGTTGTCGACGTCGTTGAAACAAATTCCTAAAGGACCGGCTTTAATTTAGAAAATTAACAATTTATTTTGATTATTTTAATTTTATTTCGATTTTTTATTAAACAATTTTTTTCTAATTATTTTGAAAAAACGACCTGAAAGGGTGAATAACGATATGATCCCAACACTATTACCCAGCTTTTGAGTTGTCTAATTCGAGAGATTGCCAGACTTCAATATTAACATAGTTCTAAAAGTAAACAGTATGACACCTGGCGGCGATAGAGAACTTGCATTAAATAATTTTAATTAGCAGAGTTGCCAACGTTCTCAAGTAGCAAGTGAATCTGTGATTTTTTTAGTTGATGTACAAAACTACACGGAATTGGTTTGAAATTGGTGTACTTTATAGTTCAGTAATACAACATATAATATTTGTGTTGGATAAAGTTGCAAAATTTACGTTATTGGCTCACTTTCTCGACAAGGCCCAACCGAAGCACCCTGTGTCTGTTAGGTTTTCCCATCGTTTCGTGTTCCATCACACGTGTTGTTATTATTGCGTAAAGTTTGTATCAAAAAAATAGTTTCAAAATTTTCACCAAAATTTAATCAGAAAGCTTGGGGTTCGACCGATGCTGCTGCTGTTGCTTACACACATTCGATACACTTGACTCTCTGAGCGTAATCTGTCTAAAAGTCGGCGTTATGGCATCAGATAATGAATCTGACGCCGAACTCGATGAGAACTATTACACATTTCTCAATTTGCCGCGAGATGTAAGTGCATTTAATTCCTTGTCACCACGATAGGCAATGTTTCACATATTATATCTCTTCTAGGCCACAACCGAACAGATTAACACCGCATACCGGAAGCAGAGTCGCATTTATCATCCGGACAAACATCAGGATCCGGAAAGCAAGAAAAAGGCCGAAATGATGTTTAACCGGACAAAGCGGGCTTATGAAGTTCTTTCGGATCCACATCAGCGAGCTATCTACGATTCGGTAGGCGAGAAGGGACTCAAAACAGAAGGCTGGGAGATAGTACATCGGACAAGGACGCCGGCAGAGATAAGGGAAGAGTATGAACGCTTGGCACAAGCAGCCGCAGAGCGTCGCTTGCAACAACGCACAAATCCACGAGGCAACATCACTATCAATGTGAATGCCACAGAAATATTTACACCTTACGATGACTCGGAAATGCCGCGTGTGGAGATTGGATCTATGAGCATTGCCCAGTCCATTGAGGCGCCCATAACCCGCAAGGATATGATTGTTATGAGCGGCAATCTATATTCGTCCAATGGAACTGGTAACGGTGGCTTTATGATCGCGGGTCGCCGACTTCTCAACAAGGGCTGGCTGGAGGTTTGTCTCGGAGCTGGCAATGGTTTCCTTTTGGGCCTTAAGGGTAAGCAACAAGGGGGGCTCTGGATTCTCCCTATATACGATTTATTGAGTTGTGCAGTTCTCAATCTGCAACAGGTGGACGAACGCTTACATCGAAGGTTACTGTCAACGGCGGCACGAATATGAATTTTCAGGAGAACGGTGTTATACCCGCCGTGTTCTCAACGTTAGCCGTACAGCTCGATAAGCACACCATTGGCAGCTTGACGCTCAATGCGGGTCCACAATCATCCATGACCACGTCCATTGATCACTCCACTGAACAGCACACGATCAGCACATCATTTGTGTTAGGAACACCTCACATCTACTTCAGTATGTCCTATACGCGAAAGATGCTGGATAACGAGTTGAAGCTTAAATTAGCCGCCAAGTAATTGTAATTAATTGGCAAACTATATGTGTACTATATTAATCATGCTTTCAGAGTGGGCACATTTGGATTTCTTGGCGAATATGGTGTGGAAAAGAAGGTTTCTAAATACAGTTCGCTAATAGCAACTGTTTCCATTGGCGTGCCTTCTGGAGTCATCCTTAAATTAAAGTATGTCTGCTTCTTTACATTGAATATTTGACTTGCTTAGATTATCTATATTTATTCCAGAATAATACGTTCAAATCAATCCTATGTGTTCCCAATACATCTGAGTGATGAAATTGTGCCCGCTGCCGTTTTCTATGCTTCAGTGACGCCGATAATTGCGTGGTTTGTTGTGAAAAAGGCAATCATGGATCCAATGGAAGCTGATCGAAAGAGCATCGAAGTGGAGCGCTCAAAGCGACAGAATGAGCAGCGACTCGTTGCAAAGAAAATTGAAGCAATGGCTGCAATACATTTAATGCAGAGTACCTATAATCGTATATTAAACGATGAGCAGGCCCAAAAAGGTCTGGTCATCAAAAGAGCAATATATGGATGCATAAGTGAAGACAGCACGGAATTCAAGCCTGAGGCATCACATGATGTAACAGTACCCATACAGTGTCTAGTCAGAGATAGCATACTTCAGTTGTACGAGTCGTCAAAGGTTTGTTCTTGTTGTTTTTAAATTCCAAAATGTAATATTAATTGTTCATTTAATTTTCAGAGCGATTTACCTGGCTTTTTCGATCCGAGTTTAGGGGATGACAAGATATTACGCATAGAATATACATTTAATGATGTACCGAAAACTGTTAATATAAAGGACAATGAGTCAGTACGACTGCCAGGATAAAGTCCACTACAATTTGTATAAATCTTCAGTCTTGTGTTAAAATTGTTTTTATTATTCATAGTAGCCGTACAACACACATACAAATATACCTACAACTGATATATACATTTATTCTTATAATAGCTAGACTTTGTCCCAAAATGAGCTGTCGTATATTTGTCTACGTAAACGTAATATTCAAGGTGCTTCAATATTGAGTAGCCTAAAGAAATCTCGCTTTTTGATTTTTGTAGAGGTTATTATAATTATTTAACTAAAACTTTGTTGTTCCTTAACATGTCTGAGCTCTGCAACGGTATCGATTCTTCGGTTTGCCGAAGGAAACCTTTAATGTTAATTATAAAACGCCTTATCAATAAACAAGCAGAGTGTAAATAAATAAAAGCGAAGATAACGCTATTCTTGTCAGATTTAAAAGTCGCCGCCAATGAATCTCAATTCACGTGCACGAATCACCCTGTGTCGCATCAGCTGTTACAGCTTCCACGGTGGATGAGACGTGGAATTGAACAACAATATTTGCAATATTTTTAGTTGAAAACGATGCAATAGCATTAAAATGCTATTGAAAATAGCAAAAAATTCGAATAAGGAATGATGCAATCGATGGACCATGATCATTATTACAAAGGCGAATCTCATACGCTTTTTGGCCGGCGCAATTTGTCTTCTACTGGTGCTTAACTTCCTGTGGACATCCGAATCAGACGGATCAAGTAATACGTCACTTAGCAAGTTGAGGTATGTATGGCGAGATAAGCACAATTTATTAGCACCCTTCCACATGACTTTGAGTTATTACAATTATTATCTGTTAACAGCATTCGGCGAGTGCACAAATATGCACACATTCACAACAGAAATGACAGCGGGAGTGATAGAGAGGGCAATAGAAATATCTCGGGACACAGGCTGCCCGCTTCTCCTTTGGCGCTATCGAAGGAGCGTGAGCTGCAGCACATCAGCCGCAACTCAACCTCAACAACTGTGATTGCGATTGCAAACTTTACTTCCATTCCACAAGACTTATCTCACGCGCATCCGCATCCTCATGATTATGCAAACAGCACACGGAAGCCAGAAATGACTTTAACACAAAACTGCACAGATCCCGATCCCCGAGATGGTATGTAGCATATTTGTAAAAATATTTATAGGTCCATAACTTTCTATTTTAAATTTATTTTTGTTTTCCATAAAAAAAATGAATTCTATTTAGGTGGTCCCATCACACCCAACACCACACTAGAATCTCTTGATATTATTGAAGCAGAGCTGGGGCCTTTGCTGCGCCCGGGAGGCGCTTATCAGCCAACAAATTGCATTGCCCAATATCATGTTGCCATTATTGTGCCCTTTCGTGACCGATATGCACATCTTTCGGTCTTCCTTCGCAACATACATCCGTTCCTAATGAAACAGCGGATTGCCTATCGCATATTTATTATAGAACAAACCAATGGCAAGCCCTTTAACCGTGCTGCCATGATGAATATCGGATACTTGGAGGCCTTAAAGCTTTATCAGTGGGACTGTTTTATATTCCACGATGTTGACCTTATACCTTTGGATGATCGAAATCTGTACAACTGTCCACGTCAGCCGCGGCACATGTCCGTTGCCATTGACTCGTTGAATTTCAAGTACGTCTAATAACCCTAATTACTTAGTAGATAATACCTACATATAATGTATTCCTAATTGTATTTGTACAGGTTGCCTTATCGCTCAATATTCGGAGGAGTTTCTGCCATGACACGACAGCATTTTCAGGCTGTTAATGGCTTTTCGAACTCGTTTTTTGGTTGGGGTGGTGAAGATGACGATATGTCCAACAGGTAAAGTTCTATTATTACAAAAGCAATATATGTCTAAGATATATTAATCAATTCCTTGCAGATTGAAACATGCCAACCTATTCATATCACGTTATCCGATAAACATAGCTCGGTATACAATGCTGAAACATCTTAAGGAGAAAGCAAATCCAAAACGGTAACAACTTATTATATTTCTCCCCATATTTATATCCCCAACTCATTTATTTTGTTTTTTATAGATACGAAAATCTGCAGAATGGTATCGGAAAGATTGAAATGGATGGCATCAACTCGATTAAATATGAAATCTATAGCATCAAAGAGTTTCCAACCTTTACTTGGTATTTAGCTGAGCTAAAGAACTCTGAGCGAAAGAGTTAGCCAACCAAAGTAAAAGAAGCAGCTGCAATAGTTTTTTCTCAAATTGCTATAGGGACAAGATTGCAAAATGAATCTCAATTCAGTGCAACTTTTCAATATTACTTATAATATGTACAAATGACAACATTACTTTTTCAAAGTAGCCTAATTATCAAGAATAATAGACACACATATTGTGTATGTAGCAAGTCCAGTCAATATAGAAATATTATGTACTTTGGTAGTACTACTATCTATTAGCCCCATTTAATATTCTATGTATTCTAAAGAATATGTAGATTTTGTTGATTTTTGTTTCTCCCTAATCATTTTTATTACAATCTCTTTAAATAAGTAGACAAAAAATTCTACACCAATTCCTACAAGGTGAAATGTAGATATTACTTTTGTGATATACAAATTGTTATTCGAGCAAAATGATAATTAAAAGACGATAAAAGCAAAGAAAGAAAAATGTATCTTCGGTACTCCGAATCTCGCACATACCCTTGCAGAAGATTCAATAAGACTTGGCTATAGCTTTAGGTCACAATTTTTAAAATGTAATATCATAGAAGTCAACTTTTTGGACTGATTATGTCTATAGCAGCTCTATAATTTAGTGATCCGATCCAACCAACAACATGTTACAACTCGAGTGTCAAGTTAATAGAACGATAAATTCGATCACCCTCTGCAAGGGTGTTTATTACCAACCATACTTTAATATACAATACCAAATGTAAAACTTATAAAAATTACATTTTACTATACCAGAATAAATCTTTTACTATACTATATGTACCAAGCTCAAATGTGTTTTTTTTTTAAGTATTTATCGATGCGGATAAACTTCATTATTCATCGATCAATCACATTAAGCCCACAAGTCCAATTAAAAGTTTATTATATCGTTTCGTTGGTTAGATTTCGTTTTTATTATGGTTACTTTGTGTATTAGAGAATATTTATGGCTTTGTAACGATTATGTTACCTTTTACGATAAGTCTGATTAGTAATAAGTAATAGATAATATTCGAGGGGAGCGGGAAACGGGAAACACACATACTTGTATATAATTATGGCGAGTGGGGAATTAGATTCCGTAGCTCATTTATTAGTTTGGTATGCAAAATACAGTTAAAACAATTGGCTTTCAAATAAAAACTTAAAATTATAATGGCCTGCTGAGGGCTAGCATAGGCTTTCACTGGTCACGTTGTAATATAAATGCTTTCTATTATTATTATTTTTTTGTGTGGGTCGTGAGCAAATCATTTCAATTTGGAGCAAACTAGGTGTTAGGAGAAACTACTACCAAATCCAACAAATTAGGCAATGCCTAGTAAAGAAATATATATACATACGATAGATAATATATAGTAAGACATACATATATCATATATCAATTTGGTCAACAAGTTACAACAATTAGAGCATCCATATGAGAAGCAAACCGAAATTTTGGTTAGATAAATAGAAATATCAACGAAAAGCTGTACGTAGGGGGGCAGGAATTAGCGTTAGACCTATTAACGGCAATATTAGAATCCTATATACAAGTGTAGTCGACTCGTTGTTGATGCTGTTTCACATTATAGAACAGGGCATGGCACAGCAGAGGGGCAAACAAACTGGCACCACTGCACCACCGGACTTGGTTTTCGTCTTTGACTTTGATCCCGACTCGTACTCGTACATGCCCGATCCCTTAGCCCAGCGACCCTACAAAATCAAAAAGAAAATAATCTTAGAGGATTTCTTCTGTTTTAAAAGTAGAGTCAAAGTGAAAACTTACGCCTCCCGCGGATCCGGCATGCATTTCCTCGCGTTTGGTAATAATGGTGTCGTGACCAGGTGGGTAGTAAACCTCCTTGCCGGCCTTGTTAACGGAGGGCACATGTTGTTGCTGAGGTGAGGCAACTGCGGTCTCAATCTCGCGCTTGCGAACCGGAGTCTCAATATCTACACGATCAACGTGATCCGTCTGTAAAATAAAAAGTTTATTAGCAAAAACTGAAAAATAACTGTTATGTTTTTACTTACAGTGCCAAAGGATTGCATAAGGTCGTCCACACGTTGTGGTGGATTGCTATTGCCTATCGGATACTCCACGCCATCCACAGGGAAGGGAGAAGGTGTGCCATAATCAGGGCCAGGACCACGACGATTGTTTGTATTTGTTGTGGAAGTGTATTTATATATATGGGTTGTATTCGGCGGATAGCCATTGCCATTCTGTGGATAGTTCGTGCTAGGCAGCTGCTTGAGAGGAGCTGGGTGTGAAGGTTCCAATGGATAGGGAACACCACCGTTGGGTGGACCATGGATGGTATTGACGGTATTGGAAGTCTCGGTCTCCTTGTAATAGTAGCGATTGGTGCCGCCAGTGGGTATCTGCGGCTGTGCAGGACTATGTGGGGATCCATAGTTGGGACTATGGGCCGGACTGTGTGGATAACGTGGCTCAGCAATAACATTGTTTACATTGTCTGTCTTGTGTATGTTGTAGACAATGGTGCGATTAGTGTTGGGTGGGATACCATTAGGACTGCCAGTGGGACCCAGAGGCAACTGACGTGGCTGTGGGCTCAATCCACGTGTGGTTGTCTCCTTATGCTCCCGAATCTCGTACGATTGATTGGAGACCAGAGGACGATCGTTGGGCTTGTTGAGGGTCGAGTAACTCTCCGTGTTATAAACAACCGTTTGTGGTACATGCGATGGCGACAACTGTGTGTAATTTTGGTTAACGTTCGAGTTGAGTGTCTCATGGTGTTTATAACTGCTGCTCAAAGTGTTGTGATTGCGATTAATAGTGCTGGTTGCGCTGCCAGGACCATTTGGTGGTATTTCATAGGTGTAGGTGCGCACAGTGGTGGTCACCTTGGTGCCTGGGGCGGGCAAAATGCCATCGCTCAATGCAATGTCCTGCAGTTCCTTATCAATGTTCACATTGCTAACATTGGTCACCGTCTTTGTGGTGTTCACACTTGGCAGAAGCTCCACATTGTTATTAAGGGTTCGATTGCTTTCATAGATCTTAGTTCTGCTCGAGTAGTGACCATCTCCATTTGGTGATTGGGCTGAAAAGAATGTTCAGTTATTAAAAATATACAAAGAAGATTTAATAAGAAAACCTACTCAGCGTGTAGGGCTTCTCCTTGTTCAGATATTCGTCACGCTTTAAGGTATCCTGGTAGCTGGAGTACTTGGCCGTGGACTGCAGTGTACTATAATCGCTTGGATTGAAGGTCTCCACATCATCGCTAAAGGGTTGCTGTCCTCCTGAATGCTTGGTCGTCTTGACAACACGCGTCGTCTTGGTGACAGTGCCCGAAGGATCAGTGCGTTCGCTGAAATAAAATTAAAGTAATTAATTCTTTAACAATCTTCACTTGCATAACTTTGTCAAAATTTAACCGATTTAAATGTGGAATGTCGTTTTGATCATGGTTTGATATATAAATTGATTCTCAATTAAAAAATAGTTACTTTAAAAATTTTTTTTTTAAATAAGTGTCATAAATAAATTTTTATAAAATCTTTTCGATATTCCGTTCGGTTCTGTTTTCGTTACTGCATATGAGACGGTCGTCGTATTATTTTCTAATTTTAAGCATTACTTACAGTGTTCTATAGCTAGTGCCAGTGGGCAGAATTTCACGATCTCTGTTGGTAATTTGGCGCTCCTGCTTCAGATCCTCGAGCAAGGCATCCAACTGATCGATGTTCTGATCAGGTGACTTGCTCTGATAGGATATATTATTATCGCCAGAGCTTGAGTATTGATACGATGACTTCTTGTATGCATAATTTTTGTCGTTCTATTGAAATTTCAGAGTTGTGAGATCATAAATATGAAGTTATTGTCACCTTTACTTACACGTCCATTCCATTTCGATGGTGTATCTCTCATCGAGGATGAGTAATTTTCCGAGCTGCTCGAGTACTGCATTTCCTCTTAATGTTTTCTGCTACAATGACATCAAGCAAATGTGTGTATTCAGAAAACAGAAAAATATTTAAATTCATATGAGTAAGTGAGTGAATTCATATATGTACATCAAGCGAGGCTGCTGTGGGTGTAAACGTAAAGCGTAAACGACTTCGCACTGACAGGTTGATTCTTACTTCATAAGAATTTCAAAAATTTGTATATTTTACACCCACAAAAGATTTCAATATGTACAAAAATGGTGAGTGGTTTCTAGAACAACGATTCCATTCCATGGTGATATTTTTGGCGCATTAATGGAGCTTAAGTCATCTAAAGTAGGCATCACTTCAAATGATTATCTGTCAATAGAACTCGACAAAAAAGATGACTTTGAACAAATAGATACCCAGTATTTTAATGCTGAATATAAACATTTAATTAAATTGTTTCCCTTAGTAACAGTATATAGTTTGTTTAATAGCCTTTCGGTTGGGAGAACATGCAAATTGTTTCACGTAATATTTGCGCAGTACCAAATGTATCTCTAAAAACGAATCTCCAAACTTTAAATACCAGGCATTTAAAAAAAAACAATGATGACATTGATTTTCAGAAATGACGACACACATATGCTATACAAAGCATACAAAGTTAAAAAACTCTTGCAATTTCAATGTCAAACTGGTTTTCACTTTTAACGTGTCCTTAGCTCCTTTTTTGTCTGGTAATAACAATCCGAGAAACCTGTATATTCGTTCGAATGCCTTAAATTCTGTCTGGGTCTGTTGTATTTTTTGTTTTTTTGTGATTTAGCGATAACCTTGAGTGAGATTTTCAATGAATGACTTTGTATAAGGCGGATGGGAGAGAGAGTGAGAATAACAGATGCAAAAATGTATATAGCAAACATAAGGATAGTCGATGATGATGATGTCATCAGAGTCGTAAACCAAAATTGACTCGCAAATTGAATGCACTACGTTGTACAGTAAATGAAATAAATCACATTGACTAAGGTGACGAATTGAATTGAAATTTAAATTAAGCTCCTTGGGGCGACATGATCGTAATAATCTGCAATCAGACTCGCCATATGGTCAATAGTTTAGCTAATAAAGAAGCTCACGTAAGCAGTATCTGTATCTGTATTTAGTATATGTATGTATGTACATATGTAGATAGACGAACATAAAACATCATAATATAAATAAAAGGCTACATCTAATTGACGGCTGATCAGTTGATCACACACAGCACGTTTTTCACTGGCGCTTTAAGGTGAATTTATTTTCTTAAAAATACAATAACAACAACAACAACAAGATCGCTGAGAGCACAAGTTGGAGCGTTTACAAATACAAGTGTATGTTGCGTGTTTTTGTTTTTGCATACAATTCAAAATGATCTCATATAATCGAAACGAGAGAAAGAGACAAAAGTGGGGGAACATGTTGTTGCTGTTTGTGTCTGGCATTGGAGTGGGCGTGACGAGGGGCAGGGGTTGGGGAAGCGCATGAGCAAAAGGCTCGCAAAATGCCAGCGATTGAGAGATATATAACACTAACATATGTGTATGTATGCATACGTAGGCAAACATAAAATAAACAAAATAGCAAACGAACAACAAGTTTGAAATAGCCGAAAAGAGCAAAAGCGAAGGTGTTGTTGTTTTTGTTGCTGTTACTGTTGTTGAAATTTCCGAAATTCAAATTGAAAACGTAGGCGAAGAGACATACAATTTACATACAGACATATATGTATGTATTTGTTAGTATGGGTGTGTGCGTTTGTTCTAGCGCCTTGTTGTTGGGTTGCCAATTTGAATGTGGCGCTGGTGACGCTGCTGCTCTTGTTGTTGTTGTTGTTGCCTCCTCCTCTGCCGCCTACGCAGCTCACAGTTCAATCTAGTCACACCAATACATACAAACACATATGCGATATAAACAAGCAAAACAGACACCGTTTGAACTTGGCTAATTTAAATTGAACATTTTATGTCTAAAATACGCTAATGTAAAAAAATCGGTCGTTATTATTATCATTATTCGTGTTGTTCGTCTTTTGATTTGGGTGAATTTACGAGTGAGGAGTACGAGGAGAAAACGATGGGGGAAGAAGAGCACACAATGCCAGGCAGGGTTGTTGTTGTTGTTGTTGTCGCCTCTTTTTTTTGTGAATAGACAAGTGTATTGTACAATACGTATTTATGTATGAAAACAAATAATTCTATAAATAGTTCACTGCCATTCACTTTTGGCTTTCAATTTGAAAATACTCTTGATTCGAAAAAAAAGGAAAAAGTAAAACGAGTGCGCTTCGTACATGATTCATCGCATCCCAATCCGTAATGCATATAAATACACGTACAACGTACATAAGCTAAGAGGATGCGGATACGAAATCAATGCGTATTTTTATTATTGAACACAAATTGAATTTCTCTTTGCTGCCAAACAAGAGTGTAGTACGCATACCCAGTACAATAGCTACAGATACATGTGATACATACATACATACAAACAAATGTTCATACATTCATGCTCATACGGAAAAATTGAAACTCGTTTCTTCTACGAGTATGTGCGTTTGTCGCCGTCATCAATTTGTTTTCTAAGCTTGTCTGCCAGTTCAAATAGATAGCTAGATTCCATAGATACACACACATATATAGAATTCACTTTGATTTTGTAGATACATTCATGCATTCATACTATAATTCACAAACACTCACTTTGCACTTTTTCCAAAACCCAAAATGAATATTGCAGATTTTTGCCTCGGTATTGTTGTTGTTTTAGTGTTTGTTGTTGCAGTAGTTATTGTTGGCAGCGGCGAGTTCAGTGTTCAGCCAAAAAGAAAATTTGCTACAATGCGCGGGCGCGTTAGTCTTAGAAATTCGTTTGTATGAGTGTTTTTGATTTGTTAGTGTGTGTGTGAGTGTATTCGTGTGACTACCACAAAACGTAACGGTAACGGGGAGCAGATATGCTTTTTATACGCGTACGCGCGTCGCTGGTTTGTGCAGTACTGAGGCTTCAATTTTGCACTTGCTGCGAGCAGAGCAGAGATCGAGTCGGATCAGCCCCACAACGGACTGACCTACAGGTTATGCTTTCCGCTCGCTATTCATTAGCTCTCTCTCTCTCTATTTTTCTGCCTCTCTCTGCGTATAACGTGACAGCTTCAAGCTTTTTGTATATGCAAAGATCAACACTAAATGTGCCATAGTTTCGCCAAAAATTTAGTACATTAGTGGTTACGTTAGGCTCACAACTTAAGGAAATAAATTGTTGAAAAGCCTTCCCCAAACATTATTTTTTGCAACGTACTCTTTTAACAATGTTTATATTTTGCAAAATTTAAGCTGAAATACATTCTTAAACGGGGTAATCACAGAAATACCAGCAAGCTGAGTTTAAATTCGAATCTTTGAATTTGTGACGTCATGCGCACTCTCTCCACTTGACAAACTAGACCAGACCTGTTGCTCTGCTTAGAATTTGCTTAGCGCTCAGTGAGCATCCATTGGCGCAGTCGACGATCTGCTCAACTTCTCTCCCGCAAAGCTCTTTTTTTTGCGTTGTACATAGAAAAATAAAGCTTTTTAGCTTGGCGGCTAAATTGTAAATGAAATGCTGCTGCTTTGCATTTTTGTTCGAGACAAAAGTCAAGTGTTTTTTTTTATTCATTCGTTATATTCTTAGCGGTTGTCCATAGGTTTCATGAAAGATCAGAGTTGTTATTAACGTATGTAGTCAAGCTTTTTTCTTTTACAAAAAACGGTAACTTAGTTCACTCATAATTGCGTTATAACTGAGAGCTTGTTTGTATGCAGCTAAAAATGGCTGTACTTAATATAAAAAAATATGAATCTAGTCCTTGGCAGGTACCTCAATAACACGTGGCTTATCAATGATGCGTGCTGTCTTATTGCCCTTCTCTACAATACCAATGATCCAGGCCTGGTATCCCTCCTGTTTCTCAATGTCCTTGCAGTACGCAGCCGCCTGTTCTCGAGGCAAACAAATGAGCAAACCTCCTGAAGTTTCAGCTGAATGGCCTTGAAGTAGTTGGAACATATTGCCGCAGGCCTTGGCCACAGCTGCCATCTTGGCAATCACTGGAAGATTGTGTATGACAAAGGAGACATCCTTTTTCTGATGAGCAGCCAGAGTTTGTGCATGACCCAGGAGACCAAAGCCAGTTATATCGGTGGCGCCATGAGCATTGTACTTGTGCATAAGACGAGCGGCAACTCGATTCAGGCGCGACATGGAGTTCATGGCACGATGATAGGCCTTGCGGACATCCTCCTCAGAGACGACCAGCTTAATGCGGTTCCAGCGTTCGGGCTGATCGATCCATTGATGCGCATTAACAGCCACCTGAGTACCCAATGGCTTGGTGAGGACCAAAACATCACCGACAACAGCGTTGTCTGGAACTATATACTCATTCGGTTGACATATGGTCGAGGCAACGCCTCCAATGGTGCACCATGGATTCACAACGCTCTGACCACCAGTCACAGTGGTTCCCGCCTCCAGGGCAGAGTCCTTGAAGCCGCGCATTATCAAAGGTATAACAACATCCCGTTCCTTTTCTGTCATCTTAGTGCTTACGGCCAGCAACATTAGCATATTGTCACAGTCGGTTACGCCCATAGCGTACAAATCGCTAAGCACATTAGCACAAGCGATTTTGCCCATCATGTATGGATCATCCACAATGGGATAGAAGAAGTCCGTTGTCTGGACCAGGCATAGGCCCCCGTGACGCAATGGGATGACGGCACAATCGAGACCAATGCCAATACGGGGAATGGCAACATTAAGGAACTGTGCCTCCTGGTCCTGAGCGGAGTAGTCCTGCTGCAGTGCCGAGACGAGTTTTGAGAGTACCTCTTGGGGCACTTTACAGCCACGTCCTTTTAAATCCGCGAAACGTGTCAGGCGAAAGGATGCATCCAAGTCGTGAGCAGTTGGGTCGAAGGGACGACGTAGCTCAGCGTCTCCACCGCCATGAAGCTCGAGATGAGCAGCATTTAATACATCTGCAGCGTAACTCATTTTATGATAAACGACCTAAGCAAAAAGACATAAAATATTTTGATTAGTCAACGTATCCCAACTAGAATTACGCACTTTTTGCCGCCAATAAAACGGGCGGCAGCAAATAACTCGCGTTCTCCCTAGACACAAATACATGCGCAAACAGACGTGTATGTACACGGATTTTTAGAGTAAACTTGTGCATGTGTGAGTAGAGCGCACTGTGATTGGCTATTTGCTCGATGGCGGCTGAATCGGGCGAAGTCAGTATTTCTCCCTGTCGTCAAAGAACAAAACGTGAACAATGTCCACCTTCTTCAATATACAAAATCCTAATTTTTGCTTGCATTTTCAAACCGAAAACTTTTACCTGTCATTGAATACAATTAATACTTACGTTTTCGCTTTGAAATATACAGCAAACTTCTTAATTAATTGGCCAACAATATTTTATTTAGCGCGTTGATTTTGCTTTTGCCTCGCTCTCGCAGTCTGAATAGAGTCGCATGTCCAATATGTCGATATACTTGCTATCGTTTTGACAACTTAGGCACTGCTAACTTGTTTCAAAAAGCATGTGTTTGGCGGGCTACTTATACAAATTTAAAACAATTGTTTAATTTACAAAGAGATTAAATTAAATTAAACAATATTTCTAAATTAGATAAAATAAATTTGATAATTTTAATCAATGTTGGAAGTTCGAAACCGAACGATTTTGTCGCTTAATAATATGCCGAATGTGAATATGAATATGCAATCGAACAGCTGTTTGACATTGCAACAGACCTGTCAACTTATCGCAAAATCAACTGCATTGTATTTGATTACACGAGCTGGCAGCCCTGAATTGTCTTTGAAAGGCATGAAAGCATGAAAGGGCAACGCGCGCTTATTTAAAAATAAAATAGAAAACTATTTTTTAAGTAAGAACCGTTTTTTTTTGCAACAATATTGAAATTCGAAATTAGATAAATTCAAGAGGATTCTTTTGACATATCTTTCGTCTTTGTAGCCCATTTTCCCTTCAAGGGACCACCAACCAACAACCTCCATTCACGGCCAAACAAACTCTTTAAGAGGGCTACAAAAACCTAACTAACTAACTACTAATTTTATTGTATAGATCGGTGGTGAAATGAATTAAAATATCGAACGTTTTCATTCATTCTTCTTCGGCATCTTTCTTCTTTGCCTCCAATATGAGTTCAAGTATATTTGTGCCCAAGTCCTTTGCTATTTTCGGCTTCAGCCTGCGCATTTGGTCTATAACCATTTTGCCGAGTATTTCAGCCTCATCCTGAAAGGGATTCAAATTATTATTAAAAATTTGAAGTTCGAAACCAAACGGATGGTTTATTTGTGGTAAATAGTTCTATAAACGTTGAAATTTGACTTAAATAAAAAATTATGAGTGCATATAAATAAAAAAAAATATTTTTTATTCGTATGTTGGTGGTAAGCCAATACTGTGGCGCCATCTACTGTCTATTTATCGAAACTGATTTTTCACATATGATTTTTGTTTTAAAAGTTGGTTTTCTAAAGCAAAAAATGATCGACGTCCAATGTAAAACTACACTAGAGCTAGCTCATTAAAATATTAAACATGAATTTATAATATTTATGCTAAATAGTTATCGCTTTTTTTAAATGCCAACTGGTTGCGGCGCAGAATAAAAAGCAACGGCAGCTGAAAATAATGGTCAGTAGTCAAGCAGAAAGTAAGATAAGCGGAACCTGTTGCGCGTGCGCAGCTAAAAAGTAAAAGTGACGAAAGAAAAAATTATTGTTGAAATGTGTTAACTCTTATATTAATATCATTAAATAATTCTTGTTTTTTTATAGCCTTCCACGCAGATGTTGAGCAAATGAACAAATCTGTTTAATTCCGACGGGAAATCAATAGACTTAGGAAACAAACTGGCTTTTTGCCATGGCCAAATTAAATCGTTGAAGACAACGCCACACACTTACAAACAAAGGAATAACAAGTTAATAAAACTGATCATGATTCAGTTACGTCTGCGCACAGTCATTCTGTTGTTGTTGCAATTATTCGCTTTGGTCAGCACCGAATACGTTTACGGAGAACCCGAGTATAAATGTCCTAAGAAGTGAGTTCTATACTTTACAATAACATGTAAATAATTAAATTTGATTAATTGTTGCACAGGTACCAAGTCTTGTACCCCTGCTTATGTGTAAAGGGCAGCGATGATGGCCTATTTGTGCGATGTGAGAATACTAACTTGGCCACGCTTGCAGTGGCCCTGCAGAACTTGGCATCTCTCGAGATGCCAGTGGAGGAGTTAACCATATACAAGGGGCATTTTGGTAAATTAATTTCAATTAAAAATTTTATTTAAAGATGATAATTAATGGCATTTATTTTAGTGCGTCTTTTTGGACCCCTTTTTGCACATATCAAGGCGCGTGTGTTAGTCATTGAGGAGACACCACTTGCCACTATCGAAGATTATGTATTTTATGGCATGAACAATACATTGGAACAGCTTCATTTGATACACACGAATCTCAGCCAAGTTGGTCCATTGGGTTTTGGCGTAAGTTTCCAAAAATAATATGTCTGTACATTCTAAGCACCACAACAATTTACAGATATTGAGCAAGACCACTCAGATAGTAATTGACGGACATGCTTTCGAACAACTACCCAAGGATCTATTTTTGGGTCAGGAAATAAGCAACAAACTTGAAATTATGCGACTCACAAATGGACTCTTAAGTGATTTGCCCGTGGAGACATTTCAACCTCTTCGCAAGCTAAAGACTCTGGACTTGCAAGGAAATCAACTGGAAAACTTGAAGCGCAATCAATTTAAAAATCTACGAGAACTGGAGGTGCTGGATATTAGTCACAATAAAATCAAGAAATTGGAGGCTCAACATATTTCTGATCTGACAAAGCTTGGCTGGTGCAATGTATCACATAATGCTCTACACGAGTTGAGTCGTGGCGCGTTTGCCAGAAACTCGGTACTTAAAGTACTCAATTTATCCCATAATAACATTGCAAAATTGGATGCAAACAGTTTTCGTGGAATGCGTTTTTTGCGTCGCCTATTTCTTAGCGATAATGCCATTACGGATGTCGGACGCGGTACATTTGGATCTGTGGCACGCATTGGAACTGTTGACTTGGCCCGCAACAAACTAAAGAAGATTGAGTATCAGATGTTTACGCAAATGAACTATGTTGAGGTATGTATAAGATTAATTACCAATTTAAAAAGTGTTATGCTTATTTCCAACTTTTAATATTTATTTTTACAGCTGGTGGATTTGGCAGAGAACAATATAACTAAAATTGAGAAGAACTCGTTTAAGGACATTTACCAAGCGGTTATCAATGTGTCACATAATGCTCTGGAACTAATTGAAACAGCCGCTTTTGAGAACTGCGTTAATATTACGGTCCTTGATCTTTCACACAATCGTCTGACCAACTTTTCGCGTCGTAGCTTTGATGAAACTACTTTTGCCTCCGAATTTCAGCTTAGCTTTAATGGCTTGACTAATCTTGCCCATGTAGGTTACTGATTACGCTATCTTTACGAATGAAATTAATAACCTTTGAATTTTAGATTCCTTTACAAAACATGTCTGGTTTGCGTGTGCTGAATGCCTCTCACAATAGCATCACCGAGATACCCAAGAACTGTTTCCCCAAGCTGTATGAACTGCATACTATTGATGTATCGCATAACAACATTTCCATCATATTCAACGGCGTATTTCAGACTCTCTTCTCACTGAGATCTATTAATCTGGCGCACAACAGCATGCAGGAGATCAAGTCCTCAACTTTTGGAACATTACCAACTCTGCTCGAGATGGATCTCAGTCATAATAAGTTGGTTAACATAGTACGCGGCTCACTGGCCAAGTTGACAAGTATGCGACAACTTTATCTAAATAATAATCAGCTGGAAAAGTTATTCCAACTACCGATTTCATTGAATGAGCTTTATTTAAGCCATAACAATATAAGCTCAATACCAGCGGGTACTTGGCCTGTTATGAATGCACTTATATACCTGGATCTTAGCAACAATCAGCTTGGAGATAGCTTGGATGGCCAGAGCTTTACGGGACTTCTTGTAGTACAGCGTCTTCTACTTCAGAGCAATGGTATCAGCAAGCCTCCAAGGGAAGCCGTCGCTGTCATGACAACCTTGCAGTATCTATACTTGGAAGTAAGTAGTTTCATTAAAGTGATATTCCTTCTATATCTTTTATATGTTTTCAGCACAACAACATTAGCGTTTTGGAAAAAAGTGCGTTTGGCAAGCTGCCAGTGTTATTTGAGCTCAATTTATACGACAATCAAGTGGAAGACATCAGGTAAATTCTTTGATTTGCTATCATAGATAAAATTGGTATTATATCAAATATTTTCTTTATAGTAAAAAAGCATTCGAGGGTCTTCTGCAACTACTGACCCTCAATCTGTCCTCGAATGGAATCCAACAACTACCCAACGATATATTTATTGGATTGCCTTCACTGCGATCGTTGGATCTTTCTCATAATTTGCTCTCCAAACTGGACAACAAAACAAATGGCGTTCTGGATGATTTGCTTAGTCTGGAGACACTTAACTTGAGTCACAATCGTATTAGTTTTGTCACAAAGAAAACCTTCCCATCACATCAGTATGTACCATACAATCTGAAGTATCTGGACCTGAGCTACAATCAAATGCCGGTGCTGACTTATGACATAACCTTTGGCACCAAAAAGCTCTTGCAATTAAATGTCTCACACAATCAAATCAACGAACTGCGACGTGGTGTCATATCCAATTTTACTTCTCTGCAACAGTTGGATATGTCCCACAATGAGCTGACAAATCTAATGTCCGAGGAACATATTTTCGATCTGCCCAAGAATCTGAGCAGCCTGATTCTCTCGCATAATCAAATCTATCACTTACCATTTGCCAATCTGGTGAAGGTACAGTCCTTAAAATACGTTGATCTTAGGAACAATAGTCTGGAGGATTTACCGGCCTCGTTGGTGGGCAGTATGCGAAATGGCAGCGACATCCTGCTCTCCATTAATCCGCTATATTGTGGTTGCAATGCGAGACCCTTGAAGCATTCTATGTTGCAACAGACGACGCCTAGCGAGGATTTGCGCAATGTTATTTGCCACACACCAGCACAGAACAAGGAGCAGTATCTGTTGCAGGTGAATGATGAGTATCTCAACTGCAGAGAAGACGAAAAGGAGCTCTATAGCGGGAAGGACTTTGAGCATCTGACCGATGTGCGTTTCCGTGAGGTGAAAACGTAAGTATCGTCAATATTTATTATCCCCCGCCGAGTTTAACTCTTTAATGTATATATATTCTTGATCAGAACTACAAGGTTCGATGTGCAAAATCTTTTAGTTTTGCAATGAGTATATATGTTATATTGGAACTGAAGAAATCAGTTAACAGTCATAGGAACAATCATCCGGAAATCAACTTTTAGAATAGAGAACGTTTTTTTGGTTGGTTTCTCAATCAATCTTACAGTTTGTAACGTCTTACATATCCTCTTCTCTTTATGTTGCTTATTTCTTATTAAATAATCGACTTATAATATATTTCCAGCAATAAGGCGGGCAATCTGACACTTAGCTGGTTTGTCTCTGCCATAGCGGATGTGGCAGACTTCAATGTGTACATAAGAAGCAGCAGCAATGAAGTGTTGCACCAATCAGACTATGCCTACAACCAGCGAACTGCACAAATACCCATATCAGATTTGCTGGTGCATGGGCAGGATAAGTTAAATGCCGCAGAGATCTGTATTGTGACCCGCGATAGCGATGGAAATACTCGACAATGGTATGCCGGCCAATGTCAAGCGTTGCCTTCACTTAAATTGCCCAGAACATTTTTCTTTGGCAACTTTAATGTGCGAGGATCAGGCAGTGCCACAAATTCACCGATTACCTGTGTTTTCTATATAGCTTTAACATTGTTTGTTGCCGTTATACAATATGTACATTAAATAAAAACTCGTATGTTTACTGACAGCACGCACAGTAAGGACACGCTCTGCTCTGACCTTACAGCTACAGTTGAACATGTGCGCGCCGCCCTGCGCACATGTATTTGTTTACTTGGCCGCCGTTGCCGCCATCACTTCGTTATGTGGGGAGGGGGGTGTGAGTCATGGGGGTGCACAATTGAGAAAATGTTAAAGCCCTACCAGCTGATGCTTTCGAACTTTCATTCACAGCGAAAACACAAAAGCAAAGGAGGCAACCAACCGCCGCCATTTCGTTTGCACTCGTGTCTTTCCGTTAGGTATTGTTTTTGCCAACGAGCCAACGTCACAAAATGACGACAACTATCGGCAACTACAACAACGAAGACAACGACGACCGCCACGAAGCCGATGGCAGCTTCTCAGAGAGAGAGAGAGAGCGCAAGGACTTTGAGTAAAGCTTGCCAAACAGATGCGCATTCGCACGCTCACGTTCTCAGCTTTAACAGAAATGACGTTAAGTTTAACTGCACACTAATGGCTAAACTTAGTAGACATAGTATGTGTCTGTACAGTTTTTAAATGCAACAGATCTTTTCGCCAGGGTCCCAAATTAGTATAAGACAACAACTTATATTCGATTCTGAAGAGTTTATATTTCTGTACAAATAAAAGTGATACAAAATTTGACTTGTAAAGTCTGGACTGGCAAAGGGTTACCAGGTACAAACAGACATAACTTAATTGAAACTTAGCTGATTTCCGATTTCGAAATATCAACTTCATCATGGTTTAACCTTTGAATTTATCCTTCGTCTAAATTTGCACTGATTTGCAGAATTGTTATATATCCATAATTTTTCATTAATGTTAACTCTTAGAGTTTTCTTAAAACTTCAGCGTATTTCAGTTTAAAAATACACATTTTTAAACTGGCTCATTCTGCATCGAGTTTTGTTGATTTGCCAGGCTTACATTATGTTTAAAAAATACATACTACATTTTTTTCATACTTATTTATTTTTATCAAGGATATTAATACTTTAGTTGCATAAAAATAAAATAAATGGTGGATTATCTTAATTGTATTTTAAGGAAATAAAAATAGAACAATAGAATAAATAGAAATAAATTATATTTATTATTAACTTATGTTTTGCTAATACAAATGGTTGGAACTACAACTGCTGGGTACTATACACATTTGTGTGGCCCTCACTGTGTTTGAATGCTCAGTACATGTGCACTTTCACTGCCTATGCTCTCGTTTTCGATTTCGTTTTCATTCTGTTGTGCTTTTATTTTGGTGACTTTGCGATTGCCTTTGCTTTTGCATTCGCGGTGGCACTTTGCTTGTGTCCTTATCGATTTTCAGCGAAATTTCACAGGCTCACGGCGCACGTCAGTGCCATGCGAAGATTCACTTGTCGCGCTGAGTTCGTTCGTGTCGTGTTCACACAGCACAGCAGCGAGTAACAGTAACCAGAATCGTTATGTAAAGAGTATTTCAATAGAAAGTATATAGTATAAGTGAGCGCTGCTGTGAGCATAAATATATTATTAATAAATAATTCATTAAAACAGCATTTGTGATAACACAACGCATCGCGACAAATTACTGAACAATTCGATTATCGCATAAAATACTTGAAAAGAAAAATCTATAAAACAAAAAGGAAAAGGAAACACGCTGCCAACTGTGCCGTAACACGGGACATTGAAAAGAAAGGAAAAAAAAATTCCAGGTAGCAGGAGACGACAAAAGCGAAGGCGCAAGAGAAGACGAACGAAAATGTAATAGAGGTCAAAAGAAGCATTGATTTAACGTGCACTTTCTTCTGTTCCGTTTTCATAACGTCTTTTTTTCGGTTTCGGTGTATGTGTGTGTGTCCTTTTAGGCAAATTGTGTTGCGTAAAGAATTTGTTAAAAACTTGTGTAAACGCTTAAAGTTCCATTCAATAAACACACACGCACACACTGCGTATGAGTAATTTATGTATGCACATATCTGTGTGTGTATATAAGTGCGATTGTATGTGCGTGTGTGTGTATGTGTGTGTCATTGTGCTGTGTGCTAAATATTAATGACGAACTACTTACGTATGTCCTTTCGCACAATTTACGAAACTACCACAAACAGCCGCAGCAGCTGAAAGGAAGGAAAGAAAAAATGGCATATAACGCAGTCAATATCCAATAAGAGACCAAGCATAATTACATAATCAAATAGAAGGACTCGCAAAAAATGAAAAAATAACAAAGAAAAGAAATGAAAAGAAAAGAAAACCACATCAAAAGGCAATCTAGAAGCAACAACAAACTATAAAATTAAAACCAACCAACGTCAAGTGCAGCATTATTTAATCAACGCCCAAAACTCCTAAAAGCTCCTAAGAAAAAAAAAACAAAAATCTGAAAACCGAAAAGAAAAAGAAAACCACAACCAAAACCAATGTACCTGCAACAAAGAAATTGAGCAAATTATAAAAGACACACAAACACACACAGAGACACATGTTAAACCGCAGCATCAACAACAAATAATTAACAAAATTTAGCAAGAACAAATTACTTTTAAAAATATACAAGAAGAAAGAAAACACCCTCGCTATAACTAAACATACTTATTATATACAAAAGTGCTATAAAGAAGAAAAACCATATATACAAAATACAATACAATATATATAGAGACGTTATATACCGAAATACATGCATACATACTTATATAGACATATATACACACATATGCTACTTATATAAAACCGTTGTATATGTAGTTGCCGTTATGCGAATTGTTCAACACTGGATGAATTAACTGATAACTAGAGCTAGAGCTAAAGGAAACCTCGTAGTTTGTAGGACAAGCGTCTTTTTCATGTAGCAAAATCAAATTAACCGTAACATTGAACGCACTTAACGACTAACAAAACTACCAAGTAGTTGCCTCTCTCTCTATATACATATATATATATATACAAATTGCTTAGAATATAAATAAATATATGGATTTATTTTTATAAAGCCGCAACGAACTTCAACTACAACTCGACATAGGCCTAAATTATAAATTACAAAAACAAACGAAAAGAATAAGGAAAACAAAAAATAACGAAGAAAAGCAGCAAGAAATTAATGCACTAATTAAGGCTAAAGTAAAAACGTGCAGCAGGACGAGAAGGACAACGCCGGCATCGAAAGCTCACGCGTCCAATTTGCACGCGTGTTGTTTGTATCTTCTAGGATACAGTTACAGATATATATATATATATATATATATATATATATATATATATATATATATAAAATATAAGAAAATTTACCTGCGTTGGGTTTCTTACGTTGCGCTCCTTGACGTAACTCCGACTCACGGCCACGCCCCGACATCCCGGCTCCAGCTAAGGCTCGACATCCGGACCACAATAGCTACATATAAATGTATAAGTAACGGTAACACCATAACGCCTTAACTTGACTCACAACTTTCCACAAGACCGCAAAATTTCGTTGCGTTCATTAAACTTTCACGACCACGAGACCAAATAAGAAGGAGAAGAAGCAGAAGAAGGGACAGAAAGTAGAACTTAGAAAGACACCAGAAAATAGAAACCAAAATTAAATCGTAGCATACTTTTGCGTTGGCCTGTTTATGTATAAGTGATACAAACTAAAAGCAAAAATATCTTTATTATAGCTGTTCTTTGTGATATTCTAAACATATAATACTTAATAATAAACGATCGTAACATACTCTGTGTGCTCCCCGCCTGCCACCCACCATCCTTCAGTTCGCCCGCCCCGCCTATCATCGCCACCCAAAAAACACACCACCTAATTAACGAATCGAGGAACATTCCAAAACAATATATACTCGTTATAACGCCCCCTAGATGATAATACGACGTCTATAATCCAAAGTACAAAGGAACACGATTAAAAAACCACAAAGTGAATCTACATTAAATATGTATGTATGTTTAAAGAAGAAAAAGTCTATAACAAGAGCCTAAATAATAATAGCAACATATGGTATTAATATATTTACTCAGTAGTCAACATATGCGTTAAACATAACCTACAAAATCAACATCAACTATCCTAAAAAAACCGAATTCAAAACTATAACCAAAACCAAACGAAATCCAACCAACTCATAAGCAATACAACTAGTGCTGTTAACTATTTTAGAGACTACATTTTAGACAGACAACCCTACGTTATTACTTAACACCTCTAACTATAACCCACCAACAAAACGCACACACACACGAACACACACACACACACTCAGTGAAAAGTGAAACGATAAAACTGTAAAACAATAAAAACAAGCGCCGCTCAAAAAAAAAAGAAGGAACAAATAAAAGAAACCTACTTAAAAAGTTTTAATAATGCTCAGCATGCGGCCGATGTGAGTGAGACAGCAATAGCTATAGAGGAACTAAGCTAAGCAACAACGAGAAGCAATTATTTTGTTTATGTGTCCGTATATGTCGTGTACTTGTACTTGTATTAGTTAATGCCAAAAAATCGAAACGGAAGTTGCACCCACACTCACTGACTGAAACAGAGAAAGAACCAGAAATAGAGCGAGAGAAAAGGAAAGAAACGAAGAGCTAAAAACAAGACAGAGAGAGAGAGAGAGAGAAGGAGCAAGAGATATACACACGAGCAACTAAAAACACACACATATTCACATACTCTCGATTAGCATACGATGATAAGTCCCAGAATTGCGGCAGGCGTTACGAGGTCTGCTCTATGTCAATAACAACTACAACTACAGCAGCAACAACAACAAAATAAAAAATCAACAGCAGCAGCAGAAGAAAAAGCAACAGAAAAGGCAGCATAAAAAGCAGCAACTCAGTGTTATCCTCTGTGTGTGCGTGCGTCTGTGTGTGTGTTAGTGTGTGTGGGTGTGTATGTGTGAGTGTGGAAGCAGGTGGAGCTACGATAAACGGTAACTGACGGCGAAAGTCCAATTTTACCGTTTCCATGTGGAGCAGCTGCTGAGGGGAAGGGGAAGAAGGGTGGTAACAAAAAAATGCACGTTAAACACACACAGCGACGTGTGAGCGGTCCTGGAGCATTTGGAACATTTACCAACGACCAACGGTATGCAATTATTTTGAATTGTTTTTGTGTCTTGATATCACTTGTATTAATATTGTTGTTCATTGTTACGTCGTTACGTTACGTTACATTTATGTTACGTATCGCATATACATACACATATGTATGTGTTTAAGTACGTGTACAACATTCATGTCTCTATGGATGTGTGTGTGTCTGTGTGTGAGTCTGTAAATGACAAGAAATCCCAACATTTCATTAATTATTTAAAAAAGTGTGACCATAAATAAATTAGTAGACTTGAAACATCCTAAAACACCTTGTGACAGACGCACACACACACACACACATCCATGCTGTCATGCATATGTACGTGTGTACATTTTAAAATATTTACATGAATGTATTTCCGTTTCTGTTTCTGTTTCCGTTTTCGTTTCGTTTAATTTTCAGCATTCCCATTCTTTTGTGTTTGTTTGCTAAGTTTGTTTGTTTGTTCTTTAGTTCAACTGTTGGTATTGATTGTTGTTATTGTTGTTGTTGTTGTTACTGTTGTTGCTAATCTGTATGTGTGTGAGTGTGTGTGCGCGGTATGATTTATGATTAAACTTGGGCAACTTTATTTCAGTGCAGCCAAATTAGGGCAGCTTTTACATCTTGCTGATAGCCATGAAATTTGGTTTTCTTATCGTCAAGTTTATCTAGACTGTAAGGCAGTCGGCATCATGAGAAATCAACTCTTAGAGAAAATCATTTTCTGCAGCTTCTTTTTACTTTCCAAATAATAAGATTGAATTTAAAAATAGCCATATTTTTAAACAAATTTTGCGTTAATAATTGAGTTAAGGTCCAGGCCATTTACTATAATGTTTAAAAAGAATTAAACAGGCCGTACTTCATCAAACTTAACCAACTCTTAGTTTATGGACTACGCTACTAAACAATATTATAATTTCCTGGTATTATTATTTAAAATGCTGCCTTTTCCTACTTAGGCCAGTGACTTATCAACCCACCCTCGTAAATGTATTACATATCTATGTATTATATGTATACTGCCAGTGTGAATGTTTGTGTGTGTGTGTGTGTGTAAGTGTGTTTAATGTTCTTATTTGCTCCATTATGCTTATTTCCTTTGACTTGAGAGCACAATGCAACTGATTTCCGTCCATCCAATCCATTGAATGCCCACACAGCACAGTGCTTGGGGCTTATTGGGGGCAAAGGGCAGCAGCAAAAGGATAGCTAACAGGACAGGACTAGGCTGGAGTGGGTTTTGGAAAGAACTGAGCAGAACTGGGCATGACAGGGCAGTCATCCGTCACTCAGTCAATGCAATTACGAAACTAGATTAAAAGCCAAGCGCTCGACAATGGTGTTGGCCAAAGCGACAATAGCAACAACAGCAACAATGGGCAACAACAACAACAATAACAACAAGAACCAAACAATGAGCAAGCGTTCGAAAAATAGTGTCAAAGTACTTTGAGTGCACTTGTACTTGTAGTGTGCAGAAAGCGTTGCATACACACAGGCGCCATTCAATTACTTGTTCGTCTGTATGGGTTAGTAAGTGTATATGTGTGTGTTAGTTTGTTTGTATGTTATCCATGTACATGTCCAACGACAACATCAATGCAACGACGGAAGCTTTCGCTTTTACTTCAATGATTAAACCACTGACCGAATTTCGGCTTTCTATATGTGTGTGTATGTATATATACATTTCCATCTGTATTTGTGTCCCATGTGTTTGTGTTCGTTATTGTTGTTGCTGTTGCTTGCACATAGCTTACACATACACACACACACACATACATATTCAAGGAAAAATCAGTTAGATAAGCCCATTTTGTTGGTCTTTTTGTGTGGAAATCTCGATATTTCCAATTGAACTAGTTACAGATTTTTGTTGTATGGTGTTGAAATTAGCACATACATACATAGTACTTGCATAAATACATACACTTACCCTTTTTAATGTATACACACATACTTTGTTGTGTGTCCCAGCCGGATTCCATGTTGTTGAAAATGTCAGGAATGATAGAAACTTGAATCCGCCTAGTCAACTTAGTTTAATTTTTAGTTTGTTTCCATTTCGTTTCATTATAAATCTCATTTCGCATCGTTTCGTTTCATTTCGTTTTGTTTCAACTACAATGTGTACATTTGAATTTATGTTTGTCATTGTTGTTGTTTTTACAGAAAACTTGCTTAAAAGTACAAAAAGTTCAAATTAACAAAACATAAAGATCAAAAAAAAAACGAAAAACAATAAAAAAAAAATAACATAAAATAAACAGAAGCGCAGTCCAAACAAGTTTTGCGTCAAATGTCAAAAACAAAAATGAAATAAAGTGAAATCGTAATCGAAATTGAAATCGAAATCCAAAAAATCAGCGTGAAACATACGTTAAAAAACGATTGAGTTTCATATAAGAATTTCGCTGTGGAAGCTAATTTTGCGTACTACTGACATCATCAGTGAAGGTACTGACAATTTGAAATAGCCACTCTCTGCCTCTACCTTTCAATTACTACTACTACTACTACTACAACTACTAAAAATACAATTATAACTACTACTAATAATAATAATACTACTACTACTAATACTTATGTACTTGCTACAGAACGTCCCAAAACACTTTTAATGCTATTAACTTGCTCTCTTCCTTTTCCCCTTGCAAGCTACTTTAAAATACTTAATAATAAACAAAAAGCAAATCTTTTCTCGTTAAAATGAACTAATTATCTAACTAATAGTTGTATGACGCACTCTGCTATCCCCTTTCCTTCAATCTTCTTAATGTGTACATTATTATTTGCATTCATATTTTTTCAATTCTTTCCCTTTGCCAATGCGAATGCCAATGAACCTCGTAATACTCAAAAAATTTTAAAATTCATTGCTTAAATCAGATAATTGCTTGTGTTTAAAGCTTGCTTTGCCACCCGACCTCAGCCCCTTTCCTCTTTCGTCTGTTCAAGCTATAAAACATATATTATAGATTTATATAAACCACAGTAATTAAATTGTAAGATCAATGACATTAATTTTAAATTGGCATGTCGGTTGATTATGTTAGATGACGTTGATTCATTTATTTTCAGCTCAATTATAAATATACATATTTCGTGTTCTGTCCGAAATATGCCAAATTTCACAATTAATGTCCAGCTCTGTCAAATATAACTGATGTGTATATATTTATAGAATCGCTTTTATTATAGCTATTGTATGGCTAGTTGCTGACCTTCAGCAAAATTACCGAAAACTTCAATTATTTATCAAAGAATAACTTAACAATGGCTAATTTAGCTTTAGCTCGTCGACTGATTGATCCTTTGTGTGCAATAAAGTAAATAATGAAACTAAATAACGACATATATATATAGGTATATATATAAGTACTGTCTATCATAAGTTACGTAAGGTGTCTCAACGATAAATATAGCATCTCCAGCTAATTAAATTATCAATTATCAAAATTACATTGAATCAAATCGACTTTCAATTAGAGACGGAAACACAGATTGGCACACTGTAAACATTTGTACAAGTAAAAAATGAAAATTGAGTGGCATGTTTAGCTTTGATTTGTATTTACTTAATTTGTTTCTTACATTTCCATTTCCATTTCCATTTCTGATATATAGTCTATGTATTTATTTTTCAAATGCTTTAATTTCTTTGTATTGCAATTAACAAATCAATTTGCACAATTATTTACAAATTGATGCAGAATGTTGCACAATTTCTTCTTTGCAAAATGTGGCAAAGTTCAAGACCTACATAATTAATAATAGACTTATGAATATTTTTGCTAAAATTAGAACAGGGTAATTGGTTTGTGGTTTCTTCGTAAAATTCATGCCCGAAACTGGGCTACTAAGTATATTGTTATGCGAGGGTCGTTACAGAAGTTGGCGAAGTGTTAAGAAAAATAAAAGATTATAGATGTATTAATATGTTATTGATTTTATAATTAGAGTTGTTTTGTTACCAACGCTAACTATGTATAAGTTTCTCTGAATAGTTTCCTTGCCATTTCTTCCCGTGTTACTTTAGTCTGCTGCTTTTAAAAATAAAGAAACACCAATTAAAATCTTGAAATTTAATTATGAAAGAACCAGCTTTTATAAACAGCTTAATATCAATAGAATTTCTATTATAGAAACTGATGTTGATAGCTGTACATTTCTTTGGATAGTCCTTATATATAGTAATTCTTAATATATCGTTATATTTCTAGAAAATAATAGAAAAATGAAAAGAAAAATATTTAACAGAAATATATTATGATTTAGAACATAGCTACTTAGCTAAAACTTGATAGACTTTACTTAGTTGTGCTTCTTGGTTATTTATCAAACTAAATTCGAATAAAGTAAATAATTATTATGTTACTTTTTCTAATTGACTTTCCACACATATTCTTTGTCGGTTAGTTTCAGTACGACCCTCTTATACATATCTATCTATATACATATATATATGACACATATACATGCTGCCTCGTGGATTGCACATGCCGTTGTAAAATTGATATAATTTCGATAAACGAAATGGAATGCAACCACATCAGCAACCAGTCGCAATTACGCTTCTCGAATTTACGCTTAATGCCTTCAATTGGCTTTTGAATTAATAATTGAGTCGTATTGTATTTAAAAGGTGGTGGGGGTTGGGGGGGGGGGACTCACTGTGACGCAAGAGTCCGAACGAGACCTGACAGACTTCCTCCCGTCTCTTTGTTGTCCCTGACCACAAAGACCACAACGAACAGCAGCAAAAGACAAATCCGATTGCCTCGAGGCATCGAGGATGCAAGCACGTGCTCAAATGTGAAGGGTCCCCACTCGAGAAGTGTCTCCAATGCGCCAAAGTTGACATTGGAGCAGGCCGCATTCAATACAATTATCTGGCTGAGCTGGGCAAAGCTTGGACTGAGTGGACAGTGCGGACGATGGAAGGGAATTGGGCCCTGCCACTTTGGTTTGCTCTTGATCCGGATGCGGCTTCAGGCTGCCGCAGGCCCAAAAGCCTAACACATTTTTTGTCCGCAACACTTGAGATACGAAATTCGAGTACTCAAAACCCAAATGAAAAATACATAATAAAATTGACAATAAAAAGTGGTATCAAAATAATAAAAAAAAATAGAGGAAAACCTGTACTGTCAATGCTTTCGCTTTGATTTCAAATCGGATTAAGGCAGCATATCTTTAAATGTATCTGTAACTGTAGCTGTCATTGTATCTGTATCTTTGAAGGGCTTTCGTGTGCCAAAATCCAAATGCACAGTCATTTTGCTAATGCACATTACGTGGGCCAATATTTGCCATCTCTGGCAGGCAAACTGTTTACAAATACAAATTCGAATTCAAATTCAGATAATTGCATTTGCAATCTAGTGAATGCAGCCCTGCTGCATGGCGTGAGCATTTAATTGAGTGAAATTGATTTTAGTTTGCTCAACGGTTCGATTTTAGCACACACAGAATCTATACAATAGGTAATAAAATATTAGCATTTGTTGACACTTTTCCTAAAAACAACAATATAACAATATCAATATGTCCGTTTCGTTTGCGTGCCAAACGAGTTGAGATTGCGACTGAAGCGGAATCCATGGGCATCACCACCGACAACACTAGCTACAATTTGTATACACACACTATACATAGTATACACACATTTATGCATGCATACATAGATATAAATGTGAAGCGATTGTTGTGCACGCACACTGACATGATACATACATACTTATTAGAGGAGCATTTGAATTGTTCTTTCTTTTGTTCAAAAATTCTTTTTAACAAAAGCCACCTCACGTTTCATCGAGCTGCTTTGTCCAGTGTGCACAGTGTGTTTGGCTCTATTCGCATGGTCCACGATTTGCCCTTGAAAATGTAACGGTGCATAACGATAAAATATGCAAATTTAGTAAAGTTCTACCTACCATTCGACCTTAGAGTCCCATTTGCATAACAATATACTAGGAATTACCAGTTTAAAGTTGAGGATTTAAAAAGGAAATTTCATCATAAAATGCATGAATAGTTATATAAGAGATTAGAGTTGCGTAACACTGAGTAAATAAACTGAATTTATTATTTTAATTAGGTATGTATATTCCACATGTATAAAAGGAATAGAAGCCTTCTAGTGATTCTTTGTTCCTTATAATTTAGATTTATTAAATTTGAAAATATCTCAACATTTTCAATGGATTTAGATAGAGGAAAACCGAGTCAAAACAAATATAGTATTAAATGTTTAGGATAACAATTCAAATTAAAAAGCCTGAAATATTTAAAAGTTAGGACAATCGTATAGAAAATATTATTAATTTTCAACACTATATCAGTAATTTATATAGATTTGTCGAAAATATTACAGATCTGTTGTAAACAATTTAATTTATGTTCCTTTCAAAGCATCATAAATTTGTCCGTTAGCGTTATCTTAATTGTACAATCTATTGTTTAAGTTTCATTCAGTTTTGTTCAGTCAGTTATGGTATACAAATGTAGTATAATTTGTTTGCCAAACAAGGGGGCATGTCTAACAAATTAATGTGCGACGCAATCAGTTGTAGTTCTTATCTTATCAGTTTGTATTTAGGAAAATTTGATTTAGAGCACTTCCGTTTAAATTCAGCTCGGGGAAGAGGTCTAGGGCTATGTTAGCTTGGGGTAAGGGAGTGAATTATAATCTAAATATATTGGGAAGCATAGCTATATATCTAAGATATTTGCACAATGTGCGGACAACGTTTTGTACATATTTATTTTGTGACAGTAGCTGTATCTCAATAACTATCTCTATCTGTATTTGTATATGTATTTGAATCTGTATCTCTATCTTTAGCTGTATCTCTAACTGTATCTCTAGCTAAATGCCATGCGTGCTGTTATACATTAATTTAGTTCAATTTTTCGCGCGATCAAAAGCAGATGAGCATGTCGGCTGCTCCGGCCAGGCCCATTGTATATACATACATATATATATATATCTATAAATACTTGTGTATAAAATGTATCATATAGTATATACTCAGCACTTATGATGAACTCACATTGAGCCTCTCTTTTCCCCACAAGCTCAGAAAACTCACACAGTTGCACAATCAATATTTATAATTAACAAGTTCTTTTGTTTATTTGTTTGTTTCCTGCTCACTTTAGCGTAGCCTCTGTCCACTCTTTATACCCCCCCAATTCCCATTCCCATTACCTATTCCATATCCCAACCCGCTGCACATTTCTTTTATTTATTTATGCCAATTTCAAATAGATAAATTCGTGTGTTTGCCGGCATCTATTGCCATTCATTCTGTATCATTTACCCGGTTCTCATTCTTGTTTCTGTGTACTCTTGTAGTGCTAGCCGAGACAACTTGTACCCCGACGATCAGCAGCAGCAACATCAGCAGCAGCAGCAGCAACATCAACATCAGCAGCAGCGACATTCGCATTCGCATCAACATTTGGTACGACAGTCTCTGATCAGCCTCAGCTACGCACAGGCGGGAACGAACTCCGCCACAGCTGGATCGGCTGGGCCTATACCCATACATTCGCACTCGTCATCAGTGCGGAATATTCCCAGTCCCAGTCCTAGTCCAGCGGCTGATCAGCATAGTTGCAGCAGCGGCAGCGTTGGAGTCTCACTTGCCGTTGGTCGAAGTCGGCGCAGCGAGCCGACGGATCGTGACAGAGATAGAGATCGGGATCGAGAACGAGAACGGGATAGGGATAGAGATCGAGAACGGGATCGGGATCGGGAGGTGTACGGTGACTGTGATAGTGTCTCGCTGCTGAGAGGCGATGAGCCAAGGGGTCAACGTCAACGCAGCAGCAGTCGATTATCTAGCGGCATCTCAAAGCAAAACTCCTGTGACAGTCGCAGTGGATTGCGGATACTCGATAGTCACAGCCCTGTCAGCTGTGGTACACAGAGCGTGAGCAGCACTGGAGGTCATTCGGCTCTCTACGATGCCTGTCACGAGTATACACGCAGCTTGAGTGCAGCACCAGGTGCATCTGAGGATCAGTCGACGACGATCGGTTCAACATCCGCTGCCGGTCTACTTAAAAGCCATTACAGTGATCAACAGCTATCGGAGCCGCATTTTACCAATCTCAACCTCAATCTGAATAGTGACTACGATACGGGAAGTGACAAACAGCAGCTGGTGAATCAAACGTACATCTTTAAGTGCATTGCCAACAGTCCATCGTTTTTGCGCACCAACAAGATCAAGGAGCAGTCCAAGAAGCTTCGCAATTTATCGCTGAAAACACGTACGGCCAAGAAGAAGGGTCAAATCATTTCCAAGTCGAACGCCGTCTCAGACAACTCGTTGCATCCGGGTGATAAGTATTTGAATTTGTATTTGGTTGAAAAGAAACATTCATTGCAGCCACAAGTAGTGCCCACGTCCAATCCAGTGACGGCATCAGTTTCAGCTCCTGGCTGCTCATCATCTTCCTCGGCAGCAGCGGCAGCAGCAGCGGCGGCGGCACGTCAACAGCAGCTACCGGCATTATCGGCAGTTGCAGCCCGACAGCAACAGTTGCTGCTGAACGGATCGTTGAAGAGCAAGACGAAGACATTTCCGGCGTATCGGGCGTCGGTGCGCAGTGAAAGTGACGATAAGGAGTATCGAGGAGGCAGCAACACCATACCGACAACGGGCAAAAGTCCGCCGGTGCCGCACTCGCTGGCGGCCAAGATCAGCGGCAAGAATTGTAACAATTTGCTGCACAACGCCGGCAACAAGCTAAGCGTGAGCAGCAACTCATGCCACAAGCTACATGCCCACAGTCACGGACAGGGTCAGGGACACGCCGCCTACACACAACATCTGGCATCATCGCCCAAGAGCTCCGTCTCCAGCAACGGACATCTGAATAAATATTGCCTTACGGACCTGACACGTCGCAAGGCCGAGTTTAATCGCCAGCTAAGCGCACCCACGGATTACACCCATCACTCGTCCAGCAACGGCTCACAACAGGGCTCGGAGCCGGCCAATGAGGCTGTGGGAGAGTCAACGATCACAGTAGCTAGTGCTGGTGTCCTAGGGCACGGACACGGTCACTCACACGGACAAGGTCACGGACAAGCATCGACAGCACCGGCAACACTCAAATCGTTGCAACTTCATAACTTTGGTGTACATCATCCGCCAGCAAGGCCAACGTCCACATCGTGCACCAACAGCTTCAACCGACGCCACATACGCAGGCACAAGAGCAAGCTCAGCGAGCGGTGAGTTTTTATTACCTTACATACCCTATGGGAATTCCTTTAGCAGAAAGCTATCTGAATTTCTGTAGAACTGAATATTTTGGTATGATGTTAGCGAATTCCTTGCAGCCAGGTAAGCTACTAGTTCAGTAGCACTGCAGAAATCGTCACTGATTGATACTGCAGATAATTCTAATTGATTAATTGGCTGTATGGAATTCAGATCATCTACAAAAAAACATACCGAATAGTATGCAAAATGAGCAGTGCGGAATTTCCTTACAACATGAACGTTTCTTTACGAAAACTGTAAAGAACCTGCTCATCACAAGTCCCACAGGGTTAACTTACCATACTTTACAATTCTTATCACTATCATTAACCAGTTACCAGTCAAAAACCCAGCTGGCGAATTACGCATGCAAAGCGTTTTCATCGTTGTTGTTGTTGAGGCTTTTTACCGGTTTTTGTTAGCCGCTTATCGAGCGACATTTGCATAATGCCATGAGCCATCGTCTGGCTCTGGATCTGAGTTGAGTCTGGGAGTTACTCTGGTCAGGGAATGTCCGCGTACTAAGCGTTAAGCCGGCGAGCTGTCAACTTGCGTTAGTTTTAATTTTAAAATAAAACGGTTAAGAGAATCGATCAAACTTACAATCGATTCAACAAGTTATCGAACTCCGAATCCGTTTCTCGTATCATCGATTGTTGATTAGTAAACTACGAATCCGAAAAGTAGTGCAGATCTATAGATCGATCACTTGATCGACAGTTGCTCTGATCATTTGTGCAGTGACCGTGAAAATGGTTTGGGAAATGTGTCGATTGTGTTGTGGACGCGGAAAACTCCCGGCATTATCATAATAGTTTTGCTTCCCCAGTGACTAAGTTCGTTTATAAAAAATCTATAATTTATTGCACTAGATTGTTACTTGAGGTAACGGCGTCTCGCCTCCATACCGTACCGATCCGTCCCTTGAATATCGTGTTGTCTGTGTCTATGTTGTTGTCGTTGTTCTCGGAGTCGTTATCGTTGTCGTTAGCCTCTCTCAACCCGGTAGACCCGTTAGACCAATTCATTTACATAAAATCTAGAGGTAATTTTCGCTGATAGTTTATTTTTTTGTGCTTTTATTGGCGTCAATTTTTGAAGAATAGCAACAAATTATAGTCTGTGTATAATTTGCGACGCTGCTCGTCGCAAAATCAATTAAAAAGCAACGCAGCACAACACAACAAATATTGTTTTATTTATTTATTGTGCAACAGCATCGCAAGTTCCTCAGAACAGGTTATCAAGCCGCCTCGGCAACAGCTTCAACAACTCTGAGTAAAATCTAAATTAACTTACGAAAAAATATAAAGCAGACAATCACAAAAAAATAATAATAAAATCACACAACAACAACAAAAACAATAAACAGCTGAAATGAACGAAAACAATGTAAAAAGAAATCAACAACAATAAGTAAAGCGCTGATACTTGAGCTGAGTCTTGAGTTGTCGCTTTGATCAATTATTTAATTACGCGCCAAATTCCCTTTTCGGCATCGCCGATCTCAATCGCGATCGCGATCTTGCCCCGGGTTTATATCGATTGTCACAAATTGAAAGTCGAGGTAACAAACAAGTGAGCATAACTGTAAAGAAACTAATCAACAACCAAACAAAACAAACCAACTGGAGGACGCTCACGACACACATATTCACACAATCGAACACACGAGACAAGCGACGACAATATTCGGAAACGCTTTCGGTATCGTTGTCGTTTTTTCTTTCGGAGTCAGTTGAATATTCGAATTCGGAGTGTTTGCCGGCGTTCGCTAGCCGCGCATTTCGATAACAGCCGCTAGTTGCGCTCGATTCGCGCGCTTGTAATAACTTGGAGAAGATAAATTACGGGCCCTAACTCTGATAAATAAGTGTATGAAGTGTGAGTGAGAACTTAAGTGCTTGAAGTAATGTATATATACCATGCATAACAACCACGACTAACGATAAACATTAAGTTTCGGTCGTCAAATCTGTGGAAAACAGCTGCTTAAACACGTTTCGAGTTTCAACTGGCAAATTTATTTACAAACCACAATTAAAAGTGCAATCAAAACCAAAACCAAAACTGTTTAGCTCAGCAATAATTTAACAGCATATACTGTTATTTGATAGTGCCATTGTGTGCGTGTGTGTGTGTGTGTGTGCTCTATATATTGTCTATATATATAAGAATGTATATAGACAGGCATCGATCGTGATAATATTGTAAATATGCAAACATTTTGTTCCCGCTTGTGTGGTTTTTGCCCACTCAGCGAATTCTGTAGTGATTTTCCACATTTTCCATTTCCAATTACAAAGGAATTAATCATAACAACACAAAGAAGCAAATAACAAAAAAGAAAAAAAAAACACAAATTCGTAATAAATTCATTAGTCTAATGCGAGTGAAGATTAAATTAAATCAGCTTCATCAGGCTTAATTAAAACGAAGCTTTCCCATTTAAAAACTACACACAATTGAGTGTGAAGAGAACAGTGAACAGTGCAACACGACTGTGAGCAGATTAACAAAAAATAACAAATATATAATAAAATCAAATAAATGTATATAAATAAATATAGTAATAAAGAAAGGAACAACATACACGCGTCTACTTAACCAAACAATAGACATCCATCCCATCCCATTCCATCCCATCCCATCCCATCCCAACACAGAGATCAAAGATCAGAGCACACACACACCACGCGATTTCGTTTCCGCAACGATCAGAGACATTGTTGACGCCGGAGAGACCTTGACAATCACCGACTGCAAGGTGAGATCTGGATGTATGTATACACAGTTCAGATCAAGTGCGTGTGCATCAATTAAAAAACGGAATAACAAAAAAAAAGCCCCGACATAAAACATAAACATACTTTCACAGCGACTGTATAGCTGTATATAATCGATTGATTATAAGATTATATTCAAGAGTATTACATGGCATTGTTTTAAAACTTATTTATTAATATTTCAGTTTGCTAAACGGCGATAGCGAGGAATCAGTACGCTGCTCATACTGCTCCGTATTGAATGTGAATGAGAACGATTTGCGAATTTCATTTGAAAACACCTGCACCGATTCGCTGGTCACCGCTTTCGATGATGAGGCACTGCTAATATGCGACCAAGGAACCGAAATGGCAAGAGCAAAGGTTTTATTATTACATGTCGAACAGGGATTTCACAAATCACACACTTTTCCACACTTCATAAAACGCTAATCTCTACATACTCACCAATTACAATTACCACTTACATATTGTATAGGGTTCTCATTACACGGTGTATGAGTGAACCGACAGTAAACTCAAACTTAATAATCGAGGCAGCTGTCGCAGCTGTGAATCAGTGAAAAAACTAACAGTTGTATGGATTTTCTTTTCCCGTTTTTTCTTTTTCTTTTCTTTTGTTCATTCTGCAGGTACACTTTGATGATGTGTCGTTGTACGGCACTCCGAAAGAGGAGCCAATGCCCAACATACCGATAGTCTCGGAAAAAGTCTCGGCGAATTTCCTAAAAAGTCAATTGCAATCATGGTTCCAGCCGACAGACAATCGTCTGGCCATGAAATTATTTGGCAGCCGAAAGGCTTTGGTCAAAGAGCGCATACGTCAGAAAACTTCCGGACATTGGGTCATACACCCGTGCAGTTCATTCAGGTAAGCTCGTAATACGTTAATCTAACATATCTCTATATATATATTATATATTTATTATTTATTTTAGGTTTTACTGGGACCTTTGCATGCTTTTATTATTAGTAGCAAATCTTATTATCCTGCCAGTCGCAATATCATTCTTCAACGATGATCTGAGCACACGATGGATTGCCTTCAACTGCCTAAGTGATACTATTTTTTTAATAGATATTGTAGTCAATTTTAGAACAGGTAATGTACAGTCAACGCCTTAACGTTAAATGGAATATTTGATTTATCAATTGCATTTAATAATTGGTTTTCAAATTTCTAACCCATTTAAAAAAAATACATTTTCTATCGCAATTACAGGAATTATGCAACAAGACAACGCTGAACAAGTAATATTGGATCCAAAGCTTATAGCTAAACACTATTTAAGAACCTGGTTTTTTCTCGATTTGATTTCGTCGATACCATTAGATTATATATTTTTAATTTTCAATCAAGTAAGTTATTTGTTTAAAATGAAACAGTACGCAACATTTTGATTAAGATTATGAAATTGCAGGATTTCTCTGATTCTTTTCAAATCTTGCATGCAGGACGCGCTTTGCGCATCCTTCGTCTAGCTAAATTACTTTCCTTAGTTCGCCTGCTGCGTCTGTCCCGCCTTGTGCGCTACGTATCGCAATGGGAGGAGGTCTATGTAAGTACACGGTTCATTTTTGACAACACTTTACATTTTTCTTTGCATTTTATAAATATATACATATCTATTTCGTATGTATATATTTCTTTCTTGTTTTTTCTTTTAGTCATATTTGATAATGTTAATATATAATATATATATATATATACTTAATATTTGATATTGAATTCCGATTTCGATTTCAATTTCGTCCATTGTTTAGTTTATTCCAATTTTCTTTTAATCGAATCAGTCTTGATTTTGCTACAAAATTTTTTGACCTCAGAATCGACGTATAATCATTGCTGCAAAACATTCCACACAAAAGTCAGAAGAGCCTAGGTTTGGGTTTTAGGCTTAGTACAGTCAGTTGACAGTGGTCAAAGTTGTCTATATATGTAGTTCAAAGTGCTCACTCTTCTCTCATACTATACATATCGAAAGTCAATAAAAATGCTATACATTATATATAGTTTATTGGCGCGCAAAATGTTCAAACTATAAAAAATTTCAGTTGTTGTACGGAACTTATACTCTGTATCTTTGATTTCACTTTAAGTGCCTTTACTTTGTGTTTTGATTTTCGTTTATCTTGATTATACCTATACTTAAATGTACTCTATGTACCGATATATAACATATGCGTCCAATATTTTTCCGCAATGCTGTACAATAAGCCCAACCAGTTTTGTAAATGTTCCATAAAGTAAATTTGTAACATTCCGCCAAATGTTTGTTTTCAACTTCAGTTGCGTTGGATTGCGTTGCGCCTCCAAGACCTAGCCCACGCCCACGCCCTCGTCCATGTCCACGTCCACGTCCAAATCCTGTAATGCCTTTTAAGCTGGCCACAACAACAAGATCAAACAATAATCAATTACAACAACACCTCACACACAAATCTCAACTCGCTCGCGATTTGTTTCTAATACTCTATAATCATTATTCACCATATCGCGCTCGCTACGCTTGAATCTTCGCTCTATCGCGGCGGGGCGGGGAGAGGAAGTGATCTTATTTATTTGCTTTCTTTCACATATATATATATATTCTGTTGGTCGATTCTTTCTTTCGAGTTACTTACAAATATATATTTTCCTTTGGATTTTCATGTTCTTTTGTTGTTGATTTCTTGCTGTCTTTTGATGCACTCCAAAAGGTAAAAATTTTCATTGCACTATGTACAAAAAATCTTTGGAGTCTTTTTTCCTAAGTCAAAGAACCACAACTGAGAAACATTTCAAACATTTTCAAGTGTTGAAAAATGCCTTTTCTCCACAAAACAACAACTACAAATACAATAAACACTTTCTTGCGCAACGTCACCCCAAAATTAATAATAAAAAAATTAATTAAATACAATACGTAAAACCGAAACTTCAACTTGGACTCTGATTTTTGTTTTAAGATTCTATACATACATTTGTATTTATTTTTGAAAACAAACCAAATATGTATAATACTTACTTATATTGAATTTGGATGACATTTACGCTACACATACTTATAAAACAACAATTTGCTTATCGAAATCAGACTAAGAAACAAAACATATAAATACAACAAAATATTTAAGTTAACAACAAACAACTTAGAAATCATGAGGGCCTAAAATACCTGTGTATATATATGGTTTTTAGATTCTGCAGAATCTACAGAAAAAAAGTGCTGATCGCAGAGGGAGATTGCACAAAAAAGACAAAGATGGCTTGACAAAAAGCAACCTAATTCTCAAGGTAACAACCAAACAAACAAAAACATCTTTAAAATTATTAAGAATTAAACAAAACAAAAAAAAAAATAAAATTATCAACACTATCTTTTAGAAAAAAAAAACAAAAAAAAAAACAAATTCAATTTTTGATAAACAAAAACAAAAAGCCTTGATTGATTGACATTATAATTATGTATTATTGGTGGAACATAGCTCACATTTGAGATATGATTAAACCAAAATTGAGTTTTAGTGCATATTTCGTTCGTTCGTTGGTTCGTTCGATTGTTCGATTGTTCGTTGATCATGTTTGCTTGATTTTAATGTTCGTTCGTACATTCTGTAAATTTTCTAAGACTGCCTTTTTATATACATATTGATTGATTGATTGATATACATACATATGTTCTTGATTTGACGCATATAAAAAAAAAAAACAAAGTAATTAATACAAACAAAAAATCATATATGTATCTTTACTTCGGTTAAATCGAAGCTAGTTTTTATGCACTTCACTAGGTGTGGGTTATAGACAGTTAGAACTGTTTCCAAGTCTGTATATAGACACGTCCGATTTATGTCCGATTTCTTTTGAAAGCAAAGATCTTAGAAGTAGACTTCATGCATGAGCATGTCTAGATTCAATAAACTAGTTAGTCAAAGATTAGTTTTTATTTCTAGATCTAGTCCATTTGCTCTTTCTCTTTAGTTCTTTCTAAACTATTTGTAAGTAACATATATTTGCCTACATCTGTTTTGTGATTTGCATTAAGACGAAAATACTTAGGTAACAATTTCAAAGTCAAATCAACGCGAATCCGAATGCGAATTACACATGTACATGTTAAATATATAATAATGACAGTTCTTATATAGTTTGTTCAATGCTTTTTGCTTTACGGTTACAAACAATACAAAATAAAAAACACATCAATGATATGGTCTGCCAGTAAAATACTCGTAAAATAGCGCCCCATATTGTAGTCAATTGATGAATTGTATATATCGCAGCAACAACAACAACAACAATAATAATAACAACAACACACATTCACCTACCCCCTAAATCTCTCTGTCTTTGTCTCGCTCTCATGTACAAATGCCAAATGCCAACTAAAGGTTTTTGCTGCGATTGCGAATTGTTTGAACGTTGCTTTTGCGTTAGCTTTTGGCCAAAATGCTGCACCCTCAGTTCACAATACACTGACAAAAAAAAACCATCAACAACAGTAACAAGAAGAACAACAACAGCAATGGCAGCAGCAATGTTGCTAATTGAAATGTGGTGAACAACGAACAACACGAACACTGTACAACACAATTGAACGTTTTATATAGCATACATTTATGGGCAAATGCAAAAATCGCTTACAATTTGCCACATCTGCCACAATCAACTAGATAATAATAAAAATATATAAATATATATATACTATTGCTACTATTCACAACATCAACAACAATACACGTTTGATTGATATCGTAATCAATGCTTTTGCTTTTGTTTTTGGCGCCATTTGTGCTGTGCGCTTTATTGCTCCTACTCTACTCTACGCTACTCTACTCTACTTTACTCTACGCTACTGTATTCTACTATCTACCACTTGGTACAACTGTAAATCTAACTAATACTATAACTCTGCTACTGTTTCCAATTGAATACTCTTATAGTTTGTGTTTAATTTTGTTTATCTGTTGATTTGCGTACTTTTTTTTGTTTGATTTGTTTAACTGGTTATGGGTTTTATCTTTGGTTCTTTTCTGTTCTTTGGTTCTCTTCTTCTGTTGTACAAAAGATTTCAGCCAAGATTCGCGTGACATTCTTCGTAAGTCTGTGTAATTAATGGCCAAAAATCCGTGCACCAGTCGATGAGTTGTGTTTGAAGTTTGCAACTTGTCCAGTCAACTTCTCGTATACTTGTTCACGAACACGCATAAATACACAACAACAACAACAGAAATATACTTGAAAACTTGAATGCAACAATTTTACTCAACCTACTTGTTCTCGTTCTCTGTCTCTCTCTCTCTCCATTATGGTTTCTCTTTTACGTTTCTGTTTCGTTACGTTTGTTGGTTTGTTTTTAATATTCTGTACAGAAAACGTAGCACTAACAACTGAGAATTGAACAAAAAAAAAAAAAAAAACAAAATGCTTTTTGTTGTAAAATACTTTGGAATACTTGAATAATTTGAACGTTTGAACGGCTTAGTGAGCATATTTAAATATGTATATTTATCATACTTCCATACATGCTAAGTATTACTTATTTTGGAATTGAGCAAAAGTTAAGATGAGCACTTGTACCATAATAGCAGCTGATTTGCACAATACAAAAAATACAAAAACAAAAAAACAAAAACAATGTAGAAACTGGTTTGATTGATTGCTCTCAGGTTGTACTACACTGTTGTATTGCCTAACACTAGACTCACATACAATTACAATTATTCTTATTATTATATATATCTTATAATTTGTATACTATCAATATTCCATATTGATTGATAGCGATTTTTCTTTCTGCATTTATAAAGCCAGCTAAAATGTGTCGGGTCAACAAACTGCCAGCTTATACTTAACCTTACTTTTCTTCAAGCGTTGCATACTTATTGGCCTAACTGTAGAAGTATAAACTGCCAGCCTGTTGCTTAGCACATTCAATTCTTAAATTATTACTATTATTTTTATAAATTCTCTTTTGATTTGGTTTGGCTGTGTTTTGGTTTCATTTTTTGGTTGCTTCGTTTTGGAAAATTTGACACAATTATTTGTACGTATTTCTGTATTACGCGATCAACGACAGCTGGAAGCCAAAATCCAAAAACAAAAAAAAGTTTCAAATTTGATTGAATTCGATTTTGGTCTTTCTTCTTGTTTAATTGAAATATATTTTGGTTTGTCGTATTTTAAATGTGAAACTCACAATTGTAATACACTTACACACACACACAAATACGTACAACACACCCACATACACTTACATACACACACAGAAACACGCACACACACACACTCACACATGTATAGACAGAGCGGTGCTGGCCTTTTGTTGATGTGCACTCTTATTGATAACTCTGGTTGCAGTTCCTCAATATGGCCTCGGTGTTCATGAGGATCTTCAATTTGATTTGTATGATGCTCTTGATCGGACACTGGAGCGGTTGTCTGCAGTTCTTAGTGCCAATGTTACAGGGTTTTCCATCAAATTCCTGGGTATCCATTAACGAATTACAGGTAAGTTCAAGGTTCTTATTTCAAATCATTTACAGTTTTTAAAATTTATCTATTGCAGTTTAAATATTAATAACGAAACTGTTTATCGCCTTTATTTTGAATTTTAAGCAAGCATTTTATAAATATAAATACTAATATTTATACGCATTTTATATCTTCAAGGAATCATATTGGCTGGAGCAATATTCCTGGGCATTGTTTAAGGCCATGTCGCATATGCTGTGCATAGGTTATGGCAGGTAAAGATATAGAAACTTTTTAGCTAGCTATATTTATATATTTAAAAATTTCAATCATATTGCATAATTATAAACAAGAATGTATCATATTAATTAAGTACAAGTAAGACTTGTAGTGCCAGTAGGTTGAGAGAATCCAAATCTAATTCTTTTTTGCTACTTTAATTTTCAGATTTCCACCACAGTCACTGACGGACATGTGGCTGACGATGCTATCGATGATATCAGGCGCCACATGTTATGCATTGTTCCTTGGTCATGCGACCAATCTAATACAGAGCTTGGACTCCAGCAGACGGCAATATCGCGAGAAGGTCAAACAGGTGGAGGAGTATATGGCCTATCGCAAATTGCCGCGTGATATGCGGCAACGCATTACGGAATATTTCGAACATCGGTACCAGGGTAAATTCTTCGATGAAGAGTTGATACTTGGCGAGTTGAGCGAGAAATTGCGCGAGGATGTCATCAACTACAATTGCAGGTGGGCGATCCTTAAGCAGCAGCAAAACAGCATCAGTTTCTGCATCTGTAGACATTACATCATCAGGCTGAGTGTTTAACCAACAATCACACAAATCACACAAATACATATATATATATATATATACTAGATTTTTAGTAATCTATACTTTACTATATAATGTTTATAATCTTTTCTCAGGTCCCTCGTGGCGTCAGTGCCTTTTTTTGCTAATGCCGATTCGAATTTCGTTTCTGACGTAGTTACCAAACTGAAATACGAAGTTTTCCAACCAGGTATTTTTTGTAAAACCTAAACTTAACTGATTAATTATAACTCAAAATATCATTCTACTTTAGGTGATATTATCATAAAGGAGGGCACGATCGGTACAAAGATGTACTTCATACAGGAGGGCGTTGTGGACATTGTCATGGCCAACGGCGAGGTATGTCTATAGTCTTATTTTATTTAAAGGTTATAGTTACATTAAATCTTTTATTTTATTAGGTTGCCACCTCACTATCGGATGGATCTTACTTTGGTGAGATCTGTTTGCTGACCAATGCGCGTCGTGTGGCCAGCGTGCGATCTGAAACCTATTGCAATCTATTCTCGTTGAGCGTGGATCATTTCAATTGCGTTCTGGACCAGTATCCGCTGATGCGTAAAACAATGGAAACTGTGGCTGCCGAGCGTCTTAATAAGATCGGTAAAAATCCAAATATAATGCAACAAAAGGATGAACAATTAAGCAATCCAGAATCAAATACAATTACGGCGGTGGTCAATGCATTGGCCGCCGAGGCCGATGACTGCAAAGATGAGTAAGTTGAGAATGAAAATGCAAATTAAGAAAGCATTTTATAATGTCATTATTTTCTCTTATTTTTTTTGTAGTGACATGGATCTCAAGGAGAATTTACTGCATGGGTCAGAATCGAGCATTACTGAGCCGGTGCAAACGATACGCGAGGGTCTTCCAAGGCCCAGAAGCGGAGAGTTTCGGGCTCTATTTGAGGGCAACACCCCATGACACTGAGGTATCATCAATAGCCCTGTTGGCATCATGCATCGAGCAACCATCTAAAAAGTGGCTTGCAACCCAACAAAAAACAAAAGCAAAAACAGCAAATAGTAATACACTCATACATTACAGAAGCAACGCAGACACAGATACACACTCACACAGTCACACCAACTCTGACACACACACACACACACACACTTGCGTATATAATAATTAGTAAAAGAAAAACAATTAAGAAAACCCTAAAAAGAAAAAAATCTACACTAAAATGATGAATCAATTTACGGTAGTCTACAAACAAGTATATATGCAATTGCGATTTAGTAGAAAATGACAACAAACAAAAGCAAAAAAACGAAAAAATGAGATAGAAAACGTATTACACAACAATGTCCTCAATAATTATTCATAATTTCAGCTCCGCTAACTGTGATGAACTTTAATATAAGAATCGAAAAAAAAAAATTAAAAAACCAAAAAAAAAGATGAGTACATAAATAAACTTATACGATAAAATTCAACAGCCAGTTAAAGCAGTCACACAGATATCACACAGCCATAGGGAAAACACAAACACACACACACAGATAAACAAAGACAGACTTTCACTCGCACACACAAACACACACACTCACACATATACATATATAAGTAGTAAATCTACATGTAAGTTTTATGCCCACGATATTGTAACGATAACGAAGTGAATAGACTTTTGAATTGCTACCTAGGTGTTAGTCCTATGGACCTACTACTACTACTAACAATATCACACAAACACACATAAACGGGAGAAAACACACAAACACACACACACACACACACAGACACCTGTAGTTAAACATTGAAAGACATGCATAAACTTATGATATAATGAAAACCGTTACGTTATGCATTCCAAAAAAAAAAAAAACTAAAACAAATACAAAACAAACAAAAAAAGGAAAATTTAATGCGCGTAGCTTTTATGTACTCGAGTGCAACCAACAATTATGTATTATTGCGATTATATAGCATATTTAAATACGCATTGCAAAATGAAAACAACACTCAGCAATACAACAACAAGAAGAAGAACAACAACAATATTGTTAAACAAAAAAAAAAATGAAGATAAAACAAAACAAAAATTAAGTAAATTTAACGAAATGCATTAGTAGTTGAACTATTAGTTTTTCACTCACTAAAACACATAAACACACACACACACACAACGTAGTAGAACAGCCTAAAAAAGATAAATAAAGAACCTCAGGTTGCCGTCGTTTCAACGGTTACCAACAACAAGCAACATACATTAACTATATATACACAACATACATACATACATACATTTAACATATACAAGAAAATGAGAACACACATTAATAGATAATGTTGTCTTTTATAGGGAATTGTTATATCGATTCAGTTTGATTAATGTACGAGTATTTATTGCAAATTATAATTTTAATTTATCATTCTGTTTTCAACAATACTATTTAGTTGCGAGCGAGATCTGTTTGCAATCACATACAGTAGTTTGTGTGTCTTTGTTTATCTTATTTTCGAAATAAATCAAAGACAGCAACTTGTTTAAAGATTTATGTAACTTAGTATTTTATTATACGTAAACTAATAAAAGAAATGCAGAAGGACAGCGTTTGCCTTAACATAACACAAAAGTAATGGTTTTATTTAATCTAATAGACAAAAGAAAAACATAATGGTACTTTAAAAATCAAATTTCATAAATCAAATAAAAAAACAAAGAATATTGGGAAATTTTATGCCAAATTCAAATACCAGCCAATTTGCTTATATATCTAATAAATTCTAAACCTTAAAACAGCGGCGAACCAAGCCAGACTCGATGAGGGCCATGTTAATGTTCTTTGCGTAGGAACTAGCGTCTAAATCAACAATTATCATATGCACAGTGTTGTCCTGAAATAGATGCAATGTTTAATGGTTCTGTAATCTGTAATTAATATATGCACTCTACTGCTTACTTTTTCGTTAATTTTGTCAATTTTCGCAAAGAGTCTACGATAGGATACAAGATCGTAAAAGTAATTGCATGCGTCCTTTGAAAAGTGGGTGCCCTGCCTGGGCACAACACACGACAGTCGGCCGTACAAACATTGGGGCGGCAATGTGGCAAACTCCTTGCACAGATACTTTACCATACTGGGGCATACCCAAATTTTCTTGCCCGTGTCGATGTATTCCACCTGAGAGAAAAGTATCAGTTTCATTTCTATACTCATAATAACAAACTATATTACTTGCCTCAATATTCTTTTTGGGATCAGTTTCGATATTTAAAATTTGGACACGCTGCCAATAAAAAAGGTCCTTAACCGCAGCCAAGTGTCCAGGCTTTATTAGGAACATTGGGATAGTGTATCTTTTATCATCAATGTTGTCGTAATAGCGCCTGCAAACAAATTGTTTTTTTTTAGCAAATTGAATAATGTATTATTTGTACAACAAATACTCACTGCATGTTAATGGACAAGGCCTTGTACTTATCGTATTCCTCATCGTGTAACCAAAAATAGAAACTATGCGGACTTGTCACCTGTGAAATAATATTGATTTAAATCGGTATTTTATCTAAAATAGGACTTAGTGTAAGCTACCGTCACAAGCTGCACTTTAATGCGATCGTCTGGCTTGAGTTTCTTGTGAATATCACGATCAGGTAATGAATAACCAATGCGAACGGTATCCCTTGGATATTCCACTCCTATAACACGATCATCCTAGAAAATATGAAATCTTCAGTTTACAACAAATTAAAAACAAAATTACTCCGTGGGCCTACTACAGCATATTTTGGTACGGCTTCCGAATCGCTGCCTTCATCCGAGGATATATACTCGGTGATAGGTTCCTTAATGGCTTCTTTAACTACAGGGACCGCTAAAGGCCTATTATTGACCAAGTGGTTGCTTTCTATTATTTCGGTGTATTTAATATTTAAGACTCGTTCGTCCTGGAATATAGGCAGTATAAGTATGTATTATTAATGACGATAAAATAAACGTACCACAGAAGATGCCGGAATGGCATCCTCGTCACAGCCTTCATCAGATGACGCATATTGTATGGGGGAACTCCCAATTGGTTTCTCGTTAGAAATGTTTACAGAGGGATTTCCAATTGCTTTCTTTTCAAGTTGGCTGAATTGAACTGGTGAATTTGACGGGATTTCGTTCTTATTATCAATTTTATCTTTATCGGGAAGGTACATCACCAGTTCATCCGAGGAAGATTCATCATCGACATTCGCTATATTAAACTTGGCGAACGATTTTGTCATTGAATTTGTCTCTTTTTGATGATAGTAAACAGATGATTGCTGTTCCTGCCTGGAGTATTGGTTATAATTATTGTTTATAGGTGGGGAGCGGTTGCGTCGATAAGCCTGATTATAGTTATTATTGTTGTAATTAAACCGCCGGTTTTGATTGTACCGCTCGTTGGCAAAAACAAGATTTGATTTTGCAGAGGGATACGCGTATTTTGGCTTTCGTCCCCTTGAGTTAATACTTGGTTTCTTTTGGTGCATTACTAGATTTTGAATGTGCTCCGTCTTCGCGTTCATTCTTGCCTGCACTTCCGCCATGGGGCCACATCCTATCACCTGATAGTAAAGGGTACATATATAGGGAAAAAGAAACTAAATCGTTTTCATTTTGGAAACTTACTGTTACAGTATCTGGAATGGAACGCAAAAAGCTTTCAATGTTTTTGAAGCCAAGCTTTATAAATGGCACAGCAGATCCTTCTTCGTTTAAATAGTCGCGTTTCAATGACTCCACAGACACTCGCATTGGTGTCGAAACCACCAATGAATGTATAACTTTCTTTACATAATTCAACATTCCCTGTTCTTCCATTTTTTTCGGTCTTATGAGTACAATACTACCTGATGTTTATTAGAATCTTTGCGCTGGCTTGAAGTTGGCTGCGGTTGCACGGTACGCTGATCCAGCAATCCGATGAACCGTCAAACATTCATAAATTTATCTTTCATACAAAATGTAGACAATAATTTTAAATTAATATATCATTAATAAATTAAAATCTGTACAGCCACTAATTGTTTTAATCATTCATTTAATCTATTTAAAAAGTGTTCTGCACCAATCACATATATCGATAGCTTTTAAAATACATATAAATTTTGTTACTATTAAATAAAAATAAAAATTAAAGCTGTAACACATTTACCGTTAGCAGATATTTGGCGGAAAGTGTAATGCAAAATATAAATAATAATTGAAATATTGAAAGGCAAAAAAATAAATATTTTAAAGTAATTCTATTTAATCGAATATTTGCTTTAGCCAATCGATAAGTGGTTCGCATTCGTAGGTGGCAGCACTGCCAATGAACAAAATTTGTTCATTTTCTGCGGCTGTGGCAACGCTACAAGTTCCAATTCTGTACCAAGTTAAGTTGGCTGCGGTTCGGTAGCCGAACCAGCTCTTTCTTTTTACTTCCTTTCGGTTCCGAACAAGCAGCAAAATGTCGAAGAGAGGTATTTTTAAATAAATTAAATCCGAATTAATCGAGTTAAATAGTGTGAATCAATGCAAAACGATAATGTTATAATGAAGTGCCCAACTGACTATGGCCGTTTAACTAATTATTTGTGTTTTCTGTCATATAGGACGTGGTGGTACCGCGGGAGGCAAATTCCGCATCTCGCTAGGTTTGCCCGTAGGCGCTGTTATGAATTGCGCTGACAACACAGGTAATGCGCAAAACACTAACTGTCAACATTAATAGTTCACTTGTTAATGGTTTATAAATATGTATTTTAGGTGCCAAGAATCTGTACGTTATTGCTGTGCACGGTATTCGCGGTCGCCTGAACCGTCTGCCTGCTGCTGGCGTCGGTGACATGTTTGTTGCCACCGTCAAGAAGGGCAAGCCAGAATTGAGAAAGAAGGTGAGTTTGTTGCTAACCGAAAGTTAAGTGAAAAGTGCAAAATATATATTAAGCATCATTATGCGGCATGCAGAGTGTAGTGTAAATGTAAAATAACAACAACCACCTGCAAGTGCATGCTTGATCAAAAAATATGTGTACATTAGTTTGCAAACTTGTCCGCTTAATTTTGTTATTAAACTTGACAGTAACTGTAGGCTAGATTTGAAATTGGATAGAATAGGCTACAAATAAACAGGCTAACTAATAGGCTTGACTTAGAAGCCCCAAAAAACAATACAAACGGTTGGTTCGGTTTTGTTTTTAAATATGAACAAACTAATTATATCGTCTACATTAAGTTCGTCGTCTACCCTTGTGTATTTTTCTGCAGTTGTAATAACACATTACAACACATCTCACTGGGAATCCATAGCAGTATTATGTATAACGTATAATTTTGCAGTAGATTGGTTCTGATATTTATGTATCGAAATTTATAGCACACATCGAGACTGTGATTATAAGCTCTTGGCAACACTAATTTGATGAGTTATTTATTGTATATCTTTTAACGCGTGCTTAATTATCTTTTCAGGTTATGCCTGCCGTGGTGATTCGGCAGCGCAAGCCGTTCAGAAGGAGGGACGGAGTTTTTATATACTTTGAAGACAATGCGGGGGTCATTGTGAACAATAAAGGCGAAATGAAGGGCTCGGCCATAACCGGGCCCGTTGCCAAGGAATGCGCTGATCTGTGGCCCCGTATCGCATCGAATGCAAGCTCTATAGCCTAAGCACAGTTTCCTGTCAAAAGAGAATAAAGCCCAAATAACGAAACACCAGATGTTATTAAATTAGAACTGACTCTAACGATTTGTTTTTATTTCATTCTACGCTGCCGTCTACAATGGATGAAATTGCTCGTTCTGCCTTATTTGGGTGCTTCGGTGCGTAGTGTTGGCTTCGGTCGTGTTACCTCCATTGATATTTTGCCATTGGCGCCCTTGAACAGTGCATAGCACACTTGGAATGTGCAACCCTCCATTGACTCGCCATTAAATTTGGTTATGATGTCGCCGCGTTGGAGCTTATTATCGATTTCTGGATATTGTCCTTGTACCTGTGAATGGGAGCGTAACTAAATACACAAGTCTTGTGCCTGTAATTTCAATTGATACATACGACGTCGGAGATGGTGCAACCGCGTTCATTGGGCGTCAATGAGAGTCCCAATTCCTTGCCACTTTTCTTCATAAATTCCACGTTGAACTTCTCCAACTCGGGTGGATCGGCACGGTAGACGGTAAAGTTGACATTTTTTTCATAGGTCACGTGGAACAATTGATGCACCTTGAGTGTTGTCAGGCTCTCACAGTGCACAGCCTTGCCATTGATGTCGACAATGTGATCAAAGATCTTCAAACGATTGTCCGTTGCGAATGCGCCTTCAGGATAAATATGTGTGATGACACAACCAGTCTGCAGGGAGAATCCAGATTAAACTAAAAGATAATCAGCACGTGGAAATGAAATACTATGGTACCTTAACGTTGTTGTTCTTGCCACCAGTCACAATAACGCCCAATGGTTTCTTTTCCACCTTCACCTCAATGAGAATCTTTTTGTTTGGCTTTATTTCGGCTGTTGCGGGTTCCTGTGGCTTGTCCTCCTCCTTTTTAGCTTCTGTAACGGATTGAAGAGGGGAATGTAAGTTCATTTAGAAATCCGGTCAACAGTTGTTACATTTCTTACCCTCTTTCTTCTTTTCCTCTGCTTCTTTCTCGGCGCGTATGGAGTCCTCGCTCTTCAGTGTGAGAACTATCATGGTCACTACGCCCTCAGCCCTTTTTAGCAGTCCAGTCGCCTATGTAAATGTTGATTAAGATTAGACTGCTTTGAAATTTGATTAATACATACTTCATCGTAGTTGGATTCGAGTGTGACATCCTGGTTAACTGCCAGAAGCATGTCACCAACTTTGATGCCCGCCTGGAAGATATGACAGGTGAAGGATTGAGTTGTAGAACACTTCAGCAGCACTTACCTCTTCTGCATTGGAACCCTCACGTAAATCGGAGACAAAGATACCACTGCCAACCTCGACGTGCTTGCCATATATGACCATTATACCGAGGAATCCCTCCTTGCGCACCTGTACCGTGCGTGCTTTGGGGTACTGATCAAATATGAACTTGGTCTGCAAGCAAAGATTCAGTTAGAGTTAAGAGAAGGTGGACGTGAAATTTGCTTGCCTCATCGGTTGATGCTGGGAACCTCTTAATAGGCTTTACACACATGCCCTCGTCATTTTGTTTGCGACGCGATGTAATTAGCACTAGTTTCTCCCCATCGAGATTCTTAAACACGCCGGAGGCATTCAAATGGCAGCGATTTTTTAGCACATTGCCATTGACCTCGACAATCTCATCACCTGGCTTCACGTCAACACTGGCCAACATGCCTTTTGGATCAACGCCAGCCACAAAGCAGGCCATTTTTTGCCGATCCTTGTGTCCGGCCAGAGCAATACCCAAAGGTACATTGGCTTGACGCTGCACATCGATGCGGCGCAAGTCCTTCATCATATTATACCGCTTATTTATCTTCGCCATCGTATAACCAAACTCATCCTCTTGCTCCTTGTCGCGATCCTTTTCCTGCTTATTCAACTTACAGTTGCCCGCCGAGGCACGATCAATCTGCATATTGAAATAAATTATTCATCGAGGGATCTTCCATTTGATGTTTATTCTGTGTACCTCGTATCCCGCCTCCGTACGTATGCGACCGGTCATGTCACGGGTGTCCTCATCATCGTCATCATTGTTGGTCGGCATGTGCTTAATTCGTTGGGATGCTGCAAAGTTTGTATTGCGCCTCGGATCATTTCTAATTGTCGGTTGCCTGGTCGTACCCATGTTCCCCATGTTGTTGTTGTTGTTGGGTGTTTGTTCTGAAGAGGAAGGAAGTTAAGAAAAGTCATATCAGATATTGGATAACTGGTTAACGGTTCATTCGCACCTTGATTGAACTTATTCTTGGCCTGCATGTAGCCATTGTTACGAGGATCATTTTTGTTGGACTCTTCGCTCTTGTCAAACGTTTGTATCTCCAGATCAATTTTAAAATCCGCTTCCTTGATGAGATCAATGACCGCCTGTTCCGTGGAATTCCGCACATCTTTGCCATTCAGCGATATCAATCGATCACCAACCTGGGAATTTGGTGATTTTAGGCAAAAGTCTCTGAAACATTCAGCCACTGACCTTTAGTTTGCCACAGAGATGCGCAGGACTATCGGGCACAATACCCTTTATAAATATCCCCGTTGTTTTCGTATTCGGCGAATCCTTTACCTCACCCCGTACAATACAAATGCCAAATGATTTCTTGCCCGTTTTATCCAAAGTCACCATGTGAATGTTCTCTGCGAGAGAGATACGATTATGTGGACAGATAAAATTATAAAAAGTAAAATGAAGAAGTAGAGAAATATATTGAGAAAGGAAAGGGAGCGCTTGATACGTTTGACGTGTGAAATATGTACATATTTGTATAAAAGGATAATTGTTTTATAAAATAAGTCTTTTATAAGTTTAATATAAAATTAAATTATTAAATTTTCATTTTATTTTATAGATTGCTCCCATATAATAATGCTTTCTAAAGGTTAAATATTTTGTTTATAAACAGTTTTAATATTCTTCGAGATATTCATTTGTATTGGATGTTTTTGAGTTAGTAAAACTTTTGAGCGGTCTTTAGTAGATTTGTATGTAAATATATATTTCTTTTATATTGAGATATTTAACAATCTTGCTTTGACCAATACTTTAGGAATTCATATTTTCAGATCAAACAACATTACAAAATCCCATTTTAATTATTCTTTTGAGTAACTTTTTAAAGTATTAAAAGCAGTTATTCACTTGAACACTTTACATAATTAGTTAATCTTATTAAGTTAGTTAAACATGCACAAATTAGTATATGTATTTATGCTCAATGTCAGATTACAAGTTGTTTGAGCTTATGTAATCCATGGTTTAATTAATTGGCTTGAAAAATTGTGGTTTACTAACCGCCACCGCCGCCGGCACCGGAATTCCCTTGGTATTGAACCATTATGAATAAATACAATTATTCTTTATTTTTTAAAGGCAAGTGTTAAACATTAACAACAAATTTGTAGTTTTTTTTTGTTTTTAGTTGTGAGCTTTTCGCAGTGAGCCCATTGAAAATCGCGCCTAAACTGATTTTACAATTAGCCGTCTGGCATTCTTGCTAACTGACTTAGTGGTCATTCTATTTTGAGTCTGATTTTCGTATCGATTACACTACAGAGCAAAGTTGAGTTACATAGGGGTAGAGAGATACGCAGAAGTGTAAGGCAAGTAGAATATTATGATCGAAAGAGTGATTATGATTAGTGTAGGAATATTGTTTTAATAAAAAAAACATTGCTTGTTGGATAGTGTTATCGATTTACGAGAGCATTTCACATTGGCTTCAATTGCATTGAGTAACTTTCTGTTATGACGTAACGTTAATACACACACGCACTCACACACATCTAAAATCACATATAGAGAGACAGCAGTCATAACATTCTGACCACATAAAGGTAAAGACTGTGTCCAGTTGCCGGCATCTTTATTGGCCATATTACAATATTAATTTGACTGCGCGATTTACACAACGGAAAACTCAGCACTCCGTAAATGGAAGCCCATCAAGTGCTGGCCAAATGCCCATCGATTTTAGCTGTTTCTCTGTTTTCATGTAATAAACACAAGAAACACAACACATACAAAAGAACCACACACTTGGAAACTATATATGCATATGGGCCACATGCTGAAGCTGCAACTAGTTGTTGGAATCGTTATAATTACGAGTTCTCAGACAGACGCTATGCAAATGAATTTAATTTGTCTGCAGGACTTAAATGCATAATCAAGATTTGCATTTTAATGCAGAGAGAGGGGAAAGTTGGGCAACAAAGCTACGCAAACATTTCCATTAAATACTCTAAAGGACCTGAACATTATGAATATTCTGCGAAATAACGCAGAAATGTAGAGTAAACAGAAGAGACGTTCAAAAAGCGGGAATTACTTACTTATAGCGATACGTGGCATGGGAAAGGGAAAGGGCAGAACGAATGTCGACGACGACGACGACGACGATGTTGAAAATTAATTTCATAATAAAAAAGCGTAAGGAAACCCATTTGATAAAACAATTTCCTTTTTGCCTCCCAACAGTCATGTTTTGTTAGTAAAGTAAATTCAAAAGAGAACAGCAACAGCAGGACCAAAAGTGAAAAGCAAAAAGCAAAAAATATGGCAATGAGCTTAACTTTCAGCTCTGCACGCATCCGTAGCGGCAAATGGCGGCCTCTGCTACCCCTCCCCCATTCCACAAATTGTCTCACCCAGCTGCGCTGCTAGCGTCGCTGCTGAATGCTGCCTCTGCTGCTATCGTCACATGGCAGAGCTGAACGCTGATTGGTTCGTTGCAGGCACGCCTTTTGCAATGGCCGCTGTCAGCGTGAGTGTGCCTGTGTGAGTGTGTGTAAAAGAGAGAGAGAGAGAGAGAACGTGTTCTTTACTGTTCCCTTCGCTCTAGTTTTTGTAGCATCCTATGTGTTATCGTGTCTGTGTGAGCTTGCGTCGCAGTCAGCGCATGGTTGTTGCGAAGATTTAGTTAACTGAAGTGATTTTTGTATTGTTTGCTGTCACACACACCTACATTTACACACACACACCCACACCCATATAGAGACAACAGCATCGCGCTATGCTCTTATGTAAGTAGCTACACGTGTATGTTTTGCATGGATGTATGTATGTGTGAATCCGTTGTTGACTTGTTCTCGTGTTGTACTTACATGCAGTTATATCAAATTGCTAATAATCGTTTAGCAGCCACTTCTGAGTGCGTCCTGGAAATGAATAAAAATTACAGTTTTTGCGCAAAAACACTTCAGCTGGCAAAAAAGCCGTTATACTTGTATATTTGAAATACTGCTGCCGCCTTAAATACTCTTAAATATTAATCTTAATTTTATACAAGAGCTTTCACTGACCTAAGTTAAGATTATAATCTCTTTTGCATTAAAACTTAATAAACTAAGCTTATTATGAGTAAATTATAAATTAAATTTCTTATATCCATGTATACTAAATATACTCATGTGTATTATATTATATTTAATATAGAAGAAAAAAATCGATCTAAAAATTTATCTATCATAAAAAATTATAAACTAATTTGGAACAAAATTTAATCAACTTTGCTTATTATGAGGAAATTAGAAACTACATTTATTTTATGTATATTAAATTATTATGAGGAAATTAGAAATTACATTTTTTTATGTGTATTAAATTATATTATATTTGCAAAAGTATAGCACGGAAAGAAAAACTCATTTTAAAATCTAGATTAAAATTCGTTATTTTTGCTTTAATATTTTTAGATTGTGTTCAGGATAAAATTTTTAGATTAGGAATTAAATGGGAATAGCTCAGCTATTCACCGTTTGGATTGATTTTATCCCCGAAATGATTGATTTTTTTGCTGTTAAAAAGACTACTTTATAGAATAATTCCACAAGTATATGATAGCATTACCTAGCCTTTAGACTTGGTTGTATTCTAAGTTACCGTATAAGTTTAATTTAAGTTTGACGGAAATATATCTATTACAGAATACTTAAATAATAAATGAACACATTTTTTATATAGAGAGAAAAAAAACAAGAATATGAGTAATATTTAATATTGCAGGTGCACTTAAAACTAAATCTTCAGCTTAACTTGTGGTAAAATCGGAAATCAATGTCTACACTTTACCACATCAAAGTTTGCTTTCGTAAAGTCACGTTTACTGTGATTCATCTAGCACAAAAAAATGTAATTAAATATGTAGTAAAAATTGTTCACTAGTTTGATCTTGCAAGATTCAAACACTTGGAGTTTTAACTGACATATAAACTGAAAAGTATATAAACTGCACTGAAACAGGCAACAGGCAGTTTAAGCACACATGAAAACGAACTAACGCAAGACAAAAGAAAAGAAAATGAAATGGAAATGGAAATGGAAACGTAAAAGAACCAACTGAATATTCTCACGACAGTTGAGGACATCAACAAACAATTACGCGTACATGTGTATGAGTCGTATAAGGATAAACTGAGAATGGAACTGGGGAATGGCATGCCCCGTGGTATGGATTATGGATATTTGTGTTTACTACGGATCTAATGGGCTCATAACTTTCAAATGTGAACGTGATAGAGCAAATAATGGTGCCCACATAAATGCCATTGGACTTGTCCTCAGTTCTCCCCCTGGTTAACAGAAGTGCGCACTTGTATCTCGCATTTGTATCTGTATCTGCAACTGTTTATAATCACAACTGCATACAAACATTCGAAGCGAGCGCAATTTTTGTTTTTTGTTTTCGGTCAATTGTACGACGGAATGGGATTTGTTGTATGTTGTCAACATTAGAACTCAATTTAAATGACAACGCATAAACAAATAATTGTCCTTTTGCACACAGGAAGCTTAAGCACCGGACCCGAATAGAAGCCCAACCAAACCCGCTGCTGCCCTTAACTCGAGTGCGCCTCAAAAGTTCACTCGCACGGTAGTAAGTTATTCAAATATTGAGTTTTAAACTCGCTGCCAACAACCACCAAGGACAATCCTCTGTCCCGCCCACCCTTTATCCCATAGCCTGCACTCACCCAACAGGCAGCATGTGCGCAGGGTCACAGATGCAGATGATGAACCTGGAACTGAACTGAACCTGGGCATCAACATCATCATCGCTTTTTTTTATCAAGTGCGTTGCCTGCCGAAAAGCAAATTTCATTTGGATGTCGTCGCATCCCTTTGTTTGAGTTTCTACTCCTAAATATATTTGATTTGTTTACCATGCCCTGAAGCCGATTCCAAAGCTGAAGCTGATGCTGAAGCTGAAATCTTAAGCCGCATGTAAATGCGTTAAATTAAATTTCAAACGCTTGTACTTTTCACAGCAGCCATTGACAGGACAATTGAATGGATGGTTGAGATATCCTTGCGTAAGACCATGACGAAAACATTTTATTTACTGGATAAGGCTAAAGACCTAATGCGATTACAGCAATGAAGCTTTTGATGGATTTTGGACCAAGTATAAATTGTAATTCCCCATGTGCTGCCCACCACTTTTCTGGGGTTTGATTCAATCAGTCCCATTTGGGAGCCAAGATAACCCCTCTCTAGTAAAGCTATATCCATTATATCCATATCTTATTTATATTGCGTTCTATATTGTTGATTTTAGACACTGATAGTATCCGTGGCACGTGTTCACACTTCAAGGCTCGCGGTTCGCACGCACGTGCTAATGTTTTGTAATTTCGTCATCAATGCTGGCAAATATTTGCAGACAAATTGGTAATATCATCAACATTATCATCATTGAAAAGGATGGTACATATTTTCTTTTCATTTGTCGCCATGTCGCCCATTCAGAGTACTTTGATCTAACAAATTGATTTACACTAACGATTATTTAATGAAATTCCAGCGGGGCATTAAGTATCCTTCAGCCTACTGCCCAACCCTGAATCCTCGTTGTTCGTTGTCCTGGCAGGAAGTGTGAATTACCTAACACCCGTTTAACGGCGTACGTCCGACACGTGCCGGACAAGAAGTTATTAGGTGTCTCTATAACGTTTTTACACTTTTGAAGTATGTAGTTGCAATTTATGTTTTTTAAAGAGTGAGGTTTTTTTGTTGTTAAGAAATAAAAATGTCGATTTTTTATGTTGCATTTTGTTATTTATTAAACTTAAAGATTTCTTCGATTGTTGTGCTCTTTTTATGCAACTCGAGATTCATTTATTTTATCTTCTCTCTTATTGTCTTAATGTGCTTTTTAATTTATTCGCATAACAAGCATCCATTTACACTTACAGCTCATGCAGTCAATCTATAAATAGCCTACTTTGAAAATTGTATAAGGAATGCTCAATAAAATGTAGGCCATAAGTATTTAACATATTTCTAGGGAACCATTAGTCCAGTGTAGTTATTAATAAACATTTGGTTAATTAATTGTAAGCTGAAAATAGCTCTAATATAGCACAATTTGATATTAATTGCTTTTTGATTTAAGTAGTGTATTTCCTTTTGGGATTTTAAAGTACACAACTGTCAATGTCAGTTTAATCATTATTTTGATATCTGAAATAATTGCATATACAAATTTATTTGTTTATTTATTCTAATTTAATTTCTATCGCGACGAGATAATTAAGGCGATACGAATAAATCTTTATTTAGACTCATATTTATATTTAAAATAGCGTGCTAAGAGAGATTAAATTAAATTAAACATTGTTAAATTGTATTTAATTTTCATTATTATATGTATATGTTTTTGTGTTCATTTCTTACTCGCATTGCTTCATTTTTATAAATTGTTATGACATTTATAAAAAACAATCAATTTAATTTAAAATATTTACAAAACTTGTGTGATTATAACCTGAAGAAATAAGTTTAATTATATTTGAATAAAATAAATTTATAAATTATATGCTTTTAACAATCTATAAGACTGTTCATCAAGCGATCTTGTAGATAATACCTATATGTTAGCTATGACAAAGTGTCAATTTCCTCTAAAAAACATATCTTAACTTCTTATTCTTTTTTCTTTGGCCAATTCTTTTTACTTTGGACTAGAACAAATAAGTTTAATGCTTTCTCATTTGACTTTTGGTCCTAATCCCAGCATCAGTCAAAACAAATAAATGATTATCTGCGGCTGTGATGCCAATGGCAGCCAAAGGATCATTGCCAACTATTAACAACTGTCCAAATAATCACGCCCCACAAATTAAACGTTTGCCAGCAAAAGCCAAAGATATAAAAAGTGATAAAGAGTGCAAGAGTCGACGATGCCGATGCCGATGCTGGTATCGTGGCATACGGACAAGTGACAATCATCCTACTTAATTGAATTCTTCACTGCATAATAAATCAACTTAATGCGATCCAAGTGTGCCTGCGAGCATGCAAAGCAATCCAAAACTCAAGCCCTTCCTGCACAGGCAGGCAGGCAAGTAGACAGGAGGCGCAAATCCTTTGGCTTATTTGGCGGTTCGTAGACAGGAACGTGCGGTTTAGACAGCGGCGGTTCTACACACACACACACTCACAAACACATACACTCGTACACACTGGCAAATAAACAACAATAACACAGTGCAATCAAAAGTACCACGCGCCCACTCCAAACAGTCGATTGCCCATCCATGGGAATGGTTGTAATTTCCACACTTGTGCTGACACATTCAAAGGACTTTGGGTTTTTATTTATGAATTGAGAAATTGACATCCTGTGCAGTTATAGTCCATTGGGGTGGGTTCTTGCTCGATTTTTATTGCCGCCAAACAAGAGGCTTAAGCGCACCAGAATCATCGTCATCGTCATCAAATGAACAAATGAATGAAATGAGTCTTAAAACAGCCTGCCACTTGCTGCTGCCTCACGCCCCTGCCCCTGCCTCTCTCCTCTCACCCCCTAAAAGCGGATAAATCGAGCGTAAAATATTTCAGCTTGGACTCCTTTGTTATTCTTTGCCACTTGTTTTGCCTGTGCAGGCAGGTTGAAGCGATTTGTAGCCCAGAAATTGAGCCGAGTTGAGCTGTTCTCTATGCGGTTCAGGTTCAGGTTGAGGTTGAGGTTGATGTTCCTCACTGCAGTTGTGCAATTTTGCCTGCTGTGATTTTTCCCATTCGAGGGTTGATTCCTGATGCTCCTTGTCCATCAAATTGAGCGTCACTCAAGTATTCAAGTGTGTGTTGCTGTTTTTCATTCAGCAGATACTTCAAAGATTTAATAATGACATAAGAAGAGCTACCATTAAACCTCACCGACAATAACAACAATAGCTTGTGTATTCATTGAAGTGCATGTTTGCCTTTGCGATTTCTCAGCCAGAAGGCAGGTGCTATCAATACCCAAAAGTAAAAAAGAACCTGAACACAAATTAGTGGAGCCCAAAGCTATTGCCATTGTCTCAGTCTCAGTCTCAATCTCAGTCTTGTGTTGTCTTCCTATATCGATGTCTGGTCCTTTCCATGGCAACAACACAATTTAAGACCGCAGTCAAAGCAATTCGAGTGTCAAATCTTTTATTTGCCTTTTGCAGATTTCGCAATAAAAATGTATATTGTCAAAGTCGTTCGCCCATCTTCAACCACATCCTCCATCTAATATATCCTTTGGGCGGCCTGTTTGTTTGTGTGCAATAAATTTGCTGACAAAAGAAGGATTATTGCTGGATCATGCCGCTACTCCTGGCCAACCCTCTTTTGCCCTCCCTCCGCTGAGCAGGATGCGGTGGCCCTGGTAGCTGGTCCCAGTTCCCTGCTCCCTGTCAGCGTGCATTCTTTGGCGTTATTGTTTGCGCATAAGTTAATTGTTCCCCTCAAAAAGCTTAAATGCATCGCATCCTTACGCTCAACTTGAGCTCCCCATGCCTCAGTCATTCCCAGTGCTGGTCCCAGTCCCAATCCCATCCCATGCTGTGCTTAAGCGATGATTAACCGTAGACTGACAAGGGCTGTGACAGCGCATTCAATAGGGATATGGGTCGTTATACTTAGCCATTAGCTGGAAGTGCCGTCAAAAACTCAAAAGTTGGAAGCAAGCGTTGCTATGCCAACTGTAATTGTACTAACGGCGGCAAGTGTACTTAGGGAAACGATAACAAATTAACAATTTCACTAAACAGCCCAACTAATTGTTTAACTTACTATCTAATGACCTTATGTAAAGACTAAATAATAATAAGTAGGATATATTATTTATGACAGCCTCTTGTCACTACAAACTTTATGTGCAATTATCTACGTTTTTCCACATTATTTTCTTTACAGTATTAAAATGAGTTCTCGTTGAAACCCCTCCTGATTTAAAAGTAGAGTAAACCCATTTAAAAGTTGAGTAAACCAAACTATTCGGGAAATTGAACTTATTAATGGTTCGTTAAATTCATTGCTCGAAACTAATTACATATTTGCATAAAATAAATCGACAAATCCTCTACCATCGGAATTTCTATTTATTTGCATCAAAGGTTGAATCTATTTTAAACTTTTTATACCTTAGACTTCACTTACCCTCTTTAAGTTTAAAGCATATATTGTTTAAATTTATTATTTATAACGCTAGTATTCATTTTGTCTTCATTTCTCTAAGCTCACAGAGCTATCTTTCAAGATCTGTCAACAAAATTTTGATCAAATTTTTACAAGGGAAGGCATGGAAAATTGATTAAAAAACACAAAATCGCCTGTAACCCGTACATTTCAAGGACTAGCCTGATATCCTTTTACCCACAGATAGCACTTAGCCTATCAAATTAAATATGCAATTGAATGGATGAAAATCCTTTAGAAGGACTTTTTAGTGTACAGAAACTTGGCCATATCTCAGCTGCATTCTTGAAAATGATTAGCCTTTATCATTGACTGAATAAAGAACATTATTATCATTCAGAAACTTTTGTCTAAAATTCTACAAGTATCTGATACTTAGATGATCCTTACATTTCGCTGCCCAGTGCTTTTAAAATCTACAGTTCCTTTTGACGAATTTCCCAAAGCAAATAAAGGAAAAAATATAGAGAATAATAGAGAGTAAAATATATAAAGAATATATTTTACATAAATAAATTTGTTAGTTGTTGTCAGACAAATATGAAAAAGGTTATTTTCCTAATCTTAATTAAGCATTTCCTACATATAAAATATAATTGCAAAAAACTTATTGACAATGTTTTCCAATAAAGAAAAATAAATAACTTTTGAAAATCTGTAGCTTATTACTTTTTCTATTTTTGTTTCTCCCTCATTTCTTTTTTAGGTATCTGAAAGTCTGCCGAGCTTGGTTAGATGTCCAACTGAGCTCGTAAAAAGACAAAGGAAATCCGCAATAAATTTACCACAACTAAATTGCACAACGGCAACCAGAATCCTAAACCCAATAAAGACATACACATACATAGATACACTCACACTCACACAGACACAAGGATATATCTAGATTTGTACAAAAGGCGGCACCACGCCCATACAGTTGGCTAAAAATCAGTGATTTGTAAGTGTGGCCAAGTAAGTTTTTGGGATGGTGAATGGGAAGGATGCCAAACAGAGATTGAGTTGGGAAAAGAGACAGGGAAAGGGGAAATGGAAATGAGAAAAAGCAGAAGAAAATAGAATAATGAAAATCAAGTAAGGAGAATGAAACGATATCAATATTGTTCTGACGCTGAATGTGAATCTGGAGGTGGAGCTGGCAGCCATTATTGTTTAGCTACGAATGTGTGTCTGTGTCTGTGTCGGTGTGTGTGTGAGTGTGTGGGGGGGGAGTATATATGTCTGTGTGTTTGTGTGCTAGCAACTTCCGCAAAACTGAAAACTAATTTGAACAAAGTACAACAAATAAAACTGACTACTGAATGTTTAATTTGAAAAGGGAAGACGCGAACAACAGCAGCTACAACAGCAGCAACAATAACAACAGCAACAATAATGTCTAACAACTAAAGAACAAAAACAGCGAAAATGAAAAAGAGAAATAATGCACACACACACACATACATACATAGAAGCCAAATACCCTCCCAATTGTGTTAAGGATGTTGCGAAAATGGCGCATTGGCGTCCTACAGAGAGGAAAGTGGAGAAAGAGGATGTAGAATGGAGAAGAGGCTGTTCTAAAATGAGAACGAGAAAGCCCGACATACGGTTAGAAAAACATTCGCACATAAAAATGCTAACATTTGAACGAGAGCACATACACACACATACCTCTCTCATTCTTTTTCTCTTTCTCTCTCTCTCTCTATCTCCCTTTATGTATGTGTGTGTTTGTGTGTGTGTGACTGACATAATGAAACATTATTAAGAGCCACGACGTCAACGCAGCCAGCAAAAGGTATCGAAATTTTGTGAAAATGTTGCCCGTCAGGCCTGCAGGAAAAAGGCAGGGACACGCAATGGAGGTAGCGGGAAAGCGTAGGGAACACATTGAGTTTTGGCTTCTGCAGTCGTTGTCGTCGTCGTCAGCGTCGCCTGCCAATTTGAGACCACGCTAGAATTACACAATAAGGCGATGGTGAGGAGAGGAGAGTGGAGAGTAAAACACAAATATCACATTTACAGCAAGCAGCACTCCACCATTTTATGTTATTACGTATTACGTCTGTTTGTATGCGTGTGTGTGTGTGTGTGTATGTGTGTGTGCCTACTACCCCTGCCCATGTCTTGTGATTGGGGGGTGCACTTGGTTCGTAGATTGGTTTACAATCTCAGTCATCCCCTGCTGTGAGCAGCATCAAGCATATCGCTGTCTTTCTTTCACACACGCAACAACGCGGGGATGCTGCTCGACGTGCGCTGACGTTGACGCCTACGCTGACTGCGCTGCTCGCGTCGCAGTCGCTGTCGCCAGGGATAACGGCGACGTCGACAGTAGAATCACAGTTATTCGAGATACAAAAACATAGCAGCGGCGACAAAAGCTCATGGAAGCGACAGCGGCAGCGGTTTCGATAAATAAATGTTTGAGTTATGTAGAAAAACATTTCGGGCGAGAAGATTTTCGTTTTCGTTGCGATTCAGTTAACATTTGGCAAAAGGATTCCGCCTAAAACAGACAGACCGACGGATGTTGCGACAGACTCATATGTTCAATCTCTAAGTCGAATCACATCAAGTGAAATGAAAGCGGAAACGGATATCAAAACCGAAACGTAAACATAAATTCAAGAAAAGAATCGTAAACGGAAACCTAATCGAAAATCGGAAATAATGCAATGTTAACAAGTTGCGTTAAATATTTGAAATAAAATAATTAAGTGAATCAGTTCCTGAGCAATTGTCAAACAAGTGTTACGTCCTCTTTATAATTTAAGCATTCTATTAGCATAAATAAGCTAAAGAAAACAAAGACAGCTCCAGATCTCAGCATTACAAAAGTTGTAGTCCAAAAATATGCACACTACCACGGATCCCATTCACGCTCTCCATGACGGTGACTCTCAGTCCCCGCCGCTTCACAAAAGTCAACGTGGTGGCATCACATCCTCTCGAGCCGCCGCTGCCGCCGCCGTTGCAGATGAAATGTCCATGATCTGTGACGACAGTGATTTCGAGCCGTCGGCCGCCGGCGGCAGTGCCGATAACAGTAGCAGCACCACCAACGGAAGCGGTACTGCTGGAGGTCCATTAGTCAAGCCACCGTATTCCTATATAGCTCTTATCACCATGGCCATACTGCAGTCACCGCACAAGAAACTAACACTCAGTGGAATATGTGATTTTATAATGTCCCGGTAAGTAGAGGATCGATTCATCGTTACCTACCAAATTATGTTGGAATATTTTGGATGAATCGGATAGGGTCCGCATTCGATTATTCTTAAAAACAAAACTAACGAATGCTCAAACTTTTCAATAAATAAATAAATAAATGACAATACTGTCTTAAATGACAACACTGTCTGTATGTATAATAGCTGTGATTAAATTGTGATATTATTATTTATTTATTATTTAGAATATTTTGGAACACATTGTGTTAATTTAGTTGTAACTATAAAAATTTATTATTCAAATTGGAACTAAATTTATTCTATATTTTATACCCCGTCGGATTCTATTAAAAATTTGCATATATTACAATTATATCTGTGGTTGATTACTGACTTTATAATGGAAGCTTGATATTTTAAAGATTTTTTATATCGTACATATTTTAATCCCTTGGGATTTTAGTCAACATTTAATTAAATTTGCAGATGTCAATTGAATAAATCTGAGGAAGATTTATGATAATGTTATAAGAGTGTTGAATAATAACGACAGTTTCAATTATAATGTTTCTGAGATATACAAATTTTATCCAAATATAGGAAAATATGGAAAGCTGTTAATGTCTGTTATAAAATTTAGATAGTTAAAGTATAATTTAATTATATTTTAAACTACAAAGTTTTAGAAAAGTTACATATCTTTTGAATATCTATACATACATATCTTTTTTAAATTTTTTGGTGATAAAGAACATACACTTTTATATTTTTGATTTAAGAAATAATTGAAAATTACACCTGGTTTTAATGATATTAATAAATTTCTCCTTTCTTTGCAGATTCCCATACTACAAGGACAAGTTTCCCGCTTGGCAGAACTCCATTCGCCACAATCTCAGTCTGAATGACTGTTTTATTAAAGTTCCACGCGAACCGGGTAATCCGGGTAAGGGCAATTTCTGGACCCTGGATCCTCTGGCCGAGGACATGTTTGACAATGGCAGTTTCCTGCGCCGCCGGAAACGCTATAAGCGTGCTCCAGCTATGCAACGTTTCTCGTTTCCCGCAGTCTTTGGCACACTGTCGCCATTTTGGATACGGAAACCGGTGCCTCTGGTGCCGGTGCACTTCAATGTGCCCAACTTCAATGGGAATCGTGACTTTGATGTGATGCACACGCCCAGCGATGTGTTTGACACCGCACTGCGTGTGGATAAGAAATTTAACTTTTTTGCTAATGCGGAGGCTTCGTTTTATCAAAACAACAGTGATAAGCTCGATCGACTGTCGTTTATCAACCGGCGGGCGGAGGCGTTGGATGCACTGCCTCATAGTAGTGCCGGCAGCGCTGTCAGCGATGTGAGCAGAGCCAGCAAGTACAAAAATCCCTACGTGTTTGATGTGTCCGCCGCTGCAGCTGCCGGATTAGGGACTGCAGATTACCCGGAACGTGGAAACTACACAGATCTCAATGCGTACAATGATGATGTGGATGCAGATGATGCATCGTGCGATAAAATTGATGTGGAAAGTGCCAATGAGCACGAACAGGACTCACACATATCGGACTCCGTGGACTCGGTCTGCACGAATCCAAATCGTTTAGATGCCGCCCCAGAGGCCAGCATTCGTGACCCCGATCCCGAGCCAGAGCGCACTTCACCCTATGTGCTGCTCTTTGATCATACGGAGGCGTCCAACAGCTCACTAGCCATTACGTCCAGTCCCAAGTCGCTGCCAGTGCCGGCGCACTCTCACAGGCCACTTACCAGGACGAACCTGCTCCACATCGACAGTGAACCCACGACTCTGAGATGCGCCAGACAGACCAATGCCAAGGACTTTCGCATCGAGACTCTGATCGGACATGGGCACAGTGATGGGGCGGCCAGTGACTAGGACTAGGATTAAATACATGTACTTAGACATAGTCATAAGTTTAGTTATCTGCTTGTGTATATTCCAGTGATTTAAGCACACACATTTTAACTGTAACTTCTTTACGTTGTAATCTTTAGATGTAGTCTACGATATTTACGAAATGCATCCTTCTCCTCCCACAGCATGTAGTGATTATCCCTGGGATGCATATTCGAGATATATTAACATGAAAGTTTTAATGAGACCAAGTAAAACGCTCTCCACATAAAAATGTATAATATATATGCTTAAACTACACATACATATATATAAACCTGAGTGTAACATCCAATAAGAATCACAAAAACATATATGATATATAAAAAGAAAAACAATTGCATATTTATAGCGTACTTTTAAATCGAATTCTATATAGGTTTATAGCATATGTGTATGTATATCGATCGTCTGTCTCTGTGTGTCTGTAATTATAATTGTATGGCAATGCGTGCAGCACATAAAACACTATTAAATATAGTTTAGCAATTAAGACATTTGCTGATGTTATTGAAAACTTAATAAACACTATAATTAGAAAACAAAAACAATTTATTCGAAGAGGGTCTGGGACTCTACAAATTATTAGTAAGAGATATTGAAGGTGAAAATAGTTGAAAGGATTAAATTTTAATGCGGAAATATCAGTCTATATTTTTTGCTGAGATTTTTTAGAACTAAGCCCACTCTAATATTATAATTCGGTATTAGCAACAATATTAGCAAGAATACAAATTATAAATACAAAATACTTTAAAAAGTTAGTTAATTAACATTGTATAATAATGAAGATTTCTCAACTTATTAAATTGAATTAACGATTCGCTGACAACTTTCTCCACATGATGGATGCAATTCTTATGTCTCACCCATGAAATTTGAGCAGCTGAAAAGTAGGCAACATTTTTTAGTTGTTCTGTGAACTAAAGATTCAATTTAACAACAGCAACTGGAGTTGACCGCTAATTAGGTAATAAGTCGGCCAATAATTAACTGTGCTCAGCTCTGACACTTGCAACAAGTATATTGCAACCCCAATAAAAGCACCGTTACATTTGTGGCACCAAGCTCTCAGTTCAGACTGACATTTGGCGAACTGTCAAAAGGGAAACGTCAAAGCTGGCAACTGTCAAAATTGACGCATGCGCCTTCAATTTCATGCTCAGCTGTTCGTGGCGTTTTGTCCAGGATAAAAAAGGACGACATGTTGTGTATGCGCCAGAGGAGAAAGCTTACGCCGCTTACCACCAAATAAAAGCTTTTGAATGGACTCTCTATGGTTTTCGTAGCTTCGTATTCCAGTGTTAAAACATTAAAAGCTAGGCTGGAAAAAGGACAACAGTTAAATAGAAGATACCAACACTATTGGTATCCAGCGTCAGCGGTACGGAGCTGCAAACTCCATTTGGCATAATTCCCCACACACACATACACCGCGACACACACAGTAAAAAGTCGATTTTTCACCAACTTAAAGTTGTATATGTGCAAACTTTCAATTGCTCGATACTAAATGCAATTGCACTACACAAATTTGATATTAATTTATTGGCAAAAAATAGAAAACCTTATCAAGATGTGCTCAAGTGTGATATATATAGTTTAAAGTTACGTTTCGACTCGTTTTTCATTTGCAATCGTCATGCTGAGCTCATCGTAAAGCATAGAAAAGTTGTGCCACCAGCAGAGGCACCAGCAGCAAAACTTTCAACTTTCAACCACCCCTTAAAAAAATAGAAGGCTTCCCCGCACCTCGTTGCGTCGTATGCCCAAGTCCCAGGTCCATCTCTGGCCTGTTGTTTGTGATGTTATGTTTATGGTAATGTGAAAATTGATAATGCGTGTGAATAAACGCCTCAAAGGCTGTTGAGCGATGTACAGTGGCCGGAGTGGGCGGAGGACAGCCTTAGCCTTAACCGTAACCGTAACCGTAACTGAAACCGTAACCTTACCCTGAGCCCACAAATCAGAAGCAGTGTCAACTTCTGTTGAAAGCAAGTCTTGCACATCGATATATACATACATTTAGTACGTCCAGGACAACGATAAGCAAAGCTAAGTACGGCAGCAAAACGACATCCGAAAGAAGGACGACGACCACGACCAGGTCGACGACTAGGACGCGCACATGGCGAGCTGGAGCTGGAGCATCTTGTGCGCAACGCTGCTGGCCGGTCTCACATTACTTACGGGTAAGTTAATCCTACTGGCAAATTCCTACTGGGTAAGTTGTACTTGCCAAGTCCTACTGGATAGGTCATACTAGGAAAGTACAACAGTTTATCCTAATCCTTTAACTTCTTTGACAGTGACCCACACGGTGCGCATTACGAATCTTCGTGTGCCTCATACTTACACACTCGAACGTGATAATGAGCCCGATCCTTTGGTGTTGGACTGCGAGTACGAAATGGGGCCGCGGGAGAAGGGCTTCGTCCTCAAGTGGCTGTTTAATAATCACTCCATCTATCAATGGATACCCTCCGTAAAGGGTTTCGCCATGGTGAGTCATCGTTATATCCATCGTCACCCCATTTAGACAAAAGTCAAAGCAAAAAATTAATTAACATAAAATTCGCTTTCTTCTCTTCTTCTCTTCGCTTCTCTTCTCCTTCACATGCTTCTTCTTACCTCTGTTTTTGTTGCTGTTGTTGTCATTAACTTTGTAGGGCTTCATGAAGGCAAAGATAGACACCAAAATATTCACCATGGAGGGCAGTCCCGGTGTTATATCGATAAAGAATCCCGACTGGAACATGACGGGGGAATACACTTGTGCCGTGCAAACCTTTGAGTCAACGGATAAGCGAAGTGCCCGCTTACAAATAATCGGTATGTGTGTGGGAGGGTTCTACAATTTACATGTTATACCCATTGTTTTTAATGCCCTACATTTTTAATGTTCCCGGATGAGGCATCTCGTTTTTTTTTTAAATTAATTGAATGTGATATAGTCTGAATTATATAGATATAACTTCATATTTGCAAGATCATTTAATAGATCAACAAAGTTGTTCGATGTATTTCGATTTCAACTCAAACTTTACATAATATCTTTCTTGTTTACGAATCTATTAATCTGATAAGCTCGAGAACTTTGAATTAAACTGTTTATTTCGTAGTAACTTTATTAGTTTCTTATTGTAGAAGTTAAGACGATGTTAATGAGCTTAGAATTAAGTTTTATTTTTGTTTAAACATTTTTTTAGATGCATATTTGTTTCCCTGATCAGATTATGAGTTTTTGATTAAAGTGTTCGTTTTGAATTACTTTATTTGAAAAATTTCATGTTCCAGTAAAGACGCAAAGACAAAGATCAAGAAACTTTATTTAATAATACTTGTTTCGAGATGTTAGCTTTAAGCATGTGTAGGGTATTTAAACTGTTAGCAATGACTAACGTAGGTTTCCTCACCTGTTTATGGCGTCAAGTTGTTTGCCTAGGTGTTGGGTGGGTGTGTTATCATATGTGGGGGTCGAGCGTGTGTGTGTCTGAGTATGTATATGTTTGTGGCACGTGCGACTCATATTTGCATGCGTGTCATGTGGCAGTCGCTGCGGTTTCAAGCCACCAGCCAGCAGCCGCCTGTTGTTTTTGTTTTTATTTGAGTTTTCTTTTTTTTCCGCTTTTTTTTCATGTTATTTCGAAAGTTTTGTTTTTATTTTTTGTTTAGTTTGACACTTGATTAATTCTCACGGACTTGTTGTCCCCATTTGTCCCCAGTTCCTGAGTCGGATTTCATGCTGGAGGCACGCATGGGTGGCGAACAAACCGATGTGGACATCATGTGCGCCGTGCAGAATGTTTTCCCTCAACCAGTTTTATCTGTCATGTAAGTGAAGCTCAATCATCGACATTTGATTTGTTATTAATGTTACTTTGTTGTTTGTTTTTTTCTGTTATAGTTTTGATACACACATACTGGACTCGGTGCTCACACAATTGGATCAGAATCCGAGCGGTCTGTACAGCATGACAGTGCGAACGCGCATTCCTAGAGATCAACTCGAATCGCCCACACCGATAACATGTGCGTTTTTCCTGCTTGGCACAAACTATACCAAACGCAGGGAGACTATTTTCTATGGTAAGTAGAGGTAAGCTGGCAGTTGGCAGTTGCGCCCACTTAATCCCAGGATCATCCAGTACTAATCGAAAGATGCGATTCTTTTTCTATTTCAGATAAAGCCACAAATATACAACGCAAATGGACAACAGTCGCCGTAGTTATGTCGATCGCATCCTTAGCTTTAAGCAGTTAGTTTGGTAGTGTTTTTAGTAGGCTATGTACGTATTTGTTTTTATGTTCGTATAGAATGTTTACAATTCTTTATTTCTCATTTTTAAATAGAATTTTTAACGATAAACGTAATTTTTTGCGGTATTTTTAAAAAAGCGCTTATTTTGTAAATGCATGTAAATGTAAGAGAAACACATAAACTCCCACATACCCCCATACACACACATATACACACAGACACTACAAATTAACAGACACTGAATTCCAAAAACAAGACTCATACACACACACACACAATTAACATTAAACCAACATTAAACAAAGAACAGAGAACAAACAACAACAAGAAAACTAAAACAAATTATTGTATTCATATATATTTACCACATAAATAAATATATATATATATAAATAGTTATATATGATGTATAGGTATAATTGAGTACAGAAACGCTAATAAAAAACGAAAACATTAAAAGTGCATTAAACAAATGGCCGCCCAACTTTTACTTCTCCAACATTAAGTATACGCCCCATTCAAGAAACTTTTACCAAGCATTAATGCGTGGTATCTTGACTAGAGCTGAGATATGATAACATTTATATTTCTGGACACATATATTTTTTTACTGGGTGTGCCTTGTGATATCTAGGTGTCAGACAATCGACGAACTTGAAAGAAGGCTCTTTGAATATAAATTTACTTTTTAAAGGATTGAATGAATTCGTATTAAATTCTACTTTTCATTCCTCTCTTGCTTTATCTCTTCTCTTGTTAGAAAAATGGTCTTAGTCGATCAACACATACTTTTGAATTCGTCAACATTTTATAATAAAAAGGTGAGCGATTTATTTTTCTGCTTTATTTAAATTTGCATTCTATGCTGATAAAAATGGGCTTAAAATAAAAAGGAAAATTTTTCAAAGTTTAGTTTCTGAATGGGACAACTTTAAGAGAAAGCGAAAAAATACAGTTTAACACTCAATATGTGACCTCTATTTTAAAAAAACGTAAATTCATAACGTATTTTTTAGACGAATGGTTTCAAAAATAAGAAGCCTGGATAAAAAAGATTTCTCTTCTGTGGGGGTATATCTTATACATTCATTTACCAGACTTTTTATTTACAATATAAAAAGTGCACATTTTGCTTGTCAAACTTTTCTTTGATTCAATTCGACCATGTGGCGCCTTCAAATGCAACCCTGCGTTTTAGGATTGTTATTTACTGCGCATGCACAAACGAGCGCTTCCAGTGAGCCTTCCAGTACGCCTATGAGTATGCAGTGAATGTGACAGTAGTGGCAGCAGAGGAAGCAGAGAAAACAGCAAGCAGCAGCAGCAGTAGCAGCAGAAGAGAAGAAATCAACATCGTTGTGAACTTATGTAGACAGCAAAAGTTGACGCCATAGGCCAGACGAGATACAAGAGCCAAGGTTTTTGCTCCCTTGGCCCATTGATTGGATAATTGAAATAAATTCAATCACAAAGGAAGAATCGTTAACACAATTGCTAAATAGAAAAAGGGAAATAACATAACATCAAGCAGCATGTCCTAGTAGTAGTTGCCGTGTATTTTGGGTTGAAAACGTGGGCGACAATTTGCAGGAGGAGCAGCAGCTGAAGTATCAGCAAATGCGTCAGCATGGCGTCCGGAGACGACACCATTGACATGGACAGCTCCTCAACGTCACAGGCAAAACTGGCGGATACGAATGGTAATAATCTTAGTGTTAACTGGCCAAAATGTCAAAAAAGAAACATTCGCATTTGGTCAAGCATTGGCATTTCCATTGTAAACTTTTCTAAACAGACAAAAAAAAATCAATGAATGGCAAATGGAAGTGGCCGTGGCGCATGTGTCTCACGGGTCGAACGCCACCCCCATTTGAGGCATTAACTGACTGATTGACTGACAAACTGACAAACGGACAGACTGGCTGACTGCTCGATTGACTGTTTAAGGCAATACTTAACTCGTTTACACTTGTTATTTATATTTCGAGGGACTCGTAAAGCAAATGATAACAAAAAAAACTTTCAAACGGCCAACAACCTGTCAACTATTTATGGATGCGCCCAGTGAAAGTGTATGAGTGTGTACTTGTGTGTATGTGTATATGTGTACATGTGTGAATGTGTATGTACCTAGCCCAAGTTCAAGCTCAAGTAGAAGTGACTCCCAGTTGGGTCATTGGCTATTCATGTGCCGCACTAAACTCTAAATTATACATGAACTCACCAAATAGTTAACTTATAATACACCTTGTGTACTTGTTATTGTAGCCTCCACCGACCATGTGGGTAACTCATCACCCGATGTAAGTACAGCCTATTATAGATTTGTATATATAGAAGAAACTAACATTAAGGTCGAACATTCCGTTTATAACATTCATTACAGCTGGGCAATCGACCCTTACGCTCGGCCAACAAAGCGGATAAGGAGCGAAAACTTGGACATCGACGGGTCGGAGAAGGCGGTGAGATTACCTACAAAAAGATACAAACATCGCAAATTATGGGATCCATACAGCTGGGGATTCAGCACACGGTTAGTATATATATATATTATATCAGATACAGTACATATATGTACAGAGTTTATTCAAAGATGTATTCTTACGTTTTCAGGTCGGCAGCCTGGCTTCAAAGCCCAAACGTGATCTACTTATGATGGACTTCTGGGAAATCGAGAGCATTACGTTTCCGCCAGAGGGTTCTAGCCTTACACCTGCCCACCATTATAGTGAATTCAGATATAAGATCTATGCACCCATCGCATTTCGTTATTTTCGTGATTTGTTTGGCATACAGCCCGATGATTTTATGGTCAGTATACCAGTAAATCGATACCAATTAATACATTTTTAATAAGTTCTTTCGTTAATGTAAACGTCCAGATGTCTATGTGTACTTCGCCGTTACGCGAATTATCGAATCCTGGTGCTTCCGGCTCAATATTCTATTTAACGGACGACGATGAGTTCATTATCAAAACGGTTCAACACAAAGAGGGTGAATTTTTACAAAAACTACTGCCTGGGTAAGAATAAAAAGAAACAAATAGAGAGAAATAGAGAACCTCGCTAGCACTTTCTCCTTTATTTACTTTGCAGTTATTATATGAATCTCAATCAAAATCCGCGCACGTTATTGCCGAAGTTCTTTGGACTTTACTGCCTACAGACGAGCAATGCCAAAAACATTCGTCTCGTGGTCATGAACAATCTGTTGCCATCAGCGGTGAGGATGCATCTGAAGTACGATCTCAAGGGTTCGACTTTTAAGCGGAAGGCATCGAAAGCGGAACGTGCCAAGAAATCACCAACGTATAAGGATCTCGACTTTATGGAACAACATCCAAATGGCATATTCCTGGAGGCGGAAACATATTCGGCGCTCATTAAGACAATTCAAAGGGATTGCACTGTTCTGGAATCTTTCAAGATCATGGACTATTCGTTGCTTCTAGGCGTGCACAATTTAGACGTGGCCCTCAAAGAGAAACAGAGTGAGCATAGAAAGCCAATGAGAGCACCACTTGCAGAGGATTCCGATGTGGATGAGCCCCTCGACGGTGTCGAGGCAGAGGCCAAGGATCGGGAAATAGCAACGGGCATCAGTAGAAACAAGTGAGTATTCAATGGAGAGAAATCAGATAAGAGACAAATTGATTAAATGCTAATATAGTGCGGCATACAGATCGGTGAATCGACAACGTCTTGTGGCACATTCCACGGCCATGGAGAGCATTCAGGCGGAAAGTGAACCCATCGACGACGAGGAGGATGTACCGTAAGTTTTAAATTATATCAAATGAATATAAATTATAATTACGATGTTTCTATCTTTTTGACCAGACCCGGTGGCATTCCAGCTCGTAGCGAGAAAGGGGAACGTTTATTGCTCTACATTGGCATCATCGACATCTTGCAATCTTATAGGCTAAAGAAGAAGCTGGAGCACACATTCAAAAGCATCATACACGATGGGGTAAGAGAAAGACAGATAGTTTTGGAGTGTGTCTTAATATACATATGTATTTGTTCAGAATAAGATTCATTATCATTGTTCTACTTATATTATATACTTACACAATATTTAGGAGACTGTTTCGGTGTGTCGGCCCTCGTTCTATGCTCAAAGATTTCAAAACTTTATGGCTAAAACCGTATTCCGCAAGATTCCATCGCGTAAGTCAGCTGACTGTCGCAATTGGGCTAAGTACACGTACTATAAGGCATTTTTGTGCAATTTGGCAAATTTCCAAGTAAAGCGTAAAATGAAAAAGAAACAGATCCTCAAACATGTTCCTCAACACACACAACCACACACCCACAAACATTATTAACACACATTGTAATTGCCGCTAATTTTAATTGATTTAATTCTGGTTTTTTGAGTGCAGCAAAAATGCAATATAGTACACTTGCCCCAAATGCGCCAACTATCGGTAGTCAGCTAGTCTTTAATCTTAATATATATGTACTACTTGTAATCAGTAATTGAATTTGTATTCGTATTTTTTATATCGAAATATCGAAAAATCGAAAACAATGCCGTTCTCTGCTTCTCTTCTTTATTAATTATTACTTTAATGCATTACTCACTTTTACGCATAGTGGATCTCCCTGAGATCAAAGGAAATCACAGAAAATTTCGTACCTTGGTAACCAGTTATATAGGTAAAGCAACAACAACAATAATAATTCACAAATTTTCTAACTTTGTGTTTAACAACTAACTAATTATAGTCACTATAAACTTTATTTTCAATTTGAGTTTAAATGTGAATTCTTAAAACAGGGCTTTAAATCAGATATTGTTTTAACATAATTAAATAAGTTTATCCGACTCGATTTACAGCCTTGTTTTAAACTAAAAGAATTATGAACTATATTATATTATAATTATTATTTTTATTTTATTAAATCGAATGCGAAGCATGTTTCTCGTTCTCACGTTAGTATTCACACCTCTTTGTAATTCCCCCCTCACAATCCAAATGATCTTTCGCTTGGCGTAATGGCTTCGATTGCTCTGCTTTTTTGACCATTTTCCAAATGATTTACTCTGTTAGATTTCTAATCCCAGATATATTTTCCAATTACAGCGCTAAAGCATTCGCCATCGAAGAGAAAAAGTCTCTCCAAGGCCATACAGCGTTCTGTAGATAGCGAGAGCGAAGCAATAAGACGTAAGTAAACTTCAAATCCTTTGGGATTAGCAAACTGATCTTCTGTTGTTTTTCTTTAGCATCGCACTCTCACAGCAGCGGTAAAATCCATCAGCAAACGAAGTTGTCAACTACAGAAACCACGACAGGCGCAAACAACTCGGAGCGGGATAGAGATCGGGATAGGGATCGCGATAGGGATAGAGATCGGGAGAGTGGGCGTCACTCGAATACCGCTAGCCAGGGTAATGTGCCACCACCTGTTAGGCAGCGAGCGTCCACCTCGACGACGCCATCCGCAGCTGTGGCAAGCAACCTGAAGGCACGAGTTCCACCTCCAGTGCCACCACGAGGATCGCCAAGGCGGAAGGACACACAGGACGGTCGGGCGCACTCGACCACGCCAGGTATAGCACCGAAAGAATTTAATCCAACCACTACACATTCCGACCCATGCAACACGCTACAGTTGCCCCTTGACGCGGTGCCCCGTTTTGGGGAACGTCGCTCTCCCAGCAATGTGCAGGATTGGCTGGAACTGCATGACCTGTTTATTGGGAACGACAGTCCTGTACATGCACCATTATTTACACCACCGCCACATCCTATGCAACGCACTAGCTCGGCGCGCCGTCGGGAGTCCTTGCAGTCGGCATATTCCACGGCACGCTCGGAGAGCAGCTTTCGAAGACAGCAGCCGAGGCTCCTCAGCCACGTGGATATCTTTCAGCGCCAGAACAGTTTTATGGCAAGAAGTGAACGCTCCTCAGTGGGCTCCATAGTCCGCGGCTTTCCTCCAATACGAGCCGAAAGCTATCGCACTGCAAGGACCTCAGTTAGTGGCAATACTCAACAATCTCCTCGACGTGTCCAGCAAAAGCAGCAGCGTCACCAGAAACGCAATCGTTATCTTCACTGTGCGGATCTGGCTCTCGGAGAGGATCCATGCGATTCCCAGGAGGACAATCTGCTGCAGTCAATGAACGCTTTTCTTGAGGTCAAACGAGAGCTGGAAAGTCCCTTCAATCGCAAAAGAGCGTTGCCCGTGTTGCAAGTGCCATCAGATGACGAGCATGTCCAAGCTCTAGATAAAGAGCAGCCTTTGTTGCTAACACCACAGCGTCCCAGACGTGGCAATAGACGGGCACCAAAAGCGGCACCTTCAACAATTCCTGAGAGCACGGATACACAATCCAACGTGGCATCGTTTGACTTGAGGCGCAACAGTTGTGCCTAGACTGCAACATGCTTCCATTTAGCTTGCCTCATTGCCCCATCTGATACTTTGCCCCTTTAACTATACTTGACTCTTGCCACTTGCCACTCATTGTAATTGTATTTGTTTTCATGTATTGCTAGGCACAACTCCATCATGCAGTTCAACACCTCCCCCTGCCTTTGACGACATCTCCGAGGACAGTTCGAATAAGAACAGCACATCGTCGATGGGTCGTAGGTCGCAGCATCATCACCATCATCATCATAACCAGCAGCCACAGCAGCAGCAGCAGCAACAACAAAGCCAGCATCATTATTACCAACAACAACCACAGTATTTGGATCGCAAAATGAACATTGGCCCCGCCTATCGAGGCTCCTACAAGGAGGATATCGTTAGGTATTTCCATTATTTTTAAATTTATTTCTTCAATCACCCAAAGTATTTTAAATTGAAATATTCAAATAACTATTTTAAAAATATTTACAAGTAAAATTATTAGTCTCTTTTGGAATGAATTTTTCCAAAATCAACTATCCATAAAAAATCTGTAGAGTATTCGAGCCTTTAACAAAAACTAGAGCCCAATCAGATAGATAATTATCTGTTATAATCTATCAATTTGTTAATCTCAATCTCTTTACGATCTCTTTGCAGCGTATCTGAGGTGCATCTGGACACGTTTCTGGCGGTGGACACATCGTCGAGCAGCCATTATGGGTCACGTGGTGGCCTGGCCTGGACGCCACCGGCATCAGGTGAGGGCTCGACACCCACTTGGACAGAGGGCACACCCAGTTTTACGGACTCCAGTTCGAGTGGTGATCTCGGTAATTGGCACATTTCAATTTTGATTATTATTTCTTGCATTCGCCTTTCTTTATGTTGTGTTTTATTATTGTTTGTATTGTTCAATTGTATGTTGTATATTCATTCACGCTTACAATCGTAGACAACTTCTCGCCCATAAACTCATCTAAAATCGATCGACACAAGCCGACGGTGGAAGATGCCATCAACTCTCTGTCCTCGGGAATGGTAAATATCAGTGCTGATGTGGGCAAACTCTAGATAAAATTATAGATGTTAATAGACTCTCTCTCTCACACACACACACACACCTACAGACACAACAAGTCCACAGTCTACTCCCGATTTAAGCGACAGTCTCACAATCGAATCATTTTTATGCCTCAATTTTAAAACAACAAAAAACTCACACAAACGTCTTCCTTTCTTTTTTTGAAGTTAAGATACATCTCTAATCTATCTATTATCTATTGCATTTTTATAGATCAACTAACATAGCATGCAATGATGGATGAATTGACACACAAAACACAACAACAACATAAAGAACAACAACAACTACTTCTTATATACACATGGTGCGAATAGATATTGAATATATATTGACAAGTCAGTGCATGTCAATGCCTGCGCCTTCAGGTACAGACGTGCACACATACTCCCGTTAGTTATATGTATAATGTACATATGTATGTGAGAGTGTGTGTTTGTATAGCTAGGATATAATCAAAAAGTAAAGAGCCCCTCGTAGAACTCCATGTACCACAGATTTACACACTATCCTGTCCTCCACATCCTGTTCACAACAATATCTACTATATAGAGGCATTCGTATATACACAGGATACCAGCAAACAGATATCGTTCAAGAAGTATACAAACAAACAAAGAAATCAACATATAATATACGAATTCAATACAATAAATTTATCTATTTGCAAACCAAGCAACAATAATTATAATTGATATTATACATATATATACATAAACTATATACAGAGCAAAACATAAGATCAAATAAGATGCAAACGTTAAGAACATGCAACATGCAATATGATTACCAGTTACCCCGGTTCCTTGCCCCTTCGCGTTCCCTCGCGTATACATAATATATTGTGTATGTAACAAAAGATTTGTTCGGCGTTTAAACTCGATATATTATTGACAAAATGAATGTATGAATAATAATATATTGAATTATACAAAATACATTTAATATTAAAGAAATGTTTTTTGCGATACTTTCGATCTCCGATATATTCACATACGTATTGTGTACTTATGTATAATCAGCAATCGCGATATTACAATATTGTTGTAAAATATTTAAATTTATAGGACAGAAAACCAAAAAGCAACAACAAAAGCAAAATTCTATGCATATTATTCATTTGTATTTATTAACGGTAATTGTAAACATTATTTAGGTTAAAATGACGCGCACTTTAAAAAAAAACTATACTAAACCAATACGGATTGACATTGACAAATACATTCCACGGACAGACGACGGACAGTTGAACCCACGGATACGACTTGTACTTTAACTCCAAAACCGAATACGAATGAATTGATTATTTATTAATTAGTTGAATGTTATTTAACTTATATGCATTATTCTAAAGATTACTGAAAATCCAATTGTAATTACAAACAATAAATTAAATTGCAAGGTTGAATTTCCGGCTCTGCTCCTTCATTAAAAAAATGCAAATTTGCTATATATTTTAACACACTTAATCAACGTAGAACACCTCAACGTGGCACATTGGTATTAGTATAGCTTTTGCAGATCTTTCAGCGACTGATTCAAAAACTGATTGGTCCAATCATTCTCCGGATTATCTAGGTGGTTATCGAAATCAATAACATCTCGCATCGCACCACGTTTTAACAACAATGATACGCCTTCCAGAGTCTGTGACGATTGTGTTAGCCAATACTTGGCCTTTGACCAGCGACTAGAATCATTTGAATATCCGTACACCTGCAGAGCACACCGATTGTGCTCCAGAGTGACCAGCTTATTGTCCACTATCGCAAAGCATGCGTTCTTGAAGTTTTCCTGTATCTTGTCAGCAATTTTAGCAGCGGGCGCCTTTTCAATTTGGTTATCATAAAAGTTCTCCGGTGCAGCATAGTATCCGGCAATTACCAGTCCCTCACTTTCAGCATACGAGTCGATCTGCAATTTAACAAGTGTCATAATCATAGCCCAATTACTGTCTTCCGGATTAAGACCTACCTGCATAAGGGCAACCTCGGCCATCGGTGTCACTTGAAGGCACTGATGAAAAAGAGGAATAGCATCGCAGATTTGGACTATAGAACCCTTGGATGACTTCTTGGCCAGCAATAAGCCGTTCACAGCCTGGTGTGGGTATTTGGCCGCATGGAATATGATTTTGGTATACGCGGTCTCAGAAAACTCGTATTCACACATTTCAACTGATTATTTTGTAAATTTTTCGTGCCGAAAAGCTGACCTGTCTTTTTACAATCAATTAATTTACTATTAGTGTGACCGCTTGAGTAATACTGGCAAAAGTATCTAGCCATTATCGATAGTATCGAATATTTGAAAGAATCGATATCTTTAACGATACTCTATACTGATCCGATGTCTTTTGAATTTTTTGCAAGCTGCATCGCACAAATTTATAGCGAAATAATCGAATAGGTTCAAATGAACGGTTCGTTAAAATGAACTTATTTGGTGAGTATGTAGGTTTCGCAAGACGGACAAAAGGTGGCGCCAAGCCATTCCAATAGAAACAGCATGAAAGCATGAACGCAACGCGCGCTTATTTAAAAATAAAATAGAAAACTATTTCTTAAGTAAGAACCGATTTTTTTGCAACAATATTGAAGTTCGAAATTAGATAAATTCAAGAGGATCCTTTGACATATCTTTCGACTTTGTAGCCCTTCCGGGGGCCTAGTTCCTTTAATACAGGAGATGAATTAATTGAATGTTTGGTATTTGTAAAAAATAAAAACATTTGTCTTTTCTAATGCTTACACATTCTAGAATCAATTTTATTATTATTTTATTCCAAAATCACTTTGAGAATGTTTAGGGAAAACATAACAAAAATATGAATAACATTGTATTTCTTAACTGTCCGTCTGCGTCCCGATCTTGTAATGCTTTTCATTTTTGCAGTGTGTTGACGTTTATAATATTGTAACTAAAATATATGTTAAATGTTAATGTATGTATATGCAGTACATGACCAACTAAATCCAACTCCTCCGTGAAATACTACTGGTTGTCATTCAGTATTGCCTTGATATCATCAGCATCCAGAGTCTCGTATTTCAACAGAGCCTCTGCCAACGCTTTATGTTCCTTTGTATGTTTCTTCAGAATAGCCTTCGCTCGCTCATAACTGTCGCTTAAAATGCGCTTGATCTCGGCATCGACGGCTTCAACAGTGTTGGGTCCAAGAACTTCACCACCTCCCAGACCCTTGGAGGATTCAATAGTCCGCAGACCGACCTTTTCCGACATACCCCAATCCTTAACCATATGTGTGGCAATTGTCGTAGCCTGTTTCAGATCACTACTGGCTCCAGATGTGATCTTTTCAGTTCCAAAAATAATTTCCTCTGCCGCACGGCCACCCATCATTGTGTCCATCATTGCCAGGAGCTGTGCCTTTGTGACATGGTAGCGCTCCTTCTCAGGTATATATGCGGTATGTCCTAGAGAGGGACCACGCGGCATAATTGTTACCTTATGCAGTGGATGCGATTCCTTTGTATAAAAGGCGACAATCGCATGGCCTCCCTCATGGTATGCTGTAATTGTATTTGCTTCCTCATCGGGCAGACGCTGCTTACGCTCTGGACCCATAAGTACTTTGTCGCGTGCAGTTTCCAAATGTTTCATGTTCACAGTTTCAGCCCCGTCAATGGCAGCTCTACAAATGCAATAAAATATTAAAAGTATATTTACAATTTATCGTAATGTTGAGCTTTAGTACACACCTTAGTGCTGCCTGGTTAATCATGTTTTCCAAGTCGGCCCCTGTAAATCCTGAAGTGCCACGTGCTAGCATATCTATGTCCACGTCATCGTGCAGAATCTTTTCCAAATACAAAGATAGAATTTCTTTGCGACCTGTAAAATCTGGCGTTGAGACCATAACTTCAACATCAAAGCGACCTGGTCGAAGAAGCGCTTGATCCAAATCATCTCTACGATTTGTGGCACCCAGTACTATGACACCAGCATTCTGATGAAATCCATCCATTTCGGAAAGCAATTGATTAATGGTTTGATTCGCATATGGATGAAGCACGGAGTTTGTACGCTTAGCTCCAACCGAATCAATTTCATCAATAAATATAACGCAGGGAGCACGCGCCTTTGCAGCCTCTGGGGATAGTTTAAATAATTAAACAATATAATTAAAATGAAATAATAAATAAAACTTCCAGCCACTTACTGAACAAATCTCTAACACGTCTGGCGCCCTGACCAACCAGGACTTCATCAAACTCTGGACCGGCGGCATGGAAGAATGGAACATTTGCTTCGCCAGCAACAGCACGTGCTAGCAAGGTTTTTCCGGTGCCGGGCGGTCCAACAAGAAGCACACCTTTGGGAAGTTTTCCGCCTAAATTGGAGAATTTGTCGGGACTCTTGAGGAACTCGACAACCTCCTTCAGTTCCTGTTTGGCCTCATCGCAGCCCTTAACATCATCGAATGTAACATGTATTTCCTCTGGATCGACTTCGACCTGATTTCCCAGTTGTATACTGCTGAATGTTAAGGTGTTAGTGATGTTCATCGGCGCAAGAAGCTTGAAAACTTACCGGAAAACTGATCCATTCGATGAGGTGAAGAAGCTCAAGAAGATCCCAATGAAGACGACGATAACTATTAGTGTCTGGAAAATCTGTGTGACAATTACTGAGCATTATTCAAAACACAAAGGTGCAAACAGGCGACTCTACACTACACTACACAATACAGTCAAAAAGCGAATCTACCTACGATGAATTAAAACGCATCTTAGAAAAATGCTTACTTATTTAAGTCAAAAATTTAAAATTGAACTTGTCTTCACAGAATACAAAGAACAAACAAATAAAAACATTAAACTGGATGAAGAACCCAATGAATTTAAAATACTATACACTCCATATACTTTGTTTGGTTTTTCAGTGGGATAAAAGGCAACGGGAAAGAGAGTTTCAACAAATTTTAAACTTACCTTAAGATATTTCATAGTTTTTCCTGACTTTTGTGAGTCCTCGGCATTTGATGCTGCCAAATATCCCTCGGCGAATGCAATTTTAATGTTTTCCTGCAATGAAAGTGTTTTTTATCAAGTATTTTAAACAGTCCGACTGTATTTTGACTTAATTTTAATTTACATTGACTTAGTTTAAAAAATCTGATTTTTCTCATAATTTTTAGAGAACAAATTTTGGAAAAAAAAATTCCTTATTAAATTGTTTTTAGCATACCGCATTTTGAGCACTCCCTTGATCACCAGATTTGGCGATTAGTTTCTTGAGTTTCTCGGCCTGAATTTGCAATTCTCCCTCTGCTTTTTGTGGCGTACCTTGAAACGCGGACTTCAGTCTGGTCGACATAGTTGGATTACGTTTCTGTTCCGCCTCTATGGACCGATCAGTTTTAAAGTTGCGTAGCTGTTTCCTGCATAAAATATAGTATAAGTAGATTAATATATGATTTCACATTATTATGCTTTTATTAGGTAATACTTACATCTGATAGCTTGAATATAGTGGAGTTAAAAGGCCTCTCATCACAGTTGGATAGCAATTACTGCTGTTGAAACATTATTATAATAAAAAGGTATTAAATTATAATTTCCCCGAATACGAACCTACTGTTTAATTGTGGTGCATTCAGAGCCAATTCAAACTTGTAATTTTGCATCTTGTTACGTCCAATTTGTGTGGCGGGTTCTTCCAATGTGACATGAACATTATTCATTCCAGACAGCACGGTTGTTACCTTGGCCAGCGTCTCATTAACGAGCTCCTTGTCCAAGATTCCATTTAACCGCGCTGCTTTCTCAACTATACTATGTAAACTGGCACCAGACTTGAGGAGGAGATTTTTAAAGTCCAGCACGAGGTCATGTTTCTTTCCTTGCCCCGTGTTGCTGACATTGCTGCTGATGGAGGAGGTTGCTGCGCTGGATGATTTCGATTTGTCGGCAAAGAAACGTGGAACACTGGCATTGCCCTGGATTTTGGTTCGCTTCACTGTGTAATAGTGCGGTTTTCGGCTAAAATTACCCAGATAAAGGTAGGGCTGACATTGAATGAAAACCAAAAGTCAGTGGTTGTGAGAGTGGGATCTATTGAGAATCGGGATTGTTGTTGTCCTGCACTTACCACAGAGTGTGTGTTGGCTGAAAACATTCTCGGGGTACACAAAAATTTTATTAATTACAATAACAAGTTTAGATCGGAGCGAGCGGACGACAAAAACTTTTGACAGGCGAAAATGTCATAATCTTGTCGCGTCCGAATTGCATCCCTGGTTTGATGTAGCCCTTGTTTAATGCAGGCCCGCCCAAGGCAGGATTTCAAATTTACTGATGATTTTCAATTTTTGCTTGCGCCAACTATTTTGATTACAAATACACATCCCACAATTCTTCGTTGATTGTTTATTATTATTGTTGAATTATTAAAATAGTTGTAATAAAATGTTAGCAAATAATAGTGAATTTCCACTTGTTGGGATTTTTCGCTTACGCAAGAAACACGAAAAGTGTTTCCATTGCGTTTGTCGCATCCATAGTCATCTGATTGCATGGGTACTTTCGCTGCCAGTAACAACATGTATATAATCCAGTAATGTTCGAACAAAATCCAAAGAATACACATCTTTCTTTATTTATCATGTTAAAAACGATATGGTTAATACAAAAAAATAAAATATTTCATTGTTATTTTGATAAACGCACTATTAGGTCGTTTCGTTCTAAATAAGTTCAAATGAACGGGTCATCGAAATGAACGAATTAACTTATTCAGAATTTCATTAACCATATCGTTTGTTTTGTTCAATTGGTCGATTGTTCTCCAAAAATGTTTGCCATAGGTGGTGTTTTGTGTTGAAAATTGAGCGACCGCTAAATTAAAAAATATTTAAATTAAACTAAAAATACGCTGCTCCCCGCCACTGTCAATAAAAAAACGCATTATAATTTCAATATATCCGTATACTTTATTCTTAAAATCCTATACTTATGGAGTAACATTGGATCTATGCTAATTTTACAAAGCTAAATTTATAGTTAATTAATAACAGTGTAACATAAAATAAAAAATAATATAGTAGTCATGTTGCTTATGACTTGTTTTTGACAATTTTCCAAGCGTGGCCGTAGACTCCAAAACCTGTAAAGTAAATATAAATTGATAAATATATAGTGATAGTTACAAATAAAATTGTTTATGACAATCTAACGTAACATTAAGATTCCATTTTGAATTATTAGAATTTCTTTTTTTAATCAAAGAATAAAATTAACTTGTTGAATATTAATCTTTTAAAGTACTACCTTTTTTGCAGCTACTTTGACACGTTCCTGCTGGAGGATTGTCCATGCTCAAACCCAAGCTGAAGTCAACATTCGCGTCATTGAGGAGTCTCAAGGATAAGGTTCTCCGCTGCAAGCGTGGTCTGAATACTAAGTTGATCACTCTTGGATCAATGGAAGAATGTACCTAGCTGTAAGTATAACATTGATTTAAGTTATCATATCTGATATATAAAATATAATTTGATTAAATAACTTCTCTTTTTCTTGCAGTTCTGCTCAAGGGTTTTCAGAATTTACTCTACGATGTAGGACTTAGCGAACTGACGTCAATTTGGCCGCCAATCAAAGCTGCCACAACTGAAGATTAAATGTCTAGGCTAATAGTTTTATGTATAACAATAATTATTATATACGTATAATTAAGAAAAATGGTATAATTTTAATACATTTTTTGTTACATTAAGCTAAAAGAAATGTATGTATTAAATTAAGAGATATTAACTAGACTTTAACTTAATTTCAATGTTATTCGTAAGGATAGGATTTTAAGAATAAAAGAAACTGCAATTTTGAAATTAAAACGTGCTTTTTCATTGGTTGGCTTTTATTTGCAATTTAAACTGCAACGGAATTTACAGCGGTCGAATTTTCCTGATCAAAATATCACTTTTTCTAGCTGGAGTACCAGGCGAACAGAATCAGCAGCAAGCGTAAGTAAATTTTGCAGCACGCATTTGTTTGAATGCATGTGTGCGCTTGCAGTGGGCGGCTATGATCCGCCACCCACGCATACAGAGAACGGCGCCTGCAGTGCTTAGAGAGGACCAACAACGGCTCTCTAAGCATTGAACGCCACCTGCAGTGCTTAGAGAGGACCAACAACGGCTCTCTAAGCATTGAACGCCGCCTGCAGTGCTTAGAGAGGACCAACAACGGCTCTCTAAGCATTGAACGCCGCCTGCAGTGCTTAGAGAGGACCAACAACGGCTCTCTAAGCATTGAACGTTTTGACGTCACGCCAAGTGAAACTTCCACCTGCTGCTGATTTCTGTTCGCCTGGTATTTCTGCGCTCATTTTGGGGTTTTTGGAGCGGCTTGAAAATTGTTCGCATGGTAGCACTGGCAACTTTTCCGAACAGGCAAAAATTATTAAAATTTCCAAGTGAAATACCAGGCGAACAGAAACTGCAAGTAGGTCGCCACAGTAAAAATTTTAATTTTGCCATGACGTCACTTAAATCAAGGTCGCCCAAAAAAGGTCCATTTTAGTGACGTCAGTTCAATCAAGCTACCCTTTGGGTGACGTCACTTAAATCCGGACTCAAAAAAGGTCCATTTTAGTGACGTCACTCCAAACAAGTGTGACGTCATGGCAAAATTAAAATTTTTACTGTGGCGACCTACTTGCAGTTTCTGTTCGCCTGGTATTTCACTTGGAAATTTTAATAATTTTTGCCTGTTCGGAAAAGTTGCCAGTGCTACCATGCGAACAATTTTCAAGCCGCTCCAAAAACCCCAAAATGAGCGCAGAAATACCAGGCGAACAGAAATCAGCAGCAGGTGGAAGTTTCACTTGGCGTGACGTCAAAACGTTCAATGCTTAGAGAGCCGTTGTTGGTCCTCTCTAAGCACTGCAGGCGGCGTTCAATGCTTAGAGAGCCGTTGTTGGTCCTCTCTAAGCACTGCAGGCGGCGTTCAATGCTTAGAGAGCCGTTTTTGGTCCTCTCTAAGCACTGCAGGCGGCGTTCAATGCTTAGAGAGCCGTTTTTGGTCCTCTCTAAGCACTGCAGGCGCCGTTCTCTGTATGCGTGGGTGGCGGATCATAGCCGCCCACTGCAAGCGCACACATGCATACAAACAAATGCGTGCTGCAAAATTTACTTACGCTTGCTGCTGATTCTGTTCGCCTGGTACTCCAGCTAGAAAAAGTGCTATTTTCAGAAAAATTCGACCGCTGTAAATTCCGTTGCAGTTTAAATTGCAAATAAAAGCCAACCAATGAAAAAACACGTTTAATTTCAGAATTTCAGTTTCTTTTATTCTTAAAATCCTATCCTTACGAATAACATTGAAATTAAGTTAAAGTCTAGTTAATATCTCTTAATTTAATACATACATTTCTTTTAGCTTAATGTAACAAAAAATGTATTAAAATTTAAACATTTTTCTTAATTATACGTATATAATAATTATTGTTATACATAAAACTATTAGCCTAGACATTTAATCTTCAGTTGTGGCAGCTTTGATTGGCGGCCAAATTGACGTCAGTTCGCTAAGTCCTACATCGTAGAGTAAATTCTGAAAACCCTCGAGCAGAACTGCAAGAAAAAGAGAAGTTATTTAATCAAATTATATTTTATATATCAGATATGATAACTTAAATCAATGTTATACTTACAGCTAGGTACATTCTTCCATTGATCCAAGAGTGATCAACTTAGTATTCAGACCACGCTTGCAGCGGAGAACCTTATCCTTGAGACTCCTCAATGACGCGAATGTTGACTTCAGCTTGGGTTTGAGCATGGACAATCCTCCAGCAGGAACGTGTCAAAGTAGCTGCAAAAAAGGTAGTACTTTAAAAGATTAATATTCGACAAGTTAATTTTATTCTTTGATTAAAAAAAGAAATTCTAATAATTCAAAATGGAATCTTAATGTTACGTTAGATTGTCATAAACAATTTTATTTGTAACTATCACTATATATTTATCAATTTATCATTTATTTACTTTACAGGTTTTGGAGTCTACGGCCACGCTTGGAAAATTGTCAAAAACAAGTCATAAGCAACATGACTACTATATTATTTTTTATTTTATGTTACACTGTTATTAATTAACTATAAATTTAGCTTTGTAAAATTAGCATAGATCCAATGTTACTCCATAAGTATAGGATTTTAAGAATAAAGTATACGGATATATTGAAATTATAATGCGTTTTTTTATTGACAGTGGCGGGGAGCAGCGTATTTTTAGTTTAATTTAATTATTTTTTAATTTAACGGTCGCTCAATTTTCAACACAAAACGCCACCTATGGCAAAAAGGTGTTAAGACCATATTGATATATCGATATCGATAGCATCTCATTTAAAAAATTTTTTGGAGAACAATCGACCAATTGAACAAAATAAACGATATGGTTAATGAAATTCTGAATAAGTTAATACGTTCATTTCGATGACCCGTTTATTTGAACTTATTAAGAACGAAACGACCTAATAGTGCATTTATCAAATTAACAATGAAATATTATAGTTTTTTATATTAACCATATGCTTTTTGACATGGAAAATAAAGAAAGATGTGCATTCTGCCTTCAGACTTTGTTCAAACATCACCGGATTTTATTCATGTTGGTAAAAATATTTTACATTTCGTACGGTCACACTGCGAACAGCTGTATGTAAATTGTAAATAGCTTTTAAATGGCTTAACATTTGTCACTAATAATTACTGTAATAAACTATTTCAATTGATATTATAATTTTTTTTCAAAAAATGTACATATGTATATTATTTTACAAACGATGTTTTATGTGGTGTTGAAAAAACTAAAATAATCCATACTTGTTTTGCCCAAAAGCATCGATAATAATGCTATCGTCGGAAAAAGTCATCACGAAAAACTTGCTATCGATAAGCCAATATTTATTGTGGATCATAACGATAGGTTTTGTTGGGCAGTTCGACGATCAGTCGAGTTTGAACTTCAACAGGTGTTAAAACGATTTCGTTCCGAGAGAAGCGGTTACTTCTGCCGCACACGAGATATCGGTAACGGCTTCGTTTGAGTATTTTATCAGTTAAACTAGAAACTCTCTGCATACTTGAGTTATTAAAAACGTGACAAAATAATCATTTTATTAAATATACCGAGCAAATATTGCTTACACAAAATATAAATATATGCACATACGCATGTGCAGTGCATGATAAAACCTTCAGCTTAAGTTTGTGTTTGTTTTCGTTTTGTGTTTATTTTAGCGATCATTTTAATTTTTGGATTACTTCGCTTCATTCGAGAGCAACGAATTCTAGGCTACCTACAAACGCACAGTAAGTGTTTTTTTTTTTAAATATATCCTCCTTTCGTAGAATGCGAAATTAGAGGCAAGTGCAGTTTCTGGCTCAAGCCAGGCATTGAATTTGAATGGAAATTGAGGGATGAGATTTCGTCATTTATAAGTGAACTCAAAACGAATGAGTGTGACAGCAACAAACGGCGGTCAGAGATCATGCTTCTAGAGTGTGTTCACTCTAACGCACGTGCTTTCAAAGCCACTGTCTCACATGCTGTTGTGTGTGTATACATACGTTCAGTTGCTGTCGTCTACCTGTGGCTTCATTACCTGGTCGCTGTTACCTCTGCTGTGCCATATCTTAGATATAGTCAACAGCTGAAATGTATGTGTGTGTGTGTATGTGTTGGTGACACATTAATTTTTAACTTACTTTGGCATTATCTAAACATTTGCTTTTTCAGTAGTGAGCCAGTGCTGGCCCAGTTCTCTCCTGCAATTTCTCAGCATTATCAGCATAACAGACACAGACCAGTCCAAACTTAAAAACCACAGCCCAACTTCAACCTCGTAAATATTATTTACACTTACTCGTATACTCTGAGCACATTTGTATATACACTCACACACACTTTGATGTCTTTGAGATGCAGTAAAAACTGCAGCACTCGCATATTTCGACTGTCTCCGATCTGCAAAATAGTCTGGATATACATATATAGGTGCATACATAGAGTATACAAACAGTAGTACCTATGTAGATGAATAAACAGTTACAGTCTGCGTAAAAGAAAAACGCGCTTTTTTCTACAATAACAAAAAAGAAAAATCTCTCTTAAACACTACGAATTAATTATACTCTTAACATTAATAATTCACTTTAAATTAATTTACATGGATCAAAATGAGGAAAATGGTTAAATTAATTTTTTTTATTATAAGTAATATTAGTAATTCTTATTAGTCAAAAAGTAGGAAACTGATTTCTTCATGTCTCACTTTAAGATTGCTTCTCTCATGGATTCTTTTATAACGGATTTCTTAGTGCTAAATTATGAGATCATGTTTAGGGATACTCGCATGTTTCAGATGATTTATCCTTGAGTTAAGTCTTTGAACGAGGAAAACAGACTCTTTTTTGATGAAATGAAGTTGACTCAGTCGGCTTTTTATAGACAGCTTTTGTCTGCTTCATGTCAAAGCTGTTTTACCCGCCGCAAGGGTATGTAAAGGTAGATAAGATTACACCTGTGTGTGCGCTGGTATGTGTGTGTACCTCTCTGTTGTAAGTGTGTGTACATTCATGTACATATATTCCATTGCTCTTTCCTTTAAAATACGAACCAGAGAGTCTCGCTTAGCCGAGTTACTCCCAGTCTATGGGCAAGGGGTTCGTAACCGATGAGCAGGGAATGCACGACGCTCTGCGGTTGTGGTTGCTGTTAAGACGGGTGAGGAGAGAGGAAGAAAAACCGGTAATGCATTCGAAAAGAAGTCACCTTCATATACTTATATATGAAACCCAACTTGAATCGCCACAATGCAAAGGCATAAGCAATACACGGAGTCGAGTACAATCGTAACGCCCGACAACCTGAACCCATTTCAATATAGACTTTAGCATTTCGCTGACATTCAACAGAAAGCGACTAACTGCAGCTGTGCAGTTAATAATTAATGCATTCATCTTGTTTTCGTAAATATTTGCTAAAACATTTCACATTTTTTATCTTGGCAGTTATCGAATGCTTATATACTTTAATAGATCTTCCTGGCAGTGGCAATATCGAAAATAAAGTCAAAATATGTACATAAATAATTCAAAACAAGTTTTATAGAGACTTTATATTTTGTTGTTTTTACGTGTATTTGTATTTATTGGAATTCATACGCGCGTTAAGAATTTTTTATCAATTTCATGGCTGAGTGAAATATAACAAAACCTACAATACATAATCATACATGGTCGTAAAGTAATGGGACATTTGTCCCATCAAGAGATATGAATTTATGTGTATTTGTATTTATGTGTTTGTTGTAGTAGTTTGGACAGTTTCGAGGTGCGACATGATTACGTTAGGCAGACAGAAAATAGGTGTGTTGCAATTCCATGAAAACTACGAGTTGAATTTTGTATGCAAATTGATTCGCATGCAAGTCATTTAGTCCAGAGTCTGGACTGAAAATCCTCACTAGGCTTATGATCAGTTGAAAACTTCATCAAGACAGAGACCTTTCCATCATGGCACTGTCGCCAGGCCTATTGGCGACATTATCTAATCTGGACATGTTTCCATAAGCCGGCCCACAGATAAAAGACGGCGCAAACATAAGCGAGTATAGTATAAACCCACTCCGACTGCGACTCCGTCTCCGTCTCCGACTCCGATTCCGATTGAGTTTTCGTGTGACGAGTTAATGAGGTCATAGCGCTCGGATCTCCGACTTTAACTTCAACTCGTCTGGCCTTTTGGTCCACGATTACAGCGGTAATTGACTAGATGCCTATGATGTACTTGTGTCAACAGCACAGAGAGTTGTTAACAGCAAACATTGTAGCAACCACATAGTCCCAAGTGCAAGTCGGAGTGAAGCTTGTTGAATTCTCCGCTTTTTGGGAGGAGGGCAAATTATGAACACTGTGCTTAAACTTTATGAGCAGCTTAACGAATTCGTCAAAGTGCCAGACAAACATTTGGCAAAAAACTAAATGTTGTTCAACGAGCTGTCAGCAATAACAACAAACAACAGCAAAAATTAAAATAACTACATACAAATGTATATAAGTATATAAGCACCAACAGCAACTGTCGCAGTTTGTGTGTAGGCAAACTCGGTTAGTTGTTTTCGCATTCACAAAACAGAAACTTAAGTGTCGGCACATGCGGCGTATGCGTAATGGCAAATATACCCTGTACAGGCAGGTACAATAGTTGACAAGTGACAACATTTAAGTTGCCATTCAATTAATGTATTTTGAGAACATCTTTATAAACAGATCACGAATATTACTAAACGATTGTAAAGATCTTTCAGTTGGATTGCTTTGGTCCACATTTGGTATGAATTGGAATAATCTTTAATTCTTTATTTCGATATCGATTCAATGCATTCATTTGCATTTACGAGTTATTTTATACTCTTCTGGTCAAGCTTTAATACTTTGTCAGGGTATCCCGAAGTTGGGCAAGTATGCATTTTATTGTTTATTGCCTAGTTAAAGAATCGACGCATGACTGTCATGCCAAAATAGTGTATCTTTAAATAACTAGGTACATATTCTGGGCGATTTTTGAGTGCTTCTCAAAATGATGTCATGATGTCGATAAGCCTTAAAACTTATTCGTATTACAAGTCACAACAGGAACAGAACAAAGAGTTTTAAAGAGTGAGTTAACGTTAAATGCATTTTTCCAATATATATAAGATATTTTAACTAATTTTTTTGGCTTATGTCGTATACGATTATTTCGATTTACGTTTGTTTAATGAGCCGTTAAATTTCATAGCCGCAATACGGTCTAGATGAGTAGCGAGCGAACGAGATATACGTATGTAAGCAGTATTGCTGTGACATTTACCTTAACCCTGAGTTTAATCAATCAAGCCTGACTGTGAGAGCGAACGATAAACCGACTGACAGACAGACAGACAGACCGACCAATATCATTAATCACTTTCTGCATCAGACGTCAGATAGTCCACACTTGGATTTGGCGCTAAATTGAAACACCATTCTCCAGCTCGTTGGCTTCAATCTGATCAAGGCAAGTGACAAACAAGAATTCATATTGCATGCCCCATGCATGACGTGAGTGCAGTGGCTGTGGCTGTGGCTGTGGCAGTGGAAGTTGCAGTTGCATTGCCAAGGCATTTGTTAACATATCCATAACTAAGTGCATAACTCTGTCAGCATAATTGAAATTCAATTGCAACGACTTTAAACTTTCACTCTACGAGTATGCATATATGTACTACATACATATATCGTACCTAATTCTAGCTTAACCTAAGCCATAATTTCCGGAAACTACCTGTTTGATTGTTTGAATATCGATAGGTTAGCGACTTAACAATGCGTGACACTTGAATAGGTTCAGGGATCTTTAATAAATACATTTTTATAACTTTAACAGCATAAATTTGTACATTTTGTTAGCATATTCAGGAATGTTATGCTTCTTTAGCTCTTACTTGCAGTTATATCAAAGTTAAAAATTGTTGGGAGGTCTCTTGCACTCAAATTTAACTGTATTTCAAATTTCGAATTCAAAGTAAAATATCTATGTTAATACTTTCTCAGCGAAGATCATGACAAATGCCTGAACTAATAGATTTTATTTAGTCTGTGTCCCCACATGCAATCATAAATAACGTATTAAGTCAATGACAAGCTCTTGGCTGAAATGCTCTTATGACCATAACAGAGTCGGCATTCAATCGGCTTGGCTTGGCTTGGTATATGGCTTGCTGTTGTTGTTGTTGTTGTTGGTGGCTAATGAAATGAAGTGAATTTGATTTGCGTCAGACGCGGAGAATTGCCTTCAGCATCGTTGCTTTGGGCCCGAAATGAGTCAGAGCAGTGGGATGAGATGGCTAAAGGGAGGGAGAGTTACATTACGTTACGTTACGTCTGTCGATTTGTCCATTTTGGAACCGGCAAATGCTACGTGCGGTGTGGTTGGTATATGGAATGTGGACGTGGACGTGGCCAGCAACCCATGTTGGCTTTAGCTTTAGGCCAGGTTCTGCCTATGGCACTGACGCTGACTCTGATTGTTGGCTGAGGTGTACGCCTGCGCCTGCAGCTACAAAATGACATTTAAGATTCCATTTCTGCACTTCATTAATTCAGAGAGATCGTCGAATTGCAGTCTCTTGTTCGGCATTCAACTTCACAGCATGCCAATGCTAATATGGAAACGAAATAAACTCTTTCCGTCAACCGAAGGGCAGGGTCCATGGACACGCCTTAGGGTTTTGCTTTTGGAAAAGTGCACAAAATTTAAATTTGAACAAAGACTCGCTGATAATGGCTGCAATTTGACAGCAAACTTAATGCCAGTCAATTGGAATAATATTAAATATCTATATAAATACATAAATTGTCGATGGCGTCAATAAATACTGAGTGCAATGTGTGAGTATTAGCACGTTGACAGTTTCATGAACTCTGTTAAGACCCCAGCAATCTGTAATCTTATGGAACCTCCTACGTGCTGACAGGCCACTCAAGTATTGAATGATATACCAGGTACTAGTAAGCCACCTCAAAACAAAGGCACCAGGCAACAATGACGATGCCTGTGGATATCTGAAACTCGGGTGTCAAAGCTCAGACAGAAAATCACACTGCAGTGAGGAAAAATCTAGTTACTAAGCAAACAATACTAACTATTTAAATATGCATAGTTCAACACAGTACGACAGCGTGGAAATCATGAAAAGTGTACTCTTTGTGAGGCATATATTACCTGCGGAGAGTAAAAACCTAGTGAATGCCAAGCTCTTCAAGTTCACGCTAATGAACTGAGGAACTAAAGCCGGTTTTGTACCTTAATTTATGCTTTGCTTCCTGTTAATAATCAATGCCCATATATTTATAACTATATATGCATATATGCGCATTGCTATAATTAAAACAAAGCCCAATCATTTGTATTTACTTTATATGGCGTTATTGATCTGGATTGAAATCGGGAATTACACTGCTGTTCAAAAAAGTAATGAACATAAATTGTGCATTAAGCTTTCGAAATAATTTACTTAACCAGACGGAATCACTTAACGATATTGTAATAACTTTCTGGTAACTACCCAAAACCATAAAAAAAAAATCACCTGAGTTGTCCAGTGGAATGGAAAACCTGTTCGCTCCTTTTGCAGCTCCGATAACAAAATATAATGCACTTTATCAGCAGAAATGTTGTGGCAGAAAATGCTGGGCAATCAAAGTGTTAAGCTCGATTAATCACATGTGTCGTCAACCATCAACAAAACATCTATCGTCTACCAGGGTACGGACTCCCTGGCTGGGATCATTTAACGATAAGCAAAGACCCCTTTTGTTGACAGCTGACAGTGTCTATCTGAACAAATGGAGTATGTTCTTATATACAAAGTACTCATAACGGTTATGACTTGTCAGCAAAATAAAGAAAAACACAATGGAACTAGGAGAACGCAATTCTCATGTTTTACAAATCCAAACAAAGACACCATATAAATTATATATTTCATCAGCTTGAAAAACGACACAAATTCCTATGCATATTTATTCGTTTCGCAACGCTAGAAATATTTCGAAAATTTTAAATTACAATACACACGGGTGTGACGTGATTTTTAACCATTTGAATGGGAATGAAAATAAGTAAACTTTATTATTTTATTGTTGCTATAATCATAGAATTTGCATGTCTTTTATTTTTCTTAGAATAATCATTATACAGTTCTCTTCGCCAGATCTTACGGTAATTGCTGCCGATCAATAATAGTGACCATTATTTGATTCTCTTAATGCACGTTTTCCATCAGTTTATTAATTATACAAATGAGCTAATTGTTTTTCTAATATCTGTACGCTGTATATTTAATAATTGTTTGTTCAAAATACGTTTATTATTGTCATTAACAACCTGAAATCAAGCATGTGTTATTATTAAATCATTTTCTTCATTAGATTTGTTTAGCACTTTGAGATCTTTGCTCTTTCGATCGCACTTTTTCACAGAAATCCAATTTCAAAGTAGCATTTTTATGGCACTTTTTTTTAAATTCAGCACATGACTGCTAATCATCATAATCATCAAAGAGAACAACATCATCATGATGAGCAATCAACAGAAATGTCTCCATAGTTGTGACTTGCCAAAGTAAATATAAAAAGGAACGCTTTGGACACTTAAGTTTAGCTTTTACAATGACTGAAATGCCTTTTTTAGGTAGTTTCGTCTTTGCAAACTAAATTGAAATTGTTTTACCAAGAATTTTAAAACTCAACAATATCATCTGTCAGGCCAGTTCTTGGTTTGGCTCAGTCTTGGACTCAAACTCGGAGTCGAGATCGGAATTGGACTCTGGGTTTGGCTCTGTCTCTGTTTCTTGGCTCTTCTGGGCTTTTGGGGTCTGTGACGTTTTACGTTGCGACAGCGACAGCGACAGCTGGTCGAGAGTTGGCTTCGGCTACTGCGGTCACTGTTAACGCTTTGAGTCGCAATTTCCAGCCAAAAACCAGTCTGGCCATCTCTTAAAGCCGCTTTCTTGTTGTTGTCTCAGCAGTTTCCCCCTTTTTGTGTGTGCCAGTCTCTTTCGGTGTGTAAATGTGTGTGCTTATGTGTGTGGTCAAATGTCGGCATTTTTTATGTGCACGCCTTGAGCAATTTTTCCATTGTACAAAAAGTCTGTTGCCTTTTTTACGCTCCTGCAGCTCGCATACAACTCAAAAGTTAACGTTGCAGAAATTATGAGTTATAGTCAAAAGATGAGCACAGACTACAAGTATATATACTATAGGGTATATGTATCTGATCTGAGAAATTAATTTGTTTGGAGGAGACTGAAAACTTGACTTACATTCGATGAACACACTGTGTTTGTGGCAATGAGTCTCTCGGTTTAATATCAGATTATAAAATACATCACGCTGTCTGGGGCTGCTAATGAACTGTCAATAAACGAGATTAAGTCGTGATCAAGGTGCGGTAAAAACCTGAAATATTGATATCTAAACGCGTAGAAAAGCTGTTGTGTATACTCTCAATTTAATTTTGCATCCCTGAAACACATACACACGTATTGTAAAATATCTTACACTGCGGAAACACTTCCGTTGCAGTTTTTCAATCATCACAGGAACATTCTGCTTGTGGCCAATTCGTCTACCTGCTTCTGATAACTCGACAACATGCTGAACGGTGACTCGTTTCTTATTTCACTTCCTGTTTTAAATCGAATACTTACGTCGACCTGGCTATTTTTACCAAAGACAACTCAATCAAAACTCTGAACTGAACTCAACAGCACCCACGCTGACACAATAAACATGTGTCTTTTTTTCGAGGGTATTTCGTATGAACTTGTGAGTTCATATGCCAAAAATGTGAAATCTTAAGCCAGAGTCAAGGCGAAACTACCTGAACTACCATGGACACTACCCTTAGACCTTGTGATGCATGCGTAGATCAAAAGATCGATAGAGAGTTTCCATATGAAGCGGAATCTTGAGATAACTGTTGTCGACGCCATTATAAAATCGATCATTGCATTGTTTGGGGAACATGCCGCACCCAATTTTGAGTTGTCAGTTGTCAACCGAGTGTGCCCAAATTATTGTGATAACTTTCATGGGGCAGTCACCAGCTGCTGCTCCACATGCAGCCGCCAGCCAGCCAGCCAGCCAGCCAGATGACATTTTGTTATTGTCTCCGTTGTGTTGTTGTTTGTAACATGAAACTCGTGTTGTAGGCGCGGGGGGATATACCCGAATGCGGGTACCCTTTAAAAGCCACATGGGAAATGTCTATCGGTCAATACGACCATCAGACTGCGGTCTGTTGATAAACCCAAACTGACGCCCAGACTGAGTATCGTTTGATCAAATAAATAACTAAATTCGAACTCATTGAAATACATATTTGATTCGTCTACCCACCACGAACAAAACGTTGTTTTGTCTTCAATATTTGACACCCGACACTTTCTGATCTTAACTGTAATTCACAGGGAGTTGAGTCTTATTTTGAGACTCCTAAGTCCCAACCGTAAATCATTACAGAACTTAGCCGCACCTTAGCTAAGCAGAGTAATAAATATTTTACAGCCCATATTTTATAAAATTTATTTTTTTAATAGCATATTAAATGCTCGTCGTTGCATTTGAAAACGTTCTTTAACTGGTTATGAGTCCTTCTTGAACTGGTTTTAGTTACTTACGAAACCAGATGGAATCGTTTTTAACTGAGAATATTGAATATTGAGATTGTTTTCAACTGGTTTGAGTTTATTTTAAAATCATATGAATATTTTTTTAAATTTACATAAAATTACTAAATTAGTTAATTAATCAGAATTAAAATTCATTAACATAAAGTTAGACATTTTTGTGTTTAGAAAATTGAACATTATAAAGCTATCATACTTATAAGAAAATTAAAAGTGTAAACAATATTGTTATGAACTCATTAACGATCTGTTGACTTGTGTCCCTGAAAAGTGTTTGTCTGTAAACATTAACCGACTAGAAGTTAGGAATGTTTGTGAGCGTAAGATAATTATATGCGAAACACTAAAATCCACTTGGATCTATTTATCATCTAGCCATATAATTCGAAAGTAAACAAACACGTTGCGAGGAGAACATTGTTATAGATAATCAATTGGGAAGGGGTAAGTGAGGTGAGACATTGACCAAAGCAGCTGACTTTGTTATTGTTTTCACTCTAAGGTTGACAGATATTGCAGATGTAGCGTGTGCCAATAAAGATAGATACATTCAACTGTACATAACAGAGATACATATGATGATGAATTGCTTGACTCATGATTTCCGACTCAAAACTGATTTGCATACACGTACAAGTATGGCCAGTGGCGGTGTTACCGGTTTTATTTTCTAAACTTGAACACAACAACATCCACTTCATAGCACTGCAATAGCTAACAGCAATGGCAATAGCAATACCAAATGGAATTAATTATGGTATCGTGTCGACGTCGACGTGGACGTCTACGGCGCCTGTGATCGGGCCAACGGCTCCTCCATTGAAAGCAAGCTGGCTAGCTTCAACTCTTGGCGACAATGCGACGCAGTTGGACGACAAAGTGCCAGCCGAATGGAGTTAAAAGCAAACTTCGTGACTCGACGAAATACTGGCAATACGATCGGCTAAGACCTAAAAACCTAAACACGTTTAATGCCGGGTCCAAAGCGCAGTTTTCCCTCGACACTGCCAAAGAGCGCGCCTTCAATGTATCTGTATCTGTAGCTGTATCTGTATCTGTGGCTGCACATTCATTATGCATCTGTGTGTATGTATATGTGTGAGACTGAAAGTCATAGCCGTTCGGGCGTTACATGCATTCGAGTTGACACCCACGCAAATTGTGGCAGACAACCTGGGCAGAGTCTTGGCAAGACCAAAAGCGATTTCATGGATACACGATAAGTATCTACATCTACGACTAAGAGTATCTATACGTCTACCTCTAATTAAACGACTTGCATGTATCCATAGTATGTATGTATGTATGTATGTATGTGCATTATCACCCGATATGGCCATACATTATAGATAAATGCCACTTTTTTCACTGATGGCGCCGCAAGCAATCTAACTGCGCATTTCCATTTGCGTACAATTTCAGCTAGACAAACGCTTGCCCCACTGAACAAAATTCAAAACTCAAAATATATAACTTAAAAGCGCATTGTTTACTACGTACAATACATTCAATTATTATACACATTTTGTTTTCCTTTTTGTTTTATTTTGCTTTGTCTGTAAACAAAAACCGACGCGATACCAAAGCAGCTCCATAGGGAATAGGAATCAAATTGCAAGCAAAGAGAGCACAAAACACGATCTCCATTGGGTATTGGTATACGTATTAATATTGTCATTATTATCGGAATTGGTTTGTACGTCATTTGAAATAATATTTATGCATATTTATTCATTTCTTTATGGGTTTTGAATACGTGCTAGGCGCCCTTTTTGCAAAGGAGACCCAAGAAAATCAACAAGAGTGCAGTTGACTTTAGTTCTATTTCCTCAATATATTTTAATAGCCTATGAAAACTGAGAATATGCATTTTTAATGCTGTCAAGTGGTCAACTAAGTGTCACTTAGCTAAGATAAGGTTAACGGAAAACACAAATAGTGTCTAGCCTTGCGATTATTTGTCAAGTTGCCCAATCGATTATGCAACTCTCTTCCGATTTGGTTTGTCAAATAATAATAATTGTTGATGAATTACAATTACGACTTACTGAAACAACTGAATTAATTGGATCTCATGTATCTTAAAGGTGTTTCTTCTTCTATTCTATTGCCAAATTCTGTTACACTCTGTTAGCTAAGGCTACTGGGTTTAAAGAGTCGATGATCTGCTCAAAAATTCCAGTTTTAAGCTGGTGCAATTTACGGTCTTTTATAATTTCGTTGACTTCGATATACTTTAAGTAAATTAAATTATATTACTCACTGAAAACGGAAAGTACCTGGAATATCTACATACAACACCTGGTTGCCAAGAAAAGAAAGTAATTGTTTGCAAACTTTTGCCAAATTCTGACTAACATATTGAAAATATACGATAAATCATGCCTTGTTTTTAATTTTTATTAACACAAAAAAAAAACCGTAACTGTTGATAAGCAAACATATGAAAATACGCGTAAAAACGTTGGCACCAAGCGAAAATCCCCATGAATCTATTAGGATTGTGGCTTATGTGCCAATGAGATTAGCATTCCCATTTAAATCTAATGATGTCAACTCTTTCGCATCGAGAGGCGCTAATTGCGCACATCAACTGACAAAACTTACCAAGAAACCAGTCAACAAATATATCTACAGTATACCTATATAGTATATACATATAAAGGGTTGTCTGTGATGACAATCGATGCACCTTTTGCTATACATTAAGGCCAGTGCTGTTTCATATATTTTTTTTAACCGGATCCATTTCACATTGGAGTTCTAAATGGGTATGAGAAAGAGGTGTTCATTATTACTGATTAAATAAACGTATTTTCCCTTATCTTCTGTGTGCAGAGTAAGATAAGATAAGCTTTCAAAATACCTGAAATGATATTCTTGGTATCAAAATGAATAGTTTCATAAGTATTTTACCGGGAAGTCGAACAGTTTTTCTCTCTTTATTTTTAAGTTCTATTTTGGGGGAGAAGGTGCTGTCGATTAGTAAACAAAATAAGTACAAGTACATCCTATATTATGCTTATCGAAGTGTTAATTCTTTCCGTTTCAGTATACGATCGATAAGAATGGGTCGCCAGCTAAGACTGGTGTTGCTGCTGGTCATTTCTCTGGTTGGTCTCCATCTGAGCCAATCCAGTGCACTGCAGCCAGCTTCTGCAACTAAACACTTGAACGATGATATTGTGAGCAATGAACTTATCTCTAACGAGTTGACCAGCACAGATCTTAAGTCTAACAAATCGGAGATCTCAAATGTGAAGAAGGTCAGTGATGAGACCCTGGAGGATCTGAAAGAGGCAGCCAAACACAGCGTTGCCTTGGCTGAGGATCCCCATTTCAACAAAATGCTGCCTGTTCACGAGGTTGTGGATAAGGCCACAAGCAGCAAGAACAGTACCGATGATAACTATCTGTACGATGATGACTATGATTATGATTTGAATAACTATGATAGTTCGGATGAAGACGACTCTGATTCTGATTCTGAAACGACAACGGCAAAGACCAACAAGAACAAAACCACCAAGACAACCACACCCAAGTTGCATCCCATTGAGGAAAGCACTTCGGTGAAGCCAAAGGTAAGTGTTCCTGATCCAAGGAAATATAATCTCAGAATCACATAAATACAATTGCAGGCCAAGACCAGCAAGAATGTCGATAGTGATACCTTGGAGGGTGACAGTGATATCGAGTACGAGCTGTACGGTGATGGTAATGGTTCCGATGATGATGACGATGATGAGGACGACGACGAAGACGAGTAAGTTGCGGGGGAAAATAACACCTCCTCAAGTGATATAAATCAATTTCCTCCATATCAGAGAATTTATTTTCTTCACAACGATCTCAGTAATGAGCTATCTATCCCAACGTTTCTTTATCTTAATGAAAACAAATCTCTCGACTTTGAGGCTTTTGATAAGACTTGGCCCTGATGTCTTCATTCTAGAGATAAGTTTGTATCTACATAATTTACACTATAAATTGTACATGTTCCTGCAAAAAATCATTGAAAGGGAAATCTTATTAAGATCCAAGTTAATTATTGTGCTTATATCGTGGGAATAATTTGGGCTATAATTATTTTTTCTACTCAAGTAACCAATTCTTTTGTGAGGAATATTAGTTTAAATTTGTTACAATTAACGTTACATTTGTAGCTCCGATAATGACGACGAGGCGGACAAAATATCGGATGAGGAACAGGTTGTGTTTAGCGAAAACAGACCATGTCCCAGATACTGCACCTGCTCACGTAACATCAACAGTTACCTGGTGGCAACTTGCAGCAGGTTTGTGGCATCATTTTTGGTATTTGGTTGCAAGGGTTGCAATTGAAGTTTACTTGCTTTTTAGACTGGACCCGGGCACACAGAAGTTTGGCTCGGATATCACCGATCTTGTGGTCACAAATGTGGGTCCAAAATATCCCATTTTGCTGGGACCCAACTTCTTCCTGCACCTGGGTTTGAAAATGGTTGCTTCCATCAAGATCGCTAATTGCACGGTGGAATATATGCACCCAGAAGCATTCCTTGGCCTGGATGAGCTTTATGCTGTGAACATGACTGATGTTGGCCTGGCCATCATTAATCCAGATACCTTTTCAAATAACAAGAAGCTTCGCATGCTTACCATCTCCGGCAATGATCTAAGCGCTATTTCTTCTCTGCATTATTTGCTCAAGGTAAGTTTACAGTATAAATTCACTTGGAAAAGATTTCTTTATTTACAATACAATCTCTTCGTAGTCTTCCACTATTGAGGAACTGGACTTGTCGCGCAACAACTTAATGGAGTTGAATCCTACCGCCTTTTCGAAACTCTCCAGCATTATTTACATTAATCTGTCGCAGAATAACTTGCAGAAGATTCCCGAGAATATATTCCATACAGTTGAGACTATTGAGGAATTAGATCTGTCTTACAATTCTCTGAAGGAACTGCCGGCAACCATATTCAATCGCACCACTTTGTCTATACTCCATCTGAAGTATAACACTTTCACAGGTGATCTACACTTTGGTGTTAAGGATCTGCAACAGTTGGACTTGAGCTACAACTCGATTACCAATGTTCATCATAGCATGTTTGACAAGATGCCCGGATTAACTAATCTGAATCTTAAGGGTAATGGCATTACCAAAATTCAGCCTGATTCCTTCCTCACACTGAAAAATCTGCGCCACATTGATTTGTCCATGAACGAACTGGACCAAGTCTCCAGTATGCTGTTCTTTAAGAACTCTGAGCTGGATGTCATCCGTCTGAATGATAATCCTCGATTGAGTCAGTTGCCAACTGATGGATTCCTCAGCTACAATGGCTACTTCACCGTCTACTATTTGGATCTTTCCAACTGCGCTGTTGGAGCTCTGGGACACAAGACCTTCTCGACAATGCCACACCTGACCACACTGAAATTGGCTTGGAACAACATCAACAATCTGCCTCGCGACACACTCGCCAGCCTCACCAAGCTCATTGACTTGGACTTGAGCAATAATCTGATTGCCAAGATGGATGATATGGTCTTTAGGGAGAACAGCGAACTTACCAAACTCAATTTGGCTGGAAACCCCATTACCAGTTTACCGCTGGAACTATTTAGGCCTCTGCAACAATTGCGCTATCTTGACGTTAATGATTGTGAGCTGACATCGCTGTTTATGTTCCGAGGTAGTAGCAAGGACATTAAGTTCTTCGATACCCTGCGGGGCATGAATGCCTCTGGAAATCTGATTAAGTACATTTCCGCCGACGACATTAAGAGCTTCAAGAATCTGCGTTCATTGGACCTAACCCATAATCCACTGTATTGCGATGACGGTTTCCAGAACTTTATCAGCTACGTTTCGCTGCACAAAGTAATCTCCAAGAAAGCACCAGTGCTGTCCAGTCTGGATGAAGTTTCTCTGATTAATATTCAGAGCCAGGTTGGCTGGACACAACTGGCACAGGAGGTGTGCAAGCATAATGGAACATTTAGCAGTGAGGAAAATGATCTCGAGAAGCGCATTGAGGAGAGTGAAAAGAAACTGAATGATGATGAGAAGAATCTGCTCAGCGTTTTGGATAAGAGTGTGCTGGATAAGAATAAGTTGATCAACATGAAAAAGATAATGAAGGGATCACCCAGTACTGATGCATCCAAGGATAAGGATTCCGAACTGTTCGACAGTGTTGAGGAGGACTTAAACAATGGCGGCGAGGATAAGGATGAGGACACTGACAATGCCAGCGAGTACGAGGAAGACAGCCAATACGAGGATGATAGCGACAGCGAAGAGGATGAGATTGTTAAAAAGAATGACAAAAAGAAGACGGAAAGTGCTTTCAAGAAATACATCGAAACGGAATTGAAGCCCAAGCTGAAGGATGACGGTCTTAAGGTTGAGGAAGTCGATCTGTCCAAGGAAACACGAGACAAGTTCTTGCTAGGTTCGTATTGTAAATTGCAATCTTCTAGACAGTATATATAATTATTTTGCATTGGGTTTTAGACAAACTTGGATCTGATAGCGAAGAGGTTAACAGCGACGAGGAGGAGATTTTCATTGAGCGCGGTCACATCTACTATAACGGCTATGGCTACATGGTACCAACCATAATTATTATCTCCTGCTTGGTGATAATTCTTATCGGCCTCATTAAGATTGTTGCTATGGTTTTGCATAAACGTGGTGAGCGTTACCGCATGGCAATCCTGGCCTCGAAGAACTCCTTCGTGTACCAGAAACTCACCGAGGACATCGTGAAGCCGGCTAGCAAGGAACCAAAACAACCAAAGGTGCATCGATACGCGCCGATCAATCAGGTCTAAGTCCGTACCGCACAGTGAGAGCAACTCCGAGGACTTCGTCGAGTGCGGAGCGCGGGAGTCGCGGAAATGTGTTGCGCTGTTTTTTTAATTTATAAGTTAATTCATAGTTAAACACGTGAAACAATTGCAAATCAACAGGTCATCAATTACAAAAGAAAAATACAATAAGAAACCCAATTGCATAAGACGGTTCGACTGGACTATAAACCCAATTCGAGTCAGCATTGGCAAGAAGCAAAAGCAGAAGCAGAAGCAGAAGCAAGAGATGAAGTAAAGCGTGAAAAAGTATTAGCAAAAACTGAAAGAAAATACTGAGGAAGCCCCTCCTCCCTTACAAAAAATACATATATACATACATACTATCTATATAGCAAATAGTTATTGTTGTACTTAAATCGGTTGCAGCGATTGCACCGATGGCACTACGCAAAGGCAGAGATCGCGAGCGAACAATTTAGCAACCGTTTCGGGAGCAACGGACTTGAAACTGATTGAATCGCCGTATTCTTCATATCTTCTATGGACATAATGCATATGTCAGATCGCGTGGCAGGAGATTTATTTTGTATACTTTTCATTTGGAGCGGAACGATTTAAGGATTTAGTGCCATTTTGCCGAAATTAAAAATATCGAGATATAATTACTTTAAAAGATAAAAAAAACTGGCAATCAGTCATATTGAAACGGTTGGGCAAAGTGTGGATATGTAGCTGTCGATCTGAACCTGTCAGACCCCTTAAAGATTACTTTTTTTAATTTCAAATCTGGGAAAGATATGATGACGCAAAAGCATATTAATAACTACGTTAAGTCTTTTTTACTATCCTTTCAATTAAATCAAGTAAATGTTGGACTTTGAACACATATTTCGAAATCAATAAATTATTTTAACCAAATTGATCATAATCTTTATATAATAGAAATATATACATACATATATGCATATTTTAATATGTGTTAAATACAATAAAATATACTTATTTATGAATTGGCCTTCGGTATATTGGGTACTTTGATATAATACTTACCATTCTGTCTTTTACAAATACTACAAATAAAATTTCATCTTTGAAATCTAACGCAAATATGGAGCCCTCTTGCCTATTTCTTGAGAGGTATCAAATTATTTAAAAGTTACACAGTCTGACGCTGAGCTTCTGTAAAATTGAATTTTATTTACTACAATTTGATTTTTGTTGGTTCATATAATTAATGCAATTACATTGAAAAACATTGGTTTCGGAATACCCACAATTTTTTATCAAACCAAATAAACCAAAGTTTCAAAACAGAACTAGTTCATAACTCTATAACTTTCGAGGCCCTGAAGTTTCTCAGAAATGCAGCCAACTTCATTGAAAAGATGCGTTAGTTAGTTTTGCATTTGCTCTTCGTTAAAGAAAAGAAAAAACTTAAAAAGGCAAGTAAGTATTTTAGCTTAATAAACTTGCATAGAATTTTCAAAGAGTTTGGCCAAATCCTCTCGTGATTGTTCTCGAGGTGCCAGTTTTATAATGCGTTCTTGGGGCAAGGTTCCATCGACAAGGGATGGAATATCGCTGCTAGAAAAGCCAAGCTCGCGGAGTCCATTTTCTATTCCCGCGCGTTGCATATAATATCGCATAGTGTCAGCTAAAACACGTCCAGCATCAACTTTTTTCACTCCGGTTATGTCAGCGCCCAGGATTTGAGCTGCTTCTAGATGTCGCTCTGGACACGCGGGAGCTGTGAACTCAAAGACAGCAGGTGCACTGATCACAACTGAGAGACCATGTGGAATAAGAGCATGATCAGCAGAATAACCTGTTGGCTTGTAGTCCCTTACATGTCCGGAGATTGGATATGAGAGACCATGGCAGAGATGCACGCCTGCATTTCCAAACCCTACGCCTGCCATTGTAGACGCGAGATGCATGCGAGATCGTGCCTCTAAATTATCGGATTGATATATGGCATCTATGAAGTTTGTGCGTATGGCGTCAAGAGCGAACCGCGCCCAGACATCTGAAATGGGATTTCGACCTTGATACGTTGGACGAAGACTGGGATTAGATGGCGCTGGACCCCGTTCCCGGTAATCGACAGCAGTAAAACTCTCTAAAGCATGACAGAAGACATCAAAGCCAGCGAATGCCATTACCCGTTCCGGCTGTGTAAGCGTGTGCAATGGATCGACAATAGCTGGACAACGGAAAGAGAATAAATAACGGCCTTTTGTGAAGCGAGTGCTTACCTAGAGTTGGCTTTAGGTGTTTGCTGGAGATGCCTGTCTTGATATGCAGATGCTTGTAGTCAAATATGGCTACTCCAGTGGTCTCGGAGCCAGTGCCAGATGTGGTGGGAACTGCAATAAGTGGCTTCAGCTTAACTGAAATCTGCGATAAGCTGGTAAATTATCTTGGAATTGTATGCATGGTTGTCTACTACTGTCTTGCCTCTTTGCCCTTCCCAACGGGTGCGTTAACGTAGTCTAGTAGCTCTGCTTCTGGATCACTGCTGAACAGATTTGCTGTTTTGGCTATGTCCATAGAAGAACCCCCGCCAATGGCCACAAATGCATCAAACTGTTTACGGCGTGCAAACTTGGCCGCATGCCAGAAACTTTCATCAGTTGGCTCCACTCGTGTTTCGTCGTACACCTCGTAGTTGATTCCATTACGTGCCAATGAGTCGAGTGCAACTCGAACTGACGGCAGCTTCGACACATTCTTGTCCGTTACCAGACAAACATTCTTGGCTCCCAAGTTAACCAAATCTGCTCCCAGCTCCGCACTCACTCCTGGTCCAAAGCGCACTGTTGATGCTGACATCTGTGACCAGATAAAAGATGTCAATGATAAGAATTAGCCAAAGCGATTACCTGGACTTTGTCCGCCGCAGGTTTACCTCAAAAGCATATTCTTTCAGTCCCGTTTGTATTGAGGCTGCTGTCGATCCATAATTGTGAGAGTGTGTAGGGCATTTGCAGCTAAAAATGTGATAGAATTTCAAATAAAACCTAGTAGACTGAACCTCGTTATCACATACGAATTTGCAACGATCGTGTTGATCAAATTTAAAACATTTTTTCGTGACATGGTTCTTCAACAGCTGATCTTAAACTTTCACTGATAAGAACCATCACTTCGGGGCTGCCCACTTATCGATTTAATTAAAATATATCGAGTTCGCCACCTTATCGATGATTTTAAATAACCGTTCCTTATCGTCTTTTTCAGTTATGTTCAAAATGTGTGATTACGAGCACGAATACCTCCTTTGATGACTCTTCCGCCTTTGAGAATGACAACAGCAGTTGTCGATGGGACTGTGGATTTGAGAGCATGTGGCAGCAGATTGGCGAGGAGCTACGACGGGAGCAGGATAACAACCAACTGAGTCAAATTTTTCAGGAGAAATTAATACTGCAGTACTACTCACAATTGGACTCTTGATGATTAACAGCATTTTTGACAAATGCTCAATTAATTAAGATATTGTTTGTAAATCAAATTGGTTGGTAATTATGTAGTTATTTAAAGTACTTAAGAAATGCTCGAATCAAAACAAACTTTTCGTCTATAAAAGTTCCGAGTAACCTTTAAATGTTCTTGTTAGTCAAATATTGTACATACGTTATAGTTGTTGTATACTCTATCGTATTAAACCAACCAGTTTTCGGTGTTCAACCAAAAATATGTTCGGTTACCTTATAGTTATTTGAAATTTTGTATATCTGCAATAACATAACAGCTATATATTTATTTTATTATTTATGTAATTTCGCTTCAAAGATTGTTTTTATGTTTAGACCCAGTACTTTAAAAGTACAAATGGGTCTATTAAGTTTGTGCAAATGTGCGTAACAGGCAGAAGGAGGCGTGCAGACCCCATAAAGTATATATATTCTTGATCAGCATCAACAGCCGAGTCGATATAGCCATGTCCGTCTGTCCGTCCGTCCGTCTGTCCGTCTGTCCGTCTGTCCGTCTGTCTGTCCTATTTTGTGTCACCTAGATCTCAGAGACCATAAGAGATAGAGACACCAAATTTGGCATGTAGGTTCATCTATATCTCCCATTGATCAAGTTTGTTTTGGATTTTTGCCACGCCCCTCCGCCCCCGGGAATTGAAAAACAAAATTTCAAAGTCGAATTACAAGAGCCCCTTTGAGACTAGCGCCTTGATTATTGGTACATATAATATACACTATAGTCCAAACCTGTGCAGAAAATTTCATTCCAATCGGATGATAAACGCGGAAGTTATTCAACTAACAATGTTACGGGCAAAAGGAAGAAGAAGAGACGCTGGCGACCTCTGTGTTTATTAACTTTGGTAGTGGCGCCATCTATTGGTTGGTACGCATTATTGAAGAACAATCAAAAGTGAACGCTTTGCACTAAAAAGTACTGGGTCTCCTACTGTCGAGCTTGCTCCACTGTAGCTTACTGCATTTTTATATTATAAGCTTGCAAGTGATAAAATTATTCGAATCACAAATCAAATATTTAAATACTAATTAAATGTCAAATTATCTAAAATATAAATACAGCAAAATTTGAGCAAATATAAACAATGTCAGTTTAAAATGTCAAGTTGTCTGTTGATGTCTCTGCTAGAGAATCCCACGATGCGGCACAATTGTGATTCGATTGCAATGTGAATTCAGCAAACAATTGTTCAATGTTGTTGAAGTCAATTAACTAAATGTATGTCCGCCCATTTTTAGCGCAAGATTTACAACTCAATTTCGAAAATCTAGCCAGTCGATCTTCGAACATAAACTAAACGATGTTGATAGGTTTTCTCAGCCACATTTACATAAACATATGAGCTTCGGTCCATAAAAGGGGCGCCCCATGGGATTGCTCATCAGTTGACGACTAAGTGACGCCAGCAAAGCATTAACCAGCTTCCGATTTCAATATGAAGTGGTTTAATCTATTTCTCCTATTCGGTGTCTTGGCCCTAATTGGCAGCATTGGCACTTTGACTGCCGCTGAACCGTTGCCCCAGCCAGGACCAGAGCCTAAGGGTCGCCCACTTACTACTCGTCGTCCAAGGAATGAGAATGACGATGATCGACGCTAGCAAATCAAGCAGCGGCAGCAGCAACAGTATCCTCCTGTAAGATGCAATCAACAGGAGCAAACACGGGATGCACAAACTAAAATTATTTTGGTGACGGTCAAATGCTTTGGATTAGAAAGAATGCAATTTGTAGAAGTTTTACTTGTGTAACTTTTTGAATAAACCCAGTTGAACATTATTCTTTATATATTTTTCGTAGTGAAACCTGAAAATCATAGGAACAGCATTCATTCATTACTTTCGTAGATGTGTATGGATTAAAGTCAAATTGCAGACAATCTATTGGCGGTTAAATTTCTGATCATTTGTTTATTCGTTAGTTTTATCTGTTTGTAATGCTAGAGTTAAATTGGTCTGCTTAAACATAAACATCTCATATTATTGATACAATATATGGTTTAGGAATTGCAATGGTAGGACAATAATGCAGGATATCAGAGCCAGAGCTAGAGGATAAAACACATTGCATATTATGGATTGCGGATGCTGCGATTCATGTTCGTTAATCTAAATTGATTTGATTTGAGTTGTGGAGAGTACATTTGCATTATTATTTAATTTAAATCTATTTTTGCTTAATTGTTTATGCATAATTTAATCTTATTTTTATAGCCATTTACAATTTGCACAATTCTGCAGCTTATTATACCCTTGCAGAGGGTATTATAATTTTGTCACGAAATGTGTAACGCATTGAAGGAAGCCTCACAGACCCCATAAAGTATATATATTCTTGATCAGGGCGACGAGCTGAGTCGATATAGCCATGTCCGTCTGTCTGTCCGTCTGTCCGTCTGTCCGTCTGTCTGTCTGTTTCTATGCAAACTAGTCTCTCAGTTTTGAAGCTATCTTGATGAAACTTGGTACAGGTCCGTCTTTTTGCTGCACGCAGTACATATGTCGAAACCGGCCGGATCAGATAACTATATCATATAGCTGCCATAGGAACGATCGGTTGGAAATAAACATTTAGTATGAAAAACTTTTTTGTTTCTCAAGATATCTCAACCAAATATACACATTGTATGCTTAATTAAGTTCTAAACAGGCTGATTAAATTTGGTGTAAGTCGGACTACTATATCATATAGCTGCCATAGGAACGATCGGTTCGAAAACAACATTTAGTATGAAAAACTTTTTGTTTCTCAAGATATCTCAACCAAATATACACATTGTATGCTTGATTAAGTTCTAAACAGGCTGACCAAATTTGGTGTAAATCGGACTACTATATCATATAGCTGCCATAGGAACGATCGGTTCGAAAACAACATTTAGTATGAAAAACTTTTGTGTTTCTCAAAATATCTCAACCAAATAAACACATTGTGTGTTTGAATAAGTTTTAAACAGACTGACCAAATTTGATGTAAATCGGACTACTATATCATATAGCTGCCATAGGAACGATCGGTTCGAAAACAACATTTAGTATGAAAAACTTTTTTGTTTCTCAACATATCTCAACCAAATATACACATTGTGTGTTTGAATAAGTTTTAAACAGGCTGACCAAATTTGGTTTAAATCGGACTACTATATCATCTAGCTGCCATAGGAACGATCGGTTCGAAATCAACATTTAACAAATTTTGTAAAAATTCTGTCGGCTTACACAGGGCACTGCAGGGTATCCAAACTTTGGCGTGCCAAAGTTAGCTTGCGCTATATTTTAATTTTAATATTCGTCAGGGTTTATTTGTTTAACTACGTCTGGTTAGAATAGGTTAGGCTTTGGTTTGGAGATGCGTTCTGTTATTGGGACAGCTTACAAAATAATTTGAATTTATCTAAATTGCAGTACAAATGCATTAATATTATTTCAAATCCAATTCAATCCAATATGCGGAAATTAAAATGTGTCACACACACACACAACATACGGACAACAATTTGTTTTTCGGTTGTGTGCATTTGCATTTTCAGTATCATCGAATATATATAAGTGTATTAATTACATCAATTGAAAACTAAATTTACAATTAAATACCTTATTAGGCTAATAAAGTTCAATTGTTTGTAGTTGCAACTCGGCAGGCTCTGTGCCAAATTAATTTAATTAATTAATTGCCTACTGTTAATTGCATGCATACGAGTCGAACTTATTGTTAGCCTATTTACATAAATATATTTATGAGTATTTTAATTACTTTAATTTTCAGCTATAGTTTCATCTGATTTAATCAAATATGTTTAGTTAATGTTGCACTTGCTGTTGTTTTGTTTTTGTATTTGTATCTTTAAATATGTATCTGTTGAATGCACAAGTATTTCGCTCGTCATGTCTTAAAGGTGGGTCTTATGTTGAATGTAATTGAATCCAGTTTAATATACAATTGCTAATCTTTAGTTATGTTATGTCTCTTAACTTATCACTTTTTGGAATTCAAGCTCAGACAGCGGGAATGAAGATACATGTAATCTGGCATTTCTCACCTATCTACCTATGTATTAGAATCTACGAGGATCGTTTATCTAATATCTTTAAGCTGTTGTTCACATGGGCGAGTCAGAAGATGCAGATATGCCACCCAAACTACATGCACCCATGCTGCCGCTGCTTGCCACACCGATGTCGCTGATGCTCTTAACACGTCGACTGTTCTGTTCGTAGAGCAGGTGAGCATCTGGTCCATTGGGATCCAGGACACTGCCGACAGGAGGGGCGCTTACACGATGTCCGGCTGGAGGTGGGCCGTAGTTGGAGCTGCCAGAGATGGGTGGTGGTGGCGGTGCGGTTGTGGGTGGCGGCAGAAAGTGGTGAGGCGGATGATGAAGTGACTGCATCTGGTGTGGACCTATGGTAGCGTATATTCCTCCGCCGCCCTCGCTGCTGCTGTACGATGGCGTTGGGGAGGTGGAGTTTCCAAAGGAGCTCCGATCGCCGGCCCGATTGGGTTTTGTGTTGAAGCGAAAGGCTTTTGAAAGAGAGCTCTGAAAATAATGAAATTGAATTGGATGATGATCTTATATTTGGAATTCTTTAAGTCCATTACCTGAGATCCTTTCCATGCCGAAATCTGTAAAATACAGAAGAGAAATGAAAGTAAGGAGGACAGAATAGATTGAGAAAAGTTAGTTTTAGTTAATTTTTGGTTTGAATTCCACCCGCTTAATCGAATTAGTGTTAACTGTCCAAAGCTCTGTATTATCTTGGATTTGTCGTGAAACTTCTGGTGTTGTTGGTCAATGAAAAATATTGAAATAATATTATAATATACAAATATTACTTAAACCCTTGATCAAATAAAATATCCAAAGTTTTCCATAGTTTCTGCATTTTATAAAATGCTCTTTATTCGTTACAGTTACTTACTTGTAAGTAGTATATTTATCGTGGCTTCCCTATATATACTCATATTTGTATTTGATTATATATGTTAATTTATGAATGTATATTTCTGCTTAAACAATAGGGATGTATAGTGCTTAAACTATATATTTCACGTTCTGCAACACGGGATACAGTTATAAAACTCATAATATTCTCTAACCTTGAAGTACATTTTCTTATTTTACTTAAGCACCGTAAATAATTGAACTAGCTAATTAAGTATAATTGTTTGTAAATTAAAAATTTCACTGTTCTTCCAATTAATTAAATTTAATTTAGGTACACAATGTTGTCAACAAAAAACTTTAAATTATTGATATGCCCTTTCCAGCTTATTGGATGTATTTATGTTCGAATATATGACCTTAAACTGGTCTATCATTTTGAATATTTATGAATGTTGAATGCGTGTTTATGTTTAGAACTGTGAAGAAGTTTTGGGTCCATAGAATGTATCTTCGATAAACATGCCAAAGTATGAAAAGGATATGCAAAATAGTAATTCAAATGTAAAAGATACTTATCTATTTAATATATAAATGTACTTATCCTTAGACATGTATATGATCATTGGATCGTATTGTATTCTGAAGATGCTTATAGAAATATTATTACAAAGTACGCTAAGTGTTGAAATATCGTTGTACTATGTGCTCAAAATACTTTTTTGAGATGTTATCCATATCGGTTGGTTTGGTGAAGAACTTAAGAGTGATTAAAAATAAAACTAATACGATTTAAAACAGTATGATCCTGGATATTCTACACAAGTACTGAAAGCGATAAGTTTACGAGTAATTATAGAGGCATAGACACAGAGAGACAACAAAAGCTTCACGTCAAATCAGGCTAAGATAGTTACAGAGGCAGAAACTTTGATTACAGAGATTAGATATTAGATTAGAATATTGTTTTTTATATCAGGAAATTATTGAATTTTTGCGCGTAGACAACCAATTGGGCTGAGAGTTTAGAGATTCACTTGTGATATGTGTGCAGACAATATTGTAGCTATATAGCTAGATATACATACATATATATTTGTATATAGAGAGAGGTATAGGTTGAGTTGAGACTTACCCGCAAGTTGCCACTCGATCTCCGATCTGTTGTGGCATAGTGCTGTAGTCCGCCGGGTCCTGTTAGGGGCACTATGCCGCAACCGGAACGTATGCCTTGACCCAAAGTTGCTCTACACAACAAACATTGCAATACAACCGGATTGTTTTTCGTTTATATGTGTGTGTTGGTGTGGGTGTGGGTGTGGTTGTAGTGGAGGGGGGAGTGTGTATGTAAATGTTTGTGCATTTGGACCATTTTTTTCGTAGCACACATAATGGGGCAGGCAGAGTCAGAGACAGAAACACAGATAGAGGCAGAGGCAGGCAAGCGCACATACACACGCATACACACGCACACAGTTGTCGTTGTATTTGTTGTTGTTGTTGTTGATGGCGGTGTTGTTGTTGTTGTTGTTGATGTTGTTGATGTTGTGGTGTATTATGCATTATTGTAAACAATCAAGACAAGGATAGCAACAACAAGCCGTTGATTTTTTGTATACAATTGAATTTAGGAATACCAAAAATGGAAAGAAAGATGTCAAAATATTGAAAGTAGAAAGTAGAAAAGAAACGGGACAAAGACAAAAACGATTAATAATATTAAGGAAATTAGTGTGTATCGATTTTATTTTATTTTATTTTTTGCATTTGCATTTGCATAATTGACTACTTGTAGCGTAAACAACAAAATCAATTATTACTATTATAATCTTAACATATTAAATATTTATGTATGTGGGAGATGAAATGCGGCCCCAAAAATACGAAGTGTACACATCTCAAGTGTGGAAATCAAATGTGTTGTCAACAAAAATTGTTGGTAGTTGACTATAGACTACATAAACATAGACATAGACATAATGGTTACATAATATACTTAGGCAAATTGTTCTACTTTTTACTCAAAATCACTCGAATGTTACTTACAATTGACATTGCTTTGCATTCTGAACAAACAGCTTAATCAAGTCGAGGCAATTGTATGGGATTTGGGAATGGTTTTTCATTTTGTTGGGAGTTGCGGAAATAAAAGGAAAAACAAAAGGAAATGCTTATACAACGCATCTGCCTGTTTGATGGCATTTTGAAGCGCACATAAGTATGCAACATCTAGATTCTAAAACAAAACAAGCTAATTTATGGCTGGGCTATATGTTGTGTGTGTGTGTTTGTGTGTGGGTAAGTAAGTGATAGTGTGGATGTACAATGTACAATGTAACTATGTAATGTATCTCTATATATGTATACGTATCTGTATGTTAATAAGTATATGGTTTATCTTATGGATTACTTTGCAGTTTGTTAACTGCGTCAAGTGTGAAAATAAACTCAATTTGCATGTGTTTGTATGTTTTTTCTGTATGTATCTGTATTTGTAGCTGTAAATGTATCTGAATCTGTGTCTGTATCACAGTGGACGGCCGTCCACATTAGTTACAAAGTCAAGTTGTATATTTTCACAATTATTTCAAGTAGCTTCAAGAATGTTTTGCCACACTTAAAGTATGTATGTATCTAGTTGTTTAAAGAATGCAATGTAAATTTCTCTATGTCTGTAATTTGCATACCATTGTTTCCGACTATAGTTAAGTACATACACATACAGGTATGTCTGTTTATATATTGTAAATGAATCTCGTTTGCTATTTATGAATTTCTACTCAAAAAAGTGCTGGCCCACTATACCTAAATACTTGTATCTGCTTTCGTATCCGTATCTCAACTCTATTAAATCTCAATTGATATCTTAACTATGAATGCAAATAAACATTGATCCAAGTTCATTGTGTCACGTTGTTTTCTTTTTTTGTTTTGTTAGCGGCTTTTGGTGTTTGGCTTAAATGCAAAAAGTTTCAGTTGTTATCGTTGAAATTCTTTGTGTAAATGCGGTTTCGAGCAATGCAACCGACAACAAGACTCGATTTTCTATAAGATTTGTATATACTTAATATGGACATATCGATAATGCAAAGCTCTTTAGAATCGCGATATGTGCTAAGTATTTGCTTATTTAAGTACTAAGTTCTCTTCATATATTTCACTCTTCTCATTAAATGGATTGTGGGTTGGGGTTTTTGGCTGGGTTAGAGGATAGTTATTATGATTCGATTTTTGATTAGATCCTTAAGCACTTATAACGTATTTCTTTGCTATATACTACGAGTATTACGAGTAATTATGATTTGATTTGATTAGCGCTGTGCTCCAATTATTGTTCTCATTCTAGAATTACCAATCAGCTTAGCTAAACACAATTGAATATTGAATCCCATCGAGTTTTGATTACAAATACATATTTTGTTTTTGCCACACATATTACGATGATAATTTGATGTGATTTCTCTTATATAATTTTTAAATGTATTCTTTTTTTTGAGATTTAATGGCCCTGCAATTTGGCCAATTGTCGGGAGTTTTCCATTTGAAATTCTTCCATTTGACAGTAAATAATGTATCTGCATTGGGCAAAATAGAAAATATGTTGATATCGAGATGTTGGAAGAGAAAAAAAAGAGAAAGAGAGAAAAATGAGGCACAAGCCAATTAGTGCGTTTTGACGGCATTTCAGACATGCTCTAAAACACGCACATAAAAAAACACGGCACATATGTATTAGTATGGACGTTTATGTACTTTAATACTGATACGTATGTGTGTTTGGCTATATGATGATACGATATATATTTATTTGTTTATGCTACGTAGTTGTAGTTATACATACATACAACTAGTACTCTTAAATATGTACGAGAAAGACAGATAGATGATGAACAATTACATATACAGATATACGAATTACGATATACGATATACGATGTGGAAACTCATGATAATAGACTGAATGAGAATGAGTACTCATATCATTAGCCAGTCAACAACTACAAAAACAATCTGTTAAATCAGAGTCCGAGTTCTTTTGATTATTAGAGCGCAGACTGTGCTTTGAACGATGATAGACTAATCCATGTATTCAGTTAAAAGTTATGCAAAGCAGAAGTTGAAATCAAGAAAAGCATTTTACACAAATGTTTGCATGTTTCGAATGATGTGAATAATGAATGAATGGAAGCAATAGACATACATTGTGTGTGTGTGTGTATGAGTGTATTCGTTTAATTACTTTCAATTGTAATCCGATGGTATATGCTGTCCAGCACAATGAATATTATTCGTATTTGGGCGAAGGCTAGCATTTCTCTTTTCTTCTGTAGAAAGGAACACGTCTAACTAATTAAGTTTCCTATTGTTTCTAAGCCTTAAAATAAATCCTGATTAATTTGTCCCGAATTCAGTATCGTTTATATTTTATCAACTGGTGATTATTCTATTTTTATCGGTTATTGTTATTAAATAAGGATTTATGAACGCTTTGTTTTCGGGGGAATCCCATAAAATTTGTAAAGCAACGACTCATTTGTAGTTTACTAAACTTGCATTGTTTCTAGTCATAGAAATGTTGCGACAATCGATTAGATCGAATATGAATGACTATGAATGTGGAGTGAATGATGATGAGGAGCGTGCAGGAATGATGTAACAAAACGAATCAAATTACATAAGCAATAAAGCATAATGGCAATAATAAACTGAATCGAATCAAATTACAAACATGTACGAGACGATTATGTAACTAACAATGGATGAGAGAGACAGACAGAGAGAGAGAGAGTAAAAGATAGAGTAAGGGGTCAAGTGAGTACGCAAAATACAAGAAACCCAATTAAATGTGAACGAAACAAAGGGAAATTCTAATCAAAAGGCTGAATACGCTACATACTTATACGATATGCATAGATTGAATATATATCAGGAAGGGCGGGTTACACAACGGGACACACACACATTTGATGTGGTAGAAGAAGGGAGGGGAAAGGGAAATCACACTCACCTTGCGGGCAGGATGAGGGCATCGAATTCCGTGTTCAGATGTCGTCGTATTATGTTTTTAGATGGAGGAATGCCCAGAGCCGTGGCCATGGTATCGCCCGAAAAGGATGGCTCCAATACCACAAGTCCGCCATGGACACCGCTATCTGTAACAGTAAATGGGAGGATAGTCGTAGTTCATTGAAACTATAAACCAACAAGTTCCACATCATCATCATCAACATCCTCATTATGCTGTTGATATGCACAGGTCGACATTACATGTGGTGGATAACTCACCCTTAAGGTTCTCAGCATACTCGCCCAGGTCAATGGAGCGTACCCAGCGAATGAAGCGTTGATTCGTCCACACAATGGGATCCGTGTCCACAGTCTCCGACTGCACCCGCCTCATGGCCAGTGTCTGACGGTCATACTTGACAATTCGCAGTACATGGATGCCTAAAAAAGAAAAGGAAATGTGATTAAAGTAGGAAAATATTACTGGATTGTGCTTAAAACTTACCATGCACTATGCTGGCCTGATGGAACTTTCGTGTCACGCCCAGAAACTTCTCTAGCTCCTTTTTAGAAAGCGTGTCCAGCATGCGGGCGTCGACCAGCGATTGCAGGAAAGGCTCCGCATACTGTGGCAACCCAATGTCCGGCAACCACTCGGAAGCCACCCAGGTGTGTCCCAGTTGAGTGATCAGTGGATAACGCACCAGTTCCGGACGCCGTTGCTCCTCAATGGCCAGTCGCAGTTTCTTGCGATGCATTGGATGCGCTAATCCCAGTCCTGCCTCTAGTTCCACATCGTTCAGCTCCAACAGCACCTTGCCACTCTTCACATTCTCCGCACAGCGTGCACTATATTGTGGCATCCCCAAAGCTACCTCCAGCCAAGCCAGCACCTGTGTCGCCCTCCAACGCTCTATGGGCAACTGGGATGCTTCTCGCAGGAGTCGCAGCTTTTCGGCATATCCCTCCTCGGACAGGGGATTCCACGAGTAATCACTGTACTCGGTCACACCATCGGCCGACAGAGCCTTGCTCTTATTTCGAGAACGGGCAAAGACTCGAGAGATGCTGCCCCAAGTGCCTCCGCGTCCATTTCGTGCCCCAAGAGGGCCACCTTTGTTGCCAAACTTACGGGTTATGGCGCCAGCTCCGCTGGGTCCCTCGCCATCCGGTGAGAGTTGCTCCACGGATCTGCAAAAATTAGAGTTTATTTATTTTATTTGTTTTTATAACATTTAATATATACATATATTTCCTTATAGGGAGTTTATTTTTTGTCACTATTTATATATTTTATTAATACATTAACTAAAAGCAGTTCATACAAATAATTGAGCTCAAAATTAATTGGTTAATGAGTTTTAAATTAACAATTCAAATAAATTATAGACCAATTTTATAAGTATAAGTAACAATTCAGGATCTCTTTAGGTGCTTACCTGGAGTATGCGCCGGAGTTCAGAGGCGACAGTGTGGGACTGCGTTCCTTGGGTGTGCCAACTGCTCAAAAGAGAGAAAGAAGACCCCATAGAATGAGTTTAATATAGACACTAAGACTTATTCCTCTCTACTCACATTGGTACATGTTTTGGCTGGAGACTAAAGAAATGCTGTCGGGATCGACGGTGATGCAGGGTCCATTGTCGCATGTGCCATCGCTAAAGTTGAGCTCGCCTCCGGTGCTTTCCCGATCGCTGCTGTTGCGCAGTCCGGAATCATTGGAGCAGGAGTTGCGATCGCCGACAGTGGCGCCTGACCCACCGCTTAGACTCCCGCTGAAGGCCGACAAGGAGTTAGAATTGCCTCGCCCGCTATCGTCGGCTGTACGGAGTCCACTCATGGCACTTGCCACACAGGATCCTCCGGCCAATTGGCTAAGCAAACCAGAGGCGGCTGAAGGGGGCGTCAGAGGCGCAAAGGAATGCAGGCTCTCTTGATCGGAGAGACAACCACTTAGTTGACGTCGAGCCTCTTGGAGTTGCTCCTGGAGGCGTTGCAACTGCAGATCACGGGCTGAGAGCTGCTGGGCCAAGGCCAATGATCTTTCGGCCTCATCCCGGGCCTGTTTCAGCAGCTGGAAGCGTTCCCGATCGCGATCACCCGATAACTTGGCATTTGTAGACTCGGTCTCCCGTACCCGGTCTTGATAGTTTCTTATAAAGTCTCGCAATTCTTGTTCCTTCTCTTGTAGAGAGGCGCAGAGTTGTTTCACCTGTCCCAGGAGATCGGATTTGTCAGTGCGCAGCTTTTTTCGTTCCAGTCGCATGGTCAGCAGTTGATTCTTCACGCTACGAAGCTCTGTCTCCAGGCGTTCGATACGCTCCTGGGATGCCACAGGCTGCACTGCCTCCGTATCCACTCCGAGCTCAATACCGCCCACAGCACCATCCGTCGAATGCTCGAGAAGACGTCGCAGACGCAGAAGTTCCGCATTCAGGCGATCGTTCTCATCACGTAGCTTCATGGCCGACTCTGGAAGAGATCACAGGAATTAGTGAGTGGATGTTGAGTCTGTGTGCTGGCCAGAAGAGTGCCGCGCTAAGCTCAAGCCGTGGAAAAGCGGTGACGTTGTCGATACTACGCGTTCTGTTTTTTTTTAGCAACTAGCCCCAAATCCCAAAGATGAAACATGGGATTCCCCTTTGCCCATATTACTCTACACCCATTTTAGGAATACTTCCGGCTGTCAACTGGTCATTTTGCATGCCAATCTTTAGCAAAAACTACGATTAAAACTAAAACACAAACGAGCAAAACTCAAAGTGCAAAAGTAAAAGTTTTTGGCGGGGATTGCAAGGAAAAAGCTAAACGAAAGTTGAATAGGAAATCTGAACAGATTCGAGTGCAACTAGTTGGGATTAGGTTTGGACATGCGGGTTAAATGTTAATGCGAGTGCTGATAGAGACAGACAGTGTATCTACCTCTGTCTGTCTGCTTCTCTGTGCAGTGCTTCAATTAAAAATAGAGAGCGGAAATGGCAGATGAAAAGTAATTTAAATGCAAGATTGAAATGGCAAATGGCTTTAGTTGTGGGTTAAGAGGGAACTGGGTACAGAGAGAGAGTGAGAGAGAGAGAGGCAAACTATGAGACTCAATCGACTTACCTGGATGAAACGTGAACTTTGACTCATCATTACGATGGCGATTGCGATTGCCATCAGGAATGTTGCTCGTGGTCGATGCTTCCAGCATCAAGAGGGCTGCCGATGCAGCGGATGTCGGGGAATGTGCTGCGATGTCCAGTGCCATCGGAGGAGCGAGGATGGGGGATGGCACTGGGATTGGTACTGATGATGATGATGGCGTTGTGGATTTAATTTTCATTGTCTTCGATATGGTTGGTAATGAGATTGCGCCCGCTGTGGCCAACTCTGGTTCCATTAATTTCACAATCGAGCAAACATCATTGGCATTTCTCTTGTCCACTGAATTTATATTGTTGTAGTTGTAGTTGTAGTGGTGTTGTTGTATTTATATTACGAATTTTCGCATTTCCCCCAGCAACATATATATATATACACACACACACACATACACAGATATAGACGGAATCCGGGGATTTCATTCGAATTCGTGATTTGCGTTGATGAGCATAAAGTTGAGTCCAGGTTGAGGATTGGATTGTGATGTGTGTGTTAACAAAATTAAACAACAACAACAACAACAGTAATAAACAGAGCAACAACAACGATTTAAGCACATCATCATAATGAGAAAAATATTAATGCTTATGACAATAATGATAATGATGAATGGCAAAGATGAATTTTCTGAGGAATGTCGATAGAGTCAGAGAGAGAGAGGAGTCTGTGAGTGTGTGTGTAGATGTGTTGGTATTGATTGGATCACTTAAATAATACATATTCACATACACACACACATCCACACACTCACTCATACACTTAGGGAAGCTTAAAACGTGCAGGAGTGGGAGGAGAGGAACAATGACAAAATCAAATGCCAACAGGAGTATAAATAAAGTACAAAGAACATTGAATGAAACGCAATAACGTATAAACAACAACAATATCGAATAAACAACAACAATTATTATTATTATGAATATATACGAGTAGAAGTTGTAGTCTTTTGAAATAGTACAACAAATATTGATTTGCCAACAAATTTATCTGCCATACTTTATAATTATGGTTCACAATTTAAATAAATAAATTCCCACTGGATGCCAAAGAAATTCAATCATTTATCTCGACATTTGTCCAGATGAAAGCCAAAATCATTCATGTGTACACTTTGTGTTTACACTCGACTCATGTTCCCAATTTCATTCAATTTGCACATGTTTCATAGTAATTATATTATATGTATTATTGAATGAATGCAGCACTCTCGTAAATCAAAATATTCAATTGAAATGCACTAATAAAATAAATTTATTAAATTTACCATTGTCAAAAGTATAGAAAGCTCCTTTACAAACAACAATTGAGTTATTTTATCTATCTTGAATTTTAGTGCACATTTAGATTTAATTATTTGATTTCAATAGTAATATTTAAAGAACGATTCAATTAAAAAACTGAAAAGTTGCTGACCAAGAAATGGGAATTTGATAGTAGTAGACAAAGTGTAGAGTATCCTGTAGTCTAGGACACATATCCTCTACTTTGTGATAAACAACTTTTATTTTATCATGTTGAATTACTTGAAACGAAACCATATTAATAAATACAAAGAGAACAAAGTTGATGAATACTAAAGGTTGATTGAGCTGCAACATTATGGCTTTTCATTGAATTCTTTTCTCTTTTTGATTTTATATTCCAGCAACATTTGTTTCTCTCTGACAAGGATACCATATCTATTAGCATGCATCTCATCATTCCATTGCATTCCATTCTACGAATAGAATTCGCATCTGCTCCTGACGACAGATCCGTGTTCTTTCTACCTCTATCCATCAACATAACCGTTGCCTGGACGGCCATTAAAGCGATTGGCATCGGCATAAGGCATTGAAGAATGGGGGGAAATGGCCAACAGATGTCATCTATTTTGAGCATTTTCGGAGAAAGAAATATGCCATCACCAAACATAATTCCATGTCCTTCGCTTCGCACACAAACTGCACTTTGAAACCATTTTACTTGCAGGCACATTTGCTGTCACATTTCCTGGGCCCCAGAATGAGACCCAGTTGAAGTTCCTAATGCGAATAAGGGAACAACGTAGGAAAGCCGCAGATTTGCGTTTTTCATACTTTGCCACAGTTTGTGGTCGCTTGTAAATGTCGAGGCTTGTCAGAGACAGAAGAGACTTGTACACTGTACAGTTCAACTTTGCAGGACGATTTTAATTGTACTCGTTGAAGCTTTAACTGATAGGACAAGGCTCCACATAAGTCTAAACGAAAATCGATTGTTTAAGTAGCCAAGGAAACTTCGTTTGGTGAAAGTAGCTTAAAGATACTTTCAAATGTGACTGTTAACTTTACCAAGTTGATTGAATATTCACCAAGTTCATTTAAAGCTTAAGAAAAGGAATTTTTACCTGTTGTTGCTGAAGTTAGTTTAAAAATGTTGAAAAATGGAATTGAAAGTTGCTTTTTAAGATCATTTAAAGTAAGTTAAAGCACAGCTTTGTGCTAAATTCAGCCAAAATAAATATATACAGTTAATTATGTATTTCAAATGTTTATTATCTTCTCGCCCTCTGATCACAAATAAGGACGTTTTGACAGGTGTAACTGGTAGTCCTGATTACCACGAAGGTAATGGAATAATGTGACCATAGCGGAAACGCTGCTTTTGAACGTCAATAAATTATGCAAATGTTTAAATATCGTACTTGGGTCTGGTAAATAATAAAATGACATTTAAATGGGAAAAAATCCCGTCTGGATGTCGTATTGGATTAATGTTTTTCGACTCAAAATTAAAAAATAAATAAAGTAACAAACTCGTAAACCTCCCATCCAGTTGCAGCTGAGCTAATTGCGCCCTCTCATGTGTCCCACATGTGCCTCACATGCCACATGCCACACATTGCCAACATTCCCAATCAACAGGACCAACAAACGCAAATGCAAATGCAAATGCAAAAGCCCCTGGAAAGGGAAGGGTGAAGGAGGAGAGGGGTTTGTCACTTACCGGCACTGAGTTGGTTGCTGCTTGGTGAGTGACCAGGTGCAATCAAATTTGAATTATTCGCATGGATCATGGCTGATGTGGAGATGGAGATGGCACTGCTGCCATTCACTAATTGTGACTGCGGTATCCCAATAACTTGTGCTTGAGATTGTCCCAATGTGTCGCCCTTGGCGGCCAGTCGGTTCTGGTTGTCGATGGTCATGGGTGGCGTTAATGTCTGATTGCTTCCATTCGAGCTCGCCGGAGAGCTGCTATCGGATGCGGAGGGCGTCAGGTCCCGTTTGTTCGACAGGAATGTTGGTGGTTTCACAGTAGCCGTCGTTCCTGTTCCCGTTCCCGCTCCCGTTGCTAATGTCGTCGATGTCGTGGATGATGTAGTTGCCACGCCCACCTGGCTGCTGGTGCTGCAGCTGTCAAGGGAAAGCAACGGCTTAACGGGCTTGTTGTTGTTGACGGACTTCTCTTTGAGCCCAGTTCCACTCGAGTCCAACGACTTGACAATTTTCTGCAAAGTTAGATAAGCGTTTAGTGGATGGATGCACTTCAATCAGCATCAACAGCATCTATTCATAAGTAGGATAGCAGATATGTCAAAAGAGAGACAGAAAAAAAGAAGAAGAGACAGCGAAAGAGAAAGAGATGGCACAACTCCATTGGAAGCGAGTATCAAGTCAATTAGTCAATGAAAATGTGTGCGGAAAGTGGATATGGAAATGGAAAATGTGCCGAAAACTAGTGAGCAAAAAGGTATAAGCATGTGAAAGTGGAACAGCTCTGAGAACGAGAATACGAGAATACGAGAATGGCGAATGGCATGCAAATTGTATGTAGTGCCCCTTTGTACCCCGCCCCGTTTCAAGACCCCTACCCACCAGCGGCGCTAACAAGCAAATGAATGAGGCCCAATTAGGTTAAACATCAAGTGAATGAGGGGAATTCTTTTTTTTCTCTTTTTTTTTTATTTTTTTTTGATTTGAATTTTTTCTTTTTTGCGGTTGTTGCGGGGCTGGAGCATGCGGGTTGTATTTGGGCACTTGAGGGGAGTTTCTAGGGGTTGAGGTTGGTGGGGTTTGTACTTGGTGTACTTACGGATTCGCCGAGCTTGTGCAGAGAGGCATTTATACGATCCGGATTGCGTGGCGGCGGCTCTGGTGGCTCTGATGCGGCCATGGTTGGTCCGGCAGCAAGACCGTTTATTTGCATACCTCACACAACTGGAGCACCTCCCTGTCCCTGTGCCTGTGCCTCAGCCTCTGCCTCTGACTCTGACTCTCACTCTGACCTCTGACCGTCGCCTCTGTCTGTCGCTCAATGCTAGTTGCCCAGGGTATGTATGTACGAGTATATATACATATATAGGTATAGAATACAAGTGCTGAGCCCGACCGACCACCGAGTATTTCAACTGCCACAATTTGCACCATGCGCAGCCCGCTCTAACATTCTGACTACCATACAAAGAGACCGAGGGAATACGTACACAGAGACACGCCCGATAAGCCGCAGGAGCCGCAAGTTGGCGTCGATTCGAAGTCGGAGTTGGAGTTGGAGTCGGATTCGGTTATCCAGCCCTCAGTTGAGTCCTCCTTTTTATCGTGTCCACTTAATCCTTTAATTGCTCCACCTTCTCGCTTAACGATTCCTGTCTTCCGTCACCAATTTCAAATGCATCTGCAAATAAATTGAAAAGAAAAGCTTTATTGAACAAGTTGTCTCCTGCAGTGTAATGACGCTATAAGCTGGCTAACAGACACTGATACAATATTATAAATACAGATACAGTTTTCAGACTGAATTTATATTTTATATTGTTTTCTTACGAATTTGTAAATAAATCCACAAAATCAAACTGCAATGGACACAAAAATCAAAGATAAGGAAAATTAGAAATGAGTAAACGCACTCTGTTGATTTTTCGATATATATGTGCCAATTTGGCTATTTTAAATCCATTTGTTGAGCTTATATTCTGTTTACCATTTTTACTTTTTTAAGAACTTCTTTTCCTTAAATTACTTTTTATTTAAATTTTCAATTCCGGCTATTTTTAATGGTCAAACGTTGGCAACAACCTGAGTTATCCAAACCTTTTTCATACGTCTACTGTAGATTTTTACTATAATTTAAAATCGTATTATTTAAAAATAAATTGTTCAATTGCCGTGTAGTCGAGGACCTATCAAAGCAAACGTATTCTACTGCAGAAATTTAACTTCATTTTGGCGGAAATCTAATTCCGTCTCACGATTCCAATTTTACTGCTGGCAGTAAAAGCTGTAAACTAGTTTTTGCTATTCGCATGTAGACTACAGTGCACATACGTATACTCATGTATTTGGGGTCATTTTGTCGAGTCTTGCGTGTCAGGAATCGGTTTGCCTGCACTGTGCCCGGCCAGCAGTAAACCTAAAAACCCATAAGCTTATAATGGATATGGGAATGGAAATGGAAATGGCTATGGAAAATGGTTCGTTGTAGTGCCTGAAAGGTTGATTAAACTTAGTACGTACTACGTAGGAAGTGTTGATTTTACTATTAGTACATGCTCATGAAATATTATGTTTTCATAAATCATTTGCGGTTGTTAATGTCACTTTCATGTAATAAGAAACTATGTAATAAGAAACTATGACAAAAACTCCAATACTAATCAAAGGAACAGGTAAACTGAATTTGACTTTTCTTATAGAGATGATGCATTATCTAAGCCATTTACAGAACTTTGCGAAAAATAAAGTTAAACTGTTATTGTTGTTTCTTGTTGTAATCCTTAAGATAAATTGACAATTGTTTCATTCAAGTGTAATTTCAAGTTCAGGTTTTTCATTTTTGATCTCCTTTGGTGAGACTCTTATGTTGCTTACATAATTTTTGTGCGTGTTCATATAAATTTGTATGTGTTCGTGTTCATATTTGTAACTGAAAGTTCTGAATGTAAGTTTTAATCCGATTTGGGCAGAGGTACAAAAAGCTGACCATCAAAGATGCTTTTGGTGTGTTTGTTGGTTACTTTTTCTATTCTTTTTTCTTTTTTTTCTCTGGATGAACACTGGGCAGATAAATAATACCATAAATACCAGGCTTAAGCAGCGAGCTCGTGGTCTAGCTTTAGTAGGAGGCGCAGTTGGAGTCCAGTTGGAGTCCAGTTGGAGCTGACCAGCAGGCAGACAGGAGTCTTATATAAAGCCAACCTGGCTGCACCTTGACTCCGAAACCGCAAACATATGTATGTCGGTGTATGGAAAAGATATGAGTATAACATGACCACAGCCACACATAAAACACAGCTGCATTTGAGCTTAAGCTGGGGAATCCCCCAGCCTCAAATGGGACTAATAGTAATGTGTTTTATGGTGGCGACCCACTCAAACTTGGGTGTGTGTGTGTGTGTGTTTGTGTGGAAGAAGGAGAAGGAGAGAGGAGTTAGGTGTCTGTCAGCGGCACAAACAGGAACTTTAATCATAATAATAACACACAACTTTTGTGTTAAATCCGTGTACATACTTTGTGCATGAACTAATCTGGGCTGGGAAAATTGTGAATCTGCAATTTGCGGATGGGTTGAATGCCATTTTCATACGACAAGCTTTTCAAATGGAAAATTGTATACTCGTTGTACAATATGAATTTTAAACTTTAATGGTTTTCAATTTGTTTTTCAATCATTCTATTCATTTTCTATTTAAATTAAAGTGGCTTTTACATTACTGATTGACAGTTGATCATCTTTACTAAAACATGCCAATCGGTTTGTTAAACTTCAAAATTACATTTTGGAAATCTTGAACAAAATTGAATATTAAAATGCATTATAGCGAACATTTTGAATACCCGGAAGTCTACTCCATTCCATCGACTCCATTGTCTCACAGATATAGGAGCTGTCACCAGCCAAGATTAGTAATCATTAAACCCAGCGAATCCTTATACATACACTGCCAGGATGCACCGCAGGAGCAGCTGCCTAGATGTGTTCGAGACTATCGACCGAAGTTTAGTGCCAGGATCGCAAAGTTAAATAAGCAAAGGGTCAATGAACGCCGTAAGTTAATATTAAAAGACCGTTCGGATTGCCTTTCAGAGAGATTGGAGAGGGTGAGGCAAGTAACTTCTAATTACCATGAAAAACGGAATCAAAACTGGCTGAAAACGAGGCAACACATTGCCAACGATATGCAAGAGCATCTGCAAAGACGAGAACGCAAACTCATTGAGAAAGTCGAGATTCTAAGAACGCACAATGGACAGGTTCAAAATCGTTGCGAGCTTTTGAGGTACGGAAATTATCTACGACGGATTGCAAGACAACATGAGGAGAAAAGGAAAAGGAAGAGTATCTTTTAGTTGATAATACAACCAGTTAAGGAGCATCTGGACATATTTACAACTATGATTTGCTTGCTGCTTTTGCTCCTGTCACTTCATCGTTGTGAGCTTTTCTACGACGGATTGCAAGACGACATGAGGAGAAAAGGAAAAGGAAGAGTATCTTTTAGTTGATAATATAACCAGTTAAGGAGCATCTGGGCATATTTACAACTATGACTTGCTCGCAGCTTTTGCTCCTGTCACTTCATTTCCAACTCCAAGGAACTCAAAGCACTCTCTGTGAACAGCTACAAGTATGTGAAATGTTTGTATTCACTCCGTGTCGAGCTTCAAAAGTTGCATCAATGTTTGAGGACTTTTCAATGCGTCAAAAGTTTCCACATTAACTAGTTTTTAGAGTGGGTGGGGCTACAAATGGGGCGTATACGCGTTGAATAAAATCGTCAACTTCAGAGCTAACAAATTTCTTTGTGGCCAAAGCATCTAAGACTGACTTTAGCCTCCTTTAAAGTGGGTGAATAAAGCAGCGAAATAACCAAAATGCCGTGACTCACTGAATAAATGAAACAGCTGCCTGAAGGGTTTGCCAAATCGGTTCGCCCAGGGAACACAATGCGCCGAAGGAACTGAAAGGATCTGAATGCAGGTCAGGGCAATTTTCCATAATTTTCAATTTTCAAAAAGGTCCCAAGTTTTGTGTGTAAAAGTAGTCTGAAACTGATGTCAAAGCGGCAAGTAAAAGCCATAATTAGCCGAGTCTCGACGCAGTGGTTTGATTACACTCTCTTACCTTGAGGCGATTATGCCTGTGAGTTGTCCACAAAAGCGGCCAGAACGTCAAAGACAGCACTCGAAAGATGTGCACTCAAGTGCAATTTCATATGCAACTCAAGAATTTTCTCAGCTCCTTTGAGCCTTTTTTCCCACTCGGATGCAAATGTTACCAACCGTTCAAAGAGCCTGTGTGTTTTTGTATGTGTGTGAGAGTTTTCCCTTTGCCTTTGGCAAGTGCCAAGTTCAACTTTAATACTTGACCCATTTGAGAATGTAGTTGAACTCTGGCTTGACTGCCTGTTATTCAATTAAACACTAGACCCTCGAGCTTTGCAAGTGAACTTGGTATTTGTTTAAAATCATACAGAGCATAGAAAACAAACTCCCTTTATCTCCATTTATTTACCTCTCATCTGCAACTTCAACAAGGTGCACATAATTATACTTCCGCAATGTTGATAGACAGAGATATCTTGCCTTAAGAGGGTACTAATTATCTTATCCTTAACTAAAGTTTGAAATTAAACAGTTTTTTAAACAGAGTGTCACTTTAATTCTAGTTTAATTTCTAACTTCATTCTGTATGAAAAATTAATTTTTCACCGTCTAACTGTCAACAATCTCAGTGTAGACAATAACGCCACACACACACACACACTCGCAAATGTATCTGTATCTACGAGTTTGTATTTATCACATATGCAAATTCATCTGCAGCAACGTTCTGTGAATTTGTCTGACTGTTGGATTTTGTGGTGCTGTGAAGCTCAGCAAAGTTTGCATTCAAATGGCACAGAAAACAAATTTAGAAATTTGAAGCTGAAATGTGGAAGAGGGAAACCAACGAGGCAGCATTAAATAAACCTCTTCCCCTCTGCTCTCTCTCTCTCTCTCTCTGTGGTTTCCCTTTACTCTCATGCAATTGACGCTGACATGAAAATGAATTGCAAATTAATAAGTTAAGTAATCGCATTCACAGTACGCGAAATAACAGAGAATTGTGATCAAACTAGCCTATATTTTGGCCAACTAACAATTCAGAAAAACTAGCAATTGATGTGCATTGATTTAATTTGGCTTAGTCATATATCCTAGTTGAATTTTGGTCTGACTCATAAATTCGAATTGGACAGCAATGATGACTCACTTTTCAGTTTGAGATTAATTTCCTGTTGACTGGTTACTTCTGCTCGATTATCCTTATGGTGGTTGAGCAATCTAAAAACGCATAGCAAAAAGTTAAAACACTTTGATTGGTTGTCCGAACCGGGTCAAAGCTAGACGAACAACATCAGCAACATCAACATTCTAAAATATTGTTGGGCCGACGGCAGTACAGCATTGAAATGCAAATTATCCTGCAGACTGAGGCCCAATACTTGACTACAGAATAATTCCCATTCCCTCCTTCTAAGCTTAACCTATTCAGTACCTCTTGTATTTAGCATATTTGTTGCTTTTTTGTTCATTGAACAAATGTTTGCTGTAATGAAGTTGCTTCCTCATAATCGCATGGAACTGAAGCTTTGCAAATTTATTACTGCAACTGAAAATTCAACTCGATTTGAGTGAGTATCTGTGTTAAGAAGTAAATGAAGTTATGCTTTCTTTGAGGTTTCGTCGAACCAATTGTGCTTCTTTGTGAGGAAAATTAAATATTAAGTGCAGAAGAAGCTGAAAGATGTATGTGAATATTACGTATACGCTTTGTTTTTACTGCTTGCTATTTTCTGTATTTTAAGAAAGAGAATCATCATTTACTTAAGGAGTATTGAATATAAAGAGAAGAAGTTGAAATATGTATGTGAATATTACGTATACGCTTTGTTTTTACTGCTTGCTATTTTCTGTATTTTGAAGATAGAGAATAGTCAAAATTTACTTATAAAGTATTACTGCTTGCTGTATTTTAAAGAAAGAGAATCATAGTCGTCATTTACTTAAAGAGTATTGAATATAAAGAGAAAAAGTTGACAGGTGTATAAGAATATTACGTATACGCGTTATCATTACTGCTTGCAATATTCTTGGAATATAGGATAACTCGCAGTCATAAGTATTTCTCAGTCGCTTATTGGCTGCAATCTGTTCAGCAAGAAGGTAAAGTTTGAGTGGAGAAACTCATTTAGTTTGCAATTAATTTGTGGCAGCAGCAAGTGGCAAAAGCAACAGCAACAACAACAGCGGCAGGCAACATGAACAAAGAGAAGTTTGTGTTTTTCATTAAACTAAATAGATGTGGCTTAAGCTTGCTGCTTCCTCTTCTTCTTGTTATACACCCCCTTTAAAAAGTTTGGCAAGCGGTTTCCGGTTCCATTTCTGGTTGTGTTTCTGCTCCCACTTCTGGCTTAAAAGGTGTGTGTATAGGGTGTGTGTACATTGTACACACCCACTACTTCATACTCTAAAACGCTGACTAAATATTTTTGCCAGGCGCGAAATGAAAATGCTTGACCCAATTGGCAGCAAGCCTGGCGAAAAACATGCAAAATATTTTTCCCTTACCTCTCGAACATAAAGTGTGGCATGGGGTTGGATGAGCAGTCTCTAATGCTGTGTAATCTAGGGTCAGTAAATGATTTTGCCATTAAAATGTCTGTCTAAGTATGTGTGTGTGTGATAAGTAAAAGTTTCTTGTTTCTTGCGGCAGCTGTGCGAGAATTTAGTGCAACAACTTGGTGGCATCCCCCCGGAGTCCTAGCCCTGTGCTTACACAATTTGATAACCTACTTTCGGGGTTGTTGTAGCCTGTAACATCTTTGGGCTGGCAACATTAAAAATTTACACATAATGACATTGAGGCACACTTTGAGCACCAGTTGAAAGAGTCAAGAAGAAGGCACAGCAAGAGGCAAGAGGCAAGTGGCAAGCGGTGCACTCATGTCCTTGAGCTTATGTTTTTGTTTGGCATTAAGAACATGTCAAGTCGAACATACAAAAACAGAGAGAAAGAGTGATAGAGAGAGAGAGAGGGGTGAAGGCTGTGCCACAGGAAGGTGCGTGGCATCACACTGTGCACCCAACAAACTAAGTCTACGTTTTGTTTTTCCCTCTTCTTTTTTTCTTTCTTGTGGCAGGAACAGGAAGCGGAACTCGGCACGGCAAGGCATGCAGCGGATGTGTGAGCCTTTTGCCTTTTGCGAGTTGTGTTTGGTTGGGCTATCTTCTTATGGGCGTGGCAGGTGGGCTGTTGGCTGGCTGGCTGGCTGGCGACAATCCCCAAAAGGGCGCAGCGTGCACAGCTTGCCACTTGGGAAATACTTTAAGTCCTTCTTCTTAATAGCCTTGCCTTTGCCAGTCCTCCCAAGTTGATGGCGTTTCCATTCCTTTGGTTTTTGTTCTGTTGCTGGTCGGATGAATTATTGTCAAGCGATTTATTACGCGCAACGGGCAACGCTCTGTTGCTGCTGTTGCCGCTGCTCCACATGGCGTATGCGTAACAATAATTGTAATAAAATGCACGCAATATTTCGCTATTGCCTTGCCTTTGGCTTGTGGCATGTGGCATTCGGTATGCGGCATGGGGCATGTCTCTGGCAGCCGAGAAATGCGACGCACACATGTTCCCTCTTTTTGATGGACATAAAACATTCGCATGCATATCGTTGTCAAGGATTTAATAACATGACCATAAAACGCTTCGCAGCACCTTTAAAATCCTTTACATACACGCACACAGACATTCTTGATTAAATGATAGTCATGTCCTGTCTACTTATAGGGTATATAAAGCATTGCTTTTCTTCCTCTGTAAGCGAAGCGATTACGTTCATTGAAATCACTTTTTGAAATGTCTGACAACCGCCATTTGGCCAGGTGAGAACAACACCTGTCCTGATTGGCATCATGAAATAAACTTTTAACGCGTGTCAAAAAATACGAATAATTAGCGTTAATTGAGGTCATTTGATTATAGTAGGCATACGTTTGTCCTATAATTATTTTGGGTTTTATCTTAATGCACCAAGATTACAATCTCTACCGCAAGTAGTTTGACAAATGATTGACAGTTGATTGAATGTACTTTGTTTCCTGTTCAATTTTTGTTTTGCCTGATAGTAAAATGGAGTTTTGAGAGAACAAAGCTTAAGCTAATAAATAAGTAATTAATTGTATTAAAATTATCATTCTGAGCATTGAAAATTAATATTTATTCATACACATTGAAGTAAATATAATTGATTTTGATTTTTATATATATTCATTCATCTTTAATTCTCTTTTATTCTATTATTTTAGACTGCAAACTGTTCCTTAATTAAGAACAATATATATTAAAATACAATTTAGCTCAAATATTATTTCTATAATTGCTTTGTGTATTCTGCTGTAAATCATAAAAAATAACACATATTAATAATAATTAGAACAAGTATAGAGCATTCTAGATTTGATATATTCAAGATAAATATGGTAAACAGTTTAAGCTTAACCCTTGAGTTCAGTGTATTCCATTTTAGTTTAATTGTGATAGATGTCAAATAAGTATAGACTACAGTTTGAGTTTTGAGGATTTCGTTTTGTAGCTTAAATATTAATTTTATAATTGCTTTGGGCATTCTGCTCTCGCCATAAATTATGAAAAATAACATATATTAATAATAATTTGCTTTATGCTTGCTTGTCATTTTCTTTTAGCTTTCAACCCCTTTGCTTTTGGCCAGGCTCAAACAGAACCGCGTTGCGTCGCAATTTATGCTGACACAGATTTGATACCAAGAGTTCTCACTGTCAAAGCAAAAGACTGTTGAAAATTTCCCTCTTTTTTTTTGTAGTCAGTAGACTTTTAACATACACACAGACACCCAGACACACACACACAAACACAACACACACAGGCAGTCACAAATATTGACCGAATTTCGGCGAATTTGGCCATGTTTTCGTGTTGGTCGCCTTTTTGTCGTTGTGCGGCTGTTGGCCATGTTTTTGTGTGTGGCTTTTGTCGCTGTTTTCATTGTCTGCGGCAAATGGCTAAAAGCGAGTGCGTAAATAACGCATGAGAACAAAACGCAATAAGAAGCAAACACACACACACACACACATATATGGTGTATACATATATATATATAGACACGTTTTCGAGAATTTACCTTTAAATTGGTCTATAGATTGGGGAGAAAAGCACACATGGCAGGACCACAAGCGTTTCCCGTTGGTTTCGCAATTGCAACGCTAATTGTTAGTTTTGTTTTATTTGAATTTGTTGTTGTTGCTGTTGTTGTTGTTGTTTTTGTTATTATTGTGCTGACTGGCAACTTTGGTGGTTGCCAAACTTGTTTGTTTTATTGACACTCAAAAGCATCCACTTTCACACACTCACAAACACACACACACACTGGTAACACCCACGCACGCCTACACACGTGTGTGTGTATGTATGTTTATATATGTATATGTATATGTGTACACACTTATTTATTTGAACACTGTTCCCACTGTGGACACGTCTCACTTGGCGAATGTCTCGAATGGCACTGAGCGCCAGCAGCCGCATTAAGCGTATTTGCCGAGTCAAAATGTCTGAAACCGTGTGAGAGTCCTTGGCATTTAGCGAGTGTTTTTCTTGAGTAACGAGCTGACGTCACTCACAAAGCTTTTTGCCTGCAGCCGAGTGCAACACGCGAGTACGAGAACCTACCACAATAATGCGCGTGCGTCAGGATACGAAAGCTTTTACGAATCAGCTCCTCGGTTTCTGTTATCCTTGCACCCTCACTCCCTCTCTCTTCCACCGATTGGACAAGTGTTTGTTTACGTTTTCACAGATTTTGTTGGCCAGGCCAACAGATCCAAGTGTGCTGTGCCTATGCCTCGGTTTTCTCATCAAACGAAGGTCACACTCGGAAGCTCATCGTCAGCGAGCCAACTTTAAATGACAAGCCAAAATGAATTAAGCCTCTGCTCTAGCAAGTGCCAATTTGAGTTGATGCCACAAGCAGCTCCAAATAAACCAGCTGAAAAGAAAAGTCACAAGCTCATAAACTGCATTGCCCAAACATCGCAACAAATTGAGATGAACTGTAGTGAGCAGACACTTGGAATTAGCAGGAAAAACATTCTCAACTAGATTCTAATGAAATGCCGTGCACTTTATAAAAGTTTTACCAGCAGCAAAAAACATGTTGTTGTGGTAAAAAAGATTTATTTATTTATTATTAAATTAGTTTCTGGCCATAGTTTTGAGGCTTAAAATTAAATCGAGACTTTAAATGTTGTCTGTTTATCTCTGGATTTCATGTTTATTTTATTTGGAGAAAATTGTTTGCCTTCTTGTTCAGCTATTGTCTCTTTATCAACCGAGTCCCGGCGTCATGATGACACTGCTGTCATTGTTGTCGTCTTTTTGTCCATTGACATGGGCAACCACAAGTGTTTGTGTCCATAGATTGAATAACAATACCCATTCATAAGAGTGCTCATATCCAATTCCAGTTGTAGACTCTCAGTTTGTCATCTGCTCAATCATCTGTCCAAACTAATGTTCGAATTTGCTGGGGTCTTGATAAATTCCAGGGAAAAATCTACTTTAAAATTCACACTAAAAGTTTTATCTGTTTTTCCGTTTATTTCTTATTTAAGTGTTTTATTTTGTAAATGCATATCAAAAATGGAAGGTTAGACTATTTAACCAGTGTTTGCTTATAGATAATTGTAGCTAACTATTTATAAATGAGTTGCATATAAGCAATTACACCCATTTTTCCTCTTAGGGGTAGGTTTTATCTAAAGAACACAAAACTTGATTCTTTCAACTAGCTATCTTCATTTGTTGCTCAACTTTTCATTAACTTCCTAAGTAAAGAAAATGTTATTTTATCCGCCCTTAGCGATTTCAGGGGTTTGCCTTTAGGTTAGAATTGATCTGAAGTTGTAGACGCATTGGTGCAATTTAACTTTTATTGAAGTTGAGCAAACTAATTTGATTTGTTAGCCAAGATACGAGTAATTAGTTGCTTGGTCTGTGCAAATACAGATATATACGTGTTCGCATATAGGATTATCCCTTAACATGGGGATGTCTGAGACTGATTCTCATTAGGTCCACATATAGTATAGTAGCGTAAGGAGACACAAACACAATATGTATATTTTGTGGATAGTTTGTGCTTGAGTGGTGTCCATAATCCGAGCGTACCTGGCGTATACTCAATATTGGTTGAATTTGTGTGCTTCAATGTGTTTATTTGCACAAGTGTGTGGTATTGTCTGTGTATATGTATGTGTGTGTGTGGCAGAATGACATTCATTGTACTGTCAGACCATATCAGAGGAGCAACCAAGCGACAGCCACAACTCGTAACTCGATGCTTATGAAATGTTATCAAATGATTGTCAAACTTCTTCTGTCCGTTGTCATGCTCTTGGAACAAACGGCTAATAAAACTTTATCAGCATGAACCGGCATCATCCTGATGCCACAAAAACGTGAAAACATAAAACACAACTTTAACACACATATGCACACAGACTTTTATCGAGACAAGGCAGCAGCATACTACAATGAACTTCATATAAACAACTTATATGTACATAGTATGAATATACAGAAATGAATATGAATTTTTATATGCACATACACATACATATCTTTACGTTTGTATGTGTTATCAATCGATTGCCAGCTTCATAAGTATATACAAAGATAGTTGGAGGGTTCATTCATCTCGATAGACTACGCCTACATTTATGTTGAGCTTGACAATGAGCCTGTGAATATCTATGTATCTGTATCTGTATCTGTATCTGCATATGAACATACTTTTACATATACAATTTAGTAAATATCAGTACTATTCGTCATAGTTTGGCCGTCGTGGAAAAAGACTGCAACATTTTTGCAGTGCAATTTACAGCTTTGTCGCTACTCAAATGCTACAGAGCAGAAAGTGTTCCCCTCTATAACTCAAACAAAGACGTGCCAAGCGTTTCTCAATTCGATTTTAACAAAGTTGAAGTGCAGTTGCTGCATTGTTAACTTAAAGATACTCTTACTAAAAATATACAGACTGTACAAGAAAATGACTACGGTTTAAGAGCTGTCATTCTAAAAGAAAGTAGATTGCCAGAGCTGTCAATTAATATTCTAGTTGCAGTAGATATCAATACTGGATATACTTTGCTCATTAAATATTTAACTACTCTCCAGCTTGTTACTTACTGATTTATTTCACTCCCTAGGCTACGACTTATAGGGTATAACAAAGAACGCACAAACATGGCATGAAGAACTCCATTCGATGGAATACAATTGTATATGCAACTGCATCCGTAAGTTTGAGTGTGAGTGAGAGTCTGAGTATCTATGTGTAAGTTTTGTCAACGATTTGATTCGTTGCCAGGCAACCGCATCATCGCCATCAACATCATTATCATCATCGTCATTATGGTCATTCCCCTTCAAGTGAGAAACTAGTAGAAACTCGCCTGTGCCTGTTTATCAATGTTGTACGCTTATCACCGACAATCGACAGTCGACAGCCGCCATTTTCAAGAAAACGGAAACAGGCCGGCCACTACATGGGAAGAGGAAGAGAAGGGGAGGCGGACAGGGCTGGCATTAGGTTGACAACTTATTTCAACATCTTGTTGTTATCCGTCGTGTGCTTCCTATTTTCATTTATTGGCAAAACTTTTCACCCAGATGTGCGAAAACAAGCACTAGGTATTTTGTGTGTAAGTGTGTAGGCTTGTAAGTGTGTGTGTGGGTGTGTTTGTGTGTGTGTGTATTTAACTGTCGGCAAAGTTTTGGCATTGTTCAAAGAACCCATACATAAATAAGCAAGTAAACGAACTCAAATCAAATCACATAAAATACATGCTCATATGCGAAATACATAAATACATGTATAAAATTCATTGCTTTTGTTATTGTAATCATTTTATTGTTGCTGCTGGTGTTGTTATTAAATTCAATGTTAAATTAAATGTTGCATGTCGCTTCCGTTCAACTGTTGCTCGAGTCACAACGATGTCATATATTGACTTCCAAGAAGACAACTTCGATCTGCCTGCAGATAAAAGTCAAATGTATTTCTGCATCCTTTGGCAATGTGCAATTTGGTAAGAGGATTATGTCCTTAACACAAATGTTGCCGAACTTAGTGTCATAAGTTATCAGCTAACTTTGGCTGGTAATCTGTTGAATCGCTTTGAAGAAATTGAATCAATTCAAATAGGGAATTGAAATTTAAACACATTTTTAATCCCTTGAAGGCCTTAACTGTGAACTTTGATTTGGGTTTGTCACATGACAGCATAAGAAGAAATCCATTTAATTCAAAGAATTTAAATACATTTCAAGTTAAGAGTGCATCTTGATAAACTAAGGTTATTAAATAGTTTAAAAGAATAATTTAAAATAAATGCTTTAAATATGCTTGAATTTATCCTATTTTTAGTTATCAAATAAGTAGTTTACATTAAAGAATTTAGATTTTATTTAATATTTTTTTGATGTTTAAATCTATTTGAATATATTTGAACTATCTTTAAATTATTTATGCATTTATTATCATTTAAATACAATATATTCATTCTCTGAGAAACTCAACTAGTTTTTATAATAAAATGTCGGATAGTAAAGCCAAGAAATGTTTTGGCATATACGGTGCAAGTTTCCCATTACGAAGAAAATAAAGAAAACTAAGAAAAAAGAAAACCAAGAAAACTATAAACTAAGATACTATCAACTAAGAAAGCAATACGACAACTATGGTAAAAGTAACACTGCAATTATTTGTATTACGTGTAGGTTGTTTAGTTGGTTCTCTTGTGCTTTGTCCGGATATTGCTAAACGGTTTATCGCACTTGGTAGTCGAGGTCGTTGGGGCCAAGACCGGAAGCAGATATATTATTAATGACTATTGGGTCTGGCAGAGCAGCGGGAGCCGACAATACAGCAGCGAGGCCACTCGAAACTGCGCGCAATGCGGCGTATGCGCAATATTTTCGCTTTTATATTTTATTACTGTTGCGAATGTTACACATAAACATTCAGGCCCGTCGGAATGTTTGGCGCCACATTTGTAAAATCGAAATATTTTGGGTCGCCTTGCCTTATGGCCACAGACATGGTCCTGCTTTTGGTCCTGATCCTTGTAGGATTCCAGGGCCAAGTATTAACATTCCCCTTTGAGCGCTTATTGTAAAGCGCCTTAATAAGATTTTATTGCGCCGAGTCACGGCTGGGAGGATGAGGAGGAGGCTGTTCCAGTTCCAGACTTGCGGACAGACGGATCAACGTACGTGTTTGTGTACAACTGATGCAGATAATAAGTTCCATTCATGCCACGGAAGGACGTTTCATCCGTTGCTTGGTTTCTTTCACAGTCCTTTTGTGCGCTGACTATGACCCCGCCCTGGCCATCAGTTGACCCGCCTCTCGTCCAGAATAATGACTGGCCATTTTGAGCACCTACCCCAATTTGGGACCCCGACAGAGAATTGGCTATTTGGGATTTCATTTTCGTTCTGTATTCCGACTGTGGTTATGTTTGCGGCTATTAGTGTCAAGTAATTAATATACCCTCGACCATTTAGGCCCCAAAATTAAATTGCGTGCGATAAATGCATGAAAATATTCAAATGTAACCCGAATAAAATTGAGTATACGAATTTACTAGCAAACAAGTTGCGTTTAAAGCTTTAATTTTGATAAACTAAGTCGAATTCAACATTTTTCAATATTCGTACATCAACAACAGCCAAAGCTCACATAGAATTGTCTTCGCTTCTCATACATACTTTTATTAGCTACTTGTGCTTGACATAAAATGTGAGATAGAATATAAAATGTATGATGGGAGGACAACTACAATTTTTTTGTAAATTCTTTTTTCAAAGCATTTTTCATATATTCTTTCGGAAACTTTTTGCGGAAACACAACGAACGTGCGCTTATAAACTGGCATACGTTTTTAATAATAGTATATGAAATACTCGACGACCGAGGGATGTTTGACGAGTACTTGATATGTGAGTAGAATAAACCTATGTTAGTTGGAGATGACAAACGTATACCTACAAATAAATCATGCCAAGCAAAAAGGAAATTTAGTAAATACGCATAACTATTTTTCTTTAATTTCTTTTGCTTAGCTACTTTAAAGTACAAAATAAACTGCCCTCTTACATTTGTTGATGTACGCGATAAATCGACTTCGTTTCGAATCGAAAATGTGAAGTTGATGCAGAGAGCCCTTAAGCTACTTAGGTATACTTCAAAAAATGAAACTATATTTCGATTGATGCTCATGCATAAAAACAATATAAAAGGGGGAAGAAAAACCAAAATAAATATTTCAATTTTCCGAGATAAAAGACAAAATATAACTTTAATATAAACGCTGGCAATAAGCTTAAAATCAGTCAGACATTGGAGTTGAAACACTTTAAGGATTTTGAAAGAACTTTAACATATTTATACCACATTTATTACAGTTTATTTATTCTATGATAAACTATTCTTGCTTTGTATTATAGGATAACATGAATAAGAAGAGAGATTTCTAAGAAATTGAATTGCAATGGAAATGAAGTCCTTAGTAGTTTCGTTTAAATATAATTTCGTTATTTGATTTCATAAAATATTATGAGTATTGTTGCTGCGGCAGGAATTTAGTTCATTCAAAACAATAAACATAAATAATGCAATACCGGGTTTATTAAGAACATTTACGAGTTTCTCCAACTGCGAGGGTGTATGTGCGTGTTTGTGTGTGTGTGTGTGTTTTTAGGGATGTGAGGAATAACTTTTGCCATGCTTGACAGACTTTGGGCATGGCACGTATGAGAATATCCTTAAAATTAATGCACAGCCTCCTGACTGCCGTGCTATGTCATGCATGGCATAAAAGCTTTTCGGATATAGTTTTTCATAAATCTGTTCAGGATATCCGCGCTCCCGTGTTTGTTCTTTGGCGCGTAAAACCACAATGTGGGCTTTTAGTCGCATGTGGACGGTGGTGGTGGTGATGTTGGTGGTGTTTGCGGGTCGTCGACCCACATGAACGTACCCAAATTAATAAAAATTCCCGTAAAAAGTAAAAACTTTTCTATGCGACAATGTAGAGTGGAGTTCTTACTTTTTTTTTATGTCGGCTATAAATGCAACATCTATGACCGGGATTCCCCTTTGGGATGCTGCGGCCAATGCACTTAAGATGTCACACAATTGCAGCCGCAGTCACAGCCGCAGAGCCGCTGGTAAAGGCTGCCACATGTGACACTCAACCTGTGCCGGTAGAAGCTTCTTCTCTTTGCTTCCTTTTATCTTTAGCTCCTTTTACTGGCCAATAACTTTTCTGTTCACGCTTAGGTTCTCTGCTGTGGTCCAAACTGCGGCAGTTTTACTTTTATGGCTGCCACCGATTAGTTTTTGGCTCGACACTTTATGGCCAAACAGTGGATACTCCTTTAGATACCAGGTCTAAGATCTCAACGCAGCCGTAAAGAGTGCAACGCATTGCCAGGAAGCCCAAATTCCCATAAAAATAAGGGATGCACTGCACTCCCATCGACACAGGACGCAGCTTGCTCTTAAAGCCACATACAATGTGGTTCAAACTCTCTTTTAAATATGACTTTAAAGTTAAACGATAAACATCGTCACATTGTTTTTTCCTCGTCCGTATTTTATTGGCCTGAGGCTCGTTGAATGCCTTACATTTGACTTGGTCAAAACATCGATCTAAACTCGGTCAACAAGTGAATAATGTATGCCAGAAAATGGAAAGTAAAACAAGTGGAGCAAGTGTGGCAAGTGGTGCAAGTGGCATATCTAATATGCACCACGGCACACAAATGTACCACGCTTTCATTGATTTGCTTTTGGCCGAGAAATGCTGACATAAATTACGAGTGTGCGTATTAAAAAGCGAAGTCAAGCCACTCACACACTGCTCTGCTCCACTGTGCCACATGCTTAAGTGTAAGTGTGAGTGTGAGTGTAAAAGTGAGTGTGAGTATGAATAAGTACGAGTACTCTGTTCTTTGATTGCGGCTTCGTTTGCTTTTTTAATCCTTAGGCAACACCACAAAAGTAGAACTTTGTCGACATATGTAAACTTAAATGTTTGACTATACCCTGTCTTAGACAGAGGGGTATATTAACAATCTAACTAGAACTAACTAGAAAAAATAACATTTAATTTGTTTTTAATAGAATTCTAACATGAATAAATATGTATTTTCATTTATATTAGCTTTGATAGCTAGCTCAATTAATCAATTGAGAGGTAGGAAAACTTATTGTCATTTAATAAATAGAGTATTTCCAAGCCGAGCACTCACGAGTAAAACATTTTTCTTGACTGTGACTGGCTTTAAGCCTATACTTTGTTGTGGCACATCTGTAACCACATGGGGAAATACACACAAGTGCGATAAACCACAGCAAACTCAGAAGGCTCATTAGAAATAACTCCGAACTTTGAATTATATCGATTTTATGCTGCTTAAGATTTGGTTTTTGTTAAAGAAATTGTCAAGATGCTACACACAATAGTTCTTTAAGAATAATGTCAACAAATGTGATTACATTAGTGTTTGATTTTAGTAAAAGGTTTCTATTGCTTTCTCGCTCATTAAAGATTGTATTTATACTAAAATACAAAAGTGTAGAAAATGCATTTCTGATATTGTGAAAAGGTTATGTAAGATTCAGAGAATAAAATGAAATGGTACAAATACTTGAACAGAGTCGTACAATAAATGGGAAATAGTTTCACGTACATTTGGTGTAACTGTGACGATTGCCATTAAATTGTGCTGAGCTGTTGGCAATCCTTTTTTGGACTACCCATCGAGGATGTCGTGACTGAAATACAAACGGAAATGTTCAGACTTACCGCTGTGAATTGAGGTCTCGTGGCTTTAAATTTTAGATGTGCATCTGCAAATAATAATAAATAAATGGAAAAATAATTAATAAAAAGAAAAACGGTCTGCAGTTTTTAGATGTGATTCATTGTATATTTTGTTTGGTTTCAGTGTCAGTTTAGCTCGCACTGCAAAATCAAATCAAATGTGAACGCTGCGCTTTTCATTGCCTACCCCCAGGCGCATGGAGTCCTGTCGCTCGCAATGGAAAATGGGAAACAGGAAAAGCATAAGCCTGAGTGCTGAGTGCACAGCTGCTGTTAGGCATCCACAAGAAGATTTAACTTGTCTTGTGCTCGGCGTAAACAGAATTATTTCCAGATGCCTTGTTCTTGCTTTGTGCTGAATTTAATTGGGTTTTCTGCCATATTAGATTTTCTTTCATTTTCATTTTTAGCCCCCCAGCGCACGCATTTTCTCTCTTTCTCTCTATCTCTCTCTCTCTCTCTCTCTGTCTCGGCAGACTGCATAAATGCGTATGCAAATAAGTATTCGAGTTTGAGTACAGCCTCACACTCATCCCAATTTATATTCAAGTAGTGCGTTGTATTCGTATTGAAATTAAAGATACAAGTCTATGCAGTCGAGACTTGCTGCATTTATGAATCTGTGTGCAACATGCAGATTATTGCGAAACAGTAAAGTCACTCTTTATGCAAAATTCAGGACCTTTCAAGTGTAAAACAAAAGACAACAGGAGCAGCAGGAGCAATGCAGACGAGCGTAAAAAATACAAATACAACTACCGAAGAGCGTAAAACAATTCTCTCAATGCAAATTTTATGGCCCTTTCCTTTCCAACAAGCAAATAAAAAACATCACAGCATAATACCCTATAGTTAGCAGTTGGCTAAAAATTACACTTGAAATAAGCTGTAATTAAAATCAGATTAAAGAGACCCTTTTCCCAATTACGAGTAAATGCATAAAGTTAAAGGATGTACAACAAAATGGATATAGAGAGTGTGAGAGAATTAACAGGCTTTAAGTTGTATAATTGAAATTTAAAACCATTGACTATTTAATTAGGAAATACAATTTCCACAGCCACCTTACTTTAATGCCGTGATTGAATTTGCATCAGCTACTATGTTTTCGTAATAAACTCGTTAGTAAAAACAACCATTTTCACTATGATTGTGGGCAGGGTATAAATAAAAAGGATAAAACCACATTTCCACATCGATCCGATTTCACATGCGTATGCTGAATGCCAGCTTTACCTCACATCACACCACACACACACACACACATGTACACAATTGATACATTTGTATGTGTACAGTGTGTGAATGCAGCACGTAGCTCTGATTTTTCAGGTATTCTGGAGGCGATGCCAAAACTTTGCTCTGGCTCCTTTGTTCGTCTCTTAACTGGGAGCTGTCAGTGAGCCTGTCAAGTTGCTGCGTTGTGCAATTGTCAAGCTTCTCCTTCTTCTCCAGCAACTCTGGCAACCCTGGCAACTGTTCGCTTCGACTGTCAGCGGGTTGTAACTCTATTTGTGAGCTGCCGTTTGGAGTGGAGGATTTAATAAGTTGGCCGCATCATCATTACCATTATCACCATCATTATCATTAAGTTTACCTTTTGCTGTAACTGTGCTGCTTTTCTTCAACTTGAACGTCTTCTCTTATATTTCTATCTCCCTCTCTCTCTGTCGTTCTGTCGCTCTGTCATTCGGTCGGTTTTTCATGTGCACCATTTTGTAAGTGGGTTATTTAGCGTAAGTAATGCAATAAGTCTGTTAGTTTTCATATTTCCTGTCGTCTGCCATCGTCTACCATTTTGCAGCTGCATCTGCGTGTAATCCACGACTATCCAGGACTTGACTCCCAAAAAAGGATGCAAAGGGAAACAGTTTTTTGTGCGCCGCACACAAACTGAAAGATGATACGGCAAACTGAATTAGCGCGGCACGAATGTGTCCCTCTCTTTTACTCCTCATGGAGCATCCTGTCCAAGGATATAAATAGCTAACTGGCTGGGATGGCAAAGTTTTTATGTCTTGAGCTCAACTCCAGCACTTTAATTCATTTGCCAAGGACTTTTAATTCATTTGCTGGAAATTTACTCAGAGCTGATTAGCAAAGTTAAAGCTAACATTGCACGCGAATTCTAATGGTCAATTAACTAAGTGCAGCTGCTCTCCAATTTAAGCTTCAACAGCATCAACATCAGAAGGAGAAACTTAGTTTAACTACTTCTTTCCATCTTTCCTTTTCAGAGTTTCTTTGTATGCTTTATAAGTTCTTAGGGTTTCTCTCTCGCTGACTGTCTGATTTAATTGCATCGTAGCTACAAATTGCTGAGCTATGCAGATATCAAAGCAAATGCTGGGAAAACCCAGACAGTCTGCAAACCAAATTGTCATCAGAAATTGAGCATGACAAATTGAAACGAGGATGATACTCGTAAATCGTACATTTTTGATATGGTTGAAGTTAAATTCTACAATGTTTGAAGTACGATAACTTCTCTTAATGGAGCATAAAATTGTAGTTTATTACGTTTGAATAACTTGATGTAAATAAGAGTGTTTGTTGAGTATATACATAGTTAGAAATTGATTATCTTAAACATTATATCTTATCACAGCAGTTGAAATGCAAGTTATATATTGTTGAGAATTATGCTATACGATTTGAATGAAATGCCTATAATTAATAAAAATTAAATGTAGTGCTTTAATTTTTAAGTATGCCTTAGTATTTCAATAATAGCAATGGGTTTAATTGATATGCTGTGCATTTAAATATTTATTTCTTCAAAAAATCAAAATATCACAGATAAATATCACATGTAATAACATTTAATATTACTATCACTTTGTTTGTGGCACCCTGTATGTTAAACTAAACTTCATAAAAACGAATATGAAGAAGTGGAAAAAAATGACGAATTACTGGTGGTATTGTTGGGACAAACTGTAAAGTCGGGCCATGGCCTTATATGGCGGATGTCAATAGAAATAATTTTGGAGGAAAACCAGCAGCGACCTACCATAAAGAGAAACTACGAAACTGCGAAATGAACGCGTACGTGACAATAAAATGAAATGTGTAAAAGCTGTCAGTGGTGAACTGGAGCGAAGAGAAGAGTGTGAAAAGAGAAGAGCGAGAGGGGAGAGAGGGGAATGAGGAGAACACAAATGTACGTGCAATGTGGACTGTGGCAGAGACCAGAGACATATTGCTGTGTTGTCGCTTGTTTGTGGCATTAACTCACAACTCACAACTTGCAACTCCCAAACTCTGAACTCCCAACTTCGAACTCCAAACTCATAGCTTGGGAGTTACATACATAAAAAGAGAGAAAGATAGAGACAGCAAAGAAAAACAGCGAATTGCGAATGCAATTTGACAAATTTATTTGCAACGGCAACAGCATGACTATGACTATGAGTGTGAGTACAAGTATGAGTATGAGTATGAATATAAGTATGAGTATGAGTACTCGTATGTAGGTAAGTGCACATACGTACTCATATGCCAAGTGGTAACGAAATGAAACTTCTTTAATATTGTATGTAGGCAACGGCCACAGCCGGCAAAGATTTGAAAAATGAAAGAAATTTGCCAAGTTGCAGTTGAGCGACAATATGCAAATGACTCCTAGGGGGCGCTGTGACGGGGTGATGCACGTTGCTGAGTGAAAGGACGCATGGAAATCGAGTTTATTCTAACAGGCAGCACGATTTTAATAAAGGAATATACATATGCGAGCACGGTTATCCACGTTCTCATATGTTTGCTCCTTCCGACAGCTTGAGGTGCATGCCACCTGTAACTTGTTGCTGTTGTTGCTGCAACTTTAGGTTTTTCTTCGGGATGTCTATGAGAAATTCATTTAAAAAGGGCGCCATAAGCACGCATTACACACACTCAATTTCCTATTCCATTTTCCACAAAACTCCATCCGGGAATCGACACCAGCTACGGCACTAGCCACGGCTACGGCAACGGTTGTGGCAGCTACTACAGACATGTGCCGCTTGGAATTCCCATTGCCCCATACTTCTAAGCATTGGGTTTGTAGGAATTTCATGTGTACACGTCTGTATGTATATAGGTATATATATGTATGTCAGCCTCATCCAACTGTGGCTCCATCTGCATCTCTGGTCGCGCAGTTGTGGCAGCTGCTGGAATTAATGCCTCGCTCGGGGGCAACTGTCGCCCATTTCCCAGGCAGCTTTTGTTGAAGGTGTGCATTGCACAACATTCCATTGCTCTTCCTCCCTCATACTCTTTTACACTACTTCTCTCTCTCCCTCTCTCTTTCTATCTCTCTTTCTATCTCTCTCTTGGCTGCACCATATGGCGATACTTAAAGCGACAACTGTAAACTTTTATACAATTTTCTAAGGACCATGTGACAAGTGGCATGCAACAAATTAACGAGGCAATTAGATTGAATTACTCGAGCAACTAACCGAGTTACTCGTTATGTTTAATTTAAGAGTATGTTCGGCCTTAGGTGCCACAAATTGTTGTAGAGAGCATCATTTGGTGCATCAAATTAAAATTGTACATGCAACACACGCAACTGACACTGCGAATGTGCCCCAGGAGTGCGTGCCACACGCTGCTTGGATAAGGCTAATAGAATTTTCGGGACTGTGCCCGAAATGGTCGTCCATTTCCATTAGTGGTCACTCTGAGATACGCGAGTGCCCGGGGACTGTCCCTGCTATCATTTAATTTGGCTCTACCGCTGCTCAAATCTGTATACGGGCTTATGCCATGCGAATTCATGCGAGGGTAGGCTGAAAAGTATGCAAAAGTGAGTAGTGAAGATTGTTTGAATCAAAGGTGGAGAAGAACTGAATTGAATGAAATATTTCAAAAGTAAACAAGAAATAAAGCAGATTGTTCGCATATTCCAAAATTCAAAAAAATTGTCGAAAGCTTTAAAAAAAAAAGACAAAAAGATTGTCTTAGTGCAAGACTGAAAAGAAACTAGTAAAGATGTTCATTAATAATAATGCAAAAAGTAATTGAAAGATTGGAAGATCATTAAAATATTAGATATTGGAAAGAACCACAGTACTCTTCAAAACAGTCTTCAACTTTAGAATATAAAATATTCGTTAACTTTGTATAGTTCTTTATAAAATAAAATTATATTAAGTATTATTGAACGAATTTCCCAAAACCTTTATTCATATTTTATTCAGAGCCATGTTATATACTTTTGAAACTACCCTCGTGTGAATACATAATAGTGTTTTCTATACATTTATAGCATCTGTCATAAGTTATGATGAACATATTCCAACAAATTGAAGCAGGCACAGGTAATTTTGTAAATAATTCTATTATGACTATGCTACTAATCCAACGAACAGTTGATGGCAAAGAAAGCACAATTTGGACCAGGAATGAACACATAAGACTGACTGGGTTATATTGGATTATAATGAAGAGCTGAGCAAACACATCAACTAAAGCAGAAGCAAAATCAAATGAAAACAAGAAAAGAAAATGGGAAAGAACATAGAAGAACTTACTCTAGATGTGATACTAGGTGCTGCTTCAAGCTGCTTCCTGTCTGAAGTCTGAGTGCCTGTCTCTCAATTTGGCCATAAAATGCGTCTGTTGTCTAAAGCTAAATCCAAAGCTAACAGAGGCCACAGACATACAAACACAGCACACACACACACACACACACACACACACACACACCCGTGTGCGTCTTTATGGCTTTCCAATCGCAACTCCTTCCTGTTCTTTGTCCTGTCAATGTCCAAAGAGGACGCCTTTACACTACAGAGATAACGACTATGGAGCGCATCAAATCATTTCGTGCTAATGGAATTGCATTTGATGTTGATGGAATTTTTATTTCCTTACGGAGAATATATCGATTTTATTATCATTCATTTTTTTACGAAAGTGAAAAGTGCGGAACTGTTTCGTAAATTCGCTTTGGACATTAATTTCTCACGTTTTCAAACTCACTTAAATAAATAGATAAAAAAAATAGTAAATTCCTAAGGAAATTAAATCAAATTTAACAAACGAAAAATATATTTGCACATAAGTATATATTTTTACTTTATTTAAAACAAGATTATAAATGATTTTCCAAGACTTTTTCTCTACGCACATCTTCCATTACCACAGTCAAGTATCCTGCAGATTTCAAGAGTAAATCAACCTCTATTTTGATTTGCTTTTTAGATGCTCTAACCAATTTTCGCTCTAAAAAACCCGTCCAATTTTTCCTTTCACTCATTCACAATGTTGTTGGCCATCTCTTAGCTTTTATGGCTTTTTGTTTAGAGTACAAGGAGGAGAAGAGATATTCTGCTGGTGGTACGCATGGTGGACAATTGAATCACATGATGCGTGATCCTTTGTTCTGGCCTGAGTTAAGAGCCCATAACAGAGAGAAGAATGAACAGGTTTATTGAATTTAAAGCATTTCGACTGCGGAAATTACTGTTTGCGCTGTTCGTTGCGTAAAATCAAATGGAAATCGCATAAATCTGCATAGAAATTTACCTATATATAGTATAATAGATGATTGCCCAATGATTGAAGCTCCAAAAGATGTGCAAGTGAACAATGAAATAGATTCGCGCTACCCTCAAATTGCAATTGCCAACCAAGTGGTTGAGTGGGTGGATACAAGTTGATTTTGATCAGGGAATGGGGATGGAAATGGGGATGAGGTGGGTAATACATCAAACAAAATTAAAACGCACTGCGACAGTCGGGGACGGGTGTCGAGTAAAAGGGCTGAAGGGTTGGCAAAACATTTGCCACTGGCTAAAATAATGAACACCGCGAGTTGCCCCCACTGCCAAGAGCACGTGCACACTCTGCGGGGAGGTGGGTTGGCCATGCGGGGGAGGGAAGAAGCTGTCACTCAACGAAAAGCAAATGAATGTATCAGAAAGCCAGGAACTGCCAGAGCTGCCAACTGGGCCAAAACAGCGACAACACCAACGACAACGACAACGACAACGACAAGGAGAACGACAACGAAGACTGGAGCAGACTGTTGCTTCTTTGTTGTTGCCTTTGTTGCTGTTGTTGTTGCTCAATTTAGTCCATTGGCTCTAGTTGCCTCGTCACCAGACAATTGCTCATGGGCAGCTTTACTCCTGCCCCAACTCACGCCCATCCAACAACTGCCCCCTCTCCACTGTAGTAGCTAGATAGTCCAGACATGACGACGCTGGGGTTGAAAGTGCATGACACACAATTGTTTCCCTAACGCCCTCCATTGAGACCATTAACATGCATACTCTCACGTGAACCCCAACATTGCCCAGCCAGGCCACGAAATTGTTTTTGTGGTAACCATCTGGTTTATGGTTACACATTTTCTCCATTTCTCCATTCGCCTTTAAGTTTTTGGGTTCGAGTTCGCTTTTATATTGACATCGTTTCTGCATGCAATCTTATAAATGTACAGGTATAAACAACATGTGTGTGTGCATAGTGTGTGTGTTGTTTGTGTGTAGGTGTAGTTATTGTTGTGGGTTTCTGTATGTGGAACAACTGCAGGTGCTTCAACTGAAATCCTTTCTCCTGGCATTCTCGAACAAAATGAATTGCAACTATCGCATGGCTGTAATTTATGGGTCTGGAATTAAATGCACTATTTATTCGAACAGAAAATGTCACTGTGTTTAAGCCATTGATTCATTGACCCAATGCGTAATCAAATTGAGAGTTCGATAAACTTTTCAATTAAATTGCTAAACTATGCATGTATAATTTATATGAATATTTATATTAAATTATATTAGGAATATGAAAAATGAGTAGCACTAAATTTAAGTATAATATCAATCATGTAATAGAAATACATATGTGTAACTGTGGGATTATTTATGATTTTGATTTTTGACAATATTTTAAGCCATTGAGTACTCGATAAATTAATGTCATATTATTATTTTAAATTGACAAAAATTAAATTAGAAATACATATAATCACATACGTATAAAAACAAAACAAAATTCAGTATAATATCAAACATACGTTCTAGGAATTTCTTGACAATTTATAATTTCATTGATAAAATTTTGACACCAAGTAGGCGAAGGTTATCCAATTTACAAAAACAACTGGCATTGAAATGCTTTTTATGATTTTAATTAAAAGTTTAATTAGACATTTTTCCGCTTGTTGGCTGTGACCTTTGCCCCTAAGATAAAGACAACAACCACAATAGCGACAGAGAAAGCAAAGCCACATCTGGTTAGCTCATTAAGGGCAAAACAATATCAGGGCTCCAGAGAAGTCGCTGAAAAATCTCAGTTACTAGCAAGGGAAATCTACTTTAATATTTATGACATTTTTACAATCGTTTTGAATTTAATAATAATAATATGTACGTATAATTTTGGCACTTCTTGACTTGACCTGATGAAGCTACGCCTCTCCACCAAAAGCAGACAATTTAATTAATTTGAGGTCTTTGCTTGACAACGAACACAAAAATATGCGATTGTCAGACAAAGCTCATTTATTTACAGTACTTCCAAGTTGAATAGAGGGAATCGTGAGGTAGAAATGGAAGAGGGGGAGGTAGAGGGGAACCAACAATAGCTGCAATACAAATTATTTAATTTGCTGAGCGATTTGTTGTTGTTGTTCATAGTGTGCTGAACATGGTTCGAGGCGTTGACCAGACGTCACCGTCGTGCTTGGACAAACATTGAATATGTACCTCCCCCTCTGAACCGCCCAACCACCCACTTCACCACCCAACCACTTGCCCAGTCGCCCATTCACCAGTTGTCATTCTCACTCGTCTTTTGGAGCTGCTCCCGCTGGTCATGTCATACGTTGTCAGTTTAGTTTTGGCATTCGGATCACGTAACTTGTGTGCCACCAGCACTTTTTCATTTTCATTCACTTACGCAAAGAAGATAGAGAAGCCAGAGAAGAGTCCCAACATCATCAGACACTTGCCATTCTCATACAGATCCCTCGAATGAGTCTTGGACGAGTTCTGATTTGTTTGTAGTCCCCCCTCATCACTTAAGAGATACCATCTGAAGCTGACGAAGTGACAATTCGACCAGCTGACTGACATTGAAACTCAAACTGAAACAGAAATTGAAATTGAAATTGAATCGTGTCAAATGCGTGGGCGTATCAAGTATGCCAAGTTTTATAATTTAATTTACGCCTAATTGGCCTGAAACAAGCTTTGCAATTACGCATCCCACATTCAAATGTGCACACAAACCGAGTTCCCTTCTCTATTTGAATTATCTGCTAAACAGAGTACATCGGAACACAACGAGTCGGATACGTAATAATTTAATGACACGCTATGCTTTTGCATACTATTATTAGTTCCATTTATTATTGAAATTTCTTATAATCATGTATTAAATGTGCAGCCCACACTCCAAGATCTCAATTATCTTTGGTCTCGCCGACATGTAAGGGACAACGTGTCGGATACGTAATAATTATATACGCGGGCCTTGCTTTAGAAATTCCTTATAAGAAAAGTTATTTTAATGAGTTAATATAACTAAAGATATGCTTTTATTGGAAATTTCTTATACTTTCTGACTGATTAAGAAAATGTGTAGTCTTATTACAAGTCTTACTATTTAACATGCCATGATAACAGGGTACTTAGAATTTTTATAAGCTTAAAAACCTTTTTTTGTTCAATAACAAAGTTCCACTGACAATTTCCAGTGAACTGTTTGACTTAAATAAAAATCCTTTAACATCCTTGTGTAGCATTTCATTAGTGAAAAGTTGGCGATTATCTGTTTCTGTTTGCGGTTTGCACATTCTGCACTTGTTTCACAGTTCCGAATACTTAATCCCAAAACTCTGTGTCAGCATTTATAAAACTTTGTTTTTGCACTTACATTGTAAGTACATAAGCATGTATGCTAATTGTGAGCAAATTAAAGCAAGCACTCAAAATGGAAAAGTCTGACTAGTGTCAAAATATACTTAAGTTAAGATCTATTCACATTATGGGAAATATGCAAGTAAGATGTTACTAAACCGAAACCAAATTACTATTTGGTTGACTTTAGTGTACACAGTATTTTCAATATAGAAGTATGTATATGTAGTTTTTTGGCTGATTAAAGAGTTTTAAAAGTGGAAACAAAGTTAGTTTTATTCAGCTTCAACGGGCAGGACGATGAGTAATCTATGGACATGCAAAAGTTGCGTGAAGCGGGTTTTTGTGGTTGGCTTATCAGGCAGGACGAAAGGATAAAGTTTAGCGGAACAGTTGAAAACAGCTCGACCATGCGGCAAGGGGGCAGGCGGAGCAAAGAACGGGTGAATGAGTGAATGAAAAGAATGCCTTGGAAACGATCTGCCGTTATGGGGTGCCCTGGTTAACAAAATGGCGCCGGCACATAATTAATTGCACTAAAGAGATTAGTTGCTGTGCATAAGTTTTCGCGGCGCAACAACTCAACCCAACAATAACGCAACAACGCCACATTGCCACATAGTGCGAAGTGGGCAACGCGTTGCCCTCCAACCTGTCAATAGCTGCACACGCAATGTCAGAACCAGAGCTGACTTATCAGCCCACTTTACACCCCCTGGCACGTCCGACGTCGCGACGTCGCAGTTTGCACCTGCCAAGCAGCTCGCCCACATGCTGCACGCAATCTAATTTAGCTGGAAAAGCGAAACGTGCCCGGCGTGGAAATGGAAATGGCAAATGGCAAACGGCAAAGTCGAAACCAAACTCTTGTTATACACACCCGCCAGGAAGCGGCTGTCGCAAGACAAAGCTGCTAATCAGGTTAGATAGGACAGGACTCGGAACATGTTTTACTATGATATCTTCATATCAAGTGCTGGCCAATATTTATAATTAAACAGGGTTATATGTAATATAAGCGCATTATATGCCAAATAACAATTGATGTCCTGTGACAAATTCAGAACTTGTCCTTGCGACCAATCAGCTAAGAACTCTTGAGTCTATTTATATCGAAAATGGGTTTCATTTCACAACTTGCAATTAATTTCTAGAATATCTGTTCTATTTTTATAACCTGAATATACGTATTGACTCTGTTTTTTTATCCTGCCAGGAAACCTCATAATTTAGTTATTAAATGCCTAGAAATATTTTCCAAGAATAGGTTTTCTATTTGCGTAACCTTCGTATACTTATCCTCTCAAGAAGTCCTATAATTTAATTATAAATTGCGTGCCAGAAAGTTTGCTGACTCAGCATCATTTTACTAAATATAGAATTATAAAAAAATTCTTCAACAAGATAATTTAATTAAACCGGACATTGCAATTAACTGCAAAGGCGCCTTGCACCTTTAAAACTTAGCTGTACCTTCCTTAGATAACATAAACATTTTAAAATAAATTTAATCAACTTTAAGTTTTAAAAAAGTTCAAATAAAATCAGCGAGTTAATTAGATTTGTATTTGCAGCAACTTTCAACTTAAAAGTTTTTAGTAATTACTTGCTCTTGATAAACAGTGAACAACAACAAGTGATTATAATTAATTGCATAGAAAAGTTATTTATAATTTCAAAAAGCTGAGAAAGAAAGAAAGATTTATTTTCCTTACATATTTCAATTTTGAAATTATTGCTTAATATTAAAGCCAAGTAAAATCAAACGCTATCAATTGAAATACCTGACAAGGATTTCATAAATTTAATTGCCTTCTGAGACCTGTCAAATGTGATTCAAATAGTTGGTTTACTCATCATTAGCAACATTTGAAGTATTTATTGCCTTTGGAAGCCCTGTGGAGTCATTGAATGAAAATTGTATTCGAAATGTCGATGTCAAATGAAAAGGGGAAATATTAAATTCCGTGTCACTCCATGAAAAGCGGTAAGCTGCACGAACAACTTGGGTAGGAGTTACCATATAATGATTGATCACAGCATGTACACAGGGAGTTCGTGCTGGGTTTTGAGGGAAAGAGGGTGGGCAGCTAACGTGTTGAGTCAAGGACCAGACGAGAATACTGTGAGAAGGCCAAAAATAAAATCGGAGATGGTGAAACTTGGCGGAAGGTGCAAGATGCAAGTTGTAAGCAATTATTTTGAGGGTTAAGCTGCGCTGCAGTGCAACTCACTCAAGGATAATGCACTTAAGTCTGCCGAGCCAGTAAACCTGCTAGGGACTGCGCCAGTTACCGTTACTCAGCTAAAGCAAGGACCTCCCTATTGTATGCACACGCATTCCAAATGCGGCTGTATTTGAATTATTCATCTTTGCTGCATTTGCTGCTGCTTCAAGACAAGGGTTGTTTCGCCCAACCCTGCGAAGCGACTCTCCGTCCTTGAGGGTTGGCGGCAACAGGCGTTGCGGCATCGCTTTGTGCATATAGTATTCCAGTCCACACATTAACATCCACATAGTCCACAATGCCATCCACCATTGTTGCCACCGATGCTGTTGCTGCTGTTGTTGTGTTGGCGGCAATTCGAAAACAATTTCTGCAGCATTAATCATTCCCTTTTACCCACACTTTTGACACTTATCTCCTTTCCCCTGATACAACACACACATCACACACTCCCACACAAACATACATACATATAGTATACATATATAGACACGGACCTCTACTAATGTTGACAAAACGCATTTTAAGCTCTTCAGAATTGCCTTCTTTTGTTTAGTTAGTGACTGTCCACTTTGCATATTTGTGTGTATGTGTGTATGTGTGTGTGTAAGTGTGTGTGCCCCCTGAAATCTGATTTCATTTCAAATTTGGATATTGGGATTGGATTTTGGCAGGACGATAGGACGACCCTTAACATGAAGTGACACTCTCCAGCTTTTGTTTACCCTTAAGTGCTTAACTATTCTATGTTGCAGTTGCTCTTTTTACCAAATCTCTGACACAGTGCATACACTGAGCGAAACTGCCAGGCTTTTATCTGATTTAAATTATTGGATTTTAGATTATAATCTTATTAAGTACATTGCTTATCTGTAGTAGTAACGAAATAAAATAAAACTAATTAAAAAACAATTCAGATATTTACTTTTTCACGTGTATAAAGCTTGTCACCGTTCATTACAATGAGAATAATATGGCTTAAATTAACCATAAAATCAATATCAATTTTTTACATATTATTTTTTAATTGGCTTACAAAACAAGCAACAATATATATGTTTACTTATAAAAAATATATGAAATTGTTTGCGGAAAAACGCACTCACCTCATAGTATTTTTCAGCTGACAAAAGGGAAAACTCTTTTTCCTATATTTTCTTTTTTTTTCTTTTATTTAGAAGTAACTTTTCGCAGTTGTTTTTCACAGTTGCTGCAAATGCACGACAAATTAACACGGCGAAAACAAAAACGAACTGGTCCCGTGGTAACTGCTCCTGCTCCTGTTTTCAGCTACTGTCAGTCGGCATCCGTGTCCGTATCTGTGTCCGTCTGGCTCCCTATCCGTGAACGACACACCCGCGGCTTTTGCTCTGTGGCACTGAGCAAATGCTTGTGCGAATAAAAACTAAAACTCTGCGCTTGTTTTTCCTCTATGTGATTCGTTTTGAACGTTGAAGTTTACACAGTGGGGGAGTGAGAGGGTGGCAAGTACACATTCACGTTCACGTTCACCCTTGGGTAAAGGCGCAACACGGCGTGTTAAAGTTACACATTCGCTTAAAATCTATTTTGATGTTATGTTTTGGGGCTATCAAATTTATTTTTTCTCAGGTTGCACTGGAATACACAAACTAACTATCATTATTTAATAGACTTTAAGTATTTTTAAGTGTAATTATATTATTTTACTAGTGAGCTTAGTAGTTTTTAAGCGTTTGTCAAAGTCATAGGCTTTTTGCAACAACTTTTATGCTGATGCAATATTAGTTTTTCACCACACACTGGGATTTGTTTCTGTTTTTGCTTTAGGATTTACCGTTACCGCACTCGCGAACGTCTTTCGTTAAACTGGCAAAAAGACGCACGCTCACCGAAGAATTTCTCAATTGAACTTTGGAAAGTAGAATTGCTGTTTATTACATCAACAACAATCAAAGCTTTACAAGAGCGCGCTCTCGCAATGCTTGCTTTTTCATTCTCTCTCTCTCAGTTCGCACACCTACATTATCTCTCCCCCGTTTGGTCAGTTACAAAAAAATAACCAAAACTCAAACAATAAGTGCGACGCAACAGCGCGTTAAGCTTTGAATGAAAAACCACCCAAAAATGGCAAACGAAGCGAATTATAGTTGTAGCAAAGCTCAGCCCACCCCGTTATTCATGCGCATGCGACAACAAAAGCAAGGTAGAAATTGCGCTTAGAGCTTTGAGCAAAATCATCTCTCTATAGAGTCTCTCTTTCGTGCATACAAATATGCGCTCTCTCACGTGTGGGTGGTGGTTGGCAAGAGCGTGGTTGCGGTTCAAGTGCGAGTGGATGGTTTTTCTTCTAACGCACATTGTTATCGTTGTATTCGTTGTTGTTGTTGTTGTTTTATTTATTGTAATAATGCAGCAATAGCAGCAGCCGCAGCAGTTGCCGTTATAGCGGCAGCAATGTGCACTTTGTTCTTGTTGTTTGTTGTTGCTACTGCAAATTGCCTCGTAGCATTTAAGTCGAATTATGAAACTCGGTTCAGGCTGCTCCTCACCCCTCATTCCGAACACCCAAACACCCTTAGGAGTACAAACCGCCAGACACAACAGAAGCACCCATGCAGGACCAGGAAAAAGCCCTAAAGGAATATGCCTGTATTTTAATTAATATTGATTGAACTTATTCGTAAGGTGTAGGTGCGCTTAATTTAGTTTAAAATATGTGTGCCAAACAAATAAATGGTTACTGAAACAGTAACTGCGGCTCCAATAGTTTTCGATTTATTTGGCTCTGAATTTATATCTTATCATTACATTGTATATAAAAGCACTTCTAATGTATATGTATATAAATTGTTTATAACAGAAGATTAAAAAGTTTCCCAAGTCGAAATTGTGTTATTCGTTAAATAAAACATTTCCGACTCCTCGTGGGTTATAATCATATTTAGCAGGGAAATCCCCAATGAAGCCTCTATTTAATAAAAACGATTTTTTAGTTATTGTTTTTAAAGTTAATGTGCATTTATGTATTTGTAAAGAATGAAAGAGAATTTATTATTCCATACGCAAAGCTTATCGCTTTTTTTCTTTACTTCTTTTCATTGAAAAGTTTAACTCTAAGTGTGATTTGTTGTTCCGCTTGACAGCGTGTGCTGCAACAGTGAATATGAAAATATTGTATGCAAATCTTAACTATGCATACCGTTGAACTTGAACGAAAGTGAATATATGTACTAGAGCAGAAGATGATTAAAGTCATTAAGGTATTTGTAGTTGCGATTATTAATTCAATTTCTCGGAGTGTCTAAGCATGAGTAAGCATGAAATTGGCAAATTTATACTTAGTTTGAATTGAAAAATACGTTAATGTTTCATAGCAGATAGCTCTTAAGCCACTCACTGCGTGAATTTATTAATCGATTATATTAAAGGGCAACTCAACTCTGTTATCTATCTGTTAAAGAAAAAAAGTGTTCGTTAATTTCACTGTTAATTTACAATATATTAACATATAAGTTTGGCACGCAATTTTAATTATATTAAAAAATACATAGTTAATTCACTAGCAGTCCAGTCCATAGCGCTGGCTAAACCTTTTAAGCAAATCGGAGACAATAAACACAACAGAAAACTTTTCATCTCATGGTGGATCTGTTTTTTTGAAAATCCATATTTTGGCAGCTTTGCGAAACACACGCGACACCTTTTGTCTGCTTTACGTAACATAAAGGCGATACCTATAACAGGGATGCTTCGCGGTTTCATTCATCGGCCCAAATTATCGATAACGATCAATCCGAATGTTAGTTATTTATTTTCACTGTTTTGCAGGTTAGATTTGTTGTTTGGCACAGTTTTTACTTAATTGCAATGGGAAAACGTCGAACGCAGTCTCTAATCGACTCAAATTCGAGTGATAGTGATAGCGACGCAGATACCAACTTGGAATCGGTAAGTATTATGCATTATAAAGCAATGACGCCCTTGTATAGAGCCGCCAATGCAAGGGGATGATTGACGCAATGTAAAAATCCATAATTATTTTGCACACAGGACCTATTATCGCTGGCGAGGAAGCGAAAAAAGGCAACTAATGTCACAAAGTCAGCAAACTCCAAGTCAGACTCTGACTCTGACTGGGCAAACAACAAATCGGGCGTGCCAGCCTCAAAGAAGAAGCGCCAGAAGAAGGCAAGCAGAGATTCAAGCTCCTCGGAGGAGAACTGGGATGATGATAGCCAAGATGAGGCAGCTGCACCCATTGAGAAGCTCCCAGAAGCAGATGAGAAAAAAACAGAGAATCTCAGTGAACAGGAGGAAGGTGAAGTGTCTGACAGTGACTCTGAAAACGACAAATCCAAATCCAAGTCAACCTCATCATCTGGTTCTGGGTCTGGATCGGATTCTTCCAGTTCTTCATCTTCGAGCTCTGATTCAGAGTTTGACGATGGCTTCGATGAAGATCTGATGGGTGACGAGGAGGATCGCAAGAGGCTCAATGGGCTGTCCGAAAAGGAACGTGAAACTGAGATCTTTAAGCGAATCGAGCAACGCGACATAATGAGAACCAGATGGGAAATCGAGAGAAAGCTTAAAATGGCCCGTCGTTGTGAAAAGATTGAGAAGTCCAAGACAAAAGGAGATCGTGCCAAAAAGAAGTCCAAAAAAGAGAAACGGAGTAAAAAAATAAAAGACATGGCACCACCAATGCCGGTTTCAGTCCCAGCTGACCTTGAGGCCAGCAAGAGCAGCGCAATCGAAGCCCGTGCATCAGCCAAGAGTCCCTCACCCATGCCCTCAATTCGGGAGGGCCCATCAACATCAGCCACTGGACCATCAGGTGCAACTAGCAGCAGCGCAGAAAAAAGTATCGAAGAGCAAGGTGCTAGCGGTGTATCCGATTACTTTGATCACAAAGAGCGTTCAAAGGAGCGAAAGAAGAACGTCGAGGCAAATAAAACCGATGACAAGCGAAGCAATGCAATGGCCATGCTCAAAGCTAAGCGCGAGGGAAAAGCCAAACGAGGTAAGGAACTTGAAATCAATTTAATACGAAGACTACATTATTATAATTTATACATTTCCCTTTGCAGAAGAGGAAGAAGCCAAACGACAAGCCGAACGCGACCGTGATGATGAAAAGGAGGAACTTGAGAGCGTCTCTGGCTGTAAATCGGCTGTGAAGCTGAAAGCATCAGAGATTTACTCCGACGATTCTGGCAGCAGCGACTGGGATGACGATGAGAAGCCAGCGGGAAAACGATCACGTTCAAACAGCAGCAAGGCATCCAGCGAGTCGGAAGACGATGAAAAAACCACAAAGAGTCCAGTGTTTATAACGAATCGCGACGATCTCAACAAGTTGCGGTTGTCCCGCTTCAAAATGGAGCGCTTCGTCAATCTTCCCATATTCGAGAGCACCGTAGTTAACTGCTTTGTCCGCATCAGCATTGGCAACAATGGCCAGAAGCCCGTGTATCGCGTGGCCGAGATTGTTGGCGTTGTGGAGACTGGCAAGATATACTCACTGGGCACGACGCGTACTAATCGCGGACTTCGGTTAAAGCATGGCACACAGGAGCGTGTCTTTCGATTGGAGTTCATATCGAATCAGGAATTTACTGAAACTGAGTTTAACAAATGGTACGAGATTTGTCAGCAACAACATGTACCGATGCCGACAATAGATCTTATCGATATAAAACAGAATGACATTAAGAAGGCTCTGAACTATGAGTTTAAGGATGAGGATGTTGACAAGATTGTGGAGGAGAAAAATCGATTCCGCAATCGTCCCACCAACTATGCCATGAAGAAGACCTGCCTCATGAAGGAACGTGACGCAGCCATGCTGCGTGGTGATTACGACATTGCCAACGATCTTGGCCAACAAATCGACCAGCTAGAGAGTCGTGCCTCCGAACTGGACAAGAGACGTTCACACAGTCTCAATTTGATTTCCTATATTAATGATCGCAATCGCAAACGCAACGTTGAGGATGCAGAGAAGGCCATTATGGAGGAAGCACGTGCCAACAAAGGCTTGAAGATATCGGATCCATTTACAAGACGCATCACACAGCCGCGCATGGGCTTCAAGGGTGGAAAGAAAGATGAGGATGATGTATTACCAGCACCTTTACCGCCGCCTCCACCAGGCAAAAAGAAGAATGAAACGAGCACTTCCAATGCCAAGCCGACCGACAGCAAGGACTACAGTTTGTACTCGCTACACGACTTTGACATTGATCTGGATGTTCCACTGCCAGGTAAGCTTCATTGAACTTTGATCTTTTATCATTCCATACTAAGCCTCTTAATGACACACTCGTCTCATCTAATTACAGTAAACAGCGCCAATGCGCTTCCCAAGCCGGCGAACAAACCAACCGAGACGGTGTCCAAGCGTTCACTGAACCTGGAAGACTACAAAAAGAAGCGCGGTCTCATCTAGCTGAACTGCATCGTTCAATTATTGACGTTCATAATCTTTACGTAGGTTAGTGTTGGTGTTACGAGTAATTAAACGTAAACGTAATCGATTGATGCGACGATTGAAGAGGAGACGAGGAAGGAATGTTTGTTAACGCTCCATTTTAAGCAGTACGCAAATGAATCACCTATAGGCATAGTTTACAAATTGTATTATGTTTACGAATATATCGCTTTGTACTGATAGAAGACCACATAGAGTATGTTCATTGTCATTCTGTTGTCGGAGATCTTTTGAGACTCCTGATTATGAAACTAGTTGCACAATTTGCCATTGATTAATGCTCTATATGTCGGATTTGTATGTGTGTTCGTGTGTATCTGTGTGATTCAATTTAATTTATGATCAACGATTAGCTGAATTTTACTTAAAAACAAAACAAAACTCATACACTTATTATATTATTGTAATTATATATAGTCTAAGGGTCACAAATCCTTTGTAATTTTGTTTAGCATTAAGTTCAAAAGTGTATTAGTTGCTGTATAACCTATCAATCTATCCTTAAATAAACAATTTCTTAAGCCATGCGTACATACGAGACATACTATACATACATACATGCTTATATCGCACTTCTATCAAACGTTGATTCCCCCCATAAACCTTACATATAATAAACTTGATATAAAATACATTAATTATAATGCGTCGGTTGTAAGCATTGAACGCTGTATTAAATTTAAAACAGATCAATTTAAATGTAGCCAGGTCTAAACAATAAATTCTATAATATACTCAATACCCTAAATGTTGAGCAACATTTCAGTTCTATATCCATACTTTCATCTACTTAATTGCTTGACTGTACCATGATGAGAACTCGGACACTCGACTTAAGTTCTGACGCTTCTTTTAATTGGTTTGCAGTTTGTTTGCGCAGCTGTTGGGGCCCTCTTAGAGTCCATATCCATCTGTAATTTAATTAATTCGATGAAATTGTCTTTTAATTGAATGTGATCGTGTTTCAAAGAGTTCAAATGAAACTACACAAGTTTCTAAAGGGCACAATTGAATTGAGAAGTTATACATATATATAAATTACGACATGGTTTCAACGGATTTATCACTATCAACTCGATGATATCCAATAAAGTCTTATAGAAAATAAATTTACTTGACATTCTGTCAACAAATTTGTGTTTCCATATTTACGGATTGTCATGGAAATGATTTATGAGATTTAAATAATAATGAAAATTTGGAAAGTAATCATTTAACCAATAATTTATACTGTTGATTAGGATATGCATTTGTCGGAAAGCTTAATTAATCAACATTTAAAACAGCACAATCTTTGAGATCTAAACAACTAACTGTCAAGTAATATTCGTACTAAAAGTTTCTCTTAATAACAATTAACCAATTAAAGGAAATTCTGTCTTCTCTCAAAGCCAAAATATTTCAAAGGGTTTGTGTAACGAGATTTAAGAAATAAAAGAAGCCAGATGAAATTAAAAGAAGTTTCACATTAAAGTCATTCTTGATATGTTACAATAAATATGCTTTCAGAACTATATTTTGAGCACAATAAGAGCCCAACTATTATGCAACAATTTATATGCAACATTGTATATTGTATTGTGAATGCACTTCCGGTAAATGTATTTTTTGTTAAAATCTTTGCATTCAGTTCACAATGCAAACGACTGTATATAGGGGATTTAATGCTTGGCCCGAATGGACAGAGTTCCCACTCGGAAACGATGTTCGGCAGTCAACACCTCGATGGGTCCATGTGAATGTGGCTGATCCGATCATTATGAAGATGAAGGAGGCAGGGGGCAACATGTATGCATATTTCCCATTGTGGCACAATGACATTTTATCTCAAAATATGCAACAGAAGCACGTTCTCTGAAGCGGAGAATGTAATAGATCAGAAGTAACGGCAGCATCTGAATCAGAAACTGAATCAAATTCAGAATCGGATTCAAAATGCTAAAAACAAGCGATGCGTGGCCCATGCAAATGGACATGCTTGGTGTGGGCGTTGTGGGGACGCTCTGTTGCATCTGTAGATACTTATGTGTGTGCGCTTAGAGATACATATGTATCTCAAACACAATGCGACGTTCCGTTGCCGAACATTAAAGGCTGCTAATCAACCGGCATTCAAGAAAGAGCAAGTGGCTTTTGAGCTGTCTCCATCGTCGCCTCTGTCACTGTCATTGTGGGATGCCTTCGTCTCCGACTCTGCCTCTGCCACTGCCCTTTTGCGATGTTTCGTCAAGCCCGTCGCAAGTGTTCGTTAGGGGACGCCGAATCCGACGTCGCTGCCGCGGCATGCAACAGATCCACATCGGCAGCTCAAGCGATCAGTTGGGCTCGCGACTGCAAACGCACCGGAACATTTTCAATTGTGACACGCGACCAACAAGGGATACAAATTTATAATAGATTCATTCGATTACGTGTATTAGAATCGTCGTTAAATCGCAGTCTCTCTTTAATTTAATTTAAAATTCAAGTGCTAGCAACATGTGTGCCAGAAAGTGCTCAATTGATCTGTTAATATCGCTGCTTCTACTGCTGCCCACTTTAATTAATGCCGAACTCAATTTCAACAATGATCTTGATAATAGTCAAAAGTTTAAAAGTATTCCCACAACCATAAAAACCTATGAAAACGACACCGTCCTTTTGCCGTGCTATTTGGACAGTAAGCGCTATTAAAATATCAAATCTAATTACTACAGTGTCTGTGATTAAAATTAAAATACATTCGATTCCAAATGAATTCAAAGATATAAAAATAACTAAACTGTATTAGATGACCAACATTAATGGGCCTTGAAAGTGCTCCTTTGTGCTCCCTTCACAGGGGCAATTGGAACCGAACAATAGCATTTAATTCGACTCTACAAGTTGATTGATATTACGAGTATAAAGCCCCTGGAATGACTTCACAATGGCCAGCTAAGAAAATTTGTTCTTTACAATGGATTTTCTTCTTTCTTTTTCAATTTTTCACAATAGAAATATACTATTAAACGGATTTCATTAATTTAACGTCTCACTGCGACAAGTTTTGTTCAGGGGCTTACAATTCTCTCATAAAAGAGTTATTGACAGCAACCTCTAAATTAGGTTGGCAGATCAAACAAAGATATAGATGAAAATAAGATTACATAGATCAAATTAGAAGTTTTATTTATTTGAGCAAAAACACTCAAATAAAATTAATCTTTAAAGTATTTGAGAGATACAAAAATATCTTTCGACTGTGGGAAAAGATTATCGCATTAGAAAATCTCAATATAAATATATTTTATAAGAATCTAACTAAAGCTAAAAGTGCCCTAAAGAAAGAAAGTATCTATTGGCTGTGTGAAAAATTTAAATAATATTATGATTCTTAGAAATATGTGCATAAAAATCTTATAGCTCGATTTAAAAAAATATTTTACTAAAAGGCATTAATATGTAAATAATAGTATCTAAAAGATTGAAAAGTGTTGTTTGTCTGAATGAGATGATTCTTGCCACAGAAAATCCAGCTATAATTGTGATTAATTTGAAGCTAATTAAACCTAAAGAAATCTGTAAGATAAAAAAGTGTATTTTAGATGTGTGAAATGATTCTTGTCTTAGAAAATATAATTGTTAAAATAGTATTTAGTTAACATATTACCTTCTTAATTTGTAGCTCCATTTCAGTATGTGCGCTGGCATAGGGATGATGTGCCTTTGGTGGATTCGCGACACCCAGAGGTGCTACCTCCGGAACGCATTAAGCTCTGGTCGAATGGCAGTTTGCAGGTGTCCAATTTAAAGGCAGAGGATACGGGAGACTACTACTGTGAGATCATGTCTAACAGTGAACAAGCCGTTCAATTGCATGCAATTGAGGTGCAGTATGCGCCCAGCGTGGATACAGAACCCAGTGGAATCTTGGAGTTGGCTATTGGCACCACCTTTGAGGTGGTCTGCCTGGCCAAGGGTGTGCCCCAGCCGGCGATCAGTTGGCGGCTAAATGGCAACACTTTGGACCAATACAGCAATGCGGCCAATCGTCAGAGTCACATCTTTGAGATCAAGTCGCGAAACATGGCAGGATTGATCGAATGCCTGGCCGTCAACGGAGTGGGTCAACCAGCTGTCGCTGGCGTCTATCTTCATGTGCTCTGTAGGCTTTACCTATGAAATAGTTGGACTATCTAATTAATCTCAATCCTTGCTCTTCTAGTTTCTCCTGAGCTGTCACTGCCACAATCTGTGGTTTACACCAAAGTCGGAGATCGTGCTCAATTGGAGTGCATTGTGGAGTCGGCACCTCTGGCGACCCTGCATTGGTTCCATCACGGCGTGCCCGTTCAATTTGGCTCCCATATCAGTAGCCAGGAGACGGAAATGCACGTTAGCCATTCCCAGGATAGCTATGTCAGCCTCATTAAGCATGTGCTCATCGTGAGAAAGGTGCGCGATTCCGATATGGGACAGTACGAGTGCCGAGCCAGTAACTCCATTGGATTCAAGAGCGGCACCGTCGAGTTAACTGGACGACCTATGCCGTGTGTTTTTAAAATAAATCCTGGCACTCAGAGCTCCACATCCCATGTGCTTGTTTGGCAGACAGAGAGCATGCTGCCTATTATGGAATTCAAGCTCAAATTCCGACAGATTCCATCAGGTTTGTATTTCAAGTATTTAAGATATACGTTAATAATTTTTCTTTTATTTATCTAGCAAATATAACAAGGCCCGTCAGAACCAACTGGACGGAGCTGACAATCCCAGCTCAAGTGACCATTGGTGAGTCGAAAAACACTATTGACATTCCCAAATTTGGTATACAAAATAAACAATCGAAAAATTGATGTATATCTAAACAAAATCCGTCTGTTAAGTATTTGCAATCCTTGCTATAACTGAAAGTGGACACTGGACACCAAAAATATGTGGATGATTTGAATGAACTAAAGTTTATTTGTTTATATTTATATCTTCAATAATAAACATATTTTCGCAATCGCAGGTCCAATTTATATAACTTCATATACTCTGCATGGTCTGCAGCCAGCCAGTCTCTTTGAGGTTTCAGTTCTTGCCAGGAACAGCTTTGGCTGGAGCGATAACAGCAAGATTGTGCGATTCGCAACTGGCGGCGAAGGTAAGTCTATATCTTCTCTAACTGGTTGTGACCTATATATGTATATATTTCCATTTTCAATATTCAAGTTGAACTGCCAAATTATTCGACGGAATCGGAGCTGCAATATGATGCAACAGAGGAGATCTTTGACAATGAGATAACCCAGAGATCTCAAATATTCACAGCCAGCATGATACACAACGGCGCATTTAGCCATGTTTACAGTGACTTGGCCTATATTACGATAATTATACAAATTTGCCTCGCAATGATTTACACATAAAATATATGACAATTTGTACTGATTTCAATGTTCCAAAAATAAATATAGTATGACAAAATCTTATAATTAAATTTATTATATATTTGTTCAGTTCTGTGTGGAAGGTTGAAAAACAGTCGAAGTTGCATAGATCTCTTCAGGTTCACGCTCTGGGGAAAGGCACCACAAGGCGTCAAATACAATCAATTGCAGGAGACCAGCACCAGCCGCACAATCCTCAAATGTGATTGGAGGCAATTCTCTTTTAACGTGTCTGGCATATGTTTTTAGCATTTTATTATTGAATCCCAGCAAGGAGATTGGTGTGTCGCGGTGCTCTTCATGGTTCCACATTGAGAGCAAGATGCCTGAGAGTCGGTTTACATAGTCCACCAACGGTAACATAGCATTCACATTTTTTGTAGCGTTGCTATTTAAGATGCTGTTAAGTTGATCCTCGTATGTGCTTTTAGTGTAAATTTCGTTGGTCAAACGCATGGAGCAGCGCACACAGGCTGAGCAGAACATGTTCCTGAACACCTTCTGCAAGTCCCGAATGTCAGCGATACATGGCAGCATGGAGAGACCACTGTCCATGACCAACTGTGTCACAGCTGACAAACTGAGTTTGACCTCATCACAAGCGATGGCCATATAGTTGTGTAATCCTTTATTTTTAATTTCCGTTAATATGTAGGCTAAGGCTTTGGCAATATTCTCGGGGGTTATGATCTAAAAGAAATATTACTTGAAATTAAAGCAGATAAAAGTGATCATGACTTACTGTTGTCTGAAGAATTCCGGTCTCTGAGTCCTCGCTGGCAATGTTATCACTTGTGATTAGCTGCACAGTTTATGAATGAAATGCAGTTGCTCCCAGCAATCAAATGTTATAATTAAATAGATAACTTACTGGCCACTCGAATTTCTCCGTTTCATCCCAGCTTCGCAGCTTTGCCATACTTCTAGCATAACAAAGGTTAAGTCCCTGGCCATTAGTTCTCGATACGAAAACCACAAAGATCTGCAAAAATGACAACTAATTAATTTCAAATTGTAACAAACTATTTTGGGCAAACCTTATGCACATATGGTTCTTGTCGCACCATAATTTCATCCATATTTAACATGTACGTCTTGGAGCGGTCAATCCGACTAAGAACATCTGGATGGAAATACTCTAATCCCTCTCCATCCTCGGCCCTGCGAACGCGCTCCACTCTCCATTGTACTTTACTGGACACCAGGTTGCATTCAGCCGGCTTGAAATTTCGAATCTCCGCAAAGTCGTCAAGCTGCACGCGTGCTCCAAATTTGGCAATTGCCGGCTTCCTGGGCTGCTGATGGAAACTCTGCCGAGCTGCCAACAAGCGTTCATAACGCTCCTGCTTTGTTCCCTCCGTTTCCAGGCCATAGGCGTAAAGTGCGCGCTCCAAATCAAGAGCAGTAAATTCCGACAAAGGCACGTCCATTAAACAATTTATTTGTAAACAAAGCTTCGCGCAGTGCTACTGGCGTCCAGTGTTGGAAACTGCAAGTGTTGCGAACTTTAAACCATTTGCAAATTTCCTATCGATATATCGATAATCAATTAAAAAGTAACTGAAAACAGATTCAAAAAATTTGTTAAAAAGTTATATGAATAAGATACATATAATATTATATTTCTCAAATAGAGAAAATAAAATAAAATTATTAAAAAACTGCACTTTAATGAACTCCTGAGTTGCTTCTTTTCTATTTTAATAAAACAATAGATCTATAAATTGATTTTTAATTTACAAATAATGATATGGGTTACCAATTAATTGACCTTGTTAAGTTTCCAAAGTAGTCCAACGGGTTACAACATTTAAACCTTGTATAACTTTTGCAAAACTAAACTTTATTCCAATCAGGAAGTCATTTAGTTAACACCTGATTCTGTGTATAGAAATGGTTAGTTTTTTTATTTATCTTTTAATTAAAAATCCCTTTCATCCTGACAAAAATATATCTTAAAAGTAATGTACCTTCAAAACTTACGACCCCATGACACGGCTGTATAAATAATGAATATTACCGACTATTTAATCAAGTTAGTCAGCTTGTCTGCATCATGGCAGATAACGAATAAATGAATCAAGCTGTTTAAACTTCCTGAATTTAATCAAAATTTGATTAGATCAACAGCAAATTCTACAAAATAAATGTATGATTTAATACGAGCTCTGACCAATCAGCAAAAATAACTTTCTACATGTATCAATTTGTCATGAATATGATAGTGTTCGTCTACTCCACATTCTCATGCGCAACTGAAATCTCAATAAATTCTTTTCATTAAGATAAAAAAACGAAAAATTATATCACCTTATATTTAAATCTGGAAGATAATTAAAGTAAGAAACAACCTATCAACTCAAAAGTTGCAATAATTGTTATTTAACTTAAACTCCCTGCATTGCATATAAAGGGTATCAATTCAGTATAGGGCTTCAACAAGAGGAAATCCAAAAGCAATTGGCAGTGACATTGCGAGCATCTTTTGGGCCCATACTCCGTGTGATTGCCTCTCTCTCTCTATCTCTTGCTCAGATAAATTTGGCGCCACAAGAGCAACGCGGAAAAGAAATGAGCGACACATATTGTTTACCTGCAACAGCAGCAAGCAGCCCCAAGAAGCAACAACAGTGTGGTGAGAGCAGTGTTCCATTCCATTTCATTCCATTCGTTGCGGCGCGCTTTTGGCTCCCATTTGGCATCCAAGCACGCGCTACATTTACTTTCAGTTCTCGCTTGAAAAGCATCGCGACGGGTACGAAACGAGCGCGTAGCGCACCAAACAAATTCAAAATAAATACAAAAAAAGGAGAAAAAAATACTCCTATCAATACTACCATTAAGTACTTGAAAACTTCAATTTGTTTTGTGTGCACAGACACACACACACACAGACACTCACATTTACAATTAAATTTATCTATCGCTGAGCGAGCAAAGCTTTTACGGGAAAAACATTTGTATCTGAAGTAAATGAGTTTTTCAAAAATAAAGGGCTCCATTTAAAATTTGATTCGCTATTGAGCGAAAGCGTTGCAAGTGCAAGTGTTACAGCTGGAAGAGCATCGTCTTTGAGGACGGTTACCTGCTCGTAAATCAAAACTGCTCGTACAATATGTCGTCGCTGCCAGTTGGTTGCCTTTTGTAACGCTTTACCCGAATATTTGTTGTTGCCAGTTGCGAGTTGCGAGTTGTGAGTTTTGAGTTGCGGGTCTCTTGTGTCTCCATCTCTATCCGCACATCGTTCGCATCTTGAAGAGACGCAAAACCTGTTTATTCCTCTTAATGTTGCCTTGTGTAAATGGCACAGGCACTTCACATTTAACCATTCTTTACCTGGCCCTGGCTAGCATCAGTAACAGCAACAACAACAACAACAACAGCTACGGCGGGTGCAGCTGCCCCAAAGCCTGACTCTGGTTTAGACACACATTCAACCCGCTTTAAGCCACTGTGATTCATAATAACAAAATCTTGTCAAGGCAATTAAATGTAAAGCCATTTCGAATTGTAGTCCCAAATGCATTTTGGCAATCACCACATTCGCAATTAGAGACAACAACAAAATTACCAAACCAAACAACAAATATGCAAATGCATTCTATAAATATAAATGTGCAATATGTAAAATACTCGAATACCCCAAACATGCAGTTCTCACATCTCTCGTCTGTCGCTTGTTGTCGTTGTATTTGTCGTTGTAGTTGTCGTTGCTGCCGGTTCTCTTCCCAAAATGTACAGCAAACGAAAGCGAAAAGAATGAACGGAAAGTTGACAGCCAAAAGGAAATGGAAATGGAAAATGGCAGCGGCTGTTGTAGGGCAGCAGGAGCCGTCCACATATGGACACAACGCAGGCTGTGCTGGTGGGCAGGGGGTTAAAAGAAACATTCAACAGCGAATTGTATTATTTACAGTAAAAAGTTTTCAATTCAATTTTGAGGCAAGGCATTCCAATTTCCAATTCCAACTCCCATAACACAGATCGTTGTAATAGCAAACTCAGCGCAGCTGCAGCTGCCACACACACACTCACACACATACAGCCCTTGGTTGCACTTGTATGTGTAAACTTGGAGCGCAATGTAAATAAACAAACGCCAAATAGACCAAAAAACAAGACAAGGCAAGACAAGTCCAAGACAAGCAAAGTTGCCTTACTTGCCGTGATTGTTAAGGCCCCAAAGACGAAGACGAACGACTGTCGTATCGAGAGGGCCGTTCCAAGAATATTTGTGTTTTTTCAAGTTGACGTCATTCTGAAAGCTGTGAAAATAATTTGAAAGAATTACGTGTGCGCTTAAAAAAATATTGTAGTTGAAACTTTTCAAAACTAACAAGGTATTCCTTATATGAAATACACTTCCATAGTTCACAACTCTGTGTACTTTATAAGTACACACATCCTTTCCATATCCTTATCCTTATATTTGAAAAACTTTGACTGTGAAACGTCATTTGCTCAATATCTTGAGAGTTTTTTTGTAATTGAAATAAAATTTCTTAAAGAAGATACTTTTGCCTTGAGCGACCCTCGTTAGAAGTAATGTGGAAAAAGAAAAAGTCCAGACCCATATTGCGTTTGTACCTTGTGCTCACCTTTGATAAAATATATTCGAAAATACTCGTTTTGTGATAAGCGTGAGCTTTTTTTTTATGGAATGCAATTGTCATTTGTTAGCTTAGGGGGATAAATGTAACTGCAATAGACCCTAGTGAATACGTTAATATCTTTTTGGACCAAGTCTAAAGAATACTTTCGCATTAGCTCTATGAGTGTAAAACAACTGAATGGCTTTCTCAAATGGGTCAAAATAAATTCGCAAACTTTGTGGAGAGTGTGAAGTGAGTGTATTCGTGTATTTGTGCTCAGTAGGCAACAGCCAAATACGAGTACTTGTAGTATGTGTGTCAATATACAAATGAATATTCAGTATTCGTTAGCTGCAACAACTTAAAACGATTGCGAGACATTGCAAATGTGTTTTGTGAGCAACATAGAACAAATACCTAAATACTTATACATATAGCAGTACGTACATAATGTACATAGGTCTATGTACCATGTGTAAACATGCGGCAGCACGAATGTATCTTTAAATGTTTGCATTTGCATACCCTCTCTTTTTTGAGGATACTTTAAGTATGTTAGAGCACTTGCAATTGTTACGATCTGTTGTATTGAGTTTCTACTTTTATTAAATTATTTTCTAGATTTCGTTATGTTAGGGTATCTATTCATCGGTGTGGCCACAACAGATTTTCGGCTGTGTTTTTTTTTGAGTTGCTGTTTTTCGTTTTTCAGTTTTCGCATTTGCACATTAATTTATTTATATGCATACATATTTGCATGCTTTTCAACTTGGCACACCCTGTCCTCCCCCCAGCCGATGGCCGCCTGTCCGCCCCGACCACCCCCTTACCCCGTCCCCCTTCACTAACCACATCGACCCGACACGACCCACTTTGTAGCCGTCCAAGCGCTCTGGCATTGAGCGGGCCAGCATGAAGAAGAAGGAGAGAGAATAAGAGGGAGAGATGGATGGATAGAGAGAGGGAGGGAGGCTGACCGAGGAGTGGGTAACGGGGTAATTTAGCGACCAGAGCGGAACAACAACAAATTGCATTTTTCGCACTGAGATCATAATATCATTGAGATACGACGCTTGACTACGAGAGTGGCTTTTGGCTTGCATAACCCAATACAAATACCACTACCAATATCTATTAGCCATGTTTACCATTTAGCTGCCAATCAGCGAAAAATGTGTCCACTTGGAAGCTGTGATTTCTATCGCACAGCTGCGAATCTTAGCTGCAGATTGTTTTTTTTTCTATTCGGGGTCTTTTGACAAACTGATTTCGAATTCAATAAATGAATTATGCGTGCGCTTTTCTTTGATTTTATTTTTGGCCAATTTTAAGTTTCCGCTGTAAACGACGCGATTCGCATACGTAAAAAGAAAACAAAAAACAATAATTAAACAATTAAATAAATAATATAATGAAATTTCGTTAGCTTTGCGGCTCCCAATTGGGTTTTGCAATTGGTTGTAGCAATTTAGTGGCAAATTAATTAAATCGGCTTCCAACACAACATATTAATTACAGTTAACGATCTACCTCCGATAGCGCAACAAAAACAACAACAACAAATACAAATAAAATTCAAAGTGCGTGCTGCCAAAAATAAAACAACAATAAAGTAATAAAAGAGAAGAGAACAAGAGATAACGATAACAATGAGAGCTACGCCGTGGATCTTACTCATTTGTCTACTAATTGTACAATTTAATAGCGGTAAGTCCTCAACTTTCGATCTAATCAACTCCCAAAAGGGTTCCATCTGGCAAAAGATTGGAATGTGATAGTTTTAATTGGCACTTTAAGCTCACATTTCAATCAGTCAATCACTCTCGGGATAGACGCCCATCAAATGGCAAAACTAAATCAATTTATTGCGTATACGCAATGCTCGCATTTAGTCAGATATTTTGATTAAATTTATCAATTAATAGAACAGATAGACAAAATAAACAAAAATATCAGCCGTCACTCGTCAAGGGAATAATACTTACGTATTTTTGCTTTGATGAGTAAGAATAATTAAAAAGCAAGGTTACTTACCAATATGCACAACAAATTGAAATACTTTTGGGCGAGTTAAAAACTTCTAATACGAGACCCAATTTCGGCTTGTATTAGAGATGTTTGCATAGAAGTTATTATTCAATAAAGTATAAACTAAAACACTTGCAGAATGTGTTATAAAAATTAAAAAATTATGTCGAGTCTATAGAAATTTTGACTTTTAAAAGCTATCAGACCCTTGCAAGATATAAGGTGTATGAAGAGTTCAGACCATCATAACTTTGAAAACTGAATCGATTTCTAAGCGGGATGTCTTAAGTATGCCCTCTTAACTCCAACCATAACGACTATTTTTCAAATATGCTATGCTAATATGTATGTTTGAAAGTATTGAAATCTGTTAACTTTACAAGTCAAATTTTTTGTCATTTTTGGCGTGAATACGATAATATAACTTGTCGCATATAAACTCTTATTTACCATAATATGTAGTCGATTAATTAATTTATTGTTATAAACTTTCATATTGTTGTTATTATAAATATAGCTAATAAACTATCATTTTAAAATAATCCTTACAATAATAAAATAACTTAACAATGAAAATGCGATTCGCATATTAACAAGCAATTGTTTATTCAATGAATAACTATGAATTAAAGTTCATTTAACTGTTTCTCAATACTAGTAGTAATCAAAAATAAACAAAACAATTTATAAATTTATTGAGAGGGGGCGTTGACAATCACAATTTTACGTATGTGTTGAAATTATGAATTACCAATGTGGCATTTGTGCCATATTAATAGGCATGAGCAATGAATGCCTCCAGTCCACATATCATTCTGATGTGATGTGCGTATGAATGTGTAAGCGTATGTGAAGTCACATACTTGCTCGTATCTCAGTACCACGTGGGTTACGTTTTTTTTTTGTTTTGTTACCACCGACAAAGCGAGAGCTAAACCCTTAGACCTGAATGCCAGTTGGGGCCAGCATATCTTATCGAGAGAGAATGCTTATCTATTCTTGAAAGTTAAATTTCATACGCGTTTGGAATTATGGCGCAAATGTAGATAACGGTAAACATTCTATGGCTCAGATACTCGCATTGTGTGGTGACTCCAACTCAACTGTATTGTACTTATTATTCCTATGCTATCATTGAGGCTGCGGGCCATGTGCCAGCTCTAAACCTCTATGTATGTAGAACCAACCAAGTCCAATGGGAAGAGCAAATATTTGTTGTGCAAAGAATGGCAGTCTAATGTTAGATATTTGCTCATGCCAGACACGCAGCTAGTGCCTAATCCCCCTTCAACTCTCTTCAACATCCCACGACTTATGATATCTGTTTTCATCCAGTTTCCAATTTTCTGCTTCAGTTTACCCTTTACCCAGGGCCACCATGAATGAAAATTTTTAATTAATTGTACGCTTTTCCAATTTTAGGCATGCGATAAGCCACGACAGCATGGCAAATGTCGAAATCTAACCAGAAATCTACCATTAGACTACACTATATATGAATGTGCGTATACACGCAATGTCTTCGGCCAAAAACTCTGCCAAAATGTCGGGAAAGAAGTAAATAAATACATCAAAATAGAACAAGTTCAAAGCATATTTTCATAGGTTTTATGTAAATATTTGGAAATGTTTTTGTTGCATCCAAATTTTTAACGAATTTGACGGATGTTGATATAATAAGCAGCTGTACGAATTATGTTTGTTAATTCTCAATTGCGACATTTTCGAATGTCGAAAAACAAAGTCAAAAGTCGGCGTTATAAATAGTTTGCTTTACTTTACTTGACTGAAGTTAAAGTTAAATACCTCGTCGATTTAATTCCACATGACCTTATCACAATTGCCAAAAAATTAACAAAGTTGATAAGAAATTCTAGCAGCGTCAATTTGAAACCATTAAACGAAAAATCCAAAAGGAATTTCGTTGCGATTCCTTTAAAGATTTCTAAATAAAAATCATTCCAAATATTTGCTTTAATTTTAAAATAATTGACAAATTTTTGAATGTTTTTATCAAAATAAACTGAAAATAAAAAAAGTTCGCTGAACATTTTCTTCTTTCTTTAGATTTCTTTAGATTGCCAATAACAAATAAATTTAAAACCGAACCCAAGCCACAAGTTCGGGTTTGGTTTCAGCTCGTATTTCCGAAGAGAAGCAAGGGTAGTTGTTCTTTGAAAAAGAAGCTTATTGAAAGCATAAGAATTCCTAAAAATTTACTTTCAAAAGCATTAGCTGCTCCTTAAAAAGATATTTTGCATAAGCTCAAGAATGTTTCGATTTGTTGGAATTTTGTATTGGAAAACATCTCAAATTACGCATTCACTTGCCGTGCCCAGCACTTTAAATTGATTTGATTGATGAAAAAGTTGTCCGAAAATCGCATAATAAATCATATGGGGGAATCAATTGATCCATCAGACTGCGTGATTCCATGGATCAGAGTCACGCCCTTAGTGATCCGTGTGCAAAAGTTTTCAGTAGAACCTCGATCGATGCGAAGCGAACCAATTGATTTAAATTTAATTTCCGATTTGAAAATGTATTTTCGTTTTTATTTGTGACGACATGCAAATTCATTGAATCGAATTATGTACATAGACAAAATTTATGCCGTCTGACCATTTGGCCAGACATCATCTATTAACATTAGTCAAACATTGACTCGCCTGTGGCACTTTTATGACCCCCGTCATGAAAGCTTTTAATGCTCCAAGTTTGATGTGAAAGCAATTCCATATCCATTTGTCGGTTGCGGATTTTGGGATATAATCGACAGTTCCACAACCAAAATTGGCCATAGCGAGCCTTCAGCATTTGTTTATAGATACGAGACTATATTCCATTGAGACAGGCGTTTTATTTGTTTACGAGTTGACCCAATAACTCGGCGGTATCTGTATGAGTTCTGATGAATATATACTCGTATATTGTACCATACTATATCCCCCATATGTAGGACACGAAATAACACATTGACTGCAGTGCAGTCTGTCCGAGAGGTGGGCGCATCATTCGTGCCGATAATGAAACAGCAACAAAATAATCAACAACAAACAACAAAAAACAAAAACATAAGCACGCACTTGTCTTTAGTATACGTGTTTATAGCAATCATCTTGAACTGAATCTTGAATTGAATGCAATAATTAATGTGGCCAGTCTCGTGGGCTCCTTATCAAATGCGATGCTTTCCATTCTGACCTTACTGATATGTCAACTCTCAGCAATCAATGTCCAAGTCTACAGAAGATTGTACATTCACTGATTTTACAATACCCAATATAATTTACAGCATACCTGCTGCAGTTACTTCTACTTTCCTAACTGCAAAAGCTAACGTTTAACTTTTTCCGTAGATTTTTATTGCAAGTTGAGGTTGAAATTTATTTGCCACCTCTTTTCACTACAAAGTTTCTGTTTCATTATTCATCCTTTTTTCAAACATTTTTTTATATTAAAAATTGTACAAACGTATATTTTTAAATATTGAAAAAAGTAAATGAAACACAAATTTTTAGAATTAAGAATCTAAAATATGGAAGAATTTCATTCCCGGAGCTGAAAACTTTTTACTTTAGATTTTATTAACATAAAAAACAACTAAAAACAATTTGCTCCTCAAACGATGACTCTAAAAATAAAATATGCTACATAAAAGTACTCTAATACACCCAAAAAAAACTTCAACTACTTCCATCTTTCAGTAGGATTTATGCACTTTCGTATAAGTTAGACCCCTTGACTGATAAATTTAATTTGCTTGTTGGCATAACGAATTGCATGGCAATTCCCTTGGCTTAGTTATTACTGTGGCTGCAAGTTAACTTGAGGAATTCAAGAGCAATAATCAAACAAATTCCAATTCCAATTCCAATTGCTGACGCCATTCTCAGTCGCAGAATTGTCGCCAGGTCCCAAATGCGTGCTCTTGCAAAAAAAAACCAACAGAGGCCAAAGGCATTACGACATTAAACTCGATGAGGAGAGGACGCAGACAGCAGTGGAGAGAGGAGATTGTGGGTGTGTGGATGGAGATGGAGTGTAGAAGGATTCTGGCAATGGCGATGACGATAATGTCGTTGGCGCCGCGTCGTCCTGACGCCATTGTTTCTTCCCCACGATGACAATTGCAATTGGGAGCTGGACCATCATACATACGTATGGTAGACTGTTGAGTAACCCTCCCCTAAAACCCTACCCCTTATCCACACTAGACATCGATCCAAGGACAATGCGAAAATGGAGTGTAACTGACGGGGCAGCTGACGCATGTGGAAAGTCCTTGCTGCGCAGGGTCGCCCCTTGAGTTGACCCACTTATGCGTAGACCATATAAATGCCAATAGACACATGGGAAGGAGGCTGGAAACTGGGCCCCTCTTTTTGGCCTTGACTTACCGAATACAACGACTCAACAACTGCGGCTGACCGAAGATTGCATATTTGGATTTTCAATGATGTCGGTGAAGGTCTCAGTGTCTCGGTCTCTCGATGCTCTTGGATACTCTTGAATGGCCACCAACGGCGCTGAGCTGACAAAAACAAAAAAACAAGCAATTTCAGTTTCGATTTCTGGTTTAGTTTCAGTTTTTGGTCTTGTTCAAGTTGATTGCCATAAAAGGGGCGTCTGTCTGAGTACGGATACGAAGGGGATTGGATAAGATAACTGCCTCTGGCAATGTCTCTGTCTCCGACTCTGTCTCTGTGAGTGTGTTTGCTGTTGATTGCCAAGTCTTTAAGGTAAACGGTTTTATCGACGCTTGATAACGCGAGTCTTGTCCAATTGAAAGCGCCTTGAAGATGATGATTATGAGGCTTGCGTAACTCTTTGCTTGCCATACACATAACTTCTACTTATCATTACGAGTATCTTATGCTATCTAAATCCAGCCAGCATAAGGTTGTTGATTTTGGATGACGTTAGCTCTAGCTTGGATGAGTCATTGACGTGGGCACTGAGTCGTGAGATTGGAATTGCCGTTGGTTTAACATCTAAATATATTGTGGAGGCAACGTATATGGCATGCAAATTGTTATTGGTTATTTTTTTATATTGGCAATGGTGATTTGTGTGAATCGCAGTGATAAATTAGTCATTAGATGTACATATAACGATGTCCCTTTGATTACGTGCATGTAATTCGAAAAGACAACATTACCTTGATATGGTTTGTCGTCGACATGGGCCAACGCCTTTATTGATGCTAATTAAGATCACCGTACAATGACAATAAAAAACTCGTTTCTTTTATGGGTTGCATCCAATTTCGGCTGTCTATAATTAAAAATAATTACAGCTCTCTCTCTCTTTTTCGATATATACAGAATATTTAATCTGAAAATTAAAAAAACAATTTATTCAGGACAAGCTAAATGAATAATAATTGTCAATGTAAAATGGGAAGCATGAATGAATAATTGTTTTAAATCTATTTTGAAATAAATGAACCATAATTTGCATTGGAATCTGATTTACAGATAAAATAACAGCAATTGCAATCACATTTAGTATCTTAATATTATATTTCTGATTTCCTATCTACAATAATGTCTTGTCTATAGTGTCTGACCTCAGAGAAGAAGTCCATCTAAATGTAATTCTTAACTATTCCTTTATAAAATACTTATACTCTTCCCTAAACTCTATACTTTCTTTTATCGACAATGACTAGTCTAAAATGCCTGACGTCAGAAAGGGAGTGTATCTGAGGGTATATCCTGAGAATTTACCCAAATATTCTACTAAATATATGTAACTCATAGCTGTATTGAAAAGGGTTCGATTGTCTGCTCTTCCGTTCACCCTTTGACTTCCGCTTTGTAAACCAATTTCCTGAAAAGTAAAGCAATTACTCATCACTGCAGATCATATGACAAACTTGTTTAGTAACATTCTCCATTTAATGGCGATAGGGTGTGATTTTTATCAGTTCCAGTTAAGAGTTCCATAGACCATGTAAACAAGTAGAGCAAACATGTTATTTTCCTCACTTCTCTTCAGCCAATGAATCATCTTTAACCTGTCCCTTCATCTATCTTGTTTTAGACTATTGTCGTGCATCGCCTACTAGGGAAGAAGAAGATGCTGACTATCAGGACGATGACTATGATTACAACGGCGAGGAAGAGTCTGGGACTTCAGAAACTCAACCGGCTAAAATTGAAGAGGATGCATTCAGTGCGCCACTATACTTTGAGCAGGAGGAGATAGCGATGAAAGCCAAGCCAGGTGACACTGTAATCCTCAACTGTGATGCCCGCAACTTTGCAAGTACGCAACCTAGTTACAAATACTATCTTTATATACTTTATAATTGATCTCTTTTTCAATAGTTTCAAATGTAGCCATGTGGTACAAGAACTCAACCATTTTAGCGAATGGTCAGACTGCAATTAGTAACCGAGTGGAAGTCATGGGAAACAATTCGCTGAAACTTACAAGCGTGACGGCGGAGGATGCTGATGATTATTATTGTGTGATCTTGCCACAGAACGTGAAGCAGCATACCACGCTTAAGGTGGGCGCCCGGCTCTCGATCCTTTGCGACGATCGCGATGTTACGGATCGATCGCAGACGTTCAAGCAGGGCGACCACCACAAGCTCATCTGCCAAACGTTCCTGCCCACCAAGACAGACATCAAATGGTCCTTTAATGTATGTGCTCATCCTATCATCCATGGGCGTAGTCAACTCTCTTCTTGTTTCTCTTTTATTTCATTATTCGTTCTTTTTACAGGGCCAGAGATTGCACACATCCGCTGAGGATACAGCTAATGGTGTTGTTGTCCTGGAAAATGTGGACGAGGAGAATGCCGGAGTTTATCAATGCCTTGGAGATGATGGTAGCTCTGATCCGCCACATGGTATGGTCACCGTCGATGTACAGTACAGTCCCAAGGTTTCCACACACCGACACCATGTGAACAGCCAGGAGGGAGGAACTGCTGAGCTTTACTGCGATTATCGTGCCAATCCCATTGCCATCAGCTTCTTTATCAAGGGTGGCAAGACTCTGTCTCTGTCTGACAAGTACTCCATCAAGAACTCACTGCACAAGGAACACAATCGTACCACGCTTATTATTAAGCATGTGGATGAAAGTGATCTGGGCGAGTATATCTGCCATGTGGAGAACGCCATTGGATCCAACGAGGTGCGTGTCCAGCTGAGCTACAATCCCGAGACACCTCAGTTCGAGAGCAGCACCTTCGAAGGCAACAAGGTCACCATGCACTGGTTGGTCCGCAGTCTCCAGCCCCTCTCCGAGGCCATGTTGGACTACAAGCTGACGGGGGTAAGTTTCCACTAGGAAATCTTATACAGAGCTGTATAATTTGATCAATACTTCGCAGTCTTATACGTGGAGTACCGTGTCGATGATTCAGACTCATCGTCATGACAAGGAAAGCGGTATCTGGAAGATCACACATCAGATGGAACTAACGCCGGGACTGTGGCATGTGCATGTCAAGACAAAGAACACACATGGATGGTCTAATTTCTCGCCAGATCATGACTTTACCATTCAAGAGCAAGATGGTACAGTGCTGCCAGCCTATAACTAACTATAACAATCACTTACATTCCCTTCCATCTCTTGCAGTTGATAATGAAATCGATGAAGGCGCTGTGCCACCCGAGGATTTAGTACGTGCAGGATTTGGACCTGGGGGCAGTGACAAAAAGAATACGGCGTGTACAGTCAGTTTATTGCCGGGATTGATCGTAGCCGCATTCAGCATATCTTTGCTTCGACTCTAAGAGTATGCAGAGTGAGGTGAACAGGAGTAGGAGCAGGAACAGGGCCTTGGTAACTGTACATACGTATTTCAAGTTAATTGCCTTGAACCCGATACCTGGTCACCTGGTCAAATGGTCACCTAGGCACCTAGCAGCTTATCTATAAGAATGCCAATGCAAAAATACCCAAGTATTCTAATTATACATGCAAATGCAAATGCTAATGCGCCTACAAGGGGTCAATGTTAATGTTAATGTAAATGTTAATCTAAAATCAATCACGCATAAGCAAATCTAATTGAAACATTTGTGCCAAGAAGCATCCAGAAACAGAGAGATCTAGAGAGTGGAATAGAGAGGGGAATAAATTACAATGTGTAGCTTAGTTTAGTTAAAGTTAAAGTTAAAGATGCGAAGATTGGTTGAAAACCGCCCAAAACCTAGCATATAATATTTATTTGTTTGTATGTACGAGAAATGATAGTAGTTAACAGTGACTATTACAGTTTATATACAGTCCGAGAAGAGATTTTCTCTTTTACCTGAAATAGAACATAAAAAGAAACCGATACAGAAACAGAATCAGATACACATACAGTTGCAGATACGAATGTAAATATGAATATGGGTAAATGAGGATCATATAGTATTTTGTAAACGGGTGTATGGATGCTTAACGAGAACTAGAATATGGAATCACTTTTTTATTTAATAAACATAATCGAATTACGAGAATCACTTGAAATATTACGATAACTAGACCAAAGCTTAGACATATGTACCTAATCAAATACATATGTACTACTATTTTTTACGATGGCGTTGCAATATCTTTAGGATTGGCGAAGAGTCTGCAAGATACTTATTGGTTAAGAGAAAGATTGAACGAACGGGGTGTTAACAAGTACTTATGTATATCTAAGGATAACGAATATCTATAATCAGGCAAGTAGTTGAGAAGATATGAAAAAAAGGAAAGAAGGAAAGAAGGAGAGTCGCTTATTTGTTTGGCTTCGATTGAAATTTGTTTGCTACAATACCTGAAATTAGCCATTGGCCATATAAATATAAATGCAACCGCTGATCACACAGATGGAATACAGTATAAATATATACTTACAATCAAAGCATCAATATAAGAATATATTTTGTATACTTATATTTTATTTAAGAACCATAAAGTTAATATTAAAATTAAAAAATCAAAAATGATAACGCTAACATGATAAAAACAAAATGATAAACGTGCCAATTGAAACAATCAACGAGAAGATTGTGTCGAAAATGTTCCATATGAATTTTGCAATTTGCAAAACTTAATTTCGTGAGCCGACCTGTTAACATACTAAATACATACATATTTAAAGCCAGTGTCTTAAACAAATATTGTAATTTTTCATTTACTTTTAATTAATGCGACATTAAGAATATATACATACCGATAAATAAATAAAGCAAAATTCATTATTGTATTATTTATGTTTTGCATTTCATTTAAATTTGGTCCCAAAAGTCTTAACGAAGTCAACTTTAGTAATCCGCTCGTTTAACTTTGAATCAATGTTAAAATTTATAATATCTTCCTTTGAAATATACTATGTAAGCAAAATCTTCGCTTGCTAAAGTCTAATTAAATCCAAGAAATGTGTATTTATCATTAGGGTTCTATTTTCACTTTTCTATCTAGAAAAGTCAAAGCTGTTTTGAATTCAGATTTAGGATCATTAAATTTTTTCTATATCCCTAAAGTATGCTGTATTTTTTACAAAAATTTCATTGGTATCCAAAATTTGAAAAAACTTTTGTGATCAGAAAGAAATTTAAACAATTTTGAGTATACTTTGGTTTTTTTTTAATAAATAAAATCGTTTGTCTTTACAAAAGGGAAATTCACGATCAACAAGACTTAAAAAATGCTTATTTAGCTTTTGGAGACAGAAGCGGGAGACAGAAATGCAATTTCAGTGTAAATAAATCTAAGCACATCCAGAGGATATTTTATAAATCGCTGCGTAATACTAATCTACGATTATATCTAGTGTTTGTAATGCTGCAGAGCTGCTAGTAGAAGCGCAGACAGGGGCCACATCAGGGAAATTCCATATATGCTGCTCTGACCGGACTTGGAACTCTCGGGCATTATTATTGTGACATCCGCATCATCACTCAACACAACCTTAGTGTGTGTGATAGCTTTCGAGGGCTCCACATGGCAATAATAATCGCCGGCACTTTGAGGACTTGATCTGAGTATGGTCAAATCGTAGGTGGTCGAATTTATGCTGAAGTTGGGCAGGATCACACTGTGGCCATTTGAGATCAATTTGGCATCTTTGTACCAAAGGTACTCATATTCTGAAATTAAGAAAAACATGACATTGGTCAGAATGTTCTTTATATTGTTTACAATTTCCTTTCTGTATTTACGTTTCTCAATCTTAACGCCGCATTTCAGCACAACATTTTCGCCCAGGACACCTTTCAAAGTATGACTTTTAATGGGTTTAGCGGGACTGGCGATACTCGGGGGATCCGTCTCGTGGTTGGGACTACTCTGCTCATCATTGTAGTCATAGTCATCATTTAACATCATATCGTCATCCTCCGTCGGTGATGGGTAAGAAACCGCTGCAATTTGACAAAGAATAAAAATTAAAATAAATTTCAAATAAATGTTTGAAGCGGTAAAAGGTACAAATAATATAATTTCAATAAAATATTAAATAATCAAATAATGAAAAACAACCTTGAATTTGTAAATCGTTTTACGATCTGATCATCATTATCTGAAGTTTTACGAGACCTTTTGATCTGCTTTAGTATATAAAAATAATGATTGCCATGGTAAAACAAAGAGCCCATAAAAAGAACACCCATATAAAAAAGTCTATTATTTTAACGCATAGTGTTTGTGTGTGTGTGTGGGTGGGCGTGGCATATTGATGACCCACATTTCCTGCTGGCTAATCGCATTGTACGCTGCATTAAATTGAAATCGAAAACCAAAGTATTTTGTTTTGGCAATGCATTAGGGCAACTCATCAGTGAGTTCTATTCATGTTTGTTTAAACAGTTTGCAGCTCATATTCACATCCTCTTCTTATAGATATAGATACAAATCAAGCAACGGATACGGATACAATTAAGGGGTGAGGGAGGAAAGTAACAGGGACAGGGAACACCAGCTGCACTGTCGGGTTAAGGCAATTCGCATGTTTTTCCCTGCTTCATATTTTCATATATTCATTAAGTTTCCTTCATTTCTCATATACACACACACACACACACACACTTGTACGCACAAGCATAAATACATTTTGTCAAAGTCGTATGAAAACATTTCAGGGAAATGGGGTCACATGAAAATTGGGTGCACGGGGCAAATGAGAAACGAGAAATTAAAATAAGCGAATGGAAAGAGAAAACATAGACCCCATCCCCAAATCCCGTGTCGGTCGGCCGATCGCCGCACCCACATGTGCATACGTGTATGTGTTCACTTTAGAACGGAGAAGGGAATGGAAATGGGAAAGGGAAAGGGAATGCGGCCAACATTTGGTGCCATGGCCCGCAGTAGCTGTTGGCAGCGACGTCGACAGAGGCGTCACTTTGCGCTACTTTGTTTTTAGTGGTGTCGACAGTGGACACAAAATCGAAAAAACATTTCACAACAATGTCCATTTTCATCATGCCAACTGCACTGCACACGCACACAAACGCACTCACGGACATATCACACCCTCGCGCCGCGTTGCAGACAGAGTGTCGGTAGCGAGGGAGTGTGAGAGAGCGAGAGAGAGAGAGAGAGAGAGAGAGGGGAAGACGATCTGACGATTGTGAAAAAAAGTTTAAATTTACATTTGTATTTTACTTCGGCCATTTGTGGCGTCGCGTTTATGTCTGTGCTGCAGCTACTGCATGTGTTATTGTTATTGTTCTTATTGTTGTTGTTCTCTTTACTGTGTTATTCTTTGCCACACACACACACGCACTCACTCACACACTGACACGCTCTTCATTATGGCCACTTTTGTTGCTGTCGCGTTGCTGTTCAGTGTTGCGTGCTGAAATTGTAACTTGGCATAAAGTTCGGACACTCGCACAATAACAATCAACTAACAAAGTCCCAAAGAACTTGCCCGACTACAAATATACCCTCTTATACAACATGCAACTCAAAACTTGACCCACTGCAAATTAAGTTGTAAACACACTGAAGGCTTCGCTTTAACTTTAAAGTTCTCCTAAAGTCAAACTAAAGGAAACTAACTTGTGACTGTTAAATTTATGCTGCTGCTCACTGTTGCCAATTTAGCTACTTTATAACCAGTTTCGCTATTTATACAATATCAAACTTTTTTTTGGTATTTAATAAACACGTAAATCATAAATTTATTAGCTTAGATTTTGTTTATCAATTAATTTGGTTTTATTTTTAAACGTGGCTATTTTTTTACGGTTAAATGTTGGCAACAGTGCGGCTGCTTAACTCAGACTTTTATCTATACAACTAAAACTCCATTTTAATCTAAGTACAGGGTATCAGCAGTCAGTCGACTTTAATTTCAGCAGTTACAGAAATAGCCACAACCACAGACATGTGACGAAATGTGGGTGAGTGAACTTGGGATCTCGGCAATAATTGGCTTAGCAATGCATTCAAATAGCAGCTAAATGTATGCAAATGAATTTGTAAGTTAAATTCCTTTTGGACAAACTCGTAACTTCTCCGGATACGGATGCCACATTTACTAAAAAACGAACACATTAACCCCATCGACTTCTCTTTGTCGTAAACTTGGTCCATAAAATTGAAGAAACAAAACAAAACCATTGCTTCCCAGAAAAAGAGCCAATGAACCAGGATGCGGACGACAACAGATGATGTATGGATAAGTCAAGCAGATAAAGGGTCTTCTTGCATTTTTTAAATGTTTCTTTTTGCAGCATTCAATGAAGCGAGAAAAACCCAAATTTTATGTTTACACTTTGGTCAAGTGATAAAAACTTGAAGGCAAATAAATGGTTTCATTACAAAGTGTAACAATCAATAAACAAAAAATTAAAACTTTCGGTAAACTCATAACACTTGTTTATCGTTTCACACGATATTAAATATCCAAAAGAATATTTAAACAGAATAAGTTGATATGATACCAGTAAATACCAATGTAATTGAGTTATATTACAATCCTTTTTTGAGCTCTGGAAATTAGAAACTCAGGTATATTCAATAAAATCCATATTTATCAGTAGAAATTGTAGGACTTTCTTATTGGATTTGAAATGTAATGCTCCATATTTGTGCTCCAATTAATGTGTTCTTAAGATAACAATTGTTGCTCATCTCGATGTTGTTTTTCTCTTTTAATTGGTACTCAGAATTGGACCAAAAACAATTTATCATAAACACAATGATTCTGAAAATTTCAGCTAATAACCCCAGAGGCTGACCCGACTGCGGATGACGATGACCACTGGGTTCGTTGGGTCCGCTGGGTCCACTGAATATAGGCTCTGTCCATGGCCCGACAATATGCCAGTCATTGGCAGTTGCATGGAATCATCCAAGTGCAGCATTTTTACTACCTGATAAGCCGCGAGTGCAGCCTAAAAGCGCTCTGATGTGGCTCTGATCTTTGATCTCCTGTCTGTCTGTCTATCCGTCTATCCGTCTGTCTGTCTGTGTTTTCAGGTTTTCGAGTTAGGCCTGCCCCTACGTGACTGACCCTGACTGTTGTTTGTTTGCTTCGGGTCCAGGCCAACTGCCAAACTGACTGACTGTCTAACTGCCTAACTGACAAACTGACTGACTGACTATGCGTTATACGAGCCGAAAATTATGCTGTTTGTGTGGCGTGGTGGCAGATAGAGACATGAAACGAAGCGGATAATGATAATGGCATTCTGGTTCGGTTCTCTGAAAGCGATCAGGTTACAATCCTAAGGGACAACATAGCCATAAACCAGGTCTACCTACGCACTGCAGTTCCATCAAGGAAGGCAGATGTGCAGCAGACTCCCGATCAGACCAGACAGACACCCATTGACAAATAACCCACACTGATGTACATTCACATTTATAGAAGAATAAATTCGCATTCAATTAGACTTTAAAGGCCGCGTGTCCTGTGACTTGCCAAGGGGATTGAATTGGTTTCGAGAGGATTGCGAATCGGCAGATGTTGCCTTACGAATTGACTGGTAATTTTGAAAATCTGTTCGATTAAAAATGCAAATCAAGGTACTTAAAAATATTCAAGTGATGAAAATTAATATAAGGCGGTTGGTCTGTTAATCGATATTCAATTGAAACGAAGCGGGCCACAGATGCAATCAAGTGGTTTAAGAAATTCAAATTGAAATGAAAGTACGATTCAGCACATAAATTACATATCGACATGCATATGCACTTACTCCCTAACCAAATATAGAAAAAGTACAGAACATTGATTTCACTCCCATTGACTTTCCAATGTGCGTGCCCCGTCAGCTTTATGATCAGCGCCAGCCATCGCCTTAAAAATTTCTGGAACAGTCGAAAGAGAGAGAGAGAGAGAGAGAGAGATAGAGAAGGGGAGCCAGGCTAAGTCTGGAGACGAAGACATGGACAACATTTCCCGTTGCTCAAAGTGCACGTGTCGGCACTTACGAGTCGCAAGTCGGCAAGTGTCTCGATGCGGGCATATAGCCAAAAACATACCACGAGTCAACACTCTTACATACATATATGTACATCCATCATATACAATATACATATATATACTTAGATCCCCACATAAATCCAATAGGTCAACAATAGGCACATAGCGACCACTCGCAATGACCGAAACTTGCAGAGTCCGAGAGGCTTACGCCGATCGCATATTAAAACCCTCAACATTCCCAGTCGGGATTTGGGGAGGGAGATTGGGGCAGGGCTTGGCCCAGGGCTCGTGTTCCATTCAAGTGGTTGTGGCATGTAATTAATATGCGGCACTCCTTTTCCAGCACCGCCAACTATTTGGCGCATAAGGCAACGCCGTTCTTTATATTTAATTTTATTTTCCTACTTCTCTTTCCTCGTTCTATTCTCTTAAGTTATTTATTGCTATGCTATGGCCGTTCCCTTTCAAGTGCTTGTATGTATAAGTCATAGCTATACATAATTTTATAGTTCGAAGACCCATCAATGGACACCAATATCAAATTGCCACCGAGTTAGGGCCAACAAATTTTTGTGTATTACTCAAAACAATTAAATAACAAATAAATTTAAATAACTTAAACATTTTTATATTGAATATTTAAAAATATTTTATTCCAGGAATTAACTGAGTTGAATCGCATTATTAACTGAGTACAATCTATAATAACTCTGTATTCAAATTGAATTCATCTCAACAATTAAATTACATATGAAATATTTCAGCATAACTCAAAGTTCTAATGATATTGATTGATAGTACATCTAAATGTTTCTTAATTAAATTAAATGTGTAGAGAATAGAGTGAATAAAAGAAAGTAAAGTCAAATTTCGATTTAATTGCCTACACAATGGAGTCAAATCGAGACTAATAGTTGTCAATGGGTGCAGTTAAACTCTTTTATAATACCATTTTGTTTATAGATTGATTTTCTGTCACTGTATCTGCGGCTTCTGTAGCAGCTGAATCATCATCATCATCATCATCAGAAGTAGAGCTCTTCATTATCATTGTGATCAAAACGTTTAATTTTTATGTTTTAATGTGGCACAATTTATATACAATGCAAGTACAGAGAAGAGTATGAGTATGAGTTTGAGTATGTATGAGTGTCTTATGTGCAATGAGTACTCGTACTTTTACTCGTTCTTTGACTGCACATGGAAGTCACCATAATAACAGATGCTCAAATAATAATACCCGCCTTTGAATGCTGCCCCACTTGAGTGCGCACACTCTGAGACCGCAACCGAAATCGAACCCTCCCTATATCTCCAAACCACGCTTCGGAGCGGCACCCGCACCACAGAGAAAGATGAAGTAGCTGGAGGAGGAGGAGGAGAAGAAGGAGAAATAAGAGGGAAGCAACAGCGCCAATTCGCCAGCTCAGTTAAGTAAATTGATTCTTTAATTGTCGAGAATTGGTTACGAGTTTGTTTAACTCGCTTGGCGGCATGCCCCTTTACCCCATACCACAATGCCCCCATCTGATGCACACAGACATGCACCCGCGAGAATGAGAGAGTGAGAGAGACAGAGATAAAGAGAGAAAACTGGAATGGGAATGAGAATGCGAATGAATCGGGCGGCTTACATAAAGCGGCAAAGACTGCAGCAAACTTGTATCTGCAGTTGTATCTTTACTTGTACTCCCAAGAATTCCAAAAGCAACAAGAACAACAACACCACCAACAACAACAAATCTATGTATCTGCTATGAGTCAGAGATTCCAAAATAAATATGTATGCAAATACCACAGAATTATGCAAAAGACAAGACACAGCCCCTTTGCAACGACAACTAAAAGAGAGAATCTTTTTGTGCGTCTCCCGATTCCCTATTCCCGATTCCCGGATTCTCGGATTCGCGGTCGTGAAATTTAATGCCCTCTCGAGGAGGAAGAGCAGAAGAAAAGGTAGACAAACAAGAGCAGAGATAAGGTCAGAGTATTTAGCTTATTTACCCATGTCAGAGCAACGGAAAAAAAGAGAATACGAGTATTATATTATAATACCAAATGTGAAAAATTGATGGCCATTTCGAAATATGGTTTGCCTTGAGAAAGAAAATACATTTTAAAGTTTGCCTCTCTTAATTCCTTTATATGCAATCCAATCAAAGCGATTGGAATCGCATTGTTTATGGCCAAAAAGGGTTACCGATCGAAGGAAGGAACGTAGGTAGCTGGCTCCTCTTAGGGTTCGTATTTGCAAAAACAAAAAAACACACATTCTCACGCTCCTGCGACACGCTTCCCTAACCAAAATCGAACCGAGGAGCTGTGGTGTGTCGAGATTCGCACTCGATCCCTGACCAAGTGTCTGTTACCTGGTTGCTATTTTTCCATCTTGTTGCTCACTTCCTTTATGTCAAGCTGTTGTTGTTGTTGTCGTTGTTGTTGTCGTTCTTGTTGTTTGTGTTGCTGTTATCCATTGTTGTTGCTTCCTATGTTGTCGCCTATTAGGCACCTATGGAATAATTAACAGCGTAACCGATATGCGAATGAATTGCTCACCCTGCCTGCCCGGCTGCCAGCCCCGTGGAGCTGACAACTGCGATCGGCGTTTTCTATTCATACAAAATTGGCATATTCACTTCCTATTGAATGAGTGCCAGCAATGAATGAGGGAGTGCTCGTTTCTGCAAGCTGCACTCGGCTTATTGATCGTGATAAATAATTGCATTAATGTGACAGCTTTCGCCTATAAATTATGGATTTTTACTGCTTGAAAAGCGCGCGCTATGTTCGCCTGAGTGTACTCAGATAATTGCGAATATTCACAAACAGGTAGCGTTAATGTCAGCGGGTATTCGTGTAATATATGAGTTGATTGAGCAATAGATCAAGGATAGATTAACCTTTTAAACGAGGAACTTGATTATTGTAAATTGTTAATTAATGCCATCACGCTTAAATGTCATTCCACATTAATGATGAATCCATCAATGTCTTGCGTGTATCATTCCACAACATTAAAGTTTAGTGACAAATTTCGCTTTTTGAAAAATGTGAATGAATTTTAAATTTGTGCTCACTGATGAATCAATCAGTCTCTTGAGTATTTGAAACCACAATACTATAATGTAAATTATATTCGTGACAATTTTCGGCAATTCCCTAAAGTGAATCATATACTTAGTCACGTGTCTCCAAAGACTTGATTAAATTCATACGAATTATCTTAGACGATGATCTTAGATGATGAATCAGTATAACAAAATATAGATGCTGTGATTTTTTCAAATTTGATTAGAATTCTCCAAAGTAATATACGGTTTCCCTTGTTTAGTCGATCACATTTCGACTATAGGTACATATAGTGTGACTATCAGGACAGACATGATTCTATTTTAAAAACAGTATATAATCCTCTGGAATGAGTGTGAATCACATTGAGTTGTCGGAAAAGTTTTTGTCCACAGTACAGTGCCAATGCTCATAGTTCAATGTGTTCGACTTTCAAATAGTCATAGTGGACATATGTAGGTCAAAAATTATTCTACACATTCCACAGAGACTGTGAGACACACAATCATTTTTATTTAGATGCTCGAAAATAAATCGATTGAAGAACGCATTCCAATTTAAACTGGGCTGCATGTGAATCTGATGTACACCGATTAAGTCGGTTCAAAGGGTCTTAATAATCACAGTGATTAGATTACGTTCAAGTGTTTGCTTGTCTTACATAATCCAATAATTCCCAATTGCAACAGATTTCCGTTGCATTTTAGCTTGATCAGACGATCGAATGATCAGACTTACCCAGGCGACATCCAAAGATAAGTAATGCTCCCAACATCAGGATTTTATTTTGGGCTCGACTCGACACCATTTTGGAACGTTGCTCTTAACTGGTTGACACTCGAAAGAAGTATGATAATGTGTTGGAAATATTCTGAAATTGTCGTCGAAACTGTTTTTTAAACTGTGTCACACGTTTTCTGTATGCTTTGGTTTGCGTCTTTTGTTAGTTGTTCGATCGCTTGTTTATTATTCTTGTGATTTTTCAGAAATTATTGTCGAGTAATTAATTTGAGTTCAGCGTTCCAATTTCCGGCCTACATATTCAGCACTTTTCGTTGGGGACTTAAAATCATTGATTTGTTGTGATTTCAATTTCTGGTTTGTTCACTATTTCGACCCTTTCACTGACACTGCACTCCAGCACAGATAAACAAACTCAAGAAATTAAGGAAAAAGTGTCACTTTTTTTTGACCGATAACAATTCCGATCTCCGCACTAAACTTGATTGCACTAACGTGTCTCAGTTGTATCTGTATCTATGTCTTTGAGGCGCGAATTTATGAAATTGTTTTACCAAACGTTCGGCTCGCTTCGGTTTCGGCTTTGCCGTTTCACTGGGACTCGGACTGTTCGTCACAAGAGCACGACATCGAATGACGTCGGCCTCTGACTCTGCCCGGCACTCGTAGATTGCAAGAGCGAACGAAATTGAAGAGAGTCACCCAAAGAGAGCGTCAAACTTAATCATAACTAAGAGAGCAGGTCATTCATTTGAAATACCTTCCAAACGGCCGTTGGCATTTCTTTTGCCAAGAATTTTAAATATGCAGAAAATACGCTCATAGAATATAATAAAATTTCTTATTTATAGTACACTTGAAAAATATAAATTATTGCTAAGAAATGTTTTATAAAATTAATCAAAACTGCAAATAGTAAGTATACGTTTTGTGTTGGCCAAGAAAAAATATATGGTTAAAGAATTTTAAAGACATTTGAGAACACTTCAAAGTAGTTTCGGCTTCGATTTAGTAAAAGAAAAAGAAAATTAATATTGGCTATACTCAAAAGAATAAATAAATTTTCCTTAAATAATTCTTTAAGAGAATTGAAACCAAAAAAATTTAAATTAATTTAGATATTTAATTTAACATTCAGGAGATAAAGTAGTTTTTAACCGTAATGAATAGTTAATTCATTTGAATTCAATTTAAGAAAGCCTGTGTATAAGATATATCTTCACCATAATTAAACATACACAGCCTTACACATGAGATTTACACACACATAAACATGGCATATGTAGGTTAAATTTAAGGCAATCGGTTAGTAATTAAATTGGTATTCAACTCGAAATGCCATAAGAAATGTAATTATATCATGTTTTATCTCATTTCAGCATTCTTGTGCTAAATTCTTTGTATTGGGCTGGGCATCGCCTCCAATTCTGTGCAGATATGAAATCCTCATGCTCGTTAATTTGAAATGCTCCTCTTGCTTCCACTTTCTCAGAACGTCTGCAGCATCACGAGATACATTTGCAGTTGCAGATGAAGTTGCAGTTGCACTTGCAGTTGCAGTTTCATTTGCTTAATGAAATCGCGACGTTCCCAGCGATTTGTATGGGAAGCCGTTGATTGCTTTAGCAAACACTGTGATTTACTTCAGCTCCAGTTCCCGGTCCAACTGGAGCGGCGTCTGTGTCGTTTGGTCGTGTCTGTGGCTGCTGTTGCACATCTAAGGGTCGTTTTGTTTTTGTAAACGCATCCTACGGATACAAATACACTTGCAATGCGAGTCAGCGGCAAGATATGACGACGAAGACCATTGGGAGACAGTGTCATTGTAGTTGTCGGTGTCAGCAGCAGCAGCAGCAGCAGCAACAACAGCAAATTGTTTGTACTCATGTGGACACATGTAATGTGCAACATGCAACATTTGCTGATATGTTCAACTTGAAGCGAGACAAACAAACAATTAAAATTAATCTACGACCATAAAACAAAGTGTGTATTGTATGATTGCGAGTATATCTCCTTCATGCTTGCAATATGCATTATGAATCTAGATACATATACAAATACATACATTTTGTATCTGTGCTAGTGTGTGTGTGTGTGTGTGTTGTTGTTGCTTGTATTGTCTTCTGTTTGGGGGGTGACTGCAACTGGTTGACGGGCTGACTCGTTGACTGGTTGACTGGTTGCTTGGGTGCCAAGTTTGTAAACATCCGCATATGCAGATTTGGGGCCCAGTCAGATGAGACTGAGACTGTCTGAGATTTGTGGCAGACCATGCTGCACATGTTGCATGTTCGCGCCTGCAGCTAAGCAATCCGAGGATATTAATCAAATATTTATATTTACACGTAGACAACAACAACCACACATTGTTGGGAGGCGGCATTCACCGAATTTCCCAGAATTTCTTTATAACTTTGGAAACAAATTAATCAAACAAACAACAACGACAATTTGTGTGTGTATATACGGGTATATGTGTGTGTGTGTGTGTGTGTGTTAAAAGCTGTGTGCTGTCAACATAAAGAACCCAACAGATCAGTATCTGCATCTTTAGCTGTATTTGTCTCATATCTAACAATAAGTCGTCGCGCAGACTCCAATTGGACCTAGTTTCTCTCTTTAGCAGTAAAGAGTATCTACTCACATTTAAGAGAGAGCGCATGTCGGCAACATTCAACACAGTTGGCTGCGCGGCTCCAGCGCATCTCTTATGTTGTGGGTGCCTTTGGTTGTTTGGGGGTAGTGCTGCCAAATTTGTAGCCGAAAAATAAAGCTAATTCTAACGGGAAAGACGGCAAAAAAGCTGAACTAATTAAAAAAAAGCTGACAAATTTCAGAAAAAATCAATAAAAGAGCTGAAATTTTTCAGAGAAACCCGTAAAAAAGGCTTCACAATTAAAGAATCTTGAATCATCGCTTCCCGCTTTCCACAATTCTCAAACTTTTCCCGCCGTTGGCCTTTAAAAACAGCCAGATTTGACGAAAAAACACGGATTTGGCAGCACTAGTTGGGGGTTGTTTAGCTGCAACTTCCGCGAATAACAAAGTCATGAATAAATTCACGAGCCATGGCAACGTCAACTAATATAATTGCTTGGAATTTGAAGTGTCAGCAAATGTGCCAAAGCATTTTAAATCTCCCGCTGAAAAAGACATAAAAACCATATGTATACACATACTCAATGTATGTGTAATTGAATACTGCAAACAAGCGAGAATTATTTAAATTATTATTCGCTTTACGAACTGTAAATACCCTGTTTATTCTTACAGCGATAGCTTAACGATAATAAATAAAAATTTTATTGAATTTGTTTAAAAGAACAGAAGTAATTTCAATTTATAATGGAATATTTTTCTTGTAGATATAAATTAAATCAGATTATATTCTAACATCAGGCTATAAATATAATTATATTTGGCAGATTAGTTCTAAGATTCTAGAAGTATCTTAAATATACATATGTAGTCCTGTTAAATGTATTCTCCTGTTTTAAAAATGTTGTGTTTTATTGAGCACAGAAAATAACTATTATAAAATGTAGCATTGACCTAGGCAGTTGCATACTTACACATACGACTATACGTATAAGAATGCACCCTCCATTAGGTTAAAAAATTTAACGACATTTAGGACATGCTCTGAATGGAGTTATTGTTATTGTGTTGTTGTTGTAAAGTTATTTTTTTGCTTGAATCGCAACTTCATTTTGTGGGTCCCTTCTGCATGTCGGTGGAGAATCATTTGCGCATGGGCATGCGAAGAATACCAAGTGGGAAATTGTAACTGCCAAGTGAGAACGTTCAGAGCGCGAAACGAAAAGAGACTCAAGAGTGAGATATGAAAAGACATCTCCAATATCCTGAGCACATGGTTGCTTTTGAGGTTTGAACACAACAAGCGCCAATTTCCAATTGGGCAGCAAGTCTGGGAGCGCGTTGTGAGTCATCGTCATCATACATTCGCATAGTTTTCGTTTATTTCCTTTTTTTATGCTGCTCCTCGAGTTCACTTGGCATTCGCCAGCAGTCAGTAATACACGGTTCGTGGTCTGCTCCGCTTGCTGCTTGCTCTCCACGCCACGACAACGAAAACAGCAACAGCAACAGCAACAAAATCAGCAACAACATCGGCAACAACATCGGCAACTGCAACAACAAGAGCAACAGTCAAACGCAACCCACGCAAAGTTTTTAGTGTCTCAGTGTCGTTCAGTGTGAACGGGTTTCGGTTTTCGGTTCTCGTTTTCGCAAAATAAACAAAAACATACAGCATACAAAAGTGAAAAGGATTTCGAATTGGACTCCACATTATCATAATTACACTTTCCCATCTATCTGTCGCTTCCTTTACCACAACAACAAAATGTTCTCAATGACGCATCTTCTGCTGCTGTCAGTTATCATCGCATCTCTCTATCTACCAGGTACGAATCCATTGAATCCGTGGGAGCAATTGATACATAATTCATAAATATATATTATACAGATATTTTTCTTTGGCGGTCTCTAAAATCTGTTTAATGTTTTTGAATCTTTGTGGCCATCAGTTTTGGCATTTATTTTAGAATTATTCAAGCATATTGCCAGTCCATTCACTCCCTCAAACACAAAACACTCATCCGAGTACTCATACGCATTCGTATTTATAGCATCATGTGCTTTGGCATTCAGATATTTGCAACTTTAGCTAATCTTTCTCCCCATATGTGCGCTTGCTTTATGGACAGAAATCCAAAAATTAAAAATAAAACATTAGAAATCTTTGAACAAATTGGGATCAACATCCATTAGGTTCGTCTCACTGGGGATTTTAGTTGTCGGTTTTTTGATTAACAATTAACATGCCAACGAATTGAGCTGAAAACATTTTAAGCTTATCAATCATACGTCATGTTGACAGACCTTCCAATTGAGAATATGTTTCTGTTTTCGGCAAATCTCTGTCAAAAGTAAATTCAATAAAATATTTTAGCTATAGTTCATTTACTAACCATGAATTGCAGTCTTTGTATTGTATAATCTCAAGATTACAGTACAGCTATAAAAGAGTCCTTAACACAAGTGCATGCGGTTTATTTATTATACAGTATATGCCAACTGTATACATGCATCCCATACAAACTGCTGAGTGTGCAACGCTCAAGAAATCGATGGATTAACCCTGCCCCCTTTCCACCAAGTGCAATACACTCTGCTTTTAACCCTGCCGCCTTTAGTTCCAAAACAAATACACTGCACTTTATCCACTCCTTGTTTATGTTAAAGATAAAGATGCTTGATTAGCAAGCTTTGCCATAAGAGATTTTCCAGATTGTCCCAAACAATGTTGCTAGTTTATATCGGAAGTATCTTTCGCCTCAGAACTGAAATTTCATCAAAGTAAAAGTAGATATAAAAATGTAGCATACTTACTTTTGGGAGCAAAATAAAATACTAAAATCTTAAAAAGTTAAACTAATACAAGTTCTATTTCTTAAAAATTTCCCTATCTATAGTTTGTTAAGTACTTTTTGAGGTATAGTATAGATTATATATACATATAAAAGCATTTATAGACAAAGCCTTGAGTGTACTCAGAAACAGCTATGAATATATTTTCGCCATATTCGCATATGGTCTTAGATCTATTAAATACTTATCTACATCATGGTCACGTATCTACCTACCTAGAGGTAGAAGTATATATGTATGTACATACAAGTAAAGAGAGCTTCCTTCCAAAACCTTTACAAACACGAGTTCAACGTTGATGAGAAACGCGTCTTGGCAACTAAATGATGACAATATTTTTTTTATGATATTTGGAACCCACTTGTAGCTGCCACTGTTCAACACAGTGTGTAAGAATATGCGTTTCTGTGTGTGTATAGACAAATTAGTGCCACGACAGACTCATCCATGGAATGGGACAATGAGTACATTGTTAAAAATATCAACATGATTAAAGTGGCTTTGAATAATTAAGCTATAGGGAGCCCAAACCGGAGCTGTCAAATGAGTACGAGGGTTATCCAACAAGAACAAATAGCTTTTCGAGTTAATTATTTTTAATAAATAGCTTTTACTTATTGTGTTAATAATTTGAAAGAAAATTTATTGAGCTCTTACATATGTTTGAATATCTGTTGCCATTGACCTTGCTTTCGGTAAAACACATTGATGAACTTTCTTTAATTAAAAGCAGAAAATAAGATTGTATTGCAATTCTTAAAGGAAAAGGTATACAATTTTGGATAAGAATATCAACCTATATATCTTTGTCAACTAAAATCCTCAATAACAATTTCTCAAGCAAAAAGTAACTTTAGTATTAAAGTCAATTCAAAATATAGCTAACAAGAACAGTTTGTTTGCTTAGTTGTCTTGGCCAATTGCTGAGCTACTGACCCAATTCGAAAAGTGTGTGTTAATAAACAAAAACTAATAACCACAAAACGACACGCTGTGGTGTAAATGTTTGCCAATTTAAGGAGACCAGAGACGATGGACTAAAAGTGCAAATGACGCAAGCCATCCGAATACATACGGTTATTCAGTAAGAATTGTGAATACTTGTGTAGCTGAAGAACCTTGACGTAAATCAATAGAATAGTATACCGTGTCCGAGTCCGTATCCAAGTCGAAAATCCCGAATACTTTTGACTGACAATTCCCGTGTGTTGAAGCTGCTATTCCATAAACGAATGGTGACCTCGAATAGCACGAGGCATGGGACATGGCGAATAGCTTGTAGGAAGACACAGGGAATACGAATATATACTCGAATACGAGTCATACAAATGGGCGTTGACACGCTGCTATTCTGCCACTTGGAGCTGCGCCCTTTTCCTAATGGTTTTATGTTGTCGTCGCATGTGTGAGCCTGATGGGTGGGTCAGGGGCTTGGATGGGAGTGAAGGGGGAGCCAAAGCTTAGGCCCAGCCGATATGCGGATAAGCTCGATTATCACTCAGCACGAAAATCTGTATAGTTTGTAAAGTGTAGATTGGTTTGCCAATGCATAATTGGGCCTTAATTACGCTATCCCAGGTGGGCCTGTTGACCTTGCCTCGCCCAGTTTGTCGATTTTCAGCCAATATACTGACCAATACATGTTCTGCCTCCACAGCCCATGCCGGCGAAACCATCGCCTCCGATTACGGTGATTATGAAGGCGAGGAACCATCAAGCCCGCCAGGAAAATTGGAAAAGCCCACAGCAGCTCCATTGATGCCATACTTCAAGGAGGGGCAAGTGGTTGTCTATGTGAATCGCAGTGCGGAACGCGTTAAGCTCGATTGTCCGGTTCAGAAATATGATGGTAAAACAAGGAGTCATTGGAAGTTGTTTACTGACCAGACTTTAATATCCTCTCTTTGCATTTAGCCGACCGTCATTCGTTTATGTGGGAGCGGGACGGTCAAACCGTTTCCAATGGCAACCTCTCGATGATTAAAGACTACAGCGTGGACAACCAATTGGCTCTGACCATTCCCGTGGAAAATGCTACCAGATACAACTACTCCTGTCGGATCATATGGGGGATCCAAAAAGAGGTCCGTCGTAATATTACTGTTCAGTTCCAGACTTCAAACGGGGCTCACTCCATAAGATGGCCCACAACTCTGGGCTGTATAGCTCTGAGTGTCTTTGCGCTCATCCGTCAAGAATCAACACGCTTCTGAATCTTTTAAATGTGGCACACATTTAATCACTGCACCACCGGCACTTGATCTACCTTGCAGTAGGATTAGTCTAACTATTATATGAGTATATGTCTGTAATTACTGGAACTGCGCACACTCGAAGACGAGCTTGGGCTTAAGTTGTTGGATGAGTTAAGGATTCATTGGCTCCCTTCAAATGGGGCTTTAAACTACGCGACGATGGCTTATATAGTTATATGTTAGGTGTTGCTTTATTAATGTAGTTTAGACCTAAGAGAACGTATCTATTTTTAGATTTATTGAATGTATATACAAGTACAGAAATCTGTACGTTTATGTTCATGTAAAAGCTACTTTCCCGAATATGAATTTTATTACCTTGTTTCCTATGTTTATGTTTAGATATTATACACACCTCAAGTTACTTCTGAACTGTTCTCAAACAAATCTATAATTCTGTAGATCTTATTAAAAATTAGCCTTAATATAATATTTGCCTTAAAATTCAAAGAATGTTTAAGAAATATAATACACATATATTACAAATCAAAGAACAAAAAATATTAATGAAATGTTTGAAATTTCAGAAAAAACCTGAACCAGCAAGTTAAACAGATGCCTTTTTAGGTCTAGAAGTTTTCCGATATTCGTATTATCAAATTGAATATAAAGTGACAGAAATACCTTACACAAGTTTATGTTAAGCTATATTCACTAACTTATGTTTTGTTAAACAGTTTTTAGAGTCTTTAATGGATACTACAAATTAAATATAAATACTTTGAAATTCCCTAAACAAATATAATAAACATGAGCTTCTAAAAAAACTATAAAAGCCGGCTAATTGAATTATCTTCTTATATCACAGCTATAAATGTATTGTAAAATGCCCAATGCATTACGAGACTAAGGTATTGATGAATTGATGGCGTGTAGTGCAATCAATGCAGAAAACATTTAAAACTTAAATTTCAGCCTTTTTGAATGTGTTGCAGTCGACGCTGTGAGCTCACCCTTATAGGGGTTATAGAATTCCATAGGGCACTGTTTTCTTCGCTGACAACCGATATGAATAGGGGCGGGTGAAGAAGAAAACACCCGCCGTGCTGCCGAATGTCGTGTGAGCGAAACAAACAATGCAGATAGGCGCACTCTGTCGCTCACGTGTTGAGGGTCCTTGCCAGCTGCAGCTTGTGGGTAGGAATTCCGCAATGTGCGCAGGACATGCCAGCCATATGGCAACGCAGACAAGCACAATAGGCCACTCAGAGAACCAAAACCACTCTGCCAGGGTGGTGGAACCGACCGACTGAGACAGCGACGCAAGCCAAGCGCGGCTTAAAAACATGTTTCATTTCCTGCAGGCGGCAGTTGAGAACAGAACTGCAGACAGGACACACTTCTAGTCATCGATCCAAATCTGTGCTGCTGCATTTTAACAAGGTTATTTAACATTTTGTTCCTTTGAAATCAGATTATGCAATTTTGTTTTCTTAATTCAACTTCAGATGATTCCACAAACAGAAAACATTTTAACTCAGGACGTTTATGAGGACGCTCCAATCGAATGCATGATCTTCTGCGAAGAAAGTCGATGTAATCAAATCCTAACAGCAGCAGATGTCTATAACAGAATTGTGGAGCGTTTGCAGAGGCCGATTCAGTGCCAGGACATAAAAAATCTTCACGAGGAAACTCTCAAACAGATCTGGATTTCAAGTTTTACTGGAGGCAATATATACTATCGCGCATAGCCCGATATCAGAAAGAGGGCAATGCTCACATAAGGAGATGGAATACATTTTAAAGACGTTTCCGTTATTAAATACGATTTATTTAAGGACTATAACATTATGCTGACAGAGCCAAATTTATAATTAGTTGTAGAGAAAATAAGAAATATATTTTATTTATCATTAGTAAACCAATTGAGAATTTCTCTTTTTCTCATTCGAATTTACAGCTCATACTTATCCAGCTCAAATTGGAAAATTGGCATTGGAAGCAATTCACAGAAGTCAACAAATTGCACTTTTTCAGTGCCGTAAATTCTTTCCCTGATTTGTCAGACTTGAGTACTTAATACCTTTGCTCTGAATTTTCGTTTTCTTTACCTATCTTACGAGAAACCGTAGAGATCGTGAGACAATAGATCGCTGAAAAACAAAGATTGGATTGAAATCCTAAGAGAACTCAATCTATTTTTAAACTATTATTTCAAGAAATAAAATCCACAACATGTAAACATGTTTTTTTTTTTAATTTAGTTTATTTAAATGATTTTTTCTTTTTATATTTATTAATTATATTAATGTACGTACCTTCTTCTTTGCGCATCCAAATCTATATAAACCTGAGTGAGATCTGAGGTCTGTTTATCCAAGGCAACATGCTGTGCTCAACAAGTGATCTCAGCTAGCTGGAAGAGTAATTTGTTGGTTCAAAAACAATTAAATTAAATATAGAATATTTTGTTATTGTGCTGAGCATGTTATTTATTCATTCAAATTTAATAGATTTATAAATGTTATTATCTTATTGTAATATGCGCATATTTTGTTATTAACTTTAACTTTTTATTGATATTCAAATATATTTCAATTGATTCAAAATTCTTTTTGTTTATGAACAGAGTGAGTAAATGGGACTCTACTACGGAGACCCTAGTTATATAATTTATATTTTGGTTTATATTTTCTATTGCTATTGACAAAATCATGTAAGGGGCGTTATTTAAGTATCTATTATAATCCAATTTTTATAAGCTGCTTTAAATATTTATTTTATTTTACTTTTTAATGTTTTTTTTTATATTATAAACTTATTTATAAATAATTTGCAAGTAATAAGTAATAGTTTGGCCTTTATGTTGTTCACGACACTTTTGCTGACGAATTTAAAGAATACTTACAGTGCCTGCGATTATGATAGGGACGTGAACATTCGATATTTAATTGAAATCAATTATAAACATATTATAAATATTTTCAATTTTATTAATGTTTTATATTTCATATTTATTTAGCATTGGGCATTGGTAATTCTGTTCAGCACTGTTTTCGCCCAAGGCCAAAACAAATTGAAACGATTTCTTGATATATAATTTATAAATTAATATTATTATTCTTAATGGTTTTTAACTATTACATCATCTATGCTTGTCCCTTTATTTTTTGTTGAATTATTATTATTATTATGTGTATGTATATGTAATTTCAACTTATTTTGTGTCTGTTCACTTGCATTTTATTTATACTTTTTGAGTATGGTGTACGTATTGGGTTTATAAGACTTGATGGGTGGTTCGCGCATACGTTTCATGTCAGTTTGATAGGGCTGAGGCCGTTTATATGCAGCTGCGTTTGTTGGTATTATTGATGGACGTGCTATAAAATTTATTCATTTTTATTATTTTATACGTATCAAAATTGAGTAGGTATATATGTTGTTATAAATAGAAAATTTGTTATTTTAAAATTAGTCATAGTCATTGTTCAAATGCATTTTTTTATAATTTATCAATAGACACTGACGGTCAGTATTGTGATCATTTACCCCAAAGCCCAGAGAAAGACCCATATTTATAGGGACATTGAAGAAGAGGCACAAATACAAATTAATTAATTAACTTACGTTTGCTATACTCATATCCTGATGGTGCCCCACGCTTGGCCATCCTATGATCGTACTCGTAGGCCACCTCCTCAGCCTCTTCAGCTCTAGAAATAACAAAAACTAATTAACAATCGACGAAACTAAATTAAATTTTTAAGCTCAAATGTCGTATACGCTGCTTCATTAGGTCGATATCCGTGGCTTATAAGACGCTTACAGAAAATTAATTTAAATTTATACTTTACAAGTAACTTACTCAGGCGGATTTTCCGCGGTTCTCTTGATAAGATTCAAGTATTTTGGTGCACCGCTGCTACCACCGAATTTTTTGTCAAATACAGATCTGTAAATTAATTTGATATATGTATAATTATGAGATACTTTCAAATATGCTGCTAATGCACACCTGTATGCTTCCAAATTGGGCCCATGGATGTTCTTGGCAGATTCGGGATCCATTTCCATAAGTTCGCGCAACTGTTCGTGTGAGACTTCGTCGTTTTTGTCTGGAATTAGATACTTACGGATCTCGGCTAGGGCATACGCGATTCGTGCATAACACTCGGCTGGCGTGGCCACTGTACTAACTTCAAGGAAGAGATCTTTCTGAAGATGCGCATACCGAGGATCTCCAGAGTTTCGCAGCTGTTCCTCCTTGCCGCGATCGCGTATCGAGCTCCGTCCTTTGATCGCAATCTTGCATTGTGTTTCATCTTGTAGGCGGCGCAATGAATTGCCTTTTGGTCCCAAAATTTTGCCAGTGAAATTGAACTATAAATAAGAAAACTTTTATTGTGGCCCTTAGCCTTGATTTTCTTTTATTACCTTCGGATATTGTTTAACAGGCACAAACACCTTTTGGGTTATTTTCATGGGCTTCTGTTTGTAAACGTCAGCATAAAACTCACGGCCAGGAATACGACCTGTACAGTAAACTCTATCCACGGCTGAAGGAAAATATACACTCAGATATAACTAAAGATATGGTTTGTTATTCATAGGATTTACCTTCGTCAATTAACAGCGCGCACAATGGAAACTCGGCGGACAAACGTTGACGCTCCTCGTCTAAATCGGCCAAGAATTTCTGGGCCACTTCGTTTAAACGTGGCTGATGCTCGTGTGGTGCCGGCTTTTCGTTAAATTCACTATTTGGATTATCCATAATGATACGATTTTAATAAAATTCACGTGAAAATTGTGTATAATAGTTTGTCACTCTTCTTCTTTTTGTTCAAGTTATCGAAAATGGCTTCTATAAACGATAGCTTTGGACTATTTCATCGATTGATACGATAGATCAGTATATCGATATTTTTGGCGCCGGCAAAGCAGACAGCGTTGTTATTTTTTAGTAGGATAAAACTCAGAAAATTAATTGTAATCAATGGCAAGTGAAGAATTGTTTCAAAATGATTACTCTGAGGAAACAGACTTGGGACAGGAGTTGCACAAAAGCGAAGAGATGAACATAGACGAAGTTGAGCCAAACACTGATGAGGATGATGATAAAGTGACTGAACAAAATGTCAAAACAACAAATTCCGCAGCTGAAAATCAACCGGAAACCACTGGCAACGAGCCAAACAAAACAAGTTAGTAAATAATTACACTACAATTCCTGTTGAAATCTTATGATTTATGTATTTTAGCTAGTAATGGTGACAAGCCGTCTGAGCATGAACACGAAGCTAAATTAACACACTTACCGATGTCTCGCATACGCAACATAATGAAACTAGATCCAGATTTGCATATAGCGTCGAATGAAGCCGTATTTGCAGTCACCAGGGCCGTCGAATTATTTATAGAGTCGTTGGCACGGGAGTCCTTCACGTATACGGCTCAGTCCAAAAAGAAAACCATCCAGAAAAGGGATGTGGAACTGGCAATATCCGCCGTGGACAGCCTCATGTTCTTGGATGGTGCCATGAATTTTTAAATATTTATTTCAGTTATGTGATAATAAAGTTATATGTAAGAAAACGCTATCTGTTTGTTTGTATTATAATTGGTATTTATTTGGGATAGTGTTCGTCGAACATTGAGAGAAGTAGATTTAAAATATTTAATTATATTCATCCTATTTTTAATGCGCACATGAAGGTAGGTTATAATTTATAAATAATAATTAAGTATATTAGACAATTATGTTTTTATCATTTATCAGTTACCGCCGTTACAAGAATATATACGCATTTATTGTGTACAACGTTGAACGCTCTGAATAACAACGAAGCCGGGAAGTTTCATTTTTTTTTCTTTTTTTGTTTTGCTTTAAATTGTGTGTTTTGTTAATTGAAGCCGTTTCATACTTACTTTGTCGTTGGGCGTTTCTGTTATTTTTGCATTAATTTGTTTATTGTTTAACTTTGTAAACTTATTTGAAAAATAATTCCAAAACTTACGCTAACATTTGTTTACAATAACTATGGGGTTTGTTTCGGTTTCATATGGGGGTATGTGTATGTTTATGTTCTGTCTTTTGCCTAGTATTTAACTGATTATGTGAATTGCATTTTACGATGTTTTTACAATTATTTTTAACTTTTCTTTTCTTATTCTTTTGTTTTTACTTGATATTTTTCTTTTTTGTATTCTTTCTTGTTGCATTATTTGTATTTTTTGTTTGTGGGTTTGCATTTGTTTTTTTTTTTTTTTTTTTTTTTTGGGTTTAACACAAATTAAATATTTTGAACATCAATTACTATAAAATAGGTTTTGCATTTTCAATTTGTTTTGGATTTAGATTATAGTAGATATTTATAAGTAAGTGTATGCATATATTTGATGTATTATAGGTTGGATTATTGGACATTAAACATTTCAATATTTGTTTTTTGGGTGTAATTCTTATTTTTTTTTCGCTTTGTTTTTAAATGGAATTTCCTTTGTTGTTCTCGTTGATGGATAGACTAATTTCTTAACTTTGTTGGTTGGTTTATTGTAAAATACAGTAAGTATGTAAATTAGCGCATTTTTGGATATGGAGCCGAGCGATAACGCACGCTTTCACGAGAACGTGATCCAGTTTCATAGTGAGCCGATGAATGTGATCCCGAGCCCGATGTCGTGGGTCTATATGACGATGAAGAACGACCATTGCTTGGTTTTGCTATTTTGGAAAGAATTTTTATTGTTGTTTAGATTTTTTTTATTGTCTGTTTGTCGCTGTGCTTTCTTTCTGTTTTTTTTTTTTGCTGTTGTAAATTTCCTTTTTTATTTATATTTGTCTTAAGATACATAAAAAAAATGTTGTTTAACCGGTTTTGAATGCACTACCCCCAGTAAATAATTAGTTAATTTGAATTGATTTGATTGCATACAGAAATTTCAATTACATTAACAATTTGATGTGTTATCAGAGCTTTGTTTGAAGTAGGTAAAATTGGTTTATATTTGATGGATGAGTATTGGATAACTTGCATTAAATGTGTGTTTAAAATGCTTTTGTACGAATGTTGTTAGTAGTCTTGAGATTGATATCGAGATTGTGATTTTCGGTCGTAATAATTATGTTGATCTCCAGTTGTTTAGGCATAGTGCATTTAAAATCTTGTTAAATATATATGGTATAATGAACAGGATTCTTTCGTTTGATCATAATTTTGATACGCGTTTTTAGATACTTTGATATATTTTGGTGTTTAATTGGCTTCTCTTTTGTATTTCTTTTTTTTTTCTTTTTCTTTTTTTTGAACTTTTAGTTGCTGTTTATCACAGTTAAATTGTTTCGTTTCAACGTTTGTCAACAGTTGCGCGCGGTTTTGTTTGTTAGACGTTTAAAAACAGTCGTGCTGCGGGAAAGACAATAATTAACTAAATCTGAATACTCTTACCTGTGTAGGCCGCCGCGTAAGATGAGGAAGACGAATGCGGATGATACTCACGGCGGTAATCCCGCTCGTACGAGCTACTGTCGTACTGGGCATGATGACTCGAGTGCTTCGAGGACTGTGGTGGCGGCGGAGTCGCATATCGATCATACTCCCCATGGTGATCATACAGTTCATGATCCCTCGATCTAAATCCCAATTACAAGTTAAACAAATTCACAAGCATTCATTAAGTATATACATACCTGTGAGCTTTAACAATCCCATAGTTGGGATCATCCATTACATATCGCGCCTTTTCAAGAATCGAATAAACCTTAGGCTTAGATGTGGCTGGCGGTGGTGTGCTTGAATAAATGAGAAGTAATCAAATATTAAAAAAATTAGTCAAATCGAATTCAGCTTAAGATACATTTTCTTTAAAATAGTTATAAAGATAATTAAGTTTATTTAACTTAATCCGGGCTTTTATAGTGAGATATACGTGTTCAACAAAGCGGATGTCAGACAGACGAACGCTGATCAAGAATATATATACTTTATGGAGGTAAATATATATTTACCGAGTGCTGTAGGCGCCGTGTTCACCATATGACTTGGAGTAGTGATGAGATTTCTTATACATACGCTCCTTGCCGTCCATTTCGCGCAGTTGTTCTAGACGAATGTCATCGTTAGCATCAGGTATCATGAATTTGCGTATTTCACAGAGAGCATATCCCAGGCGATGATAAGCTTCGGCTGGAGGTGCTACCGTTGAAATTTCCACGTGCAGATCTCTGCTGAGATGCGCATATTTGGGATTCCCTGAGCTACGCAATTCCTCCTCTTTGCCATGATCCCGCATGGAATTGCGGCCCATAACGACCATCTTGCACATTGTTTCCTCTTGCAGCTGGCGTAGTGTATTACCTTTGGGCCCCAGTATCTTGCCCACGAAATTAAATTTCGGATACTCTTTAATTGGGAAGAGCACTTTCTGTGCCACCCTAATCGGCTTTTCGCTGTAGACATTTGCGTATATCTCAGGCTTCGGAATGCGACCACTCACCAGGATTTTTTCCACCTCTGAAACAAACAAAAAGAACTTGTTATGTATTTCTTCCATGAGAGACATATAAACGTGTGCGAAATAATAAGAACAGCTTAATTAATTAATTAAATAAAGGTTCACAACGCACCATCGTCCAGCAGACGCTTCGTTATAATATTCTTCTTCTCAAGTGTTTTTTTCTCCATTAAACATTCTTGCAGATACGCATTGGTCTTCTCATTCAATTGGGGCGTATCGTGCAAAGGGGCATGGCTGGTTGTATGACCATGGCTGCCGTCTACTTCCGGAGCATCTGCTGAGCTGCCGGCGCCGGCTGCTTCATCATCACGTCGCTTCCGCTTGTAGTCGGCAGCGGTATCTTCATTGTAATCTCTGTCGTAGTCTCGCGGCATCTTAATTGTTTCGATATATTTTGATTAAAAATATGGAGAGCACCACTTTATGCTTTGCAAAACTTTGGTCAACACGTATTAAAATTCAAGGTACAAATTCAATTTGTTTTTTTTTTATTTCTTCTGGGCGAAAAAATTTTCTTTTATGTATGGGGTACTAGAGGTGTCAATTCTATCGATACTTGGAAACATGCGATTGTTTTGCTTACACTATCGATACTTTCAATAGAGATGGTCAAATTGTAACTTGGGTTTGTCAGGGCTGCAGACACTGCGATGGAAAGCGCGTTTTATTTCCATATTTCGCTAAATATGTACACACTTTGATGGAAAAAGAGAGAAAAAATTAGGGCCACAAAGAGGTTGCAAACATATTTGATAAATTCAAATAAAATCGACTGCTCGGCGACGAGGCCATTTAGATAAAACGCGCCACGCACTGTGCCGACTCCTTTTGGTAATATTCGCCACATCAATTAACTACGGGCGCCGTTAGGGAAAGCAGGACAAATGGCGGAAAACGGAATGCGTGTGGGCCCAGGGTCATCGGCGGCAGCGGCGGCGGTGGCAGTCAATGTGAATGTGAATGCAGGCACTAGCAATGGGGAGCACGAGAATGAACACAATAATGCTGCTGACAACGAGAAGGCTCAGCCGGCGCGCCTAAATGAGTCGGCTCAGAAATATATGCAGGAACTGATGAGCGAGCGATCGCGTATGGAGAACCAATTTCCATTGGCAGTAAAACTAATTGACGAAGGTATGAAATCGATTCAAGCATTTGCAATATGTACACACTGATACATATATATGTATATACTTAACGATCTTGCAGCTTTGGAGAGAGTGCAGTTGAACGGGCGCATACCAACGAGAGATCAATATGCCGATGTGTATCAGCAGCGAACGATTAAATTGTCGCAGAAGGTGCACGTGCCGATCAAGGATAAAAAGTTTAACTATGTCGGCAAATTGCTTGGCCCCAAGGGCAACTCCCTGCGCCGGCTGCAGGAGGAGACGCAATGTAAAATCGTCATCCTTGGACGCTTTTCTATGAAGGATCGTGCTCGCGAGGAGGAGCTTCGCAATTCCGCGGACGCCAAATATGCCCACCTAAATCTTCCGCTCCACGTTGAAGTGTCAACTATAGCGCCACCAGCTGAGGCATATGCCCGTGTTGCCTATGCGCTGGCCGAGATAAGGCGTTATCTAATACCCGATAAGCATGACGATATTCGTCAGGAGCAGTACCGGGAGCTCATGGAGGATCCTGAGGCTGCCAAAAAGTTGACCCTAAGGCAGTTGCAACAGCAGCAGCAGCAGCAACAACAACAGCAGCAACAGCAATCAGCTGCTGCCGGAGGCAGTGGCAACGGCAACAACCGCTCTGGTGGCAACTACAGGTAAGTTTGAATCATACACAGCACTGTTCCGGTTTTCACTATAGGCAAGAATATGTGGATTGAATTAACTTGACATTGAGCTAGTGATCGATGATTTTCACCGACTTGGCATAACTGCTAAGAAAAAATATAATATTTATAAAATATTTAAATGTTTCAGGAGAGATGTATCACCATCAGAAATGTTTTAAATAGTTTATTTGATTCATAAATAATTTCTTAGTCATCACACCTCAATATCGGTCTGACTCTAGCCTAAACATTTTATCGGGCTCGATCTGACCTATTTAAATTTCCGAAAGTATTTGTAAAAGTTAATTAATAAAATTTAATAAGGGCTGCAAAATGGAGTAGGGAAATTTGGTGGAGAATCTAAAGAAATTTAAGGGGAAATACGGCCAAATCCGGCGGATTGAAAGAAGTGAAAACTGGAACAGGCCTGATAGTTCATCATGCGATTGTATCCATCATCCATCATGCTTGTAAATTTCAGACAAAAGTTTCAGCAGCAATCGCACTATCATCACAACGACGAGACTGTCTATTACCGTTCACATAACAACGCCTATCACCAGCCAAAGCCCTATATGCCAAGTAAGTGTTAATCAATCATGGTTGTCCATCTCACTAGCTATAATTTGCATCTCTTACAGCTACCCCGAGGGGCAACGCAATGCATACAACCTTGCCGCCACAGGCAATTGTTCGCGCATCGCCGCCCGGAATGGTGGTCAGTGCGGCCAGTTTTAATGGACGCAATGCTGGGCTGGGCAATGCCGGTGGTGGGATAATGACTAATAGCATTGTGGCTGCCACGGGCGGCGGAATTGGAGGTGCTGTGCCGCCAATACGGCACTACCGTCCCGCCGCCCCATATCAGTTTGTCAAGAAATAATACAGAAATAATATTGTTTGTTCACCATTTTGTCATCAAATCATCCAAAAAAGCATGCCCCGCCTAGCAATGTGCATAAAATTTGATGCATGTGCATGCATCGCCATCTGATTTGGGGGAATCACACCCAAATCACACCACACACTGCTCCAAAGGTAGATGTAATAATTATAAATACATACAATACATACAATTTTCACACATTGACTTTAACACGATTTCGAAAGTTGAAAAACACATCAGAGGAAAACCAAACGAAACGAAAAAAAAAAAATTAATAACAAATGAAATGAAAATGAGTAATGAATGTACGTTTAAGAAACTAGCCTAAGTAGACGAATGCTCCAAATGAACAGACAAACACACACTAACACCAACACAGACCACAATAATTATTGGACTTTCGATTGAAGAGGACTCTCGTTAGATGCCATTTGCTATAATTACTGTTTCCTTAAAGTCTTTTCAAATGTTTGTTGGGCTCTGCGAGCATTTTGTGAATTGCGACATCCAAAACGGACCCCAAGGTGTCTTAATTTTTATTTTGTTTTGTTTTATTTAATAATCATTACTGACGCAAATTTTTCGTTTATCATTCATTTCATATTTATATACTTTGCGTATATATATCCATATATTTAACGCATACGTACGAAACAAGCATTCATTTACTTCTCTCCAATGCTATAACTATTATACTACTTATTTTCGTTAATAGATTTTTACAACGATTAGGAGGCTTTTTTTTTGTTACGTTGAACAGTCAAAAAAGAATTAATATGATGTTTTTTTTTTAATATAACTTGTATTTGTATTTGCGTGTAGTTGAATATGATGTATCACATCCATAACGAGGCACATACATTCAAATACCTACATAAATACATATAATCAAGCATACAATACATATTTACATAAATATAAACCAAAAAATAAATAATGCAAAACATGAATCTACACATATATCAGCGAAAGCTCGATAATATGACTACGATAATACGACATAACATAGCTTAGCATTATCACATCATACAAATAAAACAAAAACGTAAACTAAAACATAAAAAGCTCTACAGAAAAAAATAATAAAAATATAAAAATACATTTAATGAAAATGATAAGAAAGAATGCAAACCCACACATAATTGTTATTGTTGTTGAAAGCAACTAAAATTGTAATAGAATTATGCAAATATACATACAAATATGATGACAATGTTAAATTGCAGCTTAGTTATTATTTGTGAACGAGACGCGAGAGCGAAGTGCATATAAACCTTCGTTATTTCGATTTCCGCACGCCAAAAATATTACCTAAGATACGGTATACATATGTACATACCGAAGTATGTAAAATTGATTTTGTTTATGCATTTCCTTAAAAAAAAAACAGTCTTAACTATCTTTGTATGCAGAAACTCACAATTGTACTCTTTTTGCATGTGAGATTGTACTGTGTATACAGCGAGCTTCTGAAGCGACACAACATAATTTCTATTCATTTGATACACACATACACATTATATTTTACAGTGCATTATTATATATTGCTGATTATCGTTAAATAAATTCCCAATTTGAATTAAATATGTTGAATAAACTTAAATCCAAATCATTTTTTATTTCTTATAGCCAACACACAAATCGGTCTCAACTCAAATAGAAACTGGACATACAAACAAGAATACTATTATCAGAATATATCTGTAAACTTTATATCGGATAAGTTCACAATCTTAACTGGTATACACAGTTCAAAGTCCTCTCTGTACCCAATCTTCATTCGATAGTTCAATTGCTCTTTTTTTTTAGTTAAATAGGACTAAGCTTTATGAAATTTGCAAGATATGATCCAAAATAAGATTACAAGAGGTTGTTTTTTTGTTAAGAATTCGTTTACTTTATTTAATTACATTTTATAATCTAACAACAAATCAATTTAACAGCTCTACAAGCCTCTCACTAGTTGCATTAGTGTATAAGGATTCATATTGCTCATAAACTTAAGCTGATTCTCGAAGCCCTTTGGCGTCTTTGAGATCCAGTGCCGATCCAAGTAGTAATTGATATAGCTCAAAAACTCTTTATCAGTGAAGTTGCCAACATGGACAGGCACAAACGGGTCCAAATGCTCAAAGCCTTCCTTGCCAAGTAAATAGCGTGGCATATAGGATTCCATAAAACCCTCGGTCATGGCTATTTTATCAACGGATAGAACGCAAACGCCATTCGTCCAATCGTAGTTGGTAATGTCCAGGAAGGGTTGCGTGAGCGTAATGCGATCCGGGGACACACGCTGCTTGTTGTCGGAGAAGATGCGCGTGATGGGATGGAAGAAAGCATTGAATCCATCAATGGCAACCATTATCTTACATTGGCCATTAGTGGCCAACAGCTTTAGTTCCGAGATCAGGGCAGCTGTTGTTTCCGATGCATACTTGATCCTAGCAATGCCATGCTCTACCAGTTCTATCAGGGAAGCTCCAGCTGGTGTACTCTCACGCTTACTCCACACATACTCCTTGCTGGTCTTTAGCTGTAACTTTTGCAGTAACTGTGCGTTCTGATTCTTGAAATGCACCAACCAAGCGGCAGCATCGAATGGTAGGTCAATAAAGCCCTCCTGACTAGCTGCGTTGGATGCCTCCTTAGGTCGTTTCATCCAATTTGGAGCCCAGGGTACATGTACCAACAGAAAGTCATTCAACGACCCATAGTGCAGCACATGTGCCATAGTCAACGTCTTTCCCACACCATTGTCACCATAAAGCACATAACGCACAGCAGGTTTTGTTAAATCTGCATTTTTAATGTACTGCAGTAGTTCCAGTCCAGGAGAACGCACCATTAGGCAGGCCTCGGTAAAGGTTTTAATCTGTTGCTCATATTGTTTTGGCAGACCACCTCCGGTAAAGATAAGCTTCTTTTGCTCCGCAGGTATGGTGTAGAATTTGCCGAGTTGCAATTCCGAGTGCTCACCAGGATTCGTTACGTTTGTGCGAAACTCATTAATGACTTCAGCTTCGGGAGCCGGTGCCACATTTGTGGACATTTGTGCTGACCGGGTGGATGCACATATTGCTATGTGATTCCGCTGAAGATGCGTTGATACTCGTGACAGGTTTCCAAACTGTTTGCAGAACATTTTCATTAACAATTTATGATTCAAGTCGAAAATGCAGGTCGCGAGCGTGTTATTAAATAAGACCTGCAAAATAGAGTTGTACTTGTATTATCGTTATCGATATTTGTGCGATATTTTACCCGCTGCTTTAAAGTTTAAATGCTGCCGTCACCTTCATTTGGGAACATGTAAATTTAAAAGAACTTTGAAATAATTGTATGGGACTGCAACAAGATGCAAACTGTGTAATAAAATAAACAAATACAACAAAAAAAGACACACTTAAATATACATTTATAGTTTATGTTTACATCTATCCAGTCGTGTGAATACATTATTCAATTTACCAAGTTTGATAAAAAAATATTACTTCTGAACTACAGTACTTGCAGATTCTGCAGACGCTCAATTTAATTGAATTCATTTTGATAAAACTATAACAGAATTCCCTTATCAATCATGCAATACATGAGAATTGAATTTAATAATAGAAATTAAAAGCGCAAAAAAACAAAGTTACCCTGATTGATAAAAATAACACTTTGGCCATAATGGAACCTCAGGATGTTATCATTTATTTTCTGGTTAAATTAAATCATGTCTTCATTGATACTACTTTCAATTTATTTATTCGAATTTACAACTAAAATATTTGGATACTCCATTCAATATGGATTTCTTCATCCAGATGCAAAACCCATTTATGAAGTTGACTTAAGTTGGAGCAGTAAAGTTTATTATATGGAATATGTCGACAAACCACCAAATGAGGTAAATAAATGTGTATGATTTTGATAAATACTTATAATAAAAAATCCTTGTACGGTCAAAGGATAAGCTGAAATTTAAAATAGATTTTATATTGATCTTTGATGAGAGTGCATTGGAATTGGCTGTTCAAACTGAAGTAATCAAAGGCGGGATTGGCTTTAACTTTACAACATTGCGAATGAGCTGCTTCCATTCCGACGAATCTGATGTAAGAATTGCAAAGGTGACAATTGTCATATATGGGCTTCCCTACAGTTAAACAATAAATGCGCTTAATGATATAGAAAGAAAGACTTCTTATGTTAAATAACGTATAGAGAACTAAAGTAAAATAAATAAAAGTACAAGTTTTTAAAACACGTCTTTGGCGTAACTAAAAATTTCAATACCATCAGGTTTATCGAAATAAATAAATATTTAATAGTAACTAGGAATTCAGCTTTATTCTATTATCTTTAAGCCTGGGATCATTTTCTTTTTTGCCATGTGTATCCATCTTCGGGTAGTTGACTCGCGATCGAAGGGAAAATCCAAACCACATACATTCTCTGACCAAATACAGTTCTCAGGTTGTTGTTGACTCCATTATTAAATTCATGAATGTTATGGTTACTCTCACCAAAAACCTCGCCTCGCAACAGCATGGGCACATAATAGTTCAATGCCACAAAGGCAAGAATTATTAAAATCAAGTTGAGGATATAGAATATCACAAAAACAGAATCCATTACATTTCTAAGTAAGTTAACGACTAAAAATTGAGTCCCATTTTCGAGCCAAATGTAGATTGAACAGTAAACCAGGTATTGGACGGATGCACCCATTAGATAAATTAAGAAGCATATGAAATATCTATGATTTCGATGGCCAACACAGTATCCCGAAAACATACAGTGGTGGTCCCGTCTAAGTATGCAGATACCACACAGTTTACAATGCCAAGATCTGGGAGGTGCCAATCGATGACATTGAGGGCAATACTTCCATCCGACACAGTCTTTATCTCCATTACTTGCAGCTTCGACTCGATCTTCTAAATTAATAAGTAAATTCAATAACATCTTTTCTTAGTTGGAATACAAACTCACGATCCACGCTGGTATCAATAATCATACATGCTAACAGGTTGCCTTCTATATTAACCATTAGAAAAGTGGCTGTTAGGAGTGCGAAGACATATGGGAAACTTCCTAGTTCATGGACTGCCGGCAGCACAACCAAAATGTAGTGTATGAAGGCGATGGGTAGGAGTACGCCTATTGAAAGGAAGCACAAGATTTCCTCCAGACGTCGAGGTAATGGATTGCGGCGAAATCTCATTCTTGCCTAAAGTATTTCAGTGTAACAAAAAAATATATATTTACAAACATATTTTCATATTTTGACAATTTGAACTTAAATTGTTTGTTTTCAATTTTAATTCAAACACTCTGTAGTAGAAGAGTGAGAGCTTCAATGATTACCGTCCAATGTGGCAAAACCACTAGAAAAGATAGTTCGACTTCTAATCTATATCTAACTAACAAAATATCCTGAAAACATAAGGAAACAAACAGTTGAGGTGGAAAATGAACCGTCTGTCGTGAATTCAGTAGTGAAGAGTGATCTCGATGGCAAGTATACGAATATGTTTGTTCTAGTTGGGGATCATCGGTTTGTCTTCTGCGGGCCTGTGACACAGGAACTCCACTTAAATTATCAAAAAAATTGCTAGCCTTTCTTGTAAATATATTCAAACATTTCAACAGCCAATGGTGAACTGAGCAAGTCGACCACAGGGATTCCCCGAATCATTGTGGTCAACTTGCGCAGTGCACCATTGACTGTTTAAGTGCCTGAAAACATATACAAAAAAGGCTTGCAATTTTTCTGATAAAATAAGGGGAGTCCCTGTGGCACAGGCCAGCAGAAGACAAACCGATGATCCACAACCAAAACAAGCATATTCGTATACTTGCCATCGAGAACACTCTTCACTACTGAATTCACGACAGACGGTTCATTTTCCACCTCAACTGTTTGCTTCTTTTCCGAGCCTTTACTGCTTGACCTATGGTTAATGGTGTTCAAAACTGACAGATTTACAGATTTTCAGTCGTTTGGCTGTAAACTCAGAAACTTAGGTAGGTGCTCTTTTATTATCTTCCAAAGGTACAGAAGAATTTTATCTTATGGCAAGGTATCCCAAGTATCTGTTTCTATAGTATTTTCATTATGTTATTATTATTTTATCAACTTCAAATGATCAACTAAAGAATCCTTCACTAAATCACGTATCCAGCTCATCGGTAGAAACATCTTTCTTCACTTTTTACAATTTAAACTTGATTCGGATACTGTAGTAGAAGAGTGCGAGCTTCAATCCTTACTGTCCAATGTGGTTTAAATCAGGTAAAATCATTAGAAAAGACATATCGACTTCTAATCTATAGGATTTGACCCCTTATTTGAGCTTTTCCTCCAGGTGTAGCCGTCTTCAGGTAATGGGCTGATAACTGAAGGAAATATCCAAGCGACATGCATTCGTTGTCCAAAAACATTTATCAAATTACGATAGACTCCATAATTGTATTCGGGCCGTTTCTTCTTCTCGAAATAGAGCTCACCCCGCCACATACAGGGGGCATACATAATAAATATAGCAGTCGAAATAAATAATAAAACTATATTGAGACCGTAGACTACTATTTGAAGATAGGTCCAGAATGTAGAGTGGGCCCATAAATCAAATAAACGATTGAAGAAAATGTAAAGGTACAACTTGCCAAAGACAGATCCATTAACTATCCACATGTAGTAAGAATTATAGATCATTGCATAGACAGATCCAACGACAGTGTACAATACGAAGCATAAGAAGTATCTTTGATTCTGATGGCCAACACAATACCCTGTAAATGCACAGTGGTGATCGCGTTTAAGTATGCAGACTCCACACACTTTGCAATGCCAGGATCTCGGTGGTGCTAGTCGGTCACACCTCTTGCAATCTCGCCAATCAAGAAGATTCCTAGTTTCAGTTGGTGGTGCCACGACTTTTTCAACTGAAAGCATATACTTGTATAAGTGAGTGCAATGATTGTTAATTTAAATACTCACATATTACGCTGGTGTCAATTATCATGCTGGCGATAAGATTGCCTTCTATGTTTAGCAACATAAAGGTGGCCATTAGGATTGTGAACACATGTAGAAATCCTCCAAGTTCATGAATTGCCGGAACTACAATCAAAATCTCGTAGAAAAACCCAAGTGGAACAAGTATTGCCACAGTTAGGAAACATATAATTTCCGGAAGACGTCTAGGAAGTGGATTCTGTCGAAACCTCATGCTTATTTTTTGATTATTAAAAAGAAAATAATAAATATTGTAATTTTGTCGGGTTGTTTTAAATTGATTTGTACATAGACAACTTTGATTTTGGATATACAATTAGAAAATCAGTTGTATATTGAGCACTAGCCTTAGCCTACTGCGATATTCAATGAGTTCACTGAGAGCAACGTTCTTTCAGCGACTATCTATAGTACACTCTCCATCGTAAATCTTGAATTGAAAACAGTGTTAGAGTTCCATGTGTAACCATCTTCTGGCAATTCGCTTTTGACCAAAGGTGAAAGCCAAACCAAATGCATTCGCTTGCCAAAAATACTTCTCAGATTAAGGAAGAGTCCATTATTATAGTTGGGCCGATTTCCTTTTTCAGCATAAACTTCACCACGCAGAGCAATTGGGACATAAAAGCTCAATGCAACCAAAGAAGATATAAATACCAATACGTGAAGTGTATAAATCATTAACTGTACTTTGATAACAAAATCGTCCAGGGGGGATGTAAGATTTGGCCAACTCACCATAACTTTCAAATAGCATGAGCCATTAAGCACCCACATATATACTGAACTATAGATGAGTGCAAAGAACGATCCGACTAATAGGTTCAGTATAAAGCACAAAAAATATCTCTGATTTTGATGTCCAATACAACACCCTGAGAATGTACAATGATGATCCCGTTTAAGTATGCAGACCCGACATTTCTTGCAATGCCAAGATCTGGGAGGTGATAGTCGATTGCATTGAACGCAATGCCTCCAATTAAGCCCCTCTTGTGTACCTTCCGGCGGTACCTCAATACGATCTACTATGTGAGATATATTAAACATTTGGAAATATAACTTTTTTTTACTACTTACGATCCACGCTGGTGTCAATCATCATACATGCCAAAAGGTTGCCTTCTACGTTCAACACCAGATAGATGCCCGTCAGGAGTGTAAACATATATGGAAAACTACCTGGTTCATGGATTGCCGGCAGCACGAGAATAACGTCGTATGTGAAAATGATGGGTAGAAACCCGCCTATTAAAAGGTAGCACATTACTTCGTCTAGCCGACGAGGTAATGGATTGTGGCGAAACCTCATTCTTTTTTTTTTAAATGTTTCGGGACTAACAAGGAATTTATATATAAAAAAAGAATTATTTCGTTGCGTTGCTTTAAGGAATTTTTCAAACTGACTAAGCACTAATTTACAAAGCAGCATTGCCAGCTTTTTTGAAGGAAAAAGAAAACTGTTTTTGACGGGATGAATGTCAGAAAAAAGCTGAAACTTTAAACGAAACAGCTGAAAAAAAGCTAATGTTTTCTATCATGTTAAACAACATTTTTCTACCCTGCCCAAAGCAGGTCGACCCCAAATTGCGCAAAATAAAATCATGTCCATTTTTCACCAACAAGAACAACGAACACAAAAGTGGGTTCAAAAATGTTCGTCAAATACAAGTTCGGCGAACAAATTTGCCTGGGTATACCTTGCTAAACAGAACTCCCAGAGCATGATGAAATTATTTCATCATGTCCCAGAGCTGTCAATACATTTTTGGTCGCACAAACTACCTATAATTAATTCCCGCTGCCCGCTGCTTTCATATTTTTCTTGCAATTTGACTAAGAAAAAAGCCAGATTTGACGGGTAAAAGCTGAATTGAATTTAATTAAATTTGCGCGCACATTTCGTTAAATGAGGAGCAAGCGTCTGGTGAGGAGCGCTTTCGTTAAGTGTAATAATACTAATTTTTGGTAACCAAGGGTAGCGCCTCCACCTATAGATGTTGTCTATTTTCAGAACTATATTCTTATTGAAGTCGTGAAACGCAAGTGGAATTTAATGTTGTTTTGTTTTGTATACTTCGGACTGCCGGCTACAAACTAAAAGGATATACTCTTAATACAATTAATAGCGCTTCAAGTGTTCAATTACAATATTAGGATGTCTTCGTCCACAACAACTACTTCCAGTCCAACGGACAGCTCCAATGGATCACTGGCAATCTCATACGGTGCATTGCCTCCACTTGCCCCCTTGTTAACCGAAGTGAACACCCAGAAACCGTTTACTTTGTCAGAGCGTCTTACTTTTGAGATTTACCGTTACTCCAGTTATTCGCCAAACTATTTGCCTGAGTAAGTTTAACAGTATTTCTGCAAATTAGCTGTATAATTGTATGTACAGCTGTAAACATATATATAATCATGTGAAGGTGTGTGTGTAGAAACAAACACATATGCATGCATATATTACATATTAAACGCGTACCGCCCATAGGTTCTGTAATGTTGAATTTCATAATTTTATTCTATTTAATTTTACAATGCTCATTTTAGAAACGTACTCGTGGACTGTCCAAACGATCAAACCTCTCGTTGGTCCGCATATACAAACAGCCCACCACAATTTCTTACACTAAAGCTCAAGCGTCCCGCCATTGTCAAGAAGATCAAATTTGGTAAATTTGAGAAATCGCACGTTTGCAACATCAAGAAATTTCGTGTTTTTGGTGGATTAGAAGATGAGCACATGGTGCTTCTGCTAGAAGCGTAAGTTTGCCAGAGGAGCTTATACTGTATATGAATAACGTTATATTTGTAATTATTCAACAGAGGCCTTAAAAACGATAATATACCAGAAGTATTCAATCTGCGCTGTATGACTGAGGATGGCTCTGAAAACCTGCCCATACTTTATCTGAAAATAGTGCCATTATTGTCCTGGGGACCATCCTTCAATTTCAGCATCTGGTATATTGAGTTGCATGGTCAGGATGATCCCATGTACACATGTGCACGCATGAAGAGCTACAATACGTTGCGTGAGACTGAGATAATTAAACTGTGCCTAAAACATTTCCGTCAGCAGGGCTATATGAAAGCTTTTGGAGCATTGCAGGAGCAGACAAATGTGCGACTGGAACATCCACTTATTAGCGAACTGCATAAATATTTGGTCAATTATATTTATAACCCTAACATGCAATTAAATGTCTGATTAGTTAACTTATCTTACAGGTTGTGCAAGGCCATTTCGAGCGGGCGGAACTCTTCATTTCCGAGTGCATTGATGATGGCCTAATGGATGAGTATTTGCACAAGCAGGACTACAAGCATGCGTGGCATATGAAGTACACGGAAAGTGAGCTGAAACCTGGTAATCGTGGAGGACATCAGCTGGTTGCAGATGCCAAAAAGCGACTCATTTATTTATATGGTGGTTGGGATGGATACCAAGATCTTAGCGACTTGTGGGCTTACAATATTGAGCTAGATGAATGGACGCTGCTCTGTGAGCGTTCTGAATTGTCTAATGGACCCTCGCCGAGATCCTGCCACAAGATGATCTTTGATCCGATTAGCGGAAATATTTTTATGCTGGGTCGTTACTTGGACAACTCGATACGCAGCAGCGACTACATCAAGAGTGATTTTTACTTGTACGACACCATGTCACGAAACTGGATGCAAATTTGTGATGATACTAGTCAAGTGGGTGGTCCACAGCTTGTCTACGACCACCAGATGTGCATTGATGCCGACAAACGAACTATTTATGTTTTTGGTGGTAAAATACTGACGCCACGCAGTGCCACATCAACCGTTGAGCCGGAGTACTCTGGCCTCTTCTCGTATCATATTGCTACAAACACCTGGACACAAATCCTTGTAGATTGTCATCATGCTAGCGCGTCTCAGGCTGATATTATGTCAATTAAATCTCGCGCAACTCACTGCATGGTGTTCCATACCGTAAGTAAACTGTCATTATTATTGACCTACATTAACGATAATATTTATAATTGGCAGAAGCAACGAAAGCTCTATATATACGGTGGTCAGCGAGGCAAGGAGGATCTTGATGAGCTGCTAACCTACGACGTCGATACGCAGGCCATTTCAGTGCTTAATAAAGAAAATTCACATCACGGAAACACGATTACTTCAGAGGCAAAATTTGAGCCATCGTCGGGTTACACCCTTCGCGCTACCATTGATTGTGATCGCGATGAAATTTACATCTTCTCAGTATGCCTCAAATGTCTTACTATTTACAATTATCGGTATAATTTCACAATTTCCCCAGAGTCTCAATAAGGTTAAGGACCGACGTGATGTACATCATGTGGAACCATCAAATTCTTTTGGGTATACTCTCTGCGCACTCACAAGTGGTCACGAATATATTACTGCCGTCATAGTACTCAGGATGTTAACTCAACTAATAAGGCCAACGTTTTGGGTACTAACAAAAATGATGGCTCTTTAGAACCATGTCCACGATATGCACATCAGCTGGTCTATGATGAAGTGGCCAAAACGCATTATCTCTTTGGCGGTAATCCAGGCATATTCCAGTACCAACAACTACGCTTAGATGATTTTTGGCTACTCAACTTAGAAAAGTAAGCTTCTTCAATAGATGTAACTCTTGTAATTAATTTACTATTTTCTATCGTAGACCAAAACGGGAGGAAATATTGAAGCATTGTCGCTATTTGATTCGCAAACTGCGCTATGAGGAAATGGTACGCATGGATCCAATAAAAGCGATGCAGTATCTCAGACAGCACATATCTGAAGTAATTGATCATACCGATGCAGAGCAATTAAACAACGTAATATAATAAAAAATATAATTCGAATAAAGCAGTAAAATATTATAACTTATTCCTTTTTTTACAGTTCCATAAGTTGGCTTCCCTGCTTTTCAAGTCTCATGATAACTGTCAAGACTCTGACCTCAGTCCAAAAAGAACCATGATGTGTGTAAAAGCTGAAGGATATGAAGCAACGACTGATGATATCTCGAAGGGTAAGCTCCCAATAAATCCATTAAAGATCTTCCTGCACAACTTTTCTATTTATTTAGATGAAATGGCTGAAGTCATAGGACTGGCAGCTACTGAAAATATATCGATGGAGTCAAGTGAGAGCCTGGCAACATCCGGAATATCTGAGACAGCTTCAAGTCCAAGTAGCTCATCGTGCACCAAACGCGCTCGCACCGATGCTAGTTGTGAGCAACAAAATCGTCGCGCTTTTCTTTTTAACAAGTTGGTGCAGCTTATGCCAGCGAGCATGGTGCAACCAGAGCGCAATTTGAGCGACTTTGTTGTTATCTAATTGTGCTAGGTGAAGTATGTATGCAGGCGAAACGACATTAATTATAAGTTACTCAATGTTTGTGTTAATTTTTTTGAAATGTTATATAATAGATTCAAACGCTGAATGTAAATGTGATACTCAATTCGTCCTTAATTTTGTTTTGTTTTTCCAATGTTAAGTTTATTGGCAAGTGCTCAGCATTGCCAAATATTGAATTGAAATCATCTAAAACACAAAGTTAATTTCATTGTGATAGTTAATTTTTACACATGGAAGCGTTTTAGTCGAAATACAGAAATATGTGAATTTAAAATTTCAGCTTAGATACAAAGCATAAGAATCAAATAAAAAATTTTACACTTAATGATTGACAATTTTATTTTATTTCAATGGCAATGTTAACATACAGTTCACAAGTCAAGAACTAAATTGAATGTATAAGCAGACATCTTTCAGATCTTCGTAAGTGCACTCCCCGTATCAGTTGTATTATCATTAGCTGGATAATTTTCAAGTATTTAACCCAAATTAAATTCCTTAAGTGCATTTTGCATAATTGTATCTTTGACAGCGCAGAACACAAGCTTAATGTTTTCGGTATCTATTAATCAATATAAGGAGCATAATATTAATTTTATATAAAATATTGTTCGAATTTGATTAACTCAACCTGTGGCTGTAGTAAAATGAGAATAGCATTGACGCTCTGGGTCGGGATTGCAGGCCAAGTATTTTTTAAGTATAAACTGTTTGGCCGAAGCATGATCTTGTTTTGGACCTGCAATGAAAGGATTAATTTTTTGTTGTTAATAGCTAAAGACACCCGATAGCTACTCACCATCAAACTCCGGGAAATAATCAATCACATGAGACTTCATAATTTTTTCTTCTAACAAATCTTTCTTGTTCAGAAAAAGAATAATGGATGAGTTTTGGAACCATGGGTATGTAATTATAGTTCTAAATAGAGCTATTGATTCGTCCAAGCGGTTCTAAAATAAATTTAAAATAATTATACAGAGTACCATATAATAAATGAAACCGAATTCACCTCATTATCGGATTCAAACAAGATTTGATCGTATTCAGATAAAGCTACCAAAAATATAATTGAGGTGACGTTCTCAAAGCAATGAATCCACTTTCGTCTTTCCGATCGCTGACCACCAACATCCACCATTCTATAATTATTGATATAAACATATTAATTAATTTATTTTATTTTTTATAAAGTCTTGCAAGTTGGAATCTTTGTTAAAGTCTAGGCACATACCTGAATACAATTCCATCCAAATCGAATGGATACTCGAGTATTCCAGTTGTGGGAACACGAGCACGCAGAATATCCTGCTCAGTGGGCAAATAATCAGCCTGTTCAATGCGCTCTAAATCGCTTAAGTAGCTAAGTAGATAAAACATTTACAATTATATTAAACACTCTTGAGTTGATTATTTACTGACTCACTATTTAGCAGAATCTGTCAATTGATATTCTCTTCGACGATCATAGCACTCCTGTATGCCGGCATCCGCCCATAGACCTTTCATGGCACTTAAAAACGGATCCTCAAATGTTGTTACCGATTCGTAATCAATACTGTTTACCAGCTCACCATATTCCTTGTTGAAATAAATTAATACATACATATGTAAGAGTATTATTAATCACGCATGTTTCTTAGTTCTTACCCTAACTTCGGGAGCACCATATTCAATTTTTAGCATATCCATCGCTTTAATCATGGACTGCATGGCCATGAAGATATTTTGATATACGAGCTTAATGTAACCACGCTTGTCATCGTCCGAGTAGCCACTTCCGTGAATAATACGCATCTGTTTAATAAAGGTTGATTTTCCCGACTCGCCAGTACCTAAGAAATGAACAATTAAGCAATACATGCTTAAATACATATGTATATTTTTGAATCAACCCCTGAATGGCGCATTCGCACAGTTTCGTAACTTAAACAGTCATAATTATATTTTCAGTATATAATTTGAACAAGTTTATGAAAGTTGAGCTTATATCAGGTGATCCCCATTTGGGATTAAAACTCACCCAATAACAGGAGTTTAAGTTCTCTTCGCGCATCTCTCTTGTCACGTCGCAGCTGTTTCTCAATTTCCTGATTAATCCGTTTTTGTTCCTTGGCTTCTTCTGATAAACAGCACTCCATTCTTACTGGATAAAAGGACGCTTAGGCGTTCTGCAGATTCTGTTCGATGATCCGTTGCTTGTGAAAGTCTTTCAGTAACGATATTATTATCCTATTATGGTTATTCCACTTTCACCGTTTATATTCGACCGACATAGATATTTTAGAAAGAAACCAAAGTTGTTGGCTCGACGAAAGTCCGTTACGTTATGTTCTACATCGGCTGTGAACATTTCATTTTTGGCCGACTTCCGATTCGTCTCATGGAGGCACTGGCCGTGGCTTTGACACTGGGTCTGACAAAGCGCATGCCCTGAAACTGTAGTCGCGTATTGTATATGGGTTTATAGGCACGACATTGGACCCGATCGGTATAATGCTCCGACCCTGACGTGTTTCCCAGTGTGCAGCTCGTGCAGCAGGTGGAAACAGATTCAGGAAACGCTGCCCCTAGCCAAGTTCATTGCAAGAAAGCTGATTTTGGAAACTATACGGCTTCACTGTTTGGTCTAGCTTGCGCCCCCTATTTATTCCCCTATTTCTCCCACTAGAAATCTACTACACATATACATATGTATATAGGAATACATATATGATTAGTCTGGGTCAAATTCTGAGTATTTTTTACTATCGATTTGATTTTTATCACTATTAAATAAACAGCAAAATGAGCTTTTCATAATCTAAAAGATTTTTAAGCTTACATTCTAGACATTTCAGCTCCCAATGTTGACCTCCAAATAAGCTTGAACTTGGTTCCTTGGAACCTTGGTTCACTCTAATGCGTCATGCGCTTGTCGAGACTGTTTTGGGCTAGCCTGCTGCTGATTTCTATGTCTTGGCATCTAATATTGAGTGTATGTTAATCCAATTGTAACCGTATACGAGTATAAAGTAGTTACATATACACACACATTTAAACTGAGCTGTCTGTTCTATGTAAAACTTTGAAAAATCGGTGCAGGTTTAAAAGGAAAGACTAATAACACATAATAATTTTTTTAATATATTTTTATTTATATCATATTGTTTATATATATATGTATATATGTATATATACATCATATATATTTATATTTAGGTGTACATAGATACTTTTTCATTTTCTTTTCGTTTGTATTTTTTTTTAGTTTTTGGTTTTTAATTATCTAAAAAATTTCTTAGTTACGAGTACCATTGCCACCTCAATATAATCAATTCATTTCTAGTACTTGTATCTTTCGAATATGATTTCTATGAAGAATGTGTAGACTAACACACACACGTACACACACACACAACACACATACACATGCACATACATGCTTTTTTTATTAACGTATGTATATGAAATATTCAATTGAGTGTAAATCCCAAAATTTGTTATGTGTAAATTTTCATAAAAAAGTCAATCAATTCAAATGCTACAAGTTGAAAATATTACACTCAACGGAAAATTTACCAATATACATACACACATATAAATGTGAATATGTATGTTTATATGTATGTGTGCAGGTGTGTACGTACCCCTATTGAAAAGGACGTGCGTTTGTCTTAAGACTTAATTTAAGCATGCAGCTTTTTATGTGGGATTTTAGCATCTGGATTTATATGTATGCATGACTTATATTAAATTTTATTTTTATATTTATATTTATGTAGAAATATGTACGTTAAAAATATTTCCCATTCATCATCTTCAACATCATCAAATCATGTCAGATCAAACTCACAATTAATTCGACACCTCCTTACTGCATTTTTACAATATAAAGTTTACAAAGTAGCCTAGAGATGTGGAATACTCGTATTTTAATTATATTTTTGTTTTCGTTTTTCATTTACTTGGTTACCTTATTTAAATAGCCTAGTTTTACATAAAGTCAACGTCAAGGGAGATTAGTTTTTTTTCTCTTGTTTTTTTTTTGTTCTTTCCGTGTTGAATTAATGTATTAGCTTTTCAAGCATTTTATGAAATATGGTCTCTATTTCATAAGCATATACATACATAAGTAAGAGTACATTAGTAATTATGACTACCCATCAAAGTAACCAAAGTATGTATGTACGTAGCTGAACTCATTAGCATCTTATATATTTTTTTGTTATTTCATCTTACGAAATTTGTATTGATTTCGATACATTTAATTGGGAATAATATTGTGGAGTTTATTGGGTTAATTTGTAAGTTTAGACAAGAATACAAACATATACTCGTACAATTTACATATAACTATGTATGTATGTAAGTAATCGTATGTTTGAATGCTCTTTTCGCCTGCAGTTCTTAATTTTTGTATATAAAAATACAAAATACTTGTACACACACACTCGTTAATATGTGTGCTTGCATATTTAACATACACCTAAGCATATTAGATCAATTATTATTTTATATCAAATTCTTGCTCATTTATTATAGAGTCATTTTAAGCTTGAGTTAAGCTAAATATTTACATCCAAACTGCAAAAACTTGAATACCCAAAATAATAAAATAAATTGGAAATTCTCAAATTATAATGGACTTCAAGAGCAAGCACATTAATGGTAAAAAAAGAAAAAAACAAAGTGAATAAATATTGAAATTTTAACGTAATACATTCTTAAGAATACAATTTATATTTGTCGTTTATATACGTAAATTTATAAATATGTTTTTGCCAGGGTTTTCTTCATAGAATTAATGAGCACTAGAAGGCACAAAACGCTAACTAAACCAAATTTTTACTTTTATGTATGTATGTATGTTTATTTTCCGTATGTTTTCCATTTTCTTTTCATTTTGTTTATTTTTGTGTTCCTCGTTCTTAGTATGGTAAGTCCAAGTAGACTACATGCTTATGAAATGCGTTAAGTTCAAGATTACGAATTTGCTTTCATCGAAACTAAAAATTCTTTTTTGTTTTTCTGAAACCGCCAAATTGATTTTCGAATCGAAATTTATACATGCATTAAATGGATAACTGTCACACAAAAGAATGATCAAATTAACTCTATAAACTAATGCAATCATAATGGAGTTTTCATTTGTATTGTATGCTCCCAAATAAGGATTCATCTTCTACGCATAGGATTTGTCTGTGAAATGAATGTGGTCAATGTCAACCAAAATACTGGAGACCATATCTGCTCACCGATGTAATTCATTGGACGGAAAACTATATATGTATGTATGTAATGCATATACAAAATGTACAGCGCCTCGACTTGAACCATTTGTAAAAATTTGTTTGGCTATCATCTCTGACCGGAAAGGTGCGCTGTTCGTATCTTTATATGTATAAGAAATAAAATGTTTAACATTTCTTATAGTTCGGTTTTTGGTTCTGTAATAAGTAGTCTTTCGAAACCCTTGCAGAGCCCATACCTGTTATATTTTCTATCTATAATCGAACACCCACATCATCTAAGTACGAGTATATTTGAAGGTATTACCTAGAAACCCTCTCCTTTTCATTTTCCCTATCCCATTTCCCTTCTACTTCCTGAAAGTGTTGTCGTAGTAGTTTGTTGGTCTGCTCGGGCTTTTTAATTTCGGCTAGCCGAACATTTCTTTGGTTTTTTCTATATTTGTTGTTGTTTTTATGTACGCTTATGCTGGACTTATATAAATACACATTTATTGACTTAATTAAGCTTTTTAAAAGCTAATCAATTCATCAATTTATTAATTGTAAAAATTTTGTTATTCATCCCATTTACTATATCTTCAATTTACGTGGATTAAAGCTTTATACAACACACTGTTGAATCTTACTTATATCTAGATGCGCATTGGTATTACGATTGTAACTGTCGAGTTATTCGTCTACTAATAGAAAATGCATCTCGAACCCGAAACTTGTTTAATGGGCTGTCTGTATTCGAATGTATTTAAGTTCAATACGAAATTTGTTGTTATGTCAAATGCTTTTTTATGTTTGTTTGCCAGATTCAAAGGGTTTTCCCAGGAAATTTTATTTACTGGCAAATCAGTAGAAGAAACAATAGTCGATAATAACAAAATTGCAATTACCTTAATCTGACGACCCTTAACTAGTCCGATAAAGTCAAGTGGTAAACCAAGAATATTTATCTATAAAACCATAATATAAAATTATGAAAAACAATGTTTGGTTCATATTTATTTTACATGTACATATATGGTAGTATGTATGTATGTAAGATTTTCTTTTGTTTTTTTTTTAACACATATACATAGAGTGAAGTTGTGTGTTTATTTAGGTTTTTACATAAATAGTTGTTTTTTTTTGTTTTTCTTTTTTTGAAAAAATGTGCGCTTCATTTTGTTACTTTACTATCATTCTATTACTGTAGATTAAATTAAACTAAAATTTAAAAACAAAAACAAAACATTGTCTATAACATAAGCAAAACAGACTAACAAAATAATAATTAATATGTATAAGTATATTAAAAATATGAAAAAATCAAGCTACATTTCTTACATTCTTTCTCTTCATCTTTTTCAATGTCACAATTGATAACAATTTGATTGATGACAATTTTCGTTTTGTTTTCCTTTTATTTCACTTCGTATAGTTTTATGGAAATTGTTTGATGGCATTAAGATCAGCTGCATTTGACATTAGTTATTATTTAGTTACATGTAAATATATATAACGTATAGGCATTTATTAGTTTGAATATTGGTGAATATGACTGTTGTTATTTCTTGCTATTGTTGTTCTTGCTGTTGTTGTTAATTATAGTTATGCTGCAGCTATGAAATCTTTGACAATCGTACATACGTGTTAATTATACTTAGATAAGATATAAATCTGGCCGCGATTTGTAAAATACAAATGCGTTTATTTCATTTTGTTTTTGTTATTCCTTTAATCATATCATTATATAGTACTTAATCACGTTCATAATCGTTTCCCATTTAGTGGATTGGTACGATTTGTAATTTACATTGAATGATTTTTTTCTTCGCATACAAATTAATTTTCTTTGTTTATTATTACATTTGTTATGTATGTATGTGCGTATGTATGTATGTAATGTATGCATTTATGTATGTATATACACATATTATGGGCTCGCATATAAGTATTTCAGTAAACAATTGTTTCAATATTTATGTTTTTATCTTAATAAAAAATACAGTATATAATACGGTATTATATCTGCTTTTCTTTTTGTTATTAGTTTACAGGATTCTCTTGCTCTTGTTGTTTTCATGTGTGTATGTGTGTGTTTGTGCGTGTGTGTGTGTGTAATATTTAAATTAATATGAGAAACTTCTAACATATATTGTTTATGCAAAATTACTATTTGTTTATAAGTTACATTTTGTTGGTTGGTTTCAGTAAAATTTATGCTTCAGTACGACAAAAATTGTTTCCATTTGTTGTTCCTTTTAAGCTTTTGATTAAATTAAATTTATTTGTTTTTATTTGTGATTTTTTTCTCTTTTCTTTCAAATTTTATTACAAAAGTTCTATAATAATAAGTTTTAAATATTATTATTACGTAAATCGTAATTGGTATCAGAAGTTAGTTGAATTTTGTTTGTTTTGAATTTCTCTTATGTAGTCCACACAAATTCAAATGTATACATACATTAATCAATTGTATTATCATCAATTTTTATAATTTATGCTACATTCATCTGTTCGACTCCCGATGTTACAATTTAAGAAGCTTGTGTTTGGTTCTAATGCTTAATCTTCGGCAAACATCATTAGTTATCTTTTGTTTGTTGGTTTTAGTTTTAATTAATATGCGAAAAAGGAATTATGAATGTATGTATATTTATTTTGTTATACATATGTATATGTATATATACATATATATATGCATATACATACACTTATACATTTTTTATATATATATATATGTATATGTATAATAAAAATCACAAAAATAGTTTGCTGATCCAAATCCAGTTTAGACCAAATTGTATTCCTTTAGATTGGATTGCAGAATCGTATCCTTTACAGCTGCAAACACAAACCTTATATTTTCAGTATCTAAAGTGGAGACCAGAAAGAATATTGGTTAGTTTATTTCAGATATTAATCATGGTTAGCATTAATCGCATCTCTTCCAGCTTGAGTATTATGAATTTAACAATTAAAATGGAAAACTGTGAATAGAATAGCAAGGAAGTTACACGAAGTTGTATTTACCTGTAGCACAGGTGAAATGAGAATAGATAATCTTTTCGGAATCTGGATTTAAGTCTACAAACATGCGCAGAATGAATTCACGGGCTGCTATTGCATCTCGCTGTGGACCTGTTAAGATAAAACAGAAATATGATTACACAAAAATCATAAGCAATGCCTAATAACGATATATAAATAAATGCGATAACTCACCATCGTATTCAGGAAAATAGTCCACCAAATGCGAATACATGATTTTCTCTTCTAACAAATCTTTCTTGTTTAGGAAAAGAATAACTGATGAATTTTGGAACCATGGGTATGTAATTATAGTTCTAAATAAAGCTTTTGATTCCTCCATACGATTCTATAAACAATTAGTTGAATTAATTAAACCGAAATATCAATGAATAATTCAAATCAAACCCACCTCATTATCGGACTCAAACAAAATTTGATCGTACTCAGATAACGCAACCAAAAATATTATTGAGGTGACATTCTCAAAGCAATGAATCCACTTTCTCCTCTCCGAGCGCTGACCTCCGACGTCTACCATTCTGCATATGACGAATATTTGTAGAATATTATTAAATAACGAATTATTAACTATGCTAAGACGGCACAAACTAATTACAAAGCAAATTATATGAGTAATTAAGCAAAAGTTACTTGAATCAATGTGTATAAAGAACTGCAGATATGCAAACAGAAACAGATGTACAAACAGATAATGATATGATGTTGTTGTTGTTATACATACGAATTGGGGTTACTACTCGTAGGTTTAATTTAGCGTCTTTCGGGCTGATAGACTCGACTTACGAGTTTTAGCGGATTATTTACGTGTATTGAAAAGTTTTCGATATGTGCAAATATTAAATAGATATACCTAAATGTATTTGTAGGCAATTTAAAGTGATACTGATGTACTCCAGTTGTGGGCACACGAGCGCTCAATATATCCTGCTCAGTGGGCAAATAATCAGCCTGCTCAATACGCCTCGTGTCGTTTAGAAAGCTAATTAGAAGATTTATGTTTGTATATGTATATTGATTTAAAAGGAACACCGATCGGTCCATCTTACAAACAGTCCGCTGAACACTGTCAGTCTCAATACGCAAATCGTTATAATTTAGCTAATTACCGCTTATGTATATGTGTGTAGGTTAAATGGATGATATACAAATAATTAACACCCCCGAAATGTATTGGTTAGAAAGTGTAACAATAAATCGAATAGACAAATAACCAATATCATAATTAAAACCATAACATATCAGAAACATGCATTAAGTATACTAGACTCATTGTAGATACCTAAATCTGATTTCTTCGAGGTCAAAGGGATACTCAATGATCCCCGTTGTCGGCACACGAACTCTTAAAATGTCTTGCTCAGTGGGTAAATAATCAGGTTGAGCTACGCGATCGAGATCCATCAGATAACTATACATAATACACACAAGAATAAAATTCATTTAGTATTTCGAATTGGTGATACTTCAGAAATGTCAGTATTGTTGTGTTTTTTTGTCGTCAAACAGCATGTAATTGTTGGATTCTGGTTGGTATATTCCATGGTCATCAATTAACTTACTATTTAGCGGAATCTGTCAATTGATATTCTCTTCGTCGATCATAGCACTCCTGTATACCAGCATCGGACCATAGCGTTTTTATGGCATTTAAATATGGATCCTCAAAGGTTGTAACTGTTTCGTAGTCAATGCTCATCACCAGATCACCAAGTTCCTGCAATTCAAATTGAAATTAAACAATCATTTTTCTAAAGATGATTTCTCAAAGGTACTTACAATGTGATCGCCAACACCATAGGATATTTTGAGCATATCCATGGCTTTGATCATGGACTGCATGGCCATGAATATGTTTTGGAATACCAGCTTAATGTAGCCACGTTTGTCATCATCCGAGTATCCGCTGCCGTGTATAATGCGCATCTGTTTGATAAATGTTGATTTTCCGGACTCACCGGTGCCTGTGAATATACGAATGTCAAAGGTTGCTTTAGTTTAACCATAACATGTTACATGCACTTTAGAAACTAGACTCCGCCACAATTCCAAACCTTTCGCTACCAGATAAACCAATTTACTAATTAGCAAAAATGTGGCGATGTCAAGCAACAACAAAGTAACGCAACAATTGCATTAGTCGAGAGCCAAGTTGAAATTTAATCATACACACATACACGTGGTATATGTGTTTCTAGGTATTATGTACTGGTATTATTAATAAAGTTTTGCTTAACAGGTACGCACACTTCTTGTTGGGAATGTTTCAGAATTAGAAAATGGTCACGGCTCTTGTTTGAGCCTCAAGTTCAATAGATTTTTGGGTAGACAATACTCACCCAATAGTAGGAGTTTAAGTTCACGGCGCGCATCTCTCTTGTCACGGCGCAGCTGTTTCTCGATTTCCTGATTGATCCGTTTTTGTTCCTTGGCTTCTTCCGATAAACAGCACTCCATGCTAACTAGATTTAAAAACGCTTACGCGTTCTGCAGTTCCTGCTCGACGCTCCGTGACTTGCGAAAATCTATCTTTTAGTTAAGACTTTATCGTCCAATTATGGATATGGCCCTCTTCTTGCGAATTTCACACACTATGCTAAATGTGTATATTGCAGCTTTCTATGTCCCGTCCTTGGAATATTTGTAGTGTTTGCTGCGTGACAGTTTTGTATTAGCAAATAAATTACTTTAATCCTGTTAGTGTTGTTGCTCTATAAGGTTGTCCTATATAATTGTAGTACGCTTATTTTGTTTTTTTGTTTTTAATTTCGATTTTAGTTGCTCATGAGCATTTGTACTTTGGCGTTGCTCGCTGTTTCCTACGACACTCAGGCTCTCTTTGGCTATTGCTTATTTTCCTTCAAAGGCTTCTTTTGTATGTGTTCGTGTGTCTAAGTGGTTGTGTGAGATGGATTAGTGTACTCAGTTGACTATTTTCTTGACCAGACTTTGACGCATCTCACTGACAATGACAAATACAAATACAAATACAATGACCACATCGAACAGGACGACTTCAATTGATATTTGTAGTATTCCGGATACTTAAAATTACCTGCAAGGAAAATAATAAAAGATTTTAGTACAAATTAAATATATAATTAAAGAATAAATGTAACTCCAAGATCTGAGAGATACTGAATCCTACCAGAAACCTAAGCAAAATGTTCATATTCCCAAACGAAAAGAAAAGTGTTTGCATTTGGCTAGAACTAGAGAACCAAATTAGCGGAACCTTAGCAATTTTTGGGGGAGGTCCACAGTTTTAATTTGTGCATAACTGACGCAAAACAAGATTTTAACAGAAGCATGCGAATTATAGTTCTCAGATATTGGCCTTGTGTATTACACGTGCATTCCGCATGAAACTGGATTCGATTTCCTATCAGGAATCATTAGATAAATGAGTGATCAGTGCAATGCTAATTACTAAACAGTTTACTCTACAATCCTTTTCTTAACGATATGTATGGATTAAGTATTTGTTTTAGTGCATACTATAGTTATGTACATATATACAGCAAGCATATTTTATCACATGTATTTTGTTTACAAATATGCATGCATATATTCCTCGCTTTGATTACGTTTATATGTGTGTATGTAAAATGAAAACAATTATTAAATTACCAAACTATTTGAAAGGCATTCCAAGACGCCCACTCACGTAGTAAACATGTAAACAACTTAAATAATTCCAGGAAACTAGAACATAAAATGACCAAAATAGTTTGTATTTTAAATATGCACATAAATATGTGTACATTCCTATCGTTGTAGAACATTTTAAACTGAAGTTGCCTATAAAAATCAAATTTTAAAGACTATATTAATACTTGGTAATACATGATTCTAATATACATCATAAATCACAGCAGGAAACAGGTTGAGTTGAGGCGATTATCAGACAGGCTAGAAAACAGATAAAGAAACTGATATATATCCCAAACTTCTACATGATTCTGTGTCATCTTGATAAGGCCCCAACAGCTTCTGCAGGTCGTTAAAAAAGTTCAACATTTTTCATACTATACGCAGTTGATCGCCACCTCATATACCCTATAAACACAAACACACCCTCAATAGGGAGGGAGAGAGAGCAAGCAAACAAACATTCTCAACAGGTTTGTCGCAAGTTCCCTGGCCAAACAAATTCCCATTCATCTATCCGTCAACTCACACACAGTGCTTGAAAAAGGGGTTAAGAGGTTAACAATTTAGTGTCGGCCATTACTCACTGGTAATACACATAGTCGAGAATCTAGATCCGCATTATTATTCATAGCTCTTATCAGTAGTATTATCCAAGTGTTAATCAACAAGTGGAATGGAAAATAAGTGTGTATTGTAATGCAAGTGTACATATACTTACGCATTAAACTGTTGCCTCTGTTCTGTTTTATTGTAGTTGCTATTATTGATGTTGTTGTTGTTGTTGAGAGACATGAACAAATCAAATTGTAAGTTGACGACGAGACGATGCAGTTTATGAATAGATTATCCAATGTATCTGTTGCTTTTCATAACTTTCTTTTAATCAAGTAATCGTTATGTGGTCTGGCACTAAATAATAATAATAATAATAATAATAATAATTTTGCTGTTTGCTGTTGGTTATTTTCGTATTGTTTCCCTGCAGTTAATTTAAATCGGTGTCGTTTTGGATATATTAATACAAATACATGTATTGTATATAAGTAAGTAGTAAGTATGTGTGTTTAATTCCTATGTGGTTATGGTTTATGAGGTGATGTTTCCGTTGCGTTATCGTTTTGATTTAGTTGCGTTTGGAAAACAGTAGTTTTAAGGAACGTGTGTAGAGTTGGTTACATACATATGCATATAACTATTTTATATTATTTACTGGTGCATTTACTTTTACTTCCCAAGTTTTGTTTTGTTCCACTGTTCGCGCTTTTATTTTGTTTGTTTACCAGTTAGTTTATAAATGCAACGAAGATTTGTGATAATTGTAAGTAATTTAAACAAAAACTTTTTATGGCGACGAGCACAACGGTTTATTCTGTAGCTTTTTAGTTTTTTCAATTCATTTAAATTTCCTTCACACGCAACACTTAAATGCTCCTTTTGTATTTAATTTTCTGCATACTTTATGCTTCTTGTATCTGTTTATTTTCCGGTACGCAGTGGAACTGCAAGTATAAGAGAACAAATAGATATTTTACTTTTTCGATTCTGTAGATTTTCAGTGGGTTTGTTTTACTAGTTGTGTCAAGACAGGGACGTGTCGATAAGAGTTGTGTCAAGACAGGGACGTGTCGGTAAGATGACGCCAGTTTTGAAATGTGTGGCAACCTTGGCTCCCATGAAAAAAGATCTTCTAATTCAGCTTCTCTAATTTGCGTGCAATTCTTCTGATACATTTATTTAAATTAATAAGAATTTAGAATTTATTTATTATTATTTATTTTAATTTATGCACTTTTGCTTCCCGGGGGGGGTTCGCGACCACAAAACATTTAATAACATTCTTTAATCTAATTTTGAGTTAGATTGGTTAATTTAAATTTAATGTTTCTGTTTAATTCAACAATAGTTTTTACTTTAATTTAAATGCGCGCCCTGTCGCAAATATCCCGTAGACTGGACCGTATTTTACCAAAATGCCAAAAGGAAAAAATACTGATAAGCAAAACATGCTGTTTGCTTGGACCAATCGGACAAGCAGTGCTATTCAGTGTTGTCACCTCTGAATTTGGCAATGCAAATGTTTTGAAATGCATTTGCACATGACACCGAATGCAAGTGTGAACAAATAAACCGCAAGTTTAAAGAATTAAACAAGTTAAATGTAACATTATTAGCATCCAGCATAAAAGCAAAATGCAAATAAGACATACAGATATCACTGATAGGATAGATAGATAGTGCCCTGTAGCTGTATAGCTGTTTCGCTCGCACCTCTATACACACACGCGCACTGCTATACACACAGAGCGAGGGCGAGGCAAAAACGAATAAGAAAAAAATTTTGGACAGAAAATTGTCGATTATTGCACGCCAAATTGTTAAACAATTACAGATCCCACTTTTTTTGCCCCTGTCCGAGCATTCATATTTTAACTACTTGTAATCTCACACGCCCAATATATGAAAAAGATTCCCAGCAAAGTGGGAACTAGAATTTCTTTGGCTGCTGCTGAATTTGTCGGTGTGTCGAAACTCACAACATATTTGATTTTGCATTGTTTGATTAACGTTAACGCACGACCCGTAGTGGCTTTTTCGATTTGTCAACTCTACAATTTTCTTAATTATTTACACTTTTTTTATTTTAACGCAACACCAACACACACGAAATCACTACTGGAAACATAGATATATCTACCAAGCAGAGCTGCCAACTTGCGCCCAGAAAAAAAGATGTTTCTAACGGGAAGAGAAGGCAAAAACAGCTGAAATAATTCAGAATACACTACAAAATCTGTCCTTTTTTAACTGTCAAGCGTTGCCAACACTGGACAAAAGTGAGAGCGGCGAAAGAGAAACCCACAAAATTGGTGCTTAAAAACGCTGAAAATATTTGGCTATTTTTAAGTGGAATTTAAAAACGAATGATTACAAATTTTTGCCACTTAAAAATGGTCGCCCTTCGATATGGTTAAGACTTTGCACGAATTTTCAATATTCTTTTCTCAGCTTTTCCTGAATTTCCCAGATTTCCACAACGGCTATTAACATAATAACTTGGCCCCCAGTGGAGCTAGAAAATCGAGACATATTTCAAAAGAAGCGGCGTTAATTTTTCTAACTTCGAATTATTTTATTTTGTTGAAAAAAAAATCTTTTTATTCCTTACAAAGTTAATTTTATTTAACGCACTATTTTGTTTACTTTTAGCTTCAAAAGTGAACACTTATCAGGGCGGCGCTACAAACTAAAGATGGCGCCACGTCTTCACGGTTTCCACGAAAGACCGGGGCTCCAGACACTAAAGCTTTATCGGCATGGCGCGAAACTTAAACGAATTTAACCAATCTTATGATTAAACAATAAGATTTTAAAGAATTATGCAGTTTTTATCGGAAATTAGACTCTGTTTTTTCTTCCCTCCGAGGGATTATTATGTTATTATAGTTATGTTATCCTTTTTATTTGTTTTAAGTGTTGACTTTTAAATAAAACAAAGTATATATTATATTACGTACATATTCAAAAACTATTAGATATAGTAAGCTCATACACTTCTCGAGCCGTAGCATAGGTCATAATAAGAATCCGGTTTAGTAAGTACTATGTGTTTAATTAAAGTTGAACTCATCAATCAATTTCTTCGTAATCGTATCTTTAACAGCGGTGAACACAAGCTTAATATTCTTGGTATCTAGTGGAAAATAAAAGTTGTTAATAAGCAAATGCAAAGACTTGCTTAATTAATATAATAGTAAGGAGTACACATTTACCTGTAACACAGGTAAAATGGGAATAAATGTCTCTCGAATCATCTGTGTGTAAGCGAAGAAACATATCCAAAAAAAATTCTCGGGCTGCAAATGCATTTCCCCTTGCACCTGTTGGCAATATATAAAAGTTGTACATACGCGTAGTATTTCTAACATTATCAAATTTACTATCACCCACCAGTATATTGGGGAAAATAGTCCACTAAGTGCGAATACGCGATTTTCTCTTCTAGCAAATCTGTCTTGTTTAGGAATAACATAAATGACGACTTTTGGAACCATTGACAGGAAACAATAGTTTTAAATAAAGCTTTGGATTCTTCCATTCGATTCTGTAAAATTTTAAAAAATATATTGTTTAGTGAAGCAAAGTTATCTAAGCCTGAGCTTACCTCATGATCGGATTCAAACAAAGTTTGATCGTATTCAGATATCGCTACTAAAAATATAATTAAGTTGACATTTTCAAAGCAATGAATCCATTTTCTTCTCTCTGAGCGCTGTCCACCAACGTCGACCATTCTGCATATTAATTATAATTATTAATTAATCATAATAATCTTGAATCTTAATCCTACCTAATAGTAAAAGGACGTAATTGAAATGAGTATTGCTGTATTCCAGTTGTCGCCGAGCGGGCTCGCAATATATCCTCTTCAGAGGGCAAATAATCGAGATTTTCCAGACGTTCTATATTGTTTAGGTAGCTAGACAAAAGTAGAAGAATTGTCAACTTGGAAAAAGTACTAGATGTTAGTATTATTAACTTACTAACTGGCAGAATCAATTAACTGATATTCTCTTCGTCGATCATAGCACTCCCTTACGCCAGAGTCAGCCCATAGGCATTTGATGGCACTCAAATAAGGATCCTCCAGGGTTTTAACTGTTTCATAATTAATGCCCATAACCAGGTCAGCGAGCTCCTGCATTTCAAATCGAGTTTAATTCATTTTAGGAAAAAGCTGCAGAATACTTACTATATTATCGGCAAAGCCATAGGATATTTCAAGCATATCCATGGCTTTAATCATGGACTGCATGGCCATGAATATGTTTTGGAACACCAGTTTAATGTAGCCACGTTTGTCTTCGTAGGAGAATCCTTCGCCATGTATAATACGCATCTGTTTGATAAACGTTGATTTGCCGGACTCACCCGTACCTGCAGGTCAAACCAGTACAATGAATTGCAAGAAAAGTTCAATTTAATTATATATATGTATGTAGATATATCGTATGTACGTATGTTCTATATATAGAGTAGTTAGTAGCATATTAATTATATGGTTTTGATTACTCATGCTATAATATGAGGGAAATATGGGAAGGCGAAAGCCAAGTATAATACTTGCCCAATAATAGGATTTTAATCTCACTACACGCTCTTTTCTTGTCTTGAAGGATAGCTTTATCAATCTGTCTATTGATGCGCCTATTTTCCCTTTCCTGCTCTGATAAGAAACAGCAGTACACCATGATAACTGATTGAAAAGGCTCCTTGGTATATATTTTTTTTTTTATTAATTTAACCAACAGAAGTGGAAAAGAAAGATATCCCTTTAACTCCGTGTTGAGGCAACTTCAACCGTCCGTACACTGCATCCAACTGCCACACCTATACTTCCACTGAACAGCTTTCAAACACTAAGGAATTTAAATAGCAAAAGCATTTCTTTTGCGGTAATTCTTTTTTCTATATATTAAAATGCGGGTACAGAATATTATTTTTTATAATTTATACTGCAGGGCGAGACTTTACGACTGCGGTGTTTACCGAACCAATCTCAGAGTAAAACTAACACCAATATTCAGCTTTGTCATGACTTATAAGTTTGATAAACTAAAAATTTTATTTTTCAAAATAACAATGCGTCGATACATATAAAATGGTCACTCTTACGTTTATCGAAAAACACTCTTTAGGGCTGCACAAGCTATTGCTTATCGATTCATTTCGTATTCGTATTTTAAATTTGAATTTCTGAGAGAACCATTTTGGCAAGCCTCTTTTACGTGAATCGTAGCGGATACGGATGATTCAGAGTTTCTAAACATTGTTGTACTCATCATCCTCGCTGTAATATGTCATTTAAGTTATCACTGAGAATCACACTTACCTTTAAATTTTAAAAGTAAATGTCTTGCACACTTTTCTTTGTTATTTTCATTGATAAATTTAAAGACCGTTCAAAGCAAACACTTTTTTGTTTGTTTAATCTAAGTTTTATTTAATTTTCTGTAAATTATTATCATTTGTTCAATGTGTTCATGCGATAAATAAATGTTTAAATTAATTAAATAATATTAAAATAATAACTTTACAATACAGATTTCAAAATTTAGTTTTTATGTATGTATTTCGGTGTCAAACAAGCATCAAACTGGATAAAAATCTATTCGATTTGTTAATCAAAAATAATATAGGAGAATGGATCTGTTAGTGACTATTGGCTTGTTCTCAATATTATTATAAGCTGACGCTAGTTATGTATTTTGAGAGTTCTTCTCGGTTTCTTCAACTAAATAACAGCTACAAATAATATATTAATTTATATGAATAAAAACAATTTAATGTTGTATTCCGATTTACCAAATAATAAAAAAAAATGCCAAAAGGTAATTTCTGGTGGCAATTTCTCTTCTCTCCAAAACATTCAATTGACTATAAAAAACTCGTACTACATGTTTTGCAAAATACATATACAAAAGGTTATTTTTTTGTCTCTCTCTCTCTCTGACAGTTTGTCATGTTTAAAACATGATCCCTATCGAGTGATATGCGTTAAATTGTTCGTCTTTGCCTCTTGCTTTTAACAAATTACAAATTAGATACATTTTGTTCGTATTAATTATGAGCACAATAATAGGTATAACAAATAATATATGTATATGTGTATGTGTATGGATTTAGATTTTGTTCCTTCTTATTAATTTTTGTTTTTTCTTTACTTTTGTTTTTGATTAAGCTTACTAACAAAATAATGTATATGAAACATTTCAAAATATTTTGTGTGCAATCATTTCTCAACAATAATATTAATAATAATAATGTTTGGAAGCACTGCTATAACAAATACACGACTGTTTATTGCATACAAATAAAAAATATAAATCTGATTTAATAAAAACAATAAATTTTTCGAAAAACCACAGGTTTTCAATGACAAAAAAAATAAATGGCGCAGCGCTGTATAAAATTTGGCCAAAAGTTGAAGTTCGTTCAAAGTAGTTTGTAAAGTGTTTGTAAAAAGTATTCTTGTATATAATAATATAAGAAAATTTGGGCTCAAGTGGTTTTTGTTTTTGTTAATCTTGTTGTTGTTCTTGTTGTTATTTAGTTGTTTTTAGTTGCATTCATTCCGTCATTGTCGCTGCGTCAGCTTTTCAAATGGGACGCGTAAAGTTGGCCGGGAATAAGCCCTTCTCGGTTGTGCCTTCCTTTTGACCCATTAGCCATCCCTCCTCCTGTAAATTGGTAAGAAAAAACTGCATTCAATAAAGACAAGTAGTAAAATTCTGTAAGAGTGCACATGGAGGGGTAACTAGCGCATGCCAAGCTGCTTAAATGGGACAAATTTGAAATAAGTAATGATCAGCAAATCAGCTGTGGGGCAACTAAAATAGTTTTACCTGATCCTCGGGATCGTCGTACTCAATGACACGTATGGTATCGCCAATTTCAAAGCTCAGCTCATCAACATCTTCTTTAACATAGCCGTAGGTCGCCTTCACACGATATAGCACACCAGGTGGCAAATCAGCTGTGTTGGCATCTGTGAATTAAATTCCAGTACAATTTATTGCTTAGTTCCAGTTAAAAATGTAAACTACATCATTAGATTTACAGGTGTACCATACATTAATAAATATACATCATAATCAATGCATAACTCATTTTTAGTGAACAAAACGCAAAAGCAAGAACACAACTTGCTGTTAATTCATATAAGTTCGCAGCCTGCATGGGTTAGTCAGGTATTTGTTTAAAAATTGCTTGGGTAGTATTACAACGGCAACTGCTGTAACCGTTAATACAAAAGACTTAAGCAACGAACGTGCAAGCGGTGTTTGTGTTTTATTTAAATTGATATTTATTTTTATTGGTGATCGAATGAAGTGACTGAAGACAACTTAAAGCTAGTTGTAGTAACCTACTTGTTGTAGCCTTAGCCACCTGCAACCAGTTTTTATTTATCAATAAATATTATTATGAATACGTGAATGACAATTGCTACTAACGATTTGTATGTATATACAGGCATATAATGATAAAAAGAATGTGATAAAATAATATGAGGTGTATGTACTCATCACAAATGCATTCCAAAGTAAACAGAACTGTCGTTTAAAATTAAAAAAGATATTTATTTCAATTGATACATAATATTTGCAATTCTTTCCTCAATTTACTTTGAAATGCAATTTGTTTTATAATGATTCGGTTTGCTGATGAATGAAAATGCACCACTGAAAAGACTCGCAAGGCCAATAACTGCCTAAGAATCTACCACAAATTTAGATACAAAACAATATAAAATACTTTTTCCCTGAACTCACACATGCGTTGAACCTTTGTAGATTTACAATACGACTATATATTATATAATATAATTTGTGGTTAAGAATATGAATACAGATACAGACATCATTACAGAAACTGAAGCTTTAAGTATGAAATTTACAATAGACAAGCCGCTGTCAGCCGATCGGGCTCTATTAGGCACCCAGTTCAAAGAATTGTGAATTTGTGGCTGTTGTGGTTGGTGTTGTTGGTGGTACATACTATATATTTGGTGCCCAATCAGAGACAAGAACCGACAGACAGACAGACACAAGTGTAGAAATGCAGACAGACCCAGTGTTTAAATTCCGAAGATCGTAGTTTTGGACGCTTACTCACCCTTGGGTACTTCATAGATGCGTTCGTCATCTTCATCGAAGGGATTTTTATTATGTTTATTAACAGTTTGGCTATTAACTAAATGTTTGTGGCTACTGCTAACTGTTTCTGTATCTGTAACTGAGTGCGTTGTAATTGTGTTTGTTGTTTTTGTTTCTTTACCTAGTTTCTTTTGTTTATGCTCCTCAAGCGAACTCGAATTGCCATTGGCACCCGACTGACCATCCGGCAGCTCTTTAGGCTGCTTTCCTGGTTCTTTTGGTGTGGTTGTTGTTGTTGTTGTTGTTGATGTGGTGGTGGTGGTGTTGTTGCTGCTGCCATTGCTGCTGCTGGTGGTGGGTGGTTGGACACTTTGTTCATTATTGTTGCCATTTAATGTGGATTTTGTTGCTGCTGCTACCGCTGCTGCTGTTGTTGTTGTCGTCGTTGTTGTTGTTGTTTCTTTATCATCTGCTGTCACTTCCTTGATCGTTTCCTCTGTCTTATTGTTAGTTGCTGTGGTTGTGGCTGCCACCGTATTCGCATTCGGACTACTAGGCTCAGTAGTCTCCACAAATTTGGTTGTTGTTGCCGTTGTTGTGGTGATGCTGGTTATTCCATTGGCAACTGCTGCTGCTATTGCTGCTGCTGCCACCTCTTCAGCTCCAGGCTTCTCCAGCTGTGGGGTGGGGCTGTGTGGCAGCTCTGGGAGCTGTGCCGACTCTGGCGTCGGTTCTGGTGTTGAAGAAACTGAATCAAATCGTGGCTCAAGCATTGATGAGCTTGTGGATGTTGCTAATTTTTTTGGTGTTTTTTATTTTTCATGTGTGTTTGTAGTTTTTTTTTTTATTTTATTGATATTCATTTATACGTTTGATGTTGATTTTTTATTGTATGTTTTTTTAATATGTGTGGTTATTTCATTCAATAGTTGGTTTTTTATTGTTTTGGGTTAGCATCATTCCAACAAAAACATTAAATTTTAATTCATAAAAAAGAGAAAAAAGTAAAATATATAACTCAAGACATGCATGTTAAGGGTCTAAAGATTTGGTCAGATTTCTGCATCAAAAAAAAAAAACAAAACAAAAAATAAAGCGACAACATGCAAACTTCCATTTGTTTTGGGTCACATTTCCTTGAACAAGAGCCAGACTGGGATAAATGTATAATTTAACTGAATGATATGTCATAAAGAGCACATAACTATTCTAAATGAATTGATTCAACAACCTTTACATTATCATAATCAATAAATTATCTTCAACCGCATTAAATTGATTGCTTTTGTTACAAAATACAAAGACAAGTTTTTTACATGGAAAGTTAGGAGCCCGTTAACAAAGGGAATGTTTGCTACGTTTGCTAAGTATTCAACAAAAGTTAACAGAATTAGTTGGCGACAACTAAATTTCGTTTTTATAAATTGCCAAAAACTAAAAAAAAAATCATCATATGCCATTAAAAATTTGCATAAAAATATAATATAATGTAATATAATAGTGCATGTAATAGATAAAATATGTAAATATACAAATATCTTAAATGTTGTGTATTATATTGAGTTCTTTTTTGGTATTTTACATAAATCAAGATAATTGGGAAATTATTTTACACTTTGGCGATATATAATGTATTTTTTTGTACAGTTTTGAGCAATTTATAATTTATATTTTTGGTTGTTTTATTTGAACAAAGGGGAAAAAAGAAGCAAAAAAATAAACGAAATAAAAAACGTAATTGCGTCAAATTGCATAAATAAACAAATTAATAATTGAGTATTATCAGAGTCAATAAAATAAATTGATAGAAAGCACATTTAAGTAGTATACTATCCAAAGCACCTCAGGGACATCTACTTACGACTGTTTGCCAGACTGGAGACACCGTTTGTGGGGATTTGATTTTGATAGTTGCTGTTGTTCGCATTGGCATTGTTCAGTTTATTCACTGGCGATTGCACTGGGCTTGAAGTCTTGATGGCATTTACTACAACAATTATATCATTAAAATTATAAATCACTTTGGATATAGACTTGTATTCAATTACTTGTTTGTTTGCGCAGCGTATTTGAGCCACGTTGCGATTCTGTGGCCAACTTGTCAACAATTGCCTCAAGTTCCGCATAGATCTGATAAAAAGAAAGTGAATCAATTATGAATTGAATAATTAAATGTCAATTAAAGCTTACCTTAGACGTTTCATTGTGGAACACCTGTTCTGTAGCGAACAGTGTCTGTAAATTGGTTACCAAAAACAATATTCTCGAATCGTACAGGGCGGGCAGCTCATCGTGCAGTTCCGTATTCAAAATTTCGTAGGTGCGACGAGCCTCCTCCAACTGTTCACGTCCTTTTGTAAGCTATAAACAGAAAAGTCGGTTAAACACTTATTGGATTAATGGATGTTTAAGGCCTTACCTTAACATCATCCTTGCGCTTATTGGCATTGGCTTGCAGATTTTGGAACGAATGCCGTTGACCATCATAGTCGATAAGCTTGCGATTACGCTTTTCCACTTTCTTCTTCATTTCTGGAAACTGACCGGTATATGTATTGAGAGGTATCAGCACCTGATCGCCCAGTTTGTGTGCAAAATCTAGCCACAAACTCTCTGAGGCGGCAGATTGTGCTTGAAGCGCTTCATATCCGCTCCATTGTGGCTCATAAACTTCGCAAACGGCATCCATCAGTGACTTTGAGGCGGTTTGTGCGGCTACAAGATAAATTATTGGTATCAAAACAATTATAATAATGAGATGAGGATTGTATGTGGGTGATGATTTCCTACTTACCACGTATGCATCTTATGTAGTTATTGAACTCCTTTTGTAATTTGTTGGCATTTGTTTGTTGGCGATTGAAATTATTCAAATGATCATCAAAGATTTCATCTGCGGTGCGATCGACTTTGCCCAAGTTTTGTAGAATCTGCAAGCACAAGATTGGAATGAGATTGGAATTAATAACCAGTTTTTGTATACTCCATGTCTGCATGTCTGATTAGGTGGGTGTAACTCAAGGTCATTAATAGTGTGGGGGCTGCAAGATCTTTTCAAGCCCGACCACATAATCTCAGTTCAATTACCATGTAGTGGCAATATTTTTCAGTCAACACACACATATGTACATTGTACATGCAAATAGCAAATAGTCTAGCAAATGGCGCATTTATAAATACAAGAAATCATTTGGCAAGCGCTGTCTGTGCCCGGTTCAGTTTTTTACATGTCTGTACTCGCAAAAAATAGCATAGAAAAGAATAAGAATTAGAATAAGAATAAGAATAAGAAGATGATGTTGAAAAATAAATACTTAGCAGAGCGCTAAATCTGTTGCCACATACATACATGTATGCCTGTCAACGGCGCATTTGGGTTAAGAACGCAGTTCGGGCCGCTGCCTCCGGTCAATGTGTTGCCGTTGCCGCAGATGCTTGAGATAAATTCTAAATGCTTTTTGCCACAAAAACATCAAACAAGCCAAGCAACTGGAATGTGGCAAGCTGCTGAGCAGGTGCAGACTGAAGTAGTTGTAGTTGGTGGAAGTGTAAGGTGGAGGTGGAAGGGAGACACAACCAATGATATGTTGTCAATTGCTGACACAACCTTGTAACAGTTTTCAACAACGCCCACGCCTCAAATGTGACCCCACACACCATACGAAAATTACAAGAGAGTCGCAGAGAGGGAGAGTAAATGAGAGTGACAGTGCGTATACGCAACGCAGCATTTAGTCAAGAGTCTAAGTTGTACAGTATTTTTAATGCTAATATAATAATAAATAAAGGCAAATATTTGTACAGAGATAACAGATAAGATTCTTAACAATTTGAAGTTGGAAATGATCTTATATGTACATGTAGAGCAGTTTATATAAATAGCTCAGATAATTCTTGTATCTTAAATGCCACCTTAGTTGTATTTGCTTAAATATAGTATGTATATACGGTGAGATCACAGTGCAACTTCCTCTGTAGGAAATGGTACGTTAAAACCTGACACAGCGCCGTTATGAATAATTATCCAACGTACGATATGATATGCGATAAGCATATCAAATTAGGTACACAACAAGTTTACTGTAAGCGTCAAAATTGAAAATTCAAAAGCATATCGAAATTTAAATACTCTTGAATAGGAAAAACAGAGCATTTATTAAACTAAGCTATACTGTAAGTTGGCTTACACCAATTGTTAAACTTGATTTTCTTCTTGAAATTGTTATATATTTATTTTTAATCAAAATAGAAAGCATTAAAAGTAAACTATTATAAAGATTTCAACTACAAGTGAAAGGGTATCTCATAGTGTTTTTAATTATTACAGTTTTTGTTCTGCTAACTTTTGCCAGCAGCTTATGCAACATTTCTCTCAGTGTATGTCACATATAATACATATAACTATGTCCACATCCAACAAGTGTAACTCATGCACATAAAAAACCTTTTATGGACACACTGACCAACACACACATACACACACACACAGAGACAGAACGACTTTGTTGTGGGTAGTTTCCCAGCAACTTCTTGACGCATTTTCAGTCCATTTTTGTAACAGAAACCCGGCAAAATACGAAGAGAACGGGCCAAGACTTGACTGTACGAATAGGTTTTTGATTTTTCTTATTGTTATTGTTATTGTTAACCTTAATTGGTCAAGTGAAGACTGCATTTACACATACATTCATATATGTACATATGTAGATATTGATATATAAAATATATAAAATATGCCCACGTGTGGCAATAATCAACCAAATGCAGTCAGCGGTTTTTGTAGGCGAATGTGGTTTCGAATATGATTTGGTTGCCATGGCGCAAAACTTTTATTAATTAACCCTCAAGCGATTTATTATCAATTTCTCTACCAATTAGTTCTTCTGCTGGCCAACTTCTATGCAAATACACAAGCACCACACACACACATACATATATACATACAACTTGTAGATATGATTATGAATAATTGGACTTTGTGTGGTTATCATCATAGCACCACCGGTGGCCACCACAGGTTGCCCACTTCCGCTAGCTGTCCACCAATGCGTTCTTCTCAATTTTATTTTATTTTTGAGGTTTTTCTTTTTGTGTAATGTCTCAGTCAGAGTTTGCGTCATCGACATTGCCCCAGCGTAGACAACTGTATATATATAGAGAATATATATTCATATGTATATATCTAGAGTCTGTCATTTATTTTAAACTTGTATGCTCTCTCTCAATCTCCCATGAGCACTATATATACTACATAGACTACAAGTTTGAGTTTTTTTTGGCTAATTCCACGCATGCAACATGTGCGTAGACATCAAACGTGGGCTAAGCTTTTGGCTTTAAGCCAGCTCTGAGCAACACCAACAATAATGGGGGCGTACCGAGGAGTTGTCATATACAAAACGATGACAACATCAGCAACAGCAACAGCAACAATAAAAGCCCACAAGTTTGACAGATGCATAAGTATCTTGTATCTTGTATCTTGCTCTAGCTAAATAATTCAACTTTCAAAAGTGCAACACATAAATATAAATCGAAGCAAAAATAAACAACAACAACAACAACAACAATGATACAACACACACCCATCAAAATGGGCAGACAAAGAAAAGTAAAGTGCAGCAGCCAACATATTGTTAAAGCCTTAAGTGGGCGAGGAGGGCGGAGCCACGGGGTGATGAGGAAGAAGATATATAAGTAAGCGTTGGCCCAGTTTATAAGCAATCTACTGACAGCTGCAAGAAGACGGCAAATAAAATGAAAGAAAAGCCAATCTACGACTATGAGATACCATGTGAAAATGCCATCGACTGAAAAATCTTTGTAATCGCTTTTTTTGCAACTGCAACTACCCGTTTATTGTCAATGGTAGTGTCTAGGGTATGCGAAATGGCAACGTCAGCTAAACTAGAAATTATATACGAGTCTGAGCATGTCAGAAAAAAGGGAATATTAAACATAAACAGGCAACAGACAACAAGCAAAAAAAAAGAGATAATAATAATAATAGCAGAAAAAAAGAAAAACTATTGTGAAAAACTTTGTAGAAATTGCCGCCGCCGGCAAAAGTGCGAGACAAGTGAGTGCAAAGAGAATGAATAAGAGAAATGGGTATGGAAAATGTGCCACGAGTAGATCGGTGTCAGAGCTGTTGTTGTTAATATTGCTGCCGGTTTACGGCTAATGCCACGCCCTTTTCCGCACGCCTATGGCCTCGCCTAGCGGCAAAGTTGAGGCCGTTGTTAACGCTGACAAGTGCCACTATGCATCAAGCAACTACCATGTGTGTGTGTGTGTGTGTGAATGTGAGTGTAAGTATGTGAGTGTTGGCAAGTTAAAGACCTAACCTATTACCACAAAAGTACATTTGCAACTTGTTGGCCGCGGTTAGCGGTAAAAGCCAAAACAGTCTCCATATGTACATATATGATATTATTGCCGACAGACTGAGATGATGACAGCAAACTGTTGTTGTGGGCAGTAACCGGTTTTCAACTTGCCTCCTCTTACCCAACACTCCCCTTTGGCGCCTTTTATAGTTAGTCATATGACTTACACTTATCTTAAATCGAGTTAGCAGCACAGAACGTGCTAAAAACAAATAAACTACGCGACGAGCAGAGAGCAGCTCATATATCGTGTTAGTAATTGTCATTAATAATGATTTGCTAAAAATGGCGATAGGTTTACACAATAAGCTTTTAGTCCATAACTTTTCCGCTGCAAAGTAATTGGAAAAATTATTACAAAAAATGCCAGCGAAACTAAACGAGAAGAAAAAAGTGTATAATGTTTTGTTAAGAGAAATAAAAAGTATTTCTGAAATTCTATGATATTTAAAAAGTGTTTTCAAACAGACCTTATAGACAATGCATTTTCTATCAACATTATATATAGGGTAAAAAATAAAAATAACTAAATTGTCATGTATTATAGTTTTCCATTATGCATGTATGTAAATTAAAACAGTTTATTGCGCAATCGAGTTCGAAAACGAATTGAATTTATTTATGCGACGTATTCAACTCTGGCTCCATTTGCATAATTTCTTTTAGATATCGAGTCTTTCTCTCTCTCTCTCTCTCTCTCTATCGCTCTCTCCCTTTCTCTTTCTGTTTCATTCAGTCTTTCTTTCGTTTGCTGCTTAGGCTTTCTTTCGTTCATATTGGATGCGACGTTATCGCTGTAAGCTTAAGCTAGTGGAAAGTGAAACTCGGTAGAAAGTTCGACAGAAATTCCCAAAGAAAATAACTAATATTTGCCTATGTTTGAGACAATCGTCGTCTCCGACATGATTTATCTATTAACATTAGTTGTAACTCGAAAAACAATAAAAATTTCTGTGGTTTTTCAAGCTCATGCAAGGCAAATGGGCTACAAATAACAACAAATTAGATTTAATTGCTTGGCAGATACAAAGTATCTTACAGATGCATATACTATCTTTGTTATTGATCTACACTTGCATTAAATCCGAAACGGTTGAGATATAGAGCTTATGCAGAAACACCAAAGTTATATAAGCCTAAGAGAACAACCTTTTATACAAAAGTATCTACCAGATACTAAAGAAAAACTCACAAAATAAGTGTCGCAACCGGAAACAGCCGGTGTGTCTTTTTCTCCACTCACACACACAATCAAACTTCAAGTAAATGTTAAAAATCTTAATAAAAATAATGGAAAACCTGTATAAAAATTAGCCATCATTAATGTCCGCTAGCTATTCGAAAGGCAAAAGACTGTAAATGGGTCAGTGATTATTTGAGATGTTTTTAGCATTTCATTCAATAATTATTTGAATTTTGTTGTTAAACATTTCGAAACGAATTGATTTTTTTGCAGTTGCAAACGTTGTTGTTGGGCTTTTCTCTACTTTGTAGTGGGTCTATTTTTTTTGGTTTACAGCTCGTTACGCTCGCTGTTTATCTAACTTGCTCCACATTCCGCTTTTCAATTAGCTTTACACGTTTTCTATTTATTCGAATAACATTAAGTTTTCTCTATGCATTTATAGGCAAACGATTAATTGAATGGTCTGAAGTGATTTTGTTTGGCTTCATCGAAACACTGTCAAATGCAATTAGCCAAGTTTAAAGCCCAACTGCAAATCAGTTGACTGCTGAACATATTTCAAATACAGGGTAATATCTTTTAGACACGCTTCTGTGTGCACATCTAGTATAAGCTAGCCGGGTTGGCTAATAAGAAATGCAAATATTTTTTGCCAACTGCAAAGAATTTACTGGGACAAGACACAGATACACACAAATCGCAAATGTAGTTGTGTATATCTAGATTCTAGAGCTTTTGATTCAAAAGTAAAGAGCAAAGAGAGTCAGTCGCTCTCTCCCTCTCGCTCTCTCTTTCGGAAGCACGTTGAGTGAGCAGCGCATATGCCTACACTGAGCAAAATACAAAAAAAAAACTGAGCACGGAAAATAAATAATTTGCCTAATTAAACTAATGGCGTTTAATTTCTCGATTACTTGGCAACATAATTTTTCTTTCTGTGTACGTAATTTTTGTTTATTTTCTTTCACTTTTGGCTGAAACGTGAAATATATGACGCCGCTGTGCGGATACAAAAATGAACTCAAGACATTTGCCACGATATATAGAGAAGAGCGCAGACTTGAGGTTTGTTGTTTTTGTGCCAGGGATCGGACAATAGCCGGAGGCATTATATAAGAAAAAGTGGTCATGCCCAGGCATATGTTAAGGCCATGCTAATCAATCACAAGCTATTGAGAATATTTATATGTGATAAGTGTGTATTGTAATGTATCTGTGAGATGTGAGAGATACTCAAAGCGATATTTGGTGTCTGCTTTTGGCCCAACACAAATTGCGGTCAAATCATGAGCTTACATTTAGCACATGTCTCATTATGAACCACAAAGCTAACAGAGTGTCACTTATAGTTAGTGCGACTTAAGATACATTTTCAGGCCATTCGTATTCGTAATTTCTAGTATCTAATACCTTGTATCTGTGTCGTTTAACAATGCGGCGCAAATCGAAGACCAAGTGTTTACTTTGTTGTTGCCAAAGTCGCAACATGTTAACTACACACACTACACTATCCATTGAGATCCGTTTGATTTGACGAAGAAGACACGTGATTTGCATAGCTATCACAATCGACAGATCAAAGCTCTCAACGACACGTGACGTTGCATGACGCAGCGCCGAAAATGTTGAGCAATCCAAAAGTACGCCCCATTAAAAAATTGAACGTACGAGTAAACAAAATCTACTAATGGTTTTTTTTTATTTTTTTTATTTTGTCAGTTTATAGATGAACTTTATGGTTTACAATTATATAGGTTTCTTGTTTGCTGAACTGTGGAAAACGGGTCAAGAGCAACAATACAAACTGAAGGGGATCCACAAATAGAGAGAGAATCGAAACACAGAAAACAGTGCCAGAAATAAACAGAAATATTTACAAACATCAAATTCTCAGTTAATTCTCAGTTAAGAGAATAGTTCAAGTAATTGCAAGTTTTTTTTTCTGTTGAATTAAATTATTCATAATTAAGAATTGTGTAAAGAGTTTTATAGACTTCCGGGAGCAAACCTATCCACAAAGTTAATCTACTTGATTTGTGGCTTGTGAATGGAATTGTTATTTCTTACGTGTGTTCTCACACTCAACAGTTTTATATCAATTTAATTTAACAGAAACTCAGCTTGTTCACATCTAATCATGATATTATAGCCTGAATAAAAGTGGAATGAATTCTGAGAGCCATAAAATCAGTCAATTGTTAACGTTGCTTCTCAAGCACCCAAAAACAAAAAGACCAAATAATAATAATAATAATAACAATCAGATTGCGCAACGGGTAACAATTCATTTTTGGGCTCAGTCGTGTCCATTCTGGACACACGCTGATAACAAACCAAATTCCATTACACAAAAATAATGAATTCTTGCGGTGTTACGACTTATCAGCAGTGCAAATGCTTAAAAAGCCACCAATGGGAAAATCTCAAAGATAAGCGAATGAACAAATGAGCAAATGAGTTATTTTACTTGGTATTTCTATGTCTATTTTCTGGCTAAAAGATGAGCACAGAAAGTGTGCCAAAACAGATTTGAAGAAAACTTGATTATAGTATGTCAGTTTGTATGTTTAACTGAGTATCTGTGAGTGTGTTATGTTGTTAAGGTAAGAGATATATACAGTTAAGCTACTTGGCATAATGTGTAGTTTTCATGTCGTGTCAGAAATTTCGCTGTCAGAGCAACTCGTCAGTCAGAGTCGACGTTAACACGCATCGTTGCCGATTGACAATTCCATTTCTGTCCCCCTGTCCCCTTGCCTCACTCCCTGTAAATTGTAAATAAATTTACAAAGTATAAAGAAAAAGAGTCAGTGAACTGCTTTTAATTACTGCAGGCTCAGCTGAAGCGCAAATAAAAAGTATCTGAGTATCTGAGGCAACCAACATTTGCGCAAAAATATTTTCCAATTGATCGATGCCATCAAGCGGCTTACAGCCAATTTGAGGCAACACCTGATGCCGCTCTGTCGTGTTTGTAAACAGACACAGATACAAACCCATACAGACACATGAATAATTATAGCATTTTTGGCTCAGTCAGCTGCAAATTGGCAATAAGCAATTGGCTTTTACATTTAGATACATATTGAAATGCATTTACAAATTGCATTTGCTAAATGCAATGCAATCAATTGTAGTTAACTGCAATTCCATTTGTATCTTATTGCGGCACAGTTTTCTTACCTGCAAAGAGATAAAAATGACAAAAAAGCCGCATTAAAAAGGGAAGGAAAATAAATTGTATGTTGATATTGAACCAGTTAAATAGAGATAAGCCTAACATGCGATAAGGACGCTATATTAGAGAAGCAGTCGAAAAATAAAATAAAACTTTGTTTTGCTTCTATACACATTCAATTAGTTTAGGTTTGTGTTGGCAAACTTTTGTCTAAAAAAAACTCTTGGAGCACTACTTCTGGATAAACGCTGAGCTTTCTGCTTACAAGGCTTTACTGTGAATCAAGAAGAGAAGCACTAGCTTACACGGAAAATCTTAATTGTAAGGGATTTTCAGCTAGAGACTTAATCTCAGGAGAAACTATGATAATAGACATGATGACACAGTTATTATACATATATGTATGTACCTACTAACCGCAACAGTAGTATTAAAATGTCAAGTAAATCTCATTGAAATTAACGATGCCTTTAGCTTCGTTTCCGTTATTCCCCCCCTTCTGATCTGTTCTGTGGGGAGGGTTACGTAAAGCAATTCCACGTAGAGTAAATTAAAAACGACGGCAACCTTCAGAGTAACAACAACATCATCATCCATTGGCAAATGGCAGTGGCCCGTGGTTCGAATTTGTGCATTATGATTGCACTTTAACAATTGTCCCTGATTGCCATTGCATTCGGCGGTTGTGCAACTACAAATATATATGTATGTATGTATGTGTGAACCCAATGCAAATGCAACACGAAGGTTGCCTGCCCCACTGAAGTGCAATTCTAAGCACTCAAATAGTTCCAGGTGCGGATTCGTTAAGCCTTCATCTCTGGCGCTCGTTGCGATTTGTGAACTATGCTAATTTGTATGCTGAAAGCCACTTGCGATGCATTCGAGCGTAACAAACAGATGCAAAACGGCACAAAAAAAAAAAATAAACACAAAAAAAAGGAATAACAAGAGAGAAAAAATTGAGCACGTAGCAATTAAGCGAAATTGGGTAAACGTTTGTTGCGGGGCGTATACGTAATATTGTTGCAAGAACTACGCTTGGGATTTGAGAGGAAGGGCTGATTGTTCGACTCAAAGAAAGTTTCCAATCGATTAGACACTTTAAAAGCGTTAATTAATTGAGCTTTTTCATATTTGCATTTATATTTATAAACGCTGATTGCATAACCTGAAACGCAGTTAAATCGAGAAACCGGTTTTCAAAAGCTATTGTTTGCTTTTATTTGGTAGCTGACAACAACTGGCAACACTTTCGCAAATAGATAGACAGACAGACAGACGAATTTACTTATTTATAATCATGTTTACAGGGTGTCTGAACAAAGCCCACCCAAATGCTTCCCATGCCTGTCCAGCCTGTGTATCTTTTGTGTAACTGTGTATCTGGCAGTTGCATTATTCTCTATGACATTCACAAAAGTGGCACAAACACCCAAGCGAATCGCGTGCCAACTCTTCCTCTTCAACTCCTCCTCCTCTTCCAGCTTCCTATCATTTGGGTTGACTGACGCTTTTGTTCTAGGGCAAAGGTTTCTCTTTTTATTTCCACATTTCCGCATACAAAAGCCAGCAAGGAATTAAATTCAACGAAATCTGATATCTCTATAGTTTCACATTTAGTTCAAGTCCCCAAGTATTTGTACTTGTATCGCATTCTCGACAGTCATCCTAATGTCAGATAGCACCCAAAATAAGTTACCCCCAGTAAACGCATATAAATAAACACAAAAACTCGTTTATTTTATTGCGGTTCATGACTAAGTTTACTGATAATTCTATTCCAACATTAGCCAAGTATCTTTATTAGATTCATAAATGTTAGTCAAATGAAATTCCCATGTGCTTAATTAAACACTATTCAATTGAGAATCTTCAAGTAAATAAGTATGTATATCTATTAAATTCAAAATTCTATTATATTATTTCGAGAATCTACCTTTTTATTGACAAACTACATATCTAATCACTTTTATAGCTGTACAGTTTTGCAATAAAGTGTACATTAAATTTCTGTAGACATATGTTTATGATATATCCAAAAGTTATACTTAGTTCAGCTAATGCATTTGCTATAAATCTTTTTTATAGATTTCAGTTCCATAAACAATCTAGCAGCAGTTTGTCGATTATAGCAATAATATACCCTGACATTGTCTTTTATAATTTTGTCATAAAATGTGTATTGTATACAAGTTTGCCTTTTTGATCAGTAAAGTACTTATATTTATATGGCTGTGATTTATGTTTTTCTCTTAAAAATAAATCAGATATAGAAGTAAAGTTCAAAGTTCTCTTTCATTTACGTAGTTCAAGTTTATCTTCTTTAGCAGTCCGTCAGAGTATTTCAACTTCGATTTCTATTCTGGCCGTACATTCTAATATATATGTTTTAATATGAATAATGTCTTAAAATATTGCCAATTTGTTATGACGCATTGAAAACAGTCTGTCAAAATTGTTTCGTCAAGGCAAATGCCATTATATTTGAGGTATGTACAGAATATACATCGATTTAATCACACGATCACATTAATTGCAGCACACGAAAGTTAAGCTCTGTTCTACGGGGCTTTTTTCATTCAATTTTTTTTGTGGTATGCGTGAGAGAGCAGCTAATAAAACTTAACAACAATAACAGAAACATCGGGCACAAAATTACGTATTCGACCTGTGAGCACTGCGAACAGTAATTGACCTTGCGAACCACTTCAAATGTGTCTGGTTACTTCGCATGTGTTTTGCTTTCGTATATTTTTGATTTTTGTTTTCATTGTGATATAAACTTGTGCGTTTATTGTTTATAGCGCCCACAAAGGTGTTGATAAGCCCACTTATGAGATAGATAGATGAATATAGAAATAGAGTTCATGTGCCGACACTTGAACTTCAGGAGGAACATCAGATAAAGATAAAGAATTCAAAATACTTTCCGACTGTCTGCGGCATGTCAAGTTATGGAATTGTTGAAGCTAACAATTGCATAAAATTAATTATGTTAAGTAAAGTGCCAATAAATGTCTAAGTGTAATTCAATTGTTATGCAATCAGCCAAGTGACGAGACATATTCAACAAAAGAAAATGAAATGAAGAGAGAAAGAGAAAGATGGAGAAATAAACACTTCTCACATTGCGAAGTCGTCACTTTCCGTCGATTATTGTTAGCAATTTCTATAATTGAATTTTATAATAAGCTCGCCTCTATATGTACCCCATAATCAAATGGCTTATAGCACACAAAGACACACACACCCAACAGCCCATTATCAGTGCACGTCAGCATGAATTGTATCCGCATCTATAGCTATAGCAATGTATCTGTATCTGTATCTGTGACTGCGACTGCGACTCTGAGTGCCTTGTATCTTTCAACATCATTCATTCGAGTACTCGTAATTGTCGTCTACGTATCTCTGCTCGATTGGATCACTTAATAGACGATCTGCAGCGGAGTTTACGCCCCTTTTTAGACTGAAAGGGGGCGTATACACAGACTGCACCTGCTAATCAATAGGACAGACGGCCTGCAATACGAATTGTCATAACATTTATATACATATCTGAAACCCAAGTAGCCTCTTTTATTGTTTTTGGATATAAACTGCTGGCGCTTCAGTAATGTCTACCCACTCAACTTGCAAACATTTCCAAGTAATTATTTTAACTGAGCCCGGGATTTAAATTCGCGTGTGAGGTTTGGATTACTGTAACAACAGTTCTTCATGTTATCGCCTGGGAAACCTATCCTTTACTTGAAGTCCCGAAACCAGACGTATTCTTTCAGGTCAAATTGATCGCTTAGAACTTAAATACCCAAATGAGAACTTCCCAGAAATGAAATAAATACCATACAATAATAACATGAAAACACCTTATTAATTATTGTTTAAATAAAAGCAAAAACCTTCTTTTTGGAAGGTCTACCCCAGGTTGGCTGTAGACAATGCACTTTGGAAAGCACTCTTATCTCGATGAAATCTATAAATACTAGGCGTATATAATAAAAGTTGGATTCTCGCTTATCGCTCTACAAACATTTCTTTTGCTAAATACAAATTAAAATATGCGACTTTTTCGCAATGTGTATTCAAGTAGAAACAATTGACATTTAAAGAGGCAAGAAGAAGATGAAATGCAACTACGACGATGTACACGAAGTTCAATATGCAAGAGGCAAGTTTGTGAGTTTCTAAAAATTGAGCTGCCAATAAAATGTCAATCGTCGATGCAGTTCATCAGTGAGAAGAGTGTGCTGAGGGGGATTTGAGAGGGTTATAGTTGATAGGCAGCAAACAGCAAACAGCAAACAACAACAGCAACAAAGTGAAAAGCTATTTTTTGGCAGCTGTTGCGGGACGCGCTTAAAAATAGCTAACAAAAATGCGAAACATCAGTGCGGGCGAAATTTCGCAAAAACAAAAAAAAAAACAAAATAAAAATTACTTATGCGATAGAAAAGTTTTGTGTCGCTTTTGCGAAAATGAAAAGTTAAGATATGTATACAAATTCGACGGCAAATAGCAACTGCTCCTCCTACTGCTGAGAGTTATAAAACAAAAGCCAAAAAATATAGTATATTTAGCTATAGAAACTGAAGAGTAAACTACAAGGCAGGCGTCTATTTAAAGATTGACTGCCAGGCGACATTTTCATGCTGAGCAGCGGTGTTGGGTCAGTCACGCACCCAAAATGAAAATGTATCTAGGCATACATATGTGTATCTTGTAGATATGCGATGAATGTGTGTTTTTTTCTTTTCTATTTGACAAGTTTTCTCTAATGAAAATCTGTTGGTTCGTCTTCATTTCTCCGTTTCTCACTCTCTCTCTCTGTCAGTAGCTCTGTCTTTCTCTCAATTACATACATCTATCGAAATGAGCACACAATGAGCAAATAAAAAGCACCGGGCAGCAAAACGTGCTCATTGCCTATAGACTAGTCTATATATTTAAAAATAAATTCTACGCAAATTATGAAATCTTCATTTCTTCCTCTTCAGCCTGTTTTACGAGTTAGCTGTTCCTATATTCTGCAAATATTCAAAAATTTGTACTACATTTTGTGTAAATGTAAATCTATCAAACTAATTCGAATTGTATTCCAGGAAGTGCAAAAAGGCACTAACTATATATGGATTTGGGGTTAAAAATACATTCTCAGCAGGCTATACGACATTTACGAAAGTCTAAGGAATTTGTTCAAGTTTAATGACCAACACGAGCATCCCAAAAGAGCACACAACATACAAAATACCAACGAACTTTAGAAATCCAACTGTAAATGCCAAGACTAACACACACACACACACACACAGGCATACTAGACACATTGATAGAGACAACAGCAAATCAATACAGCGAACTATAGTAAGCGCTTTAAAACTTGAAAGAAAAAGCATCATTCAGAGCTTAGATTACAACATTTTCTGGCTGCTTTGGAATGTGGCCCCAACTCTGATCGCTGGGCAGCATCGAAAACTTGTTTACAAGACATCGGCGACGTGCTTTCGAGTGGGTCAACTGCAACTTTTTTTTACACTCTTTTTTTTTTACATGAATATCTATTTGTGTGTGTGTGTGTGTGTGTGTGTGTGTGTGTGTGTGCGTTTGTGTATTGACATTCACATTAAAGTTGAGCGGCCGCTCCTGGACCCAACGCTTCAGTGCCAAAACTTTCACTTGTGCACGCAGCAGCGGCATAGATGAAACAAGAGATTCGGAGGGAATAACAGAAAGACAAAAGACAGTCCCAAAGCTTTGGACTAATGAAAAATCATAGCTAGAAACTTGATCGCAATACACACAACTTCCAATTGAAGCGCCCTAACAAGACGACAGGTGTAGTGTGAGTGTAGTGAGGTGTCGTGTGAGAGAAGCATATTCTATGAGTTCATTGGGCAACTTTAACACAATGGACACTTACTTATGTACACAATACAACATATACATTTATGTGTAACATTATTTGTACTTTCTTTTAAATGCACATGTTTGTATCAATGAAATTTGTAGAGCTTCTAATTGGAACATGGAACAGCTGGCTCAGCAGTTTGTCCTATTGGAAATAGGACAGGGACGTTGGGCGTTGTAATGATGGAGGGTGGTTTGTTCAACGTCACGCCCTAGAAAATGTCACATAGGAGATACTTGTGCCCTAATTGTTTAACTAAGGCCATGTTACTCTAAGCTCTCTTACCTTCTCCTTGGCACGTCCAGCGTGTTTTTGCATAGATTTTGCAAGCATGATGCCTTTATTTTCGGACATTCAATTCAAATTGAAACAGAAACAATAACAACAGAACAAGTGAAGCAGCAAATGCGTGATTTTTGTATGCACTGCTGGCGTTCAAAATTTTCTATTTGGCACAATAATACACTGAAACAGAACTCTTTCCGCTTTCGGGGAATTTTAAATGCACATTTAACACACGACAGCGGGCCACAATTTGTATTTGTATAACGTTGCTATTTTTATGCGATTTGGCCGCGCTAGTAGCACTCGAAAGTCACGAAATAATGGCACGTAGGCGCGCGACTGCGACTTCAGGTGTGTCTTCGAACTTGACGCTGCTGCAGACGAAACGGGACTATTTTTATTTATTTATAATTTATAATGTTTACACTTAGTGTTGGAAGACTTCAATTAGAATATAGTTCTAGAAGTAAACAACAACAGGTGGCGGCGCTAACAAGCAAAAGATGGTGCCACCATTTTGCATCGTTTAATAGCCCTGGTAAATGTCCCAAGAGGGATATTTTGTGCTATAAATTGACATTAAGCGCGCAAGTTTAAATAGAATTAAAAAATAAAATTAATAAAGAGTGATAAATATAAAACATTTTTGTTGTTCGTAACCCTACAGGTCTCTGTTCTGCGGTATATATTATTTTTACATTAACTACAATCTTATATTTTTATTAAACAATTAATTTTTATTTAAAAAACACGGCGATACGTTTTAGTACTGTGGCGACACCTTTTGTCCATTTTGCGAAGCATAAATCTAGTGCGCTCCTTTTGTTTGTTTTGAGTAGCATCCATACGCTTCCTGCTCGTTTGGAACTGTTAAGTCGCTGTTATTTAACATACCTATTGGATTCCTATTCACTTGTTGGGATATTTTGTTCTGTAAATGTCCTATGAGATTGGGATCACGGAAAAATTGTGCCACAAATGTCCTTTGAGATTGGGATTATAGTGAATTTTTGGTAAAATTTCATTTGAAGAGGAAATTATGGCCGAACGACTTTTGCCCAGGTATTGTAAACAAAGTTTATGGTTTTATTTTGTCATAAATTAATCATCATTTATTATACCTAGGCCTTTGGCTTCAAATGGCGGATTGCTATGCTTGTTGATACCCATAGCATTGGCCATAAGTTATCTGCACACACATACAACGGCGCCGGCATGCAACACGTCGGATGCAGTGCATCGATTTCTAATTGTGATTGCCATTGGAACATGCTTAAGAACACTTTGTTTCACTTTAAACTCTTGTGTGAAAACAGGAACACTAATTAAAAGTGTGATTAACCTTTTTCCTGGTACTGTGACTAGCCTCTGCTTTGCCCTGCAACCAGAAACATCCTGGATTTCATCAGTGGTTGCTGGCTTTCTTACAACTACACTTTATCAGCATGTGTACATCAGTGTATTGCGCGGATTCCCAAAGACATTTTCCTTTGGAGAGGCTGCCATTCTGGTGCAAGGACTTGTTTTATTCCTCCTCAATGCCACAAGTCGCATCTACGCTTTGTTCGCATTACAAGCAGTACCTGTTACGGAATTCGGCCAGTTAAATGCCATAATGCAGAGTGCTTTAATCTGTTTGCTTCTTGTCTGTGTGCTATTGGCTTTGGTGCCTAGTTTGCGTAAGCCTGTCCCCTTCTACCTGCTTATGGGATTACTGGCCATTGGAGTCACTTGTGCTCCTGTGACCAAACCATTGCCATTGATTGCCCTGATTAGTTTCATATTCAGAGACCAGAAGCGCGTAAGATTATGTTGTAGGTTGTAAGTTAAAACTATCACTAACTCTATCCCTTTACAGCTGTACATCATTGTCTTCTATCTACTGCTGGTGGTTCTCACCTGTGCCACCGTCAACTGGCAACTCGGGAACTCAACACAGGCAAACACACGTGTCCGCAAGATATTCCATCTACTGATCGTGCTGGTCTATGTGCCTGGCATGGTTTATCAGTGTTCCCTGTTGTACATAGCCTCAGGTGTGGCCTTTGCCATTTTTGTGGTGTTGGAGCTGCTACGTTTGTTACAAATGCCTCCGTTTGGGGCCACGCTAGTGCAGGCTTTTGAATCGTTTAAGGATGTTAAGGATGCTGGTCAATTGGCACTGACGCCCTTTTGTTTATTAATCGGCTGCTCGCTTCCCATTTGGCTGACGTCCTGTCCTTGTAGCACGTCCCACAATCCCAGTCTGCTGATGCTGCTGTCAGGCATACTTTCAGTTGGTGTAGGAGACACAGCTGCCAGTGTAGTGGGATCCAAATTTGGACGCAACAAGTGGACAAGTGGGTATTTATACAAAATTGCTGTACCATTATTACAATGCCTATGAATTGCAGATTCCACTCGTTCGTTGGAGGGCACTGTAGCTTTTGTTGTGTCCATTTTATTGTCAGTTTGGGCGCTGGAGTTGGGCGGCATCTTGGACATGACGCAGGCCAAATGGTTTGCCACTGTTTTTGCAGCATTAAATTCAGCATTAGTCGAGGCATTCACGGACCAGGTGGATAATCTAGTGTTGCCCCTAGTGTTTTACATAATTGTTGGCCTTGCCTAAGCCAATTGCAAAGTGATATGTGAATTTATAACCATTCCTTTTTTAAGCCAAAGAGATTTCATAATATAATTTTTTAAAATACATTTTTAACGTTGTCCAACACTACTCCAGATGTAGTTTTACAGCGAACATTTCTGTAACATACATCTTTCTGTTAAGCAGCGAATCACGATCACTGGTAAATAACATATCGTAAGTAACAGAGCAGCTGTTCTGTTGTTTTACGGCACTGTTGATAACATAGTTGCTTTTAAAAATTTACCAGATCAAGCCAATGTTAAGTTAACATAGCAAAAGCAGGTAAATTCAAAAACTTTAGAAAAATAAAAAAACATTTTACATTGAAATTAAAGAAAGCAATTAAATAAAAAATATTTGGTGTTCGGTAACCACACAAGTTAGTTATATTGGCGAAAGCACTTAATATTATTATCGATAACATTATGAAATAACATGAAACATGAAACAGCATGAAACATGGAAGCATGAACGGGCAACGCGCGCTTATTTAAAAATAAAATAGAAAACTATTTTTAAGTAAGAACCGATTTTTTTGCAACAATATTGAAATTCAAAATTAGATAAATTCAAGAGGATTCTTTTGACATATCTTTCGTCTTTGTAGCCCTTCCGGGGGCCTAGTTCCTTCAAATGAGTCCCAAAACATCTGGAAATTTCGGGCTACTTGCTTAAGTTAATTCGACATACAAAAATAAAAAAACTATACATTTTAATAAATTGGCCAATTCTTACATCCATCCCCCTGGACGATTTTATTATTAAAGTAGAGTTAATGATTTATACTCTTACAAGTAATGTAAATTTACATATGTATAAATGTATATAAAAAATTAGTTACTTCTATAAATATATGTATGTATATGTATATGTAAGGTGTTTTACAGACATTACGAACAGCGCAATTTTGAATATAATTAGTATTTGTATAGAATATGATATATCATATTATATATGTACATATAAGTTTGTATATATATATGCCTGAGCATGTCTCTAGTCCTGAACTTTTGTGTATCACATTTTAAACCGGATCGAAATCCTCGAGTTTCGTTTTACGGCAGTTGATTAACAATAAACTGACTGATTACATTTAAGACTAACAATAATAAGGATTGATACAAAAATAAACAAAAAAAAATACATATAGAATATTAAAGGAACATTGTAACAAGAACAACAGTTAGTTGTAAATGCTATTGCTGGGAAAACCCCATCGGAAAATTAATCCTACAGTGGTTCTTGTTGGAAATAATCATGTTCTAAACAGGCCAACGCAGAGGGACGCAAGTGAAGTTCATACGAAAGCATTTGCTAAAGTTGAGAAACGAGAAATTAATTAATTAACTCTTGGCAAATGAGTTTTAAACAAGCTTACATTTAGTAAGTCATCGGAAAAATCACATAAGTCTGGATAAAAATCACGGGGTCGCTTGGGAAGACGTGATGGGAAATGATCTCTGGATAGTGATATGCTTGGCGGCCATTGATCTTCAGATGGTCTTCCAGTAAGTCTGTAATAACATAAAGCAAATTTTGAGCTTGTATATATATGACGATTTCTTTTTGAAACTCACTCAAAGATGCGATCCAATTGATTCTTCTCAGATGTGCCTGGAAACAAAGGTTTCCGATTGAACATTTCAAATATGATACACGCTACACTCCAAATATCAACGGTGCTGTTGTATCCTTGGCTGAGGAGAACTTCGGGTGCCCGATACCACAGGGTGACCACAACTGAGGTAACTCTCATTTCCGAATCATACGTTTTGGCCAAACCGAAATCAGCGATTTTCAAATGTCCTTGTGACGAGATCAGTAGATTTTGTGGCTTCAGATCGCGGTGTATAATTCGATTTGCATGTAAAAAGTCGATGCCTGTTAAAAGTTCCCTGGAAAAGCGCTGAAAAATATTGAAAAACATTGCCATTTTAATAAAAAATAAATTGTTATAAGCATTCCAAGACTCTACCTGTATGGTTGTGGGCGACATGCCGGCTTTTGGCAAACCTTCAATCAGATCGGATAAATCCTGTTCCATATACTCAAAAACCAGCAAAATTAACAATTTGCCATCACGTTCCAAAAACTGGCATACTTCGAACAGTCTGTGAGTTGGGGAAATCAATATGAATTGGTGTGTGTGTGTAGAAGTGGAGAGTGGGGATCGTTTGTCTATGTGTAGGTAACTGAGAGTCTAAAGTCTCCACAAGACCCCTTAACTGGCGCCAGTAGCCATGCTGCGGACACAAGGCGTACTAAGAAAAGTACTCCACTCACTTTAAACAAAGGTACGTCTACAATATTTTCGATCAAGAGTGCGAAACACTGGGGAGAGCAAGACTGAATAACGTAAGTTACCACAAGCGGAGAGTGGAGAATAGTCTGCTAGCATGATGTTAAAAACAGATAAAGGCTCTGTTAGCTGGAATGCCGGTTTGGACACCCAAATTTACTGCAAACACTTTAAACTTATTGGTACTCAGCTTTCAGTGTAAATTAGCAAAACGAACATAAATTTGCCTTGCACATTACTTAGATTGTCAATAAAATTAACAAGCCTTGTGTTTTACTTAGTTTTTGCATAATTGTGCATTTTTATTTCTACACAAAAAATACGTTAGCTTCGCAATTTGAATTAACGTCGGCGAAGTAACATAATGTTGTGTGCGCTCTTTAACATTCTGAGCGATTTACGCTATTCAATGCGCTCTTGATCGTAATATCGTAGTTGAGAGACAGTCTCAATACCTGGTACACAGTTGAGTGCAGAGCGCTTTTTAGTACTCTCTCAGAGAGTTTGAGTGTTTCACGGTTTTTTAGTACGCTTTGCGTGCCCACGCTCTGACCGCCAGTGTGCTGTGTTTTTAGTCTTAGGTGCGTTTCAGAGTATTTTGATACTAGCATACACAACATGTTGGTATAAGTTCAATTTACTTCTAAACAAAGTTGTTAAATCTATGCATGATTTGCAAATTTTACTTGGCCTTGGTGTCAAATGCACGTCTTAGCTAAAACGTCAAATTTGAAATAAAATAATTACATTCTGTTGTTGCAAATATCAATTTGCTTTGTCGAGACCGTTATCAGAGCAGGAAAGTCGGCGCCGCTTTGTTTGACGTTTGGTTTAATATTAAATATGCATGTGCCACTGTGCTTGTGTGTGTGTGTGTGTGTGTTTGTGTGTTTGTGTGTGTGCATGTGGGGGGTGTAATGCAACTTGTTGCTGTGAAATGCCGTGATAGTTACAGCTGCTCGAGGTCAGCGCAAGGGGGACAGGCAACGAGGAACAGGTAAAGATAAACAAAATAGACTGTGCGAAAATATAAACCCCACACACGCACACATACAGACCAGACATTTGTTATTGTTGTGTGTAATCTCTGCTCGTCCGTAACGTTACGTATATTCTTTTTAGTTTTAGTTTTATTTAACTAATAGTGGGGCGCCACCAAGATAAGCGGACACACACACATACACACTAACATTGCAGTTTCGTTTTGGTGTGTGTACTCACTTGACTATGTTCGCATGATCGTATGCATTGAGCTGTTTAAGGAGCGCAATCTCTCGGAGAGTCGTCGCACTCACTCCATTCTCAGTGAGGGGAATGCGCAGCTTTTTAATGGCCACGTATCGTCCGGTTAGATTGTCGCGTGCTCGATAAACGGTACCATAGGCCCCTGTAAGAAGGTGGAAGAAATGTGGTATACAAAATTAGGTCACAAAGACACTCATACACAGGATCACAAATACTGCCTATATTTATATAACCTTGGACGAGCGAAAGTGAAGCTAAAAGCAAATTGCAAAAAAAAAAAATTTAAAATGAAATGTTAATCAACAAAATAACCATGGAGCGACAAACACACAGATAAGAACAAGTGAATTATATGTATTTTGGCAAAAGTTGAGAGGGAGCTATACATACTATATATGTGTGTATGCACATATAGAAGTAGAAATTTCGCATACAAATATGTACATTGCTAATGGTAGTCTAGCATGAAAAGACCAGAAGAACCCGAAAACCCGAACCCAAACAAACGAATTGCAAACTAAAACCCAATAAAACGACATGCGAGAAAAGTTATCTTTGTCAGGCCAAAGATTTTATACCCTGTATTCGATTTTCTGGTGATTGATCCGATGACAACTATATGATATTGTAGTCCGATTTCAATTAAATCTTGTAAATATATAAAAGACAACTACATTTACAACCTGTGAGTTAAGTTGATGTATGAACAAAAACTAAAATGTTTTGTCACACTAAAAGTTGAATTTCTACCGATCTTTCGCATGGCAGCTATGTATATTATTTAACAATCCTGATAGTACATTTGTTTTATGGGGTAAGCAGTGTCACCTTTAATGCGTTACACTTTTCCTGACAAATTTTGAATACCCTCTACAAGAGTATAAAAAACCCCGAGAATCCATAGTCGTCAGCTGTGTTGATAAGCAAATGGCAAACGAAGCGAGCAACCGGCTGATTTTTCGGTGATATCTGCTATCGGCATAGGTACACATATGTAGGTGCAAAGAGATAGGGATAGAGAGTGAAATATAACGAAAATTGGGAGAGACAACAATCGATTCAAATTAGAAAGACAAAATTCTGTCACCGGAAATTTATTACCAAGCCAGACAGACATTCAGACAGACAGACAAGGGAAGAAACAGTCTGACAAGTTTATGCACGACATTGAGACAGATGGAACGTTGCGTGGGAGTTCTATTTTGGGTGACATTTCTAAACATTTCAACAATTTCCATCAACATCTGATGGCTTCGAATAGAACGCAGTCATCATCATGAGTTTTGCTTGTGCTAAAAGTTTCAAAAGTCAAGTACAAGGCCAGGTTTGCTACAACCTCCTAATACTATATAATACACACAATAAAAATAATAACAAAAGAAACAACAAAACAAAGCAACAAAGAACAGATTCCGCACTCACAATCGCACTCTACCCTACACTCTCTCATTCGACTATTTTGTTGACTCGTTTCGGCGGCCGCTCTTTCAATTGTCAAAAATTTCGCAAAAATCAAAAGCAACAGCAACAACAAACAGAAAAGCACGAGGCAATAATTGAATGAATGCGAAACAGCAAGCAAAAAGCAAGAAAAACAAGCAAAAGTAGAAGCAGATACATTTTTTCAGTGTCTCTTTACGAAAAAGTTGAACTTGTTTTATAATTTTTTCTTGCTTTTCTGGCTATTCCATGGACCTTGAGAAGGGGGCCATGTACTTACCAATTACCTTCCATTTTGTTTTCAAAATGTAACCTGATCCGAGTTGAACCATCCATCCCATAAATTTAGTTCGCATGAAACTACCGCAAGCTTAACCCACTGTTGCCATACTGTTGCAGCATCCCTCCTAAAGACTACGCCCATGTTAACGATCACCCAACAAACATGACCAAAAAACAAACCAGTAACACTAACCATCATTAACATTCAATATGCGAACCTCTTAACTCCACAGCTCACCATTCAACCTCAACACAGTGACGTAATTGATTGATATTGAAGAGGTTTTGTTTGAAAAATATCACAAAAAACTTGAAATGTTTGTTTGGCCTCTTGCACTTGTCGATTTTTATTGTTTGCTTTTCGTTCTATTCGTTTTTAAACAAACACAAATGCAAGAAATGCACGTGGTTTTGAAAACTTGACCTGAAAGTATGCAACAGCTTTTGCATATTCCTTTTTACATGCCTGGGGCAGGGGGTAAATAAATGAGATTGAAAACCCCATATTTCCCCTCTTTAGTACAATTGCAATACATTTCGATGCAGTCATTAAAGTTAAAGTAGCTTCAACTGATAAGGCAAAAACAGATGGAGAATACTCTACAAAAACAGTTTCTAGAGGATACATTTTTTTATTTAAAGAGAAAAAGGATATTTGCTGATCCTGCGAATGTCCTTAGTAAGGACCCCTTATCAACCGATTGTTCACTACTTACTATACAAAATATGTAAACATACCTTTGCCAATAATATCAAGTTCCTTATAGTTGAATGGTACAATTTCATCCATACATTGTGATTCTGACATTTTCTGTCTCTTGTTTTTTGAGAGAGACATTATTTATAGTTGTTTATCAATTACAATGTAACTCTACTATTGCAAATTTAATATTTTAATAGAACACACATAAATTAGCGGTGGTATAAATCTGCAAGAGGAAGAAATGTTAAACTTTAATAATTGTATATTAATAGTCGTACTCTTTTCTTGATATCTAGAAGCATAAAATTGTCAAGGTCAGGTTTATAGCATTTAACAATTTTGAATGGAATCATACAGCCCGCTTGGCCATTGTAGGGTTAACACACTGATAACATAACCAAACTTGAGTGTAACAGGTGTTAATTAGAGTTACTTTATTGTATTTCAATGCTTATGCCTCTTGGCTCTACCTATGCCTATGTCTATTTATATAGCTCTAGTGGTAATCTAGCTTGACATTATTCTGTGTTGTTGTTGCTTATACTATTATTGTTGTTGTTGTTGTTGTAGTTTTCGGTCAATGAACTCTGCCTGAGGAGGGCTTCTTTTTGGTTTGCTATTCTGTATGAAATTATATTATAATTTATTGATATATTCTGTTGTGTTCTCTTGCTCTTGCAATGTCTGTTACTTTTCTACTTTGTCTCTGCTTTTGCCATTGTCTTTGCTTTTGGCTTTGTTTTTGTTTTTGTCTTTGCCTTTGCTTGAGCACAAAGTAAAATAGCGACATTTTTTTACCATTTGTCAATTAATTCTAATCGCAACCGAAAGCAACAGTAACAACACATAATAATAACAACAACAGCAACAACAGAATGCTCTCTTGCTAAACGACACGAATGAGCAAAAATTATTATTAAAATAAAAAAAGAAATAGCAGCTACAATTTCGGTGCTTTCATCACGATACCCGTCCGTCGATTGCGAACGAAGCTCACATACCCTTTTTATAAATACGAGTAGTAGTTTGCATACGGTTGCCACATTTAGTACATTTGTACCAAAACTTTTTAATATGTTATTCGTTGGTACATTTTAAATTCATTTACAATTAACAATTTTCATTAAGTTGGTTGTTACCGTGTTTGTTGAGTGCAGGAGAATCGAGTATTAAAGGAGAATTCAAAATGATAACAGTTAAAACACTAAGTAAACAGCGTATATACATACACACATACACACATTGGTTTATACTAGTGCTCCTGTGCGGCGAGAATAATAGCAAAAACTGATATACCCTTAATTGTTGGTAGTGCGATTACGTGTGTGCGAATTATTAATATTAGTTAAATATTAAAATGTGTTTTGTATTTGTCAAGACCGAATAAACACCAACAAAACGCACGGGAACATCCATAGCTACAATTGTACATACATAAATATATGTGTGTATTTCTTACACTCACACACACTTACACAGGCAAACAGACGCGATCAAAATGTTTTTCCTTATAATAAATATTCTACCACTTAAACCGAAGTAAAAACCTAATAAAGATGGGCCATCACGATTAATCGACTAGTAAAACATACCGACACCTGCACCTGTATTAAACACTGTATTTTTTAAATAAAAATAAAGATTTTGAGACTAACAATTTTTGTAACAAACTCGGCAAGCACGCAGAATAAATAACAGCACTCAAATAGCACTCAAACCGCATTTACGATATTCATCTTGGGTAAAGAGATCTTGTATCTCCGTCCAACTGTTATCGCTCTCTTAGCTAAGTTTAACATTCACAGAGGCTGTTAGCTAAGTTTAACATTAACAGAGGCTGTTTCATTGCAGAGGCAGTTGCTAACAATGAGCATAACAGAGGCTGTTATCAATAACAGTGAAGCCATTTCCAAGTGAATTTCGGAAACGAGTGACAAAAATTTGAGAATTTTCTGTGGATTTTTCTAAACTTTTCAGTAATTTTGCCTTATTTCGAATTAACTTATTTTGTTGAAAAATAAATGTTTTTCTGGCTAAAAATTCATTTTTAATTTTGCACATCCCATTTCAAATATGTGGCGCCATGCCTTGTCTATTAGTGAAATACAAATCTCCACCTATGGTTTGGTTTGAAATTTATCGCCAGTCGAAATTACCCACAGCCAACTTCACGACTGCTCGAAATTTCCCGCAGCCAGTTTCACGACCATTTGCGCGTTGCCAACCACAAGTAAGTTCAGCGTTGCCACTTGATAAAAAGTTGAGCGCGCATTTTAAAATGAACAAATGCAACAAATTGTGATAAGACAATTAGGCTTTGGAATAGACTGACAATTTATATGTTAATATCATATTAAAAAACGTAATAAAAGCGGCATGATTTTAATTATGCCAAAATCAGCACACCTGCCTTTAATATTCAGCATTAATTCACAGTGACTTGCGATAATGTGATAATTGGCTGCTGACAGTGACGTACAATACGAAAATGAGAAATCCACTAGGTGAAAAGTGAAATAGTAAACAAGTATAAAGTACTAAATGATTTGCAAAGGATTTCAATTTAGATAATCTACAAACAATAGATGTGGATTATCGGTTCATGCGATGTCTCAATCTTGAGCGTTATATCATGAATCATATATGTATGATTAATATGAATCATAAGATCACACCAACCGGGCAGGCCCAGTGAAAATGTTTAGCCCGTCACCCAGGTTGGTGCCAGCCACAATCGGAGTCACAGCCACATTTATTTTCACATCCACATCGAACTTTGTTTAGCACCTCGGTCACTTTTTACGGAAGCAGCAGACCAATCCCAATCTCTCGCCCATATTTCTATCAATTAGAAGGTGGAAACGATGCTGATTCAAATATGCCAACTGTAATTTGTCATCAGAATGCAATGGGTCATCTTTGCGGGGTGTTAATTGAATTCTTAAGAACTTTTTAAATCATTTATTAAGCACAGCACAGTGATAAGGTACCCTGTGTGAACTAGAAGCAAATGGGTATGCATATCTAAATGATAAGAGAATATGTGAGAGAGATAGTCGAAAGCCTCTAAGTGGTATTTTCCCCATAATCAGGATGTGTTCAGACAAAACATAGTTGTTTTGAATTACAATTTACAGGGTATTACAATGTTTAGGCTTATTTAGGACTTTTAAATTGATTTAACTCTTTGACATTTGTTAGCGGCCTCTGCTTATCGGTATTCATTAGTCTTGTGATAATCTGAAACCGGCTTTCAGTCAGAAGCAATTAAATTTAAATTAAATTAAACGTACTCGTATTAAATAAATATCAAGTATCATGGGCTTTGATCTAAAATTATGAACATCACAATTTGCTGATGACATATGGACAACAAATAAATCAATTCAATCTGAGCCAATTTAACTCAGAGAGCTGTCAATCAAGTTATCAACTTTTGCATTGGTTTGTTTTGATTTTTCATATTTGAGTTTTGAATTTTTCGTTAACCATTTATTAGAATCAAGAATCTGTGCGGTGAGCATCACGTGAAGCTTAATTTATGCAATCAAACTAAAAATTCTGTGATCAACGATTGTTTGTTTAATAATTTATGTTAATTTGAATTTTGAGTACAGACAAACTCACTAATTTGCTCAGCATGTTGAAGGGAAATTTTTAACTTGGCCCAAAAAATATGGTTAACTCATCATTCTTACTGCATCGTTGGAAATGTCCCAAATACTCGTACTCGTATTGGCTCAAGACACTTAACCTTCGTCAGGCTTGAGAGATCATTTTCAAGAGCATGTATTATCGTTTAGGCCAAGTGGTGTTGACACTTTTCCGAGATGCTCAAAACGCGTCATCTAGTTGACATATTTGCATAATTAGCTCGTCTATATAAGAATACACCTATTTATTTAAATTGGTTCCGATTTAAAAGGCGATTATCAACACGATTATCTGATGACAGTCGACAGTCAACAGTCAACTGACGATTGCCGGCTTCCGTATTGGCTTTAGGAGTAAGATATCTAATCCTGACCAGCGCTTTTAATGCTTTTTAATGCGTCAAAGAGTTATAAGCTTTGATTTCCTTTCCATTGATTTGAATTCATTTCATTTGATTAGTGTCTGCGTCATGGAAATATTTAATTAAAAATAACGCGAAATGGAAACATTTCGGCCCAAATAAACACCAATCAATACCAATAAACAATGTGACGTTGTCTGACGGTTGACGAATTATGGATTACGGATTACGGATGAATTCCAATTGCGTTTCCTCTTGATCAACACACACTCTCACACCCAAAATAAGTCAAATCAAAACACACTGAAGTATCGCAGTAATATGAAAGTTAGCCACCCTCCAGGCGCTAATTTCGAACCAATTTATTTGAAGTCTATGAAGATACGCATCCAACTGCCAATTTTTTTTTGGCAATTGACCACAGTTTTAGTCATCTGTCTCTCATTTTTTCACTCGCCCTCTCTCTGTCCAGCTACAAGCCATGGTTAATTCGTGACATCGGCGACACTTAACACCAACAAGCAGCAACAACGCACAGAACAACGTCAACGACAACGACAACGAAGTTGCCAAGAAAAACTCGTTCGGCAGTGTCATGATAATGATGGGCTTGTCAGAGGCTGATGAGGGGGGCAGTGGTAAAGTGCTTTTGGCATATAAAAGTGAATTTGAGACAAATATTCTGAACAGTTAGTGCGCACGCTTTGAAGCGACAACATCACCAATAATTGTAACTATACAAATATCGTCGCGCCTTATATTTGTGATAAGCATACAATATTTATAATAATCAATTGTGTAAAAAAGCAAAATAATAAAAAAATAAACTAATTTAAATATCAAACGCGTGTGAGCAAAATTCAATTGAACACTCGAAACAACACTCAAGACGAATCTTGTCCCAAGGATATACATAAAAAAAACAATAAAAATAAATAAACAATAAAATATATAAAACATGTACCAGTTGACGAAACAAGTGAGTATAACTGCGAATAGAATTTACGACCCAATAATATTTAGAGTTTTAACTTAACAAACAAAATAAAAGAAAAAATAACCGAAACAAATCCAAAGATGTGTGTCCAAAGAACGTGTTTACTTTATTAACATTTTTAACAATCAGCGCACAACTAAAAATAAATTAAATACAAATAAAGAAACTTAAAATGCAAAAGATATGTGTTAAATCTTAGCTTAACGGATCGCGTACTCCTGTTCCTGTTTTTTCATTTTTTTGTTCTCTTAACAAGGTCAAAATCATTTTAAATTTTAATTATTTCACACTCAGTCAGCTGTAATAAGTTTGTAATATATGTAGCTGTGCTGATGTTCCATGCTGTTCATTAGGAAGTCTGAGCATAGCTCATAAAACTTTTTAGTATCTGTCACAAATCAATTTATTTGCTTCAAAATCCTGCTTGAAACCGCAAATATATACATACATATGGGAATATGCAGACTTAATACCCTAGAGCTGATCCATATAAAATAATTACGAATAAGATACTTTTCCTTAAAGAAAATTAAATTGTTAAATAATCATATCAGATTAATATTAATGTCCTCTATATCGTCAAAATCTTTTTAGTATGAAAAACCAGGTTGAGATACCTAGCTGTAGAATACCTAATAGAAACAGAGATGCGTATACAAAGGAAGTTTGATTACTAAGTTAATGAAATATAGTATACATTACAGGGTCACACTATATCAGATCAGCCAAAGGACGTTTTATACTGAATGAATGGTACCACAACTTTCTCTTTACCTGTGTTATACCCCTTTAATCCATGCACGGAGTACAGGGTATTAACGCAACAACTGTTATACATCTTATGGGTTAGCCCTGAGCCACTAAAGCGCAACCGGTTACAGATACCGAGATACAGATAGTTTTTATATATCAAGCTTATTTTTTTACTTTTCGCCTGGTGGTACCATATGTCATGAAAATTAATTAAATGGAGTGGTTCACTTCAGTTCAGTCTGTAAATTTACATAATTAGCCGCAAATCATTTGTCTATGTCTGAGACACCGATTGCGGTTATCAATGAAGTAATTTATGCATATGCTATAAATATAGATATGGTAGATATGTTGATTTTTGGGATTAACTGGAAATGACTGCGGTCAGTTTGAATTGTGAATCATGATTCGCTATTTATTATTATTTTTCGGCATTATGAATATTAATAATAACGGATTATAACGGGGGTAATTGAAATTTCAATGGAATCTTTCTTCATCGTATCCTATTGTTAAGTTGATTTTAGTTTAATTGGAAATAAAATAAGGCCCATTTGAGCTGTCATTGAGCGTCTGCTCAACGGCTCAGCGCGTTCACCTACACCAAAAGCTGGTTTCGACTTTAAATCAACGTCATCCGGTTTTATATCTTTGTTTTTTTTTTTATTTTTTTTTAATTTTTATTTGTTGTGTAGTCTTTAATTTGTCCTCTAAGAATAATACTAATTTTATTAACACAAAACAGAAATGTGATACATAAATTAAATGTGCACAGGTGCTCGTGGTTCCTATAAAATTGATTTTCGGTTCGATCGGATCGTGCATCCGGCTTGGGCCCCGCCAAGGGCGCAGCATATTCGATGAGGTTGGGTTGGGCTAGATGGGGTATGACCAGCAATTAGCATCCAGTATCCAGTGGGAGACACAGCACATTGCATATGGATAATGATAGTGATAGCTCAACTCTCGGTAGAAGCCGTGATCATGAATATTTTACGTGTGACTATAAATTAAAATCGATTGAGATTATATCATTGATTTCTGTTATTTTTTTTTTACTTCTTATTTGATTTTTGTTATTTAATTTAAATTAATTATTGTATGCTAATTTAAAGCATAAGCTTTGCTGGCGTCACACACACACATGAACTTTAGTGTGTGTAGACTGGTTCTAATAGTTTGCAGAACGCCGTCAAGTTGGCTCTCTGGCCTCCAATTGTTATTCACACCTTCCATTTGGCTCATTTGCTTTGTTTTCTTATTGCTATTTCCGCAGTTTTACACCCTGGCCGTGGCCCTGGGCATCGTTTGCATGGTGACAGCTATGCCCCAAGATCAACAGGAGGGTCCGCACACGCTGCTAGACATCGAGACACCCAACCAGTTCAGCTATAACTCGCCGCTTGCCCAGCCGGATAGTCTTCGGTCCAAGCCCTATTTTGATTTCCTGAGCACACTCTATGCCCATGATTCGGCCAAGACGAATTTGTTTCGCAATCGACCACGTCGTCAGGCGGAGCTGGAGCCAGAGCCAGAGCTGAAATCTCAGGTGGTGGTGGCAGCAGAGCAACCCAAGAGCCGTCGTCGTGATCGCCAACGTCGTGCTATTGTCTTCCGTCCTCTGTTCGTCTACAAGCAACAGGAGATTAGAAAGCAAGAAATCGCCGCAAGACGACGCAGCGATCAGGTTAATGCGGGTTACAATTACAATCAACTGTACAATCGTCTGTAGTATTGCCTATCAAAATCATAATCGAAAACTAACCAACAACCATTGAGCAATTGGCTATGGCTGTTACTGGTCTTCTACAGGGTCCTCTCTAGCACTTAGCTATTTTTATTATTATTGTGTTTCTAGTCTTAAGTAACCCAGCACAACGCACAACGCACAACGCACACTGCACGAAGAACACAACAAAAAATCGACAATCTTTCAATATACTTATTATAATCTCTTACTTAAACATACATGTATACACGCCCAAACACCCACACATAAGCACATCCTTCCCAAACTATATTTAAGTATCCCTAAATTAATATACAAATATAACAAATTTGTTAACTGATTTTTAAAAATTTGTTACTACTATAATGTTTATTAAAGCTAACCAAATTAATTCAAAACGATTTAAAGCAATTTGTTTCTTTTTTATTACAATTTCAAAGAACTTATTTCAATTGTCAGAACTTATTATAGACTATATAAAGTAGGTCTTCATTCTCCCCACACAATCTTCTCTACCCAATCCGTATAGAGATGAACCTTTGTATAGACACTGGGGAATTCATAATTGCCACAGATGATACCATAAGAAGTTACACCAATTATTTGTTTCAGGCAATTGTAGGATGGATGCTGTACGAAAATGGGTCCACCCGAGTCACCATTGCAAGTATCTGCTCTGCTGGAACTTGATCCGGATCCGGCACAGAATTGAGTTCGTGGTACAATACGGCTTTCAAGTCGCTCCGAGCAAGTCTCATCGCTGTAACGCTGCAAAGCAACCTTAAGCAAATAAGTTGACGGATGCCCAGAATTGTTAGTGTTTCCCCAGCCAGCTGCAATCAGATCAAAGTGCTCATTTCCACTGCTGGGCGGAAGGCAAGCGGGTGCCACAAATTCATTAAGTGTAGCATTTTTATCCAGTTCGAGCAGGGCAATATCATTGTAAAGACTACCTTCATCGCTCTCCCTGTACGACGGATGCACTACATAGTTGACCAAATGGAAATCCTGTGGAGCTGCATCATCCGTATTACTATTGTAGTCCAATTCACCCAATCGTACAATATATTTGGGTGAATCGAATTTGGGATCTAGGCGTTGGGCTTTTGTCTCAGTGGTTTCTAGACAATGTGCAGCAGTTAACACAAACTTGGGATGGATCAGAGTACCGCCACACATCCAGTTAATGGTGGAGCTTCTTGGCTGACGGGTACCCAATAGAGCCATAAAGGGAAATTCACGTCCCTCCGCTCTTGTGCCATCTACAATTAAGGGCGCCGGACGACACGAGGATCTGATTTCGTTATAGCGATGGCATTCTGTAAACAACGAAACCGGTTTTACTAAGGTTCTGAAATGTTTCTCTGACTTATAACACACAAATTATTTACCCTTCTCAAACAATCCTCTTGTGTCCACAGACTGTATGTTCCTTTGCTGGACATTCAAAGGAAGTGGACAGCAAACAATATCGTTGAACTCATCACAGTATTTAATATTGTTAACACCAATGATGGGTTGGTTATAGAATATTACTGGACAGTCCGTTGAAGTTAACTCTTTGCATTCGCCTGTCCCACCGTCACAGAACTCGCCCCGCACCATCACTGTTGACGACAATAACAAAATTGTCCAAATTTTACAGTTTGCGTGCATTGTGGCCAGAGGCAGTCGAGAAACTGAGAGATGCGTTAAACAGCTTTAAGTGCGTATCTCTCAAAAAAGACAGATCTCTTCACATTAAGATTCACATGGTGTACTCAAAACCCGAAAACACCCCTCGCGCATTCTGTTGGCGCTCAGTTTATTTTTGTGTGTTTTCTCAAAGTGTTCTGGAATAAATGTGTAAAAAGACTGCAGCAAGTTCAAGGTTGTGTTTATTTTATTTTAAGGCTCGTTGCAATGTTGTTCTTAATAAATTAGGCTAGACTTCAAACTTTCATAACTCTGTTAAATCTTGACTGATTTTCACGCCGAATGTCATTTTAGCCATGGTTTGATCTATATTTTGTCAGTTAAATTGAATGAAATCCTTAAAATCAACTTTTAAGTATTCGCTCATACTAATTTGGACACCAGTAGTCGGTGAATCTTTTTCTGGAAATGTCCGTATTTAAAAATTAAATTGGAGGCACCGTTCAAAAGCAGCGGGCTATAAATAATATCGTACGCATATCGACCAAAGATATCGATAGCAGTACTACAGTCCGAAAGAGTTTTGTGCCAAAATATGTCATCACAAATAAATATCTATCGATATATGAATATGTTTTCGATAACCAAGATCAAATTCAAAATAAAAAATTATACTTTATTCAAGTCTGCGACTAAAACAGTTTAACGAAACAAATTCAATGAAAGTCAACAACTAATAAATGCACTTTACTAAGTTAAATTGGCAGACGGCCGAACCTATTCCCCCTTGTAGACAGGCTTGCGTTTCTCTGCGAAAGCCGCAAGCCCTTCAAGCCGATCCTTGGTGGGTATGACTTGAGCATAGCACACCTCCTCAATGGAATAACCAGTGTTTAGATCCACTTGCATGCCCTTGTCTACGGCCAGTTTGGCCATTCGTACTCCCACAGGTCCATTTGGCAGTATTTCCTCTGCCACCTTTAATGACTCGCTGATAGGCAGCATCCTTTGATTCGTTTTGTTGGACCACATGATTGACCAGACCCATTTCTTTGGCTTCTGTGCCATCAAACACGCGGGCAGTAAATATTAACTCCTTCGCCAGTGCGGGGAGAGGATGCGTGGCAAACGCTGAGTGCCACCGGCACCTGGTATGATGGCAAGACGCGTCTCCACCGGGCCCATCTTCGCGTTACTCGAAGCAGTGCGGATGTCACAGGCAAGAGCCATTTCAAGACCGCCACCCAATGCAGCGCCATCAAGTGCCGCAATCACTGGCATCGGCAGCTGCTCAATGCTGATGAGCAGACCACGCAGCTGTGTCACAAATTCGGTTGCCTCCTCCTGAGTCATGCCTAAGCAAAAAAAATTTAATTAATATAAAATTCGCAAAAATATAAATAAATAAAAAAAATTAGCTGCTGGAGATGCCGGGGATTGAACCCGGGGCCTTTCACATGCAAAGCGAACGCTCTACCACTGAGCTACATCCCCTACCTTTACGCTCTTTCAAATCGGCGCCAGCACAAAATATGCCAGGTGTGAGACTGCGCAGCACAACAACCCGAGAATCGTTGTCCCGTTTAATTTCCTCCAGGATATCCTTAAATGTGTGTACCAGGCCTCGACTGAATGAGTTCTTTGCAGCCGGCCTGTTGAGGCCCAACACTGTTATGCCTGTTTGTGGTCCTTCCAGGCGTTCCACAAGAACCTCATTACCATCGCCTAAGATCTCGTCAACAGAGTAACGACATCTCCCAGTTGTTGTCAGTGGCAGCGCATTACGTGTTAAGAGTTTTGCAGCACGTTGTAGTAAGACAGACATTTGAAACTGCTAAAAAAAAGCAACAAAAACAATTGTTGAAAAGACTAAAAAAATATTGTTACAACACCGGTCGCGGCAACGAAGAACTAAAGCTGATAAGAAGAAGACAAGAATAATTAAGTTATATTGTCAACGTTGAAATACCCTACGCGTTTAGAATATTTGTTATTTATTTATTTCTGAAGTCTCTTAAGCATATTAAATTACATAAAAACTAAAGATAATACTCTATAAATAAATTAAAAAGAGTTTAAGTTTTATACATAAACAATAATTGATCCAACGTTTGTTGCAAGTATTGGGGAAATCCCATTGAACTTCAAACACATCAATAATAAAAGATTTATTGAATACAATTTGTGTACATCTTTTTTATTTTTTCTATTATTACAGATTTATAAATAATAAAACATAATTCTGCTTCTTATATCACATATATATAGATTTATTTAAATGCACTGTTTAAATTGTTGCATCCATATACCTTGTTTCTGCAAGGGTATAGTAACAGCTGTTTGAACAGAGTTGGTTAACAATTGCCAGTCGATGGCAATTGTCGATAACGATAAATGTTGTTCGCGAAAATGTTCGACTTACATTTTTAGACAAAACTGCGACTTTTAGTTTGTTAACCATTCTAATTCGTAAACCAGGAGCAGCATCAAAATTTAAAGTGGATATTTTAACTTAATATCAAGAACTAGAGTTATTTTGGCACTAACAACATTCCGATTGTGTGTGCCTGCAATCAAAACAACAACAATAATACATGTATTGCCCCTTTTGAATGACGTAGTCCGGCAAAAAGTGAAACCGCAACAATAAGGAGAACGTCGACAACTGATACAAATCTGTGTAAGCAGCACGCTGTGTAAGTGGCATAACCATGAACTTGTAAGAAAAATATGTTTATGCATGCGCATGCTCAATTTGTTTGTTTTTTAGAGCGCCCTCGCTGCTGTATTTTAAGGATGATATTGCGTGGCAGCCAGCTGTTGCACCGCAGACATCAGCAGTTCAGTCGAGCGCTTTGCCAGTGGAGACAGCAACATAACTTCAATGGCATCGGACCCTGTACTCTGCAAAGTAACGAGTGTGCACTACTTCGTCTGCAGGCACGCAGTCGTCTGGGTGGAGGAGGACATGGCAACAATTACAATTGGTGGATTATGCCGAGGCGCTGGAGTACTGGCGATGGCAAGGATAACAAGGATTCGGGATCAGTAGTTACAGCCGAAAAAGTAAGCCAAATCAAAAAGGAAGAGCTGCCTGGTCAGACCAAATTTGAAGTGAAAACTTCAAAGGGCATTCTATCAATCACCACAACCATTGAGGACTCAAAGATCAATGAAATTGTATTCGAAAAGACCGAGCTCTCACCAGTAGCTAAGCTTAATGAGCCAGCTTTAAATATAGTTGCTTCGGAGACCATCGCACCGACATCGAGCGCTCAGCCTATATCCCCGCCGTCTGTTCCTTCACCAGCTCTTGAGTCACCAGCCACGACGCCACCACCTGTGGCACAATCGCCAAAGCGACCTCGTTTCGATTACCGAATTTCACTTGAGCGCAATTTTGTGACGCCCGGTCGGGCAATATCTGATTTCATGCTAACAGCCACAGATCTGGAAAAGCTACCCAAGATCAAACGCCGTTCACCCTACGAACAGGAGCCACCCATGACTGTCTACTGGAGACGTGATGTCGAGGCAAAGTCCTTAGAGGTTTGGGGCTCAAGAGAGGGCATTGTGCGAGAACGGCTGAAGCGTGATCTGGAACGCAAGCAGTATCAGCAGAGTAAGTTACTTAGACTTTGTCCAATCGAAAAATAATCAGATGCTAACATATACGATTATCTATAGATGTGTTCACAGTGAAACGCCGCTTACGCGACTATAGAAGGGAGATGGGCTCACGCACGAAATTAATACAAGAGAACAGCCAGGATGCGGAGAAGTCAGGTCAAGTGGTAGCAACAGCCATCGCCATGTAAGAGCATTTTGTTAATAATCTGGAATATTCAAGAAAACAATTATGCCATTATTAGAAATGCAGCCAATCTGCTCTTTAAGGCTGGTGGATGGCTATACAGTGGCTCTCACAGCATGTTTGCAGAGGTCATACACTCGCTGGCGGATCTAATCAATCAGCTGATCCTGGCCTTTGGCATCTATAAGTCGTCACAGGTTCCGGACACGGATCATCCGTATGGCTACATGAACATGCGCTATGTCTCTTCTCTAATCTCCGGCGTGGGTATCTTCTGCGTTGGCAGTGGTCTATCTATCTACCATGGCATAGAGGGTATTCTTCATCCACAACCTATCGGTGATCTCTTCTGGGTCTACTGCATATTGGCAGGCTCGCTAGTTTCCGAGGGCGCCACACTTATGGTGGCCATCAATGAATTAAAGCGATCAGCACGTGTCAACAACATGAGCTTTAAGGATTATGGTAAGTTGTTCATTATACTGAATAAGATTATGAGAGTTAACGTCTTTTTTCGGTAGTAATAAGCGGCAAAGATCCCTGTGTTAATGTGGTGCTTTGTGAGGATGCTGCAGCTGTAACAGGTGTCGTAGTAGCTGCCACCTGTATGGGCCTGAGCAGCTATACTGGATCACCGCTATTCGATGCGGCTGGTTCGTTAGTCATTGGAGCACTCTTGGGCGGTGTTGCTTCCTTTATCATTTATACAAATGCCAATGCTTTGGTTGGTGTCTCCATATCCATGGAGCGTTTGGAGAAGATCAATGCTGCTCTCGAGGCCGATGTTATGATTCGGGCTATTTACGATGTCAAGGGAATTGACATTGGAAACGGACGTGTGCGCTATAAGGTTAGTTAGACTTGCTAATAAAACCCATTTAAATCCAAGCTAATGACTACTGTTTTTTATAGGCTGAGTTGGACTTTGATGGACGTGAGTTGACACGTTCATATTTAGACAAACAGGATCTTAATAAGCTGCTCACGGTAAGTTGTTCAATATAATAAATATGAAATATTCGACTATAAATCTATAAAATATAAATTTTTCAGACTGTGCGGGGCTTTCGTAATGTAGATGATCTGGAGAGCTTCCTGTTGGATCAGGGAGAAAACATCGTTGACCTTATGGGTGGCGAAATTGATCGCATTGAAATGAATCTACGCGTGAGTACAAATGAACTCGATTGTTTTGCGTACAAATAACAATCGGTTTCTTTATCTTTGCAGACACACTTCCCAGAAATTCGTCACGTCGATCTTGAAATACTCTAATCAAAATTACCCGTGTAGATTCTATTTATTCCAATAATCGGTATAGTTTTGATATAAAAAAGTTACGGCTGTTCTTCAAGTGGGTAAATATGGAAATGGAAAATAATGATTATAATACTTAATTAAGCTTAAAAAAGTAGTTGTTGAATCAGCTTTAGTTAAAACCGAGTTAAACCTTTTTGATTATTTTTGTTTTTAGTCTTCACCTTACATTTTAAGGAAAAAAATCGTTTATAATTGTATATTAAAAATTGTATCTAAATAGAGCCGACCTTCTCTAACTGAAATTAAGTATAGAGAATATGACATGGGAAATCTGCTTTGAACTATATAACATTTATTTAAGGCTTATTCAAGTCAGAGAAGTTTGACTTTATTGAGAGAACAGGCTAAAATTTCTGCTATGTATTATTGTAAACAATAAAAAGTAATGCTATTAATTTTAATTGTTATTACTCAAACATCAAAACGACCAGCAACAGTTTTCCTACCCGAAGTGGGCGGTAAAATATTCAAAATCAGCCAAGTTTAAAAACAGGATCGATTTGGAAAAGTGTAATCGCTGTTGACAATTATGTCTGCATTCGTCACTGGCGTGGACTGCCGCCCACACTGATGGTAAAATTCTTTTCAAAAGTGGTTGATTTATTATTCACCAATACATTGAAAGTAACTGGCCGTCGATCTCTCTCATTCTCTCTCCCTCTTTACTCTACGCATGTGTGTGAACGATCGGCTCTCTGTTTACATATCGAACTTAAAGCTGTCGCTGTTAAATTAGCGTAATTCGAAGTTACACACTCTTTTACCTAACAGCGCACGCGGCTTTCACTGTTATCGTTCCCAGAGAGGCCGCAACGCCGGCGCAGACGACCCCACAACAAAAGCAACAACAACAAGGGGAAGCAGAAAGCTTTAAATTGGGGCTTGTCGAATATTTTGCTTGTTGGTCACTTCGCAGTCACTGTTGGCGCGTGTATTGAAACGGTCGCAATTTGAAAGAATAAAATAATTTAATAAAAATGTGTGTTAAATTGTAAAAAAGAAAGAAATTAAATAAAAAGACTTGTTCATGCAGAGTTCTTTAATTAAATCAATTGCTTTCACGCGCAACTGTTAGCACCTCATTATTTTTGTATTTGTATTAAAAAAGCTTAAAAAATATAAATATTACAGTTCACAAATACATACATATTTATTTATATACATACATATGTGGGTAAATGCATATTTTGTTGTCGTGCTTGCTAATAAACAAAAAACCGCAATTGTTTAATACACAACGCTGATAAGTGGAACGAAAACAACTTCAAAAGTGTGAGTGAATTTTTGGTCAACATTGAAAAGAAAAGTAAACTAAAGACGATCAGTAAATACATTTTTTAAATTTACATATACATATGTACATATTCTGCATGTGTACGTATAATTTTGAATATTGTCTGGGATTTGTTTATTGTCCACTATTCAGAGCTGGGAAACCCATGGAACTAATACTGTTGTTTGACCCATTAATGGGGTAGGGTCGTCAAACTTGACGTTCAATTCGCATGCTAATTAGTTGGCAGTGGCATAGCCAGTTTTTGCGTTGCATGAATATTATTATATGGATAAAGGCATTCCCAAAATGTCTGTCTATGCTGACATTTCCAATGGGACCAGTACCAACTAGAATTAAGACAATCCATTCAGATTTATCCATGGCGCAATAATTGAAACGGTTCGATTGAATGGAAGGCTTTTGGTATCTATCGCTTAAAGTGGAATCATTTACTGATTGAGATCATAAAACAAACTTGACATCGATGCCACATTCTGCTGATTCAGTTCCACTTTCAGCCCACTTTCAGTTACAAATAAGTGAGTCGGCACTTTTTCGACTTTGTTTGTTGCTGTAATGGAAATCAATGTCAATCGGATAGACAAAAGACAAATGGGTAATCAATTATTGCTCAAGTTGAGCTTCAGCTCTAAACTAAGCTCAATGATGCCGTTGACGTTATATAAATACTAGTGTACGTAATACTTGAATCTCGACATTGTGCCGCAATTAGATAGTTAATGAGGTCTAATCGTAGCATCTCCCCCACTATCCGTTCCATGTTGCAGTTCACAGCCAAAACAAAAACAATGCAAACGAGACACTTACAACCACCCACGATTCGAGGGAATCTGTTGCTGTTGCACATCGTGTTCGTCATCGCCATCGCCATCGTCGGTATATGTCAATCAGCGGATTCAGAAAGGCCTCCGAACATCATCTTCATTCTGGCAGATGATCTGGTAAGTAAGCATAACAAGCAATTTGGGTTCACTTCGTTTCCCTTCCTATTGTTTAGGGTTTCAATGATGTTGGCTTTCGTGGATCGGCACAAATTCCCACGCCCAATATCGATGCCTTAGCATATTCGGGTCTCATACTCAATCGTTACTATGTCAATCCAATTTGCACGCCATCCCGTTCGGCTTTAATGACGGGCAAATATCCCATACACACGGGTGAGTATTTAAAATTGACCTTGCCTCTTGTGTTTCCCATAACATAATCCTTGGTTAGGCATGCAACATACAGTTCTTTATGCCGCTGAGCCACGTGGTTTGCCTTTGGATCTGAAAATTCTGCCACAATATCTCAACGATTTGGGGTAGGTCTAAGGGATGCTCAATACTAGTTTGGAAAGTTATACTTATGATTATTGCAGTTACACTTCTCACATAGCTGGAAAGTGGCATTTGGGCCATTGGAAGAGAGAATACACGCCTCTATATCGAGGCTTTAGTAGCCACGTGGGTTTCTGGACGGGACATCACGATTACAACGATCATACAGCTGTGGAGCACGGTTACTGGGGTCTGGACATGCGCAATGGAACTAATGTAGCCTACGATCTACACGGTCAATCCACAACGGAGGTAATAACAAAGCAATCTCTTAATGTCATTGCCAACCACAATGCGGAAAAGGGTCCGCTCTTCCTCTATGTGGCACATGCCGCGGTTCATTCCGGGAATCCCTATAATCCGCTACCAGCCAACGATGATATCGTCTCGAAGCTAAACTATATATCCAAGTACAAGAGACGCAAATATGCGGGTGAGTTAATAGAATACGAGTAGTTGAAATCAGAATATAAGGATCTATTTATTTATTCAGATTCTTAATCAAACGGTAACGAATATTGTTTTCCATTCCGGTAACGCTTCCGAATTCCTTTTGGTATTCTGTTACTATTATCTATATATCCCAACCGGTTAATTCGATTTAAAGATTTCGTGTTTTCGTTTGTAACCAGTACTTCAAACCGTAACCGATAATTGATCCCTGAATAACTTTCAAATTAATTTTAATTTTAAGATTCAAATTAAATATATTTAAATTTATTAAACTTAATATATAAAAAATTTTATTTAATTTCATCGTTGATTGTTTTTGAATAGCCCTTGTCACTGAAATGGACGACTCTGTGGGCAGGATTGTGGGACAATTGCAGAATTATCGAATGCTAAATAATTCTATAATCATCTTCTCCACTGATAATGGCGGTCCAACTGAGGGTTTCAACTCGAACTTTGCCTCCAACTATCCGCTGCGTGGGACGAAAAATACCCTTTGGGAGGGTGGAGTACGTGGTGCAGCCTTGGTATGGTCACCACGTCTAACGAAACTCCCACGTCTGGCGGAACAAACTATGCACATCTCAGATTGGTTACCTACATTGGTGGAAGCTGCTGGCGGAAAACAGGCGCTTGCCAATCTTAGTGAAGCTAAACTGGATGGCATGAGTATCTGGCCAGCCCTGGTCAACGATGGGATTTCACCTCGAAAGAGTATCCTGCACAATATCGATGACATCTGGGGTAGCTCGGCAATTACTGTCGATGAGTGGAAGCTAATTAAGGGCACCAATTACAACGGAGCCTGGGACGGATGGTATGGAATGTCGGAGTTACGTAACCCGAGTGATTACAACTGGGATCAGGTAACCAAAAGCATTACAGGACAGACTATGCAGAAGCTGAAGATGCTACCCTCAAAAGCCGATCAGATAAGATTACGTAACGCAGCGACAATCAATTGCCCTTCAAAAAGAGGAGCTGCCTGTAATCCACTAAATGCACCCTGCCTATTCCAAATAATAAAGGATCCGTGCGAGCAAAATAATATGGCCAAGCAGTAAGTGAATACAGAATTATTTTTTTAATATTTTATTCCAAGTGTGGTTCGAAATTTTTACCAGATATCCCAAGGTTCTTGAGGTAATGCTGAAGGAGTTGCAATTGGTCAATGCAACAGCTATACCGCCCTCAAACAAACCAGACGATCCTCGTGGTAATCCTCGTCTCTGGAACTATACATGGACGAATTTCGGCGATTTCTCTGAGACAAGGAATAATATCATAAGCAATTCTCCAAATTTAATTCATAATTGTATATGATAACTCTAGAATAAACTTTTAGCTATTCCAGAAATGAAAATCTTATAGAACTAAATATTATTATTAGAAAACTTAATATATGTTTTTTAATATTATTAAAGCTTTAGGTAGACATTCAGGCAAAATGATCACTCGTAAGCATATTCTCGATTTACCTAGAGCTATTCAGCCTGTAGATATTGGAATTTTGTCCCAATGAAAATTGAAAAGCAACGTTTATAAAAATATGTCTTTATTACTTCACATACTTATGGGCAGACAATTCTTAAGTTTAACAAATATTGATTTGTATATTTTTCACTTTCTTATCATTTTTTTTTTTGGGTTCTTTGCCGCTTGTGAGCAGAATATTTTTTAATGATTTGCTTCTACAACAAGTTCAACTTATGCTAAATGGAATGAGAGTTGGGGTTATGAAATTTTTCTGAACGGAAAGTGGGATGAGATAGCGTGAGATGTGTATAGAGTATATAGTCAGGATGAAAGACCAAGGTGACGACAATGGTAATGGTAACTAGTTCATAGTTTTAAAGAGTCTTAAGTTCTAGGTATTGATCTACGTCTTCCAATATTTCGTCTCAAATGCTAGCTAGTTTGTATCTCGAAGTCAGTTTACCGTATTTAATATCTGTAGCCGCTGCCATCGTTGTCGCCGTTTTGTCCACCTGGTCCAAAACCATTGCCGTTGCCATTGCGACCTTGGCCTGGTTTACCGCTGGAGTAACCTCGACCGTCGGCGTTGTCCTGTCCGAAGCCGCCATCCTGACCATCAGGACGGCCATTTGAGTAACCCTGACCATCACCATTGTCCTGGCCAATGACACGTCCACCGATGATCACGCGGCCACCGTCGGAGCCGCTGTTGCCACCGTTGCCGCCTGGACGACCGCCAGAGTAACCATTCTGTCCCAAATCCTGACCACCGGGACGACCGCCAGAGTAACCATTTTGGCCTAGATCTTGACCACCGGGACGTCCATTAGAGTAACCACTCTGGCCCAGATCCTGACCACCGGGACGACCGCCAGAGTAACCGTTCTGTCCCAAATCCTGTCCACCGGGACGACCGCCAGAATAACCATTCTGTCCCAAATCCTGTCCACCGGGACGACCACCAGAATAACCATTCTGTCCCAAATCCTGTCCACCGGGACGACCGCCAGAGTAACCATTCTGTCCCAAATCCTGACCACCAGGACGACCACCAGAGTAACCATTCTGTCCCAAATCTTGACCACCTGGACGACCGCTCGAGTAACCGTTTTGACCCAAGTCCTGACCACCTGGACCACCGGCTCCACCGTTGCCGTTGGCATCGCCCTCATAACGAATCTGTGGACGGTATCCTTGTTGATCGGCTTCGTACTCAACGATCTGCAAGGCAATTAGAAAATGGGAAAGATTAGATACATTCGAAGTGGCGAGAGATTATATCCTGTCCTGTCTGGTTGGCCATCTCGCTTACTTGCTTCCTTCCATCGGGCAACAGAACATTGTACTGGCCGGTGGTGAAGTCACCGTCGCGCATCTCTGAATGCCCAAATGAGAGCCCACTTGGAGCGTCTTCAACTTGGTAATTAAATTCGTACTTAGCGGGTTCCTACAGGGTAGCGACAGAGCGTGTTGGAGAAAGAAAGAGAGAGAGACAGATAGAGACAGTTCTAGAGTATTGATAGAAATAGACAGAGCGAGAGACAGAGAGTGCGAGTGAAAAAAAAAACCGGAAGCGCAGGCAAAACTTAGCGGTGCAAAAAGAGATCTGTGCAGCATTTGGCAATAGATAATAGAGAAGCATTCAGCGTGGAGATAATCTTGTTGTTGTGTGTGGAAGGAACCAAGTAAGACCCAGAATCCAGACCAAAGCTGCGAGCTACTTACATCATTGTCGTAGTCAGCACCACCACCGGCACCACCAGCACCGCCGCCAGCACCAGCTCCTGAAGCAGGAGGACCATACGAGTCCGAGGGCTTGCCGCCGAATCCACCCTGTCCTTGACCCTGACCGGGAGCGCCATAGCTACTCGATGGTCGACCATTTCCATTGCCACTACCAGGAGCACCATACTGATCTGAGGGCTTGCCACCAAATCCGCCCTGTCCTTGGCCCTGACCGGGAGCGCCGTAGCTAGATGAAGGACCACCATTACCTTTGCCATTACCAGGAGCGCCATATTGATCTGAGGGTTTTCCACCAAAGCCGCCTTGTCCCTGTCCCTGACCCTGACCAGGAGCTCCATAACTACTCGAGGGACGACCATTTCCATTGCCACCGCCAGGCGCTCCATATTGATCCGAGGGTTTGCCGCCGAGGCCGTTCTGACCTTGACCTGGAGCACCGTAGCTGCTAGAGGGACGACCATTGCCATTACCAGGAGCTCCATATTGATCCGAAGGCTTGCCGCCTTGTCCTTGTCCGGGAGCGCCATAGCTGCTCGATGGACGACCATTACCATTGCCATTGCCATTGCCATTACCTGGAGCACCGTATTGATTCGAAGGTTTGCCACCGAAACCGTTCTGGCCCTGACCAGGAGCACCGTAGCTGCTAGAGGGACGACCATTGCCATTGCCGTTACCAGGAGCGCCATATTGATCTGAGGGCTTGCCGCCAAATCCACCCTGACCCTGTCCCTGACCAGGAGCACCGTAGCTACTTGACGGACGACCATTGCCATTGCCATTACCAGGAGCACCATATTGATCCGATGGTTTACCACCAAAGCCGCCCTGTCCCTGTCCCTGCCCTTGCCCCTGACCCGGCGCCCCATAACTATCAGAGGGCGAGGGAGGCAAATAGGAGTTCACTGGCGGCTCTGGGCGTGCCAGCACCGTCGCTGTCAACAACAGCGTTAGACCGAGTAACTTGTACATATTCCACGTGAGCTGTAAGCTGTGAGCTGCTTTCCAAATGTGTGATGACTGTGTGACACTGCAAGTCTTTTGGGCTCTTGAATTGGGGATCTCTCTATGTTTTGCGCCACGGAGCAGCGCCAGATTCTGACTGATCTCGATGTGCAGCTACACCGCGTATTTATATGAAACGACTTGCAACGACATGCGACGTTGCTCTCCAATCGAAAATGAAACTGAAAGTCTAGGATGCAAACACACACACAAGCACACACACACACACACGCACACCATAGTCAGTTATGAGATGTTGTTGGTGGTGGAGGTGGTGGTGGTGGTGGCGTTGGCTACGTGTGGCAACCGCAGCCAGCAGCTGCCACATACGATCATCTTCAAAGCGCCAACTCAGCTGCAGTTGTAGTTACATTTTGGAGTTGAGGGCATTGTTGTTGTTGTTGTTATTGTTGTTGTTCTATCGCCGCCTGCCAGAAAATCTCAATCTCAATCAACGCGCTCTGGCTTTAAGCTTGAATCGTCGCAATTGTTTGTCGAGCTTCGACTGAGTCTCTGCCTCTGCCACTGCCACAATATTGTTGCCACGCAGCGGATTGTTGTTGGGGGCACATCTTTTTGGCGAGTGATTGTGTGCTTACCCCTTTTGGGCTCTACCTCTGTCAAACTCCAGAGGTACATACGTTAGCGCAAAGTAGTCTACTCGGTCGCTAGGTGAATGTTTCAACGTTTCAACGTTTGCCACACAATGTTGTAGCTTTTCTTGGTTTGAATTTGCGACTCTTTGTGACAAGCTGTGAGCGCATCGCTTTGCGTTTTGTTTGCCTTGTCAAAAATTGAAGAAGATCGTGCCACATGCGACCCCAATTGGGAGTATGGGCTCTCAGTCTCGATCACAATCACATCGATAGATGAATGGATGGATATATGGTTAGATAGATAGATCGTTCGTTCGATTGTTCATGAGGGCGCAATTCAAATGCGTTTGATGGGTTTTTAGTCTAGGTAACAATTTGTAACGCCTTTAAGAAAAACAATGATCATAACGATATGACGAACGATCTGAGGCGATATAAGTATGTTGCTGTCGAGACATTGTAAGATAACAGTAGAAATCTTTTGAGAAGCATAAATACATATATTGGTTCTGAGAGGATAAACTGATTGATTACTGGAAACAAATTGTAAAGACGTTTAATATCAATTAGAAATTCTGATTGATCGCAACAAAACGCATGTATGAAAAGCTAGACAAGTTATAAAGTTAGAGATCAAAAGATCAATTGATGATCATTGGGATTCATAAAAAAGGTATATAATGGTAGTTTAAACCTAAATAACTATAGATGATTATCAGAAATAATAGTTAAAGAACAAATAATGAATTCAGAAAAAATCAAAATAAGTTAGTTATAAAACGAATTCATATCTATTACATTTTGTCTTGAATATTTGCAATTACTTCCACTGTGCATTAACAACGATGCGCTAATTGATACATACTTGCTATCCTATTCAGATTTTGCGATTTATGTCAAATTAATTGTGTTCAATTCTCACCTCCCACCGACTACTTCAACTTAGCCGGATTTTGGGAAGCAACAAAAACTCCCCACACACACACACACACACACATAGAGTTGACAAATTAATTGCTCATCTACGTGATTGTAGACTCCACCTCCGCGTCTAGTCACAAATGTGGGAACGTGCCGGGTGACGGGTTGGAAACTCGAGTAGGGTCAAAAGTGAGCGATTTGCAGACAAACTCAAATAAAGATGCAGATACTAGATGATAGATACAGATACTAAATGCTAAACCTTCGAGTCACGTCCGTGTCGGCAGCTTAACCCATAGTTGACCCACATAATTTAGGTGGTAGCAACAACATATATATTATCATGAACTCTCTTACAATTAATTACTTATATTTATAATTTATTCGATCGCTGATTTTGGCGCATAAATGCGTTTGTAGCGTTCATAGACCTCAATGAGGAGCAGTGTGTGGACGGCATAGATGAGCACACAGACTACGCAGCAATCATAGAGCACCAGGAGCAGCAGACCTCCAAGGTAGGTGCACAACAAGAGGGTGACAATCGCGGCCAGCAGTTGCAGCTGACAAATCCAACGACGTTCATAAAACGCTAAAGGAAAAACTCAATAAATAAAGTCATCAAAGGATTACGCGAATTGAAGTAACTTACAAGTAAAAAAGAACAGCACATAGAAGACAACGCCTATGGAACCATTGGGAGGATTCAAATAAGTCGAGGATGATCCAAATATCATCTGTGTCAGGCCAAAGCCACGTCCATAGCTGCTGGTGAGGATTAGCCATGAATTCATTATGGGTTATTCAAATAAATTCACTCACTCTGATTTGAATACAGCTGTACAGCTGACTTGCTCTGCCAGGTCGCACAAGGCCTTGTAGTTTTCATTGTGGTCCAGTTGAATTTTCACATATAACGAATATAGAGAGATGACCAGTCCACATACGCACAACGCTCGTATGCGGGCGTTGCTGGGCGTGGCACTGAGAATAATAGGCTTTAGCTCCGTGCAGCTCACATTGCTGGTGCACATCTTCAGGCTGGTAGGGATAATGAGCTGAGTCCTTTTTCAAATGTTGTCACCAGTTGAGTCAACCTGTTGATTTTCAGGGCTGTCAGGTTGCAAGCAGACATTCATAGCAAGAAATTCAATATGAAATCTGTGATGTTTTTCTATGTTATTTGGCAACCCTGTTGGAAGCTGCGCACTACAAAACAAACAGGACATCCTTGATTTCTATTTATAGCTGCATCAATTTGTGTTATCCTTTCTCATTTAATTGGTGTTGACAGAATAACAACAGGTGGAAAGATTGTATGTGTTGTTATAACTAAAAATTATCATAACTAGATGATAGACACAGTAAATATTTACAATGGTAGTAAATATTGAGTGAAGGTTTAAGGATTAGAATAAATATAAACATTTAAGAAAAAAGAGTACGAAATGTAAGAACAAGAAATATGTACTTTCTACAGATTATGCAGATCGCTTGAATATACTTAGATTCCATTATAAAATTTAAGTTTTTATCAAGTAACACATTTTAAATTTTAATAAACACAAAATTAAATTTAATAAAAACAACACAAAATGTTCCCACTGAGATTCATGCGACAGTTTTAGACGACCCTCATCCACCGCCCTCCCTTCCCCAAGCTGAAAAATATTGAGCAAATAGTTCCAACACTCCACTTTCAGTGACGCTCCAATGCATGCATATAAAATTAGCAGCTGGGCGACATATCCACATAACTGGCAACTGGTAACTGGCCCGGACAGACAACTAGATGGAGACAAAATGCAATAGACATGATCATCTTGTAGCTTGTATTCACGACACAATGATGCACCGCTTGTCTGATGGTTACCCCCTTTAACTTTAACTCCTCCTCTTCCTTCTGTTGTCCAATCTAGACACATGAGTAGAGTGTTTTGTGGTGTGTGCATGTCCCTTTTTAATTTATAGCCTCACGAATTTAAATTTATGTACGAGTCTGTACTTAAAAGAGATTCCAACTAAACTCATGCTCAAATCTTAGTTAAAGATTTTGTCAATTTCACAATCAAAAATTATATCGAAAATTGCGGTAGCCTCCAGAAGGCTAGAACAAAAGGTACGCTCTCTTTAAGATGGCCAAGAATGGCGCCCGCTGGCAAAGTGAAGTGATAAATTTACTCAACCTTGGAGTAGGCGAGTGACACACACATACAACAAACAGTCACCACACTGGCAACAACAAATAAGCTGGCTAGACTTAAAGAATACCCTGCATAATGTCATCAGGTCGAATAAAGCCAAGTTACAAGATTTTTCTTCGTTAAACTATTAAAATATTTAGTTCTGTTTTGATTTAATCTTTAAGATTCTCAAAGTTATAAGTATATTAACTTTTAAACATAAAAATATGCAAAGCTTTATCTATAAAATGGTGATGGTTACTCGCTATATGTTTTAACATTAAGTACATGACTATTGTATTTGGAAGATATTAAAATTAGTAGTTTAACTACGATTTCTATTTTCTGGATTTTACTAACTTATTTTGATTAAAAGTACTTTCCATTGTTTCACGCTTAGCTACAAAAAATCATACCCTTTTAGTCAACCCATAATGATTACAGGGTATAATAACTTGTCACCGTTTGAAGCGCCCTTTGCAGCTGTCAGTTTGGTTTAGGCTCAACACCCAGTTGACTGGTTAACTGTAATGTGTGCAAATAATTTGGCTAAAATGGAGCAGAAAGTTTATTGAACTTTAAACTTCAAATTGAAACTGAAATTTGAGAATATGGCTGCGTTTAGAAGGGCTAATGCGAATAAACGTAATGGTAATGTTGATGCTAATGCTAATGCTAATGCTAATGTTAATGCAGCTGCAACGCAAAGAAGGTTGCTTGAAGTGCGCCACGCGCGACCCTCGAGTGTTGCAGCACTCGCTGCACTCGCAGATCCGCGATCAACAATTTTGTTTTTGTATCTTTGAAGTGCACAAACAAAAGCGCCTCAAGTGCAGCTGACGATGGCAGCAGCAGCAGCAGCAGCAACAGCAACAGCAACAGCATCACTACCAGCAGCAATGATGATGATGATGATAGTTATGAAGTCGATCATTATGTTGCCGTTGAAGGTAATGCGTTGTCATAAGATTCACATTCGCATTCGTATTCGGCTTTGTTCTGCTTCTCGCCCGTTGCACGTGTCCCAAAGATGGAGCAGTGTTTGGGTATTGAAGGAAGTTAAGGTTACAACGACAGCAACATCACTTCCAATCGTTATTGTTGTTATTACTGTTGTTGTAAGTGGTTGTGATGCTTGCGTGGTGTTGCAATTTGGCAATTGGCAAGCGCCTCATTTGTATGCGTCACTTGGCTTAATAAATTCCTAATTAATTATAATCAATATTGTCACCGTTATATAATGCTAATGATGTACATTTAAGTCGCATTTTTTCAAAAAGAACAATGGAGTCAAGGAATCAAGCCAAAACTTTGGCATCCATTACGTAGTTAGTAGTTAACTTTTCTCATTCTTGATAACTTTTAGATGTACTTATCTTTAGGTATTTATATTAGATTTATAAAATGAAAATTAGATCAATAAGTCTTCTAACTCCGCTCATCTTGTTATTAAATATAATCTCTTTGCACAATTTTGATTTAAAAATTAATTTCAACATATAAAATATAGAAGTAATGTAATGTAATTAAATTAAAGTTTCTTCCACTATTTTTGGTATACTCTTCCGATCAAATGTTCTAGGACTAGAAGCACTTGCGGTGTATTATACCTGGACCAACTTCATCGTATTCCGATGCATCGATCCACATATTCTGGAAACTTGATAGGGATGCCAATACTGAACCACCTGACCAAACGGCAAAACATCGATTCGGATTTGCTGTAATTTTAATACGCACTGTTGACGGCGCCATTGTCGAAATGTCCTGCTGCAGACGCACCTCGATGTTCGGGAACATGGTTGTGCCGCCCGAGAGCACAATGTTCGAGTACATGTCCCGGCGTAGATCCAAGTCACACTTTATAATTGAATTGTAGATGGTTTCATGGAGACCCGGCGCCTCTTGACCGAGCATACTGGGTTTAAACAACGCCTCCGGGCAACGGAAGCATTCGCTGCCCACGTTTATCTTTTGGCCATCGGGTAATTCATATATTTTGTCCAATTCCCCCTTGTACGCTGCAAACTGTTGAAGTTCCTCATCGTAGTTGGTAGTCACATAGCAGAGCTTCTCTTTGATTTCCCTTACGATCTCACGCTCAGCACTGGTACTCAAAGTGAGTCCACGTTCCATAAGCAGTTTTCCCATATACTCGGTAAGATCCCGACCAGACAGATCCATCCGCGTGCAGGCATGAGGCAACGCGTATCCCTCGTAGATGGGCACAGTATGGGTAACGCCGTCTCCAGAGTCAACGACAATGCCAATAGTACGTCCGGTGGCATAGAGTGAGAGCACTGCCTGTATAGCAACGTAAAGTGCGGGCACACGAAAGTTCTCAAACATAATCTCCGTCATTTTTTCCCGATTCTTCTTAGGGTTCAATGGCGGTTCGGTAAGCAGGACTGGATGATTATCAGATTCGCAGCGCAGCATCGCGAATGTATGCTTCCAGATCTTCTCCATGTCAGTCCAATTCGTAACCACTCCATGCTCAATAGGATACTTTAGTGTAAGAATGCCACGCTTGCTGACTGCATTATTTCCAATGAGGCAATCATCGATAGCCGAGTCCAAAATGACGTTCAAATGGCGGGGCCGACCTACAATTGAGGGAAAGACAAGGCGAGGCGTTGATTCGGTTGAAAAGCCCGCCTTACAAATCCCAGATCCATTATCGATAACCACCGCGGTTGCCAGATCTTCCGCACTCATCTTGCCAATAGCTGCAGGTACAATAAATAATTTAAAAGTAATCCTGACCTAAAAACCAATTTCGAAAACTTACGATGCTTTAGTGATTTCTAGTGATCTTTGGTCAGTAATATCGATGTCAATTTTAGAAGGCATATAAAAACGAGACATATTTTTCTGAGCTTTCTAAGCGTGTTTGAGCTATTTTAAAAAGTAACGGCACTGAATTGCGCGCTGTTACGAATATATGTTAAAGTAGTATTCTGTTAATAAAAACTGTTACGCTATTGGTATTTTAGTATTTTTTCGGTTTTTCATTGCAAAAATATATCGCGGCCAACAAATTCCGATAGCATTATTATCGGCAAAATAAACTTATAACTCGGCAATCGGTAAGTGACAAATTTTTACATTTGTTTTCTGATTGAAAATTTGTTGTGTCATTTTATTTAATTTCATTCAGATTGTAACAATTGTAGGAAATGTTTTTGACTCGCAACTTTACCAAATCAGCATGGTAAGTGAAACTAGTTGCTATTATTAACTCAAAAGAATACCGGCTACATTAAGATTATATAAATAACAGCAACAACAAGCAATGGCGGCTTTGAACTTGATTATCTATTTTTGTACTTTTGTTTTCCCTCCGTGTTGTTAATAGGACCGCGGTGCGTTCCAAGCATTCGCTGCCCAATCTGCCATATGATTATGCAGCTCTGGAGCCGATCATTTGCCGAGAGATTATGGAGCTGCATCATCAGAAGCATCATCAGACCTATGTCAACAATTTAAATGCTGCTGAAGAGCAACTGGAGGAGGCTAAGTGCAAGAGCGATACCACTAAGATTATTCAGCTGGCTCCCGCTTTGCGTTTCAATGGTGGTGGCCACATCAACCACACCATTTTCTGGCAGAATCTCTCGCCCAGTAAGACAACACCCAGCGATGACCTGAAGAAGGCCATTGAATCGCAGTGGAAGAGTTTTGATGAGTTCAAGAAGGAGCTTAGCACCCTCACCGTTGCCGTTCAAGGTTCCGGCTGGGGTTGGCTTGGCTATAATAAGAAGACGGGCAAGTTGCAGTTGGCCGCCTTGCCCAATCAAGATCCTTTGGAGGCCTCAACAGGCCTTATTCCTCTATTTGGCATTGATGTTTGGGAGCATGCTTACTACTTGCAGTACAAAAATGTGCGTCCCTCATACGTTGAGGCCATCTGGGACATTGCCAACTGGGAAGACATCTCGTGCCGTTTCCAGGAGGCAAAGAAGCTTTCATAAGTTCTTAATCAATAATCTGTATGTTTAGTGTAATCATTAGGGCCTTAGGCCCGCACTATAGTCTGAATGTCAGCTAATAAATTGGTAATCAACAATGATTGTTGTAAAAATGTAGATTTTTCTATAAATAATATATCAAATATATAATTATAATATATATAGTATATAATTATAATATATATACATATATTGAGGAAATATCGATAAGGCTGTTGGAGGGGACATCACTCAAAAGTGGGGCGCTAAGGCGGCCAGAGTAGCGCCACCTTTGGTTTTTTATCGGAACTAAATAAACTAGCGCTATCTATTGTTTTTTGTCGGAACTAATGATTCAGTTTTTTTGACGGCGGTTTTGATTGAATGCCGTTTTCAAGTGACCGAAAATTTGTTTCACTTTTTTCATGTCTTGCTCGCGGATCGGATTGAAAATTTGAACGAATTTTTTTGGATTTTTCTAAGCTTTTCAGTAAAAACCGCAGCTTACTGAGAAAGCTGTGAACGGAATTTGGCCCCCAGTTGATATAGAAAATCGAGACATATTTTAAAAGAAGCGGCTTAGTTTTGCCTAATTTCGAATCAACTTATTTTGTTTAAAAAAAATCGGTTTCCTGGTTAAGAAATTAATTTTAAATATTGCAATTTTTCCAGAATCGATAAACATCGGCATGAACCAAAACATCGAAAAACATCGCCCAAAAATAATCGATGCTCGATGCATCGATGGTTCTTACATCACTAGCGTCAGCTGTTTGCTGGCCACAACAAAAACAAACCCAGGCTGGCCGACGACGCCTGAGTGGGTGGAAAAGTCACTTAGCGCGGCTTTTCCTAAGCTTTCCCACGCTCGGGTGCGCAAGTGCAAACAATTTCCAGCACGCGTAACATTTGGAACATGTACAAAAAGACAGAAACTCTTTGCGTGCGTTCGCGTTCGTTTCGTCTTTGCGGAAAGTTGCAATGTGAATTACGCTGCAAATAAAACAAAGGTCAAAAATGTTTAAAATACAAATGTTTTAACAATAAATAAACATACCCAAAAACGGTGCAAGGCAATTGCCAAAAAACACAAAAACTAGTGCATAATAAATCTGTGAAAGTGCAACAAAGAACTGCGCCAAGGATCGGCGTAAAGTCAACAAAAGGCAGCAGAAAAAGCAGCCAATAAATTGTCATTTAATGTGAGTAACGCGTTAATTTGTTTAAACAATATTAGAGTTTTCCTACATAATTCACATTTGTCATTGGTGACTAATGCCAACCGTAAAAATGTATTCGATGGTTTTTGTGAAAAATCAATATTCCAGGGCAGGACTGTAAGAGTGTCCTAAATTGCGCATACGCATAAAATAGAGTGTTCTCTTATCCTGTTGCTGTTGTTGCCAGCTGTTGTCCTTCCTTCCACTCCTTTGGGTATCCTGATTTGCCAACTTTGCTTGACGGACTAAAAATAAACGCCTTTCACATTTGTTTTTGCAAATTGCCATAGGCGAGCATATGGTACAACCTGTCATCAGCATCAGACAACGGTCTGCTATCAGACTCTTTCACAATTTCTGCCCACGCTTCGACCTCTTGTTGTTGTTGTTGTTGTTACTTTTATCGTTATCATATTGCAAATTGACCGCGTGCCCCGACAATTTGACAACTGACGTCAAACGAATAAAATTGTCTTGTTCGTTGTTGCGAGGTGCAAATTACATGTTATTATATCTTTAAATATACATATATTGCAATTTAATTATTCATTTATATTATATTATTATAATATAAATATTTCCATAAAAATCAACAAATAAGTTTTATTTTTCGATTATTATCTTAAAAATTTTAGTATTAACGGCCCCTGTTTTAAAGATTTTAATTGATAGTAATTGTAATTGTAGCATTGTAAAATAGGCTTAAAATAGGCTTGAACTTGTTTAATTCTAACTTGTAAGACTAATCTTTGTTCTTTAATTAATAATTTTGAATAGTTAGTACATATATGCATAGTTATAGGATAATTTATTGTACACAGAAATACTGAAAGCAGATAGTTTGTAATCTAACAACGATTATAACAATGATTAGTTAAATAATCTTATCTAACGGTTAACTATCACTTCTATATATTCGTAATCTAATTGTTTGTTTTATAAGTATATTCAAATAATTTGCGCTTGACTTTATGAATCTATACACAGCCTGTGACCTTTGACTATTTACCCTTTACCTTTTATTCGACGCAAACAGTAATTTGTGGAGCAATGCACATGTCCATGTCCATGATCATGTGGGTGACAGTGTCTCCTGTCCATTTATCTTGATGAGCGTGGGCGTTTTGTTTCCTATTTGCGCATCAGTTGACAATGTAAACTTTGCTTATGTGCGTCAGAAGAGCAGCTTTCGATTGGGTGCGGTTTAAGGACAATTCAAGTGTGATAAAGTTAAGAAAATAACAAGCCAACTTTGATATTATCATGTTTATTGAGTTCCTTGGTCAAATTGACTTAAGAATAGTTGCTGATATAAAGTAAATGTAGTCAGGCAAGCCTATTTATTTATACATTTATATTTCTATTTGTTATACATTTTCACACATTTTTACAGTCACATTTTCAAGTTTCGATGGTCACAGGTTATGAAATGCTTGGAAAATGAATTATTCAGTCCTTTCGTTTTAGGTCCTGTCTTACCTTTTTTTCTTTGCTTTTGTCAGCCTTCAAACTTTATAAAAACTTTTCACGGTTGCTTTTAAAGTCTTAGTTTAAGTGGCTGCACAATTGCATGAATAAATAAAAGCACACTAAAAACCTAAAAAATTAAAAAAGGAAAATAAGCTGTGTTTATCACACCGAAGATATAACTTACTCTTTAAATTGAAATAGTCGAAAAATTACTATTTAACAGCAACAATTCATAGTTTACGTAATAGTTTATCAGTAACTCAAATAAATATTTTTTAATTGTTTAAATTGTATTTCTCTAAACGACTTGTAATTATTTTAAATAAGTAAGCACCTTTCAATACCATTGAAAAATGTGAGGGACTCTGTACCCTTTAAATGTGTAAGGGTAAAAAGACAGCGAGGCAATAAACATAAATTTCCGCTGTGCGGGAAATAAATATAAAAAAAGGAGAAAAATGGAGTTGTGGACAAACCACACGCAGTTGCCTGGAATCTAATTCACCTGGTTGAGCACTGTATGCCCAGTAGAACTTTAAGTGGCTTCCTGGAGCGCACTTTTTGGCAGGCACTATGTTTTAAATTTCACAACACTTGTATTACCACCCGAGTGTACCGTGTGGTTTTAGAGCCCCTTCCACCAGTCCCCCTACATAATTTTTGGATACCTTATCGCATGATTTATGGCTCCAGCACTTTTAAGTGTTCTTCATATTTGCCACAGGAACAGCTAATTTTTCTCGAATAGCCTCCCATTTGGGGCTGTACCCAAATTGCAGTTGACGTTGCAGCTGCCACTTGGAGCATAGTAAATGTTGCAGCCACATGCATTTTATGTCAATAAGGCGTGGCTAGTTTGGGCGTCTCTTAGTCACGTTGTTCTATCCCTGGTAGGGCCAACTTTCGCTACGTTTAACACGCGTTCCTAAAAGTATGCTCATATTTGCTGACCTGCTGGTTTGCCTGTGTGGCACACACACTAACACATACACCAACCCAACGATACACATACACATAGAGGCAGAGCCGACAAGTCGGCACCGAAAGTTACAACATTCCTGGCAATATTGCCATTAGGGGTATTCGTGATAGAGAAATGACACAAAAAAGGAAACCGTAAACAGACCTTGAAATTATGAGCTGCTTATGGAAAAAAGGAAAGCAGGCGTCAAAGTAACAAAGTTGAAGTGGCTACTATTTGAGATTCTGGTGGCTACACTGATCGAAATTGCATTACGAGTTTAATTTAATTGTTAAAAAGGTCCTAAATTTCACTACTACCATTTTGTATCAGCAATATTAAGTTTAAGATTCTTAAACTGTACAAAATAATAAACATAGTTAGCAGATGAATTTAAATAGGAGATTATCCTTACTTTAAATCGTATAATGAAACCATCAGGCTTTAAGATTTTGGTTGTTTCAATTTTGATCTGAAATTGTTTCTTTGTGTAAGTTTGCCAGACGCCAGTTGGTTGTTTGGCTCATAAAAACCGAGTGGCAGCCAAAGTGTGAGTTGCTTCTGCTAGAAGTTTTCTTTTTTTGTGGTTGAGGTTAGGCAGGAAGCGCGCGCGCCTCGAAAGATGATTCACCAGTTTGACTGCTGCTCCTGCTGACTTGGTAGGTGCCAGTTTAAGCAGCAACTGTGGCAACAACGAAATCAACAACAGCAGCAACAACAACCAACAACCAACAACTTGGCACGAACATGCGCCTTTGTGTGAGGACTCTCTGAATGAGTCATCCGGTTTGCTGTGTGAACTGTGAACTGAGTGTGACTCTGTGTGTGTGTGTGATTGTGTGTGTTGTTTTTGCGTGGGAAGTGACGCTGTTTGCCTCTTGCTAGCACTGCGATAATTTAAATAACAAATCGCATTTGGTTTATGTACTAGACTTAATGGACAAAACAGACGTCGCCATTTGCCGCTTGCTGTGTAAGTGTCGCCCCAAAGGAAGGCAAACTTTAGCCAAGAGAACATGTTGTCCCGTTTATAAATTTTAATTTGAGCTTAATTAAAAGCTGACAACACACACTTCAGTTTAATTGAATAGCCTCAAAGCATAGCTTAAAATTAAATTAGAATTTCAATTGAAAATGTAATAAATACGCCTCAAGCTGTGCTTTAGATTTTCCAACCCATTTTAAGGTAGTCATGTGTGCATTTTTAATGGCTTCAAAGTCAGCGAACTTGTACCATGACGATGCCACAATATCTTTAGCAACAAGCACATGAACTGTCATTGACATTGACGCAGTATGTGGACGCACTTGGGAATTGGTATGCGAGTGTGCTTCAAGTCAATGGCAGTACCACCAAAAAACAAAAAATGTACGTCAACGACCCTCCCACATGCTCCTCCCTCAACAACTCCTAGTGCAACTCCCTCGGTTTACTCTGCTACGACGTATTTAAAAATCCGTTCGATATTATTTGGGTTGGTTCGTCCTCTACTGCGCAGCAAATAGAATTTCCATCATCGTCCCGCAGTAATTTACACACATGCCATATCCACAGTCAAAAACACCCACGCACAATCCTTGGAGTGAGTTTTTAGAGGGAAACAGAGAGAAGGAGAAAAGGCGAAAGAAGGATAGAGAAAGAGAGAGAGAGAGAGTTACTCTGCGTGTGGGCGACGAGTCGTCCAAAGGACTTGTCGTAGCAAAAAAAAACACACAAAAGCCTTAAAGCAGATTTTACTGCAGTTGTTTGTTATTTTTAATACTTTACTTGACTTTTGTATTTATATCATGGGATTAAGCTGTTATTCTCAGCCATAAGCTCGTTTTAGACAAGTTTGAAGGCAATCTGGTTGCAATTAGTAATCGTATTAGTTTTGTAATTTCAGTATACTTCGTACTTTAATTATAACTTTCTCTAATATTTATTTATAATTTATTCCTTTGGGAATGTAAATAAAATTTGTTTCTTCTTTTTAATAAATGTTTAATGGAGCAGTACAAAGAGAGATCTAGTACTCATATCGTTATATCTTATCAGTTTATGATGATGATCAAATTAGTAATATTGATCATATAAACATTTTCCAAATTCAATAAATTAAAGAGAAGAGCTTTATTGAAATCCTCAAATTTGATCAGCATATTCCCATTAATTCTTGCATCTAGCTAAGATTATACAAAGTCTGTTCCGAATTGGATATTTCTGACAATTTCTTTAAAATATATATAATTTAGAATACACATATACTCTTTCGTTCATTTTTATAATGGTCAAAAGAGGATTTCAAAGCTTAAGAAACTGAGAAAAAGAAAGAACAAAATATACAATATTAAATAGAATTCACTTAAGCTAGGCAAATTTTGTTTAAATATCTATAGTTAGTTTATTTCTTCAAATTTGGTGATAGTCGTAACAATATAAATACTAAGCGTTTTGCATTTTTCTTTTCTTAGAATAAATTGTAAGGATTATCAAGTATTCTTTGATGGCGTACTCACCTGCTGGTTAACTGTCATTGTCACTGTGCAGTAGCTTTGTTATCACCATAAACCATTCCTCTCTTGATGCAAATGTCGCTAAATTTCAATGTCAAAGCAATTACAATGCAAACTACCGGGGTAAAACATAAAAAGGCACTTCTCCATAAAACCAACCATCAATGCAAACATCCATTCTGCGTCAAGCGTCGAGGTACCCGACCATGCGATGAGAAATCAATAGAAATTTCATTTTACGTCATCGGACTGCGAAACCGGCAGCGGCATAATAAGATTTAAGATAGTCCGCATATTAACTGCAACTGTAGGGGCCTCTACAGTGGCGGTCGTAATAAGTGAGTAGGTCTGATAGGCTGGCAGCCTAATGAATTTCATTATGTTCAACTTGTGACAGGCAATGCGTTTTGTTATTATTGCGCTGGCTCTTTATGAAATTTTTAGCATTGCTGTCATGCCAATGCGGCCCCAACCCACTACCCCCCTTCCGCTTGAAAAAAAGCAATCCAAGTTTCAGACCCAACCCCTAAACTGCCCACAAAAGTTCTGGCGCATGCGTTTCACTTCAGGGCTGGTCGTCGTCTCCTGCTGTGGATGGGTTTCTTGTTAGGTCGGTAGCTCGGTAGCTTGGTAGCTCGACTCACTGCGTCGTCTAACCCCAACGAGTGCAGTTGACTCTATTCTGAAGCGCGCGCGTTTTGACCTGGCCCGTGTCTCGATTGGCCATCGATTTTGTGCAGAAAATATTTAAAGGTTGTTCGTGGCAAGAAAATTGTGCAGAATTTAACAACAAAATAATACAAATAATAATAATAATACGAATGTTTTGAAAATACACTAAACATTATACAGATTTACAGGCAATAACTTGGCCAATGGATACGAAAATGTTGAATATGCTGTGTGAAAATTTTCGCTGTTATACATAAGAAAACGATATACATACAGTTAGGATATATACATAGTATTTGTATATAGACACTATATATTTATCACGAGCACTTCGAAAGGCAATGCGAATGTGCGCTTTTGGTTATTTATTGTTTTTCGCTTTATTGCTGACAACAATTTTGGTGCTTTCGATCATATTTGCAACCTCATCGAAGAGATCGATGATGGATAGTTTTATACTAGTTTTTAATTACACACAGAAAGCTAAGGAGCAGCAACAAGACGACGAATTACTACAGGATGAGCAGCAGCAACAACATGAAGAGCTACAACAACAACAAAATCAAATGCTCTATAAGCCAAAATTGTTTTGATTTTTTGACGTTTCGTTGTGTTTTACCCACCTATCAATTGGTAAATGCTTCAAAAATATGTCAACAAATATTTTGCAAAATTTCGTCAATCCGCAAAAGGAAACATTTCAAAATTCAAATGCCAATACCATTTCTCATTCTCTCTCTCTCTTTTTGATTATATTTATATAATTTCTTAAGCTATATATTATTTTTCATATTTTGTATTACAATAGCCTCGAAAAAAATGTACATTGCAGATGTGTAGAATTTCGCAAGGTGTAGAGTTTTTGTCCATGGCGAAGGCAACATGGAAATTTATTAATAAAGGTCAAGACGACCCATCCGAAGGATATGCTCAAGTGTAGTCAGACTGCTTGTGTGTGTGTGCCTTGTGGCATGGACTTGGAATTTAATGGTTGTGCTACTTGAAGTGCTCGAAGCCATAAAAGCAACACAACATGACGCACCGCAATAAAGAAGTGAAATGTGAAGGATTATTTTTGTTGTTGTACGTGTCTGAAGGACCATGAGGGTAACAGACGAACCAGGACTGGCAAAAGTTCAAGAGCTGACTGACCATGAGGTGACTTAACCGTTGAGGATATGTGGTCAGCATAAAATAGGGCTTCTTATTTTCATAGAATTTTTTAGCATTTGTTACATTTTGAATTAGAGAATAAAAAATGTTCAATCGTTTTTCGATAATAAAAGTTTCCAAAATATTTAGTTACGCTCAGATACGTGAATATAGGTTTTTATTATTTTGTGAACTTTTTTGTTTTGCATTTTATAACTTTATTTTTTATGTCAAGCACATTCAATTCGCGTCAGCAAACGAATTACAAACATTCCACTAATATTGTGACAATGCTCTTACTCACTCTCGCTGACTTTCACTCATTCTTTCTTCTCAATATCATTCTCTCTTTCTCACTAAACTCTCTGCTGCGAGTGCGCAATGTTTTTTGTAGACTTTTCCCAGACTTTCCGCAGGCTGTTGCATTTTTGCTTTGACAGCTTCATCAAAAATATAAACAAAAGTCATTTTTCGCCAGGTAAACAGAGAGTAACACAATGAGAAAAGAGACATATTGAGAGTGACAGAGAGACATTGTGAAAGTGAGAGAGAGCCAAGTATTTCTCGCAGCTGCGCAACATACATAAATCGTGCTTCTAGACTAACATGGAATTGGAAGTGTTTAAAGTTTTCCCCTATTCTGCGTCCCAATATTCTAGGACTCTACTGTTCGCAAGTAAAAGAATTTTCGTTGGTCATGTGCAAACTGTGCGGCATTAAATAATACAAATGAGTGAGAAATAAAATGGATAAACATTTCATAAAATTGTAAAATAGATAAACCTTCAATTGTCATCAAAACTAAATCAAAAATCAATGAAATTGCTCATAATATGATTCAATCGAAGGACTTTTCTTAAGTGATCTACGAGTTACAAGCCAACGTTTAATTGGCTCCTTATCAGAAGGTAAAAATTAATTAACAGAAATACATTTTTATTTTATTTCGACTGCCATTTCCTGTGTCCTAACATAAGGGTATGAGGAGATTTATATTACTTCTTTCTCCTTTTTCGTTTTGTATTTGCTGATGACTCATTCGAGTGCCTGACACTCGGCTGCGCTTTTATTGGAAGTGTGGATTGTGGAATTTTTTCTAGTATGTACTTGTACATGTGTGTGTGTGAGGAGTAACCCCCTTAGAATAACTGTAAGTCAGCAGGGTAGCAGGTTATACAAAACTATTTACATAAAGTTGAGTTGTTACAAAAACTAGCTTTTCCTAATTGGAATATTTCAACTTTACAGCTTAGCAAAAACTGGGTTCTTAAATTTTTGGCTAACAAGTTGAAAAATTGCGCTGCATAATATAAGAATTTTTACAAGCTTCTAGAATATTTAATTTATTAAATTTTTACACTTACAGAAGGTCTTTTATCGAAGAGGCGTGTGAATTATAAAACAAGTTAAGATTAAAAAAAAGTGTTATAATAGATAAATATTGCAAGTACTTTTTTTCTATCTGGGGCTCCATTTGTTTCTTAAAGAGTACGGTTTTTCCCTTGAAGAATTTAATACATAAGCCAAAGAAGGTCTTCTATCGAAGAAGCGTGTGACTTATAAAACTGGTTAAGATTAAAAAAAAGTGTTATAATACACAGATAAATATTGGAAGTACTTTTTTTCTATCTGGGGCTCCATATGTTTCTTAAAGAGTACGTTTTTTTCCTTGAAAATTTTAATAAATAAGCCAAAATATTTTAAAAGTATCTGTATTTTTATATTAGATGAAAGATACTGAGATTTTTATAACACATTTTCTTTGTTCTTGCGAACAACTCAGGGACATTTTAATGTAAAATGTTCACATTATTTTCACAGAATGTGAGAAATTGGTTAAAGTGTATGCTTTAAAATTACTAATTATTAAAATATTCTCGAAGTATCAAACACTTTCTTTTGGTAAATTAGTATTTGGTAAATTTAATACTTCCACATTGGGGGAGAAGAAGACTGAAGCGAAATCACCCAATAGACCTTGCCACTAGGCAACTTTGTTAGTTAATTAGCAGCATTACCTAGCCTTTTGACTAGGTTGTATTAGAAGTTAGCATATAAGTTTAATTTAAGTTGTTGTAAATAATAACAGAATAATTAAATAAAACTAAGAAACAAAAAAAAAAAAATCCACATTGGGTATGGTATGGTATATGACTCTGAAATGTATGCAACACATTTTATAGATCAATAAAAGCTATTTTCCTAATAGGATATAATTAAGTTCAAACTACTAAATGTACATTTGTTGTTACACCCATGCAACTCCCTTTGCTAGTTTTAACTTCTTTTGCCCACTGCAATCATATAAATTTGATTCAAGCCCCTGGCGATTTGCATGAGTCACAGTTCAAACACACAGATACACTTACTTCGTTGGGCCAATTATAAAAAATGACGCTGGGGTTGCTGTGTCTGTGCCTGTGTCTATGACTGTGTCTGTATCTGTGGCATATTTATGGCCCCATGCCACAAAAGTCTAGCATATTGTTTTGGCAAAGTCCTTAAACATTGTAGTTGATGTCTTGAATTTTCTTTTTCACTCCAGTTAACCGCAACCTAAGACAACCTAAGCCGAAACCGGGGCCACGATGTCGTCGGTTAAGGTAGCGGTGCGTGTGCGCCCGTTTAACTCACGTGAAATAGGACGGGAGTCGAAATGCATCATCGAGATGACTGGGGCCACAACGGGTAAGGAAACGAGTCCACGTAACGAGTTCAATTTCAAGCTAAAGTTTTAATGTTTCCTTTTGCAGCCATTACCAATCCGAAGGTGCCACCAAACACAAGCGAATCCGTCAAACGGTTCAATTTTGATTACTCCTATTGGTCACATGATGTAAGTTTTAGATTCCTCTATTGGAATTACACCTAATTTATGATAATTTACAGCCACGCGATGCAGACTTTTCCACACAATCCATGGTCTACAAGGACATTGGCGAGGAGATGCTACAGCATTCCTTCGATGGATACAATGTGTGTATTTTTGCCTATGGCCAGACTGGTGCTGGCAAGTCCTACACCATGATGGGTAGGCAGGAGGAGCAACAGGAGGGTATTATTCCCATGATATGCAAGGATTTATTTGGTCGCATTCAAGAAACCGAAACCGATGAGCTCAAATACTCGGTGGAGGTTTCCTACATGGAAATTTATTGTGAACGTGTCAGGGATCTCTTGAATCCCAAGAACAAAGGTAACTTGAGGGTGCGTGAACATCCTCTCTTGGGTCCTTATGTGGAGGATCTATCCAAGTTGGCTGTCACTGATTATCAGGACATTCATGATCTCATTGATGAGGGTAACAAGGCGCGGTAAGTTGTTGTTGATTTTCCTTCAGCCAAGCAACCTTTTAAACTCTATTATCTTTAGTACTGTGGCCGCCACAAACATGAACGAGACAAGCTCCCGTTCCCATGCGGTCTTCACAATCTTCTTTACACAACGTCGTCACGATACCATGACAGATTTGACAACCGAAAAGGTATCCAAGATAAGTCTGGTCGATTTGGCCGGATCGGAGCGTGCGGATTCAACTGGAGCCAAAGGAACTCGCTTGAAGGAAGGCGCCAACATCAACAAGTCTCTAACAACTCTGGGCAAGGTTATATCTGCTCTGGCGGAGGTTGTAAGTATACAGGGTATCCCTACATAGTCTTGCATATCATTAACAATATTTCTTCATACTTTCCCGCTTCACTAAATTCCAGTCTGTGAGTAATTCTGAAGAAATATAGTTCCATAACTGTCTCTAACCTCATATATTAAATGTTTACAGGCTTCAAAGAAGAAGAATGCTAAGAAGGCAGACTTTATACCGTATCGTGACTCGGCTTTGACCTGGTTACTACGTGAAAATCTTGGCGGTAACTCCAAGACAGCCATGATAGCTGCCATATCGCCAGCTGACATTAACTACGATGAAACTCTAAGCACTTTACGGTAAGTAACACAATCATCATTAGGTATTGGAGGGTTATATCTATATATAACGAGATATATATGATATTACAGCTATGCTGATCGTGCCAAGCAAATTGTCTGCAAGGCCGTTGTCAATGAGGATGCGAATGCTAAACTTATACGGGAGCTCAAGGAAGAAATACAGAAACTGCGGGACCTGCTCAAGGCCGAGGGTATTGAGGTGCAAGAGGGTAAGTTGAGGTTCTCTAGGCGCATGATCGTTTAGAGAGATAGCTGCTAAGTTCAGATCATTGATTAAGCTTAAACCTAAGCCCAGAAATTACCTGCAACACTTGACACAATGAAACAAAATAAGTTAGTCGTAGTCTAGTAAGATAAATAGAGAGTAAAATCCCCAAAAACCTATTTCCATTTAGGACCCGATGGCAAAGTGGTGTGTGAGAAGCGCGATGCGAATAGTAAGTAAAGCCAAATACTCTCAACAGCAACAATAATAAAAGGCTTCACATGCAACATGGCAATGCAACTAAATGTATATTCGTATACTCTATATTATACTATATAGTGTATCTAAAGACTGTGTGTGCGTGTGTTTTTGTAATTGTAACGCTTCTATAAACATAAAATCGCTTCAGGACAATTACAAATATCATACTATAATATACATATATATCTAATTGTGATAATCAGTGTTAAAGTCCTATTTATGTTGCGTTTTATTGTATCTAAAGTGGGAGATTGTCTCCCACTCAATGTCAAGTTTTATTTGTGTTGCCAAAAAAAGAAAAGAGTGACATTCATACTCCTTGCAGTCCGATCTGCTTCAGGGCTAGACGTGGACACGCCAGAGTTATGCGATTTTCTGTACTTGTTTACAAGTCTCACCAAACCGAATTGGCCATGCTTTGTTCCACATAAATATCAATTATCAAGTATTAATTATCATACTCTTCTCAAACTAAATCTCAGCACGCTTATCACTGCGCTTATGCCCCAAAAAAGGTGCCCGCAATGCTAACTCATGTCATACTCTTGCAGAAGACGAGCTTAACAAGTCATCGGGGATTAAGTCGTCACCGACTAAGGGTCGCAATCGTAATGGTTCTACCACGGAAATGGCTGTGGATCAGCTGCAGGCCAGCGAGAAACTCATTGCAGGTAAGTTCAAGTTCTGTTACCTTAAGTTTCCTTCACACTTATGCTTCACAACGCTTGCAGAACTTAATGAAACCTGGGAGGAGAAACTCAAGCGCACCGAGGAGATACGTGTGCAACGGGAGGCGGTCTTTGCTGAAATGGGTGTGGCTGTTAAGGAGGACGGCATCACAGTGGGTGTATTCTCACCGAAAAAGACGCCACATTTGGTTAATCTGAACGAGGATCCCAATTTATCCGAGTGTCTGCTTTATTACATCAAGGATGGCCTAACACGCCTTGGCACACACGAGGCCAATGTGCCGCAGGACATTCAACTATCTGGATCGCACATATTGAAGGAGCATTGCACTTTTGAGAATCGTAATAGCACTGTCACCCTTTTGCCTCATAAGGATGCCATCATCTTTATCAATGGACGTAAGCTGGTCGAGCCCGAGGTGCTCAAGACTGGCTCTCGTGTTATTCTGGGAAAGAATCATGTTTTCCGATTTACCAATCCGGAACAAGCGCGTGAATTGCGTGGAAAAATTACCGAAAACGAGGCAGAAAATGAAGAAAAAGAAAAGGCAGACACTCAGCAGGTGGATTGGAATTTTGCCCAATGCGAGCTACTGGAGAAACAAGGCATTGATCTGAAGGCTGAGATGAAGAAACGTCTCGACAATTTGGAGGAACAATATAAACGCGAAAAGCTTCAGGCCGATCAACAGTTCGAGGAGCAGCGTAAATCCTATGAGGCACGCATCGATGCTCTACAGAAACAGGTGGAGGAGCAATCCATGACCATGTCCATGTACAGCAGCTACTCGCCCGAAGATTTCCATCAGGAGGAGGATGTCTACAGTAAGTGAAACTTGTACAATTTAATGCAAGCATTAAATACTTCCATTATCCTTACAGCTAATCCCATGTACGAGTCCTGTTGGACTGCACGCGAGGCTGGATTAGCTGCTTGGGCTTTCCGCAAGTGGCGTTATCATCAGTTTACATCACTTCGTGATGATCTCTGGGGTAATGCCATATTCCTCAAGGAGGCTAATGCCATTTCTGTCGAGTTAAAGAAGAAGGTAAGTCTTAGAGAGAGCTGTATATGTATATTTAGTTTTCTTTGCTAAACTGTAGGCAACACAAGTAAGAGTTATAAGTTTAAAAAGATTTATTTCAATTAAAACTTGAAAATTGAATGCAAACATCCTTTGAAGTGTTTTTAACAATTTCCGATTCAATAACAAATCAAATAATAATGTAAATTTGATTATTACTGTCAAAATTATTATAGATATTTCTTATAATGTTAATGCTGGGTTTCCCTTTCGACAGGTGCAATTTCAATTTACACTTTTGACCGACACTCTATACTCTCCACTTCCCCCGGAGTTGGCCTCAAGCGTGGCACCTTTGCAGCCAGAAGATGAATATGGAGCACCACCAGTTTCCAAAACTTTGGTCGCTGTTGAGGTCACTGATACTAAGAATGGAGCTACACATTATTGGTCACTCGAAAAGCTACGGTAGGAACTTTATTCTTGGCTTTTAAACTTTTTCACATTCATTCTTTTCTGCACCTTTGTTTAAAGTTAATTCAATTTCAATTTGGATTTTGGTATAATTTGTTTATTGTTTCTGGTACGTGCATGGTGGTTGTAGTTCTTGAATTCTAGTTTATCATACAATATATAAGCTATAGAACTGCTTAACTTGTCATTTAAAGCCGCTCCAAAACGCTGGCGGCCTTTTGCGAAGTTCACCGCCACCATTTACTTATCGTCCTTATTGTCTCATCGCCATACGAAAGCACAAGCTGTTTAGGCATTAACAGATGCTGATTTGTAATTTTTTGGTTCTCTTACAACCCAACCGAATCACGTCCCCACATTTCCACAATTTCCAATAATTCCCACCCATAAGCTATCGCCTTGAATTGATGCGGCAAGTGTATAATGTCGAGAGCCCGCCATCATCGATGTTATTCGATACGTCCAGCATTGAGGCATGCGGCAATTATGGAGTGACTCTGATCGAGATGCCACCACTTCCCCTATCAATGCAACCTCAGACTCAGACTCAGACCCAAACTCAAACTCAGGCGAAGTTGGAGCTGCAGCCAGAGCAGATGTCGAGTCGGGATCGTCAGGCATCCCCATTGCGTTTGACTTTGGCCAATCTGATACCTTCTAGGTTTGCTTTCTATTCGAGGTTTCATTTGTATGTATTCGTAGTGGCTTTTTCTCATATTTGCATGCAACTTATATTTTATTCTTTCTATTGAGTAGTCAATCCACCAGAGGCTTTCTTAAGAGAACAAAATGCAAAGTAATTAATTATTTATAATTTGCATTAGGTTTCACTCTCGGCTCTTTGCTATGCTTGCTTCCTTTTCGCACTGCTCACTGTTAATTGTGCTTAGACCTTGGAAGATCTTTAAGCCATACCATACCATATCTTACCTAATATCCTGTTGCTTATTGCAGACAACGTTTGGAGCTCATGCGAGAAATGTATCACAATGAGGCTGAGCTAAGTCCAACCTCGCCAGATTACAACGTGGAGAGTCTAACTGGAGGTGATCCCTTCTACGATCGCTTCCCATGGTTTCGCATGGTTGGACGCTCATTCATCTACCTGAGCAACTTGCTCTATCCCGTTCCCCTGGTCCACAAGGTGGCCATTGTTAATGAACGTGGCGATGTACGTGGATATCTTCGTATTGCCGTGCAGCCAGTGTTGGATGAGGAGTCCATTGATTTTAATAACGGCGTTAAACAGTCGGCTCGTCTGGTCTTCAATGAGGACGATGCCAAGCCCAAATACCGCGCTCTGAATGAGAAGGATGATGTGCAGCGCTATATTGACAATGGAGGGCTTGACAGTAAGCTAGAGGGTTAGTTTACGATAAACTCAACTGTACAACATGTTAATCCTTGTGACTTTTATAGAACTTGAAGATGCAGACTCTGGTCGCGGTATCGATTCAAATTCAGCCTCGGAGTACCAGGAGAATGCCGAGGAGCCGGGAGAACATTTGCAGGTGGGCAAGGAGTTTACCTTCCGAGTTACAGTGTTGCAGGCCACAGGAATTGGCGCCGAATACGCCGACATCTTCTGTCAATTCAAGTAAGTTTTATATACATTTCAATTGAGATCTATAACAGCATCTAATCTGGCATCATTTCATAGCTTTTTGCATCGTCATGAGGAAGCTTTCTCTACGGAACCAGTGAAGAATTCAGCATCTGGTGCTCCCCTTGGCTTCTACCATGTACAGAATGTATGTATTGAGCCACTTTGAAGTTTATCTGATTGCTTTAATGTTCCTTCTTTCTGCAGATTACTGTGCCCGTGACAAAGTCATTCATTGAGTATTTGAAAACACAACCGATCATGTTCAAAATCTTTGGCCATTATCAGACTCATCCACTGCACAAGGATGCCAAGCAGGAGTTTGTTTCTCGTCCACCACCAAGACGCATGCTGCCACCAAGCATACCCATAAGTCAGCCAGTGCGCAGTCCCAAATTTGGACCGCTGCCCTGTCCGCCATCCTCCACGGTCTTGGCGAAGCATGATGTGCTGGTGTGGTTCGAGATCTGTGAGTTGGCACCCAATGGAGAGTATGTGCCATCGGTAAGGATATCCAATCAAGAAGTCAAATCAATCAATTTTAAACATTAATGTAATTCTAGGTGGTTGAACACAGCGATGATCTTCCCTGCCGTGGACTGTTTCTATTGCATCAGGGCATACAGCGTCGTATTCGCATAACTATCGTACATGAGCCCACGCCTGAGGTGAAGTGGAAGGACATTAATGAGCTGGTTGTTGGACGCATACGCAATACACCCGAGTCCTCGGATGAACAGGATGAGGATGCCTGTGTCCTATCGCTTGGCCTATTCCCTGGTGAGGCCTTGGAGGTGCCTGGTGACGATCGGTCTTTCTATCGCTTTGAGGCCGCTTGGGATTCCAGTCTACACAATTCGGCGCTTCTCAATCGCGTCTCACAAGGCGGTGAAACCATCTACATTACACTCAGCGCCTATCTGGAGGTATGTCTAGCACATTAATTAACTTAACCCAGTAACTAAACATTTTTCTTGTTCCATGTAAAGTTGGAGAACTGCGCACGACCTGCAATCGTCACGAAGGATCTGAGCATGGTTATCTATGGACGTGATGCACGTACTGGTCCACGCTCGCTGAAGCATCTGTTCTCTGGACAGTATCGCAATCCGGAGGCTAATCGCCTCTCTGGCGTCTACGAGTTGTCGCTGCGCAGAGCATCCGAAGCAGGTAGTCCAGGTAGCAATTCTCATTGTAGTTGTACACGTACTTTGCACGCCTTTTCAAATCGTGAATCTTCTACTGATCTGGGTTTTATGATTTATCAACAGGTGTGCAGCGTCGGCAGCGTCGTGTTTTGGACACCAGCTCCACATATGTGCGTGGTGAGGAGAATCTGCATGGTTGGCGACCACGAGGTGACTCACTGATCTTTGATCATCAGTGGGAACTGGAGAAACTAACACGTCTTGAAGAAGTGGGACGCATGCGTCATTTGTTAATTTTGCGTGAACGTCTTGGCATGGATACCAATCCCAATCCGACCACCAAAACGGAGAAGGATGTCTGCAATCTGGCGGCAAGAGCAGCTACCTCGCCAGTTCACATGGTCATACCGCAGTCACCACAAACTCCTGTCAAGGATTCACAGCAGATCATGCCCGACCGCGACTACAATCAACGTGAGCAGGATCTCATGCTCAAGTGCTTGAAATTGGTGCAAGGTAAGTCTAAAATTCTCAACTTTTGAACTGAATCTTTAGCTAACACAACTCAATTATTATAGGTCGCTATAGCAAAGTCGAACCAAACGATACACAGACACAGTCAGATGTATCTCCTAGCGATGAGGGCTGTGCTGACATGACCGTTAGCTGCATCTCTAGCAACTCCATGGAGTAAGTATTTGCTTACTTTCATATAACGCATGCCATACTCATTTCCATCTTGGCTTTCTTGATTTGTTTAAACACAACAAATTGGCACAACACCTAGGCACACCCTCCCACACACAAACATGTACCAAATAGAAGATTCTTGTTGAGATTGTTTAGATTGTTAACAATCCGCAAGTGTTTTAAAGTTAGTTTGTATCGCATTCCGCTGAATCGCATTACAGCTGTCCCTTTTCTAACGTTAATTGTATTTAATAAATACCTCATTAACTTTTAGAGTAGAGATTTTCTGAACCAGCTCAATATTAGCTTAGTTCAGTAGAGTTTCACATTCCTTTTCTACTTCGGAAATTAAAACTAGTTAAGATCGGTGTACATAGAATTGGTAGAAAGGCAACAAAGGAATTTTCAAATGTTCTATTTGCGTTTTGTATAGAAACAAAATTCTTCCCAATACAAATCACCTAAGTATTCCAGTTATAAATAAAGCTTAACTTTATACAACTCGTTTATACATTTATTCAAGTTTCCAAGATACAAATAGATTACCTGAGAACTACTCTAGAATTTTCTAGTTACCCATAGTTACTGTCTCGAATTACTGTCAGATATTGAGTTCTGCTTTATCAGAGCTCTTATTACAGCTGAGTTTCTAGTGTTTATATAGACCTCTGCTCCAACTAAGTCATACATATATTTCTAAATAAGTATGTACTTCTTATAGTTATTGGATAAATGTATGCTTAGTTGTGTCTGTCACTGGAATACGCGATGTGTCTCCACCACTTGTTGTTGGACATCGGCGGGACAGTCGATTCGTAGGATACACCTCAGCAGGGTCTCACTGAAGACGTAGCCGGCACGACAAATACAGGGTACGCCACAGTGGGGCAAACAATTGAGGGATTTGTAGGCGCAGGTTTCCGGGCAAACTCCGCCGCAGGGCACAGTTGTGGCATTGGGGCCACAGAAGCCAGGAAATGGATTCCATATGTAGTTCTTGCGATCTGGTTCGGGATTGATGTAATGATGAAGCACCTCAAGGCCGTAAACGGCAAATGTGCTGTAAAGTAGCCACAACAGCAACAAGCGAAACATTTCGCGATCCATTTGCAACTGAATTGAGTTGTATTTATTGGCCAATTAATAAACACTTGAAGTTACTGTTGTCGTTGTTGTGGTTGTTCATATAGTCGTTGTTGTTGTTGTTGAGAGAGCACTTACTCACGAATTAACTCATTCGCTAAAACTAATACTCAATCATAATTTCTGCTCAAACTGTGAGACTCAAAAACAATTTCGAAAATTATTCTTTTCCTTTGTTTTTTTTTACACAATTAGAAACAACAAATTTGTAATTCGACACAGGTAATTTTCTTTTCTATACAACATTGAAAAGTCCAACGAAAATCCAAAGAATTTTCACTAATTATTTCTTATTGTAATCCACAGATTATGCTCACCAGATCGTGCTGATGCTCCAAATGGTTGGGAGGCACCTGCTCCAGCCACTCAACCGGCGCTACCTTTGCGTTTGTATGTCCCAGAGCTGGAGGAGATTCGTGTTAGTCCCGTGGTGGCACGCAAGGGTCTGTTGAATGTCCTGGAACATGGTGGTTCTGGCTGGAAGAAGCGCTGGGTGGTAAGTTTCCAAAAATAGATCTTTTTATAAGAGTTGAACTTTAATTTGTATCTTTTTATTTCCGCAGATTGTGCGTCGTCCTTATGTCTTTATCTATCGCTCGGAGAAGGATCCCGTTGAACGGGCTGTCTTAAATCTGGCCACAGCTCATGTAGAGTGCAGCGAGGATCAGGCGGCTATGGTCAAAATACCTAACACTTTCAGGTGAGTTAATATCTTTTAATTAATGATTAATATACAATAAACGATAACTTTTGAATTTACTTAGCGTGGTGACCAAACATCGAGGATATCTACTGCAAACCCTTGGCGACAAAGAGGTGCATGACTGGCTTTATGCCATTAATCCTTTGCTGGCCGGTCAGATCAAGTAAGAAGAATGCTTTAATAGTTATATTTGGAATCCACTTTAATATGATTTCTTTCACAAACAGATCCCGCTTGGCGCGTCGGACTTTGGAGCCAGCCTCGCAGACAGCCTCACAGATTCAGGCCAGCAGCGCGGTGAATCCAAACAGTGCGAATAAATGAGATACAATTACGATGGAATCCGTTTTGGTTTACTGAAACTCAGGCTATGGCTGGCTACAGCGACTGGGTATGGCCAGGCGACTGATGCGCCGGCAGCTGAATGATATCTAGCAGCAGGATTCCATCACTTAAGAATGTTTTGTCAAAGAACGAACAAATGAGAACAAAAAATGAAGAAACACATTCACACAAAAGAAACAATTGAATAGAAAACAAAGAAATCCCAAAAAATGCAAAGCGTACGTAATAATTAAGTAGTGCAACATGATTATCAAGTATTGTAATTTGATTGTAATTAATTTTGTAGTCTTCAATTTACCAGATAGTTGGTATTAGCAATTATTTATTAACATTATTATCTATCATGTAACAAACAGAGCATATGTTTTGTAAATAGCTTACGTTTCCGAATTGTATAAATATTGTCATTAGTTACTATAATTAATTAATTTTTGAACAACAATTTATTTATTTTCCACGTGATATTATGTTGAATACTAGTTACATTCTTAATACTTATGTTAAACACCCAGCAAAGGGCAACCAGAAGGACAACAACAAAACACAAAAAAAAAAACACACACACACACATTCACACATACATATATATGCATTTTAAAGGAGCAACTTAAGCAAACAAATATATTTCTATAATTATATATATATACAAACATACATATATATAAATAATATTGTATAAAACCAATATATATTTGCTGTTTATACACAAATTTTCAACAATCTACGATGTATTGTTTAATTAGTAACAAAAGTAAAAAAAAAAACAAATAAGAAAAACAAAACGCAGTCAAGCAAAGACATATGAAAATGCAATTACATATACATATGCAAAGACATATAGAAATATATATATGTGTGTTAACGAAAGACCGTACAGTATATAGGATGTAGTGAGATGAGGAAAGATAGAACATGAGGTTTAAAGTAAGCGTAAGCTCAGCAAAAATTTCGAAAAACCCGATTACGATTACGATTAATTTGTTAAAGAAACTCTAGAAATACTTAATATTCTATATGTATGCAACAACAAGAAAGCCACAAAAAAGTTATAAACAATGTAAATGGCACTGCAATATACAAAAAAAAAAGAAACAGAAAATTAAACAAAAAAAAAATGTATGAAGAACGCTTTAAACGCTGCAAATAGTCAAAAGTCAATCAAAAATGTTGGCTGCTTGAAAGCTTATCGATTTCTTTTTTCCCTTCCCCCCTTTCTCTATCGATGTACGTAACTGTTGTTATGCTTTTCTCGATTACGATTTCGATTTCGATTTCGTATTTAAAAGAACCACCTGCAAAATGCTTAAAGCGAAGAATATATATTTAAAAGTAGTTTTGATAATAATTCGAATTGAAAATGCATGGCCACCTGTAAATTTCTAAGAAACTTCAAAAATGCAATGCGCTTAGAATGCAATATTCTTACATCCGCAATACTGCTGTCAGATCACAGACCTATTTATAAATCTATTAACAAAAACCCCTTGATTGAAATTAACGTAAAACATTTCATTTGCAATTTGCTTCGGACAAGGCACGAGCTTAAGCCAGGAAGGACGGCGGGCAACATATATATATGTGTATGTATATTGCTGTGGAGTCAGAACATTGGGATCACTTGTTCCATGTGATAAGTGTTCATTCCCAGATTGTTAGATGGGCTCGCTTTCGTTTGTTTCCATCGATGGAAACAGTTAAAAGTACGTTAAGCGGGCGGATCGGATCGGATCGAGTTTATGTTTGTAGCGAAATGTAAACATTTGTTAAACTATTATTAATAATTATTTGGAATTGTAAAATATTAGAGAATTGTAATTACAATAATCATACTTATACTTATTTACCATACTATGCGCTGATTTATGTAATACTTTAAATGATATGCACATTCAGTAATTGCAATTGCAAAACAGCAGCAAATGGCAAGCTAAATCTATAAGCCAAAACACTCCACTTCTATTGCATATTCGAGGATAGTATATACTCGTAAAATACATTTGAAATTCAATATAAAACGATATATAAATATAAAATATATATATATATAAATTAAACTCGGGTACGTAAACAGCTAAAAATGGGGCAAAGCAATGCTAGGGATAACGTTCGTCGGATTCGTTTCATTAATGTGAAGACGTACCCAAGGGAAGCGGCAAACAAAATGAATTCTATGCTATCTGTATGTATAATCCAAACAAAAATGATATATGCCAGAGCGTATCACTATTAAAGAATTATAAATTAAAACGGCTTTAAATAAAAACTGTAATCTAATGATCTTTTATTGAGTTGTGGGAGTAGAAATTGGGTTTACTTTTAGTTATGATGTTTTATTGCCTTTGGTATCTTGTGTTATTTTAAGTTATACAACTTATTTCTTCTATCAACTTTGATAGAGACATCACTTTGCATCACAAACTATTCACCGCTAAAGATTTTATCACAAGGCGCAGTCAAATAATTCACAACGTAAAGATTCCGCCTCAAGTCGGTTAATAAAGACACTTTGGGAAGTTTGTCCCATGCTGCGTATGCGTTATGTAAATTGCACTTGACTCCACGAGCAAAGGCAAATCTGATGCAAATCACAGTCTGCGTATTTGTCCTTGCACCATGACACAAAAATGAGATACAGAAAGTGGATTTCAAGGGGGAAAACTCTGTAAAGCCGCGGGACAAATTCACTTAACTCTAGAAAAACGTCAGAAGAAGCAAAAGTGTTCAGCTGAGCTGTTGTAATTAGGCAACTTGTCATTGCCATTTGGTATTTGGCATTTGGCATTTCCAGTTACTACCTGTCTATGTGCTGGCCATCTTCGCTTGAGCCTTTTTTTTATGGCCTTTTGTTGGCTTGGCAAAAATGAATAATTCAAAAGTCGACAGTCAGAAGTCGCCAGTAAAATCCGCTTTTAACTCTTAGTCGTCGTCTCAGTTTTGGTTGCGCTTTGCAGTTGCAATGCCCTGTAACAGCGGGTGTAAGAACTTTTATAGGAAATATGTAGCACAGTGTAATAAAGTTTAGCTTGGTTACTTTTTCTTGGAGAAGTGATTGATGGGCAGATTAATAAATCAACCAAATCAATTTCTATAAAAATTACAAATTGAAAGTTGGCCTAACTTCAAATTCATATTCAGTTCTTCTTAAGCAATCTAAAGAAGCTGAATATTATTTTAGTAAGAAAAGAAAGGGTATTAAGTGTTCGGCAACTGTTTTCAGAATTGTTGCTGTTGTTACTGCTGTTGCAGCATTGTCACTACCTCCGATTGAGGTCAGTGAAATCAAATCTCTTGGACGTTCGCTACTTGTTAGCACTTTTAAGAACTGGCAACTGTTTATTTGTTGTAAATGTTGTTGGCTTGTGTTGGACTTGGTTGGATGCCTTCCTCGGCTCAAGCGGCAAGACTTTCAATGTCCAAATGTGGCAGCAGGGAATGCATTTTGGCAGTGACTGTGTCTATGGCTATGGTTATGGTTATGGCTTTAGATATGACGGAACATAACACCCAACACAAAAAAAAAGTGTTGTTTCGGATGCACACATTCAGTTTCCGCATAAACTAAAAATAGGAACAATTAAATGCAAATCAAAGGCGGGCCAAAAGGTTCAATTAACTTGGCAAACGACTCACAGATCAGCATTGACATTGTCAGTGGCTGAGTGGTTGAGGGATATGTGAGTGAGCCAAGTGCTTGGGGCATCGGATTCGTCGGCGACTATAAAAGCAAATGCCCAATGTAGCCAAGAGTCAGAGATAAACGTGTGAAGAGGACGTGAAGTTGTCGCGTCAGTTTGCCACACGGTGTCCAATTGTGGTTAGGGTTTTTCTTCTTTTTCCTTGAATTTTTTATTGAAAGGCAATCATGTTCGACTCGAAGATTAAGGTGCCCAAGTATGACTCGGAGGCATTCGACAATGTCGAGTACGAGCTGCAGATGACCTACACCCTGGAGACGGATCGTCGTATCATGAGTTTCTATGATGCCATGTGGGGCATGGAGGTAACTGGCGGCATCGATCAATTTGAACCGCTGACCATTGTGAATGTCTCGCCAACGGGTCTAGCCAAGCGTGGTGACATGCGTGTCGGTGATGAGATTACCCAGATCAATGATGTCCCCGCCTTGGAGATGACCTTCAATGAGGCATTGCAACTCTTTCGCAGATCCTCGCGATATGTGCGTGTCTTTGTGCGTGGGTTAGTAGATACTTCGTATTTCAAAAGTTGTCAATGTCAAGTGCTTATTGGAATTGTCTTTGCAGTGATGATGATGCGCCGGGTGAAGAGGATTGGACGTGTGATTGCTGGTTCAAGCCCAGGAAGCCATGGAAGCGTGACTTTACGCCCATTCAGTGGACCTTCCCTTGGAACGATCGCCGTAAACCGGTATACAAGGAGTCCAACTGTTTCATGGTGCCCAGCAAAATGGAGGAGAAGATACGGGAACGTCGTGCGGCAACATCAGCTGTCCACAAGAAAGAGGATACCGCACCTCACACCCGTTCCTTGACACCAACACCCAGGCCCAAGAATCAACCCGGACCCAATCTGCTTGAGAGTGTGCTACGTCCACGTGGACCACCGCCCAGGGATTAGAATTAGATTGAAGATCCAGCCAAAAGTTGGATGAATCTATGGGACAACAGGCAGTGCTGAATCCGCTGCAGTGTGTCAAAATCCTAATGACAAGATACTCAAATGCCGACTGGCAGACAACTGTAACTCACAGACCAGTTGAAGTCCCAGTTTGAAAGCATAAGGATTGCAATAATACAATTTGCTAAGGTTGTTGGTACAAATAAATGGCTTTGGTTCGAAATAACGAATCAATTGCGAAGCGAATTCAGTTAGTGTTTGGTGTTATGGATTGCTGAATTCACAGGTTACGTTTAGTTTGACTGTTTAACTGTTTACCAATCAAACAGTTAAATGAACCAAAAAATACAAAATGTATTAGATTTTCTACAATTGAAAAACAAGACTAATTTTATAAAGTTATTAGTAAAATTGAGTGGCGCTGATGCGATTAAGCGATTCAATTTCATATGCAATCGAAGCGAATGCAATTAGTGAGTGGAATTATGTTTTCTAAGTTCAAGTTATTGCTGCTGCCATGTAGATATCATTGATATTTTTAAACCTGTTGCTTTTGCTTGCCCTTTCCGTGAACAGGATACTAGCGGAGGATGACATTTCGAATCCATGTACACCTATACAATTTTTGATATGGTTTATATTTGGTTATGATGAATGCAACAACTGATCCCCTTCGATTTCTTATTAGAATTGAAAAATAGGAAATAAGACAGACAGAATCAAAGGGGTATACTATATATACTTAGCTTTTCCTTATCAAATATGTAATCTTTATGTGGTCCGAACCGATTGTTTCAAACTGTTTCACATCTTTTGAAAATATTAAATTAATTAGTGCAAGAGTATAAAACTCATTGTGCCGATAAACGCTGCTGAGCACCGTTGCTTACTGATATTAATAAGATTTATTTTCCCAACCAAAAAAAAGAGGTTCTGCCAGTCAAAGAAGTCCATACATACTTAATGATAGTCGTAAGACACGACGGTGCAGTGGCTGTACACTACCCACAAAATATGTCCAAAAATATTCTACTGCCAGTTCAAAAAATAAGCATTTGAGCAAACAATTATGTAAAAAATACTGCTTCATTGCTGGAGCACATGTGACAATAGCGATGGAACAGGGAATCAAACCGAAACGAAACCGAAACAGAACCGAAAACAGTTTTGGCTACAGTTTGTCGGAATTGACTTCTATTTCGTTCTTGATTCCAATATTTTCACTTCCTGATTAGAATCGAAAACGAAACAGAAGTCGAAACCATAAACTTTAGCCGCAACTTGTTTTGGTTCTTTTTCGGTTTGATTCCCTGTGATGAAATGATGATTTTCACAAATATTAGGCATAGGGCTCAAAATGGACTAACCAACTTTCGATCTGTTTTTAAGATACGTAAGACTTCGTAGATTTAATTATTATTCTCCTATAAAACCCTTTTTGCCTTGATGAATATATAATATGAATAGATACTTATTTTATTATCAAAAAGTAGTAAGCTTACCAACGAATAAATAAGTAGCATCATTAAGTCTCATTCAAATTTATAAGCAGATCTTCTGATTAGTTTTACACACAAACACACACAAAAAAAATAAAATAAAAAAACACAACACTACGCATAAAGATTTAAATCACAAATTACACAGACTGTTTTTTTGATCGCTGCGCTTTACACACAAACACACACAAAAAAAATAAAATAAAAAAACACCAACACCACGCATCATGATTTAAATCAGGGGTGGGGGCCAAGACAAGTCCCCATCAGACGAAGGGATTATTGCTTGCCGATTTCTGCTAAAACAAATTACACTGACTTTTTTCGATCGCTGCACTTGCAATTCGGGATGGCGGCGGCTTGTAACGGTGGTTATTGCGGATTTTGAATAAATAAGTAGCATTATTAACTCGCATTCATAATTATAAACATATCCTCTTATTAGTTTTACACTCAAACACACACACAAAAAAATAAAATAAAAAACACCAACACTACGCTTGCCGATTTCTGCAAAAACAAATTACACTGACTTTGTGTCGATCGCTGCACTTGCATCTTGCGATGGCGGCGGCTTGTAACGGTGGTTGTTGCGGATGCTGTTTCAGTGCTCACTTGTTGCATTTGGCCGCCCACCCCTCCAATAAACGGTATTTATTGAACACCTTCTCTTGGACCGCGTACACGAACCGTTGGTTAATTTTTCGATCGTAATGAAGTAAATTTTAACGTTTATAATCCTACTTTGCAGAATAATTATTGGGATCAACAGTTGATTCGCGCCTTAAAAATCGCAGTTGCTAATATAATATCGACAACCCACCACGATTAACGGTCATGAATGTTAAAGTAATCGGGTAGTTTATAATCAGTTCAATTGTTTTCGTACGGATTTTTCAATAATTTAAAAACAAACAATGGGCAGAAATCCGTGCGAAAACAATTGATCTGATTATAAACTACCCGATTACTTTAACATTCATGACCGATAATTCCTGGTGGCTGGTCGATAATATATTAGCAACTGCGATTTTTTAAGGCGCGAATCAACTGTTGATCCCAATAAATTATTCTACAAAGTAGGTTCGTGTACGCGGTCCAAGTGAAGGTGTTCAACAAATACCGTTTAATGGAGGGGTGGGCGGCCAAATGCAACAAGTGAGCACTGCTACAGCATCCGCAACAACCACCGATACAAGCCGCCGCCATCGCAAGATGCAAGTGCAGCGATCGACACAAAGTCAGTGTAATTTGTTTTTGCAGAAATCGACAAGCAATAAACCCATCGTCTGATGGGGACTTGTCTTGGCCCCCCACCCCTGATTTAAATCATGATGCGTAGTGTTGGTGTCTTTTTATTTAATTTTTTTTGTGTGTAAAGCGCAGCGATCAAAAAAAATTCTGTGTAATTTGTGATTTAAATCCTTATGCGTAGTGTTGTGTTTTTTTATTTTATTTTTTTGTGTGTGTTTGTGTGTAAAACTAATTAGAAGATCTGCTTATTAATTTGAATCAGAGTTAATGATGCTACTTATTTCTTCGTTGGTAAGCTTACTACTTTTTGATAATAATAAAATAAGTATCTATTCATATTATATATTCATAAAGAAAAAGAGGTTTATATTGGAGAACAGTAATTAAATCTACGAAGTGAAATTAAAATGTTTGGTCTTAATTTGTAAAAGAATAAGTTCCGATATGATTCGCCTTCGTTTTTTAAACGTTGTCGTATAGGCGGTAATTGAATATAAATATAGAATCCAATTAAACAAATCACTGATTAAGATAAATTTATTGTTCAATTAAACAATTATATTATATGTAATTTATCCATATTATTTAAACATTAGCTGAAATAAAGAGTATCATTATAATGAATATTACTTCTTGGGGGCGAAGTTGTATTAATTAATTCTAATAAAAAAAAATGCGTAGACAAATTCATATAGAATTTTAATTTTTCTATGTGCAAAAATTGATAGTTAATTTTTCCAGAAAATGTCAATTAAAAATAATTTATGATATGATTTTTTGAAGTGTCCAGTAGTTTTGTGAAAACATATGTAAATGAAGCTGTTTTAACTTTTAATGTAGCTATAGTTCCAATCAGCCGCTATATCACAACCTTTTCCGCTGGCTAGTTTTCACCATATCCCGCTTGTACAACACACAAAAGCTTAATTTATTATTCAAGGCGCTAGCATTAAAGGGGCTCTTGTAATTCGACTTCGAAATTTTGTCTGTCAATTTCCGGGTCGGAGAGGGGCGTGGCAAAAATGTAAAACAAACTTGATCAATGGGAGATATAAAGGTGCCTACATGCCAAATTTGGTGTCTCTAGCTCTTATGGTCTCTGAGATCTGGGTGACACAAAAAGGGACAGATGGACAGCCAGACGGACATGGCTGATTAAGAATATATATACTTTATGGGGTCTGCCACGGATCCTTCTGCCTGTTACGCACAGTTTTTTTTTGCACAAGCTTAATAGACCCATTTGTACTTTTTTAAAGTACTGGGTCTAAATATGACGAAATAGGATATATTCTCAATTATTTAATAAATCTTTCAATGTACTAATGAATACAAAATGTGCCGCTCTTGGAACAACTGTGTTATTAGTCCAATAGATCTTTCTACAAATACATAAATGGCTCTGGTTTGACTTTTCGAATCAATTGCCCATGCAATCGAATTAAATGCAATTTATGTATGGATTTTATTCACTCCGCAGTAATACAGAAAAGGCTTCTATCGTTTTATAACAAAAAAGCTTTGGTGATTTGATTCAATTTATTGCAGTAAAATGGGCCATATTGTATAACTTTTATCCTCATTTCAATCATGCAAAACGGAAAATAACTGAATTTGTTGCTCAGCTTCATTTTATTACTTGCGTATAACAAACAAGAAAAGAAATTTAGATTCAGGATATTCTAAAAACGCAGGGGGACTCATTCATTATGCTCACAATTTTTATTTCTTTTATAGTCGTAACGTCGTTTTTATGCTGTTTCTTTTGCTTTGAAATTTTGACAATAATGTACAAATTATGATGATGATGATTATGTACATATTATGTAAGTGATTCCTTAATGGAATAAAAGTTGGGCGTGTCCATGATTTTCCTTCTGCTCAATGAAGACGTCATCATTTGTTCATTTTGAAGTAAGCATTAAGTCAACGATGACTTCAATGATAAGTCAACTCAAATCATTGTCCCCTACCCTCTAAAATCTTTCATTGTCATTAGACCCAGTACTTTAAAAAAGTACAAATGGGTCTATTACGTTTGTGCAAAAAAAATGTGCGTAACAGGCAGAAGGAGGCGTGGCAGACCCCATAAAGTATATATATTCTTGATCAGCATAAACAGCCGAGTCGATATAGCCATGTCCGTCTGTCTGTCCGTCTGTCCGTCTGACCGTCTGTCCGTCTGTCCGTCTGTCCCTTTTTTGAACACCTATATCTCAGAGACTATAAGAGCTAGAGCTACCAAATTTGGCATGTACGTTCATCTGCATCTTGCATTAAACGAGTTTGTTTTAGATTTTTGCCACGCCCCCCTCCGCCCACGTAAATTTGAAACAAAATTTCAAAGTCGAATAACGAAAGCTCTTTTAATGCTAGCGATATGATTTTTGGCATACATGATAAACTCTATAGTCCAATCCTGTCCTGAAAGTTTTATCCGGATCGGATAATAAACGGATAGAATACGGCTGTTCAAAATTTCGAAAATATGAACACCTAGATCTCAGAGACCATTAGAGCTAGAGACACCAAATTTGGCATGTAGGTTCATCTATATCTCTCATTGATCAAGTTTGTTTTGGATTTTTGCCACGCCCCCCTCCGCCCCCGGAAATTGCAAAACAAAATTTTAAAGACGAATTACAAGAGAACCTTTAAGACTAGCGCCTTGATTTTTGGTACATATAATATACACTATGGTCCAAACCTGTGCAGAAAATTTCATTCCAATCGGATGATAAACGCGGAAGTTATTCAACTAACAATGTTACGGGCAAAAGGAAGAAGAAGAGACGCTGGCGACCTCTGCGTTTATTAACTTGGTAGTGGCGCCATCTATTGATGGTACGCAACATTGAAGAACAATCAATAGTGAACGCTTTGCTCTCAAAAAGTACTGGGTCTCCTACTGTCGAGCTTGCTCCACTGTAGCTTACTGTATTTTTTTATATAAAGATGCAATTGAATATGTATATGAAATTTGTGTTTCTGTCTTTCAACTTTAAATGCAAATTAAAAATTTTCAACTTCAAATGCAAATCAAAAAACTTTGTTTCAAATTAAGAAATTAACTTGCAAATTGAATTCATCGTGATTATAATGCAATTCATTGTGAGATATCAGTTTGTAACTTTCGAGTAAAAGTTTTCGTTAATTCGCTTCGATAAATTGCACAATAGCCATTGTAATGGGAATTTGAAGACCTCTTACTCTCTCTCTCTCACTCTCACCCTCTCTTTCTGTCTGCGTTTCTGGCATTTGCACTCAAAATGGCCAATTGTAATTTATGCTTAGAAACAGGTTGTCATTGCCAGTTTGGATAAAAGTCATGAGCGCCGACTGAAGGTGCGCCGTCACTGGGAAACTTGGACTTGACAATTGAATGCCAACAAAAATCAACGAAAAAAAATTTGGTTTATTGCAAATCAAATGCAAAACATATGCTTTCAAACTTTCCGATGGCCAAAAAGAAATGCAAGATGTGTTTGACTGATAGATGCCCTGTAATCACTATCAAAAATTTAATGTGATTTCCAATTGTTAAGGAAATGTTAATCTTGATAAATAAGTATTTCCTTAAGTGCCATGTAAATATACTTTGATCTACAAAAGCACAGACAATGACAACTGACACGAGCAAACTATTGGAGCTACTATGTTTTATATAGACAGGCAGACAATCAGATATGTCTAAATCAAGAACCTCAATATAAAGTTTCGACTTGCAACTGTTCCCAGTTCACTTTTTGCATAAATTTGCACAACTTTATAACCGTCTCAACCATTTTATTGGTTAAGGGTAAAGCAGAAACAAACAACAACAACAAGGGCAAGAACTACTACAAATTGCAGTCTTAAGTGCATCAAAGTTCAAAAGTGTCAAGCGCTGTTCGTCTTTCGACCTTCTTCAATTCAAACCCCCCCTCCAAAGTGTTTGCCCCCCTACATGGTGCATGCTGCACTTCTGGTAGCCAATGGAGGCAACTTTTAATGCACACACGAATTTTGGTAGCAACACGATGCTAGTCAAGTTTTCTTTTAAGCTGGAGGAGGCTTTTGGCCAATTTATAGTTTGTGTTTGCCACAAGACGGCAACGATAATGTTTCCCAATGCTTTCACGCTCGTTGGCCAGCAGGAGGACTGAGGGGTAGTCAATCTTAAAGTCTGATGACCACAAGGTCGAAACGTGGCTTAGCATTAAAGTTAGTACCAGTCGAGGAGCAGTATGAGTTCGGTAAACACACATATAAAATTGGAAACCTAAGCTGTGTCAAATGTGGGTCAATCCTAAGCTGACCAAATAAATGCCAAGTCGAATGGAGTGGATCAGGCAAGAGGCAGCAGAGCGAGACACTTGAAAAGGGTTACCATTACTAAGGCAGATGCATATATCACAAGGATGAATAAAGTAGAAAAAGTGTAGCAGAAAATATGTTTAAGGCAGGGCTATTCACTTGATGATGCTTGAAAAGGGGAATGTAATAACCAAGGCCGCCAGTTGACCAGACCTGATAATAGAACGTATAAGATTGATGGATTAACATTTTGTACAACTTAATAGTCAACTCTGCAAATTGTCTGAAATTTATAGAGCTGTCTGACTTTAAGCGTCTCTATTATTTCTGCCTTTCGTTGCTAACGTTTTGCGATTTCACTCTTTAAATTGTTTTCACTCGAGAGCGTTTCTCAACTGTTCTTTGTCTTTGATGTCTCATTAAATCGACATAAGCTTCTTTCTAATTTACATAGCTGTTAAGAGATTAAACTTAAACTTTGTTAACAGAGCTTTACACTTCAAGTGGGAAAATGTAAAACGTAAACTAACTTTATGCTTATTCTTTAAGTTTGTAGATATAGAGATAATACTGATATAAATACCATTTTCGATAAAAGTAAATCAACTAAATAAATGTAAACCTAGTCTAATTTCTCAAGTTTTCTTCATATAAATAAATGCACAAACTTATCCACTTTAGCAGTGATTAGAAAATGTTCCCTGCCTTCTCAATCATATTTGATATCTAAATATTAAACTCTTCACTCTTGGGAACTTTTTAATTTCAAAATTCAGCTTTTTGTGGCAATATTAACTTTTTAACAACAGTATTGTTACAGCTATTTTGTTATATTTTAATAATAAACCCACTCAATGCTGTTAAAGGACTAACAATAAAACTTTTTATGGACTTGGTTATGCCTAAGATCTACTGCATTTTTATCAACTCTGCATAACAGGAAAAGTTTCAAAAATTTATAACCAACAAGCTGTGTGCCAACATCTTCTTGGCCATTGTCCTGTCAGTTTTTGTTGTTATTGTTCTTGTTCTGCTTCTCAACATGCAACATGAATATTTCATGAATCCCGCTTTAAATAAAGTTGTTTGCAGGCATCTTTTTTCCAATCTCTCTGTCTGTCTGTCTGTCTGTCTGTCTGTCTGTTTGCATCAATCAATTGAAGCCACGTAAGAGATGACATTCTGGACATTGAACGTGGACAATGGCCAAGTGTCCTGTTAGGTTCACATTGGTTGCCCATAGCGCACATAAAATCGGTGGCATGAACATGTCATAAAGCGACAAAGTCAAAAAAAGCATTTTTTATCGCTCGCGAATTCCTTTAATTTCCCCAGAAACAACAACAAATTCACATGGCTCATTAGCATAAGGGCTCAAAGCAGAGGGGAAAAAGAATGCTTCCTGGGAGGGGATGCTAAAAACAGATGTTGCTCTTAATTACGAACACATTCCTAATGACCGCCATTATCGTCCCTTAGCTCAAGCGTTAGGCGGTCAGAGGTCAGGGCGTCACGAGACAACAGTTAGGAGCTAGGACTCCGGGGAGAAGTGTTTAACCCTGGTTAAATAGAGGATTAAATTGCTGGACACACTAAAAGCTCTAAAGCGTGTAAATTTATGCCACCTTCTTTAACAAGTTGTTCCATTTTTTAATTTTATTTTTGCAAATCCCAGTGTTGGGTTTTGTTACCGATACTGATTACTACTTGCAACAGTATGTAGCATAGTTGATTAAATAATCTTACACCAAACAGAAAAAGCACAGAATTTACAAATTAGAATTTGCACTAGTTACTTGAGCTATTTTAATGTGCTTTAATACAAATATTCCAAATTAAATAATGTTAGATTTATTAAAGCAACATTTAATTGGTATCTGACCTTTTGCTCATACATACTTATATCTAATAAGCTTTGGCAACTCATTCAATTTGTTTACACAAACTTATCTTTAATATCACTGTATTAACTTACCCCCCTTTTCTTGCCTTTCTGTACTCTGTAAACATTGGTTTTAATCCTTAAATGTTCTCTAGTAACTTGTTAATATTTTGATTTGACAAAATTATTCTATATTTATTGATATTACATTTATGGAAGCCTCATTTAACCATCAACTTTGGCTCATTTAACCAATATAGTTTGTCAACCCATTTAATTTGATGACATCCACGTTCCTTTATTATCACTGTATCCACTCACCCCTTTTCTTGTCTTTCAATTTGCTGCACTCTCACTTTATAAGCACTAAACAAATGCAGCATTTCGTGAGAGTTTCTTATTGTTTTCGTTTGGTTTCTATTTTTGGGAAACCACTTGCCCTGGGTACTCTACGGAGCTGAAGCTTTCAGCTCATGCAAAATTAATTAACGTTGCGCCAAACTTTTGGCACTGCAATCTTTTGTCATAGTTGTTTGCCGTGCCACGTTGCTTGCCCCGTTGCGCCTCCTTGCAACTTTATGGAGTTGGCGAAAAATGTCACGCAAACAAAGCAACAAAGAAAGTTGAGAAGCGCGCAAAAAAATAACCAAAAGCAGATACACTGGTAGAAAGGAGAAGAAATGGCAAAAGAGAGAAGTGTAAACTTAAAACTAACGGGCAGGAAGACGCTACAGTCCATGTAATGTATTTCCCCCAACACCCCTAGACCCCCTCCTCACTCACTTAGTTATCAGTCCTCTTGGGTTGGTCCAGCGCAACTTTCCACTTGCAACTAGCTCAAAAACTTTGAGAATTTCGTTTTACTGGCTATTTTTTAGCGACTTTTTTAGCACTGACCTATGCCAACCAAAAGGGAGAAAAACTGTGTGATGGACGAGGGAGGGAGAGAGAAAGAGGTACAGGGTTGGCAGCTTTAATTGTTTGCAACTGTTTTGAACTGCCCAGCGTTTAGTTTAAGCGCACAATTAAGTGTGAGTCGAGGGGAATGTTGAGAGGGGAAGGAAGCTTGGCAATGGCAAGTTTCCCGCGGCATAAATCGCCGGAACGCTTTGGAAGATTTACACGGAATGCAATTGGTGCGCATTTGGTGCGTTTCATTCATTTGTTTGCCGTGTGCTTGTTTGCTTCTGAAATTGAATTTCTCGCTGAGCGGAAAACAATAAACAAGCCAAGCGTAGACCAAAAGCAAAAGGCGACGATGTGAAACGTGCGGGGGCGAACTGATGGCTGATGGCTCTCAGCTCTTTGCTGTTGGCTGCTGGGAGGGCAACTGGCAGCTGGCGTATGTTGCACAGAGGAGCATTGAGTATGCCGCGTTGCGCATACGCCACGTTGCCGCCAGTCGACGGTCGACGGTCGCTAGTCGACAGTCGACAGTTACGTTTTCACAGTCATTTGGGTTTTGGGGTATAGTGAAATTGGTATAAAGTAAGTGTAGCAATTAAATATTAAAGGTAATACTAATTATTTAATTCATTTATTAACAAAAAGTAGTAACCATTAATGAAAATGATGTATTTCTTCTTTTAATCAATGCATTTATAGGAGTATTTATTTATTGATTTCTTTACGTAACATCAATGAAAATTATAAAAGTAAGTATTTAAGAATTTATTTTAAGAAACAAAGTACATGTTTAAAATTTCTTAAGTTTAAACTGTAATGTAAGAAAGTTTAAAGGTTTAAGGGTATGGAACCAAATGGATATAAGTATATTTTTAATCTTTTACTAATAGCAGTCGACACAAAATTATTTAATATTGTAAGATTTTAATGAAGCAATTTAAATTAATGCTTTTTAATTTTCAAATTAAAACTGAATGCAGAACATTTTTAAGGTAAGGTATCATATGGACATTTCTGTAGAAAGATTTTAGAGCCAAACAATCAAGGACGAAAATGTACTTAACTTCCACTATACAAAAAGTAGTAGTAGTAAGTTAAAGAGTTGCAGAGTATCTGCTAGTCGAGCAATAATTACTCGTATTTGCTTAAGCATGTCCTCAATTTTGGTCTTCCATTTTCGTTTTTCAATTAGATATTTTTACTTGCAAACTGTAACAACAGAAAAGTAAGAGCATTTACACAACGTTGATAAATCGTTCTTCCCTCTTGTGTTTTTCTTTCCCTGTCTCTGTCCGTCTCTGTCCCTTCATCTACCTCTCTCTATCACTCGTTATGTTACTTTTGCGCCTTGGCACCGAGTTTGGCCCCAAAACGGAAGGAAACACTTTCATTATCACTTTGGCACAGCAAATTTATTGCGACAGGCTTCGTAGGTCGTGGGGATTTGGAAAGCTGGATAGCTGAAGCTTGAACCCATGCCGGCAGCTTGTTGGTTCCATTAACGTCATGTGTTGGCCTCCCCGACTGCCAGGATTTGCTGCAAGTCCCGCCTGCATCTCTTAGCCCTATTAACAGCTGCCAACTGCACGTAGCACCATTTTTTTTTTTCGATTTCACGTTCGTTTCGGCTGAAGTTACTGTTGTTAAAGTCCTAATCCTCAACAGAACTGCAAATTATATTGCCTCATATCTCGTAGAAGTATGATTTTATTTGTTGTAACTTTAGTTCTTATTTTATAAGTAGTTTTTTTCATATCTCTTTTCTATTTATAGGATTTAAATTCACTTGAATAAATATTTTTCCGAATTTAAATTAAAACACATAAAGGAAGTACAAGGTCATCAAATAGGTACATTCCTGTATAATTTTAATCTTATTCTATTTAGAATAAATTTAAATTTAAAAATTGATCTTTTTTATGTTCTCATTCTCATGTTTTCATTTTTAGTTGTTTTATTACTTCCATTACATTTCAATTGCTGTATCACTCTTATTTTTTTTTTTATCAATTAGTTCTCCTTCCCTTGTTTCTCTTCGCTGCCCGCTTTGGTCACCTGTCGTTGGTCAGCTGCAACTGAAAACAATTTGCACAAATTAGCCAAGGTGTTTTATGGCCATCATCATCATTATTACAGTTGTTGTTATCGTTGTTGCTGTTGCCGTTTTTTGTAGCTATTGCTGTCGTGTTTTTGGCCAAGTGAAAACGTTTTCCCATCCTCTTGCTCAATCACTTTTCCAGCACAACGTCCCGAGTGCGCTTTAATTGAGGTCTAAGCTGTAATTAAGCTTCACAGCCTTTTGCAAGCGGCTCTAATTCTATTTTTACAGTTTAATGAAGTCCTTTTTGGGCCAACACAGGACGACCGCCTACGAAATTGCTTCGAATTATTCATGTGATGTCCTTAAAGCGCCAAACTGGGAGATTGCAACAGGCCGCAGTTGGCTCAAAAGCCAATATATCACTCTCTAACAACAAGGCAAACCTACCTGAGTGTCTCTAGCTATTTGTGTGCTGTGTGTTGTGTGTTGTGTGTGTGCTGTGTGTACAAGAGGAGCAACACATGCATCATCCACATGTCTGCCCAGGATACTAATTATGATTGTTATGGCAAAGCCAGGACATCGAGGCTGTTGCCTACCAGGTGCAGAACCTGTAACAGATGTATTCATGTGTGTGTGGTTGAAAACTTGATTGATAATTTTACAGACTAATCTCTTAAATTGACTTAATTTAAAGGCATTTTAGAAAATTTCCTAATTAAGGAATGTACTTGTAATTATATTTAAACATAAGCAAAAGTGTTTGGGTTAACTTAGGTCTAAAAAACGATTGAAATGTAGACCTACGTGATATCCTACAAATAGTAATAATGTTGATATTGAAATACTTTTTAAATTTATTTTATCAAATTTCTTAACATAGGAATTTTCTCCAAATTGTTTAATATAACTATTGTTCTGTATATTTGCAAGGAGTTTACAATTTCTTTATAGAAATCTCGAAATTTAAGTCGTTTGTCAGTCCGACGTCAATTTCTGTGATAGTTGTCTGTGGAAATCCTTTTTGCAAATCGTAAGCCCTTTGCCATATTCAATAAAGAACTCAAGTTGAATCCATAAATTTCCGTCGTAGTCAGCTGCAGTTAGGTGCTTTCCGATTGCTTCGGTCGTAGTCTGGCAATACCTTTCACACCTTTCCAACATTAACCGCAAAACACCTGTCCTGGTAGACTCCCAAGTCTTGCTCGCTCTTTCTCTGAGACCCATTTGTCACAATCCATTTCATTCTTGCACAAATAGAAATTGCTGCCAAGTCATGTCATTGCCGGCTCATATATATTCTTGCTACAGGATAACAACAACACCAATAACAATACCAACAACCATGCAATGCTCCTCCTCAACTCATATGCAAATCCTTTCGTGACTCTGCGCCAGCTACGTGTCCTGACTTTGCCACATCCTTTTGCTCCGCATCCGTCGCGACTTATTTACTGTTTTTCAAATTGCGCTTCCCAACTTTTGGCTGCCATTTGCTAGTTTCTGTGTGTGTGTCTGTCTGACTGTGAAAGTGGGTGGACAGATAAGTCCTTGGACTAAGTATGATCTTTTTTTAATAAAGTTATAGATTTGTAAAAAAAGTCGACACATTTTTACAAATAGAGAAAAAGTAGTTTGCCTAAAATAAAATCTATGTAAAAAGATCTATTTCGAGAATCTTGACTTATCTTATTATTTGAAAGGCCACATGAAATATTAGAACCGCCAGATAATTTTAATTATTTTTTAAGTCGATAATGTTGAAAAGTACATTTACTTCTACTCTATTCTACATATATTCTTTGCCTTTTGTACACACACCACTAACTTATCAGTCCACCCTCGAATGTTTGTTTGCTCTATTCCCATAGCTAACGTTTCCCGCTTTCGTTATCCTTGGCAGCACGTGTTTATGGTTTCTTAATTGTCTGCAAAAGTTTACTTCTTTTGCTTTTTTATGTTACCCTAAAATCTGGCAACTTTTACATGCGCATTGCCAACTTTCGCCAAAATCAGCCACGATTTTGCGGTGGAGGCGGCTTTTTGGCTTAATGCGTTTCCTTTATTTCGTTATTTTCGTGGTTTTTTCAGCCTTTTGTATTTATATACAATGACAGCATATTGATAATTATGTCATACACGGGATTAATTTCATTAATTATTATTTGTTAGACCCAGTACTTTAAAAAAGTACAAATGGGTCTATTAAGTTTGTGCAAATGTGCGTAACAGGCAGAAGGAGGCGTGGCAGACCCCATAAAGTATATATATTCTTGATCAGCATCAACAGCCGAGTCGATATAGCCATGTCCGTCTGTCCGTCCGTCCGTCTGTCCGTCTGTCCGTCTGTCTGTCCTATTTTGTGTCACCTAGATCTCAGAGACCATAAGAGATAGAGACACCAAATTTGGCATGTAGGTTCATCTATATCTCCCATTAATCAAGTTTGTTTTGGATTTTTGCCACGCCCCCTCCGCCCCCGGAAATTGAAAAACAAAATTTCAAAGTCGAATTACAAGAGCCCCTTTGAGACTAGTGCCTTGATTATTGGTTCATATAATATACACTATAGTCCAAACCTGTGCAGAAAATTTCATTCCAATCGGATGATAAACGCGGAAGTTATTCAACTAACAATGTTACGGGCAAAAGGAAGAAGAAGAGACGCTGGCGACCTCTGTGTTTATTAACTTTGGTAGGTGGCGCCATCTATTGTTTGGTACGCATTATTGAAGAACAATCAAAAGTGAACGCTTTGCACTCAAAAAGTACTGGGTCTCCTACTGTCGAGCTTGCTCCACTGTAGCTTACTGAATTTTTTTATTTTCCTTTTGAACTAATTAATCTGCATGCCTTTTACTATACGCTTTTAAAGCTTTCTGCCGCATAATTAAACCGCTTAATTGGGAATGTAGTTAGTCGAATTCATTGATAAATCGTTACACAATCAAGATACAATCATTAATAACGCACTGGAAATGCGCTAGATGCAGTAAAAATTATTAATAAATACAGTTGAACCTCTCTTGATGAAACTTGAAAAGTTATTAATATATATTAATATATTATGAGAAGCGTTTAATGGATGTAATCGGAAGATTATTTCTAATGGTTGTAATAACAATAAGTGCAAGTAAAAAATCATTTGGAAGTCCTTCGATTTATTCAATTGAGAATTTCGTTGTGGAATATTCTTGCTGTTTGATTGCAAGGGATAGGTTTGGGATTTGATTCCTCTTCCGTATTGTCGTCAAACAAACAGTTCATCAGTTGGTAGCAACCACCGTTGTTACGTGCCACCTGAGATTCTGTACATCCGCAGCCATTTTCGCAATGATAAACGCATTCGGAGCCTCTATCGAGGCAGTTGCTCTTGCAATAATGATGACAATCCATATAGGCCGTATCTGTGCAGGGTCCCACATGCAAAACTTGTGTCCAGTTCAGGTCTACGGCAAGTAGAATCAACAGGTTAAGAAAGATCCACATGACAGCAGCTACAACTTTAAACTGATGAACTGAAGCCAACCTAACATAATCCCATTCAATAGCAAAACAGATTGATTTATTAATTCGAGCCAGAGCCATTTATTTGTGTTAACAACATTAGCAAATGGTATAATTGTAATCTCTATGCATTCAAATTGACATTTTAAATTCAGGTCGATAGTGATTTAAAATAATGGAGATGGAGATTTAGATTTATAATATGGAGAAGTGCTCTACAAGTATTTAGAGTATTTAGATAACTTTTCATTTAAATCTACGTATTCAATATATTTTACAAATAAAATACTTGTAAAGTGTTGTAATTTTGCATGCAACTTTTATTTGACTCTGAATTGAATACGAATCAAACTTCTTTAAACAATGTTACAAGATAAAATAACAAAGGCTGATATAATTGAAATTAATCGAAAATAGTTTAGGAAACACTGACAATTAGTTTTTCATTGCTGTTTGTTAGCTTTTAGAAATTTATAGAGCATCCTTGAGTCAGAGAAGTTTAATTGTTAAAATCAATATGCGGCATTGCAGTAAAAGCTACGCTTGAGTATGTCACAGTAATTGCCAAGCCAAGTTAAGCACACATAGATACACACACACATATACACACTTACAAATAAGCCACAAGCATTTACAAGTTGTGTAGCTGGCAAATTGACTAGCATAATTTGCATGCGTTCAAAAGTATGCTACGATTTTTGTATGCGCGTGTATGTGTTCTGTGTGTATGTGATTTCCAATGCATTTTGTGTGTGTGCATGTGTGGGTACTACAAATCTAATTGGATTTGTGCTCGTTCAATGAACTGAACATAAAAAGTATTTCATATTATTATTGCACTTAGAGAAATGGTTAAAATGTCGCTCAGGCCATGTTACTTTGCTGTAGTTGTTGTTACATAGTTGTTGCTGTTGTTTGCTGTTGTTGTTGTGGCACATTTTATTGCTTTTACTACACTTCATTGACGCCATTGTAAGCTATGCACAAAAATGTTGCATTAAGCATTGAAATCGCTTGCCTCTCGCACTTTATTCCCGTTCCTTCAGCACGTGCAACATTGTGAGGCAACGCGACCTGCAATTAGGTGGAAAAACACGTACCAAAATGTTGTTATTACACCCCAGCACCCTTCACCTTCACCCTGACCTTCCCTGCTGCTGATTCCCTGGGCAACAGTCGCTTATACATATGATAGACACAGTCTGTTACATTGACTTTAACCGGCAACTCATCTGTCTATGCACCGTGTGCCTCGATTTCTCTGTTACTTATCACAAGCAGATGAAAAGAGGAAGAAAAAGAGCGGCGACAATGAGCATGCTCGACTGTCTAAGACCCTGATCCTGTTGGAAAGAGCAAATAGTGGTACAAAGTGGAATAACTCTCGAGTTTATTGTCTGATTAATCCAGACTTTAATATTTATTATATGTATCAAAATTTAAGGCCATAGCTTTAAACGTGCTTTTCTTATTCGGAATTCGCTTCTTTTATTTGTTAAGGCGAAAGAGAGCGTGGCAAAAATGAAAAGTATAGAGTCCTGTAGTCTCTGAGATCTAGGTGATCTGATGCTGATCTAGAATATGTATATGTAAGAGGTTTGTCAATACTGCTTCTGCTTGCTAAGCACATTTTTCTTCTAAAAACTTAACAGACCCTCTCTACTATTTTTAAGTACAGAGTCTAATAAAAGCTGGCCAAGAGGCAACTTTAATGAGACGGAAAGCGGGCGCCAATCGCTGCAATTAAAATTAATTACAGTATTTGTCAGCTTTGTGGCTAACAGCCCACCAAATGCGGCATTCATTCACAAGTCTCAGTCTCAGTCTGAGCTGGCTAAAAGGCATAGAGAGTGAGAGAGAGACATAGAGAGAGATGCTGCTTAGTGGCAGCAACAAGGGGGCATGCTGGAAACGGGGGCGTAGTCAAAGTTGGGTGCAAGACGCGTTGCATTGATTGCAATCGCGATCGTTAATTAAATGTCGAAAGGAATGTTGTTGCTGCTGTTGTTGTTGCTCGTTGTTGCTGCGTAAAGATCAGGCAGCTGGGATAAGGAAATGTTGTTGTATTTGTTGTTTTTGCTGCTGCTCCTACTGCTGCTATTTATAGTTGCAGCAATGCGGCACGCAACCCAACGCAACACGATTCAGCACTGTAACTTGTAACTTGGGGCAACAGCGGCCGCCGCGGGCTTTGGGCTTTATTATCGCCCTTGATCTTGGCTAAATCGAAATCGCCTGCATTGCGTGAAGTGTTGCAAATGAGTTTTTGTCCGGGGCGTGCATTGAATTTTCAATTGGCCAGCAAATTGGCAGCACCAAAAATCAGAAGGGAGCTACAGTGCCACAGGTGGGCAAATAACACTGGATATCGATACCGATTTTTTTGATACACCGATAAATATGTATTTTTATGTTTTATATTTTAGTTAAGCTTGCCACTTTTATTAAATTATCGAAATATGCATAACTTGGTCAAAACACAGCCTTTTTTCATGTCAAATGTCACTTTAGTCATGATTTGATCTGTTAATAAATTCGACCTTTCAAAATAGTTGGAATTTTAGATAAGGATTTCCCTTTTAGATTTTTTGAAAGTCTTCAAACTTGCACAGCTTAATCAAAACTAAGCAGATTGTTGTGCGGCTTTAATTTTGATTCGGTAAATTAAAATAATAAGGTCTAGAAATTAATGGTTTTCAAAAATCTTAAGGATTATTTTGGGACTAAATTAATAAATTAATTTTTGTTGTCTATTCTAAAACCTGTTTGATCCTCTTGCTTTAGAGTTCTTAACGTACTCTATGCTTCAAAGCATGACAGAGTTGACCTACATTTTGTCGAGTAAAGAGAGTTGCCTGAGTTCTGGAAGTTTTTGTGTCAGAAACTAATGAAGCTCGTAGAAACTTTTGTCAAGTGAGAGATTTCCCCAGCCAACGGGGAGCATCTTCATTATTCTTTGTGCATTCATCTTAATATTCCTCATCAACTAAGGAGTCAGAGAGTCGCGATTGAGCTCTCCTAAACAAAGGGACTTTTATGATATTACGTTGTTGGGTCGCAGAAACTTGTGTGCTCACCAAATACAAGTTTATCAATAGATGGTAACAAACAGTGGGAACAGACAAAAACTTAAAACTTTGAACTCGTTTTGAGCCAAGTTTGTTTTTGCTTTTTGCATTTTGTTGCTAGAAAACTTTGCACTGCATTTGTTCTGCTGAAAAAAAAAGATGAAAAACAATGTTGATTGCAGTTCTGTTTGGACTCCTGGCCTGGTTGTCTTTCAATGAAAATGCAAACAAATGAAAAGTGCAACTTCCGTAAATGGGGAACCATAAGGAAGTGGAAGAGAAGGAAGAGGGGACTAGAGAAAAGTGTCGGAAATTGGAGCAATCGAAATGCAGTTTTGATGGCGTTGAAAATTGTCAATTTGTGGACGGTCAGAGGCAAGTGCCAAGTGCTAAAATCGATTTAAGAATTATGGGAAAAGTGTTCAGAGCTTTGACTAAAAATAATACAGCTTGTACACAAAGATTATGGGAAATGATGCTAGCTCAAATTAGATAGATAAATAGTTGAGTTTTAACGGATATTGTGACTTAGGAAACAGGATTTAGATAATGAGAAATAATTTAGTTTAAGTAGAATAATTAGTCCCAGATTGTCGACCTTTTTTTCTCAACATTTTGAGGTGTTCATTAAGTTTACTACATATAAATATATAGTTATGAGATTTGTTTATTTATCTTTAAGTTTTAGCGCTACAAGTAAGTAAATACTAAGCACTAGTCACAATACACAAATTGATACAACTATCATCTGTTTTGAAAACTATTTTTTGCTTTTCCAATTTTAGCATTGTCTGTAATTTAAAACTAGATCATCGTTTGGTCATTCTGATAAAAACAAATAAAAACAGTTGTGCAAATGTTTTCTATTCAATAACAGACGGAAACAGTCTTTAAATAGGTTACTAAAATGCGAATGTTTTTTTTCTTGTGGTTTGTTTAGTGACCCCAAAATGTATAAAGCTAACACAGCTGTTACTTATATTTTTGGCTTATTTGTGTTTACTACAATAGTATGCTAATATTTTAGATCTTAAAAATATAACAATGATTTTGCACGCATATTTTTCTCATCTTCCATTAGGTCCAGTGTTGCCAATTCAGCCTTTTCCCCGTCAAATCTGGCTTTTTTCAAAATCGAATGGGGGAAAATTTCGAAAACAGTGGGCAGCAGAATCTCTGGGGTTTTTGAAAAATAAACTTCTTATTTTCTGTTTTTTTTTTAAATCTTTTTCGAATCTAAAAAGTAATTAAATTAGGGCATAAAATAAAATAAATTTTTTAAGCAGGAAAATTGTTCTTTCAACAAAATAAAATAATTAGAAATTATATAAATAAAAGCCGCTTTTTTTTAATATATGTTTAGATTTTCTAGCTCCTCTGCGGGCCAAGTCTCGTTAATAGCCGTTGTAAAAAATCTGGGAAATTAAGGAAAACTTAAAAAATTATTAGAAAATTCGTGCAAAGTTTCAAGCAGATCGGATAGCACCACCCTCTTTGAGTTTCGGTCCTTTTTCGGTCATTGTTTTTTGAATTTTACTTGAAAATGCTTCATTTGTTCGTGTTTTTTTTCGATCAAGTTCGAATCAAACCACAACACAAACAAAATGCACGTGCACAAGTGCTTCAGTCCCAGCATGTTCGAAGCGTCGGAGATGCCGGCTATGAATATGTTGCGGTGTGTGTTGCATCAGAGATGCGTAAACGCTGCGAACATGGTTTGATTTGCTGACTAACGTTTTCCAATAGGTTGGCTGTAATCTATTGCCTTTGCTAGAAAATACTTTTATCTCTGGCAATAAATAATGTAAACTTTCATTTAAGCTTACGCATACCTAGATGGCTTTTAGCTTATCTAACAACACAAATATTTGAGTAGCTTGTACCTAAAAACTGATATAAATGTATTCCATTCGTATATATCAGAAATAACGTCAACGTAATTTATTGACTGTGATATGAAAGGTTCAACAAAATTTATTGGGTAATACAGTTTTCACCCGCCATAGGCCTTTTAAAATAAGTGCAGTATATCAAAAACTAATTATACATTTACTAATCATTTTCAACAAATTCTCTGAGGTCACTTTACTTTACTTTGAGATACCACTGTAATGTGATTTTCTTGCCAAATCTAAAGATATCACTAAGTGGGCGACAATCGTCTAGTGCTTGAAAGCCACTGCATTTTCTATTAAAACTACTGATAACAAATAGTTTCAAATAGTATAACAACATGTAACAAAGGTTTTCACTTTTAATATAATAATTTCAGGCTGAAATCCATTTGTTAAATGCGGGTACATTTGTTATCCAGATATTTGTTTTTGCAAAAGAATTTTAAAAGACCCGCAGAGTAGTTAAAATTTATCGGTAGGAAGTTATCAGGGTGCCCCATCGAACATGTTGCTGTTGCAGTTGTGTTTGCCGTCGCGTTACCAACCATTTATTTGCCGGCTAAACGATGCGGCAGTCGTTTCTTCAGTTAGTTGATTTTTAGCCGTTGAAACAGTTGGAAGTGGAGCGCGTGTTGAATGAAACGTTGCATTTCTCTTACTCCACTTGCACACGACAGCGACAACTCTCTCACACACAGGTGCAGTGTTTGTTTGGTTTAATGCGTGTATTTGTGTGCTCGCGTGCGTGTGCGTGTGTGTGTGTGTGTGTGTGTGTGAGGGCGCGTGAAAATACAACAACAAACCAAGAGCAAAATCAGAAATTGAAGCAGCAGTTATATACATAAATACGTACACACACATACAGCAATCACAGTCAGCTGTGTGTTTTGCTTCTTGACTTCTTGGTCAGCAACAAATGTGTGAAAAATAAATGCAAATTAAAAATAATAAGCATAAATTACAAGTTATTAGCGTGAATATTTCAGTTGAGCCAATCGAATTAAAAGGCGTGCAAATACATACAAATACAACAACGCCTGCTCCCTTCAAGTGGCAACAGCAATAACAACAACAACAACACCAATCGCAAGTGTATTTACAGTGAGTGGTTGGAGTTTTGTGCCGCGAGTGCTTGCTTTGCCTGACGTGTCCGTTAAGGTCTATCATAATCCTCAGTCTACGTTTTGACAGCAAAATCAAAGCAGGGCAACCGAAGCGGTCACAACAGGAGCAACAACAGCAGCAGAGCAGCGAAACAGAGTACGAGAGTGAGAGAGAGAGAGAGAGAAGGGTAAGTCGAACCAACTGAACGTCAAGTGTCTCTGCCACGCGACCAGGAGCAAGGCAACAACAACAACAAGAACAACAGCAACAAACATGTTGGAACCTTGCTAAGTTAGCAGCACCTGCTGCTGTCTGTTCTAGTTGTTGTTGTTGCTGTCTGTCTGTCTGTCTGTCTGTCTGTTGTTGTTGTTGCCTGGCGCTCCACAACAAAAACATTTCTTTTTGTTGCGTGTATTCCGCGTAGCTCCGTTAACTCGAGCTGACATTTACAACACTGCAAATGACGCCTCCCCCTTTTCTGCTCCCCCTCCCACTTGATTTTGCCTTTGCGTGCTCATGTTCTTCTGCTTCTTCTTTGCCTCTTTGTTGTTGTTTTCTTCTTGCCATTTCTTTTGACTTTGGCTGCCTCTTCTTCTTGGTTTTGGCGTGCATTGACTTTGTCAGCGCACATTTGTTTTTGCATGTTTGTTTTTAGCCTTTCTTCTTTGGCTTTTTTTATTTTATTCTCTTGTGTTTGTCTGCAAATTACTTTTATTGGCCACTTCCTTAGCTTTGTTTTTGCGCCGGCATAGAAAAATCAATAAATTTTTATTTGATTTTCATGCGTTGTCGCAGCTGTGACTTTGTTTTCCGCCCCTTTGTTTTTAAATGCCCCTTTTTCCCCCTCTTGCCACGTCCTTGCCGTTTTGTTCCTTTTTAAACCTTTTGTTTTTGGGTATGCCATGGTAGCCAACAGTCCTAACCATAGCCCCTACCCCATGCAGCCCTGTGTTTCTGTGTGTGTATATTTGTTTGGTACGGTTTTTTTGTTCCTATACACAGTTTTGGCCTAGAATCGGGCCAAATTTATTAATTATCACGGAGCAATTCATGAGAGAGCCAAGTTAAAAGCCGTTAGATGACACACTTTCGCAAGGGAGCGACTTGACAGGCAGATATTCAGATATGGAGGTCTAGTTCCAATTAGATGGATACCTAAGATAGTATTTTTTGTAGACTCTTGTCAATTAATAATCCGTTAATTAGGCTGCGTTTTATTAATCTGCATAATTAAATTGGAAACTGGAATACTGACCAGGTAGGTGTTCACTTAGATTGAGTTCGGTGAACGGTTCTCTCATAAAATCTATACATTCTCTTTTAAATTGTCAACGTTTTGAAACCTTGATAGGTTATTAAGTTGTTTTTTTGTAGAAACGGTTTAGTTTTTTATTATTTTAGTTATTTAAAACAGGAATTATTAATCTTTTCTCGTTTCTCTTTGATAGAGAGGTGTATGAATAAGCTTGTAGCCTTCTAATTGGTTGAGTATTTATAAATTTATTAAATAATAAATTTTCACAAGTGGCTTTAATAGGTCCAATAACTTAGCCAAAATTACATTGAAAATGTTTTCCCTGTAATACTTAGACTGGAAGTGCAAATAGATCAGTAGTACTTACTTTTAGTCGTTTCTTTTTTAGTCTTTTGGAACATTGCTTTTCACGATTGTCAACAGGAAATGAAGGTCGTCTAGACAATATTTTTGTTAAAAGAGGGCCTATTGTCATAGGGTCTATTTGAAATAATTTTAATAGACTGAACTTGAAAATTATGTTAATGTAATTTATTTTTTATCACCCATTTCCTTGCACATCCGATCCGTTGGGGAATTCCCCTTGGCATGGTTCTCTACCCTTCACTTGTCCCATAACTCACAATTATTTCATATATTTACTCGTTTGACAAGCTATGGGATCTGACACCTGCTAAAACCTGTCTCGGCCAATTCATATTCGCAATGAGCCAACAAGTAAAAGTGCCGCCGTTGCCGTCCAGCTTTATTATGTGTCTTTCTTCAAAAAGGTCTTTCATTCATTTTTATTTATTTAATAAAACTCAACATTCGTTTAATTTCCATGTCCATTTGAAAACGGGTTTCTTTCTCGGCCAGCTAGGGGTCTCGGGACCCGGCTCTTGGTTCGACCTGACTGCTATTTTTTCTGACGTTTTTTCGGTCTGCATCATTAAGAAGCAGCAATGGCAATTAAATTTAATTATTAATGTCGGCCAGTCCGGGTCCAAAAGGCGGCGGTGGTGGCGGGGGGTCGTTTGCGGCCAGTGACAAAGAGATGAAGGGATGCGAGTAAAAGTTAAAGCTGTTGCCATTTATGTTAATTTCAATAAATTAATCACAAACATATTATGCCTGCGCTTACATCATGGCCTGTCCACTTCTGTTGATTTATGTTCTGCTCACGTTGACCTCACAATTTGGCCAGGTGCGAAAAAGACGAGATGTTCCCCCTAATCTTTCATTCATTTCGCACGTTGTCACGTTCTTTCGACCAATTCTCATCAAATTTGAACCAACTCAACTCGATACAAAATTACTTTAGCTTAGTCGTAGGTCAGTAGTCCACGTTTCACAGCGATTGTCATAAGATCGAAGAAGAATTTACATATCTCAAGGGTAGATATCATATGTAAGCTATTTGGTAGATCTTTTCCATGGTCTGCCGACTGTAATCTAATGTCGTCCCAAAACGGTGAGCACGTTTGTGTATAACAGTAGTTAGCACTGGATAACTGAAGCACTCTCAGAATGACAGCTTAAAACGGAAACTGCAAATGGCCAAATGGCACTTGGATAAGGGGAGCCAACGAGCGGGGCGGGGGCACGTAGTGTCCGATTGCGATGCTGTCCATGTTCTTTATGCAAGACTTAACCTCAACCTGTGTCTAGTTGTGAAAGAACTTTGAGTAACTTAAGACACGGTCTCTTATTACACAGTTATACACATAAGTTTGCGAACCAAGAGCATTCTCTATTGTCCATTGAGTGAACATATGTGCTTTTGATACAACTATCGAAAACGTAAAGTATCTTTTTTATAAGTTTTGTGATGCTGAAAAATAAAAGTTTTTTCCCACTCGGATATTTATGGAACAGAGTCAAATACTTAGCTAAAGGTATTTGGATATTCTGTAAGGTATAAAAAAACTAATGTATAAAATTAATTACTTATCTTATAATAAATTGAAAAATTTTTAAGTGATATACTATTTAACAGAGTCAAGGAAATATGGTATTAAGATCTTTATCGATCAATATTAATCGTTATTTCGTTAGTTCAACAAATAATAATAACTACTTTTGATAGACCAGGCAAACCAAATGTTTAACTTTCTTAGCCAATTCTTAAAGTGGGGCCAATCTCAGCCCAACTGTTTGCCTAATTGTGGTATATGCTTGGCATCTCGGTATTTAAAAGGCTCCAAATGATGGCAATTAATACTTAAATGCTGGGCTCTTAGCCATAAATTGTTTCTGTGGCTGCATTTTAATTATAACTCTGCCAACTAAAGTGAGCTGAACAAATTCTGCGTGGCACACAATTAAAAATGTGTTAGAGAAACGACCAAAAATTTATAGAGACGATGAAGACTATCAAAATGTAGCTGGGTTGCAATTCTAGCCAATGTAGCCAATGGGCCAAGTGGATGTTAGCCAACGGCTGCAGCTAATTGCCAAGGCGTATCAGTTGATAGAGGGAAGAAAAAGGGGAATCCTTAGATATAAAGAGAGAGGAGGGAAGGAGAGAGAGAAGGTTGACAGCAGCAGAAGGATCTACAACTGCAATGACAAGACAAATGTTGCTACAACCTGCAGATACAAGAAGACAACAACACGACTGCAGCAGCAGCCACAACAACAACAACAACAACGACTAAAACAAAAACAATTGGCAACATGCAGTGCAATTTGATGTTTTTGTTGCTGTTGTTGCTGTTGTTGTTGATGGTAGGCATAAAAATTCGTAGTCTAAACCAATTCGAAAGCAATTTCTGCTTAGAGCCTTTGCAGCGGGTGGGCAGCGCGGACATTTGCATAACTAGGAGCCTGTGGCTAACACACATAGGCTCCTCCATTAAATGTATGTGCATGTGTGTGTGTGTGTGTGTGTGTGTGTGTGTGTGTGTGTGTGTGGGAAGATGCATGTAGTACATACACATTGGCAGTGTAAACGTTTAAGATACATGTGTCTGTATGTATGTATGTATGTATGTACGTACTCGGTCTGTATTTGGGAGAGCTGCTGGCTTAGAAGTCTTGTGAAGACGAGTTCATTGAATTCTTTGCTGCTTTATTCGCCAAACTCGTAAATTTTCAACCAAATACACATAAAATTCAAACCAAACTGGTTCCTGCAGGCCACAGTACAACAGCAAACAACAACAAACAACAAGAACAACCGCATTAACAGCGATTTATACCAGACCACAGCCATATAGTCTTTGGGTCTCCGTGTTTTTGAACTTTTTTTTTTTTTTTTGTACTTTTGGGCCTGCATCTTGTGGAATGCGGCAGTCATCATCATCATCTTCACAAAACTCAAACTCAAACTCAACTGAAACTCAAACCCAACTGAAACTGAAATTGAAACTCATCTTTGCTTTTTGGCTTTGTTGGTAGTTGTACTTTCAGAAAAGGCGGCCAAGAGATGGCAAGTGCATAATATCATCTGTTTTTGCGTTTCACTTTGGACTCTTCTCTATGGATTCGTTGCGGCTACTTCGATTAAGTAGCTGTCAGCATTTGTATCTTGTATCTGCATTTGTCACATGCCTGTCTCTGTGTTTCTGTCTCTGTCTGTCTGTGTGTTACTTTTGCTGGTGCACTCTTAAGTGCAGTTTGGTGAAAGCGCAACGCATTGGGGATTATAGCTTTTGCCCATAAACTTGGCTCTCTGCATCTTTCACGACAAATTCAAACCAACGACCCACTTCCACATCCAGTTTTCAATTTGAGAACCAGCTGGTGCCTTATCAGATCGTATCAGTACCGGCTTCATGTGTCACACACACACAAACACACACACACACACGCACACACGCAGACAAAATTAAAGTAGCTTAAATATTTGGACAACTCCAAAATACTAATTGGGCCCCATCAGCATCAGACTTGGGCTGAGCTCCTTCTAATCACTGTGGGCACAAAACAAATATGGAAATCTACACACACTCACACACACACACACACACACACACACACACACCAAACAGCCACTCAAACAGAAATCTAGACAAGACAAGACGAGACATAGAACCAGACAATGGCAAAAATATTAAACCAAAGATACGTATCTGTATCTGTAGCTGAACCATTGGCTCAAAATGGACAAAGACAGCTCAATTGAAGCAAGAAGGGATCATGGATGCTCACGCTTTACTTCTTTTTTGTTTTTGTGGATACGTTTTTTATTTGATTTTCTTTTCTTTTTATCGCACTACCTGTCAAACAGAAGATGGATACTTGGTAAGATGTTTGAGCTGCCTAAGACATCAATCAAAAATTTCAGTTTCTATGATTTAAGAGCTGACTTGGCTTGTTTTGGGAATTGTTTTGTTTTGAGGGGGTAGCAACGGAAATGAAGTTGAGCTTTTGACCACTGAACGTTAACTGTAATTACGCACGCAGCTATACGGATACAGATAGAGATACATTTTGTATCTCATGACGCACAAACTTGTTGTGTGCACGCCCAATGCTGGTCAGCGAGAATAGCAACTGCAAATAGCCACAAACAAGCACATAATGACCTTGTAACTCAACTGTCAACTGTCAACACACGCAACAATAATAACAACAGTAAGAACCAACAACAACATCGGCAAACATATAGCTTGCCAGAATTTATAGTGCTCGTATCGATGGCCATAAATTGGAGCGCCTGGCACATGTCACGCAGCCGACAAGAATGTTGGCCAAAAAGGTTAAGAAAGATCCGTTCACAAGAAGATCACAAAGAGAACACAAAGAGAACTAATACTTTGCCAAAAGTACTCAGAACCTTTCTAAGGATATAATGCTATGTGCTTCAGGAAGAGCTTTTATTTCTCCATTAGCTTTAGTTTTTTGGTCAATGCTCTTTCTTGCCAACTTTATTTACATACATCTGCTGCAAATTTAAATCTTTTGGTGTTAGCCATTTTCACATTAGGCCTTACTTACAAGCTCCACGTGTCCTCCATTGTCACTTGAATTTGCTGCCCCTAAATTTGCTGTTAAGACATTGTGTGGATTTTTTATTGTTGCGATAGTCATCTAGGGAAGTGTGTGTATTTTCATGATGTGCCTTGGGTCAGTTTTGAGTGGCAGCATATTTATAAAAAAAAGAAAGGAAGAAGAAGACGTTGGAGAATAAAAAACGCTTATCGTGCTGAATACATTGTTGTAGTGCTCTTGTATTGTTTACGCGAGAAGGGGCCATAAAATATGAGCAGCTCGGCAAATACAACAAATACTTATGTATGTAGTTGGAACGATATCTGACGGATACACACGCAGCAAGGCGAGAAGCGACTTCCTCGTTGTACTTGTAATTTCTGTGTTTTTTGGCTTTCGGTTTTCCTTTTAGCACACAATAGGCAACAGCTACAGAATGAGAAGAATCTTAACAAGTAATGAATAATATGCTAGACTGTATGAGAGATGTCTAAAAAGAACTTCAGAATTTGCCAAATATACGCTTTCAAGACATCCACCACAGGGGTATGAGAATATGTACAAGTGTGAGTCCGAGTACAAATACGACTATATCAAAAGGCAGCCAAAAAGTTTTTAGCATTGTCTTCGAATTTGTTGTTATCAGGAAGAGGAAGAAAAGCAGAGAAGAAAGCAAAATTCTAAAGCAGAAGCAAGTTTCGACAATAGGTTGCTGTGGCCTCATGGTTGTTGTATGTTGGTTGTTTGTTGTTGGTTGTTCATTGTGCATTGTTCGTTGAGAGAATTTTGCGATAGCTGAACTTTGTTTTATGTGAAGTATTTGTGTTTGCGTGTGCTGCCAGAGCATATCTTGAAGATACATTAGTTGCAATATTTTGCAACAATTTATTTAAAGTTTTTCTAATCGTTTTTGAACATGCTTTTCTCATTATTTTCAATTGGTTTCCCCTGGCCGTAGTTAAAAGTTATACGAGTATCCGCCGCAATATTATTAACAAAAAAAGACAGTCGTCTCTAATGACGCGAACTAACCTTCAGTCGCAAATCATCGTTGTCAGAAAAAGAGGCACACAATAAATACAACAAGCAGACAGCTAACAACGACACCAACAACAACGATAACAACGACAACGACAACAATAGCAAAGCAGAAGATTTAATAAGGCAAAAGACTAGTAAATAAACCTGTTGCAATGTTTTTGGCTCTGTGCTTACTTGACTAGTTTTTATTTATTATTTGTAATGTGGCTATAACTGTGGCCATAACTATGGCTATATCTATGATAGACTTTAGTCTCTAGTCTCTGTTTAATTTTTTTTTAGCAGTGAATGGTTATTAAACCGTAACCACAGAATACAACAGCGCCAACATATCCAACTGTGCCACGGGAAATGCCAATGCAAATGTTCATAGTTGACTGCCGAGCAGTGACATTTGAAGTTGGAGTTTTCTAAAAATGGCCAAAGGGAAGATGACGTACACTTTTTGCCAGCATACTAGCTTTAAAGAACAAACAACAGGCGACAATGCCTTTGAGACAACTGCAACTGAGTTATTTGTTAATTCAAATTGTGTTTAGCATTTTATACAAGTTTCTTACAAAGAAATAGAACCGGTGTTTACTTAATATTTTTTAATCCAAAGGTGGGTGATCTCAGTTATTTTAAAACCTAGTAAGAGATTTTTTATATACTTAATATTTTGTTTTTGATTAACAAGAATAACAATTTATAAGAATTTTGTAGTTGAATATCTATGTTTATTTGTCTATTTTAGTGATCAGTCATTGTCATTTCATCAGAGATTTAGTCTTCACTTAACAAATATATCCTACATACATGTTTAAACAGTTTAAGAAAAAATCAATTCTTAGCTTAAAATTTAGAATATTTTTTTTTTCCCGGTGTAGTAACTTTTTGTTAAAATATACAATATAGATTTTACATTAGATTTCGCGTAATCTCGCTAAATCCAATGTAAATGCCAAGCTTTAGTTGTGTGGCAACATCATGACATATTCATTATACCCTTCATCTCTATAAGAAATGAGAAAATATCATCAAATCAACAACAAGTACGAGGCACACACACAACACGCGCTTGTGGCCTTCGGGCATTAAACTTTTGCCTGAGCACCACGGGCGCTTTTTTATACAATTGTGGCAAATGTTGCATCATCATTAACACACACACACATCCATACACACACACATGTGTTGATGAAGATACAGATATATATTGTTGTTATTGGTTGAATAGAAACGCATCTGATGGCGTTGGCACTTTCGATAGCTGCAGTTGAAAGCGAATCAAGAGTTGCCACAGCGATTCACCTTTGGCTTGGCATTTCTCGCTTGTTCATTTACAAATGTTAATGGTTAAATACCTCAGATTCGTTCCTACTTATGGTATAAGTACGACTTCAAGTCGGAGTTCCAGTCAAAGTAAAAGCCGTGCCCTGTCAGGGTGCAGTGCCCAAGGCAATGAGTCAGCTAACCAAAAATGTCAGCAACTAAAGTAACTTCGTCTGCCAAGTGTAGGCAGTTGTTGTTGTTATGTTTGTTGTTGTTGCTGTTGTGGTTGCTATTGCTGTTGATGTCTGCAATTTATCACATGTTGCTGCAACAGCAGCCGCAGCAGCCACAGCAACTGCAACAGCAACATAAAAATTTGTAAAATGCATTCAGGTGCCGCCAAATATTTAAGGCATGCCACAAACTTTTGCGCGCGCTTGTTGTTGGTTCCGTTGCGACTGTCTTTACTTTCAGTAAGTCATTAAGTTGCAGTTAGGTAACCATTCAGTTGAGGCAACTTACAACCTACAGCCCTACAACATCAGTTTGCAGCTGCAACTCGAGATTGTAGATGTTGAAGTCAGTCAGTTGATTGAGCCGTAATTAGGCATCGTAATGAGTTGCAACTCTGATGGCCGAGACAAGAGAGCTCTTTAACATTTTTAACATGTGAACATGTGTGTTGCCAACTTGATAAAGGGCTAGCTGACTTGACTGCCTATGTGGGTCGTCTTGAAAGTTAACACCCCGAAATTGTAACAGAAAGCGCAAAACACAACTGACTACCATCAAACAAAAAAATGCTAAAAATGAATACGAGCTTTCAAATCAGAACGCAACGTGCGCAGCCAATTGACATGGAAATGGGCGGATGAAATTCTTGGCACGTTAAAAATTAACCAAAAAAAGAAGTAAAGACAAAAACAAACTTAACAGAAGCAACTGAAATGACTGCCACAATTATAATAACAACAACAACAACAATAACAACTCTGACTGGGCTCGGCCCAAAAGGTTGACCAAGAAACGACGTGAAGCGCGTCGAAAGAGTCGCAGGTGAACAACCGTCTGATGGCCTTTTAAAGATTTTTACAGCTATTTATTTACTCAAGCCCATAGTCCGTTTTGCCTTATTCTCACTCTCTTTTTCTCTTTCGTTCTCTTGCTCTGTGAATCAGTTGGCAATCTCTTTCGTTTGTTTGTTATTCGTTTGTGGCCGACACCTGCTATGCTTTCCAAGCTAACACTGACGAGTACTCTAATTATATTTGACCATTTGTTTATAAACAAATACAAAAAAGAGTACAAAATTTCTACTTAGAGGTGGAATTGTAAATGGCTAAATTTGTGAATGAAAGGATAAAAGAAAAGGCAGAAGCTTAAAAGAGACCACTTCAGTGGGCCGGAAGTTGACAGCATTCAAATTATACCAGCTACGAGTAGCAACTTGATTTGTCAAGATAATTGCAGATACTTTTAGCTCAGGCTAAAGTTAGCATCTTTGAGTTACATTCTCTGGTAAACAAATGAGCACTTAATTTGTGTTCCAAAATATTCCTTTCCTTTTACTCATTTAAGCTCATTTCTTAACTTTTTTCGGTTTATGAAAGGTTAACATTATTCCCAAGGACACCAAATACTTGCAATAACTTTTTGCTAACATTTTGCTTCTTCTACAGTTTGACTACATAACCAGAAACATTTGCGAAACTTTTGGCAAAAAAACAAATCTCTATTGAGTTTTGGCAATTTTACGGCTTATGCAATGCCAATGTCTTCATCAATGAATGAATGCTTCATGTGATTTTTACAAATGTTTGCCATTGACGACATCATCATCGTGATGATCATCAATTTCTTGATTATTAGCTGTAGCTTTCACTCTCTAACCTCAGGGCGCTTGGGACTCTTCCAGTTTGATTATGATTACACGTTTTTTTTCCCTTTCTTCTTGTTGAATAATATTTTTCAAAGAAAACTCAGACCAATTGTAACGGTTTGGGCATATATGAATGATAGTTGATATCATCAATGAATAAAAACAATAACTGTTTACATATTTGTTTTTGTTACGCTTCGCATATATAGAGATTACAACGCTCCATATTTATATTTTTATATATATTTGCTCATTTTTGTTTTTTTCTTTCCTTTTTTTTTCTATTTTGTTATCTGCAGCGGAAACTCACAAATACTGGTAGATATACACGTACGTGTAAATGTAGATATACGTACGTACAAATGTACATGTATGTAGTACATGTGATTGTACATATGTATGTACAAATTATATTCGTTTATTTTGCCCATCAGCTTTGGAGTTTCGTTTGTTTGATTTTGTTAGCGCACTAAATGTCACGAATGTTCGTAAAAAAGCAAAGAACTTTTCACGGAAATGTGATCAATTAAAAGATACTCTACAACTGAATAGTCGAATGAAGTACTAAGTATGAAAAGTTGACTTGTTGATTTAATTTAAATTAGTTTAGTCCTTCGATTTCAATGTGTTTTCTGTTATACTACCTGAAGCTACTTACACAGCTGACAACTGCAGGGTATAAATAAGACTGAGACAAATTGTTTCTCATCTGGTATCAGCAAAGAGAGTCGTATTTGTCGTACACTCTGGGCAAATATTTGTTAACGAAATATATAAATAATAATGCATAAATGTCAACAAGCTGCACTGAAACCGCGCGACCAACAAAATGTATTTATAATAAATAAACTCTTTCGTATTTTTATGGATGTGCTTTCAATATTGAACTGCAATTTGTTGATTATTCATGTTATGTGGTTTACAAATACATATTTACATAAACATTTATATGAATTAATGATGATGATAGCTAGCTTGTGGTTATTTAGTTGTCATGTGGCAAAAAGTTAGTTAGTCGCCATTAATTTAAACTTAATAATTTATATTTCATATTTACTGAGAATTTAATAAAAAAAATACTCGACATTTCTAGGAATGACCAGAAATTCTGATCTAAAATTGATAACATAATCTATGTGCTGATTGCAGCAAAACAAATAAAATACTCGATGGTTGGAAAGGTCTTTAAATAGAACTAAGATATTTTAACCATTATTAGTTATATACTAAATAAGTCTGGAATTCAAATGAATAACAATTTAAGCAATGAATTTGAGTTAAGAACTTTAATTGAATCTAATGTGCAACTTTGTAAATAGTTTCGAGTGCATTCAATTATTTTGTGCATTTTGAATGCTTGAGTTAACTATGAACTTCAAAGAGATTACATTGTTTCAATAATTTTCTATGTTATTTTATTGATTTTCTGTGGTCAGTTTAATTCATTTGAATAAACTTGTCTGCATTGGAACTGTGCTCCACATGCAAGCAACCGCAAGCTTGAATATGCATTTGGAAAAGTATTTAACAGATACACACACACACAGGCATTCTTGAGATACGAGTTTGAAACTGAATTTGAGACGAGTGGGTAGTGCATACTTAATTCTGACTCTCTGACTTTCTGAGTGGCTCCTATGACAGCTGGAACACCGGGGAGTCTGGGGACTTGAAAAACTCTGGAGAGGCTGTCGAGATTGCAGCATGGCGTCGTCTTGTTGGGCATTTGAACAATGACAGTTAATTAGTAAATGCATGCTAATTTCAAGTTGTAACAAATAAAATTACAAAGTGTGTTGCTCGTATCGCCTTATGCAATTAGCTGCAACATGTTGCAAATAGTGATAAAGCCAACTCGCATAATTCATAATGAAGTTGTTTCCTTCCATTCCACAAGACTCTTTTCATACACCATACAAAAGGACGTCTCACAATTCAGCGCTCGTTTATCACAATGTTATGGCTTGGAATAGGAGGCTGGAGGAGGAACCGGGATAGGACCAGCCCATTGGGGTCTGTATAATTACTAGTTTTATGCAGCCAGAGGTCGAGAGTCCGAGAGACGTTGTCTTGAGACCTTGTCTGGACCCTAGAGAGAGAGAGTTAACAACTGCAGTCCTGCAATTGATTTGAGTTATTGATTGTAACGTCTTCTGGGATAACAGAGAAGGAGGTTGGATAAGAGGGGTTCCACTCCATAGTATGATTAATTTTATGTTGAGTCAGGCTTTTGTATGATTTGAAAAATTAGTACAAACTGAACCGAAAACTGCAAATGATCATAAATCAAACAGTTTGCTGATTGCATTCGAAGTGCGCACAAATTGCATGATTTGCAATTTCTGTTGCATTCCCCGGATGCTGACACGACTGCAACGACGACTTTGAGACCTTTTCCCCATCCAGACCTTCCAGAGACTCTGCTCATTCCAGACTCAGTTGCTCTTAAGTCTTTACAGTCCAAGACCTCACGTTGTACTTGCTCACATAATTCGCATTTTTGTTGCAAGTTGCAAGTTGCAAGCAACTTAAATAAAATTATTGCCTGGCATTTTTATTTGCTTTTTATTGTTGCCATTTTCCGCTCATTGTCCTGCCTTACAATGCTTCTCCTTCTCTTTGTCTTCATTGTTTTGTAATTAAATTTTTGGCAACAACAACAAGAACAACAACTCGACATTCCACAAAATCGATAAGCACGTAAAGTACAATCCAACAAAAAGTCTCTGAATCTCCATTTCCTTGGAGTGTTGTCTTAATGCAAGACAAATTGCCGAAGGTACTTTTTTTGGCCATAAAATGCACAGCAGGCTGACAAATACAGTGGCTAAAATCGACAAAGACAGTTCTTATATGATTAAAAATAAAAGGTGTTTTATTTGGAAAATGTTGATTGTTTCTATTAGGAATGAAACTCCTTTCTTTTCTCACTTGTATTCCTTCTAAAAAGCATTTAATTAGTGAACTCCTCTTTTTGCGTGACTTTCTTGAATGTTCCATAGGCTGAATTTTCCCAAGTGGGTTTTTGGACCACTGTAATTCAATGTAAAGGCTCTGGGACATGAGTGGCAGCGTGCCTTATCTAGACAGTCGTAAAATCCTGGTCTAAAGGCCATTTGGCAATGTTCATGGCGCTAGCCAAAATCAATAAACATAAAGCCCGAGCAATAACACGCTTGTATGGGCCAAGTTAAATCGATGACGGGGGGAAAAAAGATAGATAGAGAAAGAGAGAGAGAGGGAAAGATAGACGATCACTATTCCAAACTGGTTAGCCGGCTATGTAAATTTTTATTAATATTCAAAAGAAGCGATTTCGTGTACAATAACAACAACTACAACTACAACTTCAATAACAACAACAAGTATAAATATGCATATGACCTTCGTCGCGGATGATGGACAACCAAACAAAGCAACACTATGAGATTGTTACCGTGTCGAATGTGTTCTCCAATCAGTTGCAAAGGGCATAAATTGGATTTACAATCAACAATTGCAGCAATTAATTGAGCTTAATCAAGACGTTCAACCAGAAACGATGTGGTTAAAGGGGGGCAAAGAAAGAGAAATCAAAACGGAAAGTCATTTTATGCCGACTGCCCGAATCGAAGCTATTTTAATGGGCATCGTGCCAGAACATAAAAACAGAATGAAACCTCGCCTCGGGCCAGAACATAAAATAATGAAAACGAAAAAAAAACGAAGAAAAATTATATTAACCAAACAAAAACCTAAAGGCATTTTGTTTATATATTTAAGAGTGTTTATAGCAAGCAACGTTTTGCGATCATTAGCAAATAATTTATGCTATTTACAGGCAATCGAACATGAACATACACAATTTGTGTTGGGCTATTGTGAAATTTCCAATACGCTATAAGGAAGCGTATGAAGATGATTAATATTTAAGAAAATAAGCTTTAATTATGAACAAATTAATTAAATTGTATTTTTTTTGGTATAATGCACAATAGTAAAAATAACATTAATAATATTGTGAGAACCTTTTTAAAGTCATATAAGCACTTAAACTAAAAAATCTATTCAAATTCAAAGTTGATTTCTTAAAACTACAGTCACAAGCTTAAATAAAAATAGTCTTCTTTTTCTACACTTGAATGCATATACCCTTTTTTGTAGGGTATGCTTGAGGTGTACACAGCGTTCAATCGCAAACAGAAAGAGAACCCTTGATGTTGTTTACAAGAGAATACCAAAACTAAAAAGCTATTTAAATGTACGTTTATTATAATTCAATTGTCATCATGACTTTAATATCACAAAAATCAAATAAAGATGTATCTTTTTCTACATTTAAATGAAGCTACCTCACTATTGTAGAGTATGCTCGAGAAAGCGAGCACAGAAACAGAACGAAAACCCTTGTGGTTGATCATTCCAATAAGCAGCTTTTGCTTTAGCTTATTGGTCCAACATTTATTTAATGAACTGCCAACTTGCAAATCATTCAATATTCTTGTTGTTGCTTTTAATGTTGCTGTTGTCGCTGTAGGTGGGCGATTCAAAGCGTGCGAAATTTGTTGTTTAATTTTTAAGCCTCTTAAATAGATCTGAGCACTTGACACAAAAGCAGCTTCTGTTTTCGACCCAATCGCACAGATATGCATATGTATAGTATTCTCACAGATTCAAACTCACACTCACACTCACTCACACATAATACATTTTGCAAATTAAATAATTTATTGCCTTTGTCCTTGCAACAGAAATGTGCAGGCTAACTTCATTAATTAGGTTTCCTTTGTATCACATGGCGCTCAAATCGAATTAATTAATTAGTTTGATTAGCAAAGCTTGGGGCACATTTATTAATTATATTATTCGCATTTTGGCAGTCATTTGCAGGCCCCCATTGTTTTCAGTTCGCCTCTCAAGGCGCTTCTAATTAGTTATTGAAAAAATGTATGTATTATAATAGCTACTTGTGCTCATATAGTGTGACTATGAGAGTGAGTACTATGTGTGTGTGTGAGTACATGTGTATGTGTGGTATTTGGGTGAATTGGTCATCACGCACATGACACACACATTCCACACACACTCCACACACATGGTCATCAGTTACACCCACACAACGCACAACACTCTTTGGTCATTTCAAGCTGATATTTTTATCTACCAGTCGCTTGAGACAAGCACTTCTTGTTCTTCATGTTCTTGCTGTTTTTTTTGGTTAATTGTTGTTCTTGTTGTTTTGTTTATTTGTTGTCACATACTTTAAAGCCATTGCACATTAAAACCAACATGAAACCGGTTGTGTTGGCCACAAGGTATTATAATAATGAAAAGTGTGTGGGTGCCAACGGGAACAACAATATATGTTAGTTAGAACGGACAACTAATTGTAAGAAATTGTTGGCATAAATTTCCGGAATACTCATAAACTTACCCTGCAGAATATTATAACAATCAAGAGAAATATTTACTCTTTCCTGGCAACAAACTGTAATGAGAAGTAAACTATTTTGCTCTGCTTTCATTCATCTCTTATGAGATTTAGTAAATCAACATTTTAATTTGTTATACTTTCATTAATTAAAACTAATTTTGCTTTTGACATACACAATTATTTGCCTTATTTTTGTATTCCAAACACACTGTAAATAATGGCATATTCTAAATTGTATGCAAATTAATCTGGCAGCCGAAACAATTGCATTTTAATTATAATAAATGGAAATTGAGTTGAAAAAAAAAATAGCATAGTTTTCAAGAGGAAAAATGTGAATAAATAAAGTTATGTAAATGTTGTTAAATGAAATACAATTAATTTAGTTTAATTATGTGGCTGGCCTGGAAACAGGAAGTCATAATGCATTTCTTGGCCAGATCCATATGCCATACACGTCAAAGTCGTAAATTGTCACTGGCAGCAATGCGACAGAGTTAATTAAATAGAAACAACTATTATCAGGCAGCCATTATCAGTCGATAATAAGAGCTTATCTGCTTTTACCTGTCAGTGTTACCTGTACAGTTGGTAATTTATATTTCATTTTGTTCTCTCATTGCAGGCGATAAGTATTGCTGTGGATAACGCTCAAAATACATTTATATAAATAAATAAATTATTTATAACCAAGCCGCATGAAGGTGAGTACCCAAAAAAAAGCGAGATAAAGGAGATTAAATATAGTAGAAAACAGGAAAAGCCTTTTTTCCCTTTTTGGAGTGCACACAATTGTTCCAATGTCAATTTGTAGTGGGAATTTATGATATCCATTGTGGGCCGCAAACAAGATCATTGTTAGCTGGCTCTGGCCAAAACTAATAAGCGCCAAGTATGGTGCTGCAATTTAGCTCGCTTCACTGTTAACTGGTCCAACTCAAGTGCCAGTGGCAGTGGCAGTGTCAGTGGAAGTGGCAGTGGCAGTTGCAACTTTGGTAGTTGCCAGTTGCCTCCTAAGATGCTCACCAAGCCAATACACGCTGAACAATTTCTTCTGTGGCATTGTCTTCGTTTCGGTTTCGGTCTCGTTCGATTTTTCGTTCTGGTTTTGTTTCTTCGTCTCGTTATTGTGCCAAATGGCCATAAAAGGTTAATTGGGTCCTTAGCAACTTGGCTTCAACAAATAATGCAAGCATTCCACACGTACCTCTGCCACTGTTGCAAGCGACAAGCGACATAGAAAAATCTTAATTAGTTAATTAAAACAACAAACAAACCCGAACCCTTGTTCAAGAAGACACTGCAACTAGTTCACTTGGGCTACTGCATAATTCATGCGACTTTAATGACAACCAAGTGGAGGACACAGGACAAGATAGGACACAGTACAGCAAAGCTAAAACCAAAGCCAGTTACCAGTTACCAACTCCCAGTAGGTGCTCAGTTGGCCCTTTTGTTGTTGTTTCTTATTCTAGTTGCTGCTGCCACACGATAGAGACACGTTGTCTGCTCCTTTGCCTGGCCAACTATAGATCTTCTCCCTCTGTCTCTGTGTGTGTGTTTGTGTGTGACTCAAATCCCCCGAGGTGACATTAAACTATGAAAGGCATTTAGTTCAGCGATTTATATAGGCGACTTTTTGACAGTTTTATGTCTTGGCTGTCCAAGGTGCCGATTGAGGATAACGAGCTGAAGACCAACTGCTGCCTGAAATCTTTATGCCTCATTAAATGGCTAGGCAATGTTTATATTTCACTTGCAAAAGGACCTCGTTATCCTCACAACCAGTCCCAATCAATGCAATTGGCTGGAAGCGATTTATTGGCAAGAGTTTATAGTGCGCAATTGCTATTATTAAAGTAATTGCAGATTGGTTTAAAGATCAAAGAATTCAATTATTATTTCATACCATTCCATAATGAATGACAAGTTCAAGTTCAATTCCAAGTTAATCATTCATAGCTCTTTCTATCCACAAGTTTGACCTCTAAGCCCTACAAATTGTTAACCCTTTTAAAACAAAGCCATTTGAGGTCCAACTGTGTTATTACCACAACATGTGCCGACCTCCTTCCCATAATGTGTTGATATTTTGTATAAATACATTTATGTATGTATTCTGGGGTGATCGGGTCTCTGTCTAATCTCTCGGTAAACCCAAAAAAAGTTGTTGGCTAACGCAAAATGTTTTGGGACAGGCCATAAAAAATGACCAACTGCCATTAGGGCACAGAAATGAAAACATTTTTGTCATTTGACAGGCAATTTTCGAGCGTAACGTTTTCGATTTGCCCCCCTTTCTCCTCTCTTTGTCTTCCCCTGTAATTCGTGGTGCCAACACAAGCACATGTACACATACTTGGGGATAGTTATTAGGGTAGTATGTGAACCCATACACACACACACACACATGTCAGCTGTGCCCACAGAATGTATTGTGCTCATAAAATGTTGTAGAAGAGACCGAAAATTCTGATGATGATAGTTTATACAGAGCTAAAAGCATTTTTCCAAACCTCTGAACATTTTCACATGAATGCGGCAAAAATCTGTTGCCATTTCTCATGTGGCAGCAACATTTTTTCCATTGCCATTGCCATCCTTGTACTTATGCAATGTCTCTCTCATACTCCCTGTGTGGCACATTAAATCGAGTTGCCACATTGAAATATATTGATGTTATTATCCTGCCGGCATGCTATTATTTGATTAAATCTAAATCTGTTTATGATCCCAAGTTTGCAAGCATTTTTATTAATTTTTGAGGCGAACCCAGAAAGCTGAAGCTGAATAAACAAAATTAACGCTGATAACTTTTCGGATTTCTCGTATTTTTCTCGTATTTTATCTTCCACTTTTTCGCCAAATAGTTTGGCGAATTAGTTTTTTATTCAATTTGCCCAAGCTGGCAGCCAGTTGGCCAAGGTCCAGAATCAGCGAAACAAACTTAAATTTGAACTCAAAAGCCCGATATAAAAGAAAATCATGAAAAAATGCTGTAAAATGCGTGAAAACTGTTGAGTAGAAGATGTGGGCCAAAATGGTCAACTGGATACAGTTGCCTGGACATTCGAATGAATGCCTGAATAAATGCTCGAATACTCGAATGATTACTCGTGTACCATGTGCAAACAGACATACAAATAAATATTGAGGTCGAGCTATAAAGCAGGAAAATACCAACTGACCTGGTCAACTGGGAGGTGTACCACCAAATCTGATGACCATTTGTGGCCCGTTGTTGTTACTGCTTCTGCGTCTGTTGCTGCTGTTGTGGAAACGTCATGCATATGCAAATGAACAATTGATTTCTTGTGGCCTACTCGGCGGTATAGGCCACATTTCGTTGGTAGAGTTGCCAGAGTACACTTTGACCCTGAATGTAGTTAACCTTGTACTAAGACAAGTGCAAGTTTTACTTAGGCAATTAAGATATAGAAGACAGAATAAGTTGCTTTAATTAGTTGGCAAAGCTCTTGTACCCTGTAAATAAAAAAATCAGTTAGAAAGTGTTAAACACCAATAAATAAAGCACAAATATTTAATTCTTCAATTTTTTATAAAATTCTTTTGAATAAAACTCTAACTGGCTTACACTTATTTGTTTTCTGAACTTTTGATTAATAAATTGCCTAGACAAAAAGGTGACTCTAAAGTCTATAGTTCCGTTTACAAAGTATCTGTTAGTTTTCCCTACTGCGTTAGAATTGCCTTACTTGTTTATAAGTTCTGCATTTTCAATTAAACACTTTGAGTAGTAAGTGGTGTTAACTCAATAAAGTCGCCAACTTTTAAAGAGTTTTCCCAAAAGTTTTCATCATTCGCATAGCTAATCAAATGAACATGGAAAATGCCATGGAAAATGCCAGCTTCAGCTGCTGGAGGCAGAAGATTTTTCCCAAACTAAAAGAAAAGAAAATCAAAAGGCAGGCGGTAATTAATCATCTGAAAACTATAAAGAAAAAGCTTAACATGTTTCTGCCAGTCATTTTTTGCAATCATTTAATTGCAATTTAATAGCGCGCTCATCCTGTAATTTATTTACTAATAATGAGAAGCGCGTAGAGAGGCGCTGTGTAAAATATAATACAAATAGATGGCGAAGAAAATAGAATGGAAAAAAATGTTCAGACAGGAGCCGAACGAACGTGCAGAAAAACATTTAATTACATTTGTGCGGTGTTTGCCACAGATGCATGACTCTGTGTCTCTATCTCTGACTCTGACTCTGACTTTGGCTCTTCGGGGATATATATTAAAGTATCTTTAGTAAAAGATGGCAATAGAGAGTGAGAAAGAGAGAGAAAGAGAGAGAGAGAGAGTGCTGATTGAGAGAGAAGATGTGTAGCAAACATTTTTACAACGCTGTCAAATTAAGAGCTATACAAAATGCGTGGCATGTTGCAATTGCTAAGGATGCAGCTGCAACTACTTGTATTCGTAAAGACGAATCGGGGGCTTTGCTACTCGAACTGTTTGTTGGCCTGGCAAATTAACAGTTAAGCGCCAACGGTAAATAATTGTCAAAGACAACAACAACAACAACAACAAAATCAACAATGTCTTGGACTTTTGGAGTTGATGTTGATGTTGAAGTTGAAGCTACAACTGCCTGTGGAAAGCTGCTCCAAAAAGGCACTTGGAAGAAGATATAGCCGTGCTTCAAATGATGTTTGACTGGTTTCATGCACCAAATAACCAAAAGGAGCTGCAGTTATAGTCTCAGATGGAAGACCATGAGACTGGGAAGACCTGTTGTCTGTCTGCTGTCATGGATATCTCTGGTCGTGGTACTGGTAATTCTAGTCGCCTTGCCAACTTCTCGCTTGGCGGATGTGCAAATATTTTGATTAAATTTTCTCCATGGCAACTTTCTTTGCACCAAAGTGGCATCCACACCATCTCTACAGTAAAGTAACCAGCCGCATCTGCAGCTCTACAGCTCCTGTACGTTCTGAGTATGAGTACCAGTATGTGCGTGTGCAGCTGCCGGTTTTGCAACAACCAATACATTTCCTGCTTCTGCATAAAACACGTTTTCGCAGCATCATCATCATGAACAACATCATTATCATCATCATTATCAGCTGTGGCTTTGCTTTGATGCACGTCTTTGCCCAGTTTGCGGTGACCTTTGCTGACATGCCGCATAATTTGAAATCAGAGCCAACATTGTTTTCAATTTTATCACTTACACGGCGCATAAATCTTTTCTATTAAATTGGCAGAGATTTGCAAAGAATTTCAAGATGTGTGCAGATTACTTTAACCTGTTCTAAATACCAAGAGGAATTTAGTATTTTCAAGATGGAAACTTTTTAAAGTATTTTAGGTTGTTAAATAATCAGATTCTTTTCTATACTGTAAACTAAAAGGAAACCTTTGTTTCTAAAACAATCTTAATTAACACTTATGTTTTGACTTTGACTCAAGTAATTTGAATCTTTTGCGCCCTTAGCCTAGTTCCGTTTGCAGGTTGCCTTAAGCCCAAATTGTCAAAAATTATAATTGTCTTGAAGAAAAGTTCATTTGAAGGCACACGCAACTCATTAGGAATGAAAATTTTGCGGCATTTCGGTAAAACTTTTAGTCGAAATGCAAATGAATATTAAACGCAGACTTGAGGCTGCGTTTTAATAACTGCGGATTAAGTCTGCATAAATAATAATCATAATAAACTCTCAGCCACAGCCATGAAAATGCGCATCAGTCCGTAGCAGATACGCCTCTAACTACCAAGTGCCCCTGCCCTCCCTCCCCTCCCCACCCCCAGCCAGTTCCTACACCCCTTAACCAACCGAGCAAAAACTTTTTGCATAAGAAAATGACAAATGATCAACGGAGGTTGTTGGGTGGTTCGAGTATCAGCTTCAAGTCGTGCCGGAAAAGTATGCAAAAGTATCAGGCGAGAAAAGAGGAGGGAAAGAGAAGGAGAAAAGGGGGAAAGAGAAGGAGAAAAGGAGGAAAATGCGCGACAATGAAGTTTTTCTTACGAGGGAAAGATTCTTGGACTTTGTTGCTCGCAATTTACGTTATTTTTTTCTTTCGCATCTTTTGTAATATTTCATTTGGCTTAAATGGCAAGCGATGCTCGGATTTTTCTCTTATTATTTTTTTTTCTTTGAAATAGTTTGTTGGGGTTTTTTGCTGGGGTTTAATTCGCAAGTTAAATGCGCGTCTAATTATGCCAGCAATTATATTGGGACTGTGATAAATGGCCGACCTACAAAAGAGGAAACAATCATCAGACAGGAAATGGGAAACGTGTACAACGGAGATCATCCAGAACATTTGCATGCCAATGGCATTTCCAAGTTTGCCTTCAATTCAATTAGTTTTTATCTTATCTATGCGAAACAATTCACGAAAGAAAACCAAAGCAAAAAAGGTCTTCAAGAAACGCACAAATTGCTGCGGCGCTTATCAGTCAATTAGCCGTGAGATAAGGCAAACAAGCAACGCGAACATAGCGCAAATGAGTAAATACAGTGGCAAAGACAAAGACGGAGAGAGGGACATGGATAGAGATAGAAGCTTGCGTTTGTTTGTGCGTTTTTGTTCGACAGACAGGCCCAGTATTTGGTTGTAGAAATGAAGGTAACACAATGCCTTTCGTTGCCATTGCTTATCGAGCGAGTTACGAGCCGCCCTGTCATCGCATATCTTTCAATTTCAAGTGTCTTCCTACTCAAATTCGTCTGTCTTCAGCTCCCTGTCTTCTTCTCCCCTCTCTCTCTCTCTCTCTCTCTCAGTGTGGTGTGATAAGCCCAGGTAAGCAAAGCACGTAACTGGGTCGCTCTCTGAATCTGTTGTGACAGGGAGTCGTCTGTCTAAAGTTACAATCGACTCATTTTGTTAGATAGTTTTTGACACACAACCTCGTTGAGGTAGACAGGTTAGAAATATACTTACGTACATTCATATTTCCACATCACTTTACATTTATTATCCTGAAGTGTGGCCTCAAAACCGCAGCTCATTTAGTACCGCAAACAGAGAACCGCAAATAAATGTTGAATCCAAATTTCCAGCTAAATTGCTAAATAAATACTTTGCTTGTGTGTGCTTATCTATTTTTGTTACGTATAATTTAGAAATGGCTTTCTGAGCTCCATTTTATTTTAGGTAGAGGAAAAGTCTACGTTAAGAGAGAGCATAACAAGAACTGAATTTTTAAAATGTCTAGTTATGTCATTTATGTCAAAAGAGCTATTGTTTTGTTTTTTGATTGTTTAATTTGGGCAATTAAAATGGTATAAAAATATCTCGTCATATCTGTGACAGCTTTTATCTTGAGCATTAAAGCCATAACCCTGGCATAATTAAAAAGTTAACAACACTCGAATTTATCTTCCGTGACGCTTATCTACTAACCATAATAAAAAATTACAAATTTGCTTTCAATTTCCTATCACTAAGCAATTATTTGCCAACTTTAGAATTGTATGATCATGTCAAATCAAATGTGTAATTGAAGCTTTAGAATTTCAATCAGAAAATATGATATGTGTGTGAAAATGATACGAAAACAATTCATTTTACCCACAATGCGTATACGCCATGTGACTATCAACGAGAAACTCGAATTTTAATTAACAAACTATTTCAATAACATTTCGAATGTAACGACCAATAAAAAAGAATAAAAGTAACAGAACAATACCATAATGGCCAGCAGATGCAAACAATTGGCCAAAAAGGACGGATATGCGTGCCATTTTACAATCCGTTGGAAATGCCCGAAAAAGCCCGTTGCATCTCATCAATTATAGATTTTTCGGTGCGTGGTTAAAAACAATTTGATGTGATTGCTGTTGAAGTAGTTAGTAAAACAATTTGGCCCTCGACAGACAGATTATCCAAACTGACAACTGTCGACCTAATTAGATCAACGATCCGAATAAAAAGCACTTCAGTGACATTTCCTATACAGTTGTTATCAGCATTTTATTTGCCAGCGCGTCTATATTATTATACTTTTATCTTTTTTCCTTTTGTATTTCTGATTGTTGTAGAACAAGTAATTTATAAATTGACATGTAGTTCAGCTTTAAACTCTGAGAGTACGACTATTCCCAGTTGGTTGGCAATTTTAATCGCTCTATTTTGCCAGTGATGCATTTTACAGCTGAGTGAGGACATGACATGTGGTGGAACCGTCTGTCCTCCCTCCTTTCCATCTCCCCTTTTATTTTCAATTTATAAGCACACACAACGGAAATTGCCGACAGAGTGGGTTGGGGATGATGGCTCTTTAGTTGAGAATGGAATGGGTTGGGGACCTGGGATGGATGGGGTGAATGCCAGGTCGGCGATGGCACTTGAACCCAACGAGCCATAACAAAAGGCACACCAAGTAATTAACTTGTATTTATTGTATGCTCACATAGTTGGCATAGCTGACAGTGGCAGGTTGGTAACTATGCTGAAAAGAGAGAGGGGACAAGGCCAGAACTCCCCTATAGGGAGGTTGGCTTTTCTAATTGACAAACTGGCCGGGATCGTTGGTTGTGGTCCCTGGCCTGCATGTGCATTCAATTACTTGGCCTGAACTCTCTAGCTATGTTATGCTATGCCCAGTCATGGCCAGAACAAAGTCTTGACCATTAACTGGCCCGTAACTGCAGCTGATCATGACTAGAGAGACCAGCTAATGTTAACGTTTATTAGTTTCTTTTTGCCAAGGGAAGCTGAACAGAACTGTGAGCGTTAATAAAGTTTATTCAATGAATATTTATGGAAAATAGTTGCAAATAATGTGCATAATTTAATTTAAAAAAAAGTATAGGTAGTGAACTTTTTTATATGTTTGCATTATTTTTTCAAGTGTATTTCAAGTTCGTCAGAGACCGAGATAGTTTCTTACGGCTGTTGTTATTATCATTTGGTCTGATGCGCTAACCTGGCACGCAACATCTTGCTGTGGGGCAACCACTTGACTGTGGACTGGCAACTAAGACTAAGATTGAGACTGAGACTGAGGCTGAGACTTGGAACTGGGCTCAAGTAGCGTGTCATTTACCTTGGCAGCCACAAGATTGAATGAGAATGGGGCGGACAAGAGGTGTGAAGTGAGGCAGGGAGGCTAGTTCTGCAAGTTGTGCGGTTTTTGCTGCAATTATATAATATTGACATTAGTTGCATGTTGTCTGTCGTTTTACGGTCAAGTTGCGTCGCGTTGCAGATGATTTAAGCTGATGAATTTAATTACAGTGCAAGGCAAAAATCAAAAATCAATATTGCCCCTTAATGCGGCAATCATTTGATTTACGTTTCAATTTAAAGGCTTAATGCCATCTCAATTAGAGCTGAAGGACGACAGAGACAGAGACTGAGACGAAGACCGAGACTAAAAGGTAGGCTTAAACGTGTGCAGATTAGATTAAGTAATGGCAGGATACAATCAAATTCAACTCGATTCTAATGCAACACTTTCTCTCTCCCTCTTTCTGTTTCTATTTGTTTCATTTGCAGGATGAGTGCACAAGGAGACTGTTGAATTGACTTTATAAAACGTGTGGCACACACAACCACATTTAACAACAAAAGGACGACACTCGTTTCCTTCATATCGTAACTTCAGACTGATTCACTCTCACACCCACTGACTGCAGGCCAAATTGCACAACAAACTAAAGAGAAAGAGAGAGAAAGAGAGACAGGAAACTTGAAAACGCTTGAGAGAATATAAAATAGAGCAAAAGCCAGCGATTCATGTGAAATGCCAACAAATTGAAATTCGTGTCCATGTGAAGACGTGTGGAATGAACAGTACTAGAAACAACTAAGACAACAACAACTGCATTAACATATCAGCAGCTACATTGAAGAGCAAATCAGCTGAATCCCTGAGTACATATCTTGCAGCATAAATCAAAGTGCCCACTGATTAATGTTACGCATACGCAACGTGCGCCATCCAAGAGGCGCAGCACTATATAACTGAAGCACTCAACGACTTCCACAAGCCATTAACCCACTGCAATAACAAGAACAGTGATACAAGGAACAACAACTGCAACTACACAAAGGAACCGACTACAAACTCATCATGGCATTCATTTGGCGTCGACGTTCCACAACAATTGTCAAGCTGGTGGCATTGATGTTGGCCATTTGGTTCTGCATTGCCTTCCTCATCTATACGGATGATACACGGCGGAGAGCAGCACAGGAAACCAGCGGATTTGGTGCTGGCAACATTGTCGGAGGCGGCGACAGCGGCGGGGATCCAATTGCATTGGCCCTGAAAAATGGCCCAGACTCGGGCGAGGAGCTAGCTGGCCATGGATTTGTTGTTAATGGCAACAATGCCATTGCTGACGCTGATCGAGATGTACCCCAGGAGGCGGATGTTCCACCCACGGCCAAGCACAAGTCGAGGGTGAAGGTGTTGCCACGTCTAAAGGCCGAGGAGTCCGTGCGTCACAACGTTGTGGTGCATCCGGAGGAAAAGGTTGTCAACAAGCAGGAAGCCAAGGAAGATGGTGAGTGAAGCAACGATTTTAATTAATATTTAATGTCCTTTCCACATTTCATATTACACTGAGTTTGCTTGTGGGCAAAGGATTGCAACGATTATCATTTAATCCTCGATATCTGTATTTATTATTAAAATTAATTATTGCTGCAGTTATACGAGTCCAACGTCATTAAAAAGTTAGAACCCTCATTTAATGCATCGATTTTAGATTAAAAACATATTTTTAGCTGTCCATTTAAACACCGTATTTAGCAAATGTCTGTTGAATTTGCCATCGAGCTCTCTAATTATAGTTAAAAATTACCACTCTCGTTTCCAATTTAATCAATAAAAAGTTGAAGCATCTGTGAAAATGTATAAAACAGTTGTGTGCATTCAACTCAAATCAAACTAATTAGTTACGCGTTCTGTTATTTTTAGTTTGCAGATATTGTATTAGAAGAGTGAATATTTTTTAAGTATCTTTAAAAACCTTTTTTTTTACTCGAATAAATTATATTTTGCATCTAACCTAAATCGAACTATGCATTGTGTGGATTGAAGTTAGCAGATACTGTATCAGAAGAGTGAATTCTTTTTTAATAATACTCATAAAACTCTTTTGAACTTGAAAAAATGGGAACAAAACTTTTAGTTGCTTTTGTAGTTTCCTATAATTCAAGCATTTGTATTATCTTTTATCTAAGCAACTATTTTTTATAATCAGACATGTGTACTCTTAAGCTAAAACTTCAAGTTTGTTAAGCTTGAAAACCACTTTTTACCTTACGGAATTCACATAATAAATGTGCAGCATTAATATTTATATTGAAATCAGTTCCAGATTATCCACATTTCTCGGTCCATCCATCACAGTTAGTTCTTTGCTCCGCAAGCACCGCAACTGATTCGCAACTTGTTCGTTTTTTATGATTCTTCTTTTTCTTCTCACTTGTATTCCTGTAATCAGTTTTTACGAATCTCAGCGCTGTGTTCCCATTCAGGCGATTCGCACTTCATTTCCACGCAATCTCGTCCAACTAATTCCCATCAAGTCAACGCACACGCAGCACAACTCTTTCTCTCTCTCTCGCACTGTCTATTTTCTCTCTCTTTCTTCCTATAGTTTTTTTACTGTGACTTGTCCATGGTTGCATTTTGGGTCAGCAGCCAGAAAATCGAACTAAACTTGCGGATAATAACACATATCGCTTTCCTTTCCTGTTTTCTAAATGTTGACTCTGGAGAGGAGCTGCTTTGGTTGTTGGCTCCTCCCTCCAGTCTTTAAAGAAAATTTCTAACAAGTTTTACAACAATGTTTAAGATGCCAGCGGCGACAAAACACAAGAATAACAAGAGGTTGAGTAGAAGCACTTAACACAACTTGCAATTGTTGCCAAACGGCATTTTCAATGGCACGCAAGGCAACAACAACAACAAATTGTGGTGGTAGTGGCAAGGACTGTGGCCATAAGCAGAGGGGAGGGGTAAATAGAGAGACCAAAACTTAACTCATGCCGCTGTCAAGCGAGGCATTCGCATTAAGCATATTAAAAAGAAAAGGGAGTGAAACGAAGAGGAATCTTTTACTAATCAGACACAAGCTTCAATCGTTGTTGGCCCCTTTGGCTGGAGATTTTACTCAATGGGTTGTATGAGAGAAACTGACTGACTGGCTGACTGACTGACTGACTTGGCGCTCACTTGACTGGCCAAATCAATGAAGCAGTCAGTTGTAGCTCTGTAACTTGGACAAGTGCATGGGGCATCATTTATCTATCTATGGAGTAAGACGCCGTTGCATGTGAAACAAGCATTTAAGATTGCATCTCAAAGAGGAGGAAGCGGATGGAGGGGATGGAGGTTCTGGGTTTATGCCTGGCTGACTCTGTCTTCTGTCTTCTGACTCTAGGCTACCTTTGCAGTTCCATACAATGCACGTATTTGCAATTTCGCATATCATGTTTGCATCTCTTTGCCGCAGCCTCATCAACATCGAGGTGGCAAAGCTACAAGTTGTTGTTGTTGCTGTCGTTGTTGTTGTTGTCGTTGTTGTTGTTGTTGTTGTTGACGGTTTGCCTATTTGCTGATCCTGTCGTGCAGCAGCCGCCCCGTGGCGTCAAAATTGTGTGCAAGCCTACAACGTTTACCAACACTCGACCACGCACATGAGTTGCCTGTGGTGTCTGTTGTCCGTTTGCCAGATCCCAGATTCCAGATCTCTACCAGATCCACAACTCCACATACTCATTGCTCATTGTCTGTGCCTTGGCCTGTGTTCATAGCTGGTAATTAGTGTTGTTGTACTTATTGCCTGGCCTTGGGGCGCTTACCACCAAAAGACGTGGCCAACACGACGTTTATCGCGCGCACGCATCAAACCAGGCAACGGATGAGAATAGGAATACCAACCAACCAAGCATCCAGGCAACCCAGTCAGTCAGTCACTCACTCAGTCAGTCAGTCAACCTGCCTGCTGGCCATGTCTTTTATACGTTCACTATCTTGATCTTGGCCTGGTCTGCACTGAACTGGACTGTGCCCCCTTTTATTGCCAACGTCTGTCGTTGTTGCCTGCTTTTTCTCTCTTTTTTTTTTTTACAATTTAGCAGCGATAATGATTTTGTACATACAATGCAAATGCCACACCCCCAAAAAGAAAATCAGCTATTGCCTCCAGGAACAGCTGCTGCAGCACAGATTGATTGCCACATTCCCAGTCCCAGTTCTCTGGTTCCTGTCCCCTGACCAACTCCAGTTTTAATCAATGCTAATCCCTTGCCATGTTAATAACATAACGTTGATTTCGAGTCCGCGTGTGTGTGTGTGTGTGTGTGTGTTTGGTGCGCCTGTCTATTGTCCTTGTTTCAGTCCCCAGGCACACCCTCCCCCAACCCTCTTCTCCTCCTTTCTGCTGCCATTCATTTTGCAAATAACGCTACTTTGGCATATTATGTTCCTTTTATGCGTTATGTCGAAACATGCCGGGACAGATTGTACTGGCAGTTGTGGCAGAGTGGAAGAATAGGAAGGTGGTAGGTGGTAGGTGGGTGGAGGCTCCTTCCAGGCATTTGTCTGTGCTCCTACCATCCACTGGCACTCCCTCTTTGTGTCTCTCTTCACATAACGGACGTTTTATAGCTTCCTGTCACGCTCAGGCGTGTCCCTCGAGCTTTATGTGTAGGAGTATGCTCCTCATGCCTGTGTCCATAAACTGCCAATAGATATGAAAATTATATAGATGGATAACGCATACGCCGCATCTCATTTGCGTGTACAGTAAACTCAGGCGAATTGCAACCAGAGGCGAAGTTAAAATAGACAAATAACTAAATAAACATGTTTTGCTTGCAGATTCAAATTAAGATAGAGATTTTAAAATAAAAATGTATTCATAGGTACAGAACATAGTTATTCCCATAAAGTAAGGAAAGGAATACTGATCACATATCCCATATTGATATGGTTAAACAATTCTTTAAAGCAGATCATCTCATATTTAATTAATAATTAAGTTAGAGAAATTTAAATAATTATTTTATTCTCAAAACTACTTAAGAATAGAAGTACTTACTTATCGTTCATCCCATATTGATATAGATCTTCTTATATGTATTAAACTAGCTACAATCAAGTTCTGAATCAAGACAAGGCTTCACTGTACAATCTGAAATGGTTTTCATATTATCATCAGCATTTCAGGCAGTTTATATATTCCGATATTCTATAATTGGATTGAACTCAGGTGGTTTCCGTTGCATAGAAACACGCCCCACAGCCATTGCCATAATGTTGCACGCTGCGCCATAAATAAGTGAATCAATAAAACACATAAAATCCAAAGAGCTGCCTCCTCCCTCTTTCCCTTTCCCCTTCCTTTTTTCAGACCCTACCTGCCCCTCCTGTTTCTCCTGCCACTCCTTTATGTGTGCTACTTTTATTGTTTTTTATTATGATGCGTGTGCGCGCACAGCATGCAAAAAAGTTCATTACGAATCGAGCCGAGTGCTTGCTTAGTCCTTGCTCTGCTCCTTGCGCCCCCTTTCAACTCCCCTCTGACCCCACTGTGTCACTTGGCAAACGCGTGAATGTCCCGCAATGAAGTTGTAACTACGACAAATCATAAAATTTATGCGCAATGCCTGGTTTTTTTTTCTCCTACAAGCCTAGACTCCAATGCCCATTTTCTTTTAATGGTTTTTTGTTGTGCGACCAAAAATTTATCGCTGGCTGATTGGCCTCTTCGGTTGTTACCAACATTCCACAGCATAATGTGGCTTGCCTGCTTGACTTGGCCTAAACTGGGTCTGGTCTGGGGTTCTTATTTTTTTACGGCTCTTTACTTTTCAGCTAGCTTTTTATGTTTATTGAAATGATTGTGGTAATTGAAATGTTTTTCATCGTACAAGTTTTACAAGCATTATTACACAGAGAAAGAAAGTGGGAGAAGGAGAGAGGGAAACAGATTGTAAAAGCAACAAGAAGAAAACACATCACACACGAGCTGCGCCAATAAGTGTCACTTCTGGCTGACAAATCTCATAAAAAGCAGAAACTGGCAGCCGGAACAGAATCATATTTCCATGCAAATGCAAATAACAAGATAATATAATGCACAGACAGCACACAAGCGCACTCACACACAGCATCAAGCCATTGAGTGTGTGGAAGATGCCACTGAGAACACGCATACGCACCGTTGCACACTGACACAAGAGCAAACTAAACTGACAAACACGTTTTCAACCTGTTTTCAGTTACTCAAGAATATCTTTTAAGTTGGACTTTATCCAGCTATAAATAATATAAGTAGTAGTAGTATAGTTTAGTTGTCTGGATAATTACAGTTGTAAAAAATGTTCTATTCAAAGTATTTGCATGCTATGTGTAATTACTACAAATCATACTTATAATTATAGGTAATATCTGTAAATGTCCACTGCCAACCAAATCCCTTTTATCCCACTGTGCATTACCAAGTGAATTTGCAAGGCGAAGCATTTTTCATGCACGACGCTGATGATGACAGTTTTTCATGTCAAATGCATTGCGATTTATCTTCGCAGCGTGTCACATGTTGTGCCAGTCGTAAATTTCATGCACAACAAAGCAAGCAGTAGCCGAGACCTTTCGAATGAGAGCTCCTTTAACCACTTCCCTTGCCCACACTCATTCACACATGTCCTGGCAATTTTCAGGCAAATCAAGCAACAACTTTTAACCCATCACTTATTTTTCTCTGTCTTCATTTCTGTCGCCCACTAGATAAAAATGTTTTGGATGCCCCAGCGGCCAATCTGTTGGAGGAAAGTCCTGGTGAATTGGGTAAACCGGTGACACTGCCAAAGCAGATGGCTCCAGAAATGAAGAAGGCTGTGGACGATGGCTGGACCAAGAATGCATTTAATCAATATGTATCTGATCTGATTTCCGTGCATCGTTCGTTACCTGATCCACGTGATGCCTGGTGCAAGGATTCGGCACGTTATCTCAGCAATTTGCCCAAAACGGATGTCATCATTTGTTTCCACAACGAGGCGTGGTCAGTGCTGTTGCGTACAGTGCACTCTGTGCTGGACAGATCTCCACCAGAACTGATTGGCAAGATCATTCTCGTGGATGATTTCAGCGATATGCGTAAGTTATAGATAATTTAATTGACCTCAAGTGTATATTAATTCAGTTTCTTTTGCAGCTCATCTTAAAAAACAGCTGGAAGATTATTTCCTTGCATATCCTAAGGTAGAAATCGTAAGAGGACCTCAGCGTGAGGGTTTAATACGTGCTCGTCTCCTGGGTGCCAAATATGCCAAGTCTCCGGTCATTACCTACCTCGATTCCCATTGCGAATGTGCCGAAGGTAATTTATTGATGATGCCTGAAAAATGCAACGATGTTGGCATCTATATTTCAGCCTAATTAGAAATGCCATATTTCCAATTATTGTAAATGGCTCATATTTATTTATTGACTGCCAAATTGTTGACTGCAATTGATACTAGTGTTAAATATTTAATTGCACAACAAATCGAAAATGGCAATTTAATATTCGGGCTTAAATACCGTCAGCATTTTGTGTATGCTAATTTAAGCCGATAAAAGTGGTCGACAGCGTTAAAACAAATAGGGAAAAATAATAGATAGAAAAGAAAAACAAGAAAATCAGAGAAGAAACAACAATTTATAGAATGTAACCTATTTTAGAGGGTCGCTTTAGGCGCATTTCACAAATCCCCAGCGTACTTTAAACGTGCCCATCAATTTTCCTGTTACATTTGATGGTCCAAAGATGAAATCCGCTGTCCAACGACTGCGATAACAAGAACGCAACAAAAACAACAACAACAATGATAGCGACAACAATGTTGCCAATAAAACAAAGCCAACTAGTAAATCACTTAATCTTCAGTTTTGTTGCTTGCCACTCGAGCGTTGATAGCTCAGATTGTTTTGTACTCGTATCTTTTCGGCCAACTTCAGCTTTTCATTTTGTGTGACGGCTATTGAGGAAAATGATGCAAGGGAAAATACAATCAATTTTGTTTATTGCTCACAAAATCGATGCAACCAACAAGAGAAAAACTAACCAAACGAAAACTTTCTGCCAAAAAAATATTATCCAGAAAAACTTTCGAGTCAAAGAACGTGGATTACGTTGTTGTGTGTGTGTGTCAATGTATGTCTGTGTGTGTTTGTGTGTGTGTCAGAATTTTTGCGCTAAAAGAAAACAATATTGGTCTTTACTTGTTGTCATCGTCGTCAATGGCGATGATGAATGGCAATAGCAAAGAGAAATGAGAAGACGCCGAAGAGGGGTACGAAAAAGCAATTAAATCAAACTACAAACTTCAACTGCATAACAAGATATTAAATCATTGCACAGCTTTCCTCAACTCACTAGATAAAAGACCTAGAACTACTATCGACGATACTATCGTAGAATCTTTGTCTACTCAAGGTCTCAGATAATTATTGAAAAAACAATTTGACGTACAATGTATAGAAATATTGACAAATTCTAATATGTTAATCAGATAAAATTAAGGTAGAAATTGAACCAGCAGACCTTAATGATTTTAACTACTTATATTTTAATTTTATGTGCGTAGCTTAAAGGTTATATTACCAAATTTATTATAGACAACTCCTTGTGTAGGACTAATTGAAAATAAATTGATGCTTTTATGATATGATAGTCTCACAATAATCATACTCTCCTTCTTGCTTTTAGGTTGGTTGGAGCCACTTTTGGATCGAATTGCACGAAACTCAACGACCGTTGTTTGTCCAGTTATTGATGTTATCGATGATACAACCCTGGAGTTTCACTATCGCGACTCAAGTGGCGTCAATGTGGGCGGTTTTGATTGGAATTTGCAGTTTAGCTGGCATGCTGTGCCGGAACGTGAGAAAAAGCGCCATAATGTAAGTCCAAAACTTATTAAGTATACCCCCATACCAGCTGTTCACATTCATACGTGTTGCTCTTCCAAAATTCCCCTTGGAGCGACCACATTGAAATTTTCAAAACACTTGAAATAGGACGGCTTCGGTTCCAGGGATTTCAGCGGTTTTGTGCGTGTTTGTTTAAGCGGCTGCCATTACCGATATATACGTGCCTGGGTGTGTTTGTATTGTGTGTTGGGGGCTTATCCTTGGTTAGGTTAAACGAACTAACCCCAAGTTCCATACGGAAAATACCAAAAATCCGTTTGCAAAATACGCATACACAACGGGGTACAGGAATCCGCTTAAAACCCTTGAACGTAGCTACGAAATACGAGTATTTGCCGTGAACTAAACGTGCCCATCTATGTACACACACCAGCACTAACATAACCTTAATCCACACACTCACACACACACACACACACACACACTATAATATTTGGTTATGATATGCCCTAGCCACATGAGACTATTTGTATGCGAGTTTCTATGCGGCAATTACAGTGGTTTGCTATAATAATATTTGAATAATTTTAAAATAGCTTTGTTTAGTTTTAGAATTTTGGATTGGGAGACTCAAGCAAAAGAGTATTATGTATAGGAAAATGTTGCGAAGTATATTTTTACATAAATTTCATGCATAATTAATATCTGTGTTATCAGCATCTAACGTCTTATGTACAGGGATTATCATAAATGTTATGAAACATGTTTATAGAGATGAAAAATAATTGTATTTTTATATCTAAACAGTGAATTTATTAACATAAGTATGACAAGATTTCTCTGCTTGATAAATAAGTATATCAACACCAACTGCATTTCAAAAAGAACCAGAAAATGCTGTTAGCATCTTTTTAAAGAATTGTATGCATTAGCATAAATCTTTATTACCTTTTCCTCGTATGTGTCAGACAATTTTCATCTTCAGCCAGTCACAATTTTGCCAGAGAACATGGTATATATGTATGTATTAAAAGAGAGCACACACATATCCGTGTATTGCGCTTGATGCTTTGTGTACCTAGTGAATGGATTGGCAAACACTTGAAATGAAATTTTAGTTGCCAGTTTCGTGTACAACAGACACTTCCACATGAGCTTTAACATTGAATAGCTCTCAGCTCTGATAAAATGCTCCTGAACATGAATTTTGTAGCACGCTTTAAATAAGAATTTTCATTGAATTTATTTTTTCATGCACTTTTGGCTGCTCATTTTGGGAGGTTTTGGGAGCAGTAGCCACATTTTGGTCTACGTTTTAATTAAACAATTCGCGTCGAGCTCTTAATTATAACATCTGACTTTTGAATGCAGAAAATGAGCATAAATTTCGGCCGCAGTCGCTACGAGCAATGTGTAAGTGATATTGCGTATACGTCGCGTTACTACAGATATAATATGCAGAAATTACAACTGACGCTAGATGCATAAACGGTGTGAATGGGAAGGGGAAGTGAAAGGGGATGGGTGGATAGCGTAACTGCAATTAAAAGCCAAAAATGTTAACATCAAATTCTCGCCTGCTGTTGTTGAAGTTGTTGCAATTGTAGTTGCAGTTGCAGTGACAAGAACAGCAACAGCAACAGCAGAAACAGTGGCAACAGCAGTTGTTGCCGCTTCTTGTGGCGTAAATATCTGGCATAATTGTTTTTACAAGCGCCAAGAGAATTTATGCGAACATTGTTGCCGAAAATCCATGCCAGGGTTTAACAGAAGAGAAGGGGACATGCTACCGCTGTTGTTGCCACACTTGTGCCTGAAGCTGCACTTAGCAGCTAAATCAAGTAAAGCATTTCCTGAGCACCACATTGGCAATTTGCCGGCTGCGGGAATGAGAATGAGCCATAAATGTTGTCTGTCGACAATGATAATGGCTGCCAGAGAGTACAACGGAATACGAGGAAAATGTGGGAAAAAAAGTTAAGGAAATTTACACACATAAATGGAATTTTCGCATGTGCGACAAATCGCAATAAATGACAGTCGAAAGTTTCCGACGCGAAAATTGAAAATCCTTTTTCGAATACATAAAATATGTAATCTAAGCACTCGCAACCTGGAGCACAGATCCTTGGTGCCTTACTGCCTTCTACCTACTTCCACGTGTTGACAGTCTTAAAGCCTGCTCTCAACTTTTGCCGTGTGTCCAAAAAGTTGCCCAACTTGTTACGAGCTGTTGGCAGCGGCAACAGCAACGACAACAACAATATTTGAAACAATAACAATAATAAGCATGGGGAATCAAAAATACATATTCGTAAAGGATAGGGGCCTCAACACACATCTCTCTCTGTCTTTCACAGCTTCCGCAAAAGTTTCGTCTGTTTGTGTTTAAGGTTTGTTGTTATTTCCTTAGAATCGATATATTTGGAAAGCGTGTGTGTGTGGGAAGCTAGGTAGAGTGATCCAGAGAGTCGGGAGTCGGAAGCGTGGAGCGATTACACGTGAGTGGCGTTGCCATCGGCTAATGGATTTGGCATTAACTTGGCAGCTGCCAATCGCTTGGCTGCTTCCAACTCTGCGCCCTCCCACAACATCTCCCTGTCCCTCATCAGCGAAATGTTGAAGTTTTTGCCATTGCCAATGAATTTGCCTGTTTAGGACTAGTTAATAAAGGGGGACAGTAAATCACTCGTTGAGCGAATTGCGAAAGCCGTCGAGATGACTTTAATGCTGCATCGTAAATAATATTTGAACAATGAACAGATCCGCTTATTTTCTCTCCATCTTTTCTTCTCCTCCGTTTTTTGTATTTTCTTTGTTTCGTGTTTCAAGTCTTTGCGCGTTTTATGGCAACATCTAAAGGAACTTTTGCCAGTTTTCTATAACAATTTTATTGCCATTCTTTCACCTGTCGCATTTCAACTTGGCTGACGGTACATTTGTGCCAGCTGCTTGCTTGCTAACCATTTTACATGCTTTTTCAGCAGACTTTTTTGATGGTTCATGTTAACTGCTATTTTATACCTTTTTGCAAGAGATTGTTTTAGTTTATTTTCTTGTTTTCTTTTGCAAAAGAAAAAGCTTTTAAAAATGCCCTTTTAACTGCTTCTTCGATATCTGAGCTAAGATATTTCCTTAGTCACCTAAAAAAGCATTTTAAAATAATTATATTTGATAGTTACTACACTCTTTAAAATATTATTAGTAAGCCTGGTTTCCTTGACCTGAAGCTAGGACAGTTTTGTCTTTTTAATCCTGTCTGTAATTCAGCCCGGCACCTCCTTTTAACATTTTTATTTGTTTAATAAGACACTTGTAACCTGGTTTCATCTTTCTTGCCATCTCTTTACTTGTATTTCAACTTTTCTCTCAAGTTGATTACTTTCTGTTTGCTGAAGCGCGTTTATTTTTCTAAAGCATACGTCTGGGCGCAACAAATGTGCTCAGCTTGAAGTTTAAATTATGCAAGGCAAAAGCAAAGCAAAGTATACTCAAAATGTTTCAGGTAAACGAATTCACCTTCAACTTCGGCTTCAGCTCACTAAAGCAGAAATTGGTCTGTAAAATTTGCCAGGACACATATAAAAACTAATTCGGCGAGCGCTTCCGGCCACTAACTAAAAATAATTAAAATGCTGGAGTTTCCAACTAATCCGCTCGCGTTTGTTAGCTCAAAGCCAGCCCAAAAAGAAAAACCACAAAGCGGAAAGGACTCCTTTATACACACACATACATATATGCACTAAAAATCTCAAATAACCCAAAGCGTATAAAACAAAACTACTCTTATACATGTATACAATAACAACAACAATTTCATAAAAATATCAGAAATAATGTGTAGGAATAGAAGCAGGTTGGGAAAGGGAAGCAAGGAGAGGAGGGGTGGCTGTTGGCTTTAGTTTTAGTTGTTTGCCGGCATACAAATGCTAATCCAATTATTTGGAAACCCTAGGTGTATGTTACAGTGGCGTATACGCAATGTGCGTACTCCATACTCAGCGTTAGCCGAGCATTTAAATATACATACGACCATAGACCCTAAACCATAGACCATCGACTTTATGGCAGTCACATAACAGAAACAAAAAGAACGAAGTGCCACTTACACACACAAGCACACACGCATGGCAATTTGAGTATACCAGACACACACACAGACACATATACATATATATATATTCATTCAAAGTGTTGTTGATGTTCAAATTTTCTCTTTTCTCCTTTTCTGGTTTACACAGAAAAAAAGGTAAAGTTTACCTATAAAAATTGTTTGGTTGTCGTCGTCTCTTATCCTTATGTGCAAGTGTAATGGGGCTGTGAGGATAGGTAAATGCTTTCTAATACCTTACACACACACACACACACACACAGAAGTCACACGCACAATCACAATACACACAAATACATATATACACTCACACATACCTTGCACGTTTCATTTCATTTCTTACGCTTTACGTTTATACCATTCTGATTGCCTATGCGTGCGTTTTTTGTAAGACTTTTTTTTGTCATTATTTTCATTTGTTTTTGTTGTTGCTTGGCTGTATTTTTGTTGTTGTTAAATCGTGCAGAACATGAAGCTAGAGTATTTTTGCCTCGTTGCGTCGAGTGGTTTCTGAGTCCTGTAATACGCTGCGTATGCGAATTTTTCTGTTTTGCGCCGCATTGACAAATGTTGAGCAGTCAATTCTCCAAAGAGGCGGAGGCGGAGGCGGAGGTGGAGGTGGAGGTGGATTGCTGAACTTAAGAGGATGTGGCTAGGAGAGTGTAGCTTACTCACCCGCTTCTTTAATGTTAAAGCCGATTACGCTTTTATGTCAAAGTCAATTGGATTTGAGCATTCATCACAGCACAAGCACATGGTGAAAATCACATATTTAAATAAATAGCAAATTTAACATAATGATAAGCATAAGCAAAGAGACAATAGAAAAGAGAAATAACTAAATAAGTAAGTGAAATATATATATACATTTAGATAATAAGGCTGCACGAGTTTAAGAAAATGGAAAAATGAGAAAGTTACCTAAAAGCATCTCAGTAAATAGACAACCCTTTTATATACTAAGTAAACGAGAAGAAATTTTTTCTGTAAAAACATATTAGCTATAGTTTAACGACTTGAAACTACATCAAGTAAAAATCGATAAGCTTAGTTTCCACTTTATACAAACAGAACTTTGCAAACAATTGGCAAACTTTTTAAGGGTTTTCCCCGTTTAGGCACATTAAACATTTATTTTTCGAAAATTGAATTACAATCTTTTTTAGACAAGAGAAATTGTTAGTCTTGAAATTGTGTGAATTTGTGAAAATTCTAGTTAGAAAGACGATATTTGATAGCCCTCAGTATGGGATACTTGTCATTGGTGCAGAGTCCACGGAAATCATCGTAGGACAAGTCGAAAAGTGCGACACCGCCCAAATTGTTATTGCGAACATAACCAGCCTTGTCGGCAGCTGTATCAGGATCCTCAAAGCTAATCCAGATGCCATTGTCACCCTTCTTGTCAGCGGCACGATAAGCATAGGAGCCAAATCTCTTGGCGGGATCTGTTACCTTTGCCAGAGGTGCATTGGCTCCCTTGGCATAGGCATTGTTCTGATTGGGGAGCAGGGCGCAGGTCTCAGGCCAGCTGTAGATGCCATGCACCTGGGTGTTGCCTCCAACTGGTGCCTCATCCACAACCTTGGCAATTGGTGGTACGCCCGTTTCACCAGAATCGTCAGTCATTTTCCAGGGCCGACCATAGGAAGCCACGCCCACATTAATCTTACTGGCAGGGCAACTGTTACGCAGCCAATACTTGACTTGGGCATCCACATTGAACTGAGGATTACGTTCACTCAGCTCATAGATGGGTGCAGTATAGTCAGCGAGTTCCGGATTGCGCTGTGGAGTAAAGAAATCAAAGGCGGCGATGTTGACAAAGTCCAGATAGTTGATCACAGCGGGCACATCGAAGAAAACTAAAAATATAACAATTAATTAGTCAGTATCCGGATTGATCTGAAGATTAACCTACGGGTTGAGTTAACATTGGGCAAAACAGTTGTTGAGAGCAACAGATTGTCCGGACGGAAGGCGTTCTTAATATCACGCAGCAGTGCGGTGTATTGTTCCTTGTGCTGCTCGGAGTGTTCATCCACAATATGATCACCGCTGAAGACCTTCTTGAAGCCCTTCCACAAGCTACCTATTCCGCTGTGAACCTTCTTGGGCTTGTTTTTGGGGAACTGCCATGCCACGTCCAAGCCATCAAAGCCGTAGGTCTTGACCAGAGAATAGACAGTGTTTACAAACCGAGTGCGACCTGTGGGATTCTCCAACAGTTCCAGATACTTGTTGGGCAAATCTTTGGCATCCTCGCTCTTCTCAATGTCTTTGTCACCTCCCACACTCAAGAGCACACGTAGATTAGGATACTTGCGCTTCAAACGGGTCACTGTGCGGAACAGACCCTTACCCAAATCCAAATCCAGTTGCTCATTAAGACTCACAGCTTTATGCGAATCACGTTCGAGACCCGCATAACCATAAATCAGATAGTCACAGAATTGTAGAGCAGGTTCCAGATCATCGATCACCAGTTTGCCCAAACCTAAGCAAAGAGACAGATCGAGAAAGAAGGGGAATATTTTTATACACTGTTCAAAATATCAAATGACATATGATTGCAGTAATAAAGAATTTAACGAGAATCATAATAACTGTAATCTTAATAAATCTGATTCACTTATTTTTAATGAAACCTAATTGTACTGCGACTACAGAAATGATTTTCTCAGTGTAGTCGGGGAATTAAAATATTGTTAGCTCGGTTTGTTATCGCCATCGCACACTCTAGAATAAAAACAAATAAATAAACCTAATTTCTGAAATTTGACACTGATAAGTCTCACTTTGTTCTTAAAAGCTATTCACTTTATTTCCAAGAATTCATTTATTTATGTACTTTAGGTTATACTTAATTATCAGTTGTCGGTTTGTTCAGGATTATGTAAGCACTTTTCTGTCTTGGTCCAATTTGAATCACTCACCTTCTTTGACAAAACTCGCCGAGTCATAGAAGCAGACCAAATGCCGCTGTGGTCCCACCTGCTGTTGTCCCACCTTTCCAGCCAAAACGCTGGCCAGGCACAAAGCCAGCAATGCCAAAGATTTCATCATCTCTGAGGAATTTCTAATATTCCACTCAATTAATTCTCTCGTCAAGCTCTGTTCACGCTTTGGCCGTCGAATTGAAACTGAAACTTAGCTCTGAGTCTGACTCTGTCTCGAGGCTTTTAAAACAGATCCAAAGCAGCTTTTAACGAAGGTTGAGTTGTTGTTCTTTTTGTTTTTGTGTGCGACGAGTAAAGTGTGAATTGATAAACGAGACAAAGCAGCGATCGCAAGGCACTCAAAATCTCTATTATACATATTTGAGTAAGCACAGTGGTTGCTTGATATGATGAATAATTATCATAATTATTTTTAATATTGCAAATCAATAATAAAAAATATATAATATTTATCTATGATTTATGATTATTGAGTATTAATATTTATTATATTATTAACATAGTAATACAACACAAATCATAATAATATTACTCAGTCGTCAAATAGCGAGTTCTTTTTAATGAGAATTAATTAATAATATACTAATTTATACACAAAATTGTAATTCGTTAAAAATATAATATTGATATTATATACATAGTTATATTGATATTATCTAGTTACCAAGGAATATTATAAATATTGTAATATAACAAATAACTCAGACGTCTTCAAAAGTCTTCACTGTACTAATTTGCATACAACCACTACAATTTGCCTACGTTTTAAAATCCATTTAAATTGTGCTTTTTTTGCTTTGTTTCTTGTTTAGTTTCGTATTTAGTGTGAAGTCCAAGCGAGTAAGATTTTGTTATCAGACAGACTGGACCCGTTGTTCGATTTTAGCATAATCGTCTTTCGATCCACTTTACATCCTAATCAAACTCACTTTTTTCCACTCTCTCTCTCTCTCTCTCTCTCTTCGATTTTCCCTCTCTAGTTTTGTTTCTCTTTAGTCTCTGTGTTTCATATGTCATTTGCCTCGCACCAATTCCATTAACTTACTTACAGCTGCCCTCTCTGATCTCAACTGCCCACTCATGCACACACCCACACACACCCACACACACACACTTGTGCGTTAGCTGTTTAGAAATTCATGGGTTTACCCATCGATAGCCAGGGACTGAAGAGTAGAGAGAGACACACACAGAGGGAGATAAAGACAGTAGATAGATGGAACTTGCCCCTAGGTTGACCCTTATCTCTCTGTGACAGTCGCACGCACAATCAGCCACGTGAGCACCGGAAGGGAATGGAAGACAGACTACGGAATCCAACAGTCAGTTGCCAGTTTTCCGAGTTATTTGCATAAAATGTTTGTCGATTGCTTTGGCTACAAGGAGTCGATGTCATAGAGTAGCTCAGAATTTTATTGTTTAGTTTTTGTTGATTGTTGTTTGGTTTTTATTTTACAGAGATTCCATTTGCATTCAAAATATTTATGTTACATTCTTTTTGTTGGTTTTTACCTCACAACATTTCAATACTATTGTTGAAAATTTAAAAGCAATTATCACCTTTTATGATGCGGTATTTCCATTGCAAAATTAAAGCCAATTTATTGGGTCGTGGGCGTTGGGGGAATGTGTGTTGTCGAAGGGTGTGGCAGATAATTGAAATTGCTGTTGGCTCAACATTTGCATAAGTGAAAAGTGCAAAAAAGTGTGTGCGGGATCAGAGAATCCACAATGGGTCTAACTTCATCCGTACTTTCGCATCAGCGCTTGTAAGTTTATGATTAAGTCAATCATACGCACGAATAAACCACAAAAAAGTAAGGCTTAAACTGGCCAAGGGCAGCCAGCTCTTATAACTGTATGTGTGTGTGTGTTTACAAATTGAATTTCGTCTCGGAACGGTACACAACCGACAATGGAACCCGCTGCCAAAAGACCTCTATAATCCCAGCCCGCAGATTGCGCTTTTCAACTGCGGCTCGTGGCGCTTTTCCCGCTTGGCCTTAGAATTTTCTTTTCGTAAACGTATATATATATACACATTTTTATTTATTTTTTTTAATTAATGGGAAGCCAGTTTCGGGTCTACAACGAAATCCTTTTGACTGCCCTTTTTTGATCTTTTTGGGGCTCTCTGGCTTCGAATTTTTATATTTGTTGAGTTTTGTAAATTAATTTGGCTCAAGTAGAGCGAGCAGCAGGCAGACGTTATTACTTACACATTTTCTGAAAATTACATGCAGTTTAACTTTTAATTGAAATGTTGTAACAAGTGGGAAGCAAACGAGAAAACCCAAACAAGTCCCAACAAAGCCGAAAGTTACCCGTTCAGAACATTCTGATGCTCATCAGCTGCCATGGCAATGCATAAAGTGATCCCACTCCACTGTTTTGTGTATACCTATAAGGCTTAAATACATATATACAAGCTTATATATAAGTGTGTTCGTGTGTGTGTGTGTAGCTCTGTGGCTCTGTTTAATTAAACGTGCTGGCATCGCTGAAAATCAGTGGCGATATTTTACACTCTGTTCTGAAAGTATGCTCCACATTCGCATAAAAAGCACAAGTTGTTGCCCGCTTTCGAGCGCACCATGAATAATGGCAAAATTATGTTATTTGCAAATTATAAAATGGCCGGCAATTTAATGCGCTTAACTGGCACTTGATGGTAACCCATAGAGCTGGCCGCGTGACACGCAGCGTGTGTATTGCGATAGTTGGCAAAACAAACCTATCGACTTGTGCTCATCTCACACCAACTGACCACAGAGTGAAATTTCCAGAGTAGTTGGACTTATGTGTGGGTTATGATGGTTATGAGAAAAACCAGCTTTCATTGCAGGGCAACGATAAGTGGGAACAAGAGCCAGGCAGGCGCCAGGAACCAGGAGCCAGGAGCCAGAAACCTTGCCCATAATTTAGCATATTAAGCCATGCAGGGGAAAAACACTCGAAACTTTCGTTGGCAGCCTCCAGCTGCCATGAAGCCACAACGTTGATGCGAGGGGTGGGGGGGAAAGGCAAGAGAGAATGGCTAACAATAACAAGATCACGTTGCAATCCCAAACAACTCGCAAGTGTATTAATTTGCACCCAATGCAACAACGATGAGAAGGCACGAGAAACAGGACGTGGCTGTTAACAATATTTGGTGGGCTATGGGTCCGTGATAACCAAGACTAACGACCGCTTCACTGCTCTTCTGCTGGACAATGGGTGTGTGTGTGTGTGAGTGTGTGGGTGTGTGGTTGTGGCAGAAAATCACCCTACCCCAAAGTGATTTGTGTGCTCGCCCATTTTTTGCAGCTGCAACAGCATCAACAGCAACATATGCAAATCACTCACTCAAGCGAGAGAAGGGTATGCAAACCAACACCAATGCAAACATACACAACACCACAATACCAGACCCAAACACACCCACACACACACACACACACATACACTAAAACTGTTTGGCTGTGTATGAAAGTCAGCTTACGTGGCGCATGATTTATTAAAAAGGACTCGAAAAAACGCACAACACACTCCAAAAAAAATAAAAAAGTAAAAGAAAGAGAGAGCTAAACAAACCCCCAAAGCAAACACTAAAGAGATGGCTGCGTGACTATCGTATATAGTGGAACTATCGTATACAACTCATCATTGTTCACTTTGTTATTAAATATTTGTATAAACTTAATATAATCTTCTTCAAAATTGGATAAATAATTGAGTGAAATTTTGTCGGTGTAACTCAGATATTTGCTTTAAAAACATAATGCCCTTTATAAAAAAATACAGAAAGAAAACATTTATACGCTGTACTTCTTACTTTTCTCTTCGTTGACATCCCAACTTTTTTTTTGATGGATTATTTATAAAAACTTTTATTCCCAAAAAAACTGAGATATTCGCTTTAAAAAAATAATGCAAGAAATCTTTTATTCCCTTAGGAAACAGAAATATAATTCTGAGCTTCGGTTTTTAGTTTTGTCTTCGCTGACATCTGAATTTTTTGGGTATATTTTTCTAGCATCATCGTCTTAAAGTGTGCTTGTGGCTAGAATCCTTGACTACCTTCTGCAGATGCATTCCTCGTCCTGTCACATTCTTTGTACTACTTCGACTATCAACAACAACTCTCCTACCAGCCTGTATGTGTGTTTGAGTGTGCAGCAAAAATGCATGAGAAATAGCTATGGAAATAAGCTGCAGCAACAGCAACAACAACAGCAACAAAAACAGCAACAACAACAGCAACGACAGCAACTACTAAAAGCAGATATGAAATTTTTAAAGTCTCGTCTTTCTCGTAGCATGCACTTCAAAAAAACATAAAATTTGATACCACTTTCCCCACATCCACCTTTCAGCTGGTGCTTAGTCTAGCATGATGGACCAGGGGGAATAGAGGAGAAGGAGTGGTAGAGGGGGGAACAGCACGACGAAACTGGCAACTGGCCCCACTTTGCGAGCCCATCCATCAACTGCCAGCAGTTGGTTCATTTTTAAGCAATTTTCGCAACCGATATTTTGTGCATGGCAGACAACATTATGGCGTCCCCCCTGATAGCCCCCCCTTCTACACCCTCTTCCCGCTTTCTCGCTCAACCATGACATGCAGATAGATGACTCTATATATGTATGCATGTACATATATAGCTTGCAGTATATGTAGCTCTAGCTCGGAGAGTCGATTTTTTGCATGCCATTGCAAAAGTCAAAGTTCTGTTAGCTCTACGCCTGCCAAACCGTATTACGAATATCATCATCGTCCTCATCATTATTATGATTATCAGCCAAGAATCTCATCATCATCATCATCAACATCCAGCCAGTGAGGTGGTCAGGCTAAAATGTAGAGCAACTGTTTGGCTTGCATTCGCCTGGACGCGTTTCCCTGCAGGTCGTCAATATTAATTGGCCAGCAATGCATATTTCCAGGATTTGAGGCGCCACTCGACTTAATTTTGGGGCACTTTATGCCATTTTGTGGCATGCTAAAGAGTTGGTTAAGTAACTTAACTTTAAGATAACTTTCACATATGTCTGAAGCAGACTTTTAGTACAAATTTAGACAGAAGAAATGTATATACTATGACCAAGAAAGTTTATCCCTTAACTGATGAAATGTTAAAGAAATGAATCTGTTGGGAACATTCCAATCAGGGTATAAACGGTATTCAACGAGATTAGTAAATTTAAGTTGGCAGATAGAAAAGATTGGCTAGAATCTTAAATCTTGCGAAAACTTAACACGTTCCAAGTTTTGTAATTTGTGCCATAAATTATGCGAACGAAACTGTTGTAATTGATGGGCTGCTTATGGGCCCAGGTTGAAAGCAGGCCGCTGTTGAGCATCTTATTCACCATAAACTAGATATAAGCACGTACTTAGAAGCAGTTTCCGTAACTCTTCGTCTGGGTTCGCTGCATCTGGCATGCAAATTGAGTGCGCGTTTCGCATAACCAAAAACTCCATTTTCAGCAATTTGAATAGGCATCGAGATAGCGGAGAAGAACGGGATTGAAAATGAGAAAGGGAACGTGAACGGGAACGGGAAAGGAAACGGGAACGGGAACAGGAATGAAAGCATGCGAGCACGTTCTGAATGAAAATTTTGAGAACCACAGCTGGACGTCGCATATACGATGTTACCAACGTGCCCAGAGGCGCTGTTTCCGGCGATAAACTTCCTCCATCTCGTCCTCTCTGATACTGGTGGTAATTATGTTATGTCCAGCGAGATCACGGCCCCAACTTAAGGGAATTCAAGTCTTAGCCCAAGTTGAATAACTGTCAGCCAAATTAAATAAGCAGCTAAGTTTGTACGACCTTGTCCACTTCCACTTCCTGAGAAATTAGAAAGAAGGGCAGAGTGAATATTTCCGCTTTTTTGAAGGACGTGCTGCTGTCGCCGTTTTGACGACGTTATTTAGTATCAGTCAGAAAAGCGCGTAAAAAAAAGAGGGGAATCGCTGTGTGGCGTTTTCTTTTAATTTTCATAAAATTTTTCACAATTTTCCGTCTCTGTTCTTTTGGGCGCTTTGCACGTGCACGCATTTTACTGCTTAATACGCAGCGTTGCACTTTACTTTTATTGCACTTTCAGAACGCGTTGTGTGTGTAAAAACGAGCAAAGTTTTCCACGCGCGCAAATCTTTGCCGCGTTTTATGTGCCAACAGAGGCGTGGCCAAAAGGGGGAGGGAGGGCGTTAGGTTGAAAACACATAAACATTATTTAAGGGCATTAGAAAAAGGAAACCAAGATAAATATCACATTAAATTTCTTGAATTGAGCAAACTAAAGAAAGTATCATAACAAATAAATTGAATTAAATGAAATTAATAAATAATATTTACTTTAAAAGTGCTTCAATTCCCAATTGTGCTGCAAATTTGCAATTCATTGAATCTAATGAAACAATAAATGCTGAATTGGCATAGCAACTGCTTAAATAATTCGCATCGTTGTGCTTAAACATCCATTGGGCATTCTAATGAAACACAAGTATATATCCTATTATATTAGCATATATCGTCTTTTCCCCCGTTGGGGTTGTCTTGACTACGACCCTGCACCTGGACTAAGCAGTAGATAGTCCTGATAAGTATGCTTACCATTGAGTTGAGCTCTCTCTGAGCCCCGGTATTCAGTTTACGCTTCTGTTGCTGTTGCTGTTGCTTTTGGTCCTGACCAACGTTAAGCACTCGCTAACGGTCCAGTGAACCGGTAATCAAAGCAAAATCAGCTAAGCAACGAATAACTTTTTATGCTAATTTGGTGCGTTTCATGTAACATTTTCTTTTTTGCTCTACCTCCTAACGTATGTGTGTGTGTGTGTGTTTGGGTGTGTGGAAGTGTATGAGTGTATGAGTGTGGAGGTGTGTTTATGGTACATTTAACATTTTAATAAGCTTTTGCAGCTCCAGTTTAAGCAGGTTAAGCAGGACTTTTGCTCAGACGCACCTGGGCCAAAAAGCGTGGCTTAAGACATGCCAAGTTTTTAGGGGTTTCCTTTGGCATCCTTTTGGCAAAGCATCCTTACCAGATCTCAAGTATTACTTAAAACTTGTGCAACTATTTACTTTGAGAGCGACGTAGCGACTTTTTAGCGCTCGACTCATGCAAATGCGATGCAAAGAGGCATGAAAACTCTCAAGTTGCTTTCTCCCTGCTCAGCGAGCACTTCAAACTATAGATACACAAATACAGATAGACATGCATGTGTGTGTGTGCGTGTGTAGATGTGGGCGTGACAGCGCGCACTTGTCAAAAGTCATCTTCACATTATGTCAAGCAGCATTTTTCCTTCCTTCCTTCCATCGACGTGTCCTTTGAATTTCTTTCGCATTTTTCCAAGAAGGAGACGGAAACCCGGAGGTGGCAGCCTCAGGCACTTTATGCCCCTCTGTGCGTGTCTGCCACGCCCCTAGGGTGGAGATGGGGGTCCCTATTCTACATTATGACACCGCCTAACATAATGTGAGGCTGACATTAACGGTATTCCCGTTCATATATACATTTTATTTCTTTCTTTTTTTGCTATGGTACCTCCTGCTGCTTTTTGTGACTGTTTTATTTGATATTAATGTGGTTGCTCTTGGTGTTAGTGTTGTTGTTGTTGTTGTTGTCTGGCAGCCCGCAGGTTAGCACATTATTTCCATAGCACACACAGTTGCCTTTAAAATTGGGGCCATTTCTCGTTTCGCTTTTTGCCTGCTTAATTTGCGGTTGTGTCACCCAGGAGGGAAGGAGGAGATGGGGAAGTGTCGGATCCTGAGAGATTCTTTGCTAAGCTCTCTCTGCTCTGCACTTGACGAATGGCTTTGGTGTCCAAAGGACCCATCATTTTTCTAGCATAAATTGTGTCAACCGCACACACACACACACACGCACACTCCTATATTATAAATGCCGTTAGATTTATTTGACATCTAAATAGGCCGCCATTGAGACCATGTGAGAAATGGATGGCAATTATGATACCCTGTCAAAATTTTCAGTCGGGTCAAAGCTTTAGCTTGTGGTCCCATATTATTTAATGTAAACAAATTCAAATAAGAAAAAAAATACATGTAAAGGGTAGTTTCTAGTCGTGTTGTTCTCTTACGGTTACGGCTTAAATTTGAGCCTGCCTTGATTGCAAATGCATAGGTCTTTGTTTAGTAGGTATATATCCAGCAAATTGAATTGATTGATTGGTTTATAAATCAAGCGGGATTTGGCACAACTGCTGAAAGGCAGTTTGATCCTTTTGAGCCGTGGCGAGTCTTGAACCATGAACTCCTTATGCGTTGTATGAGGCTGACAAACAAACTTATTTTACATGTTGCTGGCGGCAACTTGGCCTGAAAGAGTGAATGTACAATGTACATATTTATCCGTTGTTGAATCATTTAAGCCGCTTTATATGAGAACGACGTTGACGACAGATGGCAAAAGCGAAAAGTTATGTGACATTGTTTGCACAAAATGGCAACTGCAACTTCAGTGGCAACTGCAACTTTCCTCATCTTTTGGTGTTTATTTATTTATTCAGCGCTGAATTTTATTTCATTTCAGTTTATTTTCACAAGAAACTTATTTTCGTTTTTACTTCCATTTCCGCTGCGCAGAAACCAAAAAAAAAAACAGAAAAACAGAAATCACGCATACACATAAAAAGAGAAAGGATGTTGGGCGAACAGCAACAACAACGACAACAACAACAACAAAAGTACACAACTATAACAACTATAACAATAAAATCCTTTTACACACATATGCATACATTAAACACACACACAAATGAAGGCTGCGTTTTTGTTGCTGCTTTTCACTTTTGCTATTTGTACTGTCACTTCCGGCGGCAAAAAGAAAAAAATGAATAACAGAAAAATGGCCGCCCGCATGCAGCTTCCGCCTCGTCACGCATACATTTACCTACAACATCATTGTTATTATTGTTGTTGCTACTGGTTGTTGTTGTTGTTGCTGTTGTTGCTGTTGTTGCTGGTGTTTTACCCCTTTCCATTCTGGCCATGGCCACACTTATTGTTGTCTTGTGCCAGCAGCGTTTATTAAATGTCACACTGCGAATTTGCCAACGGCCGTGTAGCTGAAGCCTGTGAAATACTCCCTCTTGCCCTTTCCCTTTTTCTCTAGCTATTCCCATTCTCCGTGCTATCTGACATCCGTCTGGTATTCCGGCCTGGCCATGACGCTCTCTCCCAAAACACAATGGCACTTGTCGCGTTTGGAGATTTCACTCGGTGCCTTCACGTTTGTTATTTCATGTTTGCAATTTCTTTTCTTTTTTATTCGCTTTTGTTATTGTTGTTTGTCGCTTTTGTTTTTGCGCCTTGACATTTTCTTTTGTTGCTGACTGAAAGTTACATATTTTTAGTTGCTTAGCAATCCACACATCCTTCCTCCATTTCGACTCCATTTGATGACAACTCCCCAGACACTCAGTCAGTGACAATTTCATTTATTTTGCGCTTCCGTTTGTTGCTTTTCAAAATCAAACATTCTCAACTTGCGCACTTTGTTTGCTTATCCCACGTCCCGGATTCTCTTTATAAATTCAATTACAGGATGTACCCTTAAGAAAACATTGGTCTCTTGCTTGCCCCCTGCTAAAGTAAACTTCAACTTTGATTATAATTTACTTTAACATTGCTAGATATATTATGCATATATTTTTGAAACACAGTTTCTGTGTAAAACTCTACAGGAAAGAGTATCAGTGGGTCGTCTAGCTTTTTTTCATGCTCTTATTCTTTTTGCCTCTTTGAATTTGTATTTGATGTCGTATATTTTTAAGTTGCTGTTGATTTTCGCTGCTTTCTTGTAGCACATTACGTATACGTAATGTTCACTTAGATTTGCATACTTTTGATGTTCACATCAATGAAATCCTGTCGGAATAATGTGAAAACAAGAATAACATTACAATTTGAAAGGAACAAAACAAAAAATGCCATCATGTATATTGTTTATTAACATTTCATTTTGTTTTATGAGTCACATTTGTTGATGATGTTCTTTCCCTTGTTGTTATTGTGTTCATTGGCACACAATAAAGAAATAATTCATATAAAAAACTTTATTTATTTTTAATTATTTTGTATGGAAAGCCGGCAGCTGGAACTGCAACGGCAGCTTGGGCAAAACAAGCAAAAATTGTAATTAAATTGCTATGAAAATGAAATGCAATTCTCCAATTAAATGCAAAATCTGCTGGCGCACAAACTGGGCCACAAGATGAGAGAGATGGGGAGGGAGGGATGAGTCAATTTTAGCCGGAAATGGAGTTAAAGTCGGAATATGGAAGAGTCCAGCTGGCCATCATCAGTTAGAGCTGAAACAGAAGCCGGAGACGGAGCAAGAGCAAAGCAAATACTCAGCACAAAATATTCAATTACAACCAAAATTTGTGGAAACCCAGATATGGCTAGTGCGAGAAAGAGAACGGGAACGAAAACAAGAGAGAGGTGGAATGGAGATGGAAGGGAGACAGAGTTAGTTTGAAAGTGCGAAGAGGCAAACGAAAATATGTACTAAATAAAATGTAGCCTCGAGTGTTTTCAAGCTGTTGAAAGTATCCGAAAAAGGCAGCCAAGTGAGGCAGGCAAAGTTGCTGCCAGATGGGGCAACTTACTCATGAAATGGGCATTTGTGGGTGTATCTCGGTCTCCCTTTCCCTCTCTCTTTTCTCACTCTCTCTATCAACACTTGTTAGAAGTTTGGTTAGGTGTGAGCCACTTGAGAGACCAACGACCAACGACCAACGGACGACACATTTGCTTGAGTTTCAATTAGGAAAATTAAATGTCCTTATGAGATTCCATTTGACTTGAATACGAGCCGCAGAAGTCATCCCTCCTAACTCCTACACCCCCATAAAATGTCAGTCAGTCGGGACTAACGATATTTGTCCAGGCTATTGTTATTCTGTCTATTCTCCAGTTGGCATTCAATTTGTTTATTCTTTGTATCTTTTTCAGAGCACATCGGAGCCTGTCTATTCGCCTACAATGGCTGGAGGCCTCTTCTCCATCGACCGTGAGTTCTTCGAGCGGCTGGGCACCTACGATTCCGGTTTTGATATCTGGGGTGGTGAGAATCTGGAGCTGTCCTTTAAGACCTGGATGTGCGGTGGCACACTTGAAATTGTGCCCTGCTCTCATGTTGGACACATCTTCCGGAAACGTTCACCATACAAGGTAAGTCCTTCGTATTTTCAATACTTGCACCCATTCTCGGTGCTCATTAATGATCAACCAATTGCGATTGCAAGCCATTAGAGAATTTAAAGCTTGCAAACAAAATAACAAAGCGTGCCACATGTTTGTATGTGTGTTGTAGGTATTTTGTGCTATGTGGCAAGCCTCAGCACCAGTTGAGGCCAATGCTCGTGTTTGGTCAACAGTGGCCCTATGCGGTTGTCTCTTTGCCTCTGCACATGTCGCACTTACCACATGCCACATGCAGCAGCTACATATATGTACTTACTATATGGAGCACAGTCAGGGGCATGAGCATGGGACACTGCCTCAATTATCAACGGTTTACGCTTGACAAAAGTTTGGCAACTGTTGTGTTGTCAATGCCCTAACGGCTTCTATACCAAACAAATGCCACTACGCGGCTAAAGACATTAAGCTGCAACGAACTGCATAGATACTACCTGCCACATGCAACTAAAAAGTCAGCTATGCTACGAGCTTTCGATAACATGGCATAGGAGCAATAAAAGACGACAATAACATCAAAATTACAATGGATATTTGCCAACTTGATTATCTATTGGCGTGTGTGTTGCTGATAAGGCGTATGTTTCTAAACCAGCAGAAGCACATAGCCAATCGTTTGTATATCGATAGTTTATCGAGTACTTCTCTATTCTAAGCTAGAAATGTGATTGACAAAAACAATAACGTATCAAAGAGTCACATATTTGACCTATAATTGCTTAAGTAATCGATTAATGAATTAGATGTCCAGTTGTATATCGTTTGCATATCGATTATTAATCGAATATTTCTTCACACAGATTTGGAAAACTGTTAAAATCCTGTTTTTTATCATTCCAAAATCAATAATGTACTTATGAGTATTCTATAAAAATTAAAATGTCCGTTTTCCAATCGATAACTAATCGAATATTTCTGTATATAGATTTGGATGAGTGTTAAAAATCCTTTAACCGATAGTACATCGATCTATCGATAAATAAACAAATGTTCGATAATGTAATCGACTAAGAAATGTCCAAGAAGGTTTTGCTAAACTTAAAGCACAACTCGCATATTTGCCTTAAACTTTCTATATGGTATCGATTATTGTTCAAACCGATAACGTGCCTTAAAAGCTTAGGCATGTAGAGCTTATGAGTAGAGTGCATTAGACTTTCCCCTAGCCCACTCTGCTTTACATTAGCTTGCCACAAGCCGCACAAAGCAGGCAACTACAACATGCAGAATCTTACAGAGTAAACGCATACACAAGAACAATACACAGTAAGCAAACATTGGGCAAGGGGCAAACATGGCGCGGGGTGTAGAATTGTGGACAAAGACAGATAGCCAGAGACCGACCACAATAGGACCAGCAGCTGAATCAAGCAGCATCAACTAACAGCAGTTGCAACAGCAGCAAGTGGACAACCAGCAGAAGTAGATACACACACGCACTCACGCACACACACATGACGTAAACCAACTCATTCAGGTAATTAGGCTGGACTACACACCCTTCACCGTGCTCTTGACTCCACTGACTGCTCCAGATACAAGTCCATTGTAAAAGCTCTGCTCTGTGTTTGGTTGCCAAATATGTTCACTGGCTTTTGGCGCCTCATCGTCCTGTTGTGGCAGTTGCAGCCCAATTGTTTCCATGTAAATGTTGCCTAGAGTCCTGCAAGGATATCTCCTTATCGACTCTCCATCTTTTTATTCTCCTTCTTTTCTCTAGTGGCGTACGGGCGTGAATGTGCTAAAGAAGAATTCAGTTCGTCTGGCCGAAGTCTGGATGGATGATTACTCCAAATATTATTATCAACGCATTGGCAATGACAAAGGTGATTATGGAGACATCAGTGATCGTCTGAAACTGCGGTAAGTATATATAGTTTATTATTGTATAGGTCAGTTTAATGTTTTCAACACTCCCTAACTTTAGTGAGGATCTGGAATGTAAAAGTTTCAAATGGTATTTGGATAACATTTATCCGGAACTCTTCATACCCGGTGACGCGGTGGCAAATGGCGAGGTAAGTTCTTGTTCTGTGTTTCCTTTCGAGCACGCAACTCTTGCAGCATGTGGCAAGCGATTACCCTTGAGATGTGGCAAGTTCCAGCTACTGTTCCAGTTCCAGTTATAGGCTCCCGGCTCCTAGCTCCTGGCTCTTGGCTCCTTGCTGAAACTACAACACTACTAACCCATTAATGTGCCATTTATGGAAAAGTAACAAGACACATACACACACATATGTATTTCCCCATTTTCCACAGATAAGAAACTTAGGTTATGGCGGTCGCACCTGCTTGGACTCGCCATCTGGCAAGCGTAACTTGAAGAAGGCTGTCGGCACGTATCCTTGCCACAAACAAGGTGGCAATCAGGTTTGTTACCACACCAACAACAACAACACAACGATAGCAGCACTGCGACCGCCACAAACTCCGTTGAAGTACAAAACCGTTAAGATTCCCATACATAAATACTTACTATGTTATGATTACGAGCCTGTACAGTTATCTCTCCCCCTCCCTAATGAAGCTAATTACTAATTTCACTAATTTAAAACCTTGGCACACTGGGTGAACTTCTCTTAAATTGTAAAAAGTCTACAGCCATAGCGATTGCGATAACAATAACGATTACGATTACGATAACAATAACAATAACAGTTTCAATTCCGTTTCTAATCTTGATGATGATGATGCGTTTCCTTTGTTATTTGTTTGTTGTGTATCGCACTCTCCATATGACGAATCGAACTTAATTTCCAGATTAAAAACATTCACACCGACATGTGTCTCGATGTTGATGGCAAGGCCGAGGACGAGTCACCTGTTGGTGTCTACGGATGCCACGGCCAAGGAGGACATCAGGTATCCATCTCCAACTCCAAACTCCAAATCCAAATCCAAAACTTCATCGTTTGCCCCTCGCAGCAGCAATCGGAAACATAAATTTTTCTGATTTGCAGCTCATTTTTTTAGCTTGGGCCCTACATAAAATTGTACATTGGTTTCGGATTCATTTTGGGTCTATCGAGTGCTTTCAACAGCTTTGCTTACAATTACTGCCCTTAGTTTAACTGTAACTTATTTAGTTCTCGCTTGCTTGATTAACCAATTGACAACATGACACTAAACGGAAGCCAAATTTATTTGTATATATGAAATCTGACTGCCACACCTTAACTTTAGGCATAGCTATAAAATTATTAATCCTTTAAGTGTAAGCTTTCAGGTTAATTCAAATCTTAAACGAGGCTTTCAACTTTTATGTGGTGAATGTTTTAAAATAGACGATTACTTAGATAATCAGAACTATGAAACAATCTTACTTTTGGTTTAACTATTTCGAACTTTTACGTTGTCTTTTCTTCCACTTTACTTCCTTTTTAAATACTTTGCAATCGACTTTAGTTTTATTTTCTTTTAATTGTTTCACAATTCATTATTAACACTCTCAACCACTTTCAGGCCATAACTTTTCATATCAATAAACCTAGTTGGCAACTTGTTCTAAGCACTTTCTAACCCACAATTCAATTTGGCTCTGTTTAAGCCAATATTCAATTCATCAATATAATAACCAATTATTATTCTTCTCTTTTTCCATCGAAATTTGATTTTTGTTATGGTTTCTCCCGTTGATTCGATTCTGACCGCAGGTTTTTGTGGGATTTTTGAAACGTTTTTCTAGTAAATGAAGACAACCAGTAGATCTTTCCCTCCCCAACTCGTTCTCGTATTTACCATTTAACGAAAAACGATAAATATATTGTTGATATTCTATTTTTGTTAGTCCTGCGGTTTTGAGCACTAACTTCACGGAGTTTGTGGATTATAAAATGTATTATTAAATACTCTTTTCGCATTTATTTAACTTTAAGCCGTAGCATCAAGTGAAAGTATTTATCACAAAATTGTTTTTGATTTTGTTTTTGTTTTTGTTGTTTGCCACGGACGGAGCAAAACTCATTGACAATTTTACAGTACACACAAACAGAAACTTACACACAAATACACACAATTTTAGGGAATTGAGATTTATGCCACGTTGCAAAATTAATTAAAACGCAATCATAAATAAAATGACAAAAATGATAAATCATTTCCATGGCTTTGCTTGCCTGGCTTCGTGCTGTGTAAGTTTTACAAACCAGCAACAACAAGAAAAACAACAACAACTACAGAAACACTGTGACAATTTTATCAACATTTAATAACATCCATTTTGACAACAAAAACGCATAACAAAACTGCATACAAATGAACAGAAAGAGACAAAAGAAAAACACTATTTACACAACACACAGATACACACACACACAGAATTACTCGTAGATACATTCAACATTTAATGGAAAGTGTTGACCTCGTTCCGCTTGAAAATCGCCAGGCACCTTTCTGGCTTTCTGCTACGCCCCTAACCACAAAGCCTTCAGTAACGCCTTTGCCATGCTGTACATGAAACAAACCCACAGCAAAGTAAGGGAATAAGTAACGCCAAAATGATACTATCGACTACAAGATACTGAAAAAATTTCAAACTAAGCAAGTCTGTGATTAATACATATATATTTTTTGCCAATTTTACTTTGGCGATAGTACGAAGGATAGTTTTATAATGCAACCTTTATAGTTTCCTACTTCTATTCAAACTACCCCATTAAAACACTTTAAGGAGAGGGTAAAAAATGGTGACTCTGCTGTGGAAGCGACGCTGCATAAAATAATCAACATTTGCTAGTGCTGGGTGTGGAAAAATTTTAATTTCGTGCATCACAAATAAAAAGGAACCCTTCCATGTGGTGGTAAAGTATGCACAATTCTTTGACTAACAGCACGTCAAAGGATCCTCACTGTTGTCCCAGCAACATGCTCTACTGCTAACGGGTAACTGGTTAACAACAAAAAATAGCGGCAACAAGAAAAACTGATGAAAAAAATACGCAATATAATGAAAAAAATTGAATTTTCATATAAACGCGCGAGTCTAGAAAAAATACAGGGAAAAACGAAAAGAAAACTATGCTCGTCGCTGATAAAACGGAAAAAGTTTTGCATGCATATTAAAAAACCAAAAAACCAGACCAAAAAAAAGGATACGCAAAATGAGAAGAAAAACTGGAAAAAAGAAATGAAAAGATACATACATAATTAAAAACGTATCATGCATCACGCGAAAAAAAAAGCCTCGCAAAGGGTTTACTTCAAGGGAAATGCAAATGCAAGCCATGAAAATGAAGGCCACTGAAGAGAAATGAGGTTGGTGGTGAGGAATGGAAGACAGGAGGACTAAGGACTACAGATGGGAAATGGGCAAAGAGCAGCTGTAAAAGAGTAAATTGTTAAATGTAAATACTGTTAAACCCTGTTACTTATGAAATGAAAATGCTGAAATATGTTAATAACTCATCAGTTGCTGTTGCAGTTTTCCCTCATTTCACTTTTGACATTTCCACCAATTTCCACCAATGCCATTTGTATGCCTCATTTCGTGCTGCATTTGAAACAATGCTGAAACATTGTAAAAATAATAAACAATGTTAAAGGAGAAACAGCATTTAAATGCACATCATGTACAGGGTCGGCTATGGCAGGCGTAAGCGGAAATGAAAATGGTAACACAAACAAAATGGCGGCCGGACGGCCATGATGATGCTGTTGGCCCTGGCAAAACAAAAGGCCAGCCAGCAAACCAGCCTGCCAGCTGGCGTTCGCAGCAACGTGGCTTAAATTATAAATAATCATGGCCAGACCGCAGACAAAACACAGACGCACACACACACTCCCAACACACACACACACACACACACACACAGAGACAAAGACTGGTAGAAGCTTTGGCATTTAATTTAATATTAAATATGTAATAATAAGTAATGCGGCTACTTGGCAACAATGTTATGCAACAATTTCTCAAACCTGCCACCACAATTTGTATTAATATGAGTTTCTCTTACCCATTTTCCCGCCTCTTAAAAATAGTACTGGATGCTTAGCAAGGCTGGTGAAATACGACGAGATACAGCCTGCCTGGACTATGCCGGCAAGGATGTGATACTGTTTGGCTGCCATGGCTCAAAGGGCAATCAGGTGAGTGTGTGCTCCTCTCATGCAATTATAAAGAAAATATCTAATGTTGCATGTGCAACAATGCATCATTTACAGTTCTGGACATATCGTGAGGGCACAAAACAGCTGCATCATGGCTCTTCGGGCAAATGCCTGGCCATCAATGAGAACAAGGATAAACTGATAATGGAGGAATGTGATCCGAGATTTGTGCGCCAACAATGGCTCATGGAGAATTACGACAGCTCGAAGTTGTGAGGCTATTTCTATGCGAAGGGCACCCTACTGGTCCCCACTTCGCAGAGCATGCGCGCATAGCAACGATACTAAGGAAGGATACTAAGCTGTAGAAGGAGGAGAAAGAGAAAGTGGATCAGATGTTGAAAGTTCGATGTTAGTTTATAAGGAAATGACACGGCCCGCGAGAGTTGTGCAATAGGCAGTAGCTAAAGTATTTGCCATGGCTTTGAACTAAAGCATTGAAATGCGTTAACAACATACACATACATGCACACACACCCACATACTAACTAACTAATATATCTATATATATATTAATATACATATGTATCATTTATTTTCTAATTTTAATTTCAAATGATTTAATTAGTTGTTAAGCGCACAGAAGTATAAAAGAGATGGACTGGACTGTTTGTTGTACAGTAGACCTTAAGTTTTCTAAGCCAAACGGAAACGGAAACGCAACCGTTAACAGTTACTTAGTAGAAGAAGCATTAAATAGTGTAGTCATGCATAGACATATACATAACTGTATACATATGTATAATGTAGTTAACCCAAATGGGTTTAACTGACAAAGTCGTAGCGCAATTTTTGCATTTACATGTTATAAACTTTTAGCACAATTTTACGTGGCGAACTTTGTGTGTGTGTGTGTGCGAGTGTGTATTTGACAAGCCAATAACTGAGTTGTGTGCTGTGCAGTGCATAGAAACAAACATACCACACATACAGACATACTTATATAAGTACTTATTATAATATTTATGAATTCTCCTGACATCAAATGACTTTGCAAAAGTCGCGTTCCAAATATGTTTAGTCCGTAAGCTTGCTTTAAGTCTACGTAATGTTGTTGTAGAATGGAAAGCATTTGGTGATTTTCCTTGCCCCCCTTTCCCCTATCATTCCCCTAACCATTCCCAATTAATTCGATTAGATTAGATTTATGTACTTATATGGCACATTCGTTTCTGTTTCGTTTTATTTATTTTGTTTATACAATATATTTTCGCAAATTCGGAAAAAACAAGTAGAAATTATCAAGTAAAGTAATGAAGTACAACATTGAAATACTTCTTTGCTTCTACAAACCTATGCCAAATTATGTTTAGTGGTTTCATTATAATTTAATTTGAGTGAACTTTTTTTTACTCGTTCACGTATCTTTTGCATTTTGATATAAACTCAACAAGGACAACATATCCCGATTGTTAAACAACGCCAGCTTGTAGAAGATACATTTTGTATTTATATCGTATCATCAGTTTCGGACAGACTTATCGATATCACTAAACTGTAGAGCTAGAACTTAATCTAAGAAGCAAATATGCAATAGTGCCTTCTACTTTATACTTACACACAATTGTTTATCCCATTTAGCTCTAAAATCAATTTTAAATCAGCTCAAATGGGGTCTAGTTTAGGTCACAAGCAGAAAGCGACTGTAAATATTTATAAACTGTACAATTTGATATCGTAAATGTATGTAAATAATCAAATATGGTCAAAATACTTCTGGCTAATCAGAGTAAATATTTTACTAATTGTAAAACCTAATCGTCATCAAAGTTAAATATATAAACATGTTTGATTTGCGATTTTAGGCTTTAACCTAGGCGACATTTACCATTTAGCGTACGAAGAAACCAAAAGCCATAAAAGTGGTCAAGAAAATTTTGATAATGATACAATAATACCCTAAGCTCGTAGTGAATGTGTTTGTATAGTACCTAAGCAATTACACAAGTTGTACAAGGACACAGATCTAGTTACAAATAAACAAACACTTCGTGTATTGATTAATTGTGTTTGTTTTAATTGGTCAGAATATGAGTATGGTCACAAGATTCCCCTTATTTTGAAAACTACAAGTAAACAAAACTGAATTGCAGGTTATAACATTTTATTAACTTATTGTTTTAATAAATTAGTTCAGGTTCGCATCAATTTTAAAAGGATTGGAGTCATAAGTTTAGTTAGACATTTGCGTTTTCTTTAATCCAGGATCGCAATGCTCCAACATAGGTGTACATAGCAGGACGTCCCTTGGCGCCGCAGCCAAAGCCCCAGGAGACAACGCCGAATAGTTTGCCATCAACAGTTAGAGGTCCACCAGAGTCGCCCTGACAGGAGCTAACTTGTCCACTGGGATGTCCGGCACACACCATGCGATCCGTGAGTCCAGGAATATTCTGAGCATTGCAAAAGTCGCGACTCCAGAGCTGAACCTGAGCAAACTTCAGACGATTGGGTAGTTGTAGGTTTTGATTGATGGCCCCAAAACCGCTGATGGTGGCCATGGTATCAGCTTCATAATTGGTATCCGCCTCCGCCAGTTGAATCGCTTGAACTGCACCGCCCAACGAGACGGGACTACTCAGGCGAATCAGGGACATATCAAAGTCCTGACTCTGCGCATTGTATTGCGGATGTATAATGAATTGGGCAATGCCAAAGGTTTGGCCATTTCCAGCGCTTAAATCATTGGTGCCCACAATCGCCATCATTTGATTTGGACTCTGACCCTTGGTGCAATGAGCGGCAGTTACAATGATGGTATCCGATATCAAAGAGCCACCACAATGATGACGCCCATTTAACTGCAGCGAAACCTGATGCGGAAATTGTCCCATCGATGCAAACTGTCCACCAATTATGCGGGAAACATCCGCACCATGAACTCGACTTGCAACAGTTGCAAGTAACAGGAGAAGCACAATGTTGTATGCCGAAGACATTGCTGGAGTTGAAGTGTGTTAAAGCTATTATTAAAGCTGCTTTTTATAGTCGACAAAGCGTTTGAATTTCAGCTTATCAGAATAAACCACAGGGGCTTGCCTGACCCAGTTCCAAGTGCGAAAAAGGAAAAGTCTTTGGAAGAAGGGGTTGGAGGAGGCTATAGTGATCTGATAGATACAGAGCCAAATGGCGAATCATGTTTAATGAGCCGTTTAACGAGAACTTCTTTATCGGGGCCGAACTACGGGGGCTCGTCTTGACCTTATTTCTAGTGCGAAATTCTACTTTTCGCAATATAAAAATCAAGTTCACAAAACAGTTAATTACCATAGCCTTCTATATTTGTGTTAAGTTTTTGGCTGTTAACTCTTTTAATGTGTAAACAGAAAACAGGTAATTTGCTTTGTTTGTTTGTTTAAACCCTAATGGGCAGCATGTGTATGATGGCCATTGCTTATCATCCAGACATTCTTCCAGATCTCACGCTTAAACACATTGCGATAATTCTGCACGGAAACTAAAAACTCTGGACCAAAAAGGGTTTGAATAACAACATTCTCAGCGGCCAAATTACGATTGGTGGCCGCGTGAACAATAACTAAAGGCGAATTGCTCTAAATAATAGACAAAAATTGGTTAAATAAATGTAATGATTATTAAATTATAAAAAATACTCACAGGCAATGTTTCGCCTTCGCTTTCGAAGCGCTTATTTGGGTCCACATGCATGCAAAACCAGTTGGTGAATGCTTTTGGAATGTCCCCGTCGGGACACATGATTTTCTGAAAGAACTCAGCTCAAGAATATTTTACAAAATAGATATTCTTGTTTGACTTACGCTGCGATGCACAAGACCCAGTGGTAGATTAACTTCTCCATGCTTTTGCGAGTTAAATGAGGTTGTAATAGATTGAGAAAGGTTGCTTAATTTAGGAGCACTGTATAGTAGAATCGGATCATCGGGAGACTCCACACATTCTAGACGAAAACGCTGACCATACTTCAGCCTCTCTCCGGTGCGATCCTGTTCATCTCCGCTAACAATGCGAAAAGAGTTCCGCACACAAGGACGCTCGGAGGGAGCCACAGTTAGTTCGCAATTCTCATTTATAGTCTGACTTGAGCGTATGGCGTGCTCATTGATGACCACCGATAAAGCTGGATGCAGCTCGGATGTATCCATATCCAGTATATTCATATAGATTGGCATCAGTTGAATCACAGCTCCGATCATAATGTCATGTTTAGGTGCTGCCAGCTGAACCTCCTTTTGAAAATTGTCGAAGAGTGTACGTGCCTTCTCAACCAACAGTTCGCCACGATCGCGCATCTTTCTGAAGCTGCTCATTTTATCCTGCATAGAGAATTATTCGATTATTCTTGAGAGCTGAAAAGAGAAACTATGGACTCACCTCCTCCAAACAGTGGTCCTCAAACCAATTGCCAATGCGCACCTTGGAACGATAACGGTTGGAACCCGATTCAAAGTTGGAGACTGAGCAAGGCATTGTGTACTATGTTGTGGTAAGCTTGAAACGAAGAATTACATTCAAGATTTGTTTGTTAAAACGTAATGGAAAAACTTTTCCGTATTATAGAAATCAGTCCTGTTTTTGCTTGGGAAATTAGTTTGTCTCTGAAATAAAAAGCTTGACAAGTACAACAAGGCAACACATAACACACGGTTCTTAAAAAATAAATATTTCATTAATTTACAATAAAATAAGTAAAAATTTAACAAGCAAAAAAAATTCAGCATACGCTTATGCAAAAAAGTGTTGCTTACTTTTAGTTACTATGAGAAATTGAAATAATTTCCCTTAAGAAACCGTTGCATACTTTTGGCTTGACCCAACGTGGCGTATACGTAATATTGGACAGATGTTTTTAACTGCTACAAATTACACATGCACGATGAATTATGTTTATTTTAAGCTATTTGTTATTCACATTTACTCAGTCTTATTTAAAGAATCTGTCTCAGACAACTTTTGAAAATTGAGAGTTGTGCTACTATTATTTAGTTATACTTATTTACAAATGTCGGACTGTGTAAGATGATGGGTGTGCCTCAAATGACAAACGAATGGCAAATAAAAACGATATGATCTGTTGGGAGGCAAAGAAATCAGAAAGGGTGGAGCTAGCTTGATACCTGGCTAGATATTATTCATTATTCAGATAAGCAATTTATATCAACATGACTTAATTACTGCTGTTGGCGCTTTGTTGATACTGTAGATGTTGTTGTTGTGGTTGTTACTGTTGGCCTATTGCTCTTCTGCTATCTGGAACGGCGTGCACTTCACGTGAACGTGATCGCCTCACTCGGCCGATTCACAGCACGTTCCTTATCAAAACCTATCGCAGACTAAAGCGAGTGTCACTCAATTAGACGCGGACTTTTACGATAATAGGCATTTGTCGGCTATATGGGACATACACATATTTGCCTGGCTGGTTGCCATATTAGCCAATATTAGCCTGTCATTATCATAATCGGTTATCAAGACGCTTAACACTGTACTGATTTATTTCAATTAGTTTGCACTCTACACATTTATGATATTCATAATTTTCACTTTATCAAAAAAAGTACTGCATTTATTTTCGTATCAATCCATTTTCTAAGCCATCTCGTAAATCTATAACTATCTAAAGTAGTTGTATTAACACCATATGACTAATAACCAACCAACAGAGTAACTTAGCAATAAGCTAACTTTGTCAATTAGTCTAACTACAAGTTAATTTATGTATTTCTGTATTTTTGTGATAAAGTTAGTTGGAAATTGAATTACGTATCAAAAGTATTAAGTACTTTGCTTCCAAGAAGATCGGCTTCAACGAAAGCCCTCAGTTCTTTGCTTTCATTAACTTTTTTAATCTAATATCATCCATTTCGACCTTAAGCAAAATAATTGATGCGGTTTGTTTAAAACTGAAAAATAATGGCATTTTACTTAATTAAACAAACACTAAAAATCGGACTTGTATAAAAATATTACTTTAAGTTATGTCACTCATGGCTATAAGGAAATGTTTATGGAATGTGATGCAACATTATCACAATGCAACACACAGTCTAAAAACTGATTAGGGTGGCACCAAATTACAGCTTTATCTTGAATTCTTATTGAAAAACACACCCACTTTCGATTTTGCCATCGCATCCATAATTATCTATGTTTCTTGTTGTAATCCTTGAAATATTATTGATTATTGAAAGCAATCAATGTTGAATTGAAATCTTTTCTGATAACGCTTCCCACACTTCGGAGAATCACCTTATCCATGAGAACTGCGCATTGACCAAGTGATTGAATGGCTGCATTATCAATATCTACAAAGAACATAGAGGAAAAACACCCATAAAATTAATAACGTCAAACGACAGATGATTAAATGGCGCTGTGACTATATCAAATCTATAGGCATATTCTTTCGAGTATCAACATAACAATACTTTAAAGTATAGGCCATCATCAGATAACTAGCATGTGATAGACCCCATGGATGATTCAAAGATACTACAGTGACTTCATTGTACTTTAATGGCGTCATTGAAAATGTGGCCCTTATCCGATCCGTTAGCTAACCACTTATTAGCTTATCATGATTTCAATTGACACAAATAGTTTACAGTGTAGTTTGATGGTACGTCAACTGTAAACAGGAATTAAAATTATGGTATCGTCATAATTTTTGAAATCGTAAATTTGGTTTTAAATTGGGTAATTTATTGTAAGTTTTAGAATCTTTCACATAAGTAACAGACAAGCAGAAGGACTATCATAAGTCAGTGAAATTAAAGTTTTAATAAATTATTAATACGATTATCCGAATCGATAATGTCAACATTGATTTAGTTAAGTTAAAGCATTCTATTGGGTCTTAAGCTGGCGCTATAAGAGCTACAACAAATTTAATTGCCTTGGTTATTCCGAATTGTATAAGGTACTTCAAGTTGTCAAATAATCAGTGCGATAAGCATCGCCATCTTTAAACCTTTGTTGCTTAGCTAGACTCTTATATGTCCACGCGAATGTTCACGATTATACTACTCCGTAATCCGAATCATGTGACGACTTTATATTTTACACTCGGTTCCATTCATAAAGGCCAAACAAAACAAGAGTTCAATAGCTACTTCTTGACGGGCTATTTTATGGCTCAAAAATTCTCACTTTTCGACCAATGCCAAGCAATAGGGGTTTAGCATTTATTGACTTGATCTCGATCTTATCTTTCTCGCTTTATAGCTCCGAATACCAAAGGTGTTGTATTTACCAAGATACTTATATGTACATATATAGTATGTCTATATCGCACAAGTTGACGTAGGGCGGCCCTAACCGATGTCGTTGCACCGAGCGTGAAATTAGCATGGCTGATAAATTGACGACGCTGGCTGTGAGTTCACGTCAATAAGTGTGTATGAATGTGTAATGTAAATGTGTTAACAGTGTGCTGTCAATATTGTAAAAGATGTTTCAATTAGTCAATGTCAACCTATCACACAAATACAGCCCAGGCTGACACTTGCATTGTGGCTCACATGAGTTCCTCACGCAATCCATACCAGCAGTGAGCACGTGAATGTCAGGGACTGCAAAAAGAGAGAGAGTGAGAGAGAGAGAGCGCAAAAGCGAACAAAGCGTAGAATAACGGCGCTTAACAATCACATGCTGCAATTGCTCAGAGAGCTTTAACCGGTTCACTGCATTGTTGTTGCTCTATCGTTCTCTCTCTCATAAGCTGCGCTCATAAATCAGCAAGCCAAAAGATGAGTGCACAAAAAAAACAAACATGCATGCAGAGTAGGAGCGAAGCTCACGTGCAGAGCTTACAGTCTGAGTAAATAGTAAATACTGAATAGTGACAGTAAAAGCTCTGTTTTGTGGGCAGCAATTGCTGCAGGCTAAAAGTGCAATAAAAACATCATTAAATAGTTTATAACTCGAGCAATAAACGTTGTCATTATCACTATCAACAGCTATCACAGAGCGTAGAGACGAAGCTCGTTCGGCTTTATTCGGCTCAACTGATGTCAAGTTGAGTATCGTCGTGCTTCGCTTATTTGTTATTGTATTGTATTTATTTTTTTCCCTTTTTTTTCGATTGCTGCCTCCCACCTGAGGCTTTGTTTTAACGCGAATGAAACACAAACAGAAACAGAATTATAAAAACGTTCAATTAGCTCAGGTAGTAAGTCATTACAGAGCTAGCGCTCAGTCAGGCCGCTTCTCTGCCATTAACCGCTACGAAGACGCAGCAGCAGCAGCAGCTCCCAGGCAAATAAGAAAGTTACAGTGTGTGCGTGGTGAAAATTGATCGCGAATAAAAGAAGTGCTTACAAATTGGGAAAACTAGCCCGTGAGTGTTTAATTATAAATCTAAGAGCAAAAAAAAAAAAGCAAAAACTTCTTATCAATATAAAAGTTAATAATTTTAATTGCATTTGCGAATTCCTGCAACGTTGCAATCCGTTATCGTTGTTTTTGCTTAACAAGTTTTAGTCCGCTCTCTGTTTTTGTCCACACCTTCGCAGATGTTGACGGTTAATGAGTCGCCTTTGAGTGAAAAATATAAAAACACAAAAAAGCTTAAAACAGCTGATGCGGGTCTGTTCAAAATTGTTGATTCGTTTCGTCTCGTCTCGCTTCCATTCATTTTTATTTCGTTTGCCAAAGGTGAGTGAGTTTCATCTGAAACTCACCTTAACTTTAATTAATTAATTGCGTACTTTATGTAAATGTGTTTTAGAGGGCAGCCATAAATATTTCATTTTTATTATTCACACGAAAGTGCTGATCTCTCTCCCTCGTTTTCAATTCTCATTGAGTGTCAAAGAACTCATTAACTTTTGACTTATTTGTTCACGTATTGATAATTATAATTATTCAACTAATCGGTTTTAAGTTAGTAACAGCTATTGTTGAATTGCAACTTAAGCTCGTGGCTAGAAAGTGAAGGGTGCGTAATTGAAATGGTTTAAGCCACAAGACTGATCATTAGGCCATTTCAAGTGCAAAAATGCGCAATGTAATATCAGACTAACGAGCAGATTCCGCTCGATAAGCTAAGGCACTTCAAATTCAAATAGTTTTCCCAAAGAATATAATCAACACTCGACCATACCCCATAATCGACAATTGGCAATCGACAATGGAACATCAAGAGCCACTCGGCCATAACGAAACTATTATATACAAATCGAGTCAAATGTGTTATTTTGTGTGGTGCAGTGTGGATCCCTATATCTACACTTGAACTTTAAAATTGGCGCCATTAAAATGGTCGCATACAGTATAGTAGTATAGTAGTATAGTGAAAAAAATGTTATTGAAAAAGCAAAAAAGATCTCACAAATAAAGAGTCTTCAATTATCGTGCGAATAAAGTTATAATAAATTGCGAGTATTTAAATTAAATAGAAATTTGCCGCTAACAAAGATTTGACAGACAACATTCATACACTCGACACACGAACATAGGAATTGTTGCACGTGAAACGATTGTTGATGCGAAATTGTTGTGAAGCACATGTGGAAAATTTTGAAGTATTGTTGGGCTACAAGTGTTAACGGTTAATGACACTCTGACGTATATAAATGACGACTCTGACTAGCCAGAAAACCAGAACCAGAGGGCCTGCCATTTATGAATCTGTGATAAACTTGATGGTTTTATTATAAAGCTAACACAAAAGAAACGACCTCCATATATCGTTTATTGCCAACACTTAACGGTCATATTTTGCTGAATGAGTTAGCTGTGACTAGGAAAATTTTGGAGATCCATAAAAATCGAGACTAAATATTTCAATTGAGGTAGTTCCAGCATAAAATTTAGAAATCTTAGTTATTACTACAAAACTTCTCATGACCTCTAATGGCACCGTACTTATGTGAATAATGCCAGATATCTGGCAGGTGTGAACTATGTCGCATAGGAATTACTGAAGTTTATACATCCGTTCTCAGTGTCCAGTGTGTGTATGGGGGTTTAATCTATCTATGAGTACACACATACATAAGTACGTCAATCCAAAACTTTCGGCCAGATAAGTTTGCTTGATTTATGGCAGTTCAATAGGTCCGCAAACGTCCCTTGACAACTTCAATTATTATTAATATTAACAGTTATGAGTATTCTTGGATCTGATCAACTGTGCCTCGTGTATCTTGGGACGTGTCTATAAATCTGCTAGTTGCCATAAATAGAATGTGTCCAGGGTATTCGCAAAGTTACTGGTCAACAATCAGTCAATATTAAATAGAAATCGCTGGCACCAAACAGTCGTAAAGGTTTTATGATCCTATATCAACAATTAAAAACACTTGAAATACATCGGACACACGCTTAGCCTTCGTCTTAGCCACCGTTTTAGTCATGTATTGATCGTAAATTTCTTTAAACAATTTCCTTTAGTATTTCTATACATATATGTACTTCAGAATTAGCCACATTTCTAGGGTTCTAATAAATTTCAAAATGAAGATTTAATGCATGATAAATGAACAAATAAGCTAACACGCTTACTGGTTTAGTGAAGATCATATAATTTATTTCTAAGCTAAGCCATAAAAAGCAACACGTGCCGTAATTTAAAATGCATTTATTTAGTAGAATATGTTACATATTATTTGAACAGTAATTTTACTGAGTATTATTTACTTCATTTCTATACTAGTACGACAATTTTAATTTCTAATTTCTTACTATTCAACGGTCTGTTTCTCGATGCATATTAAGGGCTAATTCAATCGTTAATTTAAATTTGCTTTTTCAGCCGTTCGCTGGGTTTATGTAACTGTCTGACTCAGGTCTAAATAGCACTAGCCTACAAGTGAGCAAAACATTTTCAAACCAAACACTTTTGAATACTAAACTAGAGTAAACTATTTAGTATATTGGCATCTCACGATTTGTATTTTATTTGCGAAATGTAAACACAAATTAATTTTAAATTCATGTTAATATTTAGACTGGTCGTTGCTCAAAAACCAGTAGCAATTATCAAAGCAGTTAACGATGAAGCAAGTTGACCATGATTTAGTAGCTTACAGAAAGTGTTAATTTTTTGCTCATTTTCTCTATAATTTATGGGGTAATTAAGCTTTTGTTTTTAAGATGCTTCCTTTTTACAGAGAATTTCACTATACAAAAGTGATCTGTTATGTCCCCATAGTTTTTAAATTTTATCACGAGCTGGACTTCCGAAGCACCTGATCGACATCTTCAGACTGAAACGTGCTACTCTCGTTTAGCAGCTGCAAACTTTGCAAAATCATTCAATTGTTTATTTTTGGCAGACATTTTTTGCACTATTGAATCGAAATTAAATAAAAACTCGCTAATTGCATCAGTCGATAACAAATTTGTTGACAAAAATGCGCTACAATTGGGGAAGTGGCGAATAGAGTATCACAACAAATTGGCAACATATTGGCTGGCTTTATTAAAATTTCTTATCGAATTAATATTTGTTAGGGGGTTTTATTGTTTTGCAATTCCTGATCCCAACAATAAATTGATCCCGGAAAGTTTTTTATATTTAAAACGGTATTCTCAGAAATCGACTAACAATCAACACCCACAACAAACAAACAACACTTCAGGTTTCGAAACTCCGTTTGAGTCTCATCGTCAGCCTCAGTTTCAGTCTCAATTGAGTCTTACGATACTTTCTAAAATAAATTTTGGGCTCTGTGACGCGTTCCACAAATGCTTAAAATTCCGCTCACAAAACAATAAATAAAGAAAAATAAATACAAATATTTAAATGTATTTCAATAGAATTAGGCGAAAACAGAAGGTGAATTATAATGGATTTACCTGTGGATATGCGTGCAAATTCATTTGTAACCTGTTTGGTTTATTTTTGGGCTACGATACAAACTTTAACAAACAAAGAAATGCTTTGTAATTGGCTTCCAGCGATAAACAAATTACATCATCAACGAAGTCCGAAAATTACAATCCGAAAGTAGGCAAAAATAAAAACAAATATTAATAGAAACAGCTGAGTTCACATATGTTAAAGCCAGATCGCATTGAGCCAGACGAAATGGAGCGACTATACGTAATTATGTAAATTCATTATAGACTGTTGTAGATATACGTAATTAACTTGTTCTAAAGAGCACAACAAACGAAACCTGCTAAAAAAAAATCTGAGCAAAACTGTACCTCAATAACTATATCAATTTGATTGAATTTCTATGAAAATATGATGATTATATTTATAGAAAATCAAAGCGCCCCCACAAAAATTGGCTAAAAATTTTGGCAATTCATCGCAAACATTCGGCACAAATATTTGCCGATCGTCGAGTGTTAACTATGGGAACGTGCGTAGGGAGAGACAAACTCGTGAGCCAGTTTCAAATGCGGCTTATCGTTTTGGATTGATTTTTAGCGTTTACCAGATCAATTAAAGCCCCTCTATATCTATCGTATTGACTGACTTGCTAAATTTATCATACTAATTTGCTATACTCTGCTTACAGATTAACGTGTCTGATCTCGACAACTCGATCGGCCGAGCGGCAAAACGTCGGAACGTGCAAACCCCAGAAGCGAACTGACGATCGGAAGCGGAGACGTTTGCGCAGATCTCCCGAGATCAAGTCAACAACTCAATCCAATAAACCAAACAAAACGAAATAAATCGTGTAAATAGCCGAAGCAGTGTCTCAGCTTCAGCCTCAGACTCAGCCACTGATGCAGCTTATTTAAAAGCAACGCATCTTGTCGTTAATCGTTCAGAACATTTCAAGCTGCCCAACGTGCAGCAACGCGAGTGAACACAAAATAATATATAAATAATAATAAAAGCAAGTGGATTGTCGAAAATGTCTTAAAACCGCAAAGCGACGTGCTTGCCATCAGTTAAAAACATTTCTTATTTTCATATTGATTGCAAAATCCTCGCCCTGCTTTTGACAGACTCTTATGCAATTCTTGCTGTTATTAAGAATTACAACACTCGTCTAAAGTCAAATAAATCCAGATAATAATCCCTAAAGACTGTAAAAGATTACCGTCAATTATTAACGTAATATAAGACAAGAAACCTGCACAAAAACAACCAAAATGTCAGCATCTAAAGAAGCGATCTGTGCTAGTTCCGAAAAGGAACCCGAGAAGCCAGAATTGGGTAAGCATAATAATGAATTATTGTTTATTTTTAAAAGACTTATAAGCTAAGTAAATTTATTGGATATTTAGGAGAGATTAAACAAAAGCTAAAGCTGTTTCATTCAAAATAATTCAACTATTTATATGGTTATTAGCATGATATTAAAATTTGTCTTTAAAACCTGAAATTCAAAATCTTACAAATTTTAGCTGACTAATAAACGTTGAGTTTTGCAAGTAGTCAAATAATTGCCAAATATTTTTTCCGAGTGTAAAATTCGATCCGTTGCTCATCTAATCACATAAGTTTCCGTTTTTAGAACAGATTTTTGTTTATATACAAGCAATAAATTTAAATAACAGTAGTCGTAAAGAGTATTATTTGGAATTGCCAGTGAGTTTTTAGTGAATTAACTGAACACGTTTTGGCATAATCGCTACTCTCTCGTCTCACGATTAAGCATTTTGCAACTGCCTTAAATTTCTAAAGAAATACAAAATACAATATACAAAATTACAACAAATGGAGGGTCACTTGGCGCTGATTCAATTAGTTAGCTTCTACTTTAGCTAATTCGATTTGATTTGATTTAGTTTGATTTGAATCGGGCGACCTCTCCAGGCACTTTTACGGACCGCAAAAACGGAAGTTATTTGTTATGCGATGTCTCGAAAATTTCATTAATAAACAAAAATAAATCTGAAAAGAGGAAGACAGGCGGATTTATTGTCGCCAACGCGTGAGCCAAATTCGCAATCAACATGAAACGGTCGAACCGATGAGTGCGTATCCGAATTGAATCCGTGAATAGTTTGTTGACACAAAAAACATATAGATACATACATTGAAAGAGACAACAGCTGATATATGTACATATGTATTATAACATAGTTGTCTCAATTGTTTACTTGTTGTCTGTTTATGGCTATAGTTTGTTTTCCTACTTTGCCATATCTTGAGAACGATGATCTGAGATCGCATGACACAGTTTATGGGCCAGTTCCTTGGCATTTTTGGCTATTTTTGGGGAACGGAATGGAGTGCACTCAAAACCAGTTACCGGTAATACTCACCAGAGTCAAAACAAAGCAAAAATCAAATTGTACATACATACGTGTTTATGGCTATGCAAATTAACAATTCAGCAATAACATAAACAATAACCACAAAATTGAAACTAGTTTTCGTGCAAGTTTAAAAGCTTGCCATCGACTTTCATTACACTCGCAGTGTTAAGGTCAAGAACGATGAGGAAACTTGCAATCACAGTGTCAAGAACCTTGGCATTCCAACATTCTTAAGAGCATGTTGCAAATCTTTTACTTTCATTTAAAATAGAGAAATGTTATTTGCGTTAACAGAGTGCAATTAACAGCTGTCATATGTGAAAATGTTAATTAAAGTGACTGTAATTGATTATGAAATCCCCAATATAGAATAGTTGAGCAATTTCACCATAATCAGATTGGTCAACTATAAAATACCCTCTGCACAACTTGAAAATACCTAAGTATTAAAACTTTAAGTGAGAGTAAGATTACATGATTACTTTTTTCCGACATCTATTGTTTACTTCAAATAACCAAATATACCCTTTAAACCTTTTTTTACTGAGTATTAGAATGCACTTTAATCGTGTACGATTTGTCGTCTGGCAGATTGACAATTTTCAAAAAATGTCGCGACCTTTGGCCCCAACACTGACATTGCATTTTCCGCCTGATTTTGATCAATTTCTTTGGCATGTCAGCGAATATTACATGATTATTGTAAAAAGGCTTTAAGATAAATGTTCGCTACAGTTTCGCATTCACAAATGCGCGTTAATTTTCACACAAATTGTTTTTCGCTTTCACCCGCAAAATAAAAAAGATACGAGAATTGCCCAACGCCCACACAAGAGTCAAATTTGTAAAGAGATCTGTAAGTACTATAAATATTCGTAATACTTGCAATTCTGGAAGATCTGCTTAATGATCTATGTCGCTTTGTCATATGTGTAACGTAATTTACAGGCCAGACATTTGTATCAGTTAAATTAGAAAATTGCCGAGACTCTACTTAAGTTCTAAGTAAATTGAATGAGTAACTCGAAAGTACGTGCCGAATTTATTTGTAGGTTTTCAAGGAACTTGTTGCTGGCAGCCTATAAAAATATATATTTAAGGTTCCTTTTGACAATTAAATTTCATTCAGTGACGATAATAGCGAACAATTTAAGCCAAATTACTCATTTCAGCTTAAAATGCGCATGTTATTTAAATTTATATGCGGTTTGTATGCACGAGTACTCGTAGAATTTGACAACCTTAAATAGCACATAGCATTCATTCTATTTGAAAATAGAATTAAAATAAATATCGGCAGCAGTAGCAATGTGAATGATCGTGAGCGACACACCTGAAGGGAGAGAAATTACCCGATCATAGAACAATTTAATTGCGCCCACTGTAAACGGAAACAACTGAAACAAACTGAAACTCAGATATGATGGGCAAACAGTATATAATACATATAGTATACAGCATTGTTTTGTGAGCACTTGTCTGAATCGTGGTAAAAATATTCCACTAATCGTTATATTGACACCGTCAATGACATCATTGCAAACTGAACTTTAAGGCTTTTGTTTGGCCCACAAAGAGCATCACACATATCAGTTAGTGCGTTGTATGGGCTGTAATCAACATCTTTAGTATTTGCAAACATATTTGCCCAACTCTTTTGCACCTGTCAATGCCCCTTATCGGCTTCTGAGAATTTATGCGATCTAAGTACTAGGCTAACCTGTAAATCCCCTGTCTATAGACTTTATTAATTAAATTAAACAAAAGGTGCAGCTGTTTCTAGAAACAATTAAAAGAATGTGGAAAATCCTTTAACGATCACGATCTAACGTAGAAAGTAAATATCTTAAATTATATTCATAAATGCATGTAAGTATATTTTTTCTCTACATATTTGTCGTTGCCGTTAATGGCCCCGTACATTTTCCCACACATGCAATTGAATATGAAATCTGAACAGATTGTTGTTTAATTAGCTGAGAATATCTATATCAATAGACATCGCCTCAGTCATAAAATAAACATGCAGCAATTCCAATTCCACAGATAAGCCATATTTCTGCGCAACAACAAAATCACAAAGCGTAGTTACGGAGCTTTATTACGTTACGTTATGTGCACGCAGTCCGTAGTACGTAGCAGGCCCTTGACTTGTGTGCTTTTAAATCGTTGCCAAAAAGTGGCAACGCTTTTTTATCCAGCTTTCAAACCATTGAAAGTTGTATGGAAAAGCTTTCATGAAGTAAGTTTTCGAAGCTTGTGTGATATTAAGTCACGTGTCGGCTTCTGCTAATGACAGTTATTAAATAGTGACAGTACCATTGTAGTCGTTGCCAATTGTTATTAGCTGATTTGTTATGGCATGTTAATGAACGGAAATAGAACAAATGCAGCTTAGTCAGCAGCAGCGCTTCCTATGATTATATACTCTGTAAACCAAAAGTGAGCGAAAGGGTGTTTGAGACAAGTGATTTACAGTTTAAACTTAACTAATCACTGTAGTTAAACCAACCAAGTCAGATCGTAGATATACAAATATATATTATTAAAAAAAGTATGTAAATATATCAGAGATAAATACAGCATATCCCTTAGTCGTTCACGAAACACTAGCACTTTTTAAAATGGTTTTATGACTTATGTGCTCGTCTTTTTGAATGTTCTTGCCAAAAATTATTTCCATTTGAGGGCTTGCCAAAAAACAAAAGCGTCATAACATGACGGATGATGGATCGCTTTCTATTTCCCCTCGTAACAAGCTCTGGTAAACTCTTGAATTTATGGAGTTTTGCTGTCGCATTTGGCCTAAACAATCATAACAATGGCAATAACAATAACAATTACAATAACAATTGCCGGCATTTCTAGTAAATTCAACATTTCAATGGTTTTAACCTTTTGAAACGAAGCTAGAATACGCTACGCTTGCTGACAATTTCTATAGCTCATTTGTCAGTCTACTTGTGCTGTTCTCTTTGTGAAACTTGTTCTCTCGAGACGAGAGAATCAGGCGAGAAACACGTGCAAATGTTACTTGCCGGCAACGGCTCGACAAACTCGAGACTTTGACTTCGACGTCGATATGTGATTGTGAATTTATGACTGCACAATAAGTCTAAGAGTGTCTGAGTAAGAGAGTGAGAGAATGAGCTGACTAGAATACTCTAACTGATGATACATTGACTTTGTCATAAAGCAAGATGATATAACTTTGGTAGATTAACTCATTGAAAAGGAATTTATTTGTAAGAATATATATATATAAGAATATATATTGTTACTAATATATCTCATTTTAATAAATTAAATCCGTAAGTCTATTGGGGGTATCATTCCCCTTCCGATTCTCCGGACTGAGTTATGATGTTTCTGCGTTGCGAATATTTTGCACTTTTCTCACAATTAGCAAGCACCTGACAATGCAATGATTTGCGCTTTTATAATGCCCCCCAAATAGGGTGCTTAATTGGTAATTATACAGAAGGAGCACCATGGCAGGGGGTAAGTTTATAGTATGGTCTATTTAGCAGCACTTAACGACTACCCTGAAACCACACACCTCCTCCCACGTTCACTCCTCGTTCTGGCGCCAGTCGCTCCGTCCCGTCAAATGTCTGCCATGTCGAACATCTCACATTTCTATGGTTTCGGCATGTACTCAACATTTTTCTCGATAATTTTCGCTAGTGCCATTGTCTGGCTCAGCATTTGGCAAATACCATTTGGTATATGAATATTTTAAGAGGAGCGTGCTAAGAACTTGAGATATACTCCATGTGAGCATCACGAGATGTGATGTGGTGTTTAAACCGAGCTAGAAATAGATGAATGTATACCATATATAAACTAATTGACATCAATCGACACAAGTTCAACATTTGCCTCAGTTGATGATGAACTTTTGTGGCAAGCATATGCCTTGACCAAATCTCTGACCACATGCATGCACGTTCCCCAATGTTGATGTAATCGCATATGACTCTCAACGCTTCTCTCTTTCCCTTTCTCTCTCTCTCTCTCTGTCTTACATTCTCCGCGCGTCTCTGACGCAGGCGCCTCGCACGTCCAGTGTTTTCGCCCAGTTTATATAGCCAGAAAGCGCAACAGTTGGCGCTCAGTTGTGGCAGAGCCAAGAGCAACAGCTGAACATTAAAGCGAGAGTACCTCAGTGTACCCAGAGACCTATTCGAAATCAGCCCAGTTCCCCAGACGCCAGTCGAATATACCTTCTCGAGGGCGACAGTTATAGAGCTTTCCACTGTATTCGGTATTCATAATAAGCGCAACTGTAATTTCTTGACCCGCGACATGTTTAGGCCCGGCCCACTCCACAGATAGACAATGAAATGGTTTAAACGAGTGCGCAAAAAGTCAAAGTGAAACATCAACAACAACAAGTCGTGTATTGTTTGTGTCTATATGCGGTAATACGGTTCTAATCTGCCGACAATTCGCATAAAGACAAAGTGCGAATTCGAATCGAATTTAGCTTAGTTTTATTTTAATTTCTTTTTACAACTCGAAAACATCAAGAAAAAGCAAGCATTCAATATGCCCTTTCGACGCAGCAAGCTAAATCATCGCCATCGTGATGGCCATGTCCTGGTCTGGGAGCAAAACAATCAACGAGACCAGCCAAAAAGTAAGCCAATAGAAATGTTAGGATATTTGGGATAATAAAATCATTCAAAGTAAAACTCATTAATCTGTTAATCAGATCTAAGCCTAAAGCGTATGCAACTGGCGTGGTCAGTAGACGTTGCGTATGCGTAATATTAATAGAAACATTGGTTCATTGTGCAAAAATAGCTCGACACGAGTCAACGTTACCCTACGTCTGTTTCTGCACACGATATACACGTGCTTCCATTGGCTTTGCCACCACATTAATGCCACCGCAGCGATTGTGAAACCTTAAGGGAAGAGAGAGGGGAGAAGGGGTTGCGTCAGCAGCTCGCAAATCGCACGATTTAACGCTGCGTGCGCACAAATAAAAAGCGAACGTATACAAATTGTTTTTACATTTCTGTTTTCATTCCGTTTTTTCCGCTTCAATTTATTTTGACTCTGCAATTCTATAGTTTAGTTTCTGCTTTGGAGTTTCCGTTGTACTTTGTGTCATATTTTGTGGAAAAATGTTGAGGAAAAAAGCAACAAAACATATTGAAATTTATGCAAAAAAATTACCGGTCTGTTGAGCTAAACTCTGGTTAGGCCAAAGGGACGGGAAGTTATAAGGAATGAGTTAAAGCTTTGAGTTCAAATTCCATTACTATTGCTGCCTCGGGTTTGTTTCTGTAGAATTTTAGAGTACAGCTGTGTTCTGTAAACTGCCCAAGGGCAATTCCAAAAGTCGACTGTACTTGAACCAACTTGCAAACATTAGTTGGCTCATTGGGAAGAGTTTCCACCTCTTAAACTCTCAACACACCCTTAGGCACATGTGTCATCTTTCTTTTTAAACTTCTCTATGCCCGGCCCATAATGAGGCCCATAAAAACCATTGTATGCCTGACAATTTCTAGAATCGTGGAATGAATTGCCTGGCAAATCACATTAAAATCACGTGTTGTTTGCTCGTGCAAAACCGAGTTGTCGAATGACACGGCAAAATAAACAATTGCGGTAAAGTTAAAAACAACCCAGAGTAATAATAACAATTTGTAATTCTGAGTCGAGCTGTGATTCAGAATGAAATGCCTAGAAATAGATCTACAAAGAGAACCGTAATTGGATTGTACAAAAGACTAGCTAAATTAATTTATCGCATTGAACGTAAGGCAATTAAATGCGGTCCAGCACTATATAAATATAAGGAGGCTGTACGGTGTTGAGTCATAACTGGAATTGTACATCTTATCTGAATGCGGAGTAACGAACCTAAACATACATATCTGTAAAGTCAACTGTTAGCCAACAGTCTTATCGTTGTGGCTTATCACGTCACAGTATTGACCTCGTTATATTTTTATATCTTTTGATAATTTTCTATTTTTGTTTCGGCGGTTTACTCATTTCCGCAGACATCTGCTTTGAGATCTGAAATCTCTTGCGAAACCTTCAAACAAATTAGTGCCGACAGATTTTGCACATTAATTAGGTGCAATCAAACGATGATCAAATCCGACAAACACATTCTCTCTGAATCTCTTTTGAAATTCGTTCTAAATGTTCTCTTATTTTACTCTTTGTAGGATGGGCAACCACCCGTTACTTTGTCACATTCATGCTCTTTTTGGGCATGGCCAACGCGTATGTGATGCGTACCAACATGTCGGTGGCTATTGTGGCCATGGTGAACCACACGGCGATCCAGAAAGGCGAGGAGGTGCTCGACGATGAATGTGGCGATCGTGAACTAGAAGTTGTAAGTATAATTTCTATAATTTTTATTGTACTTTAATTCTAACCTTTACCTTCTTTTCTGTAATTCTTTGCAGGACAATGGCGAGGATGGCGAGTTTGCCTGGAGTTCCAGTCTACAAGGCTACATTCTGTCATCGTTCTTCTATGGTTATGTCATCACTCAAATTCCATTCGGTATATTGGCCAAGAAATATGGTGCATTGCGCTTCCTGGGTTGGGGCATGCTCATCAACTCGGTCTTTGCCTTTCTGGTGCCCATAGCAGCCCGTGAGGGTGGCGTCTATGGTCTGTGTGCCATTCGTTTCATTCAGGGATTGGGTGAGGGTCCCATTGTGCCCTGTACGCATGCTCTTCTGGCCAAATGGATACCTCCCAATGAACGCTCGAGAATGGGAGCTGCAGTCTATGCAGGAGCACAATTTGGCACCATTATCTCTATGCCGTTGTCTGGTTTATTGGCTGAATATGGTTTCTCTGGCGGCTGGCCGTCAATCTTCTATGTCTTTGGCATTGTGGGCACAATCTGGTCAATTGCTTTCCTCATTCTGGTCTTTGAGGATCCCTCGGTACATCCTCGCATCGATGAGCGTGAGAAGCGTTACATTAACGACTCACTCTGGGGCACAGATGTGATCAAGGTGAGAAGCCTAACTGATTTTCTATTCTCTGACATATCAAGCTAATCTTGTTATCCTTTTTTTAGAGCCCTCCAATTCCGTTCAAGGCTATCATGAAGTCGCTGCCCTTCTACGCAATTCTCCTTGCTCACATGGGACACAACTACGGTTATGAGACGCTAATGACAGAACTGCCCACATACATGAAACAAGTGTTGCGCTTCTCCCTCAAGTCCAACGGTCTGCTCAGCTCTCTGCCCTACTTGGCCATGTGGCTGTTCTCCATGTTCATTTCGGTGGTGGCAGATTGGATGATCAGCTCGAAGCGATTCTCTCTGACGGCTACCAGAAAGATCATCAATAGTATTGGCCAATACGGACCAGGCTTGGCCTTAATTGCTGCTTCCTATACCGGCTGTGATCGTGCCCTGACCTTGGCTATACTCACAATTGGCGTGGGACTCAATGGCGGTATCTACTCTGGTTTCAAGATCAATCATTTGGATCTGACACCACGCTTTGCCGGTTTCCTCATGGCCATTACAAACTGTTTGGCGAATCTAGCCGGTCTACTGGCTCCCATTGCAGCGGGCAATCTGATTAACAACAAGGTGAGTTGAATTAATCTAAATTAATTGAATATCCTTTAAATTGACTCTTTTTTCTTTTGCTTGCAGCCCACGATGGGACAGTGGCAGATTGTCTTCTTCATTGCCGCATTTGTGTACATCATCTGTGGCACATTCTATAATGTCTTTGGCTCCGGCGAGCGTCAGTTCTGGGACAATCCCGAGAACGATGAGCACAAGCCGAGTCTGGGGAATGACAACAGCAACAACACACCTGCAAGGCTGAGCAATGGCAATTCGGCGCCGTTGGCCATAACCGCCAGCGAGTCCAGGCATTAAAATGTCTGTTAGCATTACCATTACTAAATATTACTACGAGTACACACAAGATAGTTTAAGTTATTTTTTTAGTTCTTTATACTCTTAGCCAAAAGTTGTTATTAGTGACCATTTCCCCCCCTTTAAGCATATTCCTAATCAAGAATAAAAGACAATATTCATACCTAATACGATGCACATTCAGTTAGCCCTCCTTTTTTTGTAAGTCCGAGCACAAAATGTAAAAGTCACACACATTTTATATTAACATTGTCAACAAATACCGAAAGAAATGTGCCCAAGAAAGAGAGAGATAATCAATTGTCTACCATTTAAAATGTGTAGTTTCTTATTGTGATAGCCAAGAGTTTAGTTTTCTTTGTAGATTGTCAATACAATTGAAATGAATTAGTAATAACTTGAAAAAACCATGATTAAATATGTACATACATTCAAAACGTATCTGCAAACAATTCAAAATATAACAAAAGACACCAAAAGTTTGCAAATCAAATAAAATACCTGCAAAAAGCCAACCTGCATCTGTTTTTCTAAATGTCTGAGTGCTTTATAAGTATGCAATAACATATTTATCGACGAAACTAATCATAGGAATGAATTTGTTCCCACCTTAATTGAATATTAATATTCGGTTGTCAAACGCATTTCAAGCCACGCCCATTGAAGTCTTTATAAAAGGACAGCTTTTGCTCAAGCTGAGCACATTTCATATTTACCATTTGTCCTGACAATGGGTCACGAAGAGGAGCTGGGTCCCGAGGATATCGACCCAAAGAAGACTCCATTACGAGGAGCTTTTGAACGCACCTGGAGTGGTTTCTGTGCCACAAGCACCATACATGGTTTGAAGTATACCCGGGACAAGGACACCAATCGCGTTGTCCACTTTGTGTGGATACTCATCTCGGTAATAATGTTCATATGTGCCATTGTCATGGCACAGACCTTTTACGCGGACTATCGACGCAGTCCTACACGGATGAATGTGGAAAGTGATCACACGCCAGTTAGCAAAGTCTTCTTTCCACCCATTACCATTTGTCCCGAGGTTCTGTTCAACATGGAGAAGTCAAAGGGATTTATTGAAAAGCTGTAGGTTACCATAAAGTTGTATTATCCAATCTTATTATTGATCTTTTAGCAAAATGTCGCAAGACGTTGAAGTGTCTGATGTGCTACAACATTTGCACATCTTCTATGGCTTCATGCTGGACGATGAGCGTTTCTTCCAGGATGAGATTGACCTGATGGAATCATTGCTGTTGCACAACAATCTGACAATGCATCAGCTTGTCGATGGCCTGCGTTGGGATTGTAATGAAATATTGTATCGCTGTCGATTTCGGAGTGAGATTATGGACTGCAACCGACTGTTTCAACTATCAAAGACCTTTTTTGGTCACTGCTGCTCCTTTAATCTGCGGCAGGACGGGTAAAAAAATTGGTACTCTTTTTGTTAATAATCTTTACATGACATTGCCTTCATTTAAGGATCAACTTCACTGCACAACAAGCGGCTGGTGGTCTTGACAATGGCCTGTCGCTGATTTTACGCTACAAGGATGAGAATTACGATGCTCTGAAATCCTATTCGCATGGCTTTAAGCTGCTCATCCAGGAGACGGATGCCTTTCCCAGTGCCCATGCCACTTGTAAGTTTCTAGGTCTTAAAACGGAATCATTTGCCACGCTTCGCATCGAGGAGACGTTCTGCTCAGAGGCGGTCAAGGCATTGTCCATTGAACAGAGGAACTGCGTCTTTCGCAATGAGTTCCAACTTCGATACGTTGAGGGTTACGTATATCCCAATTGCGAGCTCAACTGCCGTATCAGCAACATGGTAAAATTCTGTGGCTGTCACACATACTTCTTTGACTTTAATCGCACCAAGGATCGCATTTGCTCTTTTAAGGATATACCTTGTCTGGTGGACAACTTCCGTAAGTAGCTTTCTAATTATTGTTTATTCTTGAAGGTAAATTTACTTTCCAACAGCTGATATTATTACACGCAAGCGGAAAACTCAGTGCACTTGTCCTCTGACCTGTGAACACTTTGATTATCATGTCCAAATCACGAATTCTGAGCTGCAGTTAAACATGCCTGTTGTGGATCCTTTTTAGTGAGTTGACAGATTGATTAATTTAGAATTATTCCAACTAACATTTCTATTAATAGCGATGGAATAGAGAAAAATGATGCCATCGTTCACATCATTGTCAACTCGGAGGTTTATAGGCGAATTCGGGTTGATCTGCTTTCCAATATGGTTACCTTGGTCTGTAAGTGAGATCTTTCTCGAATTTTACTTTTCCATCTAATGTTACTATTCCTCATCAGCAAATCTGGGCAGCGCATTCAGTTTGTTTGTGGGCATGAGCATGTTATCTCTAGTGGAAATCGTCTACTACTTTTCGGTTATACTGCGTAGAAATTATGTTCAGGAATGTCGGGCCCGGCAGAAGCTTCAATTGTTGCGTACACGACGACACTTTGCCAGGCCACTATTTACGCGAACAAGTGACAAGAATGGCAATCAAAAGAAATCTGTTTTTTATATCTCGGGTCATAACTAATCAGCCGGTTGACTATTGATAACACGTTTGAAATTTTTTGTCATAAATCGCAGCACACAAATAAATAGTAAATCAAATCGTATTTCTGAGTTCCAAAGCTAAAAATACCCTAGAGTAACTTATGTCTATTAAGGCAATATTGTGTTGACCAGTGTTGCCCAGTTGCGGGATGATTACGAAAACAGCGGGCAGCGAATATTCTTGGTTTTTTTAAAAAATGTTTTGCTATTTTTACGCCTTTTAAAGCTTTTTTTAAGCTAAAAAGTAATAAAATAAATTAAATAAATTTAACAAAGTAAAATGATTTGAAATAAGATAAATTAAAGCCGCTTCTTTTAAAGTATGTCTCGAATTTCTAGCTCCACTGGGTGCCAATTTACGTTAATAGCTATTATAGAAATCTGCGAAATTCAGGAAATGTTGAGAAAAATCCATAGAAAATTGCTGCAAAAGTGCAAAGTTGAGTGGAAAAACATTTCGGTCATTTGTTGTTGAATTCCTATTAAAAATGGCCTCATTTTGTTAATCTTAGCAACATGAGACTTTTCTTAGAGACATCTTCTTAGATCAGCAACATTTCTCTCAGCCCGGCAACATTTCTCTCAGCTCAGCAACATTTCTCTCAGACCTGCAACATTTCTCTTCAGCGTGCTTCGCATCACGCTTTAATGCACAAATGATGCGCTTAATCTTTCATAATATTATTTGATTGTCTACAACTAGTTAGTTTCTTATTATTTATTTAAATTTTAAAATCATAATTAATTAATTTGTTCCCTTCAATCGAGGAAACATCGTTTGCAACATAAAATATATCGAAATGGCTAAGCGTGATAAATATATCGCTATGCACGCACGCGACAATATCGATTTTATTTGACTCAAATATATCGGCTTGGCGGTAGATAGCGGTTGAAATTTTAAATTGAAATAAAATATTTTGTAGGGTACAATTCGAAAATATTGATATTGAAATAGTGCGGCTGTTAGCATAGGTCAACATGACAGTTAGCCGTGGGCCATCATAAATTCCAAAGACAAAATCGACGATGGGTCGGCCGTAAATTGGCACCACGCGAAGAACGCAAATCCTCATGTCAAGGTATGATTAGATTAGGTCTTACTATAAAAGAGCAGCATGTCATCGTATTAACTCACAGTTTTTGATCATGTTGAAGTTGACGTTACTCTGTCTTCTGGCTAGTACATCGCTGGCCCTGGCCCAGCACAATCCTCAGTGGTGGGGCAATCGTAACACCATTGTGCATCTGTTTGAATGGAAGTGGGATGATATAGCACAGGAATGTGAGGATTTTCTGGCACCCAACGGCTATGCCGGCGTGCAAGTGAGTCCTGTGGCAGAGAACATCATTTCGGAGGGACGACCATGGTGGGAACGTTACCAGCCCATCTCCTACAAGCTAATCACACGCTCTGGTAACGAACTGGAGTTCGCCTCCATGGTACGTCGCTGCAACGATGTGGGAGTCCGCATCTATGTGGATGTGCTGCTGAATCACATGTCGGGAGACTTTCCGGGCACTGCTAAGGGCACTGGCGGATCTGTGGCTGAGCCTCACAAAAAATCCTTCCCAGCTGTTCCCTATACAGAGCAGGATTTCCATCCCAGCTGTGAGATATACGACTGGAATGATCGCTTCCAAGTTCAGCAGTGTGAGTTGGTGGGACTTAAGGATCTGGACCAAAGAAGCGAATATGTGCGCGGACAGCTCATTGAAGCCCTGGATCATTTAATTACTCTGGGTGTCGCTGGTTTCCGTGTGGATGCGGCCAAACATATGGCTGCTGATGATTTGAAAGTAAGTTTCTAAGATCTTCTCTTTAAAGTTCAGATATTATGTAATTGTATGTTTCTAGGTAATTTTCAGCAAGATGCGTAACCTGAATACCGACCACGGTTTTCCCAATGGGGCTCGTCCCTTCATCTACCAAGAGGTCATCGACCATGGCCATGAGACGGTCTCTCGCGATGAATACACTGGCCTTGGAGCTGTCACCGAGTTCCGTTTCTCTGAGGAGATTGGCAAAGCTTTCCGTGGCAACAATGCGTTGAAATGGCTGCAAAGTTGGGGCCCCGACTGGGGTTTCTTGCCCTCCGATGAGGCGCTGACTTTCGTGGACAATCACGACAACCAGCGCGATGGTGGCCAGGAGCTTAACTACAAGTCACCTAAGCAATACAAAATGGCTACCGCATTCCATTTGGCCTTCCCTTACGGCATCAGTCAGGTGATGAGCTCCTTTGGCTTCGACGATCGTGATCAGGCTCCGCCACAGGATGCACAGGAACGTATCATCTCGCCCGAGTTTGATGACGAGGGTGCCTGCACCAACGGCTGGATTTGTGAGCATCGCTGGCGTCAGATCTACAATATGGTTGGTTTCAAGAACACCGTACGTGGTACCAAGGTCTCAAACTGGTGGGACAATGGTGACAACCAGATCGCTTTCTGTCGCGGCAACAAGGGTTTTATTGCCTTTAACAATAACCGGTACAATCTGTCCGAGAATCTGCAAACTTGCCTGCCAGCTGGCCAATACTGTGACGTCATCTCCGGCAATCTCGTAAACGGCGCTTGCACAGGAAAAACAGTGTCCGTTGACAATAATGGCTATGGCCACATCAGCATTGGATCTGATGAATTTGATGGAGTTTTGGCCCTGCACACAGATGCCCGATTGTAGGAAAGGAAAGACAGTTGTGTTTCAAATAACGACATTGAATTGGGTTTTTATTTCACAAATTACAATAAATCGCACATAAAGTATAATAATTTGGCTAAAAGAATGTTGCGCCCTCAAATACACATACTTATTATAGTTCGATAGATCGATAACTGCAACGATAACGATAACGACACAAACGGTACAAATGCAAAGTAAAAACTTTTATAACTCGACTCCATAACTGCAACTGGAAGTATGGATTTGATCTTCTAACAATTAATCTTTTTCGGCCAAAATAATCCATTCTTTAAATGTATATATAAATAGATATATGTTGGTTTGTTTACTACTTGATTGATAAAAATGCCGTTGGCCACAAGTGCATATCCCACATCCAATTGATCTTGATCGGCAGGAAGATCGATAACATCGTGTCGAACAAATCCGCTAGAAAACATGTCTGTAAATAGAAGAAAGTCGCATTTGTGAAATTGTAGTTGAGTGTTTCCACTTTCCGGTTTTCAGCTATCTCTCATCCGGCTAATCATCTCAAGCATTCACAGGCAAATCAAAATCTGATATCGATCGCTTTTGAGTACTACGAATGTGTTAAGCGTTTTGGATTTAATTTGTATTTGTTTAGATTTGAAAAACAAGCAACTACAAATCAAAATAGCAACGTTTCAACTACTTTGCATTCATGTTAGTTATACAAAAATTGTTCTAGAATCCGCATATGATCAATGCAATCGTATGTGAGTACATACATACACATATGTGGCTCATGAATTGTTATTGTTGTAATTGTTGATGTTGTCAATGTCGAGAAATATTATGTAAATATGTACATACATATTTATACGTATGTATGTATATCAATATAAGTAATAACTATGTATAATTAAATGCTTAATTTGCGTAAATACCTGTAAAATGTTGATATCTTTAGATATAGATTTTCTTTCTTTGTTTTTCGTATTTCTCACTTAATATTTTATAAATTATGATGACAGATGATAAAAGTTAAGAACTTATGATCTTTAGACACCACATAGATTGCTTAAATTTAGGATTCTCATTTAACAAACAAACACTGAGTCCAAAAACTGCTCGAACAACATTAAATATTAGTTTCATTAATTTCCAATTTTTTGTTTTAAAGAACATTTGTTATGTTTTTAAATACAGTATTTCTTCTTAATAATTTTTCGGCACAAAAGTTTTCATTTAAGATTTAAGTACGGCCCCAAATCCAGCTTTAAATTTACATACACATATACATATAATATGATTTCTTTATAAATATAAGTACAAGATAATACTAATATTAATTTTGTCTGATCTTCCTTTGAGTCTTAAAAGTAAGCAAAAAACGGTGTCCCTTGCAATAGCAGCATTTTTACATTTAGAATTGATCATTCATCTTTTTGAACAATATATATTATGCGTTTCGTTTAAGTGTTAATATCAATAATATTATGTTTATTACGCTAGTCCATCAAAAAATTGTAATACATAGTATATCTATATAACAGGAACCACGTAAAATGCGCACATACTTGTAATATTTGTTAATAATATACCACAAACATTACAACATTTAGTTATATTAACTTTAATGCAAGTATAGGTGTGTATGTATATAATATATATGTATATGTATATTTATGTATATATAGTACATTATGTAATCTCTATTGTTTAATTAGTAATCAGGTAAATCGTGGGAGGAATTATTGTTTCACATATATTTGTAGACCTTTAGAATGTTTTATATTTCCATTTCACTTTGATTCTTTTTGTTAGAAAAGCATTTTTGATGATTTGTTTCTGTAATCTTTAGTTTGTACCTTGCAAGCATGAATCAAGTTGTTGTATAAGTTTCATATTACTAGATGGTAAAGATCTTTATAAATACCCTAGATGATGAGTCCTCAATATGGAAATTATCTGCCTTACACTATTTAGAAATTTAAGGGTATATTCACGATTATTCGTATGAATGTCATTACTTAACATAGAGTTTTGAAACGGCCTAAAACCAGAACCATTTTATAAAGTTTGATTTTCGCATTGAGTTTCTTAGATTTTGACTATTCTCGAACGATACAACTATTTTACTAGGCATGTAAAATCGGGATTCATTTTGATTTGTATAGAGATACACATATACATTTAGAAAACTCGTGGATTAAATAACACTTAGATTGTCAAAAATTGTATTCATTTTGCAAAAATATCGTCAATCCTGGCTGGGATGATCTTAAGTTACGAGTGAGGTTAAAACAATGTGATTTGATTTTCTTAGCTACATATGTATATATTTTATATTGCCTCGAGATTGTTTTGTGCCTTCGACCGCCGCGTTGCCTAGAAACTCTTGCCCGCATCGTGGATGCGTTTGCGCCGACTATCCCGGCGTCGATAGCGATCGATAATACGTGATCGATGCCGTTCCGGACACAACGCTTCCGGTGAGCTATCAACCTTTTTCATAACGATGCGGAATGTAAAGGTATGCTTGGGCGAGGCGCTGGCAGCACGTCGCGGTGAAGGCGGCTCAAATTCGCTGCCGCTGGAGAAGCCGCAGGATCCAAGCGAAGCATTATTATGGGGAACACCAACACCGACGGCGATGCCGACACCGACCCCAACGCTACCACTGGGCACGGCAACAGCACTACTGCCCATAGTTCCGGGAACACGGGATGCGCTGTAGCCGGATGCCGAGGGCGTTGACATGGAGCCCGTGGAAAGCTGTTGCGTTAGCACGGAACTGGGACGTGGCTCAAAGATTGATGCACAGCGGAGGTCGGTGCACAGGAATGTCTTGACCTCCTCCTCGCGCTGCTTGATGGTGAGGGGAAAGTGTTTCTTGCTAGGATCAGCATATGGGCTGCGCTGCGGCTCATGGCCATGCGGATAAGACGAACTGGAGTCGTAGCTATCACGCGAGCTATAATTGGAGGAGGTTTGTTGCGAGAGCGGGCTGCGTGCCCGCGAGAAGGCACTGAAGGGTGAGATGTGTAGCTGGCGAAAGTGTTCAGCTTTCTGCTTCTTGGTCATGGGAAAGTTGGGAGATCGGGCGGGTGTGACACCGCTCGTCTCCGAAGGCGTGTAGTCAAAGTGCGTCTCAAGCGAAGACTTGCGTCCGCAGGAGGAGCCTGAACGCTGAAAAGTGTCGGCATCGACCAGCTCAATGGAGCTCTTGCGTATATCAATGTGCCGGCGACGATCGTCTGTATCGACGATCTCAAAGCTAGAGGTTTGATCCTCGTAGCTGGTGGATTGATATCGTGATATGGACACATCAAAGCTGGTGTCTCGCGAGGAATAGGGACAATCGAAGCTAGACTCGGCACGACTAGACTTGCGATCCCCATCGACCATCTCGAAACTATCACCACCCGAGTCCAGACGCTGCAGATTGATCAGATCTGTGTCCGTGTCACCGCCCGGACTGCGCAGCTGTTCCAGGAACGGCGAACGCGGCGGATCAAAGGACGAACGTCGCGATGGCGGCTCAAACTCAATAGTAGGACACTGCAGCGGTAGCTTCTCCGGCGGTGGCGGTAGCGCTGCAGCGGCGGCCACAGCAGCAGCTGCCTCTGCAACGGCACGTGCCACCGCCTCTGCCTCCTCTGTTTCGCGCCGCAACGCCTGCAGATTAACATAAACTGGCTCTGGTGCATAGGCCTTCAAAATCTCTACAAGTTCCGCTCGCAGCTCCTCTGGTATGATGAGATCATTCGAATCCGATTCACGTTCTTCACTTATTCGCGGCTCAATCGGCTCTCGGCTCTCCGAGCGTCGGGTGAAATGATGTACAGCTGGCACACCACCCTCTCCGTTGAGGGCCACAACTTTCAGGGAGTTGGTGACCTCCTCAACGAACTGGGCCATAGCAGCATCCGTTTGTTCTGGTTCCTTATCGACAGACTCTCCCTCTGGTTCTGCTTCGGGTTCAGGTTCAGGTTCGACCAATTCGCGGAGTCGCTCATGCTTGATATAGGACTCACCTACCTTCTCAAAGTGCACATTCGCCAGCTCGAATGGCAGATCCTCTTCAGCTCCGGATCCACCTACCTGATCCTGTATGCCTGCATTGGAGTCCGCGCTAGCTCGCTTTGAGCCCGCAGCCGAGCTAACTGCCGATGCTTTCTGCTGCAGCTGTTGTTGTTGTTGTTGTTGTTTCTCTTCCTCCTCCCGACGTGCTGAGCGACGCAGCTTTAAGGACATCTTTGTGTAGTGCGCAAACTTGAGAGACATCTTCGGCTCGAAACCCACCTCAGACATTTGCTTCTGAACTGCACTCTTGGCGGCCGTTGAGGAGGCCGCGGGACTGGCTGAGAACGTGCTTTGCCGTATCAATGGTCCACTAGAAGATCCGGATTCCGCTCTAGTAAATGCATTTGCAAAACGATTGGTGCGTGTTGAGATGTGCTTGGAGGGCTTTCGCACAAAGGCCAGGATCTCCCGCATGACACTCTTCTTCTCTGGCGGTGGCTGTGCCTGGGCTGCTTCCTTTTCAAGTTCCCGTGCTGCTGCCTCGGCTGCCTCACGTTCCCGTTCGGCGCTCTTGTAAGTCTCGGCGGGATTGGAAATCATAATTGGCGGTATGGGACCCATTGGACTGCGTTTCTCACTGGCAAAATAAATTGGCGTGAAGAGATTGATTGAGGGACGCTTTAGGCCAATGAAACCGGCCTCCTCGGGCTCTGTGGCCATGTCCTGCACATGGACCGTGGATGTTGGACTGCGTCTTGTACCGGATGGGCCTGCCTGGCAGCTAAAGTCCGTGGGAGCTGTTGCTCCAAGTGGCGAACGACGTTCTTGGGTGTGAATCTGAATGCTGAAGGTTGGGCTGCGCCGCTGTGAATCTCCCGTTGGACTCCGTGCCGTCGGACTGTGTTGACCATTGGGAGATCTGAGGTCGCTGCTGGGAAATAGTGGACTACGTCGGCCCTGCGGACTGCGATCATTGAGGCCAACGGGACTGCGGCGACCTTGATTCTGTGCGCTTAAAGAGATGGTCAACTGGCCGCTGTTTTTGCGTCGACTTGAGGCACGAAGGGTGCCCTGGCGGGAGAGCGATGTTGGCGTCTTCTGGGAGCTGCTGCCGGGACTCTTTGACTCTGGTTGAGGCAGGACTGGACTCTTGGGTGTTAATGGACTGCGCTTCTTCTCACCATTGGCAGCATTTGTGTTTAGAGTAAGCGTAGGTGCGTTCGGACTGCGACGTTCGGAGGGACTGCGACGAGTGCGGAATGATTGCGACTTGGCCTTGCGAATCTTGGGCAGAGACTGGTGATGGTGACGATGGCGGTGTTGCTGGTTATGGGATGAGGAGGAGGAAGAGGGGCCGTTCAACTTATGTTAGTTGCTGTGATGCGGCCCACTGGTTGGGTCGCTGCTGCCGCTGGAACTGAGTGTGGTGTTGGAGCCGTAGGGATCCAGGGAGCTCTGCACGGACATCGATCTGCCCTGGTTCTGGCGAGCACGTCTTACTCGGCTAGAGTTGGGAGACAGCTTTCCGGGGTCGATGCTTTCTGGGTCTGCCTGCAAGTTGTAGAATCAGACATAAAGGGGGACAACAGGATGGATAGCATGGGCGATGGACGACAGATGGACAGATTCAGATAGATAGACAGATCGATAGATAGACAGATAGATAGATGGATGATGTAGCATGAATGATACTGAGTTAAAACACCAAAGAAGCCAACAACAATCAGGTGAATAAGCACACAACGCACCTGATAGGCCAGAGCATTCATTATGATCGCATAGGGCACAAGATTTAACGGATGAATCTCTCGCATCAGCACATTTGCTGGTATCTTATGAAACTGAATATACTCCAGAAATGTTCCCAATATCTCCTTGATATCAATGTTCTAAAAAGCAAACAAAAATTGTAAGTTGCACTTTTGTTTTCTTTAACTTTATCTTGTTTAAATATCTTACTGGATTGTTATCATAGTACTTCTTACTCCACATGAGCGCCGCCTGAAACTTGGTGAACTCATCAGCCCTTAGTTCCTCCCTTGCGAGTATCAGACGCACCACATGCTGTGGCAGCAGCGTGAAACTGCCCAGATTTAACACCTCATTGCCGTGCTCGTCCACAAACTCCAGTACCTTTTGCACCAACGTCTTGGTACACTTGTATTGAATATATCTCTCGGCGGAGGCCAACAGAGCACACACAGTGTCCACATTGATGCAACACTGGACAAAGCCAGCGCAGGCACGACGCAGTTCCTCCAGACCATAATAATCAGCAGCATTCATCACTCCTAAAATTACAAATGATTAACAACTTTATGTTCCTTAACAAATTTCTATAGCAAGGACATACCCAATAGAGTGCGAGGTTGAAGGGTCACACAGCCCGTGTGTATGTACTCAATGAGCTGACGGAAGACATCCGGCTCGAACTCCTCAATGATCAGCGTCTGATGTTGTTGACCTGAGGGCTATAAAGTCAAGTCATAGGATTAGCAAATTATCAATGCAGTCCAGAACATTGGCTACGGTTAACAAGATACCATAACAATAAAATATCAAAGTCAGAAAACGTTGAAAACATGATTAACCATGAAAGGCGAAACTGTGAAATGAAAATACAGGATTTGGAAGCAAGGAAAGCATACATTATTTTGAAGTATTTGAAATAGTAAGACAGTGGCATTATAAAATACATTCCAATATATTTATCATGGCAAAGGCACTCGAAGTAGAAAGTTTTTGAGCATAGATAGAAAGGTATTTACAGGTAGTTTTTGGTTTCAGTTTTTATTCAAATGGGATTAAAAAAAAAGAAACATGAAATGCATCTCAGATTTTTCTAAAATAAAATAATTGATATTATGTGTGAGTAAAGACTGCTTTAGGAAAATGGAAGTAAAGGTATAAAAACGTTTACAAAGTGCGCTGGGATAGAAAATTACTTATATACAGTACTTTTAAAAATTCAACTAGATAGTGGGGCTAAACTATAGACATTTAGTTGATGTGAGAGATATTTCTATGATGCAGATTAGTTCTAAGCGTTGCCTTTTTTCATCAGCTCAAATTGCTCTCCTGAATGCAAATACACACAGACAACATACATATATAGTGTATAGCATTAGTAACTAGGACACAGCACGTTTTGAAGCTATAAATAATTGTAATGCCAATTACGAGACTCGCATACACACACACGACACGCACACAAGTGTGCTATAGAATACAGATACAGATACACACAGATACATATATGTCACTTGGGTTGCAAAGCGTTTACCTCGGGTATCGGAGCTAATTGTTGGGTGAAACCGGTTCTCTATTAATTTTTTATGAATTTTTATATTCAGTTTGGTATAGTATATTGGATGGTTAGGAATGGAGTCACAACAGAGAATACACAAAAAGTTACATTGATATTAATAAATTGGAATTTTTTCTTAGATCATTTTCATGTGTTAATATTTACAGAAATTTACAGAAATCAAATGATGTACAAATTTAATTGAGAGGAAATGAAAAGTCTTAAGTAAGTAATATTAGTAGCAAAGTATGCCCCAATACTCATACACTCACACATACACCACCCAAACACATACAAGTAGACATACACAGATACATACATACGTACGCATACACATTCCCATATTTCCATATTGTATAAAATACGCCCCTTGCCCCCAATAATCGATTATATGTAAATACAAACCTGTTGTGCCGCATTCTGTAGATTCAACAAGGGCTCCGAGGAGCGTTTGAGGAAGAGTCGCAGCTTATTCTCTTTGGTGGTAGTCTCCCTTTTCCGCTGTGGTGATGGGGCAGCATATAGCATTTTAGCAAACACGCGGGAACGCGATGCAAGCACGGCCTGTGGGAGGAGAGAGAAAGAGAGAAAGTGGGAGAAAGTAAGAGAGGGGAAATTATTAAGGGTCTGGTAAGAAACTGATGCTGCGTCGATTACGCAGTGACCTGATTTTACTGTACATATGACCGCCACATACACACACACACACACACACACACACACACACATCCACACACACACCCACACACACCCACACACACACCCAATACCACCTACCTTGACGGCACAGACAGGCTCACGGGTGTCGCCAACGAGGAAGGTAACATCACATAGCTCGGGCATGGATGCCAGGAACTTCATGTCCTCGGCAAGTCCAGTTTTATTCTCAAACGTTGATAGGTCCGGCTCTGCCTCAGCCATGCCGTGTAGTATCAATGCCTCGGGCATCTGGGTTTACTGTAACGATATGCCCCAGTTGACATTTAAGTATCGTTTGACTTTATATTCATGTGGGTTTTACGGTGCTGTGCTTGATGGCTCTGGTTTTAAAGGGGGGATATTGGGGCTTTAGTTGAGCCAATGTAACTTAATTGAAAAGTGCTATAAATACTCGCACTGAAGCTGCTTGCTGGAGGTCGTGATGATCCTTTAAGGCTGCAAGGACTCTCAAGTAATTAAATTGTAATTCTGGCGCACAGACACAAGCAACAATAAGAAACATAGGAACACACACACACCACCATATCCCAGTTGTCTGTGTCTGTGTGGCAGTCTGTGGGTATCCGTGCGTATAGCACCTGCATTGGGTATGATGTCCTTGAAAGGAGCATGGCAAATAAATAACAATTTCACTGTCGAAAAGAGAAGAGCCACGAGACGACAAGGACCACAACCACAACAGCAGCAACAGCAGCAACAACTGTTACAGTAACACAATAATAATAGGAACAACAACAAAGACAAGTTCAAAATATGTACAGTCAGTCAGGTGGTTCAATCGGTGGTTGGATGTTGGATGTTGGATGTTTCCCTTCGTTAAGTCAAGGGTCAATTATTCTTTTAAACTTTAAGGATTACGAATTCGAGAACATGAAGTAGAAGGCATGCAGCACAAAAGGATATTTTTGTTGACAGTTTAAATGTACTCTAAATATAATGATCAATTACAAAAGGATTACTTTCAAAATTTAGTTTATTACCTGAATTGTTTATAAATATTGTATTTGTAATAACCCTGTTCAAATATTTGTGTGAACTTCAATTTCGCCAAATTTTACCAAACCTAATGATAACATTATATTTCAATAAAACACATGCCACTGGGAGTAAACTCCAAGATTTAAAAGAATTAAATAAAAGAATATTACAAACTCGCCTGGACTTACCTGTTGCAAAGTGAATTCGATTTCTGGCCCCAGTTTAAAAATATTATTTAGTTTTTTAAACGGATTTCGAGATCCGTTTGAGAGCTTAATATTAAATCATTTTGACTGGAAAATTAATTTGATTTCAAAATGAAAAATACGGAATAAAATCGCATACAAGAAAAAGTGTAATTTGAAAATTTACAAAATGAGTCGAAAAATTTATGAAAATATTGAGTTATTTAATTTACAGCATGCGAGGGGGTGTAGTTTCCAAATTGTGCTGTGTATAAGTGTGTGCAAAATTTGTATGTGCTACGCATAAATTAGATGGCGCCGTGGGCGGGGATGCGGGGTGAAAGATGTCTGCTTGATACAAAATTGGGTTAAGAAAATACTTTAGCACATTGTGAGGCAAATTGAATGCGGAAAATTGTATTAAAAGAAAATTACTTTACTAAGCGTTGCGATGTGTGAAAATTCAAAGTTTGTCTCGCTCTTCGAAATGCTCCAAACGCTGTTTGGGGCGTCACTTTCACTTTTCACAATGCGTGTGTGAATTTGTGTTTGTGTACGTGTACGTGTACGTATACTTAATATGCGTGTACGTGTACGTGTACGTTTACGTGTGTGCGTGGTAAGCAATGAAAGCAAAAAAAAGCAACACACATACACACACACTCACACAGAAAATCACTGGAGACTCTCACAAATCAAATGCAAAAAGCAAATGCAAATTTGTTGTGTTTAATTGAAATGCAGCTACAAATTATGAAATTAAATAATTTCTAATTATCCAGCTGAAATTGACTCTATCTCAAACACACACACAGACGCACACACACACACACTGTTACAGGACACACACTGTTATTGTGGAACACGATGAAAATGTAATGAACCGTTTCGCACGAAGCACGGGAACGTTCTGCAGACGCAGCAGATACTTTTTCATTCGCATGCCTCGGCGTTATGCTCGCTGTACTCGTAATTATTGTGTCTACATCAAAAGGAGTTTCCTTCGATATGTCAGGCAGCAGTCAGGAGTCAACAATGCGCATGTCCAACACCAATCGATATATTTAAACACCACCCCATTATCCTGCTACCCCAACAACCCCATTTCCCATCCCCCATACCCCCAACGGGCAATGGGCAACGGGCAACAGTCTGTCGCGTGTTCGTGGTGAGGACAACGTGCCACACAGCCACTTGTTAGCATCCAGTGTTGGTACAGACTGCTGCTCGGCATATTGTTTATGTGGCAAGTGCGCAGGTGCGATGCCACAAACGTAAACAAAGCGCACAAATGTGACAGCTAACAGTTGATATTTGACAGTTGAGAGGGCCAAGGATACTGTCTGGATATTAACCACTTGACATGCGCCCTGCCCGACTCTGTCATCATTTGGTGGCGCCACACAGTTTCCCAGGCATCGAATAACGATAACCGCATAACCAGGGCTCAAGAAGTAAACAAACAAACAAATTGGTGACAACACTGAAAACACTTGAGATTGCAGCTACTTGAACTGTGGCAAGCAATGTTAAAGGAGGCAAGAACGGGAAGGAAACAAAGAGAAAGAGATGGGACCACACAAACACGGAAACATTGGCAATGATCAGTGAGAACAGTGGGTGTTTATTTTAGTAAACTGCTGACAAAATTGAATACAAAGCATATAAATTAAAAAAAATAATAACAATTAGATCGATATTAAACATTAGTTAATTTTAATTAATTTTATTATTTAGTTAATTTATTTATTTAGCGAAACAGAAAAATGGAATGTAATTTATGTTAATTACAAATAAAATTAAATCATGAGTATTTTGAACAGTCACTTTAATAACAAAAGGAAACATTGGCATTGATCAATATAGGAAACTGCTGGCAAAATTGAATATATAACATATAAAAGAAAATAAAATAGATAAATGTAAAGTAGTTATTAGTATTATATTAGTAGAGATTAGTGTTCAAAATAGCTAGAAGAAACGAATCTACAAAAATAAACATTTTAATATAATACTAAACACATGAAAAAGCATTCGAATTTTGAACTGTCAATTTATTTTTTAACGGAAAGAGAAAAGTCTTTTAGTTGTCAGAAATAGCTGCAAGAATAGAATACAAAAAATAATAATTATTTACATCTTTTTCAGCTTTTTGCCCTGAATACTTAGCTCAGTGACCACTGTAGTAAATGTCGATCTTTGGTCGTCACTCGCTTCCGCTTTCATGTGGAGTTGGAGATGGAGTCATTGTGGAGGAGTGAAGATAGTGACGATGCTGCAGCAGCTCATTAATTTTGTTTGCAGCTACCCCAAGAAATAATGTCGCAAGCAGGCAGCTTGCAGCATGCAACTAAAAATAACTCAGAGACATCAGCTGCGTTGCAGTTGCAACTATACATAAATCTCTGGGGCATGCTTTGATCAAGGCAGGCAGGCAGGCAGTCAGCCAGGCAGGAATGCCATTTAATGCATGTGGCAGGTAGCAAGGATATACAGATATTATGGCATTGTCTACTCAAGTAGCCGCACACCCGCTGTGTGTGCGACAGAGGCACACACACACACACACACTCACACACCACAAGTCAATTGCGTTGAATCCACTTGACGCGACGCCAGTGAAAACAAACAAACAAACAAAGACACAAGACGGAGCAAGTCAAGGATGCTGAGCAGCGTTGAGCGGCCGTGAGAAAAACAACAACAGACGCCGAAGATATCTGAAAATCCAAATCGGTTGTCTTGGGTCGATCTCGAAGTGTTCGGCTCGTCAGTCGCCAGTCGTCAGTCGCCAGTGGACAGTCGCGTTTCTCAGTTTGTCGTCGCTTTTCGCTCGTTGCAACATTAAATTCTTATCGTGAGCCATTGAGCTATGTGCGCTGATTTAAGTGACTATAATTGAATGAAAAGTGCAAGATACATTTGTGAATAAACAGATATAAATATATCTATATATATATATAAGTAGATACAGATACAGCTGTCTTTGGATTTGCAATAGACTCCAAGATTAAAGGGCACGCGTGGCAGGCACGCGTTGCATGCCGCTGTGAGAGTTTACATCTCTCCCCATTCGACTGTGAGTGTGTTTTATAAATAATCGCATAGGAGACTCTGTGTTATTTTCGTCGACCAAATGTACTCGTAGTTTGCGTATCCATAAGATACACGCATCGTGATGCTTTTATGTGCAATTTTCATATACGTATATGCAATTTGCGTGGCTCTAAACATTTTACGTTCCCGTTAACTAGCGCAATTTTCGTTAACCACAACTAAAATCAAAATCAAAACCAAAATAAAAATAAAAACAATAATGAACATGAAAATCTTTTTACATACGCAGACAGACACAAAAGTATCTTAAAAGTACAAGCAAAGTTCCCTTGTGATCGGTCTTTGACGTCGTCAACGTTGACGTTGTTCTTGTTGTTGTTGCTTTTCTTGTCTGCGACTGTCGTGGTCTCTAAATATATGTATTTATGTATGTGGGCACTATAGATATAGTATGTATGTATGTATACAGTTTGTACATACATATTTGCGCGATTCTATATAAATATTCTCGAATATATCTAAGTATGTTTATACACATGTGTCTCTCATTTCCGTTTGCTGTGAGCATTTTAGTTGTTGTTGTTGTTCATGATGTTGTCGTTGTCGATGTTTTTGCATTTTGACTTATTGCTATGATATTTGAAATTGTGTTGGAATAAGATTAGCTTTATGTGCCTAGCAAAAGTAATCGCTGTATTTTATTCGCATAACTTTGTAAAAACCCAACTGTGGTTTTATGCGGAATATCATTCTGAACATGAATTGATAAGTTAGTCTGCATAATTCCATTTATCTCCAAAGCTTTTGAAATATACATAGATGCCCTTTTGGGTTTTTTTTTAAAGAAATATACTAAGTATTTTATATCTCTCTTATGTCCAATTGACTTCCGATCTATAAAATGTTCAACTTAATACATATTTTATTCAACTGTTGTTTTTACCAAAAAAGGATTCCATCAATTCTCATATGATGAAGAAACTATCCTTTTTAATCACAATTGTATCCACAATACCCAATTATCTTTGGTCTATCTGAGTATCTGCTTAGCAATTTAAGTTCTGTTGAATTGCCACAATAGAGCATATGGATGACAACTCGATTCATTGCTAAATCAATCAAATTGAAGATACAAGCAACAGGATGATGCAGCTACTAAGCTGCAGCGGTTGGCATTGCCACAGATTATCCTTGTGGACGCCAGGCCAGGATGGATAGGAGTATGATAAATGTATTTATGCCACATCCGTGCAACTGATTAGATGAAATTACAGATGCACGCGCCCAGGCGCTCACACCAGGACACCAGGACATCACGATAGGAGGACATGAGGATACGGCGAGCACGAGTAAATCCAATACACTGTCAACATTATGGCTGAGACAGCCATGAGCATCCATAACTATATCTGTGTCTCGTATATCTATGGCACTTGCCACAAGGATAACAGAACGGGGTCCACTTGCAATTGAGCGCAATGCAGTGCAAATTGAAAAAGGAAACGTAATGCAAGCTAAGCTGGCGCACGACCATGCCCACAGCCACAGAACCGCCCACAGGGAGAGCCGTGTGGCAGCTAAATTAAATTTCCAGCAGTTTGCATTAATTTCCCAAACGCCGACCGACAGAGAGCGCCACTGAGCGGAGCGGGGTCTCTCCCTACATCCTGACTGTCACCTACCTCAACCTTCCACAGCAGCATCCACTCAGTGGCAACAGCTACAGAAACAGAAACAGCAACAGCAACAGCTTTTGCCGCCATAACTTCAGCAGTAACGAGACATTAGAAGCGAGTGAAAAATTTCCTTTGCTGTCTGCGTCTGTGTCCTGTCTGTATATCCTGTACGCAGCTTGATTTCAGCGCAGGATATTCGTTTAACCTGCGCCCCATCGATGCGACGAGAGAGACAGAAGAAGTCGTCGTTGTTGTTGTCGTTGTCGTTGGTGTCGCCTCTAAATGATGCTGTGCGGGCTGCACGACAATTTCCCAATTTCAGTCTTCGTTTGCCGAGCGTCGTGCGCGCAAGTATCCAAAAGATACGGATACATCGACCGTCACAGCGCAGCTTTTACAACAACAACAGCAGCAACAACAACAACAACGAGCAAGTTTTTCAGCTGTAAGAGAAAAATTTTTGTATGTTGGCTCAGTGAAAAAGTGAAAAGTGATAAAAACCAAAAGAAAATTGCAATAGTGTAAACGTTTTCACAAAATAAAATAAGATTATATTTGAAAACCCGCTAGGAATCTGGCCAAAATGTGCGCGTTATGGTAATTCTAATTATTTGTAGTACTATATGTGAGCACATAAGAATAGAAAAGTTGAGAAAGGCAACAAAATGTGGCAAGTGTACTTGCCACAAATCAAAGTCAAGGCATTGCCATAGAGAGCAGTCGATAAAAATTTATAAAATACTTGAATCATGAAAAATTTGTGAAAATTCATATAGAAAAATTTCTTTTTTCTCGAGTGCGAGTGTGTGTGTGTGTGAGTGTGGTGTATGGTATGTTTTTGTGTGTAGTATCTTTTGTGCGCCTCTGTATCTATGTATCTGTGGATACGCAAAACAATTTGTCTGCGCCATTGGTAGCGAACGTTCCTCTTCACATTCGTCTCTGTGTGTGTGTGTGTGCGTGTGTGTTCCTGTGTACATGTGTGTGTGTAAGTGCCCATACTGTTTGCAAGTGTGTGTGTATCCTGCGCACAGCAGCCGACGCCGACGATGCTGTAGCTGCGTTTCACATTGGGGTATAAAGCCTTGGAGCCCAACAGGACAGACACCACCAGGACCAGCACCACCGACAACAACAACAACAACAACACCACCACCACCAACAACAACAACAACAACAACAGTAGCCGTAGCAGCAGTAGCGCAACATTTGTGGCGTTGACGCAGCTTCAACTGCTTCTGTTGCTGCTCTTGTTGTTATTGCTGCCGCTGCTGTTGTTGTAGTTGTTGTTGTTGTTGTTGTTACTGCTGTGTGTGTATCTGCAAAATACGCTCACACACACACACACACACACACTCACATTTAAGCACAGGCAAACAGACAAAAGCATTTCTAAGCTCACAGAATTTTTTGCAACAGTTTTCGTTTTCTTAAAATTAATTTCAAATATGTAAATTCCAATATTTTTAACTTATTTTCTTTTGTTATTTGTTAAACCAAAATGTACTGGATTTACATTTGTATCTGCAAAATACGCTCATCATTTCTAAGCTCTTAGAATTTTTGCAACACTTTTCGTTTGTCTTAAAATAATTCCAACTAAATTCCAGTTATAATAAAACACTTTTCTTTTGTCAAACACTTTACAAATTTGAATACCAATACACACAACCAATTTGATTCCATCCAATATACAATAACATATTTAAGGTATATGCACAGCTCAAACCTAACTAAAATTTCAATGGTTTGGCTGTCAAAATTTCCAGAAATATTATTAATTCTAAGGTAGCTGTTACTATTGAATTTCGGCTGAATTTTGATTTCCTGCCTGAAAAACAATTCCTAGAATTGTCTTATCTGATCAATACATACTCAATGCAAAAGCGTGTTTCAAATTCGAGATATTAAATTTAAATTCAGCAAAGTTTAACTGTAGATGTGAATTTTATTACTTTGGGATAAAAAATTCTGCTCTTATAGTCTTAATAAAACTAAATTAAATTGGCAAAAGAAAATAAGTAACTAACATAGAGTTTTTATTTATTTATGTAAAGCCACCTGCATCTTTGTCATAATCTAATCCGATGGTTTTGCGATTTAAGGATTCTCAGATTATTTTTCTAATATTTGAAGATTATTGTAAATGGATGTCCTCTTAGTCTTCCTTTAGTTAAGTCCATACCAACTTTTTCAGAACATTCCAAATGAACTACAAGCACTTCTTAAGCCAAACTTTCAAGAAATTCTGCTGGGCTAGCTATAATTAAATTACAGAATTTCTAGGTAATCATTTTCTAATTTTATAATAAGCCCCCTAGCAAACGGCTTAGTACAAGGAAAGCACTTTTCAATATTTCATACAAGTTTAATTAAGTCGGAAAAGGAAAAACATTACAGCTGCAATATGCGCTCGAGAGTTTCTTCTTTTTTTTTTTAAATCTGCGCCAAGTAGCGGCTTCAGATAAACTGACGCTGCACTCTGTATTCCCGTTACTCACCCCACCTGTCCCGAATCCAGTTGCTCCCCTGTTGCTTCCCTTGGCCATAATTGACATATTTGCTGCAGTTCCTGTGGCCTGGTTGATGATCTCCTGTTCCACTTCATGGCATCATGTCCCCAGTCGTGTGCACTTCTACGTATTTTGAACCCAGTTTGTTTCTCCCCTCTTTCCACATCTCCTATTTGACATGCATGTAGTTTATTCCCGACTCAGCTTTGGCTAGTTAGCTCAACTTTGTCATAGCAGGTCCTTTAGCTGCTCTCATCTCTGCTACTCGCATAACTTTCAGCTTCAATTGCGTTTCCGTTTTGCACTCGCTGCCTTGCAAAATTGCGTATACGCGCCGTGGTACCGAGTCGACTTTCTGGCCCTCAACTCGCTGCTTTTTTCACTCCCTCCCACATTCATACCCCTCTTACTTTTCGCTTTTTTTTACTAGACATCTCTCTGCATCTGTATGTGTGTGTGTGTGTTTGTATTTACGATTTTGTTTTGTTGTTGTTTTCGTTGGTTGTACAACTGCGGCAGCCATTTTGTATAGCATACTTAGCGTACTATGAAGTTACACACTCACATATGCACGCATACACACACACACACACACACACAAGTAGGAGTGTGTGTACGCTTGACGAGTGAGATTCGCTATTTGCAATATTGTTTTCTCATTTTTCGGCAAATTCTGGCATAGAATTTCCCAGTGTTTTTTTCTTTTAGTCTCTTGCTGGTTGATTCCCTTGCCAAAAGCAGCGAATGTCAAAGGACGAACGACAACAGTTAGCCAATACTTACAGGAACAACAACAACAACAACCACTGAATTTTTATATACAGCAACAAGAAGATGGGCAAAACAAATTTCATTTCCAAATACAACAACTGCACTTTTGTCTATTTCTTAAACCACTCCAACAAGAGCTTAGAGAGCACTGAGGAAAACGCGAGAAAATGGCATTATAGTAAAATTCTATATATGTAAATGTAATAGTGTTGTGCATGTTTGTGTTTGTCAGTGTGTGTGTGTCAGTCTAAGTACATGGCCAAAATGAAATGTTAAAAGTGAAATTGTTCGACACGCCAGAAACTGTGCGTTTTTGATACGAGCAGCTGCAGATGGCCAAATAAATTTGGATTATTTCTATTCATATACATACATACTAAAATATTTTAGTGTATATTTGAATTTATATACTAAATAGAAAACAGTTATAGACTTTTGTTCGTATTCAGCTACACATTATTAAGCTATATCTATAGTAATTGGTTTGCTCTGTTAAGCATCAATTAAAATGCTTAATGGAAACTATTTCTGTCCACGCCAGATGCAACGAACATAGACAAGCTTATTTTCCATTAATTTTCCTGGAAATTTCTGGCCGATTTGTTGGGAGCAGTTTCTAAACTATAAATACAATTTCACAGAATAGAATCTCAGCTTAATTTGTATAAATGATTATCTGACTTATGCAATGATTGGAATAAGTTGAACCGCATTTCCATGTAATAATAATTTACAATATTAAATTTGATAATCATCATACAGTATACAGCTTGAATGCATAATATAATGAGAACTGCAATCTTTTGAAAATCCTTTAACCTTCTCTAATTCTAGTGAAGTGTTTTCTATTTTTAAATAATGCTTGAGCTTTAATTCGAGATATGTAGATAGATTTTATAGTGAAACTTGATAAACATGAATAAAATAATTGAACATGAAGAGGAGACACTTCAATATTAAATATGAATTGCTACATAAATTTTATGTTTGCATCCAAATACTAAGAAAATTCCGAATAGTATAAGAATTGGCATTTAGTAATTCACGGTAAAATCGAATAGCTGTTATTTTTCATTAAAAAATTGTTATTTATTATTTGTTATACATACAAGTACTAAACAACTTTACCACTACCTGATTGCCATTGTTTGTATTAAATTTTATTCTAATAAATGAAACATGACAATTGGAAACTACATACATCATTACCCCATTAACTGTTAAGTTTATCCACCAGCTAGTTTACCTTACTTTCTATATGACAAATTGAAAGCTGCAGTTGGCCAAATGCCAGTCAAAGGAAATCTGGTATTGACTTTTTATATGCCAGGGGCAAAACATTGTCAGGCTTTGGCCATGATTCCTCTTTCAGGACCTTTATTACAATTTTTGTGTGAAGATTGGAAATTGAAATTGCAATTTCTGAACCTGAGCGTGGGCGATTTATTGAATAAGAATGTTAGAAACAGTAACAGGATCTCAGTGGTTTAATAAATGGTTGGCAATTATTTGAACATAATGTCATTACGTGGGCATGTAACCATGTAATTATCAGTATATTAAAAGTCAAAAGTCGATGGGCGTTTTTAATTTGCATATGCTCTATCTCTCTCTCTCTCTCTCTCGCTTTTATTTTGCAGATTGTCGCTCAAGTTGCCACAACAACCACAACAAAGATACTAAAACACACACACGTGCACACCTACACAACATATTGAAACAACAATAGCAATGTGCTGCCTGCATCTGAAGAATTTTAAATGTGCGATTCGTGTGTCCGCTCAGCGGTCAGCAAAGACATTGCCCACGTGCCACAAGAGTTAAACGTTCAACTAGTTGAAGCGAGTAGCAATAAGTAACATTAAGAAGAACAACACTCAACGTTATTCACAACTCACAACACACACTCACACACACACATTAGGTTGCACACGGCTAATTTGTCAAGCTGTGAGCATGCCACGCTCTTTAGCACAGCTACTGCTGCTCAGCCTCCTCAGTCTGCTGCTAAGCGGGCTGTCGTTGGCGCAGCGTCCGCTTTTGAATCACACTTTCAACTCGCTGCCAATGTCGCAGCATCAGAGCAACAGCTACAACAGCTACAACAACAACTACAACAACTATCAGGGGCCGGGGGGGAAACAGCTTAGGAATGGACGTCTCCATGAGCAACCAATACCGCTGCCGCTGCCACTGCCGACGTTGCCCGGGTTGGCGCAGCCCGTCCATGTCTACGATGATTATGAGGGGGAGGTTAGCCAGGGGACAATCGGATCGAGGCCACCGCCAGGGAGTCGACGCGATACGCGACGTCGCCAGAATTTGTCGCATGTGGGCGCTGGCGGATTGCCACGCCCCGAACGCGGCAATGGGCAACGTGGCATGAGTTCGCTCCGCAAGGAGCTGTTGAAACCATCGGTGGGTGGTCCTGGCGGTGGCATTTCCGGCAGCAGTACAGGCTACGCATCCTACACGGGCACCTCCTCCATTGGCAAGATCGATGGCCTGGGCGGCATGGTAACCGCCGATCGATTTGGTGAGAAGCTGCGTCAGCCCAATGGTGCCGCGGCCATGACAGCTGGTCCCGCCACCAGTCCATTTTCCACGCGTTTTCCTCCGCTCTACGGGGGCCAGGATAATCTACCGATACGCACGTCTCCACGGAAGAACTCCATCAGTGAGCTGCTGAAGTTGAAGAAGAGCTTTAACCAGGCAGACGAGCCAGCTGGCGGTGTTACCCATGGTAATATGGAGGGCGATACCGATGCCGATACGGATCAAGTAGATCCCATACAACAGATCAAGGAGCGCATACGAGATACGGCGCCAAAGCCGGTGAGTAAGGCTCCAGGATAGGATCATCTCATAATTTTCCCTACTTTACCCTCTCTAATCATATCTTCTTTCCATAGAATACCTATGCACCCCACACGGAATCCACACCCTCGTCGGAAATCGAAGATTTACTGGGCGTCAAGTGCAACTTTGAGACACCTTGCGCCTGGGTTTGGACAGAGCATTTGGCAGATGGTTTCCAGGTGATCAGCGGCACTGAACTGGCCAAGAAGAATATGACGGGACTGTTGCCCGGACCCGTTGCCGACAGCATAGACGATGCCAATGGTCACTTTTTATACGCTCGGGTGCAGCCGACAACAAAGCAGCTGAACTTGACTTCACCCTCGTTTAGTACCACATTGGAGAAGTGCTTACTCGAGGTCTATATGCATCAGAGTGACATGAGTCATGGACTGTCGAGGGTGGTGGTGGAACCACTGCATCCGCAGGAAAGCAGCTGGGTTCCAGCAGAGATTCAGGGGGACAATTATCGTCAATGGACACACAGGATTTTTCGACTCGGTCGCATTTCCCGGGACTTTCGGCTGGTCTTTGAAATTGTGCCCGAGCTAAAGGCAGGACAGAAGGCGCACGTTGCCCTTGATAATCTGCGTATGGTCAACTGTTTTCCGGAAGGCACCAAGTCGGAGAAGTGCAGCACATCACAGGTCAAGTGCATGATGAATAAAGTGCCCGTCTGTATTCCATTGCCGAGAATCTGTGACATCACCCGTGACTGTGACGATGCCGAAGACGAGTTGCAGTCATGCGGTAAGTTCCTCTACCACATTATTGGGTACACTGACTCAATCTCTTATCTATTACAGATAAGATACCCTATGGCGGTCGCTGTGACTTTGAGGAGGATTGGTGCGGTTGGCGGGACTCGGGTAAAACAACGTTGACTTGGTCCCGTCACACTGGCTCCTCTCCCACCCATGACACTGGCCCCGACGGCGATCACACCCAACAACATCTGCTCAACACAACTGGTGGTTATTACATGCTCGTTAACATGAATCAGCACATAAACGACACGGAAAAGAACTCAATCATTGGATTTGCCAGCAATGCCATTATGTTGAGCAAGACCTTCAACCCGCCGCCCTCTGTTCATGGTAATCCCGATTCACCCTATCGCAATTCTTGCGTGGTGCGTTTCTATATACATCAATTTGGCAAGAATCCAGGCAGCATTAATCTATCCGTGGTGGAAATGAAGGAGAAGGAGAATATAACCACAACGCTCTGGTGGAGCACGAAAAACCAAGGAAGTGATTGGTTACGTGCTGAATACGTTCTTCCCAACATTACATCCAAGTAAGTTGATAACCCTACACTGAATGTAAATAGAAGATTCTAAAGTCAAGAACATTCAACCGAAACCATCTTTGCAGATACTATCTACAGTTTGAGGCACGCATGGGAATGCGTATTTTCTCGGACGTGGCCGTCGATGACTTTTCCCTCAGTCCCGAATGCTTTGGACTCAATATACCCGAAGAGCATCTCAATGGTTACAATTATTGGGATGTTCGGTATAATCAAAAGAGTCCAACGCATCACGACTTTGATCATACGAACTGTAATTATGACTTTAGTGAACTATCTTCTTCTTTGCTAACATCTTTTATCCTTCCTATAGATTTAGAATTAACAACCTGTGACACTCGGGGCATGATAGGACCGACACAGTCGCAATGTGAAAGCGCCTATAAGGAACAGAACCAGACTCATGTGCTACGCGAGGTTCACGTCGTGGAGGATCAAAGCACCTATAAGGGCATGCAGAAGTGGAAGGTTCCCAACGAGGGTCACTACACGTAAGGACTAACCCCCCCTTTTACCTAAAGACTTAATCCTCAACTCACATGCTTTTTTATTTAAATTAGGATCATTGCCAAAGGTGCAAGTGGTGGTCTTGGATCTGGAGGTGTGGGCAGCTCCCGTGGCTCTGTGGCTGTGGCGGTCCTGGAGCTGCACAAGAATGAAGAACTTTTCTTCCTTGTTGGTCAACAGGGAGAAAATGCCTGCATCAAGTCAATGGGTTCCCACAAGGAAGCCGGCTGTGGAACGGAACATGATCTGGACTTGGCTCAGTACAGTTTTCGCTCCAAACAGGACATGGTGAAGAACATTTACATTGAGAATGGGGCTGGTGGTGGTGGCGGTGGCTCCTATGTCTTTCTGCTAAACCAGGCCAAGAACGTGGCGGTGCCACTGCTCGTCGCTGGCGGAGGTGGTGGCCTGGGAATTGGTCAGTATATAGACGAGGACTTTCAGCACGGCCAGAAAGCCAAACCACTTCAAGCCCCCGAAAGTGGTCAGATCAATGGCGAGCCGCTGGACAAAAAGACTGCTGGACCTGGAGGCGGCTGGCGTGCCAAGGAGGATCAAGCGCTAAGTCCAACCTATGGTGCTGCCTTGCTTCAGGGCGGACGTGGAGGACACTCCTGCTATGTGGAGCTGGCTGACAATGGCACCTCCGTGCATAGACATGGACAGGGTGGTTTCGGTGGTGGTGGAGGCGGCTGCAACACTGGTGGCGGTGGTGGTGGCTACGCCGGTGGAGATGTCTATCTCAATGAGTCCAACGGTGAGGGAGGCAGCTCGTACATCAGCAACAGTCGGAGCCTAAGCGACACCAGTGAGATCCATGCTGGAGCCAGCAGTGGAGCTGGGGCCATCATCATAATTCCAGCAATCGAGGGCTGTGGCTGTGATTATCGTTGTGTGGCTCTGGATGAATTTAGGTCCAAGGTGCGATGCATCTGCCCGGAGGGTTGGAGCCTCAAACGGGACAACAACACAGCCTGCGAGAGACAGGAGGAAGCGGGCAAGTCTTCCTTCCAGTATCTGGTATCCATACTGATGTTCTCCCTTGCCGTGCTCTTTATCTGCATTGCCGCTCTAATCTTTATGTTGTGTAAGTTTGGGAATTATTAATGTAGTTATCAATGATTATTTTTAATCTTCCTGTTTTAATTCTTTTAAAGACAATCGATATCAGCGCAAGAAGCAGGCAAAACTTCGACATAAGATGCTCGCGGAGCAGGATCTCCAATTGAGTCGATTACGACACAACATTGATGACTCCAATCTGAATAACTTCAATCCCAACTATGGCTGTGATGGCATTCTAAATGGCCACATCGATGTAAACAGTCTTCCACAGGTGGCACGTGAGAGCCTCCAGCTGGTCAAGTGAGTACTTTCCTAGGTTCTTGATCCTTTCGATAGCATAACTAATATACTCTCCTTTCTCCGCAGTGCTCTGGGCAAAGGTGCCTTTGGTGAGGTCTATTTAGCTTTATATCGTCATCGCGATGGAGACGCTGTAGAAATGCCTGTGGCAGTGAAGACACTACGTGAAGATCCCAAGCGTGAAAAGGAGGAGGATTTCTTAAAAGAGGCCGCCATCATGGCCAAGTTTAATCACCCAAATATGGTTCATCTAATTGGCGTATGTTTCGATCGACAGCCCTACTACATTGTCCTGGAGTTGCTTGCCGGCGGAGATCTGCAAAAGTTTCTGCGTGAGAATCGCAATACACCAGAGCGACCATCTCTGTTGACCATGAAGGATCTGCTTTTCTGTGCCCTGGACGTGGCCAAGGGCTGTCGCTATATGGAGAGCAAACGTTTCATTCACCGTGACATCGCAGCTCGCAATTGTCTGCTGAGCAGTAAGGGTCCAGGACGTGTGGTGAAAATTGCTGACTTTGGAATGTCTCGGGACATTTATAGATCGGATTATTATCGCAAGGGTGGCAAGGCAATGTTGCCGATTAAGTGGATGCCACCAGAGGCCTTCCTCGATGGCATATTCACATCAAAAACGGATGTCTGGTCCTTTGGCATACTGCTCTGGGAGGTATTCAGTTTGGGCCGTTCGCCATATCCCGGCCAACACAATACCCAGGTAATGGAGTTGGTGGTGCGTGGCGGACGTCTTGGCTCACCCACTGAATGCCCCGTGTCCATCTACAAGATCATGGCCGATTGCTGGAATCCTACGCCCGAGGATCGACCCACATTTACCAGCCTGCTAGAGCATCTAACTGCCTGCACACAGGATGCAAGTATTATGAATGCACCTCTGCCCAACATACTGGGACCCACGGCCTCGGAGCGGGATGAAACTGTCATCCGGCCGCCCAACGGGGAGGAGTTCTGTCTAGCTGTACCAGACTATCTGGTGCCCCTGCCCGGCAACGGTGTCTCACACGCACCTGGTGGCGCCTCATATGCGCCTACTGCGCAACGCCAACAAAATGCATGCACTCCCCCCGCTGTTACCTCGCCCGCCGCACCAAAGCCCACATTGCCAGAGCCATTGGATGGGGCTTTGACGGCAGCATCTATTCCAGGTGGTGATTGCTGGGAGACCTCCTTCATATTGCCCAATTCGAAGAGCGATCAGCCGTTGCTAGGAGCTGGCGCCATCACCACGATGGCCAATGGAGATTCACAGAGGAATCTTCAAGCGGCCGCATCTATTGCTGCTGCTGCCTCGGCACATGCCACGCCCATCTTAAGGTCGCCCACGCATAGCGATGAGGCGAAACTGATAAGCCTGGACACGCCGCAGCCAACGCCAACGACCATACAACCACCTCTGTCCTTTGCCTCGCAGCTTGACGGCATCACGCTAGATCCTTCGGCGTTATCAAAGAGCCTCGCCAATGGAGGTAGCCCCAATAGCAATGCCAAGCAGTCCTATGCCAATGTGCAGGTGCAGATGAAGTCTGATCCGGACAGAGACTGTAGCAAAATGAATGGAACTTTGCCCACTGGCAATGGAGTGGTGCTTAACGGAGAGACATCATCGAACGATTCACCCTTCACCATTCAAGGATATGCGGATCGCTATAAGGACAACAATAATCATTCCGAAATCAGTTGTTAAAGCGTACCACAGGGTATCTGTGTAATGTGTCTCCTTCTCAGTTGTCAATAGGTTTGTTTGTCTCGGCTGCAAGCTCCAAGTTTGCTGAAACCTGAGCGCATTTCCTGTCAACTAGCAGAATTGGTAAAATGCTAAAAATGATGAAAATTGTTGAATTGTTGAATTGGCTTCAAGGGCCTAGTCCCACTCACAATTTGTTTTTGCAGCTTAAATGCGCACTATATATGTATAATTAGATATTTAGAGCAAAAACGGAAACAAAAAACCAACAAAAAGTAAAACAAAAATCGAGTGAGAAGTTCACAAAAATTATATTGTAATTTAAAATTAACAAAAAATGACTTTATATGCGTAAAATACTTACACATAATTACAAAATATAAATTACGAAAATTAGTTGGAAATTAGTTTAGTTTAGTTTTTGTAAGACATTTGTTTGTTTGCCAACTGCAAGAGGTTGTAAATAAGTATATAATTATTTTTCAGTTTGCCAAATTAAATTTTGATTTTCAATTTCAATTATGTTATGTTAATTTAAGCTAATGACTGAAATGCTAAACAATATTCCTAAAGGCCACAAAATTTAATTCATTCAATTTATACGTTTGCAGTCCAAGTGAATCCAACAACAACAACAAGAGAAAGAACAACAATAACAATATGTACCAAGTCATATATTATTATTGTGTAATTTAAAATTATATTTTTGCGTTTAACTTATGACTTCTAAATGCAACGTAGTCCATATACAAACAGCGAGCATATTATGTGAATAATTTTTTTTTTTAATTTTTGTTTAAATTTTATATTTATTTTTGTATTGTTTATTTAACCTGTAAATAAAAGCTTCCGTCGTAGTATATGAACTTATGTATTTTATATCTAAGATAAATTTTGCATGTAAATGAAATACATATAAAAAAATATTGAAATATTGAAACAGAAAAAACTACAATTTACAGGGTGATTTTTATGAAAATTCAGTTGTATGTTTAAAAAACAAAGCAAATTAGCATTAACAAGAAGAAGAAACCGAAAACGAATAGATCTTGTATCATTTTAGTTGGGCGCCATACTTTTAATTTGAAAGGAAAACAAAAATCATTAAATAAAGAATATAAAGATCAAATTATAATAATTAAAATGTGTGCGAGAAAATTGTTGTAAAATATTTTCACATTTTTTGCGTTGACCAAAAACAAAAACCCATGCGAGCAGCTGAAGTCGCAGCTTTAATTGTGCAACTCGCATTTGTTTAAATAATTCAAAATTATAATGTTGTTGCTGCATGTGTTAAATTGCATTGCATTCAAAGGTTAAAGGACAAAGGTCGACGATGGCAATGGATGATCGAGGTGGTTATTCAAATTTTACATTTAGTTCAGACGTAACAAACAAGCTTTAAATTATATAATTTTTATAAAAATATATATACACATGGCATAAAATATACAACAAAAACAAATACGACGCATATTTATATTTAACAAAATAAAAAACCAAAGCATAACTAAGAAATGTACTTATTAAAGATGAAAGAAAAAGAAAAAAAGGAAACAAATTGATAAAATATACAATACACACAAAAGGCATTGGTAAATTTGTGCGCCAAGCTTAGTAAAAATATTAACGAAACATTTAATTTATATGATGTATATGTACGTATATTAAATGTAAGCATGTTCAATGTGTGTTAGTATACATATTACATACATACTACATGTGTAATACAAAAAGAACAAAAAACAAAATAGGATGATAACCTATGATTATGATATATTTGTTTATGTTTTGCTTATGTACCAGTCTACAGTTATAGAATTATGCGCATAAAAATACATATTACATATATATGTGTGTATCTAACTATATATGTATGACTAAACAAACAGTAATTAATGCAAAATACAAAAGAAAAAAAAACGAAGAAAACAAAGGAAAAGATTCGAGTATGTAAATTACATTTAAACGCATAGATGTATTGCATCATATACTAACATCACAATAATGAAACAGATAAAAAAGAATGAATGATGTACAAAAATTTATTGAGATTACCGATAACATATGCTCACATTAATTCACAAAATTACAAACAAAAGGAAAATAAAGAAATGCTTCAATATATATAAACATATGTATATATATAATACATATGCGAACAGGGGCAAGCCCCCTAGTAAATATATATATATATATTTCGAGATCCACACAGATAAACAACATTTTAGAACTTAACTTTAAACTTACTTTTTGCTCAAAATGCCATTTCTTTGCAATGCAATGGGATGAAAGGAACTAAGGAATACTTAAATTGCATTACATATGTATTTATGAATGTCTGTCATGGAGTAAAGATTAATACTACTTATGTACTTACTTATATGTACTCGTATGTGTATCTATTATGGTTGTGCCGAGGCATGTAAGGGCGTCTTTGGAACCCCAAAACAAATACATACCTATTAAATATGCGTTAAATGTAAGATAATACTCATATTCGTACTTTAACAACGTTTTCTTCTCATATACTTATATTTTTCTTTCTTATTCTTATTGCTACTATGAGTTTTGCATTATTAGCGGATGTAGTGGATGGATCGGAATAAGACCATGATCGATTTGCAAAGTTCTACATTAAAAGGGCTTTCGTCTATTTATTTCTATGCCCACATTGTACCCTGATGTAAACACTTTTTGTACCTAAAATCCAGAACCTGACAAGAGTTACATATTTATCGCAATTAACAAAACAAAACCAAACCATAACATACCATCTATATACCTATTATCATATGTTGTTAATGTTGGCGCGCAGAAATATGATCAATTTAATCAAATCGAATCCTTAGTTTTTTGAAGACCATCCACTGCTGCCCAGGCCAGAAAACATACTTATTAACATTCATATACATATACATATGCATATACAAATACATATACATATACATATATTTATCAGCAGTAGTATTTTTAATTTTTCTTAAAGTATTTGAAATATGCCGCCAACTAATATCAGTAGTTTTGGATACAGTTCATTTCTTAACAATAAAATGTCGCAACGAAATTATGAATTATGAAACCAAATATACAAATAAAATCCTTAAAATCAATGAGAGAATTATTTAAGTGAACATAAAAATGATACTTACCAGTATATAAGTATATAAAAAACAATAAATAGTATTTTTTATATACTTAATAATAATCCAGTTGAATGCAAATTAGTGCATACTTGTAATACAAAAACAAAAATGAGGCGTAACTTAGCTCTAGCTATAATGAAATATTAAATTAAATAAAGTAAAATTGAAGGTTTTCATTTAAATGGTAATTTATTTTGTTACATTTAAAGCAAAACAAATAGACGAAGATAAAAAAAATAATGATACAAATAACGATAACGATGAAATTGAAGATGAAGATAACGATAAAGATAAAGATAAAGATAAAGATGAAGAAAACAGAAACGTAAAGACTAGAACAAAACATTTTGTAAGCAGAAATGTGAGTTTAGATCGAAAGGCAGTTAGTGAAAAGTGTGTGCTAATAATACTAATTACTCTAAAAGGAAGTTATGCAATTTGAAATATGCAAATTGTTAAATGTGAATGATTAGGGGGTGAGGGGCAATGATAATGAGAACTACAAGTAAAATAAACAGCACTTAAGCTTACTTACAGAAACAAATGAGTCCATTTAGTATTTACTAAAATTGCATAATTCCCACGCAGAGCACAAAAAAAAACAATAAAAACCTTAACAAATACATACAAAATAATGAAACTTATGCTGAAAAAAAGTGAAAAAAAATTCTCCTAATCAAAATGGCACCTTGTTAAAGTCCATTTAACATTTCTTAAGTATTCAAACTGTGCTTAAATTATAATTTCGACTAAAAAAGTATTACCATTTTCTCTCAAATACTCTACATGTCTCAGAGTCATATGCCCCTTTTGAAACGTTTGTGGTGCAATTTAATTGGAAACACAAACGGATGAATTCAATATACACATATACTTATACTTATATAAATGCGCAGTATATAAGTATGTCATTTTTGTATGGATCATTATATATTTGTGAGAATTGAAATGATATTGGTCTTTTAATTCCCATAATCAGAATATCCCACAAGCGACAAAGATGATGATAAATTGAAATATATAAGTACTACATATATTTAAATCCCAAGAACCGATGTAAAAGACAATTTTAAAGATGGTAGCGTGTAAGCGCATGAATTGTGAAAACTGAAGTGAAAAATAAATAATTATAATAAATGAGAATTCATGTGTACAAAAAAAAACATCATTCTGTTCTTATTAATACTACGCCCCGATAAATACATTGAAACACTTTGGTTAAATTTTTTATAATTTCCTTAATGGTTTTTTTTATTCAGTTTTTCAATTTATTTTATTTTTTCTTCAAATTTCATCATCATCTCTAATGAAAAATTACTAAATTCAATTATTTGCATGCCAATAAGAACTAAAACCGTTAAATAGCGTTTTACAATTTGTTGTGTAGATTTTTATTTATATTATAAATAATCATAGTTTTAGTTTATTTTTATTTTGTCTAGTCTCTAATTTATATGTTATAAAAAAAAAGTGAAGAAAAAACTATGTCGAAATAGTTGAGTTACGAAATGTAAGAAACAATTTCCCTCAGTTATCTGCAATAGGCAAAAATATTATCATTTGAATAAAATAAATGAATTCTTCGATTATTTTGGAAGTGTATTTTTTATTGATGCGCTGCAATTTACAAAACGTATTTATAATTGTTTAAAATAAAGTAATAATAGATTCTATGCATAAACATAAAAATAATAATTGCACGAAATCGTTTTTTGTGTATTAACCCCAAAACTTACCTAATTCAAATGTCGGACAACAAACAATTTGATGGAGAGAATAGGAAATTGGAAGTGAAATGGGATGGGATGGCGAAGGGGGTGGGGAAAATGCGGCGCAAACATATGGAAAGTTTTTAAAGAAATGAATGCCCCGTTTCGCTACTAACTGGATGGAATGTATTTACTATATGTTGTTCTTTATGTCATGTTTTAAGTTGAATTTCGCATTGTTAGTTCTTTAATTCATTTATAATATAAATTTAATAATGCCCTTTCGCTAATTGTGTATACAATCTCATGTCAAAAACATTGTTATGTATATATATATATAGAATATATATATATATATCTATATATGTAAATTTAATTTGTATTTTTTTGTGTGTGTGTGTTTTGCGTATTTCAATCATTTTTGTCGATTACGCTTAATTTGTTTTCTTTTAGGCTGCAAATGCTAAGAAATTATGTTTGATGTTTATATAAATATATTTTTTGTTCAATTATTTATTGGTTTTTGTCTGTTTGTCTCATTTACGCCATATTTGTCATAATATACATATACATAAATTGAATTTTGTATATTTCTAATCTGCATATTTTGTTCTACTTTGTCTCCTTTTTCAATTAATTTCTTTTCTATGCTTTTCTTATTGTTGTCGTATATAATTCTGCTTTCGCTTTGTGTTTTATGTTTTGTTTTGTAATATATAAATTGAAAACTTAATTGTAATTGTAAAAATGTTAGAACTAGTAATAATATTTATAATTAATTAATTAGCATAGTTTACGTTACGTTTATGTAATTTAAAGCAATAACAAGCCATTTTTATAGTTTTTTTTTGTCATTTTCTTTTTTCTCTAATCATTTGTTAAATAGTTTATATTTTTTTTTGTTTCAAATGTGTTTTCGGATTCACTAATTACTGCAAATTGCTTCATTATCTTTGACATAGTTATATAATCCATAATCCATAATAGATTTAGTACGAGTTTATCGCCGTTCCATGTGTGTGTGTGTGTGTTTTTTTTTTTGTTTTTTGTCTGTTTACGGAAAGGTGGAATAATTTATTTGTATATAAGTATTCTATATACCATTTAATTATTTAATTATTATTGTTAGTTTTACTTTTACTTTTATTTTTATTATTATTTTTTTTTACTTAGTTGACTGCACAAAATTTACAAAAATTACGTCTTCGACTCGCCAACGAGAGAACCGACACCCTGGAGAGGCATAAAAGTATCTCAAAAATTGCACAATTGCGTCACACCTGACAGCGGACAGGTACACCTGTATTCTGCTGACACTGCAGCTGCATTTTGTTGCATTTTGTTTATGAGTTCCTCTGTGTATATGTGTGTATATTTATGTGTGTGTGTGTGTGTGTGTGTGTGTGAGTGTGTGGGTTTGTGTGTGTTGTGAATGCCATTTTATTATTCACCCGATGCATTATTGTTGTGGTTTTGTTTACTCATTTTAACATATATAAAAATATGATTATAATTATTTGCTAAAAACCTTCTAAAACGTACGCCATTTTTAAAGCATTTAGAAATTGCAAAGAAGAACATCACCAGACAATATTTTTGCTGTTTGTCTCGGTCAATCAGATCAGCAGCCGAATTATTACAAAAATGGTATCAAACGTGCAATTTTCAATGCATTTTCCAGAAATGCGCTCCACATATCATTCAGGCGTTTCGAGCGTGACATTAAAAAGCGCCAGGTGAGCAGCACAGCGACCACTTTAACCAGCTGATGCAGATAGTACAGCCTGTAAATGAATGGATAATTCCCATTATATATACTATATTTACGATATAAGTTTAAGCTTAACCCACCTGACCATACGCTTTCTGCTGGCGGGCAACGATTCGGGCCGTTGCTTAAACAGAAATTCCCTGAAGCCCAAAACATAACGCTCCACATACTTATCCCAGTTGATGTTGCGTACATCGAAGATGAATATCTCACGATCCTTGGGACTGAGTGTGTCCAGCAATCCATGGACATTGTCATCCTTGAAGCGCCATTGACGTGTCGCAAAGTATTCTAAGCATTCTACAGCTTTGGCAATTTTATTTTGTACGTTGACAACACTGTAACAATAAAGAGTTAAAAGGATGCATTAATGCTAGTGAGCTTTAGTAGAGCTTTCAAAGTTTGTTTTTTGATTGAAAGCTCGTTTTTTTTTTAGAAACTTACAATGGCTTCTTGCCCATTATACGCGCCACTCCATCCAGTATGTAGGCTGGTAAAAAGTGTTTCAGTAAACAATTCAGCGTGTTCATTGGACGATTCATGCGCAGGTCGCCAGTTGGATACCACAGACAACCCTCTATAATAATAATAAATACCGGAAATGGATAAAAGTTACAAGAGTTCGACAGTAGTTCAATAATTAGACGTACCCAAGGGATGTTTGCGCACACTGGACATGGCAAATTTGACAAACTCAGACCATATGATGGGATTACGTTGACCGGTACAACAATTGTATATGAGTAAATTATTGGATTTACGCGTCGCTGTGCGCCAGGCAGCGGCAATCATTAGATTAATCACAATATCGACAGGTACCATATCGGCCACATAGTTCTTCTCACACATCATTGTGCGGAACATGCCCTTGGCCAGCGCCGAGACTAAGCCCGTTGGCCCATTAAAGTTATCCACCCAACCCGCAAAAGGCTCATTCAGGCTGGCAGTCACTGTAATTTATAATGAGATCATTAGTTACACGAAAAGCTCAGCTTATAACTGTAAGGGAATATGATAACCTACCAATTGAGGGCCTCACAATGGCAACGGGCAGATTCCCAGCCTCCTTAAGTAACATATGCTCCGCTAAGGCTTTTGTAAATGTGTATGTATTGGGACGTTTGCCAATTAGGCGCGGTGTCAGCTGCATAATAGAATGATAAATCGAATAGTTAATCAAATAATGTTATGGTAAGACAGAATGTGTGGTGTACCGACCTGATCGAGTATATCTTCCGGAAGCCAGTTGATTAGTGAGATTATATCATCGGGATTATAGGGTGGTGCATAGATAACCTCTGATACATCGGTTCTATCGCAATTGCAATAGGCAGTGGAGACGTGAATCAAAGCCTACAAAAATACCAAAAACAATCAGTAAATGTTATAATAAAGTTAAGGTTCTATATGGGAGAACTCACGTCTAGGGACATCATGCGATGGCAGAGCTCAACCAAACGTTTCGTGCCCAACATATTGATGGTAACCGACAGTTTCAGTTTCTCATCGAATTTCACAGTGGCTGCTGAATGAAATACAACTGAAACGTTGCGACAAAGTAGGCTCTAAATAGGAAAAGAATAAAGTGACCAAGTTAAATAATTAAGATTAACAACATAATTGAGAATATAACTTGCCTGATCGCTCTCAGAGATGCCCAGTTCCTCGGATGTTATATCGCCGGATATCGGTATGACTTTGCTTAATTCCTTAGGCTTCTCCCGACGCAATGATTCAAAAAGCTATCAAGGGATTAAAGAGTTTGTTAGTTAAGAGTTACTTCACGATTATTCTGGTTTCTTATATACCGGTGCATTGAGGAGCTCCGTGAGGCGCGCCGACACCTCCTGACCACGTTTCGGTCGTATCAGAAGATATATATTTCTTATATCCGGACATGAGCGTAACAGTTTCTCAACGAGCACCTGTAAATTGATTAGAAAGATGAGCTCTAATGTCAAATATTTAGTTTCCCCTAATTGGGAGCAGCACTTGAGTTTGATTAAGCATTGTAACCTTATTTCTAGATAAATAAAACATATCCATTAGACCATAAACTATAATTATGGTCAGCCAATCAGTTACGTCCCCCTTTCAAGTCAAGTGAATGGACACCAATTGAATGAATGGCTAAACACAAATTGAGTGCTATCAATATCCATTCACAAAAACGCGTACGCTGGGGTACGTGTGAGTGTGCAGAGGACATTGACAGGAAGTGCACGCAGCTCTTGACACGCCCTAAAAACGATGTGAAAATTGTAGACCAAAATTACACCCAGACAATAACAATGGTAAAGACTGGTATGGGGTGTTTTACAGGCGGAGTTGGGAGGGGGCGTGGTCAGTTGTGACGTACAGGTTGCATGTTATGACATTTAAATTACAGTACTGCGATTATAAAATCGATGACTGAGAAAGCAACAATATTCCTGAGAGCATACTGAACAAATAATACTTGCCACACTATGCAGTCGAGTAGCAGTCTGAGCGTCGCCGTTGCCAGCGATTACATGTCATAATGATGCAGGCAGGAGGCATGCAACTTAGCCAACAGCCAACAGTCAACAAACATAGGCAGAATTGGCACAAGAGCTGCAGGATGTATTCGAAGTCGAGGGTACATTTGTATTTATGCATAAGTATGGGTGTGCCCACTTGACGAACAATTAGAGCTGATGTGGCACACACACACATGCACACACACAAATACGCAGCTCTGACTTAAGCAAATGTGTGTACGATGAGTCAACAATGAGTCGCAGCCATGTACATAAGCATATTCCGGTTTGGATGTCACTGCAAATCGCTTTTTAATTCACTTTTAAAGTGATGCACACCTCGTTTTTGTTTTTGAAGACTTTAGTCACATTGCTGATTTGCATAATAAGTCAGTAAGTAAGTATTTATATTTATGTCAAATAGAACAACAAGCTCATGTCGGTCATGACCGGTTGCTAGGCGTGGCCAAAACCATAGAGTTCAACAGTTCATGATGCAAATTATGCAAACAAAAGTTGCATGAATCACACGTGGCGTATGCGTGATGCCAGAAGTCAGACGCCAGCTGCCCACCAAAGTAGGCAATAAAAATTGCTAGCCTAGTTAAAAGTGTTTCATAAAAGCACTTAACAGTACGAACTTTATACTATAAATATACAGTATGTTGTTAAGCTATAAAGCTCTGAACATGAATGTGCATGTCAATATTAGAGGTGAACAATTGCCGTGCATATCGGATATTGTTAAAATATATTGTTGGATTGTTAAACATTGCAGTTAATTTTTCCAGAGGTTTACTTCAAGGTCAAAATCTTTAATTGATTAGTCGATAAATCTCTTAGCTTTAATATGCTGTTATTTAGGTTTTTTAAGCACAAACTGGTCATAGTTTTAGTCAAATTGGTCTTATTGCGATAATAAGTATTGTTTAATCGATTACTTACCTTGCCCATAAAGCCAGTGCCGCCTGTAATGAATACGCTGCGTCCGGCATAGAACTGTCCGATGGGCACATAACTGGTATCGTCGGCTCTGTATCGCTCATAGGGTGACTGCAGGCCACCATTGCTGGGCAGCGCTGTGGCAGGCACGCCATTCAACAGAGCCGCATTGAGACCAGCTGCAGCTGAACCAGCTCCGGCTATCGATGACATTCCTCCTGCATTACCGGAACCACTTCCGATGCCATTGCCACTCCCGGAGTTGGCATAACTAGAAGATACTGCATGGGCCGCTGCAGTGAGTCCATTGCTGCGTTGATGCGATGAGTGGTTGCCATTCAGCTTAGAAAATCCAGCATCTCCATTACTGTTGCTGTTGTGACTGTTGCTGCTGTTGCTGCTGTTGCTGTTGTTGCTGCTGCTGCTGTGCGGTTGCTGTGCGGGCTGTGGCGACTGTTTGAGGCTACTGCTGTTGCTGTTGTTGGTGCTGCTGATGCAGTTTTCCGTTTCTGTTTTCTTGGCGACGGCGTGTGACATGTTCGTTGCGTTGTTGTTGTTGTTCCTGTTGCTTGTTGCAGTTGTTGTATTTGTATTTGTATTTGTTTTTGTTACCCTTATGTTATCCCTTGCACTTACGTTATTTAGGAAGCAGTTATGTCATTAAAGATGTGCGCTTCTTCTTCTGCTATTTTTATATCCAACTAAAATTAATATTTTATTGTTCAAGTTTCGCTTTTGTTTGTTCTTTTGGAAGTGTTCTTTTTTTAATTTTGGGAAGTTATCTGTTGATTAGTTGTTATCTCCAGTATCAAATTGGGAATCATATATTTGTATAATATATATTATTAAATTTCACAGTACTTTGTTGAAAATGTAGCTGCCGCCGTTGAGTGTTTTTCCATTTTCTTAATGCTGACTTCAGATGTTTTTAAAGAATATAAACACCAGGTTAAAATTAAATAAGGAACAGGAAAGAGTCTTTCCGTGTGCACGTCCTTGTATGTATGTATGGAACAGTGTGTGAATGTGTGATTAACTGGCGACAGAGCTTTTAAATTTCTAAATGTTGCTTAGCTGAAAAGAAACAAAAAAAATTAATTATTAGTTTTTTTTTTTTAATTTATATATATAAGGGACAGAGAGAACATATGGAGCCACAATTGTTTGACTTTAAATAACAAGTAGTTAATTTGTGTTGATATGGTAAATTTAATTAGTTCTGGAACCAATTCTATTAAGCTTGTTGGGTTGTGGGTTGAAAAAAAAACCTATCCAGACCCAACTCATAGACTGAGCTGTCTATCTATCAAAATGCCATTTACAAGAGCCTGTGCCTAAAAATAGTTGCCTTTGACATAGGGCAAGTGCGTGAGGAAGCCCCAAAATGGATGCCACAATATTGTCAGGCTGGGTAAACATCAATTTTTTGGCCAAGTGTCAGGCGCTGTGACGTCTTTTGGTGTGATTTTTGTCCTTCAAATGCAACAATACCCAATCTGTGACGCTTATATCCTTTTAGAGTAGCACACACATAAACATACTAGCACACTTACGAACACACACTGGACAGAGACGAGCTCAACCGCAATTCAATTTCACGCACAATAGAACAAAATATGCAAAGCTCTTAAAGACTTTAAGCCGCTTAAGAAGCGTCAGTGAAAGGCTTTAGCCAATTGAGGAACCAACAATTTGAAAAAAACCGGCAACAGCCGTACGACAACTGGGACACTGTTGTCGATATCGATGACAGATTACGAATGCGCACTATGTCGACTGTAGCCTGGCATTCTATATTAAAATGTCCAACTCTGTGAGCCAACCAAGTAATTCTATTTGTCAAATTTTCACACATCATCATACTAGGAACAGCTTTAAATTCACTTCAGAGCAGACGATCAGCCATAGGCGCAAGTCAGATGCTCTGTAAAGCACCTAAGCGAATTCTGTGCTTACGCTAAGCTTTCACACAGATGATGCTCAAGCACATGCAAAAGCTTCACTTCCGTATCGAATTGCAAGAGCTCACTAATACAAGTGCAATATACAGTCAGGGAAATTAGTTAGAGCTTGGTAAAGTTTCCATAAGAACTGAAATGCTCAGCGAAATAACTTAACGAATTTACAAATCAAACAAACGTCATTTAGCCAACAAATTGAAGTTGTAAAAAAAAAAATGAATGAATTTGTCAACAAATACAAATGCTGCTAAGTGATTGTTGTGTTTAACGGATACGAGTACAAATAATAATACAAAAATAACAAATTTCGAAAAAAGCCATTTCGTTAGAATAGTGTAGTGTGTGAGAAATGAATACTACATATATGTCGTAACCCCCTGCTAATGGTAACGTGGAAAGAAACACACCCAATGGGGCAATGTATATATAATGATCGTATGCATTTATAAATATATTTATCGAACAGAGTACAACTTGTCAAAACCAAGATACACAAGACAGCATCCGCATCAGTTACTTCCCCTTTTCCAATTTGCATTTACGTTTTCATAGAGAAAACTTTGCACCTGGTCGTAATTGCCTTTGCTAATTACCAAAAGCAACAACAATTAAAACAACAACAACAAAAACAACAAAGTAATAACAACAATAGCAACAAATTCAAATTAAACACTGTCCAAATATTGATTATAGACAGGAACTACAAATGCGACAAGGCAATGTCCATCTGATGATATTAGGGAACATCACGATACCTGAAATGCGTCTCAAATTCAAGTCCAAGCTTGGGATTGGGACTTGGGGCCAGCCCATGGCTTTCACTTTTAAATATCTAAATTCCGCAATATGGTATTTTTTTTCTTCCATTTTGTTGTTGTCGTATTTAAATTTTTGGTAATTTTTTTTTCATTTTTTTTTTTTGGGTAACCGAAATGTTCAAACTTTCGTTTTCATTTAAGGTACAACAGAAATCTATTTTCAGAGAGTAGTAAGCGAAAGAGAGCAAGCGATACAACAGAGATTTCAATTTTGTTTTACGTTTTTTTTTTTTGACTTCTTCTTTCGGGTCATTTGTATTTCAAGTTTCTTTCACTGACGCAGCATTTATTGTTTATTGTTGTTGTTTCGGTTTAAGAAATGTGTTAAAATGGCCCACGAAATTGGCACAGATTTTTCATGATATTATCGAATCATATCCGCTGTTTCGACCAAACTACTAGCTGCCGTATAATTAAAGTTTAAACAACTCGACGACGATGCCAACCATCTGACAATCGAGCGGTCTCATCACGTAACTGTAAATTTATCAATGGACCTTCCCAGGGAATCCAGTTTTTCGGTCAGCCACTTCTTCTTCGTCTTCGGGCTCATTCTAAAGTGAAATTTCTTGAAAATCCACTTTTTCCATCTCTCTCTTTCTTTCTTTCTCTCTCTCTCTCTCTTTGTCTCTTTGTCTCTCTTTCTATCTTTCTCTTTCTCTTCGGCTCTCTCTTTCCCTCTGTGAGAGAGACAACAACAAAAAATTCGCGCGCCTAAGCAAATACAAGTCAGAGACCCACCATGTACCATCCGCACCACTGCACCACCAACTGAACCACGCCTCTGCGCGTGTTAACCAAACATGAAGACCAATCTGTAACTGCACCACTGTATGAATATTTGTGGACCTGAGTGTAAGTGTGTGTATGTGTGTGTGCGCTGTTAAACGGTAAACATTCAACCTGCCTTGACAAGGTAGTTACACTGTTGTGCCCGTGTATTGTCTGACCCATTTCCTATAATCGTGCCGCATATCATCATCGTCAGCGTCATCGTCATCGACATCGACATCGACAGCAGCGACAACAACGACAACTGGTCTCTCATTTGACGCTGGTCGTCTTTGTCTGGCCATTGCTGGATACGTTTTAGGCCAATACCCTCTGCCAAAAGTTGGCTATAACAAATAAAATATCCAACGTGTAACCCTATAACACGTATTTTATAAACTGTACAAAACCCACTTTTACAGGTGAGAAAAAAATACTTTAAAACTGTATAAAAATTGTTTAAAATTAAGATTTCTCCTTTCGGTTTTTTTCAAACATTACTCAAGAAAAGTCACACCCGATTTTTAAACGTTGAATTCTCAATTCTACTTTAAATTAAATAAATTAGTTAAAATTAACATTCAACTTAAAACACTCGTCCATTATTTTGAATTTACATATTATGTATTGTATTAATAATTGTTAAAGAAAAAAGAAGTAAATACTTCATGTTGATAAGGAATGCCCATTACTACAATTAATTAAACGGAATGTTTATTTCAGTAACGAGTACAAGTTAATTGGGTGATGTGAGAAAAATTTAAATGAAAGCTCTAACTATTAGCACAGGTTTGTCAGCTACATTTAGTCAAATTTTAATACATATACGTTAGGTAAAGTGTTTTTTTAAACATATTAAAAAATATCCAAACGTAAACAACAAACTTAACATATGTATATGATATCAGTTAAAACCGATTTGTTTAAAATGGTTGATAAAAATGAATAATCTCAGGCTGATTGGTTTCGGTCTGTTAACAACATTTAATTAAATCATTTTGTGCGAATAACAGTCAGTAACTGAAAGAAAGTTACGTTCTTGGCCTGAAGTGTATTCATGGTTCGGTGCATCAAATACAATTCATTTATTCTGCTTTCTGATTGCATTTGAAGCCATCTTCTACAAGTTGGTAGTTGTCGCCTCATTTACCCCCGATTCTTTAGCCCATTGAGACCTTGTTGCTTTCGGATTACAAGTCTTTGGGGTCTTTGAGACATGCGGAAGTATCGAATGGATTGGACTGGACTGACTGACAGTGGTTGTCATTCTAAGTGGCTGAAGGTGTGCTGTGTCTCGTGCTGTCAAGTGTTTGTTTTAGCAATTTTCAAGATTGTCTAACGAAAGTTCAAATACTACGCATTTTCACTTTTCGACGGGTCTAATATGATGTGTGACAATGGTATGGCCTCGGATGGCCGAGTAAGGTCTGATTATGTAAATGTAATGTCCAAAGCGGATGCTGGGCCACAATTCATAATGGGTCTGTGCCCTCTATTCTATTGAACCTTTAGAGTCTCGACGAGTGTCGTGCTGTTGTCGGAGCTGCCTCCTCCGGGTCGGGCCCCTCTGAACACCCTGGAATCTATCTGCATTTACAGTTATCGTAAGTTATCTATGCTTTGTGTGTGTAATTGAATAAATCTGTGATGGAATCTGTGCTGAGCTGAGCTGTGCTGTGATGACCTGAGCTCTGCTTTGCCCACAGATCTCTGCAACTCGTGCCTTTATCTCTCTATCTCTATCTCTGCCACTGCCTCTACTAGAAACGCTCTCTTTCACTCTGATATAAGCTCTCTCTCTCTTTCTGGCTGCCTGTGACTGAGCCCATAATTTGCGTTTTGATTAACAAACAAAGCGCTTCGCAGTTTACAGCATAAAAGTTAAATTTAAGTGTGTATAATGGGGCCCCCGCCAAAGTGAAACTGCTGTCGCTGCGTCGTACCTCCATTCTACATTCTCGCCCCGCCCCCGTTCCCCAAAATGACCAGTTCCCAATTTCCAAAGCCCCGTTCGTGGTCGGTCGGCAGTTTAGCCGACCAATTGAGACTCTCAGCTGACGGTCTCTCAAAGTTAGATATTAAATAATTTACAATTAGTATTCATATTTATTTTTAGGCTTTAGTCATGAGCTAAGACTAAATAATATGCTAACCTCCTAACCAAGGCAAGAACAATGTCTACAGCCTCAATTAAGATAAACCCCACTAATTAACCAAAAAATATAAAAATTTGTCGCTCATTGCCCACATGGCAAGTCGCCTTTTGGACATTTTAAATTTATGAAATTGCGTTGCAATTTTCTGAAATTAAGATTTATGAATTGCGCAACAGCACGTGAGATTGATTAAACTATATACATCAAGTGAGTCTAAAAAGTACTCTAAAATGGTGTACTCAAGGCGGGTGTCATCTGGTAGACCGGACAATAGACTAAAAGTGCTTAAATGCTAAAGTAATTATGGAATAGTTAGAGAAGGGAAGTGTTTTTTATGGACAGACTTTAAGTAAATTAAGAAACAAAAATACTTAACAATGTGAACAAATCGAAAGACTTTCTAAAGATAAGAAATGCTGCTTAAAAAATGTAAATAATAAAAAGTAAATGAACAAGTTAATTAACCAGAAAGTCTCTTAGTACAGAAATAAAAAATACAAATTGTAAATAATATATAAACAATTGCACATGTTTATCTATTATAGAAATGTCTCATAACGACGGCATCACGTGCGTCACAGGCAATCAAAATAGGCCATCAAAAATTCTAATCGGGTTATCCCATTGCAGGCTGTCCACTTTTATGGGACTGTCAACCCATTTAACGGGAGGCTATTAACAGTATTGTCACATTGCAACTTAGAATTCAATCGGGTATTCATAATTGCGAAAGTGTTTGAAAACAGCCAAAGAAATTTCGCCAAAAGCTGATCTGAAAAGCGCGGCACGTAGTCAATAGAAACACTCGATGAAATCGAGTAGACATATCGACATATTGACATATATTAAAAATACTATGTACGAGTACATATATAAATTTCTTGGCTTGCCAAAATGTTGCCAAAGTTAAGTTGGAAAGCCCATGGAATTTCGACTGCATTTGCACATGCGCAGTGCCTGATAAAGTGGGTCAATGCGTTGTTGGATTGTTGAACTGTTGTACATACTTATTACTGTGCAACTGAAGGGCCCATATGCAATTGTCACTTTGCCAGATCTTAAACTGTCCAATCAGTATATACTTTAAATACATATACTATATTCAAATTGTTGTAATTACAGACAGCCTCCAAAAATGTGACAAGATGTCAGCGAAACGAGAGCGTTTAAGTAAATACTTAACTTCAAAAACAACGATAACAACAACGACAATCTTTTCGCAACTTTTGGAAACGGAATTGCAATATGGATGAGGTAGCTATAAGCTATAAGTAGTTGTATCTGTTACGGTCTCTAGCTCTCTGTAGCTGACCGTGATCCATGTTTACTTATTATGCTGCGTCTTCATTTTCGTAAAGAGTAAATCTGTGTGTGTGTGTGCAAATTTTATTTGTAAATATGCTGTGATTAATATTACAAATACAAAAAAAAGGTTTCGAAAATATGTGAGCTGTTGCTGTAGCAACTTTCTCGTTGAAGACGCAAAGCGACGACTTTAGTTTTAGACTAAATATTACGTCAACGTTGCATAAGCATCCCAATGTTGTTCCCCCCGCCCCCTCTCTCTTTCTCAGCCAGAAACCCAACCCTACCCCTTAAATGGCAAATATTTGCTGATTGTTTGCTTATTTTTAGCCACGCAGTCGGCCTTACACTTACTTGTCAGAAATAAGTTAAGAAAACAAATTAACAAATCGCCGCCAAATGTAGCTAAAGATGCGGAAAGTTGCAAGTTGCACGTAGCACGTTGTAAGTTGCTAGTTGCCAGTTGCCAGTTTCCAGTGACCAGTTGTCAATTGTCAGTTGCAAGTTGATTGTTGTTACGATTGTTTTGAAGTTCGTTTTTCGTCTTTTTGTCTGTTCCGGCGCGATATCAAGAGATTTAGGTCAATGACATTTGTGTGCAAATTTTGTTGTTGGTAACACTTTCGTTTTGGGGGCGGGGTTAGAGCTGAGCGGGCGGGGGAGGGGGAAAAACGAGGTCGACAATTTCGTTGAATTTGAAATTGACACTATTATCAAGGCTGGGCAATCTTTGGGTTTGCTTAATGGTAAATGGTATCGTATGGGGCTATAATATGTATATTCGGTTACTCATATAAAGCTGACACACAAAAAACTTGCGATCGACTGAAATTCTGCTCAAGAAATTTCTCCAAATATTTTCACTTTTGCGCGGAGACGAGGACCGAGACGAAAGGCGGAAGACGAGGGCGAAGACGGAGACAAAGACGTAGACGGAGCATGCGTGTGTTTGTCTTCAACGCTGCGCATGCGCAAAGAAATCGAAAGAGAGTGTGAAAGACAAAGAGAGAGAGAGGCAGAGAGAGCGAAAGAGAGCCGTCACGCACACTGTCACACACTCACAACACGCACGTACGCACAGGCAGAAAGGGAAAGAGAGAGAGTGTCAATGTTTTTTTTATCGAGAGCGCGTTGCGTTCTATGCTCGCTTATCGGTTATCGGTAACAATTCGGTATTTCGATGTATCCCGGTGTCGGATCGATCTCGGAAGACGCGTCCGCTACGTACGCCGGCTGGAACTGAACTAAACTTTGATGGCAAAGAAGTGAAAGACTTTATGCAGCGTCAGTCAGCGTCGACAGCGACAGCAGCTGTGACTGTGACTGTGGCAGAGACAAATACTGAGGCAGAGGCAGAGGCATCGACGCTTTATGGACAAGAAAGGCAGCCACAAAGCGCACAAAAGAAAGCCATGGGCATCAAGGGGCGTCAGGGGCGTGTAGCTGGCTGTAGCTGAAGAGCGACACGTAAACGACGACGACGACAACAGCAACAGCAACGGCGATGGTGGCATGCAACAAGCTTTAATTGAAAAAGCCGCAAAGAACTGTGAAAAACGAGTCGTGGAAATGATGTGAGCCACCAGAGCATGTGTGGAAAAACCTGACTGAGCATGCAAAGAAATTCAATCTTGCCGCATGGAGACCAGTTCAAGCCCAAAGCCACTGGCCAACACTGACATTGACCACGGCGCAGCGACGCAGCAACAACGTCGAAAGAGGTCAGAGTACACACTTAAGCTTTCAGCTCAATACTGTTAACATATATATTTATTTCTGTATGTGTGTGTGTGTGTGTGAGCATGCACTTGGTAACGGTGTCACAGTGAGCTACAAAATGTGTTGCTGTCTAATTAAAAGTCGTGGCACACGTGGGAGGAGGTGGAGTAGGAGGATAAGTAAAAATAAGTCCCCATTCAACAACGCAACAGTTCAATGAACCAGTGTAAATGTCTGCTGGGAAAACACCAAGAGTGTTGCACAGGTGATCGATAGCAATTGCGATTGCGATTTAATTAATCGCAATAATTGCAATAGAGTTGCGTTGAGGACACCAGCAATATTAAATCGTATTTCTTTGGGGGTCTCTCTCTAATCAATATTCAGGTCTGCTCCGGCTTACACTTGCTATTAGCTATCTAATAGATTTATCTGATTTTAACATTAATTTCTTTCTACACATTTTACGTCAAAATAACTATTGCACCTTATGCAGACATTTAAAAATCGACCCTTAATAATGTGTATGTATATAATAATTACCACTTTTCACTTTATCGGACTTAGATTCACCAGCTCAAAGAAATTTCAATTCTACAAATTTTACCGAAATCTATAGAACAGTTAATAGAAACGCACTTCCGACAAAAAACTCAGAAAGTAAAAAGGGGAATAGGTCTTATATACCTTATTTTATTAGTGAACCTTAAACTGTTTTTAAAGTTAGCTGTAATGCTTGACTACTTAAAAAATAAAGCCTCCCATCAACCCAGTTATTGACCTAGTGTAAACTTTTCAGAATCGCATACATCGCTGACCTCATCATAAAGCAAATAATAAATAATAATCGACTACTGAGCTCTGGGAAATTTTCACCAGTTTTATTTTTTTCATTTCTTTTTTCACTTATTTTTTTTTTTGCTCTTATAACCAATTGACGACTTACAATTGCGTAGCTGATTTGTCAACAGCGATGACAACAATACTCAGACATAAGTGCACATTGTTGGGCAGCTGAAGGAGGTAGAGAGGATTCTTGAACTATGAGCTTGCCGCTGCATTGGTTGGTAAATAATAACAACAGTAACTTTGCTGGAAACTTCAAAATGAAAGCTCGAGTCACACCTTAAAACGTGAGCCAGACCTATCCATATACACTAACTCATATTTGCCCAGCTGAATGCAACTCAAGGACACTAGCAACCTAACGTGAAACTTGGCAAATTCTTACTGTAATTTTACTCAATACTTTGAGTTTTGGGAAAGGCACGTGCCAGAGCCCAGCCTGCTAATCTGTTAGTTAATATTTGAGTTGATAATTGAATTTGCACACACACGTTGCCCAAAAACGGAAATCGCCCGTAGCTTGTTCGGTTTGCCCAGCCAATTGACTAACTTAGAGCAATGACTAACATTAGTTGGATTTCTCTCAGTGCTATAGCATAAATATTGCTCAGCCGCCAAGTGGGCGAGCGGTGTACTGTGGTTTGTTCAAGAGACTCACGTGGCATAAATCAAAATAGGCATGGTGAGGAATCGCAAAGCCTTATAAAGCAGTTAGGTAGAGAACTGTTTACAGTTTACAAAACGAACTTCCTATTTAAATTTCGCTTTGGTGGTAGAGCAACATGAACAATTTTTCGTATTTAATGTTAATATATTTTTTTTCTTATATTGTTAATTTTTGCGACGGAATTTCATCCAATTGGTTCTTTAAAGTTTAAGTTTCCTAATTTAAAATAAATGTTTGGACAATTCCAAAGCGAACGATATAAAAATTTTTTTTTTTACATTTCTGGCATTGAAGTATTTTAAATAAAAAATTTACGAAACCTCTATTTTTATAGCAATTATTTAACTATGATACTTTTTATATGATTTTTGCAATGAAAAAGTCAATAGAGCCCACTGTGTGAAAATAAAAGTAATGAAAAACGTTGCCTACTTTCAGGCAGCGCATAAATTTCAATCAAACCGGAAATAGGTCGAACAAATAAAAGTTGTTTTCAACTCGACTAGGCAAAAGTCTCATCCATATTCTTCTTCCTATGTGCTGTCTACACTTATTTATGTTGCCAATTTAATATATAGCCGTATGAATAAAATGCGGCACTTGTTCCCACATGCTGTGACCCTTTTAACCCACAATCACCAGTGCGTCAAGGGCTGCCACATGAGCCATATTTCAACTACTACACAGGCACACACACACACACACTTATATACAGTTGTTGATGGTTGTGTGGTCAAGTCGTTTAAATCATTATGATGACGCCTCAGCTCGAATAACGTTAACGGAAATTTCAATTTCTGCTTTACATCAGTTTCAGTTTGTTGCTGGGGCGGAAATTACAATTTCTGTTCTTTTTTTGTATAGTCACATATATATTTAATAACAAACTTAAACATACACAGACACGCAGGTAATGTGTGTGTGTGTGTGTGTGTGTGTGAATGTGGGGGTGGGGTGAACATAATCCCCGCCTTGTTGCTTGTTCTTTTTTTAATTACACAAAGTTACGGCATTAAATGGCGCCCTGTTGACAGACAACGAGCGCTGTGTCCTCGTCCTCGAGTTGGCAAAATGGCAAACACTCACACTAGCACACATACACATTGACAAACACTCGACACACACACACACTCTCTCACACACACTCATACACACACACTGCGGTAGGCAGGTAGACAACAAAACGAGGAATATGACATAATGCACTTGAAATGTTATCGCCTCGTTTGTGAAGAGTGCAGCTTTCCTGATGATGATGATGATACCGATTATAATTTCATGTTGAATCAGTTAATCAACTACAACAACACATTCACGAATTACAGCAATAAATAACAACACCATCCGTAATCAATAATAATCGAAATCAGCATTGGCAGTCCGAATAAACTTATCCAGAGCATAGCATACTTTCAGTGTTATTTTGTGGGCGGCAAGGCGGTCGGTGGGTCGGTCGTTTGTTGGGTTTATTGGGTCGATGGGGCTGTGGGACGGATTCTACTCACATTTTTATGCAATCGTCAGTCACTCAGACTGAGACGTTGCTCTCAAGGCTTGCCAAGTATTTGTCACGCATTTTTGCATACATTTTCCACAGCCACGCAATATTCATTTACAGTGTTTGTTAATTATTTTGTTTTTAATTTGCAGGTTATATTATTATCGAATGTCGTATTTTTTAAAACAATTTTTAAGTATTTATTTAAAATGGCACTACCGTATTAAATACATGAAATTCGTTTGCACAACGTCGGCCGCCTTGAAAATCAATTGGGAAAATGCCTGTTTTCTATTCTTTTTACTGCTCCTTTTTGCTTAGTAAGATTTTTCACGCGCCTGCTCTCACCACTACTCGCACATATACACCCATAAACACACACACAGTTGTAAAAAATACACCCACACGGAGAGTCGCTCTCGCGCAGCTGGCTTTCTACTACCTTTTCCATATGCTATTTCTCCTACTGTTTTGAATTGACATGTCTACTCCCAAATTGTAATCGTATTCAGTCTTTACTGCCGGCTTTTGCTCAGCGCAGAAAAAAAGGGTGGCCTGTTATATAATATATTGAATCATGTGCTATCTATTGATTGATCCACCTCGCTATCTCTGTGATAAATATAAATATCTTATCGTAAATACAGATAAGTTTAACAAATCTCTGAACGTACTCTAATGTTAATTAAATACGAATTTCATATTTAGCGCGCCACTTTTTTAAATGCTGTCACAATTCGAAGCAATTTTCTATCACATACTCATAGGTTGAAATGTGCGCACAGCAACACTGAAATACAGAGGCTGAAGAAGCTGCTCTGCTCGTCGCTCATCATATTCATATATGGCTCTCAGCTGCTCTCTCTCTCTCGCTCTCTCTGTCTCACTCCCTGTCTCTCGCTGACACCCTCTCTCAAACTCTCTATCTGTCTTTCGCTCTCTATGGCTGCTGCTTGCACTTGCTACGCGTGTTTGCGGAAACAAGCAACGGAAATGTCAGATTTTGCGCTAAATTTTTTACGAGCGCCGCCGTTTCCAATAGCGACAGCGACATCGGCATTGTCGATGAGATAATAAACCCAGCGACATACATTCTGCCTGCCTCAGTAAAATTCTCGTTCCCCTCAACACCTCCCCCAATTCTCATTCACACATTCTCTCTGTGTGGACTTTGCTGCAAAGGTGTCTCGAGGCTCTAAAAATAAATGCCTGCTGTAAGTTATATTTCTTTCTTTCTTTTTTTGTATGTTGTTGGCAACAAATTTGACAACATACTGGTCACATAATTATGCTATAAATACTGCACAAATATGAATGGGAGATGGGTGGGTTTTTAAGAGAAGTGGGGAGTATATAGTTTGTTGGGTCTGGAGCAGGAGACGTTGTACATACCGGCACAAAAGTGAGGTTGGAATCGCCACTGGATGCTGCAATGAACTGAGCTGAACTGAACTATATTTGCACAGGGTGATGGAGAACTTGATGGCGACGAAGGAGGATTAATTCACTTGTTTCTTGCAGCTTCTTAATTCTTTATCTTTCTTATTTGTTTCTCCCTTTTTTTTTGTTATATTTTTACATAAAGCAAGAGACTCACACACACAAATTTCACACGCGACGCACGGATAAAAATTTTGAAAAACTGCACCCTGCCCAGGTAAGGGAACGTCTTGAGGGGGAGAGGGCAAGTTAGTAAACGCGTATTTGTTGTTGCTATTTTGCTGGTTGCTTAACTTGAAGTGTTTAGCGGCAGACGCTTGAGCAGCACAGCTCGAAATGCGACTAACGACTAACGACTGGCAACTGGGCGACTGGGCAACTGGGCAACTGCTGGGCCACAAAACCGGGCCACCAGCAATTTTCACCAACCAGCAATTCAGGGGGCTGGCTGTGCTCACAATGTCACACGGACAGCACACTCGCACACACAAAGGGCAACTCCACCCTCTTTTCGCGCCCCGGTGGTGAGTTTTGGGTCCAACAACAAACACAGACAAACGCACATAAACAAGCATACACACATGTACATACACATCTACACCCTTCGATTGTCTTTTTTTGTGCTTTTTTTTTCCTTCCGTTCCTTCTGTCCTCCTTTCCTTCTTTGCTTTTCTTTTTTCGCAGTTTGCGCAGTGCTTCCGTTTACGTTCGCGTTCGCTTTTGTGTTCGCCTTCGCGTTCGCGTTGCCTGATTTTTCCACCACCGTTGGATGAGGTTTTCCTATTGAATGAAATACACTTTTCGCGCTATTGCTCTTGTTGTTGCCAGCGCATGCGTTTTTCAGCAGCCCGAGAAAAGAGAACATACAAATTATAATAGACGAGAGCCAAAAAAATTTTGTTTTCCCTATGACTTTTTGTTCGATATATAGCACCCGTATCAGAAAACACATTAGAAAACTTTGGCGCATGCTGAGTTTCAAATTTTACTGTCGCATTGCCAGCGTTGCCATCTTTTAAAACTGCGCTCTGGCATTGCCACACTGCCACCTGATTTTCGCCCCAAAATACCAAATCCGAATCTAATTTCAAACAGCAATTAAAAACAATAGGACAAGATATTAATCTGTCATCAATTTCAATTCATACGCCATGTGAACCTCAACGTCAACTCAAGGGGGCCTTTAACCTTCGATTCATAAATATTTGGACACTGCGAATGAAGGTCACAAACGCATGGCTTGCAATGATAAGTGCATTGTCATCGCTCCGACATTTGGAGCCACAGCTTCACTCTGCATAATAATCAATTTTCATTTAGTTAAAACAAAGTCTTAACTAAACAAAGTCCAATCCAAATCACACATACCGCACCATTTATACACTTCAGACAAGTTTTAAATATAATCTTAACTGTTCTTGTCTACTTGAGTGAACTTTCCTTTTCTTAAATATACTGTAGTAGTATTTCAAAATTTTAGCCCATAACTCTTATTTCAAAGCTTTTTACCCGCAAACACATAAATATTCACTTATTTATGTTTGGATCTGAAATACAATTTTTTGGTCTTTTATTTATAACCAAAGTGAAATTTAAATCAGTCTTTGCCAAGCTATTATAAAAACGAATCAACTTTAAACGAGCTTCTAGTTCGCAGCAACTAAAAAAGTAAACAACAAACTCATTACTTATGCACATTAGATGACGTCGTGACGTATTCAACAACTCATCCATGTGCACTCTGAGACGTGACTGGACAAATCTTTGAAAATCCCCAACGCCTCGGTGCAACAAGTTGTGGACAACAATAAGACGAGCAGCCAAGTGCAGGTGACTAAATGGAAACTCGATTAAATTATAAGGGGTCTTTTTCTTTGTTGTTTTGTGGTTTTGAAATTGCCACTCAAATGTAAATTAATGCAAATTTTTATTGCCATTGGGCGATTCAATTGGTTATGGGCCATTTGCTCAACGATAAGGCAAACAATATCAGGATGATGATGTTGATGAATGAGATGAAGCTGTGTAGATAGAGTAATTTATTAATTGGAAGTCCGGAATGAATTGAGCAATAAATAAAAATTGGGCATTTATGGGTGATTCTCATTTGTGTAAGCAACTATATTTTATTAAAAAGTGTCAAGTCTATTAAAATACAAAAATGAAATGCTCGAGATTTTACTTTTAGTCAACTTCAAATGATCAAATTAAACTTAATATCTAAATCTGTACTATAGAAAAGGTTCTATTAATATAAGTACAACCGCAAAAACAAATTAAAAATAGTCTATAACAAGGTCTCTATTAATAAATATAAATTAGCTGTAGATAAACTATACTATATATTAATAACTAATGTTATTAGTGTGCCTTTCAAAGCTGCCGCTTCGAAAATCGATAAGATATCCATCTACTTCAGTAGTGTTATTAGCAAATAGTATCTGCTAAGTACTAGTATTAATAAATGATACGCGGAACGTCAATTATTCATTGTAAACAATGCATTAAACTCAGATTAGTGTGTAATCAAAATTTCCGCAATTCTCAAGCCAATTTATACCATTCAAAGTGCAATGGAAAGATCTTGTCTTACACCTGTAAGTAAAAGTGTTAGGTAAAATACGTTTTACCGTATTACTATTAAAATACAATGATATTGAAAACAAATTACTTGTATATTTCTGTTTTACAGCCTGTTAAACAATGCCCTTGCTTAAATCATCATTAAAAGCACGTGAAACTCTTTGAACCCACGCAAAACAAACACAGAGACACGCCCACGCGCACACCTCTAACAACCCACCCACTTTCTTTATTTTGCGTGTTGTACAAATTACTGTCAAATTTTGTATTTTTGTTGTCTTTTTTTTTGGCATTTCTTTTGTGAGTCTAACACAAAAATTATTATATATAGACCTGCTGGCATTTGAGAGTAACCTTTGTTTGACGTTTCTTTGTAGTGTACAGTCGTGTGGGTCTTTTTTTAGGTCAGCTGCAATTGAGCCTAGCACAGATTATTCGTAATTTCGAAATGATTATGCGAGTATTGAAAATGTGATTAATATCCAAGACATCTGAGTATTTCCTGTTAAAGGGGGCTCCCATGTGAGTATGGAAATTGCCAGCAATTCTTACAGCGTCAGCAACAAGTGTGCAACAGTTAGCAGAATGTGGTCAAAATAAAATAAATAAAAGAAGAAGAAAAGGTATTGCATTTGAGCTGGCCTCGAATTGGCTATAAATTTCAAAATCATTTTTTGTATGTTATTTTCAAGAAGGTAACCTTATTAAATGTAGAACTCAAAAAGTGCTGACCAGCTGAGTTGCGTCAAAGTACAAAAAAAAAGTCAATACAAATTAATTGGAAAATGTACTAATTTTGTTGGTAACCTACTTTATATTAATATTAATTTATTTTATTTACATATTAATGGACTTGATACAATGGAAAGTCATTTGACAAATAATTTTAATTTTGTTATTACAAAAGTAACTCCAGCCATGACTAAACATGTTTATAAATAAAGCCAATAACTGCAGTTTAGTTTTTCTCTCACTCTCTTTTTTTGGCTTACTCTCATTCACTCATAAATAGCCACTCAGATGCGATACGATCGGAAGAGACTCAACACTCAAATAGATACGACGCACTCGTAATAGATACGAAATTACAGCGACAAAGATACGCAAGCTTGGCTTTCTCAGTTGGCCAAATAGATGCGAGCTCAACGTAGCGGGACTTTCCTGAATTGTTGTTGTTGTTGTTGTTTTTGTTTTTTTGGTGGACCACTCAAAGCTCTTGTGTTGTCTCTAGGCACTCAAAGAGTTTAAACACAATAGTTCAGATATTAGCTGACTTTGGTATTTGGCTTTTAATTCTCTCTCTCCCTCTCTCTTACTTTTGCTCTCTTTCTCGGGCTCTCTCTCCCTCTCACAGTCTCTTTCTCCCTTCCTCTAGTTCAGTTTGCATTTGAGCTGATTATTTAGTGTTCCGATTTTCATTACGTGTTTTCGTTAGCCATGCAAACGTCTGAGCTTTGTTGTTGTTTGTGTTGTTGGCGGTGGCGGTGGCTCAGCTTTTTGCCTGCTTGCTGGGTATTTAAAATTTCCTCATGTCGACGCTCAGTTTCAGTCAGTTTCAATTTCGGTTTCAGTTCGAGTTGAGCGTGCGTCGGCATTGGCAGCAACTTCTTCCACACTAAGCGTATTTTCCTAACGTAACGTTTGTTCGTTGTGTTGTTTCATTTTGGTTGGATTTGATTGAATCCAAATACATTTTTGGTTAGTTGGACGTCACAAATGTTTGTTAACTTTTTTAATTGTAAACTCAAGTGCATATTATAAGTGAAACTCGCGTTGACTCATCGTGAAGCCTTCAAGACTAATTTGTGATTACTAAATGTGCTGAAATAGAATCGAAATCGATTCAAGAATCGATTGCCAAACAAACGAAATCGATGAGAAACGGAAGCACGCTCTGACGAAAGCGATAACTAAAGCAACCTCCCGCCCGCTCCGTCTAAAATATATATATAGATAAAGAGTAGATGTATAGAAAATTAGCTGATCTATTGATCTAAGTATTGTTGGTTTGTTGATTTCCTCAACTCTTCTATTGACATGCTGCCTTTTCACTTTGCCTCCAAAAACAATTTTCAATTGGCTTTTCTGTGTATTTTGTTTTAACTTTTCTGCGACAGGTGTGCCTGTTGTGTGTGTGTGTGTGTGTGTGTCTGAGTTTTTCGCATCGCAAAGCTGCAAACTCTGAGTAAGTTTGTTTTTATTTTACGTTTTTCGCGCTCTTGCTGGAAAATTCATTGGCGTTGCGTTGGACCTTTTAAAATTTTTCCTCTATTGGTTTTCATTTTTGAAGGTTTCGGCTCGAGTTTTCGGCTTACAGTTTTGCAGTTCAATTTCGACAGCGTGGCCAATTTGTTGTTGTTGTTGTTTTTGTCTATTCTGTTTTTTTTTTTTTGGGTATTTTAGATGATTTATTTCATCTGTGCCCTGGGCTATAAATTGATGGTCCAAACCGGTTCAGTAAAATGGCCATAAAACACTGCTTTATTTATTTATAATTTCTTTTATCTTGACAGCGGCTGCTAGAAACAACAAAAATCAATTGTCTGTTTGCCAAAAAAACGTTAAGCAAAACGAGAAGTGCGAATTGCTCGAGTAACAAGCAGCAATAAGAGCCGCTTTTCACACTACATAGCTTTTAGGCGTGGCGAATTCGTTGCCTAAGTCTTTTGTTTTAGCTTCAAATCTGCACGCGACATTGAAAGCGTCAATTATGCGAGCACACGGCAATTTGATTGAACTCGTCAGACCGTTTGTCGTTTCAATGTTAAGGTCTAACAACAATATGCTAATGCCAGCAGTAAAAACAACAACAGCGACAGTAGTTGCTAAAAACAAATGGACAGGCCCAATAACAAAGTGCGATATTGATGAAACCTGCCGCGCACTTAATACGCACTATATGAAATCGTATTGTTATTGCAGTTGTTGTTTACCTTTTGCTTCTTTGTTTATATAGAGACTCGCCCCATAATCAGCTATCAAGATCAGCTAACGCATGCCGCGAATAAATAACAACAAATTGTTACACATTTTGTTGCTATGGCGGAAGCAACAAAATACATATAAATAAAGAAATATATATGTAGATATATACATATATATATAGTCATAGACATAAAATCTATAACAAAAGGCTAAAAGTGAGATGCGACTTGACAAAACGCACGCGATGGTGACAGAGGAAGATGGAGAGAGGAAATTTTTAAAGAGATCTCAAATTGTAAAATAGAAAGTGCCAAAAAAAAATGGTGTGTGGGGTTTATTCATAATTAGACTCGTCACACTTTTTGATATTGTATTTTTATTTTTACTTTTTGCTAGCCCTTACAAACGTCATATTGTACGATTGTTGTTGTTGATTTTTTTTCTCTTCTTCGTTTTTGTTTAGCGAAATAGGTCAAAATGCTGTAGAGGTTTGAGCATATATGAAACCAAAGAAATTTCAAAAGATTTAATATGCATAAACGGTTTTGCGGTCTCACACAGCTTGCTGAAGATAAGCGTATATTCATTTACAGTAATAGATACGGATACAGATACATTTACATCAACAGATACAGATACAGCTATAGATACTCGCGCGTCTTGCGACGCTGTCGTTTTGTTAAGCAAAATTAGCAAGCGAAACGCAAAACGTCGCAAAATTATGCAAATCTTAAAATATATGTATGTATGGATACTATATGTATAGGCCAGGCAGATGGGTTTTGTATATAGTGTATGCACATGCTCACATCAGTTGATATATGTATGAATGTATGGACATATACATAATAGATTTATACATATTGGCCCTGCCCAATCCTTACGCTTCATTGCGCTTTGCTTTGGGACAAATGCATAAATTGCGAATATTCTGAGACTAAAACTGAAAATCAGACATATAAAATACTTGATGTATCAGTATTTGAAACCAAACAGCAGAACATTCATAATATTATACTTACCTTGCAATATAGGGGAACTTCCGCTGAATTTGAATTGAGATCAAAATACCAAGTATATTCATATATGCGATGAATACGTATGTGATTTATTCTATTCAGCTTTTATTCTAGTACGTGACCATTTAAAAAAGGGTTTTCCAGCCAAATCAATGAATTGCTCAGAGTATATGCCCATCTTTTATAAATTCGCAAAACTCTTTGGAATTCCATAGATCAAAATTGAGAAATGCCTTCTGTGCAGTTCATTGACTTTATTGTCGATATGATGAGCATAGTTGGACCTTATAAAATTGTGCTTTAGGTCATCCAAAATTATGCTGATTTTGAAGCCAAGACCTAGTCTACATGCATACAAAAATTGTGACTACGAGATGATATGAAACCAGTTTTTGGATGCTGAAGTTCAGCATGAGACGGCGCATTCTATTTAAGATATTGTTTGTCAGCAATTCAAATCATTGAAAAACTGAGTTTACATAATTCTGAAGTCAATGTCAAAAGATTGAAAAGCCTTGAGAAAGATTCAAGTCATTTAGGCAATTAGCTCAATGCAATGCGTTTACACATAATTCCCAAATTTTGAACACATTTTCACATATGTGAAAATTGTTAATAATGAGTGAAGGCTGTTGAAATATGGCCAAATCGGTATTTAGCACGCCCCCTTTTTGTCTTTTGTCCCCTCCCCACAAATTAGTTGGCTAATTAAATTTAAAGCGCAATCACAAAAATTACCCAAAAAACAAAATGCAATACATTTCCAATTAACATCAAGTTGCCAAAATTACGTGCGAGGCCAATTAAAATTAAAAATAGTTGTCCGGAGTACTAAAAACCCAGATGAATACCATCTGCTTATCGAAATCAAAACGAAAATGACCGTGACCGTGCAACAGCAGCAGCTTTGATTATTTATAGAAAACTATGTTGAACAAAATATTCGGATATCGTTGAAACTCCAAAAAAAAAAATGTGTACTATTGGTCAGACTTTGAGTTACTTTTCATCACGGCCTTGACACAAATACAAGCGTCAAAGAAATCACAGAAAATGATCAAAATTAATCTCAAATACAGCTACGCATGTTTTTTTATTTTGTAGTTGTTTTTGTTTTTGTAACAGACCTTAGGCAACACATTTTGTTGTGCCTCTGTGTGTGTTTGTTGCTTGCTATCGTATTTTACAAATATTCGCGTAATTAGTAGCTAATTTGTTAAAGGGCCGCGAACATACATGTGGCTAAAAGCCAAGGCAATAAACGCCTTAACACTATTATACTTAGTTATTAATTTTACTTAATTGTTATGATTGGGCACTCATATTTCAATAATATATATAACTAAGTAGGACATCCCCGTCTTATCAAACAAAGAGAGAAATTATAAATTCCCCGGTTTCCGATTTATCAAGCTAACTAAAAGATTTATTGTAATCTGCGTATCCTCGGGTAAATAATTTTGCTATCAATAAATTAAATTTGACAGATTATGTGCAATATTTTCTCAAATTTTCAAAAGATGCGCTTCGGATTATGGCCGTTTGGTGAAATTTTGCCAAACATCGCACACGGTTTGCCGCCCAAAGCCAAGATATTCACTTTGGGGCGTAAAACGTGTGTTAATGGCCAGCTTATCAGAGAAACAACCGATCGGTGTCCGTAGACGCTTCATTGCCTTTGACTTGACGGTCATCTTAAAACGGGGCGGCTGTAGGGGCCTCTTGGTATGGCCAACTGCTTGCTTGATGCTATCGAACCGCCTGTAGACGGGTCGTGGCAATCCCTGCCAGGCCAGCTTTATGCTAGAAGGTTGTTTTAGTTGCTCGATATCCTGCAGCCGGTCCTGTGGCTGCGTTGCCGCGAGTTCCATTGGCGAAGACCTGAACACATGAGACTGCAGCAGCGATGAGGGACGTCTAAAACACTTACTGAACTCCTCAAGGGTAACATCACTTTCATTAGTTATTCTGTTGACTCGTGTAAAGTCTCGGGCCAACCGATATTGTTTCTCCATTCCGTTGGGCTTCCTCCGTGTAAGAAATCTGTTTCCTTCCCTCTGATGAGGTGGCGCCAATACCGGCACTTTGCGATCGGCCAGCTGAGCGGAATGCGTCTGAAAGCGTCGCACGCCACCATCATAGGGTTGAGGGGGTTTAGTGAGACCCCGTTTGCTACCACGAGGACCCTCATAGCCAGTCATAATCTCTTCGCTGGCATCCTCTGCGGTTTCCAGATCCTGTCGCTGCTCTGGACCGGTGCTCCACGTATGCCAATATTTCTGCTCTTCCTCACGAGCTTTTTTCTGAAGCCACGCGTTGCTGGCAACCGGAGCATCATCCATTGCTTCACTCCTTGATGGTCGATTGTACCCTGGTAGGTTATAATTCTTGCGAGATTCACGCAATTCGCGTGCCTGACGCTTCACTTCCTTTTGCCGCTGCACGCGTCCCGTACGACCACGACTGTGTTTCTCAGCTGGATTTCCCCGATTTCCGGGACCAGCTCCATAAACGGGCTGTGCAAAATTAAGCTTGATGCCAGTTCTAGACTCTGAACGATGCTGCCATCTATATTTGTTCTCCTGTATTATACGGTCCTGGCGTCGCTTATGTTCCATCATATTCTGTTGTACCCGACGTCTAGACTCCGGATCCTTGTCGGAACTCTTCCAGCCACTGCCCTGGTCGAACCCTGCATTGCGTTGGTAGCTCTTATAGTGACGTTCATCGTACCGCGGATCAAACCCCTCTTCGGTAAAGATTTTACTATCTCCCGGATTACCACTTGGCCAATTGAATCGATCGTCATATCGAAAATGCCGTCGCTGTTCCATACTCATCGCCCCGACCTGTCCGTTGTGAATCATCTTCGTGAAACCGCATTGCTTTACCAAGCGCATACAGTGCCGTAAATCCTTGACCAAACTCATTGTGATCAAAATCGCTTATAGGTCTATTTATGTATATCTCTGTTTATTCAAAATATTTTCAAGTGCTAGACTGAATTTTGATTTATTCCAAAAAATTTCTGTTCTGTATTTCTTACATCCAAAAACTTAGACCGAAATTTAGTGAACTCAATTCCCCAGGAGTTAAACAAATAATAACGAGGGAATCAAACTGAACATTTAGAAATTCACGTACTCAGTCAACTTACACACCAAATTGATATATTTTCCGATGCCCTCTCTGTGAACTCAGAAAGACTTAAACAATTAAAGTGTTACTAGATTTCGGACTCTGTATTTTATGAATTCGAGATTAGGACACTCTAGAAAGAATCCTATAAAAACTGAGCAGTTTTTTCCTAAAATAATAGCAAACTTTGCATTAGAATCAAGTTGTGAAAGTTAACCTTTCTTCCTCGGTATGCGCTTTTATAGTTTACCGTTGAATTGCAAGAAATAAAGATTTTGTAATAAGATATTGTCGTTCAAATAATGTTTACCTTTCCCCGAGTTTGTGTCGTGTTATTGATGTCTTAAGAGTCAAATGATTACGCTTACTGCACTTCCGGCGGCTTTGTTCACGACTTCAAAGTCAGCCATTAAAGTAGAAAACACTTATACTGACCTCGACAGTGCTTTTAATTTAAAATCGTAGATCTAATTTTATTTTATTTAACCTTTGCTTTTATGTTTTTGAATTTCACGACTTGCAGCTTGCAACCGAGGACAGATCCAGCAGCAAGTTGGCGCCACCCACAAATCTAGAGCCTTACACCATGGCCGTCATAACGGAGCATGGCAGCAACAACCACAATAACAACAACATCAATAACAGCCACAACCCGAAGATCGGCATCAGCAAAGCTGGAACTGATTCGCCATCGCATCCCATCCAGCGTCAGCTGAGCACCGCTCTCACTGTGCCCGAGTTTTTTGCCAAGAAAAATATTTTCGTTACCGGCGGTACAGGCTTTCTGGGCACTGTCTTAATCGAGGCCCTACTGGACACACATCCCGACATTGGCACGATCTATGTACTGGTCAGAGGTAAACGCAACTTTGATCCCAACGAACGCATCAACCGTCTGCTTCAGAAGCCGGTAAGTAAGCCGAACAACAAATAACCCAAATGGACGGGTCAAAAAAAACGGTCCTAATATGGTTGCACCTCGACAACGCCTCTTGACACCATTGACACCGCAACGACCTATTTTTACCCAAAACATTATCTCAGACAATAACGACGTATTTTAATGGCCTGTTAATTTGTCAAAACTGAAACTGAAGTGAAGTTTCTTCCGTTTGTCTTCTACCGTCTTGGTACGAAGCTCTTTATGCGTAATGTACCCTCTTTTTTTTTGTATAATAACCTCAGGTATACGACTCTGTATATTGTTGTTTAGATCATTATATTGTTAAACACACTCTTAATAGCGTAATAACAAAATTTATTCAATTTCATCTAACCCAAAACATAAAAGTTGTAGTTGAGGAGGAAAGTGTTTTTATCTTTTCAAACAAACAGAGACTTGTTATGCTACCCTGCTTCATCTTAAGAAGTCTTCCTGAATAACTTCTTTTTTTCTTAACTGATGATTTTCTTAAACTTATTTTTTCCTTCTCGAACTATTCTTTTCTCATTCACAGATCTTTCAGAAGTACAATGAGAAAACACTAGCCAAGGTTGTGCCCGTGGTGGGTGAGTTAACCGAACCGAACTTTGGCTTTGGTCCAGAGCTGTTGCAGGAGATCATCGATAGTGTCAACGTGATCTATCATAGTGCGGCAACGATCAGATTCAACTCACATCTACGCACAGCAATATTTACGAATCTGACGGGAACAATGCGGACTATTGAGCTGGCCAAGCAGCTGAAAAAACTGTCCGCATATATCTATTGCTCCACAGCCTTTTGTAACAGTAATAATCGTGGATTGATCACCGAAGATGTCTACAAGTCACAATTCGATCCATACGAGATGATGAAGATGGCCGAGAACGATGAGGCCTGGGTGGATTTCACGCAGGCCAAGTGCAAGGAATACCTCAAGGATCATCCAAATACATATACGTTCACCAAGAATCTGTCTGAAAATCTGCTGATGGCAGAGATGGCCGGTCTGCCGGCAGCCATAGTCAGGCCATCGATTGGTAAGTCTTTGTAATTTTTTAAGCCTAACCGATGATTAATGCTGTAATTTTCGCAGTTTATGGCACACTGGAGCATCCAATGAAGGGTTGGGTGGGCAATGCTAACTCAGGGCATTTGGGCTTCTTGGCCGGCTTCGTTAAAGGCATCTTCCGGACAATGTGTGGACGTGCCAATGCCGTGATTGATATCATACCATGTGACTATGTTATTAGCAGTTCCCTGGTCATGAGCTGGTATGTGGGCACACATAATGTGGAGAAACCCGAGATAATCCATTGCACATCGGGCGAGGTCAATCCTCTGACTCTCTCCCAGTTCTGCGACATAATTAACGACAGCGTGGAACGTCATCCGCCCAACAGTTTTGTGTGGAAGCCAGCGACAAAGTTACGAAATGGGTGGCGATACAATCTGTTCTTCTATCTGTTCCACCTGTTCCCCGCTATGGTCTTTATCATACCGGAGAAGCTTTTTAGCATTGGCATGCCTCAACATACGTGAGTATTTCGTCAAGAGAATTATAGTGACAGATTTGGTATTCAGGATATATTTGTTTTCCAACAGCGCATATGAGTACATGCGAGTGTTCCAGAATGGCACCAAGGCATTTAATTACTTCCTGGACAAGGACTTCCGCTATTCCTTGAAGAACGCACTCCGCATCTCCTCCTTAATCCATGAGAGCGATCGCAAGCGCTACAATTTTGATGCCAGCCAATGCGATTGGTCCGAGTTCATCGATCGCTGCCTGATCGGTATTCGACGATTCTACTTCAAGGAGTCCGCTGTGACCACACAATGGCATCGTAACTACTGGAAGGTGTAAGTGACAGTCCCACATATAATTGGTATATATTTTAATATACTTTCTTTTGTAGCTTTAATGTCCTGCATTATGCTGGCTTCGCAGCGATCTTTGCAATTATTTATTTCATCTTGACTCCAATCCTGGGCTTCCAAATCGGCCTTACGTTGTCGTTGCTCATATGGGGCTTTTTGGTCTGGTTGTAGAGATGGCTTATCGGATTAACCCGGATCACTCACATTGTGCAATATCCAATTCAAAATAATACCTACACACCTTTCACGCACCTTTAACTCAGTCGTCTTCATCGTAAGATATTTGTTCTTCATAGGGTTACATCATATATTTTTACTATAAGTTCTCACTTCGAGTACAAGTCAACAACTTTCAGAAGTACGTACGTTTATGTGTAGCATGATTCTAATAAATAAATAAATATATCTATCTAAATAAATCAATCACAGCAATGCAAACATGTCCAAAACTTAGCTCAAATCGTAGTCACATTAACAAATAGTCCTGGTATATAGTCAAATAGTCAATGTTTTTGCACTTGTATATTACGAAACCAAACGCAAACGATAAAATAATAAATATGTAACTATATATGAAATAAATATGGCAATTTTAATATTAAGCAAAATGACAAATTACGTTTTTTATATCTTATCTGGAAAAAAAACATTTTTGTTGGTATTACATTTAAATTTAAAATTTTCAAACAAGTTTCTTGACTACTTTAATATAGTTTTGATGGGGCAATGAAAATGAAATAAATAGAATTTGTTAATCTAAAAATGCAGTTAAAATACATACTAAGAAAGATGATACATGATACACAACACACACAAAAGACAAAACAGTGGATTTAAAATTTTTAAGCATTGTAGAAATAGAAAAGCAGTGAGTATAATGTGATTTTAACTATTCCACCACAATTTTCGTTGTGCAAATTAAGCGAATCTTACCTGCGCTGCTAATAAAAGGCAAAGTGCATTTAACCGCTTTATTTCAAACTTTCGATCAATTGCAATCGAGTCTAAGTTACCAATCGCTGTAATAGACAATAAATCGATTATACTTGTTGCATTCGTAATCGATCACTGCCCATTGCTGGGCTCATCATCTTCTTTTTCTACAGCACAGCCCAAAAGTATGCACCAAAAAAGATGAAATAATTGCAAAAATTGTGACGCCATCTATTGTTTGCTACCGACGCTTTTTAAGAACTAAAGTTTTGTTTATATTTTGTGTGTAAACCTTGCAAAACCAAAATTTGCTTTTTGTTTAAATAAGAACTGATAAAATTACTTCGCAAAAAGTTTAGTTTAATTTAAATTTTGGATACCACATACCTTCGCCCCCTTATCGATCAAAAAACGCAATAAAGACTTGAAAATGTGGGCATAATATAATGAAAAATTATTAGTATATACAGTTAGACTACTCAGCAATTATAATTGCTTTATTATGATCATAACAACACCCTATTCTTAAGTTTAAAGTCTAATTAATGTCTGTAGAATATTCCATAATGATCTTTATTGAATTGTGACCCCCCTTGTAAGGAACGCCACTGCATAACTGGTTTGGAGCACAAGCTGATCATGAAGTTGTGGATAAAGATGATGATGATCGCCAGACGTAGACGTTCAGCGTCACGAGAGCCGAACCCGAGACCCGATCAAATAGTTTCGTTTCGGCCGGCAAACGTGCAAGTTGTGAATTGTGGAAGTGCGATCCACGCAGAGTTTTCAAGCGAGCCAAGTTACCCGCACATAAAGCAACGTAACTGTTCAGCAATTCATACATACCCACATCCAAACACAGATATATATATATATATATATATGTACATATATCTGTACAGATGTGTTTGCGCATTTTGTTTACTGCCGGAGCAACAACGCTAACTCAAACAACGAAGTGAAAGAGGAAAGAAGATACAACGAAAACAGAGAGACCCAGTTGAGACATCGGTCGGAAAAAAGAGAAATTTTAGCTTGTTCTGTTTGTAATAAATCTATCCAAATCTATATACTTACGGCAAACTATATATTAAATCTAGTTAAACTGATCATTTTGCGAAACTCTTCAAGAGAGCTCCCCTAAAAATGGCCAGGTAAGCAAATTTGGACATTGATTATACAATGGTCCATCTAACAAATATCTCTGGCTAGTTTGACTGCTTTTGCCAACTCTCTATATGTGTAAAAAAGTAAGATAATGTGTGTACCTGGGTGTGTTTTAAGTATTCCTTATTAAAATGTAAATAAGTGGTGCAAAGTTCAGAGCAGTGAACATAGATGAATACAGAATCCACATGTTCTGTTAACAACAGCGAAGTTAACATCTTATGTAAGAAGCTTGACAAATTGGAGATATTTATAATTTGAATATTTTAGCAATTTATATAATCTGTAAAAATAACTAACGTATAGGTTCCTATAATACTCTAGAAGTAATGCTAATAAGAGATTGGTTAACATATTAGGAGTTATACCAAATTTGCGCATTTTCATCTAACGAAATAAAAGAAGTAATTATAGGTAATGTTTTGGTTTTTCATTTGAATTCAAAATGCCTACCTACATTTATTTGTTCTTAGCTCAGTTCATATTATTAACAACCCTTTTTCATGTGTGAATTTGTATTCAGTAGTATCAAAACAAATACGCCTCTTAAACTTTGACCTGAGTAAATGCCTCATGTGTGGGATTTAATTTACAAGCACAAAGTCGGTTGCAATCACATACAGAATGACGTTAATTGCTGGGTACAAAACTGGTTACCTTGACAGACTCTGAAGCGCAGGCCTCAAGATAAATGGAGGCGTTGATATATGATGCAGGAGCTTAACTGGAAAAAAAAAAAGACGAGACACAATGAGATCCACCGCAGTGCCCAGTGCCAAGTCGAAACAAGCTCCATTACATGCAATTATTTCCGTAGCTTAAAACAGCAAATAAGTAATTATTAAAACTCCAATGTTCGTCTTTTGTCTGCCACCATCACAAGGTTGAAGCTATCCCCATGTTCTTATTAGTGCTATTTTTAGATGTAAATAATAATCAGCTAGCAGACAAGACGAACAAACTAGTCATCAGCTCCTAGATAGCGATCACAACTACGACACCCCAGACTGCCCTATTTATGACCTTTTGCATTAAGGTTTCTGCCATAAATACCCAATTAATTACTATAGATAAGTGTTGAGCTTCAATTGACTATGCAGGAAAAAACCCGTTAACAAAATATAATCACAGCAACTTACTATGTGGTTAGCCGTGGCCAACTCAAGATAATAATACAATTTACTGTTGCGTCAAATGAGCCCAGTAGGAAATTGGCAAAGCTTCAAAGGTTGCGTGGCAAAATTCGCGAGTTGATGAGGCAACAATAAAACAACAACAAACTGTTTGCCACGTTAGAAGCTAAAGTTGCGGCCCGGATTTTAGTTCAGGCTAAGATCTTTAGCTTTTGATCAAAGTGAAAGCTAAATTTAGTTGACAGCTAGTCGAGAGCTCAAGTGCCATCTGAATCCGTAACTGAAGCTTGAAGTGTAGCAAAATGACGAGGCAACTTTTAGTTGCAGTAACTTTAGCTTTGAACTCTTAAGTCTCAAATTGCATACAAGAGTACATGCAAATTTTTCATATTTCCATAAAGTTGTTTTTCTTGCTGCTTTCAAAACTTTCAACATCTAATTGCCAATAGATGAACAATAAAAAAATATAAAAAAACAAAAATTACGCACCAATCATTCATTTGCCATGTTCATTATAAAATCATTTGGCATGACCAAATGAAGAGTAGACAAGACTTAACGTAACACGGATGCAACGACTAGATTATCATTACAACAAAAACACACCACAATTTGAAATGGGCCATTGAAATTACCGTTGCGTGTGATGGCCAACGAAACTTACATGCGTTGATAAGGCAAATCCGTTTTAGCCCAATTTCTAGTAACTTTTGACCCAGTTGCAATTAAGTAATTATATCGTTTCAGCAATTTAGATTACTATTCTTTAATATATTCCGAAAGTTTCCACTAAATGCAGTCCAGCTCCCGAGAACTGATAACTGTATCTTACGTTGTTTTCCTAGTACATATTAAGTCACACCTGTAGCTCATTTAAATTCATCAATGAAACACCTACGTAAGGTGGTTAGTTACATAAATATTAAAGTACAACAGCAGTTAGAACTCCCCCGTCATACCAGCGAAACTGGTTTTAAACTTTGGACATTGGACCATTGAGTAAAGCATTACGAGAAATGCGGTAAAAACTTGCTTCATCTTCAACTTCAGCTAACGATTTTATTGTCGTAACCAACGCCAGTGACAATCACGACCAGCTTCCAGCGATTGAATAGCGTGTAGGGAAAGTTTTCTCTTTTGTCTCATTTTTGTGTTCATTCACAGACTGGAGAATCTGTAAATTAATTGAATATAGTTGTAGTGTTGATTATGTAAAAAACTTGTGGTTTAATTAACTGAAAAAAAAACATATTTACAGCACACCGATTACAGATTTCTATGCGGGACGCAATGTGTTTATTACGGGAGCCACGGGCTTTGTGGGCGTGACCATAGTCGAAAAGCTTTTGCGAGATGTGCCCAATGTGGGCAACCTGTATTTGCTGATGCGCGCCAAAAAGGGCAAAAACGTGCAGGAACGTCTGGAGGAACTGAAGAAGAACTCTGTGTTTGATCGCTTCAAGGAGCTGCAGCTAGAGTCACGTCTATCCAAGATAGTACCTATTGAGGGCGATGTGGGCTTAGAAAATCTTGGCATCTCGCCAAAGGATCGTCAAACCCTTATCGAGAACGTGAACGTTGTATTCCATTCAGCAGCGACGTTGGATTTCTTCCAATCCCTCAAAGAGACAACAAACATCAATTTACGTGGCACCCGAAGAGTTGTGGAGTTATGCCAGCAGTTGAATAAATTGGACGCCTTGGTCCATGTGTCCAGCGCGTATGTAAACGCTTACATCACCGAGGTGGAAGAGAAGCTGTATCCCTTGCCCGATGATCCAGAAAAGATTATTCAACTGGCGGAAACACTTAACGACGACGCCCTCAAGGAGCTCGAGCCAAAGTGAGTTACAAATGCGGTTCAGGCGCCTAAATGAAAGTTAATAACGCTTATAATGTTTTACAGATTACTGAAGGATCATCCCAATACTTACACGTTCACCAAACATTTGGCGGAGCATGAGGTGGCCAATGTGGCCAGTCGATTCCCCTGCGGCATTGTGCGCCCCAGCATGAGTAAGTAAAGCGAGATATTCAACTTTTCCCATTCCTCACTTGTTTATTCATTGTAGTCACGGCTGCTTGGAAGGAGCCTATACCCGGCTGGACTATCTCTAAGAATGGACCGCAAGGATTCTTTATGGGCGCTTCAAAGGGCATTTTACGTCGCCTACCATTGGATCCCACAATCATTATGGACTACATTCCAATCGATGTGGTCGTCAATGGAATCATAGCGACTGGCTTTTACGTCAATTCACTTAAGTGGGTATTTCAGCAGCTTCATGAAAGAGTTATCAACGATCTATTCCATTTGCTTGCAGAGTTAAGAATGGAGGTCGTCCTGCCGAATTGCAAATCTTCCATTTGACTTCGAGCACATATAAGCCATTCCGATTTGAGTTTTTGACAGACAAGATCAATGGCTACTTGCATGAATATCCACTCAACAGTGCCGTCTGGTATCCCAATCTCCGTCTGGTTAAGAGTCTGTTCCTGTTTCGCATTGGCGCCATTCTCTTTCACTTTCTACCAGGCTTCTTCTTTGATTTTATTACCAAAGTAGCTGGTGGCAGGCCCATGTATGTCACCCCATGAGAACGTCCATTTCCAATTGATGTTTCTTTTAATGTATACTCACAGCTTGATACGTCTGCACAAGAACGTATGGAACTCGCTAAACACCTTGGAGCGTTTTATATTCACGGAATGGCATTTTGATAGCAAACGTCTACTCTCCCTATCCAAATCCTTAGAACCAATTGACAGGAAAAAGTTTATCATTGACATTGGTGAACTCGCATGGGATGATTACTTTGCCAACACGATTCGAGGTGTGCGTCAGTATCTGAGCAAGGAATCTCCCAAGAATCTGGAAAAGGCGCGTCGGAAGGATAAAATGTTAGTGGGCCTAACGACTTAACTTAATAAGATCTTTTAGCACTGCTGACTTACCTCTTCTTTTGCAGTTTGCTGGGTCTTCATGTCGCCTTGCAACTTGTCTTCTACTATGGAGTCTTCAAGTTGATTATTGGAGTAACTGGAGTGTCCTCTGCAAAGGCTGCCCTTATCTTGCCCGTGTTCTACTATCTTTTCGGACTGATTTAGGGTCAATATACATCTGAGAATGTATGTTATATATAGTTAAACAGTTCTCCATTATTATTTATGTGTAATTTGACAAAGGTTTGGTATAACATCTATTCATGTATCTTAAATGCGAAATTAAAAATCATGAAAATAATGTTCAATAGAGGTGGGATTTTTCGTTCAATTTGCTGAATAAGTTCAGTCGCTCATTTTTGAGTTGTGAACTAAGTCAGTCATTTAGTTCAGCTGATCATTTGAATGAACGATGAACGATATGAATAGGTCTTTCTATTCAGTTGATCATCTGTTCATGAACGATGAACGATATGAATAGATACGTCTTTCTAGTCAGTTGGACAGCTGTTAATGAACCATGAACGATGAATAGATCGTTATATTCAGTTATTCAATCGTTCACTGAAGAGGTTAGTGGACTTGATAGTAAAATGTGTTATCATTTGCTGGCCACCAACTGAAACCAAAGAGCTTGTGGGTAGGGTGCTTTAGCTTAAGATGGCGCGCCAAATTGCTCTGGGAGCCTCCAGCAATACTCAGCTCTGACTTTCAATAAACTCATTTGCCGGTCTTTCCACCCTCACTTCCAACAAAGTGATTCCAAACATCTCTTCGCTTTCTTTTCGACATTTTATTTTATTTATAAAACCTTAACAAAGTGCCAACGCTTTAAAAAGATTTAACCGACTTAAGAAAGATTCGTTCATCAAAAACGGATCAACTGAACAAAATGAACGAAATAGTTCATGAAGTACTGAATAAGTTCATTGGTTCATTTTGATGACCCGTTCAGTTGAACTTATTCAGAACGAAACCACCCAACTGTTTAAAACTTTCCAAGAAACAGCTGCTCGATAAATTTAACAGATATCGATACTACTAAAAATATATCGAGTTCACATTGCCGCTAAACTCGATTCTTATTTCTTCTGTAGCAGCATCGTTAATGTTAACTATCGGGTTGGCTCTGTTATGCCAATGCTTAGTTGCAAAATATAAATTCGTAGTTAATAAGACTAATTAATTCTGTGATCACAGAAATATTTCCCGGAACGCCATCTCCTGGGAAATTTATTTTATAAAATATCCCGAACTGTTAGACTTGACAGTGCTGCCAACTTTTAACAAGAAAAATTAATCAATCAGCTGTTTTCATTTGCTGCCAAGTTCGCGGATCAGTCGGATCGCGTAGAAGTCGAACGAAAATCAAAATAAATACAATTGCTAAATTAGCAATAATAAAAACGCTTGGCGAAAACGAAAAGAAACGGAAAACAGACGAGCGAGTGCAAGTGCGTATTTGAGTAAGTGCAAAGAATAAGTGAAAGCCAAGCAAAGGCCAACAATAAACGGCCATAAAGAGAATAAGTGAAAACACAAAAGTTGATGCAATACCAAAAAAGTGCTAAGAAAATAAACACAGCTAAAAGGCGCTTATTTTACAATTGTTTCTCGTTTTTTGGTAAGTGTTTAAATACTATTCTCTAGGTATATAATTATGCACGACGATTGCATTTACACATGCAACAAGTTGCCTTCCCCTAACCCTCACCGATAAATTTGCTTATGAATGTGGCCAGCTTGTGTGTGTGCATACATTGTCTGTGCATTTTGGGCCATGTTTGTGATTGCTGTCAAATTCTGCGATGTAATTTCTTAGCCCAGCTGGCATTTTATAATTTATTTGAATTATGTATTTTTTATCTATTATTGCGTAGCGCTGCTGCCAATGTCACCTGTTTTTATGCGCTTGCTCTCTCGCTCCCACTTATTTCACACACACACGTAGACGACGATCTGGCTGGTTTTTATCTTGCCGTACCTTGTTGTTGTTGTTGCCGTTTTTTTTTGCCGTTAATACATCAGCGTCGTCGCTGTTGTCGGTCTACGTGTCTCTTTCGCACATTCACACAGTGAGAGTGTGTGTTTTAGTGCACATACATACACACAGAGAAACCCATATGTACGTAAACGAGTATTTATACATGTCTACGTATTTTATATGAACATTTCCGCCCCCGCCCCATTATCAAATGATAACACAAAAACTGTGACAGGGCTTGGAAAAGAGGTGTCCAGGGGGTGCGGAACATTGCCTATTTGCTATAATGGCCTTAATTCTTATGAAAATATTTAAATACATATATGTGTGCTCTATATGTGTGTATGTGTTTATATTATTTTACTCCTAATTTCTAATCTAAATGTGCAAATATTGATATTCTATGTACGATTGTTTGTGCAGGGGATTTTAACATAGTTTTATCAATGGTCGTTGTTGTTTTTCGGCTCTCTGTCGCCACGGACAGGTTCCGTTGTTGTCAATGGCAAAAAGAGAGATGAGCACTGGCCACCACGACGTGTCACGATCTTTTGCCATAAGTTAAAGAAGTATATAAATTGTTATATTTGTACTGATATTTCTATTTATTACATTTTATTTAAATTTTATTTACTTAATTTCTGTTCTCATAAATCATATAATTGTGGACTCATCTCTAGTTGCGTCGTCGTGTAAACTTTTTGCATTTGCACAAGATTTAAAAGCTGTTGTTGCTGTTTGTTGTTTTCATTTTTTGCCTTTGTTTATATGCGTTGTTGTTGCTGCTCTTGGGCATGTGCCTTTGTTGTTGTTGCTATTGCGGGAATTTCCCTGCATATTTACGTATCTACACAGTATATACGATTAATTACATATTTATATACATTTGTACATATGTATATTTAACTGATAGTTTGAATGGTTTCAATTATTTTTCGTTGGCTTGACTTCATATAACATGTAGCACTTGGCTTATCAGAAGCATTATAATTGCCCAAAAAAAAAAATGATAGTAACTGTCGCCAAGCACAAAATGCGTTTCCCAGGCTCTGGCGATAAGAGAACTTCCCCATTTCCCCCCTGCAATCCCCTTCACTGATTGTTAATTATTTATTTTTCACGCCCAAATGAACAGCGTCTAAATTTAACTCAAAATGTTGTTGATGTTGTTGTTAATATGGTTTTTTTTTTTTGTTGTCTTTGACTCCCCTTTGATTATTTGCACATTTGTGAACAAGAAGAAAAGTCCAACTGAGAATTCTTCACTTAAGGGGGCTTGACTAAAATATACCCTGTACTCGACACAGCGTATGATCTATGTTATATTATAGGTTTTGCAGTAAATTATAACTCTCTAACCTTAAACAAAATTGAATAATAAATAACTGAAATGTTATAAATAAAGATACTATAGATACGCTTCCTTTGCATGTCATTTAGTTATAATACCCCTTATGTATATTTCAATCAATGGGTACAAAGATGGATATAAAAAGAAAATGATCATAAATAAATAAATAACCCGTATTTATGTCTGAATGTAGATTGTATTATGGTTTTTATTTTCGCACAGTACAAAGTAATTTTGAGGCAGGAGAACGACAGGAGAAATGATCCGCATTTATTCTGTCTTGTTTCCAATTCGAAATTCGCGCCAATGACGTCAGTCAAGGCCTGACGTCTGCAGAAAATTCCGCAAAACGCCTCTTCAAATTATTGGCAAGCAGCGGGCGCACAAAATACAAAATACAAAACACAAAACAACAACAACAACAAATATAACAAAATATAGAATAAAATGAAATTATTTTTGTTCCATTTTTGCGTGTTGTTTCCATTCCATTTCATGTCTATGCTTTTGATTTATAATATTTCATTTATTCTAAAAAAAAAAAAAAAATTTGTTTCGTTTCTTTTTCTGTTCCCTTTTTTTTTGTATTTTGTCGGTTCCCTACACAAAGTGAAAGTTGTTTTTCATGTTGTGTGTAGCACAGTTATCTAGTTATTTTCTTTCTAGTTTTTCTACGCATTGTCTTCGGAAACCGTATGTTTTCTGTTTCAGAATTGGGTGTCCGATGGGGGCGGTGAATGGCACATAGTATACAGCTTTTTTTTCTCTCCTTTTGTTTCAAAATTTATTTATTTATTTATATTTTTGACAGAGCAGACAATGAGATTTCCGGCCAATGCATTGATACTTCAAATGGTCGGCCTTCAAAGACTGACAGTACGGTAATCTATACATATTTATGTATGTACGAGCATATCTCATTAATGTCGATTACCGCTTTGATAAATAAAAATATGCGTAGTATGGCTTTCATAGATAAATGATATACGTTATCACTAAATGGCAAACACGGTTAACTTTAAAGGTCAATTTAAAGGGCTCTTACACGATCTCAGTGTAAATTTGATAAGCTACAAGTGAGAGATGATACTCCATTAAATCGTAGTGACATTAAATGGGTCTCCCCAGGGATGGCGCCAAATACCAAAACTATTCGGAAAAACCTAAACACCGCCATTTCCTGTAAGCATCATCTGATCCACTTTTAAATGTACTGATGGACTGCTCGGAAAACCCAGCAACACACTTGGATATAAATACTCTGTACCGACCCGACAGTATAAAGGTATAATAAACTTTTACAAATGTACTTGTACTACCGTATTGAGAGAACAGAGTCTATATAGTTTAGAGATCAGAGGCTAAATGATCTAAAGGCTTATTTTTTTATAGAGAAAATATACAGCACTCTATTCATAAGGTATTTCCTAGCTCAGCACTCTTAATTAGAGCACTCTGTTATTGTTGTTGCTGTCTATAAATATTACGAAAAATACGCCAAGCGCCGCTAAAGTTTTCACAAAAGCATTTTAATGAATGGAATTTTTTTCCGTGAAATTACAAAAAGATCCGTTCCGATCGAAGCCCCATGTACCATTAAACTTATATGTGTTGTCATAAATTTAATTACTTTGTAAACTTTTTGTTTCTTCTCAATATTCCTTGTAACTATTTCTCTCTTCTTGTTATTGTTCTCTTAACAAGTTATATATTTTTCCAAAAAAGAAAAAGAGTCTTTTACCTGTGCATATGATATATTTTATAATAATAGATACTACATCCAAGATACAGATGTCTGTGCATACATCCGATTTTGTATATTTCTTTAGCATACACGAGTACTCTCAGTTTCGTCTATATACTAGATATGTTTAGATGCACATTTTGACGTCGATTTCCTTTCCTTTCCGAGACGAAAACTCGTGCACATCTCGTATATCTGTTGCATACATATAAATGTATCTGTATCTTGCTAATTGTGAAGGTCGTTTACGTCTGCAGTCGTTCGCTTCTTTGTCTATGTCTGCGCAACACCCTCGCTATAAGGCGCACGAAAAGAACAGACAAACAAAACGTAAACGAGATAAATTATCGAAATAAAACAAATTAACAATCTACATCGTTCCTTAAAAGAATTATGTTTCTATTTGTTCTGACAATGTTAAATACTTCACAGGGTATACAATCATACAATCTTCAATAAGAAGATTATCCCATTATCCTAATTATATCAATCAGTTTTAAACAGCAATATGTACTAACTTCACCCTGTAATGTTTCCTTAATACTATGTAGCGTATTCAATATTCTATTAAGCATAGTTATCTTTAAAATAAAATCCGATTGGTTTTTGGCCGCAGAATTTGGTTGGAATTTGTTGGAAAAATAAAGAAAAAACTTAAGAAATTTTTCATAATTTTCGTTTTGAATTCTTCTTCTTCGCCTTTTAATTGCTGCTTAATTTCGAGATTTCTCGGATTTTTCGGTATTTTATAGAGTATGCATAGAGTATTATAGTTTTGTCACAAAATATATACCCCACAAAGTATATGTATTTGTGTTTTATGCGGCATGTTGATTTGTCAGTGTGTATTGTCGAACTTGGCGATAAGATATAAATGGGGAACTACCTGAAAGGGTATTATATCTTCGACTAAAGATAACAATTTGGTTTTTGTTTTTCTTGTTATCATGTTTTGCTTTTGCTTTTGGGGCAGATTTTCAAATAAACAAATTCTGGAAACAAATTTTGCTTGTTGTTTTCTAGAATATAAAAAAGAAAATCGAAATAAAAATATATACATAAATATTATTTATGCCTGTGGCCATTTTAATGGCGCCATGTTAAATGTGCCATCGCAAATTTAATGCCAATGCTTTATTATTAATGCGTTTTTTGTGCATAAATGTTTGCTTTTTATTACTATACACGTATATTTTGTATGTGGAGGAAAAAAGTTTATTATTTGTTTTTATTAATTTTGTCAGTAGTTGTTTCCATTTGACCAGCTGTCTTAAAAAGAGCTCAGGTGAACCGAAAATCCCCAACATTTCGCACACATACATATGTGTTTCTATATATGTATGTATGTATGTCCGAGGGCCGTTCAAATACTTATCAACTAATCTATATTTAATCCCTGTGATGATGTATCTGCCACTTAAGTGTGCCTAGCTTTTAATACTTGGATGTATGATGATTTTATTATTATTTTTTTGATAATTAATTAATATCATTCTAAAACAACTTTTTCACCTTAGCATATCATTTATTTTTCGCATTAGTTGTTGTTGTGTTATTGTTGTTGCTGTTTTTCCCATCTTTCAAATAATTCATTCAATTTTCGATGCTTTTGTGCAACACCCACACAAAAGTTTATTTTTAAGAAATTTATAAGAGCCAAATTGCTAACCAACCCAGAGAAGAGAGTGAGAGAGATAGGCGAAAAGTGGGCGCGCTAAAAGGGAGGGATTGAGAAAGCGCAATACAAATGTAAAATAATTCTTTTACTTTTTGAACTTTCACTGTGTGTGTGTGTGTCAAAAATATTGAATGATTTAATTGATTCGTTTCACTTTATGGCATTTTAAAGGGATATAATAGAACGGTAGAAAATGCGTAATTCTGTTCCCCTCCCACGAAAATTAAACCTCATCATTAAATTTGCGGTTTTTCTCTATGCATTATTATGTTTCATTGTTTTTTTTTTTTTTTGTTTATATTTATAGTTGGTGCAATACGCATACGTCATGTTGGCCAGTCGAGTTTAGGTTGGAATTTTACAATTTGTTATGTTATTTGAGGGCAATCTTGTGTACACACAGATACTTATGTGCATGTGTTTGTTATTTGTATTCTTCACATTCTCAGTCGACTCTTTGAAAATATTTTCGAAAATGTTTTCAGTTTATCGCTGGCATTTAAGGCGTCCAAACGCGTCTCTTCGACTTGTGAGAATTGTTTGAAACTGCGGGAGATTCTGCTCTGTTTTGATAAAGAATTTCAGCACATTTAAATGTTAATATTCATATATGTGTATCTATTATAATGATTTAGCTATTTATTTGTATATGAATACTTACGAGTTCATACGTGCCGAAACAAATTCGTGATAGAAATGTGCGTAGAAACGACCAGAAAACTTTGCATCAAATTAATTGTTAAATAACTCAAAGTTTATGTGAACAAATGAGGATTAAAATACAAAACAGCTGCCTGTAAATAAGAAGTTTAATTAAAAATATAACATCATATTGCGTATACGTAATATTTACAGATATCAGCATATATTAATTATCAAACAAATTATTGAGTAAATATAGCAAAATGTTAAAACAAAACAATAAATTAATTATTAATTAAGGGTCTCTTAATAAACAAATAAACAAATAATCTACTGTGTTTTGTGTTGAGCCAATAAAAACATCATCAATCAATATTTATTATAAAATTTTGTATACAACAGTTTTCGTAGAATTTTTTATTCGTTTTAAAATACGAAATAAAGTCAACAATATATAAAATTATTCGAAAGCAAAATGTAAGTGAATTTGATAATATTGATAATATTGAAATGTACTATGCGAATTTATGGGAATAGTTGTCAAGTAAAAGAATTGCCGCTTCATTGCTCTATACATCAATATGCCAATGTTTTGCTTTTATTTTTGATCTTCATTTGTCTATGTCATCCTTGACACTGGCCTAGCACCGGCAGAAGCACGAGATATCGAGATTTAGCCAGTCGAATGATTATATTTATCTCGGTCTTTTTTTTATGATTGTTATTATGTTTTTCAGCGTATTTTTTTCGCACAAAAAACCTGAGCAATTTTTTGTTAATGCCTTGCATTGAATTGTGTCATAAATATTTTTAAATATTCGCTGTCATTTGTTTATTGTTCTCGGTGCTTATCCAAATTGTTTGAAGCTCTTTGATTGTTGCCAGCCTCAGTTCTTGCATCGCAACCGCGACATATATTCACTTTGGTTAGACTTAGTCGATGTGCTAATTCTAGCTATGAACTAATGAGCGGGAAGGGTGACGATTGCTTTCTATTTCCATTGTGGCAACGAAAATCGATTGTTAATTCAATTAGCTTACTAATTTTCATTTATTATTGTTACAGGTCTGCAGCTGTGACAAATGATGGCCTAAAATGGCGGCTACACCACCAACGCCGCCCGGAGCAAACAATTTCCAATTAAATGGCAATTCTTTCCAACGTCAAACAAATAATACAACTTCAAGTAACAACAACAACAACACGCCCACCATAGCCGAGGAACTACAGCAACACTTTCAATTCAAGGCACTTCTTAACGCCGACGAGGATCACCAGCAAAAGTTGCAACGACAGCGCAGCAGCAACAATAATAACAACAACAACAATAATAATATTAGCAGAAGCAGCAGCTATGAACAGCTGGAAGAGGCAGCAACAAGGCCGAAATCAAAGCTAAGCTGCCAGTGCACAAATATTAGTATTATGCACCTGTTCCATGAAATGAAGCAAGAGTTTCCAACGTTGCCCGATGCTCTGGTGACGCAATGCGTCAATGAGAATTGCCATCAGCGTGATAATTGCATACAAATGTTAAAAAAGGAGCTTGTCCTGCATCCCATGCCCGTGCAATCATATCCCGCTAAAGTATTGCAACAGCAACAACAGCAGCAGCAGCAGCAGCTGCAGCAGCGACTGGCAAAACCACCAACACCATTGAAGCCATCACGTGCAGCACCCACACAGCCACCACCCATTATTGGTAATGGTAATATCGAGGCATCACCGTCACCCATTACACCAACACCCCCCGCACGTCCACGACCCACAACATTAAATCTGCAACGTCACCTCAACGCTCAGCTGCAGCAGAAAATACAACAGCGACAGCAGCAACAGCAGCGACCGCAACCGATGCAGTTGACGCCAACTGCACAGTATAAGCCGTTACGTCGAGCGCCGCCGTTGCCCCCGCTGCCACCGAAGCCTGTCTCCCTCGCACAGCAGCAACAACAGCAGCAGCAGCAGCAGAGCAGTTTCTCTAATGATTCCTCCTGTCTCACCAGCCCGCTCAGTTCCAGCGAGTCTGAGCTGTCGCTTAATGTTTCCTTATCATCGCCAACGACAGCAGCAGCAGCAGCAGCGGCAGCGACGTCAGCTGCGACGCCAGCAATAGGAACAACTGCGCAATTGCGTTCTCCAGTGCGACATCGCTCAGTTATAACGCTACAGCCGGAGCCGCCGTATGCTCGCGAATTCTTAAACAACGCCGTCGCAATATCGCCAACACCACCATCTCCAACATCCGGAGCGAGCACGCCAAGTGGCCGGAAGAGTTTCACTTCGCTGAATCTCACGTTGCGTCAACCGCAGTCAACGAACGGCGGCGCTGCGCCCTCGACCATTGACATTACGGCCGGACCGGCACCCAGTGGCAACGGCAGCAGCGGCATCACGTATTCAAGCAGTAGTTTTGACGCTCGCCGTGGAACCCATAAGAATTTCCAACTAACGGTCACCGACGAGGGCAGCGTCTTCAGTGCCGGCTGTGTGCGTCCCCAGGTGCCGCTTTATGCGCCCTGCCCGCCGCCTCCTGTGCTGACCACCGATGGAGCAACACCACCGCCTTCTGCATTTGTTACTACTCAGCAACAGCAGCAGCAACAGGAAACAAGTGCAGCAGAAGAGATGCCTGAAGTATTTCCATATCCAACTCAGGCACAGAATCACATTGTGGCCTCCAACTACAACAACAATCATCTGCACAACAACAACAGCACTGACAACAGCCCAAGCGTCACACACATGCCCCTCTACGAGGGCGTCGTGCCCGAATGCGATCGTGAAGGTGAGTCCAATAAAACAAAGAGGTGCGAAAAGGGAGGGTGTCATAATCATGTGCTGTCTGCTGCTTATCGTTCACATTTCGGAATGTGGAGCCCGTTTAATCGGTTTATCGGCTCATCAATAGAGGAATTTTTAATCAGTCCGATAATTATCGATATATTTACAAAAGCCCAAGAATTCCAATTGAGCCCCAAGTGTCGTCAGATAAAAGCTTATCGATTCAAACTACGTATCAATTTCATTTGAAAAGATTCCTTATTACTGTTATTACTAGTGTTGACTTCAGATAAGAAACAATACCATTTTTAGCAATTAAATCATGATATAATATTATCAGTACGTTTGAACTAAAATCAATACAAAAATATTGATTTAACTTACAGGTTTCAAGTCAAAAAAAAGTTATAGTTTTGACATGTTTCACATGCGCGAAATCCATATCAGTTCTATTTATGGGGACTTTTTTGTTGTCGTATAGTTATTGTGGCCTAATCGCATATGCAAGTCTCGTTGTTGGCTCTTATCAGGCGAGTCTGTTTACAATTGATAACAAATTGAATTACGCCCCAAAATGAGAAAAAAGAAAAAGAGGGCACATTATGGGAGAGCTTTCGCTTGTTGTGAAATGAGCAAACAGCTCGATTAAGTAAAGTTTATTTAATGAACAACACAAATACCAAATACTTAACTGAATATCTGTTAAACTGAGTTATTCACAAATATTTAAGATGACTACGAAATTCTTTTAAAACTTGTATATTTTCTGGCATTTCAATGATATTAACTGGCTTAACTAGAAATAGATTTATGCAGAAAAATGTTTTTAAAATATATTTTTAAATTAAAAATGCTAAATTATATTAATCCTAATAAAATCCATTAATGCATATTTCAATTATTATATGTATGAATACTCCTTATTATTCTTCTTCTTTGATTGTGATTATGTTCACCTTTCTGCAATATACGATATCTATACCTATCCAATCCATCTATATACTTACATACAAAGGTATATAGATCGCCCACGCTTCAAATTATATACAAAGTCCGGCACATTATTTGCTGTCGAAATGTCTCTTGTCTGGTTTCTTTGGCCTTTGCCCATTTCTCATTTCCCCTTGGTTCTATAATATTTCGTTTCGTTTTGTATCTTTTTCTCTCGAGTTTTTCTCGGTGCTTTTGAATATTTTTCTATGTGCCTCCACCGTCAGCTGCACATCCCCCTTGTTTCCCACTCCATCAATTTTATTTATACAACAATTTTTCTCTCTTCTGCAGTGTTTTGTTGTGCTGTTGTTGTTGTTAAGATTCGTTCAAGTTCAGGGCAAAATGCGACGACAGAAACGAATCCAAATTCCGTTAGATCGTATAAGGCGATCTACTAGACACGTTAAGCATACGCAGCGTGGGCAGCCGAAAGAAATTCTAGGATAGAAAACGTTTTTCAAAATAATACAAGACAATGATGATAATAATGATGATAATGATGAAAATTGTCACGTCGACATTTAATCACGAGGCCCAAATACTATAACAAAAACAAAAAACGCATTTGCTTTTAGCCAAGAATTTTAAGCGACAGTCAATGTACAAAAAAATAACACTTGCACTATTTATATATATTCATTTTACTTTGGAATTCTTCTCACGCTTGCCATTAATGAATAAATTTATCAATTAAAATGTTTGCAAACAGCCGCAAATGACGTACGAATGGCAAGTATATACATATGTATATACACATAAAGATACATACATATGTACTATATGTGCTCTATATGTCTGGTCCGGTTTGAGATCCTCCCTTGGCCTATTGCCCTGTTTGCTATTTCCGCTAGAAATCTATCAAAATGTCTAAAAATATTTGCTGCCTTCGTTTTTTTTTTATTTAATTTAGTTTTATTTTCTTTTTGTTTGTTAAAATCAAATTCGAGAAAATCGTTTCAAATCGGGCGATGCGCTGCTTATTTTCAGAAAAAATAAATTATTATTAGATTGATTTTTCGTGTGTTTGCGCATTTTGACTAAATTTAAATTTTGTTTATGAACTTTTAGCGAGCGCAAAAATGCGCGCTATTATTTTTAGCAACAAACAGAGTAATAAAATGTGAGGTATTAAGGCTTATAAATAGAGAACACACACACTCCCACACATCTCCACATAATGAGCATATTAACTAATTATACAAGCTGTTAACTGATCGTTATTTGTGGCATTCTGCTTACAGCCCATGCAGCGACTATTGAGCGCCAGAAGACACGACGCGATAAGCTAGCCAATGTGCTCCGTGACAACAAGAATCGTCTGCTCAGCCTAAAGCAGGAGATTAACATACTGATCGAACCGGTGCCAGTGGGCGAATCCGAAAGACTGGACAGAGACATCAGAAAACTGACTGATGACTGTCAGCGGCTGCTCAATATGATAAATGGTAAGGCGAGCCTTCTCTATTTGAGTTTTGTTTAGATACTAATTGCAGTACTCTTCTATTACAGATCCCCAGCTGAATGGCACTGCTGCCGCACCAAATTCCATGAATCGTCAACACTCGGCACCCGCGAGTAATTATAGTCCAACACCACATCAACGTGGTGTTCCTGGTGGGAGTCGCAGTCAGGCACCGCCGACTTCATTGCGGCTTAATTCAGTGCCGGCTCCATCGACGCAGTCTCATTTGGACTATGTGCAGCATCATAGCAGTGCGCCCAGCTCCGCTTGCCTGACGCCTCAGCAGCAGCACCACCAACTACAACAACAACAGCAGATGCAGATGCAAGATGCAAATGCAGGAGCCACCGCCCACCTATGCGCAATATTATCAGTTTCAACAGTTTCTGCAACAGCAGCGAGCGGCAGCAGCAGCAGCAGCATCATCAGCAATTCCGTTGCCACGTCCCCATGCCAATCAAGAGGAGGAGGAGGAGTCCCTGTCCGATTCGGAAGGGGACGAAGGCGAAGAGCCACATGATATGTGGGCCTGCAACTTGTGTACATTCCAAAACCATCCGCAACTAAACGTTTGCGAAGCCTGTGAAAATGTTAGGATCCAGCCGGGTATGATACGCATTGTGCATAACGGCGATGATAATGCCACTGCCTCGCCCACAACAGCCTCTACAGCTGGGGCTGGGCTAGAGACGGATGGTAATCGCCAGCAGCCTTACGCTTTGCACACGTGATTAATTGATTCATTGCTCAACTGATTGATATAGCGAACGAGCAATCGATCGATTGATTAACGGATTGATTGATCGCTGGCTTGCCTGTTTCTATCATTGATATAAGTGATAACCATACACTTGTACTAATTGTCAAGGATCCAAGCTACATATGTTCTATGTATAACCAACTGAAAGTTATCTTAGCATGCATGGCTTGCACGTGTGTTGTCTGCATGTTGGCAACTTTGAAACTGTGATAGAATTTAAACTAGTTTCCAGTTAAGCTAATTATTTGATGCATAAGTGAAAAAGTCAAGGCATAATTGGGGACATCTAAAGTGTGTTTATAACCGAACTTGCTGCTCATTTGAAAGACACGAATAAATTAAGAAGAGAAAAATCTTACTAAAAGCAAATAAAAAATATTAACATTCATAGTTATATGTACTAATTAATGTTTGTACATACAATCATGTTTAACAATGTCTATACATAGATTTGTTTAAATAATATTTATGTAAATTGCAAATGCCTCAATATCTGTTTTAGCTATGTAAATCACTCTACTACTAAGTTTATTACAAAGTTTATTATTATTATATTAAGCAGCTTGCATAAATAAAAAAGTTATTTAAATATTTACCATGTCTGCTTTTGCTTCTGCACTTGTTTGTTTTCTTTTGTGTATGCTTATTTCTAAATATAATTATTTAAATTGTTTTGCAGCGCCATTGCTTAACCGTGAGGACATACATATAACACTCTCACCAGGCGAAAATCGTAAGATCCCTTATAACCAATTTGAATTGTATCTGTATACAACTATATACTCGCAGGTATTATACACTCCTGGATACTATCGTGACAGTCGGCTCAACAATCTAACAATAAAAACTAGACAACACTCACACACATAGGTGTGTTCTTAAAATTAATGAAACTAATTAGATTTGCTTTTGTAATTATATTAAATTTAAAAAAGCTGCTGGCAGCGATCATTGTAAATACATAGATGCGTAATTATAATTATGCTGTTTGTTGATTTTCTGACATGAGAATCAAGACTTTTCGTTGCACATCTATCTGTACATGGAAAAACTAGTGAATTTTTAAACATAATTTGTACATTTTGTAAATAAAATACGATATGTAAAATTGTTTTCTACAAGAAACACTGAAAATATATATATTAATAAATGGTTTTTTTTTAATATAAATATAAAAAAAACTTTAATAATAAACAATCTAAACAAATCATAAAAATTCTAATTTTACTTTTGGAAATCAATTTGGCGCCACCTATTGTTTGATAACGCCGCCACCTATGGATGTTGACAACTTATAGAACTAGATTCATATGTTACCAACTCGTGTTTTTTTGGGCACGCACGCTCATTCATTGTCCGTGCTTTTCCTTAAGAAGTGCGCAAAAATTAATATTCCTACTTGTGTATTTAAATTAAACACAGCTTTAAACATTCTTCTTGAATGAATATTTACAATACACAACGTAAATAGTGCCAGTTGTTTAATTCAATAACGAAATTACTCTGTCATATCAAAGAACTATAAAAACCAAACAATGTTTCAAATGCGGAAAAGAAACTTTTACTTTAAAAACAAATTGGCTTACACCGAAGATCATGTGGTGGTGAAGAGCTTGTTCCTAGTGTATATTGCAGCGGAGGTAAGAAATTAGCTAGAGTTCCGTTTCGGTTCCCAATAATTGCAACCGCATTAATCAAATTTCAGCTGGATCATACACATCTTCGAAAGCATTTCCAAAGTTTTGGACGTGTCGTACGCTTGCAAGTGTTTAGGGATAACAAGCCCAAAGGAGGCGGCCAAAGTAAGTCAAGATCCGGCTACGTTCTTTTTGCCAATCCGCGTCACGCAGCCAAGTAAGTTGTAGAGATCTTACGCTAAACTAATTACTAAAGCTTGAACCTTGCAGCGCATTGATGCAAAAGGTTCACTATGTCAATAAACGTCGTCTTAGCGTCCAGCCCAGTGATAGCTGGCATCAACCCGACTCACGTAACCCGAGAAATGTGGACCCCAATGAGCCGCCCGCTGCTATATTGAATCTGAACGATCATTGTCTTGAGCATATACTTTGTAAATTATCGCTCATTGATCGCATTCACTTTGCACGCACATGCAACCGTTTCCGTAACGTTTATCAGGGAATGTCACCGAGCTTGGACAAATCTATCACGTTTGAATCATTTGAGACAATGACTATGTGGGATATTCGTGATTTTTTTCAGCTATCCGGAAAGCATGTAAAGGAAATCAAAGGCTTTATACCACAGCGCCATTGTAAACGATTGTGCGAATTTCTCGGCATGCATTGCATCAATTTACACACAATGAATATATCGGGCAACAAATTAACAAAAGGGAATCTACTTAAATTATTTGCGAAAGTAAATAATCTTCAAAATCTAATGTTGCACAATTGCAGTCTCAGCAATGACTGTCTGACTGCGATCAGCAAATTGGGACAGCTAAAGACTCTGGATATTTCTACCAATGATAGGTTGACTGGCCAATGTACGGATAATTTGCCAGTTTCAATTGAGGTGCTGACGGTAAACAACTGCGCTAAATTTATGCCAAATAAATTATCTTGCAGTAAACTGTTTGGCAGACTGTCACATCTGAAAGAATTACACACAAAGGGTATCTTCTTACACACAATTATTAAGGACATTGTCAACGACAAGTTATTGGAATCTCTGGAAATCCTAACCATTAGCACTGGCGACCATATGCTGGCTTCTGAGTATAAGCACATTGCAAAGCTACCAAGTCTTAAGAAACTAACGGTGATCTTTCACATGAATTTCGTTCCGCCAATGTTTTTTGAATGGCTGGCTGAACACAAGTCCCATCAGTTGGAAACTTTAAAAATTCTGGCTCCAAACTGCATCAAGGCCGGGGGGCTTGTTGAAATTGGTAAACTCATCGCATTGCGGTCGCTTCATTTGACGCACAACAGTGGAATGACCGATAGTGACTTAGAGGCTTTGTTTACCTTGCAAAATTTGGAGGAAATCAGTATTCAATGTTGTGACAATGTCACTGACAATGGAGTACTTCGATTGATTCTTGCCTGTCCCAAATTGCAAGTGTTACATCTTGAGGGCTGCGAGCAACTCACAGGAAAGCTTCTTCAGGATATTATTTACAAGTTGAAAACTAATCAATCTCAACGAACTCTTCCTATTAAACTGAATATGTATGACAATGATATCGATAAGGAATTTATTCTAACAAACCCGGATGTGGTTGCCAAGAATATAATCGATGTATCATATCCTGTACATTCAATGCTTGATCGTCATGACTTGCGTCCCAACATGTTGTTTTATGATGATTTATTTGATCTTGATGATGACGACGATGATGATTTATTTGAACTTGATGATGACGATGATGATTTTGGTTCAGATGATTTTTTCGACTCGGAGTTCGATGAAGCTGAACCTTTGGATTTCGATTTTGATTTTGGTTTTTGATAATATTTAATAAATACCATGAAGTTTTCTCTCTAATTTTAAATTACAACCATCCCAAGCCATTGTAATTTTGTTGTTGTTTTTCGTACAATCAACCAATCTTATCTATTATAAGTATACTGTTAACCAAATACATATATTAAACTTGAACCAAATTTTTCTATTGCTTTTTGTAAACATTTCATTTATTTGTATTTATATTAGATACATTTGCTTTACATAGTTTAAAAATCATCTCTTAACGCATTTCAATGTTGAAAACCTAAAGATCGTTGTTTATTCTGCCTATGCATTGTTATTGTATTGTACTTTTAATAATTTATTACTTTATTTTTGTTTAAATTCCTTTGATTAAGCGATAAGTCTGGCTTGGCTTTGAGTCGCTTGGTGTTTTATTTATTTTATTGGGTCTTTTCTTAAACTTTACAAGCAATTTTTAATTGACTTGGGAAATTGCACCAAAAACTAACAAATTGTTGCAAATTTTTTTTAATGGAAGTGGACAAGTGAATATTAAAGGAGATATACTTAAGTATTTTTGTATTGCGATCTTTTGGATACTAGGACTTTCACAAATATATAGAATTAACAATCTCGTAAATATATATTTAAATTTAACTAACCATAAAAAACTAGCAAAATAACACAAAATATAATACTTTGTTCAATTTGAGATTGAGAAGCTTAGTAATTATAATGAAATGCTTATTGCGATAACATTAAGCAACAATGATAAATTTTTTCAATTTTTGTTAACATTTTTGCACTATATAAAGTTAAGTTTATAAGTAATAAATGTTGTTTTTTATATTTAAGGTAATTGAGATTGAAGTAGTTTTAAAAACAATTGCATTGCAGAGATTCTTCTTGATATTAGCAATATTTATGTATATATATATATATATATATGTATATGTATTTATAGATATGGCCTGTGATGGCCTTTAAAAGCTGAGCAAGGAACAAGGACAAGTGAACTAGCTAGAAGGTTGTACATAGATGTTGCTGGAATGCTTGGGATACATGAGGCACACTGATCGAACGACATGGACTAGGCTAATATAATAGGTATGTATATGTTCTAAATTGTATATGTATGTATATTCTGATAAATTATTGTACTTTCTTGCAACATTTGCATATGTGTTATGTATGAACTATGTAATTGTCCGATTGCCTTCATCTAATTGCGAATGAGTATTTTTTCTATAATAATTTTCGAGTATGCATAACGCTTTGTTTCATAATTGCCGCTGGCTGTGTCTTTTAATTTTGGATGTTGGCTTCATGATTATCTTAGAGTGTGACCTCTTGTTCCTCGTCAAGCATTTCGACAAATGCACGGGGCACCAGGCCCTTCATCAGTCCCTGCTTACCATACATGTAATCCTCGTTGACGGGTGAACACTCGGTGACAAAGATGACCTGCAAATGGTTCAAACGGATTTGATTTACAAATGATAGATCTATGATAACACTTTTCTACGTACCTCATTTGCGCTTAGATTCAATTCTGTGTGATCCTTGGCATCATAGGAGCACAGCACTCGAGCACGCTGCATTTGATCCGTGTTGACGTGAATTGGAATGGATTGATTTTGTTTCTGGCCATGACCGGTGCTGCTATTGTTGTTGCCAGCACCACGGTGTCCAACGCCACCGCCGCCAGCCGCGCTTGACTTGGCGACATCCTGTAGATCAAGTGGTGCATATGGTGTTGGGCCTCCCAAGCTGATGGAAGACGCAGAGGCAGATTTTAATGACTTGAATGTGTTTTAAGTTTTTTGGATTGGAAATGGGGTGATACTATTGAAACCATTGACTATCGTGACTATGCGACAATTAGAACAATAACAATTAATACAGAATTTATGACTAATTACGTATACGAAGTGTTAACTAAAGCTCATTTCAATTTTGATTCAAGGCTTTTGAGCTATGGAGTATTCAAATTTCGAATTAATTAAACTGTCGTAATAGCGCTCGTATCGAATTCTATCTCAAAGTCTTCTAGCAGATGCGTTAACGCTTTAACCGGACCAATATCAATTCTGGTATATCCAGCTTCATTATCATTATCACTATCATAATCGTAATTGATATCTAGTGCAAGTGCAGTGGAATTGACATCGGAATCACAGGAATGAACCGAAACTATGCTGGGAGGCCCATCGACATCTTCGCTATTGATGCGCAGGCGTGGCTTGGCGGGCTGCATTCTGTAAAACCACAAAACAATATGTACAAACCGAAAGGTCAACAACAAAAGCAAGGCCACTGTTGTTAGACGCATCAACAGACAGAGTGCAAGTATTGAATAGTGCCAACTTCTCAATCAACGACATAGTACAAAGAACACATAAAAGTTGATAGGGAGCACCCAAATTACATACAAATCCAATGTGGAATGGATGTGTCCTCGTTTACTTACTTGGCCAGCTCCCGTTGCAATTGATCCATGACATCGCTGCATTGTTTATAATAGCGCACTTGAGTCTGGATGAAGGCGTGCAAATGACGCAGATGGGAGGCCTGCGAGGTGCTAATGCCGTCTAGCAGAAGCTTAGTTATTTCCGATTGACGATCAAACTCGGCCTGTGCGACACGAAGATCACGTTCCGCCTGCATTGAATAATAGTTGAAATATAGTGGGAATACAAGTAATTTCAAATGCAATTGTAATATTGTAAAAAAAAAAAGAGCATTAAAAAGGCGCCGCGGTGGGCGATACCTGTTCCAAGACAGCTTCTGGCGATATGCCATCTTTCTATAAACCACAAATCAAGACACACACGCACAAACATCCACATATATAGTATGTAGTAAAAGCAGCACAAGAAAGTGTAAAAGCAGAGGCAAAAATCCATAATCAGCTTATTGCTAAATTTATTAGCCACCCCACTCACCGCCTGCTGGCCAAGCATGCTGCGTGCCTTCTTCACACGATTCTTACACGCATCCAGATCCAACCTGCAATCAACATATATATATATATATTTTATGACATTAATCATTAATAATTTGGGAACAAAGGATTCAGGTGTGATTTTAGTCTTTAAATCCCTGTCACACACTCTTACCGCTTCGTCTCTAGAATGCCGCGTTCTTTGCTGATGGTCTTCATTTCCCCATCGAGAAATTTACGCAACGGTTGCGTAAAGCAAATACCCGAGGTGGCAATAAAGTCATGCTCGCACTGTCCCAGCTTCTGCTCTGCTTGACCCACTTTGATAAGTGCCTGGCCATAGGGCATGTCCTGGCCAAAGTCACCTCCTGCCTCAATCATGTTCAGGGCCAGGTGCTCCAAGTTGCTTAAACGTTTCGGCTTCGACTTTTCAATCTTTTCAAATATATAGTCCTCCACACGATTCTGTGGATTAGGAATTAACACCGATTCGGTGTCCTTAACTATTTTCTCAGTCCATGTTTTGGTCACGTCGGCGCGTTCCGCAAGGTTTTGAAAGTGTAAATCATATTCGGTGCGTTCGGTGGTGCCCAATTTCTCCTCCGTTAACTGTAAAAGGGCAAGGGTAAACAAGCAAAAAGTCAATCAAGTGCGCAACCCACAAACACCACCCACAATCCACCCAAAATTCATGCCCCCATCCCATGTTCTGAATTGTGGTTTGCTATTGCCTAAGCATTATACATATATTTACCTGCACCACGCGTGATATTGTACTGCCCGCCTCCTTCACAAGGTTCTTCATATTAAAATTAGGCAAATTTATGTTCATTTTAATGCGTTTTTAGCAATTTATTAAGAAAATTCTCTGCACGCCAATTTTTGTTTGTATTTATCAATTCTAATATCGTATTAACGTAACGTAACGTAGCAAATATCCCGGGGACTGCATCTCACTGGGAAATTATACCAAAATAATATCCTGAGCGCCATCTCATAGGAAATTATACCAAAAAATATTTCCAAGACGACATCTGCTCTACAAAATGAATACAACATTTTAGATTTAATATATACAAAACCAATTAATTATAAATTCGATTAAATAAGGGAGGGGGGGGGGTAAAGATCGTAATAATTACTTTAGTTTTAAAATAGAATAATTGATATAATTAAGCACTGCATGTATCGATATATGAATAAGCGAGTTGTACCGATATGGGAAAAAACAATATCGATACAACGAGCTTCGATAGACTACTTTCAATAATTTAAAATTATAACGCGTATTTTATTGGCAATGGTGGGGAACAGCATATTTTCAGTTTGTGGACCAATTTTTGCAAATAATTGCATGGAGTTTCAAATACATACAAACAATAACTTACTGCGATGTGTTTTCCACATAGAGCGCTGCTTACAGAGCCATCAGTCACTCATACCCTGTGTGGCGCCTGCCATACCTAGAGAAGTATGTACAAATGCGCCAACTTTTGTGAGAAGGTGGTCCAACAGTTTTTGAAATAATTATGATATTGAACTCCATAGAAAATAAATATTATTTCAATATATATTTATACACTTTAGTTAGTTAAAACCTTACAAGCTATTACATTATAAATATAATACTAGTTAATTTGTTTCCAAAAGCCTCCGCAGTGACAATGCAACCACTTATTACACCAAGCCTTCAGCGCCGACGTTTTAGCCACCTTGTTGGCGCTATTGACAAAACCACAGCGTGCACAACGTCTGATCGTGCTGGGACTGGAACCAAGCTGTAGGTTGCTGACACCATCCTTGACACAGTTGGAAAAGACGACCTGCTCCATTTCAATATCTTGGAGCCCGACAGGTTCCACCTGCGATGTGAAAGTAAGTTGTCCTGATTTGACAGCAGCATATCCCTGAGTGCTCAACAGCGTTGTCGGATTGTATTTGGAGAGTTGGGGTATGAGGAGCTGCTTAGACAGTAGGCTGCATTCGTCTAGGAGAAGCTCGTCCGGCTCTGCTGTGTTCTGTGCAAGTCGCGTCAACAGTCTGAATAATATGACCAGTACATCAATGTTGTCCATTGTCTTCGTATACACAGGCAGGCACTGTGGATTTAGTAGTCCCCAAATGCGAATCATTACGAGCAATTCACGCAAACTGCCAATGGCCACAATGTCACGACTGATGTCGTAACTGGGTCGCTTTCCGGATAGTTTACTCTTCATGACCTCATCAGGCAGGCGGTTAAGCATGTTGACTGCTAAATCCGTGACCCACTGGATGAGCTGTTGTAGACTCTGCAGCATCATTGGCTCCACAGTGAAGTCTTTCGGATCCAGATTCAGCATGACCGTATCTACGTCGGGAACCGATTCGGCCAGTTTCATAGCCAAATTATCCGCTGGTCCTTTGTCCTGGCAGCCCAAATCTGATGGCCGTAAAAGGCTCTTAAATGTGCTGGAAATGGCGTGCAATATGATGAGATTATCAAACTCCTGTTGCTGTGCGCGGCACAGATTACTCTTTAGCGCCAAGAAGTTAGCATAGTAAAATTGTCGAACATATGACGGCTGGCGTGTGAAATTATCCGTCAACTTTTCCACCAATGCTTCAAGATTGCCCAGATTGAGAAGCAAAACATCGCTTGCATCCACACCCGTTACAATGCAGTACTCGAGCAGCAGCAAAAGGATCTGCATTGTACCCGGACTTTGCTTTAACATAGGTGTTTGCATCGCATGCAGCTGGGCTTGACTATCGAAGATGAGCAGCATTTGGCTCGTGGGCGTTAAGTCGGCACAAACGAATCTGGTCTCCCCATCACGCTCGAATTGCGTATGATTCAGTTGCTTTAATGTGCCTGGTTCCAGGACATGGACACTCTGATCCTGCATTACCGCATACAATTGTTCACAGTCCGCGGCGACGAGACGAGTGCTCGACAAATGAGCGATTTGTGAGTTTAACTGCAACTTTGCCACCTGCTCCCAACTCTCGCTTGGCACAAAGTCAACAGGTTTCTTGTTGGGCACAGCTCCTGATGATTGCTGAAGTAGTGCGTGCACATTCTGATGCCTTCGTGTAAGTGTCCATTGCTCTAAGAGACTTCCGCCATCGGGGGAGCCAAAGACCACGTATATTACATCCTCGTTGGCCACACGCGTCCACAGCAGCTGTGTAATTTTTCTACTCTCCTGCGAAGCAGGCGTGGCATTGAGAAAGATGCTGGCCAATGATTCCGACTTAATGGCAATGCGTTCACTCTCCAGCTGCAGTGAGACCTGTAAGAAACAATATGCACATTAATATTAAGTTATTTACTCCTTTTACCTAATGTATACTTTAAAGCAATACACCAGCTGTTGTTGTTGTTGCCACCCAATGCTGTAGGCCATGTTAAGAGCGCCACTTGGACTGGCCACAATACTGCAGTGTTCAATGTAGCTGCGAGAGATTCCAATGCTGTGTGTGGTGGGCGTTAATTCGATTTGTTCGCCGTTGTTTGTGTCGATTGGCTCTGACCCACCACTGGAGGAGCTGCTGGTACTATTGGGAGGTAATTTCTGTAACTGAGGCAGCGTGAAGGCGGCCAATAATCCGGAGGAAGTCAGCAGTATACAACCCTCGGCAGCTACACCGCCAAAGCCTGTCAATGTGGGTCGCAGCTCCAAGCGTTCAAACTTCTCTGCATAGTATGTATGATCCTTTTTCTGTGTGTTGAAGACAACGCCTTTGCCGTTGTGAAAGAATTTCGCTTGGATGATATCCTCGCTGGGTATGTTGGCGTGATACTGTAATTGCCAGACATTAAGTGCATGCTCCTTGGGTTGCCAAATCTCAACATGGCCACCAATGTAGCCCAGTAGCAGCTGCTCGCCATTAGCGCTCCACTCCAACACATTAATTAAAGACTTGGAGGTGCACACTTTGTAGTACTGCCAGGGCGTCACAATGTCGCACACATAGACGTGGCTGGACAGACTCTGGAGTGCGCTGAATGCAATTATATTCCGGGCGGAGACGGCGCACAACACTATTTTGTTGGGAAATACGCTATCTTTGCCATTTCCAAATTCCCGCCGGCTTTCCACTTTGTACAAAATTGTCATTTTGTTTGTTATTTTTTTTCTTGCATCGCGAAAATAGCGGCGAAATATGTTGCCAGACTTCAGTAAAAATCTAGTTCCAAAAGCAAACAATATGTTATCGGATACCCAATGGCGGCGCTAACAAAAACAATCGTCCACTCAAATTTGAGTCTAAACTAAAATTTATTTTTAACCAAGAAAACGATTTTTTTTCAACTAAATTTTAAAATTCGAAACTAGACAAAATTATTTCGCTTCTTTTAAAATATAACCCGATTTTTTAGCTCCACTGGGGGCCAAGTTTCGTTCGTAGGCTTTTGCTAAGTGTGCGCTTTTCCTGAAAAGCTTAGAAAAATGCACAGAAAATTCATGTAAATTTTCAATCCGATCCGTTCGCACCACCGCTTTCGAGTGGAAAAATTTTTCGTCCATTCGTTTTTGAAATCCACTCGAAAGTAAAGTGGAAGTGACGCCACCTGGCGGATAAACAGGGACCAGGGTCAGGGTCAGGTGTGTCCAATTTTGGCGCCACCTCTTGTTTGCTAATGGTATTGGTGTTGTTTGCGTGTGTGTGGTGTCTGTGTGTCTGTCTTGTCGTCTGTCGGCTGCCGTCGTAACGGACGCTTTTGCCTTATTGATTACTTATTTATTTCAAAGGTTTCAGAAACGCTGTAGCAAAATGGCTACACCCACCCACAGGGCGCACGTCCCACCTCAAAATCATTATAAATTATAAGTTTAAGAGAAATTCTTTTATTGATCGTATCATTTGGGGTCCATTTCCATTTCCCTTCAAGGGACCAACCTCATGGCCAAACAAACTCTTTCAGAGGCTACAAAAACCTAATATATAACTTTATAAATAAGAACTAAATAACACATTTTCACACCGAAAGGGTCTACGAAAGCCAAATTGATTAAATTTATAAGTTTTATGGAATCAAAAATCTTTTATTGACCTATTTCAATAAACATAATTCCCAAATACTGTTTATGTTACAGTAAAATGTTAATTTTTAGTCAAAGAATCTCAGCTCAGTAAAAATAATATATTTATTGAGTAAAAGAACAGAATAGTTTAAATACGTTATCACTAATTAATTGCACTATTTTGTAGTCTTAGGTAGTAATTAAAAGATCTTTTTATTATATATGTAGTATGTATATACAATTTATATAAAAAAGTTTTTATTCTTGACAACTTAAGTATATTCATCATGTTGCTTAAAAAAACATTTGAAATAATCTGCTTAAAATTTAACTAAAAGGCTCATTTAACATAATACTTTTTTGTCGATTTGCTGAAATAGCTAATCGAATATTGTATGGTCTGAAGGTCACTTTAGTGATTTTATAGTCATCAATATTAAGCGATTGCTGTACTGCAATAATTTATATTAATTAATTATAAATTACAATTGTAGTAGTAGATATATAAAAAGCTTATCATTTAATTTTACTAAGTAATAAGTTAATCAACAATGAAAACGAAAGCTTTGCCTCGTTCCAATCGGATGTATTAAAAGATCCCTGTTTTGCTTATAAATTATGGAATTTGTGTCCTAAACGATTACTAAAACGGGTATTCGAATTAACAATGGGTTAATTCGTTGTAACAACAACCGATGAATGTGTTTGGCTTATATCCTGTGAACTCCGAGGCAAATAAGTCTTCGTACGCGCCTCTTTGGGGAATAAATCGGACACATAATTAGCCTGAAAATTAAGTAAAAATATGAAATTATTAGTCAAATTCGAAATTATAACAAAGAAAGTCCCTAAAAGTATGTTATAGTTTTCACTCGTTATTTTCTTGGGAAACAGAGCAAGAAAATGAGGAAAAATAGTCTGTCTTGTAAATAAAATTTAACTCCAACAAGGTCCGAACATTTAAAAACTATGTATCTAGTGACTACTTCTTTTACTCAGCCTTATCTAAGCAAAACTATGTACATAACCTCAATTTCATAGTAAATAAATACACTATCATAAATGTAAGTGTATAAATATCAGTGTCAAATGTCTTACTGTGTCCAATAACTCTAATGAAGCCAAGAAATCAGCCTGCAGCTGACAATTAATGTTACGATTTTAAAGTTGGGATTGCGTGTCAGTTGCAACTTGAAATTGCCAGAACATGCAACCAAGTTGCAGGAAGGTGTTGAAAGCCAGCCAATTAGATGCACGACTTTTAAAATCTGACTTTAGCCTGCAGAAACTTAAAGAGAAACGCCATGTTGTATGTGTCAATTAGTGCAAATATGTTCATTTAATAGCTAAAGTAGAGTTGACTTTACAATCTCATAGATAAAGTAGCGAATCTTTGTGTATGTCACTGTCTCTTGTCTTCTTTGGTGGGCCAAACGGTTTGAAAGTTAAACCAATTTTTGGGCAAAAAGTAGCTCTAAAAAGATGATCAATTGATGTAAATATGACTATGCAATAGGCAAGTGGAAGTGTGATTTCAATATGGATTGAGATTATGTTTAGAGAACTTACCACAACTAACGCACAAGTTGCCCCAATTGCTGAACCGGCCAGAACATCCGACCAATGATGCTTGTAGTCCGAGACACGGCTTAGTGCCGTATACCAGGCGATCATAATGAATAGGAACTGTAGAAAATGACGCAACAGCTTCCACGTGTGCCATGTCATGCGAGATTGCAAATAAAGCTGCAAGTTGCAAAATTTGATGTGAATGCAAAAATAAACAACAACAGCAACTGTAACCTATTAAAAGGTCAACTTACCGCCACATAGACCATTGTGTAGAAGGTAAAACTGGAGTGTCCACTGGGGAAAGAGAGACGCATCTCTTTGATCATACGAGCCGATGAGCCAACACCTAAACACTTAAAATCCGTTATGTATTTGCCAAAGTTGGCTGGGTTATCGCAGTTTGTTCCATCTGGCATAATCGGTTGGCACACCTGCAAATGGAAAACACACACAGAGTATTGACTTATTGAAACTTCAACATTAATATGTTCAACATAAGCTGTTTAACTATTTGGCCTAGTCGAATGTTTCTCCCCTTTTTGATATGTGCAACATGTGCTGCAAATTTGCAACTGCCTGCGACTGCTACACATTTTATGCTCCATTTTGCCGCGCTGTTGCCGCACTTCATTAAACAATAGGGCGGCTCTGTGCTGTTTTGTACCCGAAGGGGAGTACTAACAAGAACAACAAGCAGGCCCCGTTTTCTTTTGTAATTGTTGGCAACAAGGGGCCCAGCAAGCACATATGCGAGGGTTTCTTTATAAGTAATTCAGTTTACCTATTAACAATCTCATTTTCCTGTGTCTAATAAAAAGATCATTTTTATTTTCCACAGATAAAAATATAATGCTAACTTTTAAACACGTACCAACTAATATCCATACTTCTTAATAATCCGATTGGGGTTTTGTGCGCTTTCCCTAATCCGTGACACAAATGTTCGACCCAAAAGTTGTTGATTTCTATTAATTAATTTTTTTATTTCACTTTATTTAATTTGGAATTTAAGTAATATTTTGTAACTTTTATTTAAGCTTTTTCAATTCTTTCTCAACTGTCTTTAGTTGACGTTAAATAAGTAAATAATTTTAAAATTCCAAATTAATTTTATTAAATGTTTGGCAGCTACTGAAATTGCCCTCGCATGTGAAACAGTCTGACAAGAAGTCAGAACGATTAAAATAACCATAAATAATTGAAAATAATGCAAAAAATTGTCATTTGTAGCGAAAACAAACTCGAAATGGCCATAAAGCCCGCCCGACTGCACATGTCAAAGTTGGAATCGGATGCATTTATAAATAGGCCTTGGCTTTGGCTTGCTTGCCACTTCGTGTGTGTCGCTGTCACATTTGTATCCAGTTGCATATGTTGCATACACACATGTTGCATATTAAAATTAATTGGCACTGTCATGTCTAACGGTAAGCTCGACATTTACTTTGCTTTTTTCTTGTTCTGGTTCTTCGTTTTTTTTATCTTTAAGTGATATTCGATTACATAACAGCTGCAACTTACCGACATGAAATGTGGACGCAGTCGACCAATCGAATACTTGGCAATATCCGTGGTCATTTGACTGACGGCAGCACCAAAGGCAAAGATGCCAATCTTCTTATAACACTCGAAAAGCCAATCTGGAATCTCATGTCCCATAAAAACAAATCGACGAGGTGTGCCATTTCCATTGACATTTGCATCTCGTGATCTCAGCAACTCCACGATGATCATCTGTAAATAAGTTCAAGAGTTGTGGATGGTTATTAGGTCTAGAAGTGGACATTTCCATTTCACACCTCGAGGCAAGTTTGTTTTTCTCGAGAAGAAGAACTATAACAACAGTTCGTATAACTGGAAAAGGTATGCAAATATTTAGAGTTGCTCTGGGCACAGCAGACCCTGCAGTTCTTAGGAATTAGGCGCATTATTTAATGACCCACATGTTGCTCTGAATTTTATTTCCTACATCTGGTCAACCAGATGACTCGTGTCGTTGCGCCATATTCCAACTGGAGCACATTAAGAGCACATTCTTCCAGCTTTTAAATGTTTATCAACAATTTGTGAACTTGAAATGATTGTGCAACATCTCGCTCTGGGAGTTGTAATGTGGGAGATTCCATCTGACAGATGCTTGACATGCTTTGTTTTTTGCTTGGGTGGCCACTTGGGAGCACTGCCAACAGCTTCTCCATCAACTCCGCCCACTCTAAAGCCCGCATATACAGTGAAAACAATTCAATTCAATTGCATTCAATTCAATTCAACTCAATTGTATTGCCCAAAAAGTCATTTGATTTATGTACCATGGAGATCTTTACTCACCACGCCTATTGGTATAACCAGGCCTATAAAGTACAGCATCCAGTTCCTCACGGTAGAGTCCTTAAAAGGATGTTTCAACGATTCATCATCACAGAAAAAGCCACGCTCATAGGCAGAGCCAAGTAGGTAAAATAAAAGTATAGGAAAGCCGGCTGTAAAGGCAAAACAAAGAAGTTTTTTAATGAAATTGTTTTAATAGAAAAATAAACTAACCTAACCTAATTATAGTACTATTTTTAAATGCAAAAGTTTCCTTTAAAAACTTTATGAAAACTGAAATGATAATTGTCAGGTTTTAGTATTCCATAGCTGTAACACCAACGATTTATCAATATTTTATTAGTAGGTCATTGGGACTTGCGTAGAGTATTATGTAGCATTATCTTCAAATTCTCCCCTTTAATAAAAAACAAAATTTGGTATAAATGACACTATTGACTTACGATATGTCTAAGCTATTGATAAGATTACTAGTTGGACGTGTGCGGCGTTGGGAATAGATGGAGTTATAGAGGGAGGGAGTCACATTAAATATGCCTCCAACTATTTTGGGCACAACAGCTGCACACAGCAGAGCGTAGATAGGGGTATAGGGGAGAGAGGGAGCAAGGGAGCAAGGGAGGGAGGGGCAACTAATGTCATGAACCTTTCACCAAATAAATGCTTGAGAGTGTCTTCTCTTAACATTGTCTAATTAAAAATGCAATGCCATTAATAATAAACTTCGAGGCATACAAATTGTGCAGACGCTAGACAAATGGGAATGTGAAGCCAACATTTTGATTGATTGATTGATCAAATGCTGCCACCGCCTCATCAATCAAGCAGTTGCAACTGCAATGGCCATTGAAAGTGTCAGTGACACTTGAAATATGTTTGTTTTCAAAACAGTCCATGGCTTGCAACACGATTATGATTACAAGTGCAAGTATCTAATTAAAAGTACATTAAGTTACAATGCCAGCAAATGTCATTACAGCATAGCCACACTAACAGTTACAGTTACAGTTTGCCTAATTGCCATTGCAATTGCGCGTAGTACCTGCGAGAAAGATACCCAGCAATTTCCCGATCAACGATGCGTTCAAAATTAGAGAGTCGGAGCCCTTGAAGCATTAGCATGAAACACTCCGAGGTCAGCTCGAGAAGGGAGTGAGGAGTACTAAAGGTCTATATAACTTTTAAGTTGTGAAATGGATAGCATCTTTTTATAATTACACGCATTTCAGGAAACGAAGAAACAAAGAGATTGCGCTTGTTTTTCCAGAGTTACTTAAGAAGTGAGAGGAAAGTTGTAGTATCTTTTTATAATCACAAGAATTTCATTAGATGAAGTTCCGAAGAGATTGCGTTAGGGTTATTTGAGAAGTGAGCGAAAATAACCAAGGGATACTTTATATGATCTTCTTTTCATATTGAATGCACTATGATTATAGTTAAGGAAATTTAGTTTTAAAGAAATTACTTATTACATTTGTTTTACGAGAGTCGTATAAGGAGTATGTTCTAAACTGCAAAACGGATACAGACTTATTAAAGAATTTCCTGCGTGATCTCTACTTCCGTTTCTTGAAAGTATTTATAGAACAACTTTTTATAGATATAGTTATAAGTAGGACCCTGAGTGTAAGTGCTCATTAAGTTGGTTGTCGACGACGAGCCGGAATCAGTTGCAAATACTAAAATATGTGAAGTGTCTCAATGACGCGACGAAGTTGCTGCAACACTTGAGGCAGACGGACTTGAGATCTTTGAGAATTGGTTCAAAATGTTGGTTAATAACTTTCACAATAATGAAAAGGGACATAAACTGGGTTGGACAAAAGATAGAAACCCAAAGGCGACATGGGAAAAGCAAATGTGTCTATTCTATTCGTCAGGCAGCTGCACTGGCAATGGCAATGGGAAACAGGTTCGATCTCCCCAGAAGACAGTTTTAACTATACGTATCTTTGCTGGGAAAGTAATGCCCATTGTTGCCAAGATTAGCGTCATATTACAACAGCAAGTGGTCTTTGTATGCGGGCGGCTAATCCTGCACAAAACGGTAGCTCCTATCTATAGCATCTCCCTATATCAATGGTTTCCCTCTGTGGTGGTTGGTTTTATGACTTTTTGTCTCGAAAACGAAAGTATCTATCGGTTATTAAAAAGCAGAGAGATTGAAACTAGACTAGTAATAAAAATAAGAGACTCAATTGGAGCACATAAGTCGATAATAACAAGCTAGAACTGGAATGAAAACCTAAGCCATGGGCTAGATTGTAAATTGCGTGTTATGCTTAGTTTTTTTTAGGGTGCCATTAAAACTATGGGACGTGTGTTATAGAGCGAGTTTAAGAGGGGCTAGGAGTGGAACTGGGGCTGCACAACCTGGGGCGGAAGTGCTTCATTTAAAGGCAGCGAGAGTAACCGAAAAATGTCGCATTTTCATATCATTGAAATGGGTTTGCGTCCATTTGGTGTCAAGTTCATTTCAATAATACTTAAAGCGACGCCGACGGCGATGGAAATGAAAGATGCCCCTTTCCAAATAAACAAATTTGTTTGATAAACAAAGAGGTAAATGCTCTGTCTGGAAGCAGAGGTAAGTTTACCTCCCCCTTGGACACTTTCCACATGAGACACAAAAGGGAGCCGCTGTTGCCACCGGCCTACGCCACACTCTAAACCTCACTCTCTTATCTGTATCTGCATCTGTATCTGGAACTGCAACTGCAATCTGTATCTGTTGGATGCTGTTGTTGAATACCTTCTTCTATGTGGCGCACACTTTTAAGTTATTTGTTTATATTTACAAACACTTTGTGGGCCACACAAACATTGTAAGCGGCTTGTTAGAAACATGCGAGTATCTTTATCTCAATTCTTTACCTTAGCCCCATCGTGCAACAATAAGCTGCAAGTATGCCTAAAGCAAAGAATCCAAAATCTGATCTCATAGTTTGTTCTGAAAGTCAACTAAGAAGTGCAGCGCCTAATTAAAAGCGATGACCGTCTGGCAGTAAAATTCTAACAGAATTAATTAAAAGAGACGGAAGTTAAATTAAAGACAATTAATGCCAAAGATTTGCACTCTCAACCTCTGCCTAAGTGACAGCAGACTTTAGACTTCAAGTTCCAGTTCCAGTTCCAGACAGAAAGAAGTCTGTCTCCATCTGCAGTCTTCAATCTTCAGATCTGAGTATGACTGACAGCCTTTAAATTGATTCAAGAAAACAAAGGATACAGCAAACTGGAGCAAAGACACATTCCTTCCACATCATGAGGCAGGTTTAGAAATCTACTGCTTGCAACAATAGACCAGTCTCTTTGGGAGGCGACACATTAATTGCACATGTGCAGCATTCCTAGGAATTCCCAGCGACGGAGACGCCGCAAAGGTGTCTGCCCTGACTCTGTTGGTGTCACACAGGTAGAGCCTTCTTGCAACGCCTTTGTGTATACAACCCCATAAGTCATGACAGGGCCAGATCAGGGAAGAAGTACGAGGCATAACCGATAGCTCACAATCAGACACAGTCTGAACTTGCCAGGTAATTACATATTTCCGATGCATTTCGAAATTGTAGCGGAAAAGAAGCGGGAAAAGAGCTCGATAAGAAGATACCCTAAGTTACCAACTCATAGATTCTGTGTTTATAATTCAATCATAACGAAATTTGTAGAATACAAAGAGGTCCTAGTGATATTATAAACGTCTAGTTATTCGGCTATTATCTCTTAAACTCAACTTTTTAAGTTAAGGTAAATATTTCTATTGGCTAATATTTCAACACATAACATTTAACTACTCAAGCATATATGTATAACAATACACTCTTTAGAATAAAACAGCTTAGGGTATAAAGACGAGAGTCATCAATTGTAGGGTATAGCTGTCTGTGTGCTCCTTCCATGTCTCCTCTCTGTACGTGTTTGTTATTGTGGCCTTTTGGGTAGAAAATAAACAAAAATAATGAAGGAAACAATTGGAAAATGACAAGCAACCAAATGCATTGCATAAATATTTCTTTTTCTACTTAGTTCTTAGTTGTATCAAGAACTCAACTCCACCCACACTCATGCACAATAAATTATTGAAGTGCGTGCACTTTTTTCTATCTTTTATGAGTTTAATGACTCCTCCAAGGCCCACCAAAAACTTGAAGTTAGATTTTTTCAGCTCGTTCGCATTTAATTAACATCAGGCACAGACGATTCAAGTTGAGTTCGGTTCGGTTCAGTCTAACAGGGCCCTATTCGTTAGGTAGGTGCCACTGGCACACCCCTCACGTATTGTTAAAATACTTTGAAGACACAAACACGAGTGAGTGCATCAATATCTCAGTATATCACTCTATCAGCAACTTGTGTCAGAACTAATTTCCACACAAATTAGTCGGCAACAGACAGAAGTCCAACAGATTGAAGAAACAACAATGCCACGATTTTAATAGGTGTTCTAGTCTTAAAAGGCCTCACAGAATCTGTATCTGAAGTCAGATTCCCCATTTTCCTACAAATTTAAACTAATTGGAATTTATTTGGAAAATCTTTTTGTGTTTTTACATATTTAATTAAGTGTGCAGCTGATAGAAGCTTCGAATTTGTTGTTGGGGCTTTTAATTTATTCAGAGAACAATTCTGGTTGGGCGTATGTCACTTTCCCTTAGGCTAACAAATCGATATAGCTTTTTGATAACCCAATAATACAGAGGGTAAGTCACTTATCATTTTGTCATCAAATATGTATGCGATGTTAAGACCCTATACTTAAATAGTACAACGAGTATACGACTTAACTGGACCACGTCTATCATTATATTATACTGCAATCATAAAACAACAATATTTTGGTTATATAGCTGCTATAAAAATGAAAAGTAATGAAAGTTGTAAATTTTTTTTATTAATTTTTGTATCGATTGCTTATCGGTAACTATAAGATCTAGCAATTATGCAATCTATCCAATCTTCCCACTTGAGAGGAAAAATACAGGTACTGATAAAATACAAATGGGGGACTTTTTAAAATGCGGCAATTTCTAAGGTCTGTTTCATTTATGGCCAAAAAGATAAGCACCAGCATTCGAACCTTCAACAGACTCAGTCTGATTCATCAAGGATTTAAGTTTATAACTTTTCTTTTCTCCAGAATCCACAGCGATTACGCACAGCGAAAACTTGAGGTTTACCTAACAATCAAATGAGTCAACCTTTAAGTTGACTTACCTGATCCAAATCTACAGTTATTTATGTGGAGGCAAATGTCCGTGAGTGTGAGAGTGTGCGTGTTTCAGATTGAACCCAAGTCAATTGACTAGCGTGACATTCATATACGCATTGTATGTACATATGTATTTTATATGATTATAAATAGTAACTGTTTAAATAAGTAAACGACCGATATAAAGCTGTAAATAAAGCTTCAGGTCGATAGCTATTAATATGGCGTTGTACGCGTTTGCCTTAGAAAAAAACGGCTCTTGTCACTTTTCGCTGTTGTTAATTGAAAAACATATATAGAAACAGGTAACTCGCATTGGGTGAGTCACATTTTGGGGAGACAGTATTGAGAGTTAACAATGCCATTGAATAGCAATTCGCTTGGGTGAAACAAGTTAAGGCATGTGAATCAACAACAAACGAAAATATTTATTAAATTTTACGAATATATTTCTTCTAAACAATACGCTAATTATCGTTTCTTTCAAATGTATTGGTTATTAAGCTAATAAGCAAACAAGTCAAAGCAAGCGACACTTGTTTCTTAAATGTCAGAAAGGTATTTTTCTGATCATGCCTGTAATTCGATTCTTTCAGATGTATTGCATATAATAAGAAAGCCCGCCCTCCCCCCAACTCCCTGAACAAGGTGTGTTTGTGTACTTTTGGGTGACACAGTTTAGCCACTGTTGAAACTCTAAAATAAATAAAGCGCATGCAATTATTGACATAAAGCGCAGGTATATTAAATGACAACATAAAGGAAATTTCAGGCTTCGTCAGCTTTAAGGTTTGGTTAGCAGGAAATTGCTAATGGGGTTGTCGGGTATATTAAAGTACCAGCATATGCATATATTGTTAAAATAAAGATTATTGGGTGACTGGAGTTCTATTTATAAAGTAATACCATTTCTATATTGTTCAAAGTTATTTAATCTATTGCGAATTATTCATATTCAGACAATATATGGTTTTTCTATTATGATTAATAACAGTGCGGATTGCTATGAACAAATCCCCAACTGATAATTATTTAAACTTTTAAAGTTCTGATTATCAAAATCTAACTCGTCGTTTCCGTATGCTCAGCTGTTTGAGAGAAACGTACTGAGAGAGTGCAGCGAGCGAGAGCGCAAAGCTTTGCTGAGAGCAAGGCCAACAAAACAGACGCAGGCACGCACACAGATGCCGAAAATTACATAAAAAGCACAATACAAAACAAACATTGCAACTAACACGCGGCAGATGTACATGAATACATAAATATGTATATAAATGAATTAAGCTTTAAATGTATAAAGAAATCACAACTAAAACTGCGAATTGCAAAGTGCAACACTTACCGCATAACAAAATCACAATATCGATGCCCACACGGCATAAAATTCGCTTGTTTGTCTCCATATCTTTATGTTGCTGTTGTGTTTGTGCTTGTTGCTGTTGCGGTGGTAGTTGAGAACGATTGTTGTTGTCGTTGTGCAGACGCTCTTCAATGCGGGAATTGTTCAAGTTGCTATGATTATCGTTGCTGCTGGGTATATCCAACGCTGTCTGTCCTGTGTTTAAACTGCTTCTGTCTACGTGGTTATTGTTTGTGGCCACGTTAGTGCCTGAATTTGCACTTAACTGACTTTCTGGCCGACGAAGCGGTGTTGTCTCGCTCGCTGACGATTCGTTACTCATTTCCAATTTGTTTTCGTGCTTTTACGTGAATTCAAGCGTTGCCAAAGCTTACGAAAAGCTCTCTCCCTCTCTCTATATCTGGCTCTCACTTTGTCGATTGCCCACTTGACAATGAACTTGGGCTTAAGCTTTGGGAGCGTCCAAGCAACTTAGATTGCTCTGTTCACCTTTTCTCCCACTTTTGATATTCAGTTAAATATTTGAAGTTTTTAATACGTCATTCCTATAAAGATTTAAATAAATGTTCAAAAATATCAAAATTTATAAAAGAAATGTTAAACAATGCGACGTGTGAGTAATGTGATGGATTCCCTAATGATTAAAAGACAACCATGACGACTTCACTTGGAAGTTCTCATACTGTGATTCATTGGTGCTTCTCCCACATCGTATATCATTCATTCTGTATCATTCCGAGTCAATTAATTGTGATTTCCAGACTTCAATCAATAAGAAATTTGCTTACACAATAGAAGACTGGTTCTATTCGGTTGTCTGTCAAGTATCCCTTCAATTTCAAGGCTAGTTTGATTGTAATGGCTCATAATCATCACGGTATTCAGTGAGTCGCATGGTTGATCACAACCTATAATTCCTAGACTGTGGTTAGGCTACGTTCTTGGTCAGGGTTCTTCTGTAATTTTATGCAATTTTGTTAACTTGTTTGACCATAAAGGGGCGTTGTAATAAGTAGCCTTGTTGAAAAAAAAACCAACGATCGAAGTTGCCAAGTATGCGACTTTTTACTCCTTAGAATAAATTCAACTACGTAGTTCTAAGGTACCTTAGAACTAGGAAGATACTCACATAAATACAAAAACAAATACAATGAAATTTATTTTTCCAATCTCAAATAATCAGGGGGGATGACTTTGTCTACTTTTTTGCAGGAGTATCTATTTGACATGACTAATTGGTCTGGTTGACAGGGACAGAGTTGACAATCTTCCCAAGTTTGGTGTCATTGCTTCCATTCCGCAGGGATCAGATCGTTGAATCAAGCTTGGCAGCCGGGGAGAATTGCAATAACCTCGGCAGTTTTCATTCCATCTGACAAGTCCTATTTATAGATAGCAAAACAAGATTCCTTAACAGTCAGTGCTGCCAATTGATCGTTTTTTCCCGACATACATATCAGACTGTCGTTAAAGTTAGCGAGATATCTTTTCTCAGTATCACTAAGTTTTCTACTTATAGTTAAAGTAAAAGTTATTTAATTAATTCAAGTTTTAATGAAATCAAATTTACTATAGTTTAGCATATTTTTGTTTCGAATTTGTAAATAGGGGAAGAATATTATTAGCTTAGACAATAGTCAATAGTTAATAACATTATAAACAATAGTTAGCCATATTCTAGTTATTTACCCGCTAAAATGGCTTTTATTGGCTTACAACCATTGGCAACAATGTCAACAGTTTTCCCTTAGGTCTTTGACGAAGTTATTGGCTAGATCCTTTCATTGCCAACCAGTTCGTTTTTCTGCTTTAAATCCAATGTTCAATGCCCCCTTAGGGACTGTAGAGTGTAAAAGATGTTGTAATGACACAACATTGGCATTATTAAGAGCTGAAACATTAGGGACGTACTACCATATTTAATTAGCCTCAGTGTGTTTTTAATTGCTAAGCAGGCGGTTATTTTTAAAAGGGAAAGTTATAAAGCCACCATTTAACCTATCAAATCGCCTTGATTCATCAGCAACAATAACTGTATACTAGACGTTTGTTTACTTTGATTAAAATTATCGATCAATTTTGTCTACTTATCTTATCGTGCATATTGTTTAATTAATAGTGACAAGTCGGAAATATACTATAACTTATCACCAATTTCCAGAAATCAGAATCGCCTAAAATTTTAGGAACCAAAGCCCGATTATTTAAAACTGCTTCTTTTAAGTAAAATTTGTCGAATATATTATTCTTTTCGTATATGCACTTTTAATTAAAAAATAAGTAGTGCCGTAAATTAGAATTAAAATGGCTTTTGACTGAAATCTTTTCGTGTTTACTAGCGATCACTGTAATGATAAACACTAAGCTTGAAAGTGATTTACAAGCTAAGTAATGGTATAGTTATTATCATTAGATAATATGACACATTAAAAGTGACAAATTTATACTTAACTCTTTTTTTAATGTGATGATTGTTACTAACTTTGTTGTTGTTTGTCTTCTAGAATTCAAGAACTTATTAAAGCTGAATCAAGTTTGATTTTTTTGGAGGTAAGTATCTTTGAATGTATCATGTCATATCAAAATATAAGAACATGCTATTCAAATGAAAGCTAAGTCTAAATTAGGCATACTATGTTAATAACTTGATGATTTCTCTATTATCGATATCAACTTCTATGACAGTTTGAAAGGACTCTCACTTCAGTTAAATACAATTTCTTGATCACTTTGAACTTGGCGGCATTTAATCGATTAACTTTATGGGCGGGGCAACGACCACAAGCTGCGTAACCTTACTCTTTCCCGTCTCTCCCCTTGGCCCTCTTCCTTGATAGCAATCAAGTGTCATTCTGGAGTTTTGTCTTGATTTTTTTTGTTGTTTTCGATTTGTTTCAGAATGCACATGCTGCGAAATAAGGTCAACACGCCGCGTCTGTTTCCCATTGAGCGGGGGAAATGCATATTCAAATTAACAAAAATATAATTGTGCATAAATAACGATAAATGGAATGTAAATAAATTATACATAAACAGCATGAATTGACGGTCGCGGCGCCAAGCGAAAGTAACTTTAAATATCAAAAGAAGAGTGCTCCAGTTGAGCGTGCTCGACTCTGCAAAACCCGGCAATTATATGTGGAGTTTCACAGCACGTATTTGTATTAACATCAAGACATATGTAAACATATAATGGGACATGCCTCCTCCTGTTGCATTCATATACCCCTATATTATTACGTCTCCCCCTTCGACAGAGGCATTCAATTTCAAGGCCCTGATACTCTGAATGGGGCTGGTTAAAAAAGGCAAAACTGAGAGCCTCCAGACATGTTGACGACGACACCGAAGACGACGACATCGGAGTTGGCAACGGAAGGCGAAATGACACCCAAAAGTAATCAAATGTCCATGTGCGGTCGTTGTACTTGTGTAAAATTGTTGTTTATTTGTATGTAGTTCAAAATATTCTTTAATAAATGCAATGTTTGGGCTGAAATCAGCAATTTGATGACATTGAAATCCAATACGATCAATAATGGCTCAGACAAATTGGCCAGGCCGAAACTGAAGCAAGGGAACAATAAATATACAACATTCCGATTTTTGATGTGTAGGATTTGGAAATAGATTTTTTTAAATTATCAAGGGAATGCCAAGATTTTCATAGGCCATAAAGTAATTTACTGCACTTTGTAATTGCCACTTTTGCCACACAGTGCCAACTCAGGCAACGTGACGCATGTGATAAATTGTGTAGCAATAAACCAAAGTAAAATCATGATGAAACGCAATTGTTTAACTACAAATTTGCGTGGAAAATTGCTAATAAAAATGGAGCAAAAGATAAGCTCTTTTCACTCCACACCCAGCCTAGCCACTTGTTCCGATAAGCCAAATAAAATCAATTAAGCTGCGCCACAATTAATCAGCAATTTTTCCTTTACCGGCCAAAACAATATCCCGGTAAATGACCTTGACCACGGCCACGAGTACAATGCAAACATCCTTCGTTTGGCGAAAATCGATTTTCCGATATGGCCAAATACTATATTTATGGAAACAAAAACAGCTGCCATCCGTTTTAGTTCTTTTTCACGCTATGCCAATTGAAAATCGTTGCTAATTTTACAATTATATGTGTTAATTTTGTTTGTTTACATTGCAATAAATTCAATGTTTCCACAGGTATTTCGGAATCTCACTTTCCTGTCTTCGAGTTTTGGACTTTGATATAAGAAAAGTATAGACGGATGGGTTATACTACTATCTGCTGATTGCACACGCACAGAAACACTCTCACACTTATAAATAGTATATTTTGGTACGAATAATTTACCTTTGCCAAAAATCAATTGAATTTAAATGTGTTTGTGGTAATTTTATAACTTGCGGATATTTATCCGTTGTTGTTGTTAGCAGATGTGAAATTTTTCTCGGCCACTTTGCAGCTTTGTTTATAACGTCACTGCACAAAATAATACTATATTTATTTAATTTGTGCATAAACAAATACGAAAATACAAAACATTTTTCGCCACGAACTCTTCTCGAAGCCGGCGGAGAAGGCAACCGAACGCATTCACAGTATAAATCGTACTAAATGTAAAGGCAGAGACAGATAAGTCTTTTGACAAACACAGTGGGAAAGAGAGAGAAAGAGAGAGAGAGAGTGTGAGAGATAATGAGAGAATGTGGGTTGTGGGTTGTGGTGCGCTTGTCAAATGTTCTGAGAACAACAAAGAAGTTGCGCACTCACTTCGCTCAGGTACACTCACACAAGTAAACCACCACATAATACGGTTCTAAGCTAAGATAAGAAATAGTAAAAGAATTAAGTGATTTTATATAAAAAGATAAACGTTAGTGCCAAGGAAAAATGTTAGGAATCCATGTGACATTTCTTGAATAAGCCTCCTTTTCGATATTGGCTTTCAAGTCCAACATCAACTAGATCTTTAAAAGGAACCTCATGCACGATGTCACTCAATGGAGTTGGCCATAAGCTTGTGTGTGTCAGTCGTGTGAGGGGTCCACAACAATGTAACAATGCAGTTTGAGTTCTGATCCAAAGAGATGGAGATAGAGAGAGATCGTACACAGCAGAGAGAAAGTAAGCGTTCATGTTTCGCTCTCTCGTTGTCCAACGGTGCTTCAAAGGTAGTGTCTGCTACGCTCACTGGCTCAGTTCTTCGGGGTCTGTTGAGTACAGCGGTCGTCGCTTTCGTTTCGTTTTTATCGTCGTTGTTATTGTTCGTTGTAAACAGCGCTGCGCATGCGAAAGAAGGGCGCGTAATAAGTAACGAACAGAAAGTGCAAGTATAAAAGTGCGGCAAAAGAAAGAATCGAAACATTTAACAAAATAAACAAGAATTATGGCCAACTAAGCAACCTCGAGCTAAAAGCAATGCAAGTGCAAATATAACTGACAAATTAAAGAAAATTTTTTGTGCGTCGCCAGCAATATTTGTCCAAAAATTTTGACTCCTCACTTGCGCAATTTCTCATTCCCGCCCCGGGGCAAATAACCATTTCATTTTGTTTATTTTACATTATCGATGCTCGGCATTTATTTACGCAATTCGGCCACCAACGCCGACGCTTATCACTAACCTGGAAAGAAAATATCCATCAAAGCCAAAGCAAACCGAAATTCCTGTGTTCAGCACATAATCCCAATTCCATTAGTCCATTAGCACATGCCCAAAAACTAGCATTGTGCTATTTATTGCCAAGTCGCGCTTCTCAAATATTTGGACTTGGACTTGAGCTGATAAAAATGCCCACACACTTTGTTTGCAAGGTGCAATAGGACCACGCCCCCAACGCCCAAAAATGAGTAGTCTGCGACCTGCGAGTGTCTGCGATACGACGCCGTTGCAACGCTTTGAGAGTAGTCAAAGTAGTTCCAGCGAGGAACCTTCTTCGCCGACGGCAGCAAGCATAATAGCAGCAGCCGCTGCGGCGAATTCGACTCAACAACACCCACAACAACAACAACAACACCAGCATAAGCATTACAACAACAACAATCTCAACAACAATGTTAAAGTGGACTTGCAGCTACCAACATTTGTTGGGATTACTTTAGGCGGAAATGGGACACTTGTCCCCAAGCCGACAACTCGGGGCACAGCTCACATCTTTGGACGCATCTTTGTGGATCTGGGACTGCTTAGCTGCGGTGAGTTTTGATCTCGTAGCTAATGTATAAATATAGATATTTAATCACAACTTTAATTGAAGTGAATGTAAATTGGAGTACGAGTGCAAAAGAGAATAAAACTTTACTCCTTTCCAATTTGCTTTCAAAATAAATTCGTCATGAAAAAACTTAGAATATAAATTGAACTAGTTTCAAAAGAAACTAATAAAAACGAATCGAATCTAGTTAGAGATGAATAATTGATTCGACTCATTGTTAAATTTGCCCCAATAGATTTTCAAAGAACTTTCACACTTCTTTTCGATCACTTTACGATCTGTTATCACTTTGTACCAATTGAACTCTTGCACTTCAACTCAAAAACTGCTCTTGGAATCCATTGTCAAGTAGCTCTGGGTTCTTTTATGGCTCAAGTGCAGTTGGGGTAGAATGTGCCATATCAGAGTTTTCACTAGTCAGAAGGTATGTACTATATGTTACATATGAGAATCTGTATTATCTGGGCCCACAGTTGGGCGCCTCTTGTTCACGCTATTGTATCATCGTTCGCATATTTTTCATTAAATTAATGAAAACATTCTGAATTGTTGCATGTAGATATTTTTTTTTTTTCTAAATAATGAATAAGCATTTTTCTGCTAGAGGGGCTGCCGATGGTAAATTAGTGGTCAGTGTTCACTTGTTGCCTCAATCAGCACCCAAATATTCGCGCAATCGAGTGTTGTCTGATTTATACACGGTATTTGACTTAATTTACACAAATGTTTGTGGGGTGAATTTATTTATTGTCGCTCGTTTAACAAAAAAGCAACAAAATCAACAACAAAATCATCATTTCAACAGCTTGAGTTTTCAACTGGAACTGGCGCTGTTTGTTTACCCACATTTAATTTAGGCATCATCAGCAGACCTTGTTCCGATGAGCCTGTGCGTCAGCTAGAACCTGACACTCGAATCGCCACACAGCAATGTTGCAGATCATCATCATTGTCATCATCTTCATTATTATTATACGGTGGGCCACCCTTGGCTAGCTTCATATTGCAATTGACCCACTTGGCTTTGACTCTAATTCGTTTATAAACAGAGTAGTCTTTTTATCGGATAAGAAATTTCTCAGAAGATCGATTTACAATTCTAATCTTTTTAATGTTAAGATAAAGATTGTTCTAAGATTTTTCCAGATATGCAACAAGTTATTAAGCTAGTTTCACCTCACAACTTTTACAGTCTGGACTCAAATCTTTAACCTTTTTTTGTACACCAAGACAGAATTGAGTCTATGCAAAGGAAGTTTTTACTATTTTCGCTTTAAACTGGGTTTCTGAAATTGACTTGCCCTCTTACCGCAGTAGACTATAAGTAATTAACCTTCCACCTTTCTCTAATTTGTTAAGACAACTTTTATGTACCGTCGAGACTTACTCGAACCTTTAATCCAGCAACTCTAAAGGTATAAACTATTTTTTTCAAGAACCCTTTCTTTGTGCTGCTTTATCGTTATCAGAATCCTCTCTTACTAATGTTTAGAATCTTATTCTTAACACATTAGCCCGTAGCAACTAATATCCATACTTATTGATTTGATTGGGTTTTGCTGGGTTTGCCAAATCCTTGCTGTGTTGGACTATTCACCATATTTTTATCTTTCATATAAAACATTTAATTTTGTTCAACTTTATTTTGTTGTTATATTTAACTTTATTTTGAAATTCAACTTTTTGGCGACTGTTTTTAATCGACTCTAAATAAATGAATAAATATAATTATTGTTTCTCCTTTGACAGTTGGTCTGACCATGCTTGGTTTCTCACTCTGGGGTCAACCCAACAAACTGGGATTCTTCTGTAGTGATCTCTCCCTTAAGCATCCCTATAAGGACTCGACCATACGCAGCTGGATGTTGTATTTAATCTGTGCAGCGCTGCCCGTTTCCCTGGTAAGTGAATAAAAACTCTATCCCTTTTATATATGTAAGCATACTTTTTTGAATAGATCTTGCTGGTGGAATTCTACAGATCGCAGGATAAACAGAAACATAAGCACTCCCAAGGTCATTATCACGGTCAGCAGGAGGGAAGCGGATACTATCTGTGCCACATGGAGCTGCCCCATTGGCTATTGGAATGTTATCGTAAGATTGGCTCCTTTTTGTTCGGCTTGGGCATCGAACAGTTAACTACGGATATAGCCAAGTACGCTGTTGGCCGACTACGACCGCACTTTATCACTGTAAGTTCCAGTACAGACACTAGTTCCAGTTCCAGTTCCAAATCCCTTAATTGCAGCTCTGTGAACCTGTGCTTCTGGATGGTACAACTTGCAGGGATGCCGTCAATCTGGGGCGCTACATCGAGGACTTTACCTGCTCGGCGGTCAATGTGAGCTCGAAGATGTTAAAGGATATGCGATTATCCTTTCCCAGTGGACATGCCAGCTTCGCTTGCTACTCGATGATCTATCTGGTGGTGCGTATACTTAACTATATTGAACTTGTATCAACTTATTTGCTTTCATTTCCTTAGATATATTTGCAGCGTCGCATGCACTGGCCACGCCTCAAAATGTTTCGCCATCTGTTGCAGTTCCTCCTGCTCATGTTCGCCTGGTACACGGCTTTGACCCGCATCTCGGACTATAAGCATCATTGGTCGGATGTGTTGGCTGGCTCGGCAATTGGATTCACCTACGCGGTTGTGGTGGTAAGTTGAGTATATCTCTTGAAATTAGCGTAGAACATACTTAAATTTACACTCAAAGCTTTGTCTATTTTAAGCCGATATAGAGAAACAATGTCATTGGGTTCATTGCATGACTTTTAAATTATTACAGCAATTAAATATTGCTAATTTTTAAAACTCAATTTCAGGAAAATTCATGATGTTTCCTAGTTAATTTTTTAAAAACTTGTAAACTATCTCAACTATGACGATTTACACTTAATCTGAATTAATATACTATACACCCAAAATTCGGTTTTCCATTTCGGCAAGATTTTTCGGAAGTGAATTTATTTGGTGCTCTAATTTTCTCTCGGAAAAATTTTGCGAATAGAAATCACTTTGTGCTAATAAATATAAACCTGATAATTTTATCAACTTAACATAAGTAGTTATATGAAACGTAAAAGAATTTATTTAGTTAAACAAGTGAAAATAATAAGGAAAAAGCGGAAGAGACGGATAGTATTCAGTTCTCAGCCCTGTATTTTTTCAACTTTGTTCAAATTAAATCGATTCTCACTCAGTCAACTTGGACTTGATTTCACTTTTAATTCAGAAGCATCTTATTTTGGTTTATTTTGAAAAGTTACATTTTTGGAAAAGTTTTTTATTTTAACTTGGTACCACATTTAAATAGAAAAAGTACCATTTTGGTCAGTTGTGTACCATTATAATGATATTACCTCATTCATATTTTTTTATACTACATGCTAATTTAACTCTTCTGTTCTCCCTCCCCGTCTCTCCTTGCAGACATCGACAATTTGGTAGCTTGACCCAAGAGGTTTCTCTGGGAGCTCAACTCGGACAAAAAAACGCTTCAATCCCCACCGCTTCGGTCACCGCTTTTAATTTCATGTATATGAAATTTCAGTTTTTAATTTAATATTAGTTTCTACCTGTACGACTGTATACTTACCTATGAATGTATCTATACATTTTTATCTTTATATCTACAAACACTACACGTTACGTTCTATGTTTTGTGACTTTACTTTAGTTATTCTTAATAAACTTTTAATAGTGCTTATTTTATGTTGTATTGGTATTTTCTTTGACTTAAATGTGCTCTGGATTAATTAATTGAAATGGGTAAGTATTTAGATCGTATAATTTAACAAAATCTATCTAAGTTTAAGATATCCATCTAATTATTTTTTGGTTGTACATATGTTATGTAAGTAATACCTATTCATTATTAATATAAGTCTTCAATTGACATAGTCATGATTATCCACATGACTTTCCTAAAGAAAATACAGATTATTGTTTTCACAGGGTATATGTAAGTTGACCATTTAATCGCCTTAATCGAATCCCTACCAGAATATATGTGGACATTAAGAAATAACAAATGACATCAAATTTAGCTTGGAAAGGTGTCAGACCTAAGGTTTATTAGACCGGCAAAAGTTTATTCAGCAGCTTCTGATTACTGATCCATCACAAAAAAGGGTATAAAAAGGAGTGATCAAAGATTGATAGATACCCCTGCTGGATGCCTTTATTTACACGCTTTTGCAGGGCACCTATTAGTCAAGTATACTCTTAGTGAATTCAGTTGTTAACTCAATTGTTGAAATATCCTTGGCTCTGATTAAATCTGAATGAAGTATTGACCTGCATTGACTTAAGCTGTTAACTAAAACTGGTAACTTGGCTTACTGAATTGCTGAAACTGGCTAAAATGTTTGTTCTCGATATTGGCTACTCTGAAGTGGCCAAAATGCGTTTGCCAATTGCCGTTAGCTGACAGATTGGCGCCAGATAAGCACATGACTTATGGCCAACCAGTTGGCTAGTTAGCCAGTTCTTTACTTGTCTATTTGGTTAGTTTGGACATGGCTGCAGCTAATGGCTTATTAACAATTAGCAACTGTTGCAGTTCAAGGGGAGGCCAATTTGTTTTGGCCTTTTAATTAGTTGCCTCCTTCCCTCACTCTCGTTTGCCATTTGCATATTAATCGAATTTGTTGCTTATGCCACAAGTGAAGCTGTTGCATGCAACGCTTGGGAAGCTGAAGGAGAGGAAGTCCATCACTCAATAAAAAAGTGATGCACAGTCTGGACACGTAGTTTTATGTGGTTAAGTCAACTATCAGCACTCTGGCAAAGTCTTTTGCTCAGAGATTGATGAGTTTGTTAAATGTTTTTGGTTGCCTCAAGACGCATGCCGCTAAGAGCCGCCACAGATGCCACTCGAGATTCCACAATTCCATTGATGCCTGTTCTAAATTTTCATGCCAAGTCTTTTGACAATTAACACAATTTTTTATTTCGCTTTTATCACAACAATTACATTTCAGTTTCTCCCCCCCCCAAACCAAATTTCCACCATTTCTTTCATTCCCCCACATTTCTTTTTTCATTTTGTTGGCTTTTCAATTGCCCCGCCTGCATCTGGGTCTGCATCTGGTCTTGTCAATTGGCCGGATTCGTGTCTGTCAATAGCTTCAAGTTTATGTCCCAAGCTATCGCCAGCTGTTGATAGACAAAATCGTGTTTCTTCCATTTGAAAAAAATAGAGAACTTCTTTTTTACGACTATGACAAATGCCGGAGGGAGTTAAGTTGTTCCTCCATTTCCAATCTCATCCCATCCCATGCCATCCCATCCCATCAAATTGCCAATTTCAAGCCAGACGCTAAAACTGATGCTTACACCATGAAAATTGCGAGGTAACATCGATACACACTCCGATTTTTATTTATGACGAAAAGTGTGGAAAATTGCATTTTAGGGGAGGGAGGGGATCATTCATGTTCGCACCATTAAAATAAAAACTCGTACAATGGACAACGGACAAATCTCGATTCGCATCGGCAGCTCGTGATAGAAGTTATTGTTTTGTGATTCTGCGTATACCCTGCATTTTTTAAAATGTCTAAAAGGGAGTCTATAATTTAGTTGTTGAAATGTGAGTAACGAATCCTGATGACATATAGTCACTTGTCGGTATATCCTGTTTAATTTTAAGATTTACCATTTATTAAGATATGAATCCTAGTGCTGTAGGAAAAATTTTACAACTTTTTAATATTTAAGCTCCAATTAAAAATTATAAATGATGTATATAGAATAAATACAATGAAGCTTTAATTAAAATTATATGTTATTATGATTACTATTAGTTTTAAGTTTTGTATCAATTTATCTTCTTATTTATATGTATATATTTTAATTTTGATCCCAAGCTTCGACTTAAATCTTTAACTGACGTACTTACAAATCAATTTTTTTGTAAATCTAGAAATTTAATTGCAATTGTTTAAAAAAACCTAAGAATATGGCCACAAATTCCACAGATTAAGAAGAAGTACAAGGTAGCAGTTAGTCATGCCAATTTATTTTTTACTTTCGTAAATGCTGTATTTTAGCTTTCATAGCAAATATTCCTCTGTGCTGTGTTTGACTACAGGGTATTTTATAGTCACTGTCACTTGTTCTAGCTTATTTCGTTGCAGTTTCGTGATGCCGCCAGTCATGCCCACATTTCATGCTGCAATGTCCAGCACAGAAAGCGTTAAATTTTCCACATGCAGCAGCGATGTACGTGGAGGGGGCAGGGCAGGGGCAGGGATAAGGAGATAGGAGGTAGGTGGAGGCACAGTCATAGGTCGTTATGGTGAACGTGGGCCAAGTCTCTTGCGTGGGTAACATTTTATTTTTAAACCCGCAGCCTTTTGTCTACGGACAGAGTGTGGTGTCTGTAGCACCACACACAACGTGGCTGCAACATGGGGCAGCATGTCCAAGGTCCTGTGGCACCTATGTGGGCCGTTGTGTGGCAGCAATTAGTTGTCCCTCTGCAATTTGTGTTGGCCCTAAACGTTTATTAATGAGCTCAAGTCAATTTTCAGATATGCGCATTATTTATGGCGCCTGGACATTGGCCGTAAGTAAAATCTATAAATCTTGACCAGGCTTTAAGAGATAAGACCATGGCCAGAACTGAGATTGAAGCTGGCAGCGAATTAAGATTACAGGCGCATAAATCTAGACACGGCGGAACGAGGCGTAGTCTTCTAGATCGAATTTATGCGCACATTAAAGAAAATTTCAGGTAACGCCTTGTTAACCCCCTTCTGACTTGTTTCCCCTCTTGAAACTCGCTTTCGCTTTTCTTTTCTTACACAATGCTGGGCTATTTTCCATTTGAATGCATTTTGAATGCTGTTAAAATTGTTGTCATGTTTAGAAGTGACATACATATAAATAACTTGCAACTGCCACCCCTTTTTGTCTGCCTTGCAACACTGTTGCACCCCTTGCCGCACAGCGGGATGTGGCTGTGGCAGCGGGCGCCTCTTTTGACACCTCTTAGTGTGCTTTGTGAATAGTTGAATAACCAAATGAGTGAAGTGAGTGAATGATCTATGAATACCCGTTTACCAAGTCTACCTTCATCTCAAACAGCGGCTTAAGTTGCTTTCAACTTTTGCCAAACAAACTGTTAACGTTTTCATTTTTGACAGTCAACAACATTGAGAACTCCTTTGTCGACTCTCACCTGGGTGGACCTTAAAGTTGTCCCCATATCAATGAAAATCAGAAATCATAAACCTATCAAACTAGGGATGGCTAAAATTTTGATACTTAAAATGGGAATTTACCAATAAATATAATTTTTTTAAATTAGTAACAACTGCTTACTAAATGGAAAAATGTTCAAATAATAAATAAAGTATAATTTTTATATAAAATTTTAATATAAATTTAAATCTTTATTCAACTCTTAATTTGAAAATACACAATTGGAAAATTTAAACAGTTCGTATTAAGCAATCTTTATTATAAAAATCTTATTTTAAAATTACAAATACATCTCTGTTGTCAACTTCTCGAGCTGCCCTCGTTGATCTGTCGCATTTACAGACTGCAACTAAAGCTGAAACTCAAATACAAGCCTAGTTAATGTACAACTTGTTGTAGTTTCCCTGTGGAGCTTATTTACAAACATGAATAAACTTGCATTAACATGAACGGACAGGTCTTACTCAGCAAGCAGTTGATTTTTTTGATGGGCTGTTAAGTATGTGGGCGTGGCAGATTAAGCAATAACGTAATCCCGGCTGAAATTGCCCATCAACCATAACAAAGAACAACAGCAGAAAATAGTCAAGATAAAAATTTAGCCATTTGTTGTTGTTGTTGTTGTTGCTGTTGCTGTTGCTGTTGGCCAGTTGGTTAATCACAAGAGAATTCCTTGATGGAATTACAACGTGACTGCAATTTGTAGTAGCTCAGATGAATCAAATCAAAATCAGTGCGCTTTAATTGAATAAACGCAGCAGTTATAAATGTTTACATTAAGTATGCGTCGACTTTCCCCTACTCCTGCCCCCTCCCCTGACTTCTATCCCCTTCCACTTTAAGAGCTTTAATTAGCTGCAACAAGTCGAGACAAGGCAACTAAATGAACAACGGATGCGTTCAATTACGGCCAACATGTGGCAGGAGGCAGTGTGTCGGCGCCATGTCTAAGCAACACTCGGATCCCCTTTTCCCCACCCCCTTACAACCTCTCTTCAGGTTGCCTCTTTTCGAATGCGATCTTGATTCCAAGCTGGAGCACGCGATGGTGTCGGGAAAATTGTCACTGGCCTGCGGGCAACACCTTTTTCGCTATATGAATTACCAATTTGCATATGGCCAATTTGCCCAGGTCGCCCCGTTAGCCAGGTTGAAGCTGAAGCTGCCCACTTGTCAATCATCGACACAAAGCGACGATTGCAACTCTGGCGACGCGTGTCGCATATGCATAAATTTAATGCAACTCAGGTGCGTGTGTGATTCCCTGTTTTCCTTATCGCTGCACCGAGTGATTTATATATCAGTCATATACAATTAAATTACAAATATCTGAGGTGTGGTATCAATTCATCATACATTCAAACAAATCAAACAATGCAATACTTTCAGTTACACAGAGATTTAAATGAAAATTTAATCTAATGAATATTTTCGTATATTACACTGTCCAACAATTTACAACTTTACAAAATCGTTTTGCAATGTAAAAATATTTTTACATTTTTCTAGCAGCACTATAGTTTTTCATATATGTAATTTACTTTTTAACATTTATTTTAAATAATACTGTAAGATGCAATTGTTAATATAGATTACATACAATTGTACCACTATAACATCCAGGAACAAATGGGTTTAATGCGACAAAGTACAGAATTGAATACAAAATAAAGTTTTGGCGTTTATTTTCCCACTCCAAAAATGTTGCAGTACAATTTTGTAATTTCCGTTAGCTGGGTAAAAACTATATATAAAAGTTAAGGAAAATAAAAATTTTTTACTTTAATTTATAATTAAGATGGCTTAAATCTAATTGTACAACCCGCCAACTGTATTAGATTTTGATCTGTAAACTTGAATTGCGCGCCAATGTATTAACATTCTGTAAGCGTAATGCTGCCAGACGTACAAATTACAGTATGTTAACTAAAAACGGTTATTTAGCCATTCACAGCGCAAATTAATCAAGATCGGTATCGATAGTAAATGTCGACTGCACTGCAGCAGATTTCAGCAGCGATAAGACGATAAATTAATCGAAGTAGGCGCGCCGCTTAAAAATAAGATAAATATTTATTAAAGAGCAACATTTTTGTTAATAATCCAACTTAAGTTATAAATTAGATAAACTAAAGCGGATTCCTGTTGCGTTTTGTAGCCCCACTGGGGACCTATTTTTTTAAACAATGTCTAAAAAAATCTAGGAAAATAGTGCACATGATTAATGCAAAGTTTCCAATTTATTTATTTAGTGGCCATATTTTTGAGTGGATTTCAGTTAAAAGTAGAACCCCAAGGTTGACACGTTACAATTTGGTAGTGGCGCCATCTCCTGTTTGCTAGCGCCAGCTATCATGTTGTTTTCTTTCAGAACTATATTCTTATTGGAGTCTGGCACCCATTGGTCGTTTTTTCAAAATAATTAGAAAAATTGTTTAGTAAAAAATCGAAATCAAATTAAAATAATCAAAATAAATTGTTAATTTTTTAAATTAAAGCAGATTCTTTTGGCATTTGTTTCAACTGCGTAAGACCACCAGGGGCCCAGATCTTTTTCGCCAAAGGGAAAAAGTCAGCAAAGTTCAAGAAAATTGCAAGGAAAAGCCCTGCAAAGTTTCAGGGCGGTAGCTTTCCACCTGCATTTTCGAGTAAGAAAACTTTCGTCTAACCAAAAACGAAAAGGATCCAAAAATAGGGGCGAAATATTTTACGCGGACCTTGGCAAAAGCGCCCCCAAAAAACCATACGCTGTCGACTCTTGGAACTATAGAATTTGATGCATAGCGCCGCCACCAAGAGAGCTCGTCTAGTTTTGGAACTAATTTGCACAGAAGGCACACCTGAAGTCGCGTTCGCGTTGTCATCATCATCGCTTCCAAAACCTCCGCAGACAAAATTTGTGCCGTTTTTATACACGCAAACTGTGTTTTATTGCCTTAAATACATATAAAATTTACTGAAAAATTCTTGTGTCAGCTGGACGCAGGGGTTGGGGTTGATAAAAATTTGTGCAACAAGTGGTTTTCAACTCGCTTTTAACTTGCCATCCAAAGTGCCTTACACACACCGACGCGCGCACACAGTCTTGATTCTTACCTGCTAGCCTGCACACATACGCGCGCATACGTAAGCAACAACAAATTAGTTGTGAGCTGTCTGCTTTCGTCTTCGAGTCCAATAAGATAATTACGCCGAAAAAATGCTAAGCGCATGCACATAATTTAATTAAAGAGCTCAGTCTCTCGGTGAATGCAAACAAAATAAATTGAGAGTGAGAAAGTGCTAACAAAAAAAAAAACTACCAAAATCCCCAACGCGAGGATCAGTATCGTGTGTGCGTGTGTGTGAATGTGAAGAGTAAGAGAAAGAAGGAGAGAGAGAGAGAGCACTTAATAAAAGTCACTGTGTCCGTGTGAGAGTTCTCCTTTATAACAAAAGCAATATACAAATTGAAACAAGTGTATTTTAAATATAGATTACAAAGTCCACTACAACCACGCAGGTAATTACATATTACTTGCATTTTTCACTTTTGCTTTTACATATGTATGTAAAAGTATGGTATAAATATGTACTTGAATACACATAAAAGCAAATGTACTCACTATGTAACGCTCATTTCTTTCATTGACATTGTTTTTGCTTTTGCTTTGGGTATGTGTGAGTTTTTGCGCGTTTTCTCTGCCGCGTATTTCAAAATACTTTGTATGCTATTTTCTTTTTATCATTTCGCATTGCCCTCCGCTCTTTTTTTATTGTTTTTACCTTTCTACACTCTGAACAGTCACCAACAACAGTTTGCACTTGTTTCAAAATGTTGCCATCTCTTTTTAGTCAAAGAAATAGCAACAGTGCTAACAGCGGGGCTAATAAGAAATTTTTATCGGTGTTGGCTGAAGTTTCTTGTTTGGATACTAATACATTTGCAAGAGCGGCCGCTCAGCACTCACACCAACACACACATGCATACAAACTAGCCAATAAATGCCTCTGCTTTGGAATGTACGTTGTTGTTGTTGTTGTGGGGGGTTCGCCGTTGTTGTTCCTGTTCTCAATACATTTTGTATTAGGTGTATGCGGCCGTTGTCAACGGTTTTGGTTATCAACCAAAGACACAAGAACGAACACATACACACACATTCATTCGAGCTTAGTAAACGAATTTCGATAAATAAACTGCAGGTTGTGTAGCTAAGTAATATCCGTTGCTTGTCCATCTTTTTATCTGTGTCACTCACCTGTTTTTCACACGCCAACCAATCAAAGCGTCCAGAACACTAACAACAACACAAATAGAGTACGCAATGAATTCGCCGTGGTTTTCTACCGCTACCCTTTTCGCCTCAAAACAGCTGTGTCGCCTTTGTTTATGTCTGTAACAGGGCTAAGAGAGAAATGTTAAGCCAAGGACACCAGTCTCTGTTTAGTCGCTGTTACTTAACAGTTTCTTTCTTAAATAAAAATAATTGTCTAATTAAAAAGTAGGATTAAATTTAAATTAATCCATTTGATTATAGATTTTATAAAATAAAGAGGATTATTTTAGTGAATAATAGAGGAAGAGTTGTTAAACAAAATTCTAAAAAATTTAAAAAATTATTTCAAAATTTCTTGCGAAATCTCGACTTTCTAGCTCCTGGTCAGTGTTTTCACTCATTTTCTTTAACAGTTTGATTTTCTACATTCCGATGTTTGTGATAAATCATTAAATAGGGTCTTTAAATTTTTTGGATTTCCTCGTTTAATAAAAGGTTCCTTGATTTTTTCAAAATATTGTACCGTAAAAACATCGCGTAAAAATATCGATAATATTATCGTCAGATAAAAATATCGTGCATCGCGACAATAACAATCCTTGCTGTTAGCATCAGTTGCTTTTGAACATTCGTGCGCGACGCAAGGATATTTGCGGAAGGATAACTCAAGAGAGTCGAAAACAAACACGTTGCAGTTAACAGGCCAAAATTTACGTGGCGGCTTTTCAATTATTTAAGCCACAAAGCCGACGTGCAAGTCGAGTTTATGGCTTTGCACGCTTAGTGCAAGCCTCAATGATGAGACAGAGCTACAGATACAGATAAAGATAGAGATAGAAATGAAGGAGGAAAACCAAGAATGCAATAACATAAAAGCGACTGTGGCTCAAGTAGAAAAGTGGATGTGTATTAAATAAGTAAAGACAGACAGAGCAGAAAAATCAAGTGACTAACGTATGTACATAATATATGTACATATATAGTATAGTATGTACATAGATAAATGTGTGAGTGACTGCGGTTATTTTACTTTTTCTTTTTGTGCATTGCATAAGGTTCTTTGTTGTTATTGTGCTTAGTGGTATATTGACATTATCAGCTACTAAAAACTTTTCAACGTTAATTCTAATTGCAGATAGCAAAAAAAGGAATATCAGCTGACTTAACGTACTTTGGCATTAATATTTGAATAGATTAACTTAACTAAACGGAATATGGAATCCATGGAATATGAAATGGCACGCAACATGACGTTGCTGTTCTTCCTCGAGCGACTTCTGGACAAGGGAGAACCTCGCACGGTCCACGATCTGTCCTGTCAATTTGGCAACAAGGAGTTCACCAAGGAAATGCGACAAATTGCCGGCGGTAGTCAGTCCGGTAAGATCTCTTGAAATGAAATCGAAACTAAAAAAATCATTTCACTTTTTGAAATAATAGAGGGATAGACATTGTAGGTATCTCTGTATGAAATATGAAACTGGTGCACTGAAAACTAATACTGAACAAACACACACAAACATACTAGATACATATTTGTGCACCTGCGGGGTTATTTTTCTTCTTGTTGTTGTTGTTGTGGTTGTTGGTTAAGTGCTTGACTTGTCCAAGTGAACATGTCATTGCCATTGCCATTACCAGTCGCCAATTGAAGCTGTGGTTTCAACCGCAAAAGAAATAGACACCAGTTGAGATTGCACCGACTAGCAGATATCCTCTTTAACTGAACAACATGCATATCATTTTGCCTATTGTCGCTGGTCAGAGATACAAAAGGCCTAACTACTTGGGTATACAGGGTATTTTATTCGAATCAAAAGCTTTTCAGGGCAATCGCTGTTATTGTTGCCACTCAAAAGCCGCGTGAGTTTTTGTTTACATCGGCGTCAAAAAAAAAAACACATTGATTTCCCCCCCATGAAATAACATGAAATACTCGATTTGTACGTCCGCTCTTTAACAAAAAACAAACTCAACAATTCAACAGCTCAACAACAATTCAAGTCACATAAACAAGTTCATCATCCAAGATACATGCGTTTCAAAAATAGCAATTCCCAACTCTTCAAATATTTTAAAAATAAACTTCTTCTCGAGGGCAGAGCAATGCACTTTTCACTATACTTATTGGAAAATGCCATGGGATGAGCTCGGAAATCCATTAGCGTATAATTAGAAGTTATGCATAAGGCGTTTTGTACGGGAAATGTTGACAGTTTGTGTTTCGAGATTAATATCAGCCATTAAATTTGTATTATTACTTAGTAACCGTAGCTAAAAAGGTGGGGAGAGCGCAAAAGAAAGTATGATTTTCAGAATTGGTAAACAAAATTCTAAAATTCTCTTACAAGTACATAGTTCTTGCAAGTCGTTTTCATCTGGTTTAAAGTTCTGCGATCTCTTGTCAGAAACTATCATTTTCCACGCTCTTTTGACAAGAATTCTTATCATATTTTCATAGTTGAGTTGTTGTTTAATTTGGCATGCCTTGCTAATTATTTTCCATTTATAACACATTTTTATTACAAGAATTTTTCACACCTTGTGCTTGCATTAATTGCATTAATCAAATGTGCAATGTGTGCAGCACAAATGCGTTTAACAAATGTTTATAGCACTTCAAAATACATGTGTCTTTTAAACTTCATTTCATGACGTGTGCTGCAACTTTAATAACAATAGTCATAACAATTATGACAGCTTTAAGGAGCTTCAAAAGCGAGGCTCACGACGCAATAGGCAAACCTAAAATATTTGCTTTCAGAATATTTGTAACAAACACGCAAAGTAGTCGTGTCTCGAAAGACATAAAGCCAACATAATAATATACATATTATAATACGCAATGTCAAGGTTCAGTTTATAAATAAAACTTCATAACTCTGAAAGCAGAAATTGCTACGAAATGGACTAAAAATAGATGCACTAAATCGAGGGTAGGGTTTAGTATGGCTTCAATCGAAACTAGGCTTTAATGTGCTCAAGGAACTAAGGCTTTCAAGCTATTCAAGTTATCTATAAGCTCAAGAACTTTTGCTGAGCCAAGTCCGAGAGGTCCCCAAGATAGTCACAGAGCTATCCAATAAACATATTTTATGCGTCACCTTTTCTTGTCAACATTTTGCTTATACTTACCACTTATAAACCGTTAAGGGCCGACTGTTGCCAAACTTGCAATACCTTTGATATTTTCATAATGCCCGGTTAACACCCAAAGCCCAAAACCAAAACCTCAAGCCACAAAACCGAATCCAAATGATGATGTGGGTAAATTTGCTTTTCTTGTTTGGTTTGTAATAGAAAAGTGTCGATTACGTGACAAAAATGTTCAATTGAATTTCAAATAATATAGCTTACTATTCTACAGAGTGAGACACATACATATATAGATACTAACAATCAGAAAGAGTGAGAGAAAGAGAAAGAGCTGCCCATTTGTTGCTTCAATAATGCATGGGTATGCGAGTATGTATGTGTATAGTTCTCAATTCCCTGGCGATTGATGAGGGTTTTACTGGCAAACAAGAAAACATTTACAAAATTAATGTCACTAGCAATTTTGTGTCAGCTTAAAAGCGTCGAAAGTATTGAAAGCGTGTTTAGAACTGACGCTCGTTTTCTCAGCCATCAGCCATCAGCATTTTGAAGCCTTTAAGTTATTAACCAAAATGTGCTAATGGCTTAAACAAACAGTTACCAAATCGTAGCGTGCCCATTTCACTGCTAATTTGACAGGCAATCGCCTTAAAAAACAAGTTTTGCATGCAAACATTAACTGAAGACCATAAAACTATCTGTTTTTATATTTGTATCTGTATCTGTATCTGTATCTGTGTATCTGTATCTATATCTAAGTATACTTGTGACTGCTGCCCATGTCGCTGACAGAGTCCAATAATTGCACATTTAAACACATACGTATTCCATATTAGCAGGTCACCCCACCTCCCCCTCCCCTTGGCTGACATTCAAAGCATTTTTGTTTTTGCGTAATCGATTGACAATGCGAAGGTGGAACGCATTTGTCAACTTGCACTCAAATGGCTTGGCTTGTGAGAGGGTTGCCTAATAAGTTATGCGATTTGCAATCAGCATGAAAATTACAAGCGTTTGCTTTCAATTGCAATGTTTTAACTTCTCAATTAATATGAATCTTAAAGCCAAGATTGCCTGAGTGAAAGATACCCTGTATGTAAGATACCCTGTAGTCATTCTTTAAAAATGGTTTTTTGGGGAAAGTGCATTAAAACGTCTTATTTTAGTACCACCTTGGAGTAAAAAGAAGAAACTTAAACTGAATATTTTACACCATAAAGGATAGCATATAACGAATATATCTGCATTATTAACACAAAAAGTGAGTTATAACAGTAAGTGATCGATATGTATTTATTAATTGTACGTAGTTGTGGAATTTGAATCAAAATTTAAACAAGAGTCTTTTTAGATGCAGTTTGTTTGTAGAATACTTAAATAATTTTATATATTTAAATAGCGTAGCCCTTCTTCGAGTCGAAGAAAGTGAGCCACTTAAACCTATTATACTGTATTTAATAGTTAATATGTTCTTAAGATAATATCGTAAATACTTCTTTCTGTCTGTTTCTTTATCACAATCGTATTGACTTACAGTTGCACATTTAAATTATTTTCTTATTGTCATGATGCTATGTGAACAATTCGACTAGACTTCAGTTCCGGTCCGGATGATTGATTGAGTTCCACAGACTGAAATGTAGATGTTCAACAGCTTTAAGTAATCTTCGTTCATTTGGCATTGCTTATCCGTTACTTACACATTTCAATTTTGACTTGCGCCCTTTTGATTCGGAGCCAGGCAAAGGACATAAATTTAACGATTTTATGCCGACAGCAGTCGGTTGGCCCATTTGAAATCCTTTGGCACCCTCAGACTCTATCACAGCCCGCCCTGCTCCCCCTGCTCCCTCCCTTGTGTCTACGGGGCTTCGAATTGCGTGTCGGAATTGTGCGTCTGACTGGAGTTGAGTTTAGTCGAGTTGTGTTGTGTTGTGTTTTCCTGCCAGCTGCCAAGGTTTATGTTATTGTTGTTAACTTGTGCCTGGGCCTGTGCAAATGGAAATCCAAGTGGAGATGGAAATGGCGTGGATTTCATTCGACATTGATTTTCCCTTGTGTTTTAGCAGTCGTCGCATTAACAGCAACAACTTTAACTAGAAACGAATTTGTTGTTTATTAATTGTGCCAGGGGGCAAATGCGTCAATTAATGTGCCTATAATGAAGTCATGCTTCTAGGCCCCTTTCAATATACGATTATATACTATATATAGCCACATCAGCGAAATGAGCTTCAAAGTTGAAAGACACATGTGTTTTTTAAGGGGGGTTTCACTTTCGTTACACTCGTAAGACATAAAATCTTGAATTTATTGCCACATAACCCTTTTTACCTACCTGGGCTTTTGCCCCACTGCCCCTGTAGCCTGTGGCATGCCACAACTGCGGCATGCCCCTCTTGCGCCATGTCTGGGGTTATATTTCAATAAGCAAACATAAATATACATATATTTATAGCGTATGTTTTCGGTGCATTTGAAAATTGCCCACAATATTGTGTCCAATATGTGAAACGGCGACTGACCGTAAAATGTGCCACTGCCGCCGACACCTGCTCCTCGAGCGGGGGATGTAGGGGTCGTGGTCCGTGATCCGCCCATCTCCGCCCGTCTCCGCCCAGTATTCTTGTTTGTCAGCCAAGAAATTCCGCTCTGCATGCAGGCAAATATTGTCTGTGTTCCGCAAATACTCGTACTTATATTGCTACAATATTTTGCTTGACACTATAAAAATAAAAATCTAGGCGAGGGTTGAATGAAAAGTTTTCTATATATGAGGGATTAAAGCCGAAACGAATAAAGGTTAAAAATAAAAAAAGGCAACTAATCATTTAATTTAAATTAAATTCATTGATCCTTAGAACAAAGGATACGAAATCATTCCAATCTAAAATCTATTCCAAATTAAAAAAAATCATTGAATTTTAGTCGCTGGAAAATACTAAAACAAACCGTTATTCATGAATCGGTTTCAAAATGGTTATTTCGGCTTGCAGAATTTCGGTTTATCGGTTTCGGAATAATACAAAAGTTTTTTTTCGGTTACGGTTTCAGTTGTGGTTACAAATTTGAAGCGGTTAATATCGGCTACGGCAACGGTTACGGATTCGGTTACGGTTTGAATCCCTGCTATACATATATGGTTTGTTTTTATTTTCAAATCTAGTAGATATGGAATAATCATTTTTTCTAGCTTGTTTGTGTACATATATATTTCAAATCTTTAGTATATTTTATTTACTTGTGAAATCAACATCAGTGCTTTAATTTACAAAAATGTATTAAAATGAACAACAATTTTTTAAATGAACAATGGCTATTATCCCTCAAGAATACTTCAGATCCTCCGCGGTTCCCGAATATTGGCCTTTCGGTGGGCTCCTCAGTAGTTGGTATTAAATTTGATACTGGCGTTTTGTTGGCTGCCGATACGCTGGTAACCTACGGTAACATAGCTCGTTATCAGAACGTTGATCGCGTTTTTAAGATTAATGATAACGTTTTAATGGGAGGAAGCGGAGATTTCTCTGACGTCCAGTCAATAAAGAAAACCCTTGATGCGAAGGTGATTGAGGATTTTTGTTATAATGATGGCATATTGATGAATACAAAGAATGTTTCTAGTTATATACGAAATATTCTTTACGGCCGTCGGATTATGAATAATCCGTTTTTTATCCAATTGATCATAGGGGGCTTCAGTGATACTGGTTTGCCCTATTTGGGTTTCATGGATATGGATGGACTTACCTATGAAAATTATGTAGTGGCCACTGGATTTGGACAAGAATTGGCTCTACCCCTGGTATATGAAAAGAAACCTAAAGATCGCGATTTCACATTATCCGAGGCATCGAAGCTAATACGCAGATGCATGAAAGTTCTCTATTATCGCAGTACCCAAAGTATTGCCCAGTATACGGTGGGTATTTGTACTTTCGATCAATGCGATGTAAAGGGTCCTTTCAAGGTTGAGGAGAATTGGACAATTGCGAATCAACTTTGTGGATTTTAGATGATATTTAGCAAGAAGAGAATAATTTGTCTGATATAAGCCTGTTTCGGTTTTCACTTTCGGAAATGAATTTCGTTTACCTGGGCTTGTTTCATTTCGGCTTAATTTTAAGGATTTAATTCACTTTGGGCTAATGAATTTACACCCGATAGATTAGGAAAACTATAATTTGCATAAATGCAGCGGAAAAAAATACATTTTATTCTGGATCCGAAGAACGATGACAAACATTTAGTTGAGAAACAGTTTTAATGCATGTGAAAAATCATAACTTAATATTTGCTGGAAGTGATAAAATACAATTAAATATGAATGTGCTGGAATTGACTTACATTTTAGTGAATAGAAATATCATATCAAATTTATAGTTAGAGATAACTATTCCCAGATCTGGCTTTGGGTTTATTTGTTGTTTTATTGTACGAAATGTATTTTAAAATTTAACTGGACTATGAAAAGACGAGCTTAAGGCTTGGAAATATTTGAAAAAATGGTTAAAAATGCACTAAAATTGTTAAAATGTTTATGTATTCTTTCGTTATTCGTTAACTTTATTATTCTACACTTAGAGTAAAGTAAAAGCAACCCTCGCTTCTACCTTTATGACAGCTAGTATATGTATTTACATTTATGTATGTGTGTGAGAATCCATGGAGTTGCTGAGTGGCCCTCCTGGTTGTGGCGACCCGATAAATATTAATGCATATCGTCCGTTTGGTGTTTTTTTTTTGCTGTTTGGATTACAATTTTCATGAAGTTTATTTTGCGTCACCTGTAAATTTCAATTTCAATTTGTGTAATGCATAAGGGAGCATAAAAATTGAATTATGCACCAGTTGCTTGGCCCATTTAGTGTTGGCCAGGCACATACTTACTATAATGTAGAACAATTTTTCTTTTTCTTGTTCCCATTTTGTAATAGAGGGTGGGGAGAAACTGAATCCACACACACACTTTTCGTGGGGGTCGCTTACCATTTGTCAGTTTTGTGGCCCATTGAGCATATGGATGTGGATTTGTAGATGAAATCCTCAAGATTAAATTGCCATTCAGAAGAAGTCTGTGCACAACTTGGATAATCATGACATAATGCTTGACAATATATTTACAAACTCGATTAATCAAGAGTTCATTTACATTTTAGAGCTTGAGTTAAAAATGCAATTGGATTAATTTAGGTAACGATTTTGAGCCAAGCATGCTACAAATTCAGTTTGACAACAATGACAACTCGAGGTAGAAGTTGTTGCTGTTGTTGTTGTTGCTGTTGTTGTTCCCCTCGACACGCAACAAAAACAACAATAACCCCTCCTCATGTTATGTGGATGTAGATGTGATGCGCGTTTGTCATGTCACGTCATATTACACACACAATAGATACAAGACGAGACGGATGAGTTGCCCCTCGCAACTCGCCCCCAACCTTTATCCATAACTAGCAAATGTTGACAGTTGAGTTTGTGTTGCTGTTGCTGTTGCCGTTGCCGATTCCCTCGGCCGTTGACGGCATTCAGTCAGCAAACTATGACCTGATTTATCAAATAAATAGCTCGCGATGCTTGGCTTGAGTGCATTCACTTTTCATTTGACTGGAGTTGGCTGCACTGCAAACAATCTGTAAGGATTTTTGTAAATTAAAACAATAATTAAGCAAAAAGTTATCAAATTCACAACTAACTTCAAATAGTTGATTGCAATAAATGATTTATTAAAATTGGAACAAGTGTCAAAGAATATCCTTATCAATTTCTATTAGTAATGGAAATGACTACACTGTAAACAACTTTAAAGAATTTATGAAAATGACAAACAATTATTCAACAATTTAACCATTATTAGTGTTGGAGTTGACTGCACTGTAACAATTTTAAGAAATTTATGAAAATTACAAACAATTACTATACAATAAATTATCAACTTAAAGTCTAACTTTTAAAGCAGTGGTAGATCTATTCATATTCATTCTATAATATTCATTCTGTTTACTCATTTTTTGCTGTGTATAAACACAACTACTCTTAGTCCTGGCTTTTTAATTCGCACAATTGCAACTTCCATTAGGGTAAGCCCGATTACCCCTACATCCCCTTCCTCATTTCTTTAGCCTGTTTCAACGAAAGTTTAAACAACTTTGCAGCCAAAGGAGATAGAAACGTATCGTAAATATATGCATAGATGTATGTAGCTATGTACAATGTATGTATCTCAGTTAGTGTTTACAATAACGTTAATTATGGGAAACCAGGCATATGTGGCAACCTGATAGCAAAGTTATACAATGCGCTTTTTATTAGAGCTCAACTTGTCTCTGCTCGTCTCGAGATTAATCAACTATTATAAGTATAGAGTACAATGTACTACTATGCATTAAGTACTTTTCCAGTTTCCCACAAAGGAATGTCTTACGTCGCATAGCAACGAAGGGAGGGGAATTAATTAAGTTAACACTTTTACTGCATTAGCTGCACAAAGAGACAACGCGATAGGAAGATAGAAATTGAGAGATAAAGTGATTGAGAGTTACAGATAGAGGGAAATAGAGAGGGGAGACGCTCTAATGGCTTATACTAATTATAATTGACATCTTTGGCAGGTCTGAAGAAATTTCTCGCCCAATACCCATCAATATTCCTTGTCGATGGTGATTATGTGCAGGTGAATGCCTATCAGCACAGCAATTCCGATGATGGCAACAGCGGCGGCAAACGCGACTATATCCAAGAGGCTAAAGACTATTTCAAGAACAAGATGCTCCAATATGGCGCCGCTGCGGAGGTTCCAGTCCGTAGTCTGCTAGGACATCGATCCCAGGCATCTCCCCAAGTGCGACACATATCAGGTGAGCAACTTACTAAATAACAAAACTTTTCCGATTTTTCTAATAGTTTTTCTTTTCTATTTAACAGGTCAGCATATCAAGGAGTTCACTGACTTTCTGATGAAACACACAGATACGTTCAAAGTGGTCGATGATTATGTGGTCCTGGTGGGCAGTGAGAATATGACGGATTTGCCGGCGAGAGATCGTTTGCATTTGCCGCAATCCAACATCGATACGCGTGGCACCCAGCAAATGCTTGACTTTTTTGCACAGTGCATTGAGATGAAAGGACCGCTGTTAGTGGATCAATTGTTCCATCTGCTAACGCTCAACTTTCCCCAGGATCAATGGCTGCGCATGTTCAAGACGCCGGGGGATCTAAGTTCGTTTTTGAAACTGTTTGGTGACTGTTTTCACATCCAAGCGAATCTAGTCACGTTACTGCAGAAGCCCAAGCTGAATGACTCGCACATTCAACAGGCCCAAGCTCGATCCCGAGAGCAGTTCAATGCACTGAACAACAATCAGAACCCTCGGCGAGTGGATCAAAATGTGAGCTCAGTGCAGCAGCGTTTGCAGTCTCCGGCAATGCGTAGCAATGGTTTAAGCAACAATGTGAATAACAATGTGAATAACAATAATAATAATAACATAGCATCGCCTAACTTTAAGCTAAATGCCCCTGTCTCGAATATGACGGGAGGCAATGGCTTTGGACAGGGCCAAAATAAATCAGAGCCAAATTCAGGCTTTGACAGCTACGTGCCAATGTCGGAGCTGAAGCTGGAGAATCTCTGTGAGAATAACTATCCCAGCTCGACGATTAACTATGGTCCCATCGGTGCAGCACCACAGCAACAGCAACAGCAACAACAGCCGCAGCAGCAGCAACAACCAACGGCAATGGCGCCAACGGAGCGTTTGAATAGCATTAATCAAACACTTAAACAACGCATCAATACGCTGGTTATACGAACGTTGGCTGAGAATTTGGAAAAGGATAAGCAATCTTTGGCCAATCAAAACTCTCACTCAAGTCCAGTGCATGGAAGCAGCACGAAAGCAACTGGCAACGTGGCGGCAACAGCAGCAGGAACAACAGTTGCAACCACAACGACAGCAGCAGGAACACAGAACAATGCCAATCCCTCACCTAGTCATAGTTATTTTGTTGGCGATACGTGGAAAATCAAAGTGCTGCAAAATACGACAGTCATTGCCAATGTTAAGCATTCAACGTTCGTTACCGATGCTCTTCTAGACCTGGCCAAAGATGAGAACAACATTGCCGTCTCACTCGACTGTGAGGGCATCAATCTGGGTATTAAGGGCGAGATAACGCTCATTGAGATTGGCACAGCTCGGGGCGAGGCATTTCTGTTCGATGTGCAATCCTGCCCGGCCATGGTCAGTGATGGCGGTCTAAAGACTCTATTGGAGCATGATCAGGTCATCAAAGTCATACACGATTGCCGCAACGATGCGGTCAATTTGTATCTGCAATTTGGAATTCTGTTGCGCAATGTGTTTGACACGCAGGCAGCGCATGCCATCTTGCAATATCAGGAGAATGGTAAACAGGTGTACAAGGCCAAATACATATCGCTTAACTCGCTGTGCGAGCAATACAATGCACCCTGTAATCCCATCAAGGATCAGCTAAAGCAAATTTATCGTAGAGATCAAAAGTTCTGGGCCAAAAGACCGCTAACCCGCGAAATGATGTTATATGCAGCCGGAGATGTCCTTGTACTGATACATGATCAGCTCTTTACCAATTTGGCTCAACAGATTAAGCCCGAGAATCGTCAGCTATTTTCCGAGCTGTGCACTGAACAAATACTCATGCAGATCAAGCCCAATGAAGTTAAAATACGCAAAAAGCAGCGTAAGGTTAGCACCGAGGTATCGGATCTCAAGCAGAAACTAGCCCAGACCAGCAAGAGTATTGTGCTTTCAAATCGTGAGATTCGATTGCTACGGTGAGTTGAAGTTAATGTATATTATAGCGGTAAGAATATATGCTAATCTTATCCATTTGATTGCAGCTATATGGACTTGACGGAGGACGAGAAAGAGCGCCTTAAGGGCTATTACAAAGTGGCCAAGAAGCTGGAGAAAATGGAGTCTGCCGGCAATCCAAACAAGTTCGTAGCATTATCTATTGCTTATTTCACAACAAAATTTAATAACCTTTGGCATATTTATTGTAGAGATCAAAGTGACTCGGAAGACGATGCAGAGCCGAATGAAAATGACTTCTTCCCCAGTTTGGATTCGGTACCATCGGATAATTCGCTGTCGGGGACATTCTCACCGCGTTTCAGCTCCGAACCGCCCAGTTTGACGGAGTCTATGCAAATGCTGGAGGAGATACTGCAGAACAAATCAATGGATCGAATAGCGCGCATTGATAAGCTTGAGGCCATATTGACGACTGCAACGACATTGCCATGCGATCAAGTGAGTCTCATTTTTCCATTGCCATTCTCACGTTTAATGATTAATTCTCTTGCCAGATTATTACTTCCAATGCAATGCAAGAACAATTGGGTTCCAGCATTGCGACCACAGAGAATCTGCAAATCATACGCGAAAAGACAAGAAAGTAAGTTGTACACGTATAAGAACATTAATAGCATGGCATGGAAACTAATAATATGACTCTGCGATTTTAGCATGAAGAACTGTAATTGCCATGGGGAGCGCAGTATTACGCCCATTTTAAGATCAACGAATGACAAGCGAGTAGTGAAATTAGTCGATGCGGAATCGCAAACTTTGAGCACCGGCGATGTTGTCATTACGAAGATCTTCTTTCAAGATGAACACGAGCGTGTCAAGGATGCGTTGTTGACCAACAGCAACAGCAACAGCACAACCAGTTCACCGAAGCGTGTGGCTTCAACTTAAACTGCAACTTTTTTGACAAACATGATAAACATGATTCCTAACAAGCCAAGCGCCGACATTAAATGTATTATTTTTTTATTATCATAATGAGACTCCACTGATAAGGGAAATGAATAGAAACGAATTCGAAGTAAAAGACGGAGTGCTCAAACTATATTAAATATGCAATAATTATTCTATCTAATTGAAAAGCAATATATTTTGTGCCTAAATGTTGAACATTGCAATAACAATACAATGCTATAATTATTTACAACGCTGTACTTCAATTGTGTTAACATTTACAAATATTATTATCGTTTTGCTCACTCATTTAACGAATTAAACATTTTATTAGGCCGAATCGCACTTCTCATCAGCTTATGATTGAGAATTTGTGTTGTATTCTGATTTATATATATATATCAAATTTTGTTAAAGCTTTACATTATCTATTCAATAACTATATTAATTGAAAACTTAGCGAAACCATAGATTCAATGTTTGTATTAAAAATTTACCATAAAACAAGCTTTGCTATTTATTTGAGATGTAGAAAAAAGAAAGTGAAACTTAAAATAAGAAGCGTTGGACCAATCTGTGTAGAATCGGGAGCTGTTTTCTTTAAAATTATACTTACATATAACAAATATACACACATACATAGATTCAACAATTTTGTAAAGGTTTCCAGCTTCCTTGTCGCCATATCAAAACTGAACTTTGTATTTTAACCATAATATTTAAAATCAATCGAACACGTTTATCCAACATAATTTTAGTTTAACCCAATTTACATAATCAAATTTTCTTAATTATTAACAAAATGCATAGTCAATCTAAGTAAATATTTAATTGTAAAGTGGAACTTATTGAAATTGTATGAATATAAAAAAATATGCTAAATTAAATAAAGTAAATTGTACATACATGAATATGTAACGAAAAGCTGCATTCAAGGAATTAAATGGTAAATAGATATCAGTAAAAAGTCCTTTTCTTGTATACTGATGTCCTTCTGTCGACAGGTTATCCTGGAAGTAATTGCAGATCAAGAATTTTGATAAATTCGATTAAGTTAAACACAATTTTTAATATATTCAACCAATTGAATTACTCAGCATTTGTTCGGTTTTTGTTTTTTTTATTTAACACCAAACGTCAAGAGGCTTAAAACATTAATAAGCTTGTGGTTAGTAATATTAGATTAAAATTCTTGTAAACATTTATAAAGATATATGCTGCGGTTATAGTTGTTATCAAATTTGTATATCATTAGTACTATCTTCTGGTGGTGATGCATCAATGAAATCGTCAAGAATTTTAGAAATTTTTGACAAAATCAGTCGTGTGAATTTGATAGTTTCTATATAGATAAAGATACATGTATATATTTTTTAAACGTATGCTGAAAAGAGTTTATTATGTAGGCGTGTTCGGTTGCATTATATTTTGTAGTCCATTGATGATCAAATTCAAAATTTGTTTTCAACATCATAAGCTTAAGAGTTCAAAAATTTATATGGCGGTTATGTTAGACATCAAGTTGAATATTGTAAAATTACATTTTCTAAATATCATAAATATATTAACTCTGAATTTAAATTCAGTCTCCAAAATGATTATGCAACGAGACTCCATTGTTTTAATATCTTTTTAAAGTTAATTATAATAATATCGTTATGTCCGTTTATTTAGCTATATTTATGGAACAATTGAAATTCGTAATTTACTTGTCTGTTTATTATCTAATTGATGCATATTCGAAAAATTATTAGATTCGGCACAGATTGTGTCCTTCCAGCTAATAACTAATTTTTAACAGCCTTCTCGCATATTTTGAGCATTTGTTTTAGATACAATAGTATACATTTAGATAGATATACGAGCATATTTCACCCATAAGTTGCACTCTTCGTTCCATTTATGCAAAAAACATAAATAAATACTGAATTGATTAAGCCTACAATACAATACTTATGTCTATGTGAAACATACATGTATGTATGTATATACACCCTTTTTGTATAACTATTTATATGTGCAAAGGTATACTTTTAGGTATGTATATTTGATAAAATCACATCTTTGAATGCTATATAGCTCGTTAGCAGTATGTACAAGTGGTTCTAACTCGCCTCTTATAACGTTATATTTAATTTCTTATGTTCATATTGTAAATTACACATACTTTTTTATTCGTTATCTAGAAACCTGTTTAAAACATTTGTTTTCTTTGTCTTTATACACTTAAACATTAATTATTCTATTTCGTTAGACAGTTTGAGTAAGCATTTTTTTTATAGTAAAGATCAAGCTCAATAAAGGTTATATTAAAAGTAAGTTTAAATCAAATCATGTTATTGTATGGCAAGAATGAATTCACATAGATGCTTATATCTCATATACATATATATTAAAATTCTTTTCAGCAAACTCTGATATTCTTTGCATAAGTCATGTAAGATGACTTCCCGATTAAATATTTAATCAGAACTCTTTTTTATTGAATTAATATAACACGATAACTAAGGGACGTTGACCCCAACACTGATTAACTATCGTTTTATATATATACGGCATCAAACATTTGAAATGTATTATAAGAAATATATTTGTATATGAACAATCTTAAGTATACTAAATCTAATTTATGTCGATACCTGTAGTTCTTTCTGCATGTATTTTATACTTATTAAAATGCATTATTAGTTTATTTTATATGTACATAGGTATATTATATGTATACTATTCTACAACAACTTTATATGATAACTCAGGTTTAGACAAGCTTATAGTTAATACAACCAGCAAATGATACGTAAGATAAGTTGAGGAAACCTTAATATATATTTTTGGATCATTTTAATGAATTTTTCTTATTCATAGCAAGCCAATAGAATAAGTAACTTGTTTTCCAAGTTAATAATGGGATTATAACCTCCCTTAAGTATTATCTATGTGTATATTTAAATAATTCCGCAAGATTTTTTGTATACGTACCTCTTGGGATAATTAAAAATAAATTGTTGTCCCAAATCTTCGACATTGAATGCCATTACTTAATGATTTTTAGATGCGTATTTTCACATTACAGTCCAGAAAATATATATTTATATTTTTGTTTTGCTTTTTAAATATTATTAAAATATAATATTTACTTATGTCTTTAGAAGAAAAGCTCCGAGATAAATAGTTCACCATTTTGATTTCGATTGTTCCAATTGATAAAAATTGACATCCAAATAAAATAAATAGAAACAAAACAGCAATTCAAATAAAAATGTGTTTATTTTACTAAAATATTATAACAAAACATAATACATATGTACAGTGATTGTTGCAAGCATTTGAAAAGAAACAGAATAAAAAAGAATAAAGTCTTGAAATTATATTACATACAACATATTTTTCATTGGATTTCTACTTAGTTATGTTGCAAGTGTAACAAATTTAATATCATAGACACAGACAATTGTATTCTATTAAGACAGGACATTGACAAATTGTTTGGATTATTCTGTAGATTGGGCTATGATTGATCAATTAAAAGGCATTGCACAAATTTAATAAGCTTCTAAATATTGTAATTTCTATAAATTGTTTTTCCTATACATGCTCTGTTCTTTCAACGCTCTCTGAAAAATTACAAATGTTTTCGTCTCGTCTAAGCATTAGCTTAGCTCGTCTACGTATTTATATATATATATATATATGTATTATATGTTGTATGTTGTATATATATATATAAGTATATATATATATATAGATATTAATCACTTAATGAGATCAAGTCATATAGCGCATTATCTCGCGCAAAGCATAGAGTAGTTCGGCCTGATTACGGGCCTCCATTATCATTAGATTCACATGAACCTGCAAAAATAATTTAAAATAGGTTTGTATTTACTATTTATTTTTTTAATTATGAAATGATTTGTTTGAGTTCAGACTCACCTTTTCACTGTCCTGCAGCTCGACGAGCACACTATCATAATCCTTGGTGGTAATGCGCTCCGGGAAACAGCAGACTGTCTTTATAAACATTTTCAACGGACGCACAAGCAACTGTGTGAGAGAGAGAATAATTAATGAATAATTCTTATTTATGATTAAAGCTATTCAAAGTACCTGATTCACTTCACCGTAGTCATAATCATCGTGTCGTATGCCAAAAATGCATTGTATATAGTTCCAAATGGCGCGACGGAACTTGGAAGTATCCACATTCTTAATGCCGCCCATTGTGAAATATGTTAGATTGTAGGCTGCCTTAAACTTGGCATCCAAAAAGGTGCCCACATCATTATACAAACTGAAAGAGAACCAAAGAGGTTATAGAGAAGTTATTAAAATTTAATTGAGACGCACCTTTCTACGAGAGAATAGCCGTGATCCTCCCACGAATAGTCCTGAATGCGAAATGTGTTTATATTCTCGGCACCTCGACGTGCAAAATCCTCATACGTAAAATTAGCATCCTCCACATAGTGTGAGATTATTGGCGGCAATGTGACAGTTGCCTCGGGTGTAACTGCTGCTAGCTCTGCGGTCTGAAGTTCCACGCTCTTGAAGCGATTGCTCAGCTCAGCCTCGCTGCACTCGTCCTGATTCTGGGAAAGGACCTTCATGCGCTCCATCAAGGCCTCCACAGAGATGCCATACTGCTGCGGCTGTTGCTGTGCGGTGGCTGTAAAATCCATAATCATAAATCATCATAAATGTTTACTAATAATAGTTGGAAGTAAGAGTATATGCAAGTCACCAAGTGTGCTTTCTTATTTACCCAAATAATGCTGTCCAAAACTGTTGGTAGCTACATTCCCTTTGCCATTATTATTGTCTGCTGCTGCACTGCTGCCATTGTTCAGTGATATCTCTCCAAGAACATTTTTTTGTTGCTGCTGTTGCTGTTGCTGATGTTGCTGCTGGTGTATGGGACTGGTTGTCGTCTGGCGTGCCTCATCGAGCAACACGGGCGGACCTTTCAATTTGGGACTAGACAAACCGTCGAGTTTCTGTGTAAGACCGCAGGAGAACACAAATGAGGATAGCGAGTGGAAATGCGATATTAAGACCATCGCATGTACCACCTCCGACATTGACCAGCTATTTTTACCTTTGGTCAGACGCTGCAAATGCAAAATGGAAGTTGGAAGTCTGAAGTCATTAAACATTCATTCAATTTGTAAGTGCACCACCATCTGCACCATCAGCAACAACAGTCTTACCTCGATATGCTCCTTCCGCAACAGCCATGGTCGGTGTGCTAATATTTTATTTATATCATATATGGCACGTAATTTGGCGGGTATATAGTCCACTCCGTTCAACCATTCGCTGTTCCCGCCCTGATTGAGAAACTCCTTCTCGTAGCGCTTTACCAGATAGGGGCATTGATGGCGTGCGGCAGCCTGTTGTAATGAATGGCATCAACCCATTATAATAATTATTATAACTACGATATATTATTAACTATTTATAATTCTCCATTGCATTAAATTTGCAACTATGTATCTTATATACTTACAAGTCTAAACTTAGTCTATGAACTATGAATAAGATATTTCGCATGCAAATCGGTTTAGTTTTGAATTTGTTATTTCCAAAGGAATGACCAAGTATCCCTTTTACTATGAGTCTCGAAGTCTCTTCTAAGAAATATATTCATAAGCTTACTTAAATACTTGGTTCTTGGGAAAGTTTAATCACAGTCTCATTCTTCTGAATAATATTATATTGCATATCTGGTTGTGACACTTAAAAATTTAATATTTCAACATTTCAACAATAAAAACAGAACTGACTCACAATGGACTTAGCATTAAACATGCTGTTGGCTTAAACTAAAACCAAATCTGTTTTAAAAAAAATTACACAGTGCGTTTAAAATTGTCACTGTCACTTTTAGTAAATTAATTATTTAATAATCCTTTTTGACAAATTGCGTCAGCAAAATTTCGTTTAAGATCAGAAGAAAGCTCAAAAAGAAGTTTATAACAAAAACTCAACTCTTGTGATATTTTTCGAGTATTAAGAGCAGACCATAGGCATAGAAGCAGTTATAAAGTATTACGCAATCTGTTTGTTTGGCATTAGCCTTGAACTTATGATACTTGACATATCGGAGGGCGCTTAATAAAAGCAATTTAGTTCAGGCAGCAAGCTCAACAACATTTGAAGCCACAATCAAAAGCAAACATCAGAAATGACAATGAAACGATCCCATGCCGAGTTCTACATATTCAAATAGATGAATGCGGTCCCCATTAATAATAGCCCCTGGGAGAGCATCATCCACACCTGAAAATGCGCTAAAAATATGATTATTTTTTTTTTGGGTATCTTTGAGTGTATTTGTGTGTGAGCGAGTGTGCGAGTGTAAGTGTGTGACCCAAAATACACGAATATTCAAAAGCGTAGGCCATTGTTTTGATTTCTGTCATTGCGTTGTTTTTTTTTTGTTATTTTGCTGGGCTTCTAGGCAATGACGATAATTTATTAAATTTTACATTTGAATCTTACACGATGACCTGCTTTATAACAAGAACATGAGCGGCATAGTCGACTTGAGAGTACACTGCCTTGAAATCTACAATCAAATCTAAAATAAACATATGAAGATTTAAAACCGGTCTTTAAGTTAAGTTGTCTATCTACAATCATTGTCAACTTCAAGTTTAGAATCCATACGCCGCATTGTAGGGCATTAAAAGCGACCTGGTACTCATATGGTTGCTATGAATAACTTCTGGCAAAACGTAGGCGAGGCGAAAATCGTCGCCAATTTGCGAGCATGAGTTAAATGAATGTGTTTATTGTATTCACGAATATACAAAGTCAAAGACCCAAAACCAAAATACACATATCTTATCTAGTTTATGATTATAGCACATAAATATCCACACACACACACATATTAAACTTATTAAGTGTATGTGTGAGAATCGTAACAATAATTTATTTAAATAAAACGACACTGAAGAGACCCTGCAAAATGCGTGCTATTTGTCAGACGACGAGTGTTTGTTGGTTGCACAGCCAATGACTGATTAACTTCTAATGATTACACCCACTTATACCCTGTAGTCAGTAGGTCTATTTGATTTGTGTAAATGTCTTTTATTAGCAAAAGCAGACAGTTCTTAAATATGTTGTACATGCGTACAGGGTATATTCGATTCGAGCATTCCCACTAATTTTACCCATTTTCAGCCATTATTACTTTTGCGCCAATGCAATAACAAGAGATTAAGAAACAGAAAATCAACAACAAATAAGAAATATTGCAATTACCCTTTATATATCTGAGAATGAATGTGAATGTGAATGTGTATGTCTGTCTGTCTGTGTGTGTGTGAATGGGTGTGCGTGGGTGTGTGTCCATTGATGGGCATAAAATTCACACTTGCCGCCCCTTCGTCTTCGTATTCACATTGTTATTGCAGTCGGTGAAAAGATGAAATTAACTGCGCCATAAATAAAATTTAATTACGATGTTGTTCAATAAATTTTGCCTATTTTTGAATGTTCTGGCTATTTTCATGTATCTTGTGCATTAAACAAAACAAAATAATTATTTCAACAAGTTTCCGGCGTGTAATCTGAATTCTTGCCAACAATATTTTGCCAGCAGCTTATCTACTTAGAAAATGTTTTACCATTTGTGACTTTCCAATGATAATGTGGAAAAGAAGAAAGAGCAAATCGGATTTTGCAGCTAAAATGTTAAGATACTTACTAGCAGATACATAAACAGTACATACATATATACTTATGTAGTTGTAGATTTAAAAGAAGCTTATTCCAAAGTGTATACCATTTAGATAAAAAAAAGAGGGCAATGCAAATATATAGTATCTTAATGCAAGGTTGCAGCATTGAAAACACATTAGTTCAAATTGATGGACTAGAAAATACTATAACTAAAGTATAAACAGATCTGAGATACACTTCCTGCCTTAAATACTTGTAATTTCATAACCTGACTGATTTGACGGATGAGTAATATTCACATGTATTTACCACGATTAGGTACAAGTAGAAAGAAAGAACTTTAGTTGTAGTTATAAATGATCAAATGCAGTTTCACATATATACATAACTAAGCATCATATATAAACAGATCTGAGATACTCTTCCTGCTTTAAATACTTGTAATTTCATAACCTGACTGACTTGACGGATGAGTAATATTCACATGTATTTACCACGATTAGGTACAAGTAGAAAGAAAGAACTTTAGTTGTAGTTATAAATGATCAAATGCAGTTTCACATATATACATAACTAAGCATCATATATAAACAGATCTGAGATACTCTTCCTGCTTTAAATACTTGTAATTTCATAACCTGACTGATTTGACGGATGAGTAATATTCACATGTATTTACCACGATTAGGTACAAGTAGAAAGAAAGAACTTTAGTTGTAGTTATAAATGATCAAATGCAGTTTCACATATATACATAACTAAGCATCATATATAAACAGATCTGAGATACTCTTCCTGCTTTAAATACTTGTAATTTCATAACCTGACTGACTTGACGGATGAGTAATATTCACATGTATTTACCACGATTAGGTACAAGTAGAAAGAAAGAACTTTAGTTGTAGTTATAAATGATCAAATGCAGTTTCACATATATACATAACTAAGCATCATATATAAACAGATCTGAGATACTCTTCCTGCCTTAAATACTTGTAATTTCATAACCTGACTGATTTGACGGATGAGTAATATTCGTATGTATTTACCACGAATTAGTACAAGTAAAAAGAGAGAACTTTAGTTGTAGTTATAAATGATCAAATGCAGTTTCACAAATATAAATAAGCATCACATATAAACAGATCTGAGATACTCTTCCTGCTTTAAATACTTGTAATTTCATAACGTGACTGTCTTGACGGATGAGTATTATTTATATGTATTTACCACGATTATAGAAAGGGAGAACTTTAGTTGTAGAAAATATCAAATGCAGTTTCACAAATATAAATAAGCATCACATATAAACAGATCTGAGATACTCTTCCTGCTTTAAATACTTGTAATTTCATAACGTGACTGACTATAATAAATTTGCATACATATTTTTGTAGCAAGTTGTGAGTAGAAAGAGTGAACTTTAGTTGTAGAAATGTCAACATAAATGGTCTGACATCTTGACAGCATTAAAATCCAAGTATTTATCCTGAGGAAGGAGATTTCTTGTTGTTTTGCATGGAAATGTTGAAAATATGAAATGCTGTCAGTTGTAATTAGGAAACTTGTTTAGCTGCAACACTTCTATTGTTCTTAACTTGTGGATGGATGCCCCTGGTTATGTATACACCAACCACACACACAGACACACACATCTCTGTCTAAACAATTTCTAAACTCTAAACCTACTTGCACACACATGTGTGTGCGCGTTGCTGCAGTTTTGTTATTGCCGAAGGGCGAAAAGTCTTTTATTCTGTATTGCAGAGAACTCAGAATAGTAGAAATAATTTGCTGTTGTTGATTCCCCAATGTATAATCGGGTAGTGCAGTGTGTGTGTGTGTGTGTTTGTGTGAGAGTGAGTGTGTGGTTTGCTTTCTGGGAATGTGGAGGCTGCTGTCATTGATAGGGCATCAACAGACAACAAACCAAACTGGCAGCAAATGTGAGCCGACAGCGTCAGTCGGCGAGAGCTAATGTGCTTAAATTTGCCACTGGCAACAATGCACACACAACACACACCACACACACACCTTAATAGTCACATATACACTCGACTGTCACACACATACCATACACAGATGATGGAAACTCTGGAGGACAGATTACTTCAGTTTGAAAGACAAAAGCTTGAATCTCCCTCTCTCACTCTCTCTCACTCTATCGATTCTTGCTTAAGCCTCACGGGAAAATCACCTCCAACAGCTGTCAACTTCGAGTATTTGTAAGATCCGATTATTATAATATAGTATTTAAGTTGAAATTTCAATTCAAATTTGATTTAAATGCGTACTTACAATTATGGCCAAATAGTATCTATAAGAATAGGGCAGCGGTCCATCGCCTTTCATAATAAAATTCTGCGTGCGCAGAAAATGATCACGATAGCGAGGATGATAGCCAATCACTTGTGTAACTTGATCACATTCATCGAGATCATCCATATCAAGATCTGTTGAGGAGCTCTGCAAAACGAAAAAAAAGAGGAAGGAAAACGTATACTTATTATGGATATTGAGCATACGACGCATTGACAATTTCTTTATGCATGCAACAATCCGAAATGCTTATAAATATTAAATGTCTGGCAATATTTCATTTTAATGTTAAACTTCATTTGTATTTGACAAACAGAAATCATAAATGAAAGCATATGAAAATGATTTTTATTTCTCTTTCTCTTTAATAAGTTTCCAACATTTATAATTAAATTTCACTTTAGACCATTTGATATGCTTTGCTTTTGTCCTTTTCCATTTTAAATGCGGAATGTCCTTTATGAACAGCAGCGTTTCCATGGAAAATTTTGTGCAGAACTCGACAGAATTTACAACTATTTTTGCGTGGATGGAAAATGCGTTTTTCATTTCATCATCTACAGGTGCAGTTATTGAAATGATGTCTGATTGGGAGAGAGAGCCTTAGCTTAAGCCACTAAATCTGATTGTCAATTGAATGATATGAATTTCAGACTATTAGAAAACAAACAGACAGACAGATAGACACAGACAGACAGTGGGACAGATTCACCGGCCGGAGCACTTTGAAGTTGTCTCGTAAACAAATAATACAAAGCGACTATTGTTGTTGCCTTCTTTATATACTAAATACACATGCATATGTGAGTATATGTACTATAAACTTGATCATTAAACACACTCTGATACACACACTCGCACACACGCACAACACATGTTTACGCGTTTCCAGAACAACATTTTCTATATTTTTATCTGTGTCTGCAGCTCCACTGACTGACTGACTGTCGGACTGACTGTCGGACTGACTGACTAGCTAACTGCCTAAGTGACTGTAAAATTTTAATCAAAGTTGTTTTGTTGTTGGCGTTTTATTATTTTATTTGTTTCTTTTTTTTTCCTGTTGCTGCTGCTGCTGCTGATGTTGTTGCTTGAACGGCTGCCTACTAAACTGGGGCGATGTTATTAAACGTTCAATGACTTTTTTGTGTGTGTGTGTGTGTGTGTTTGTTTGTGTTTTTTTTTTTTTCTTCTGTTGTTTCTTTGTAGTCGGACTTAGTTGCCTTAGTTTAATTCTTGATAGCGCAATAGCTCTTCTAGAGCATGTAGCCATAATCAGAAACAGAAACAGACACAGACACAGACCGAGGCATGATAATAGAATGCCTACAAATGGATAAATAGTATATTGAAATGTTAAAGAAGCAACGAATCGAATGCTGTCAATATTAGCACAGCTCATTAAAATAGTTAATATACACTTGGTGACCTTAATACACACTCCCACTCCCACACACAATCACAAACACAGTGTGACTTTTTTGCCTTTTTGGGCAAGCGGTTCAATCAAATAGAAACTTCGACTTTGTTGTTCTGACATTGAGACACCCACATGATGAGATGACTGCCAGCATTCTAGAATATATATATTTGTATGTATATGTACATAAATATATTTATTTGCTAAACAACAACTAAAAACAACTTAATCAGATAAATCATATTTAACATCATTAACAATCCGTGTTTACGCTGCACAGTAATAATTCTTATTTTTTTTTTAGTCTCAGAACTATGATCAACTACTAGCTGTAAAATGCCATCACTTTCACGTTTGTAATTAATTAAGTTAAATGTCGAAATAGATTTTGGTAGCCGGCAAACGGAATTAACAAGAGGCTGAACAAAACATCTACAAGATATTCCATTAATCAATCTGATTTATGGCCAACTATTCACATGCAAATGGAATTGGCTGAAGCTGCACAAAACGTTGCCATAAATTAATATGTAAATTGTTTGCTTAACTTGGCTTTCCTAATTTGCAAAATCAAGTATTTTTTCGGGGAGCCTAAACGGCAAAGCAAAAACTGTTTTTAATCGCAGGGCAAAAAAATAGGAGGATCATTTGAGACTGGTTGTGGAAGTCCAAATACTCTAAACTAATTTGCTGGAGAACTATGGGAACTATATATATCTATATGTATGTATATATAATATCAGACTCTTAACTCTAAACTTTACAATTTCCAGAACATGTTCTTTGAGAGACAGAACAATGACAATGAGAGTTATTGTTATTATTCATGTAAATCTATTTTGAGATTATAGATATCTATATGATTTAAGCAAGAAAAAGGAACATTTTGAAATTATTATTATTTTCTATAAAGAATGCGATATAGGAACTATATCAACCAGATACTTATATATCTATTGCCAAGTGCTACACATTCCACAACATAAGAAACATTCCCTTAGAGAGTGTATCAGAAAATATAAGTAATTACCACAGCTACCAGTTGATAGTCAGCTCGTGTTATTGTTGTTTGCTGTTCGTTGTGTTTCTTTTATTTTTTATTTGTATTTTAGATTTTTTGATTACTTATTGTTGTTGCTGTTGTTCAGCATTTTAATTGGCAGCACTTCGTTAGGTGGCGCCTGGGCAAATGAGCGTGTCGAAAAAACTTGACAGACTTTTTCGCGCTTAATTTGAATTAAGACAAAAGACTGTGACAAATTGTGTAACGTGTACAATTCTTTTTTTTATTAATTATTAACAAGCGCTTTAATTAGAAACTTTATACAGTTGCTATCAAATTGACAAAAACTATTTTTAGACTTTGTAAGTAAGTATAACAAACATGCCTGAGAAATATGGAAAATAAGCTAACACACTCACAAACACACACACACACAGACAGACACACACACAGAAAACACACAGAGCAAAGAGAAACCCGTTTTGTAAAGTAAAACTACTTTGACTTTGGCATACAACTTACACGGCAATCGAACCAGTTAGTCCCATAAAGTTGGCTAAAAGGAGATGGGGATACGTACGACAGTGCTTAGGCCAAGTTTAATGGATCCGATCCAATCGAGCATTGAGCACGAACCGATCATGTGTACTGGTTTCAATACCAAGTTGTTGTTTTGTTTTGTTTTGCTTTTTCATTTCCAAAAGGCCACTACTGGATATATATATAGTTTTCAAGTCTTTTCAGATTATTTCACTCGCTAAACTGTAGTCTTGATCTATCAAGAACACATACAGGGTATCTGCTGTACGTTGACTCGACGCTATTGTTGATATTTGTTGCTGGTTTACATTGTTCGACGTGAAAACTTGTTTGTCAACGCTACGTATACGTGATATGATGAGGTTTCTGTTTATATTTCCAATTACAAGCGGACCGCGGATGACACGCTGTATTCACTGTCGGACAATGCCATAATACCCTGTAAATGATGTGGGCGAGGCATTTGGCATCTCTACATCTAATTGCATACACGTGTTCATTGTTCATTGTAATGATCATTAATAACGTTTACTTAACTGCGCCCTCAACTTGATAATTAAGCACTTAAGCCTGTACTTAAATGCAATTTCCAAAATCAATTTCAAAGGTTAATCAAATAATTAGACTTGGTTTTGTTTTCATAACCCACAATACACTCAAAATCAAATGTGTACACACAATATCGCCAGAATATGTGTGTATTATATTCAAAATATTTAAATGGAGGTCAGACGTTATAGGAAGCACAATTCTGGCCCTATTCATTTGTGTGTATGAGTGTTAGTGTGAATCGTGATTGAGCATAATTTATCGCCATCAAACCCCAACCCCAACTCCAACCCAAAACCTAAACTCAAACCTAAACTCAAACCCATGTCCATGCCCATGCCCATGCATTCATGCATAAATTTGAGCATAATTGAGTAGACTTAAAGTAATGGCAGCTTAAAGGCAAAACAACTGATACTTTTGGCCAAGGACAGACAACAAGTTAAAGCCAGGGTTTGGGGCCAATTTTCGACTTGCCTTGATGATAGACTTACTTGCATTTTAATTACAAAGCAAATACTTAGTCGACTACAAACTTAGATGAACAACAACAAAAGCTCGATCTATAACTACAACAGTTATGGCCGAAATGACATTTTCTGAAAATCATACATTCAAAACTCTTAAAAATTCAAGTAAAATAACTCAGAATTTAGATATTTTTACTACATAAGTAGAATAATATTAATTGGTGCTCATTTTAATTACATTTTAAATCAAATATAATATAACTAAACTTGAAAAGAAATCAATTGTTTTTCTATTAAAATCTTCCTTCAATTAATCCAACCAAACTTGATTACAGAAACTACAAATTTAAAAATTTGTCAAAAGCGCAAAAGAGTTTCTTAAAAGTTGGATTAATTCTTTGTAAGCTACTTAAAAATTGTTAAGCTTTTGCTTTCAGTTCATTAAATACAAATAAACAAAAGTCTTTTTCTTACTGTCTGTTAACTTTTAGCGAGCATTGTAGCGGAGATGTTGACGTGGAAAATCATGAAGCGTAACGATTAAAAAATTCAGATAGTGTCAGTTTTTGGGAGGGTGTCTACTTCAGTTGTCTACAGTGTCTACCAACTGTAGCTGACAGTTGCACTTACTCGTATTTAAAATGTTGTGCTTACAGTGCGTATTAAAGTTACGCGTTATTCGGGCTTATGGTAATGCGTGTAATTAATTATTGTAAGCTAATTTTGATTTCCTCCTTAAAGCGCATTTAATGGGCGGATGAAGTTCGAAAATAAAGCGAATTAAATATAAATTAGCATAATTAGCACATGACGTCGTCAGTTATACAGACATATTCTCTTTTGTCTGTCTGAATATGAGTAACCTGTGTGTGTCCCTACTTCTCTCTCTCTCTATCGCTCTCTCTTTTTCTCACTGTCAATCTCTCGCTGTCTGTTGAGTTACATGTGGTTTTCCTGTTTAACTTACATTGTTATTGTTGATGTATTGTGTTATTGTTCTTGATGTTTCTGTTGCTGTTGTTGTTTTTGTTAATGTTATTGTTTTGTTTCGTTATTTTTTTTTGTGAGTGGGCGCGTAGTTATAATATATATAGTATGTATTAAAAATCCGCAGTTCTCGTCGGTTTCGCTTCAAATGTCAACAGAAGTGGCCTCAACAAATTAAAACAAAAGCTGGTAAACAAGCAAATAAATTAGCATAAATGGTAGACGGCAAAAAGAGAAATAGCAAACAATAAGTAAGTAAGTAAGTAGGAATGTAGGTAGATACTACTCGTAAATACTAGATAGAGCTGGAGGATAGACAGAGGTAAACAACTAAAGTGGAAAAAACGGCAGGTGTTAGAAATGCAAACTAAATAAATAACCATAGTATATAAAAAACCAAATAATAACAATAACAATAACAATAATGATGATATAAATACATATTGTACAAGTAAAAGCGCTAGTAGATACGATTAAAGCACATGACAATAGTTATTCTAACTAAACTTTTGGTGTTTATAATATACATAGTTTCTGAAATTGATAAATAATATTTACTTGGCTATTATAACCAATTTTACACATCGTTTATGGGCTTATACTTTCTGGTATCTAAACTATTAAATTATACTTTATGTACTTATCTGTTATAAATTCATTTAACTCTTTAAAATACATATTTTTTTCAGTCAGAAGCTTATCAAGCTAAGCTATAACCTGCGTCGGTTGGTAGAGATGCTATTAAACACAACATTGTTAGACCCTGTACGTTCAAAATGTGTGTAACAGGCAGAAGAAGGCGTGGCAGACTCCATAAAGTATATCTATTCTTGATCAGTATCAACAGACGAGTCGATATAGCCATGTCCGTCTATCTGTCGCTTTTTTGAACACCTAGATGTGAGAGACTATAAGAGCTAGAGACACCAAACTTGGGATAAGGGTTCTTCTATATCCTGACCATATCAAGTTGGTCAAATTAAATAAATAAATATTCCATATTCTTGTTTTGTTTCTAGAATAAGAACTAAATATATTTATACATACACAATAGATGTTATATCACTCTTATGAGAATAAGAACTGAATATAAATAATATACATATTTACATTACAAAAGTGGAGATGTATTTTTGAACTTGGTACATGCTTTTGCTTGGAATTGTAAGACAAATATAAAGAAATGACTTGAAAGCATTTTTATAAAATACCCACATATTGGGTTGCACACTCGTATCTTGAAGTGAGTCTATATATGTGTGTGTGTGTGTAGGTGTTTTCCCTTTTAGCGACTGCAGAGCTTGCATTGTAAACTATTTGCTATAGACTGACGGGTGCAAGTATGTGTGTATGTACATATATATACAATATATATGTATGTGTGCGTAGCTAATAAAGACGCTCGTCTAGAGTCTAGACATGATAAAGTATAAACTGAAAAGTGTAGTGCATGATTATATTCACACACTAATGAGTGAATTTGTAAGTATGTATGCATTTGCAGTATCTCACATTAGTTTATGCTTACTTAGTTATTTTCATAGTACAAGTTTATACACATATTACGTATACGCATTCTATTCAACAAAAATGCGAATGCTAACAATGTAAAATATAAAACAATTGCAGCTGCAATACGAGTATGACACACATTTTGTTTGCCTTCCAATTATAATATTATCATCACTTTCAACAAATGTATCATTTTAATCAACTCTAATGATGTGTTCATTGTTGTTTTTCGGGGCTTGCTAAATACAAAGTTGATTCATTTTATTATTTTTGTTATTTTGTTGATTCAGTCTGTTGTATCAGTTTCCTTATTATCAAATTAAATAAAAAGCATTTTTAGTCAACAAAATAAACACAAATTTCACTGATGCACTTGCTTTTATTTGGTTTTGGTTTTTTGGTTCTTATGTTTAATTTATTTAACTTTTGTTTTTAATGTTACTATGGAATTGTGTCATTGTTTGAGTTGAATTTGTCTTTTTCACGGACTCTATTCGAGTGAGTGTGCAACTTGCACATATTTGCAAATGTCTATCAAGTGGCAATATTGACTAACCTCAAAGTGTGTTGTGTGTGTTTGTGTGTGTGTGTGGGGGGAGGGGTGTGTGTGTGTGTTTGTGTTGGTGCTGGCGTGACTCTTTGCCTGGACTATTGTGCTCTGACTGTCTCGACACTCAGTGCGACACTTTGTCTACTGATATAATGCAAACAATTGAAGGTAAAACAAAGGCAAAATGCAAACACAAAGACATGACAGCTCAGAGTCCCCTCGTCCCTTGTGTCCCCTCCTCTTCACCCAAGCAACTGGCAAGTGTGGCAAATTATTAGGTGCACATTATCGCATGTAATAGGAACAACAACCTAACTATAAACAGACAGACAAGTTTTTTTTTGTTCCTTGGCCTGATAACACTTATCGATAAGCAGTTGAAAACAGTTTATGCCCATAATTGTCATTTCCTTTTGGCCATGGCAACACGGGCCTCCATCTCTCTCTCTCTCTCTCTCTCTCCCTCTCTCTTTCTCTCTCGCTGTAACAAATTGTTGCAGTTCATTTAAAAATATATTGCACACAAGTTGAATGCACTCGTGTTGAAAAACAATTTCAATTTACTAATTACAATTACATTTATTATTTTTGTTTGTTTTTCGAACATTTACTGCCAATAAAATCAAATATATGAATTAAAATTTGAATAAAAAATAATAGTAATAAATAATTAATTGCCGTGACTTCCGCATCTGTTAAGTGCTGTCAATTAAATGTCCTCAATAGATGTCTAATGCAATTGATGTTGCATATCTTAAGAGCAAACTTATTCACTCACTCACTCAGTCAGTCAGTCAGTCAGTCAGTCAATCAGTCAGTCAGTGTGTCATGTCGTGATTCTGTCACTCAATCAAAAAGGCGAATGCCTCTTGGACTCTTGCCAGAATTAAAATCGCGCACATCTGTTTATTTGATATTGTTGCTCATCTTTGTGTATTTTTATACAGTTTTCATTTCTATTAAAATGTAAAATGATTGCATCAACAATTTCGACACTAGTTATATTGTATAAATAAATAATAGAAAAATTTAAAACATGTACGTTGAATTCGACAGAGATTCTAAGTCAAATCGAAAACAACATTTTATTTAAATTGTCATTTGCAATTAAAATTAGAAATTGCACTAATTGAATTTGCCAATGTTTATGACATCTGCTGTCAATATTCCTTTTTTAAATATAGTATATTGTAAATTGTTATTCAGATTATATATATATATTGTGTATATATTTATACTCCACTGATTAGATGACCCACTTTGTCAGCTATTTTTAAGCAAACACATAAATAAAAATAAATTCCTTATTTTAATGTGAACTCCCCAATCGCATATTCAAAAATGTATTGTTATCGGGTTTATTGTTTAATAAATAAATAATTATAATTATAGTTGTAGTTGTAGAATGATTAAGCAGCTTTTGTTAGCTTATCAAGTGCTTATCAACCCTCCCAAAAATTAAAGTATGTATATGTCCAACATAAATGAACAAACAACACAGAAATTGCGCATTATTAATCTGGTTACCAAGTCACTTTTATTCAAAATGTTCTCATTATTATCACTAATAGTTTTAATTCGCTAATAGTGTAGAAGACAAAGCATCCTTTATTGTTCTACAACATTCTGTTTAAAAAGAAATATAAGCAGTCTTTGCATTCTTGACAAAAGATTGAGGAAAGGTTCAAACATTTGTACAGCTCCTGCCATTTGAATAGAAGCGGTTATTAAAATAAATAGAAAAGCTTCATTTTTCATAAATGAAATGAATATAAATTAAGTATTAAACACAATTATTTCTTGAATAAATAACAAACTCTATAATGTGCTTCTATTCTTATTATTTCTATTGTATGCAAGAGCTTAGAGTTTGCACAAATATTTATTAAAAATTCAAATAATAACCTAGGTAAGCAAAGGAAATTCAAAATTTCAAGGGAGGAAAAGAGAAAAAGAGTAGATTAATTTTCTAAAGACCAGAGGGAAGTAAATACATAATGGAATAAGTTTATACAATTCAAACGAAATGAATTTACAAAATGATAGCCTAGATAGTTTCTATTAGCATTAAATGGTTTAGGATTTCAAATAGTTCATAGACTAACGTGAAAGGGATTTCACGGAATGTCCTGCAGCTATCTGCAAAATATTCAATTAGCAAATGAATTTCACTGAAAGAGCAGCAGCAGCAGCAACAACAACAACAACAACAACAGCAAGGACAACAACAACGACAATGTTAACAACAAACACAATGTGCGAAAAATGTTCGACAAGGATATTGGATTTACTTTAAAGCCATTTAATCAATTTACACGTGCCACATGCGAACCATTGTGCAACGTGCTGTAGCACTTAATTAAACGAGTACTTGAAACACCCATTGTTTAATCAGGATTAAAACTAAAGTACGCCACTTGAAGGCGATTTAAATAAATTTCCATTATATGCATACATACATAGAATTTACACTTATTACATGCATACATATATTGGATTGTCATCAAATTGTACTTACATCTTGAGAGATTTGTCCCATTTCCGTGTAATAATCAACAGCCGAGTACATTTGTGTGTGTGCGCGTGTGTGTATGTGTGTGAGAGTGTGTGTGAGTGTGAGTGTGTATGTTGAATTCACACACGTTGATGCTGATAATATAATGAAGAAAAATACCAGTTCCAGTTACAGCAACTGCTTTCAGCTCAAAGGAAACGTATGAGCCAAGTTGCCTTTTTTTTTTTTTTGTTTTTTGTTTTTTGTGTAACTGGCCAACAACTGGAGGAGTTGGCTCTTTGTCATTCACAATCTAGATTTGGCTCAATGCTTTTGTCTCTTTCTCTCTTTCGGGCGCAGATTCAGTTTGCTTTCAGGTAAGTTTTCACTTGGTGGATTTTTGTTTTCGGTTGGTTTATAGCGTCGTCACTTGATGGTTGGAAGTTGCAGTTGCAACTGCTGCTGTTGCTGTTGATGTTGCTTTTGCTTTTGCTGCCGCTGTCAGGGCAATTAAGGTAGCCGCTTTGGCAGTGTGCTCGAAACGTTAACGTTAAAGTTAACGTTCAAAAATAACAGCAACAACAACAACAGTGATGCAGTTGTTAACTGTAGTTGTTGCTCGGTGGGTGTGCGTCGCTTTCGTTGCCAAAAAAAAAAAAAAAGAAACAACAAAACAACAAAGCAAAAGCAAAAGGAAGCAGAGAAACCCCAAAAAGAAAACACGTCAACAACAACTTGAACTTGTGCTTGAATTGCAGTTGCCTCTGGTCAGCAGTCAGCAGTTGTTACTCTGATTCAGGCCTGGTTCAGACTCTGGTCGATAACTGATAACTGGTAGCTGGTAAAGTTTTGTTTAATCCTCGTCGTTGGCACATATAAGTTGTAAATGTGTCACGAATTCAGATTCAAATTCGGATTAGTTATAAACGGATTGTGATTGAGGCACTTGTATGTATGTTCTTCGGCAACTGTTGATGTCTTTGTGCTTGATTTTAGTTGCTCAGTTGTTCGATTGCAGTTGCTCCTGTTCTTGTTAGTGTTGTTTTTCTTGGTTTTCATTTGGTATTCTCAATAAGTTCACTCGACTCCTGACCGAATTCACAACTCACAATTCCGTTAATGTCTCAGCATGTACTGAAAAACAAGAGACAACAAATATTGTTAACTTTAATATTTTAAACTAGCTGATTTTAAATAATATTTACTCAAAAGTATTGCATGTCGCAGCTAATTGGTGTGAATTTTATATATCCTATACATTTATAAATACTCTAAAATTTATACCATGAACCTAACTCAAACCTAAAACCGAATAAAAGTCATCACTCGAGCCTAGACCAACCTTTTTTTTGGCGTTTTGCCTCATTTCAATTAACGATTGACAAACATTTTCAATATTTATGTTTTCAATTATTAACATATTATATTCTTCACCCGAGCGTATAACCCACAAAGCAAAAGTGTGGCTAAAAAATAATAAATAAAAAATGAAAAATAAAAAAAAACAACAAATTCAATTAGCAAATCCTCTCCAGTCAAAATATTTCATAAATATTTGCAAAGTCCATAAATAAAACTGAAAATCTCGCTTCGCAGTCAAAATAGAAGAAGTAACCACAAAATATTCGGATGCAAGCGTATTTGCACACACGTATGAGTACATTATAAAAATAAATACTGATTGATAAATAATCAAAAAGAGCCATGGAAACAATTTACTTTTACACAAAGAGAAAAAAGAAGGGCGGGGAAAATGAGAACAATAAACAACCAAAAAATTACAATACAGTTTTGCAAATGAGATAAATAAACAAAAAAAAATAAATTTAATAAAATTTAAACAATAATATAACGACCAAAAGTCACATAAATATTCCCCAAACTTGGCAGACCTTGCCCTCAAAATTCTACAATCAAACAGAGTCAAACAGATGTTGCTGGGCTTTTCATTTATATGAATTGTAAGTCTTTTAAATTTCACATATATTAAAGAATGAATTCAATTTCTAAATTATGGATTTTCTCTACATATTATATTATACAAGTAAATATATGTATAATTACCATTATGTTCGCGTTATAAACACTTATTTGTATATGAATTTCAATGACCTGTGTACTCTCAAGGAGGAAAACAAAAGAGAATTTCTGTTACAATCAAATTTGAATTCAAAGCTAAAAACCAAACACAAAACGAACATGTAAACATTAATTAATTGAAATACTTGTAAGTAGCTTATACCTCGCCCTGCTGCAACGCAGATGCTTACCATGCGTATACGTGATTTCCATAAAATGCGCATACGCCACGAGAAGTTGTTGTCAGTCTGTTGAATGTTGTAAGCCAGCTTTTTCCATTGTTCAATGCCAACATACATTTATACTTGTTGCTATATATTTTACACAAAATGTTGATGTTTAAAGCAAGTCTCATTTGCATTGTGTGCGTGTATTTGTGTGTGTGTGTGTGTGTGTGTGTGTGTGTGTGTGTGTGTGTGTGTGTGTGTGTGTGTGTGTGTGTGTGTATAAACATGATGCATGTGCTTGTTTGATAAACAATACGAAAAGTTGTCTCTGCTTGAAGCAGCTGTTGCTGATTGTTGGCTGTTAGCCTGTTGCCTGCTGGCCTGTGGATGCCATTATAATTCATTTCTTTGCTAATTAATAGGGTAAACCAATAAACAACACAACAGTCGCCGCAACAACAACAACAACAACAACAATCAGTCAACAGTCGCCACAAGTCAAAAATTTAATATTGTTTTCATGTGGTTTTGGGCGCTCATCTGTCAACAGCCGCAACTGTTAGAGCCGCAGCTGTGACTGTGACTGTGACTGTGGAGACACTGCTAACTGAGGGACCCAAGAGAGAGAGAGAGTGAGGGGAGTGTGGCAAGAGAGGGGCAAAGCAAGGCCTGACACTGGGGTTGGGCTATAGCTATAGCTATAGCTTCATTAACTGATCTGAGACGCGGCTGCTGAGTAAATCGCTGAAGCGTTTAGCATGCACAATGTGTTGCTATAAAAAGACCATAAATTTATTAATATTACAATAACAAAATAACAAAGTCAACAACAATAACAGCAACAACAACAACAAAAATAACAACAACAGCAGCGAACGAAATGAAATAGAAAACTTTTCTGAGCTTTAGCTTTGTTATTGTCATTTGAGTGCGCGCCAAGTTGCTTAAGTTACAGGCCTGGAATATTGTTGTTGTTGTTGTTGTTGATGTTGTTTTTCTTATTAGCCATTGTTGTTGTTGTATTTGTTATTGCTGTTATGATGCCGCCTACAAAGTCACGTTCGTTGTCCATGTTTTTGATTTTGTTGACATTGCTGCCATCTCTGTTCCTGTCTCTGTTTTTGATCGAAACATAACAGCCCAAAAATTAAAATAGTATTATTATGATGTATAAGACAAATTTCAAGTCAACAACGCAGTTTAATCGTTGCTACAAGCTGCTAATAAACTAAGCTAGTTGGTCAGTAAGAATCCTAATTGAAGTTGTAATATTTCCCTTGGCAAAAAGTGTGTATAGCTTCATCTATCCCTTTGAATACAGGGTAAAGAAAAGCACAGCTTGATGCTCAAATTTCTCAAAAGACTTGTGGATTTCATATTTCGTTGAAGCAATCTCTGTTCAGTTGAATTTGAGGCTTTGAGTCATGGTGCGCAGACAGTCCGGAAAACCGAATTAAATCGTGTATTTTCAACTCCCGCTGGGAGGTGTAAATTGGGAGAACTTCAGAAAACTGTGCCTTTCAACAGTACAATGCTGTTTGAATTTCGAATGAAGAAAATGAAAAGAAATAGATAAAACTTAAGAGGGCAGTTATAAAAAGTTTTTTACTAATATAAATCAAAACTAAGAGACTATTTTGTAAAGAAACAGTCAAACAGATAGACGGAATAAGAATACATATACATATCGCTCAGTTACTAGAAGAGCGACATATAGGAGATGTGTCACTCTTTTAGTAAATGAGCGATATTTACTTTGTAGGCACTGCCTTATTAAATACGTTACTTATTTTGTGACATAATTATAAAACTCTCTGCAAGTGTATTAAAGGTTTCAATACAAATAAGTATGCTTAAATTAGAATACGGTTCAATGTAGCCAACAAAAATGGCTTATCTCTACTTTGAAGGGCTTTCAAACATTCTAAAATTGCCTAGATTTAGCATTAATAAATATTGTTGTAAATATGAGAATTGTCAATTTTTTGACAATTAATTTGTGTTGTTTAAAACATGTCAACATAAAAAGAACAAAAATAAAGAATTAAACAGGGTCCCGTCTAACCTCGATCAAAATGTGCAATCGAGATTGTTGTGCCATGAAAACGGCCCTCCAGATACGTCATCTAAAGCAGTTGCTCGAGAAGCAGATACAGGAAGAGATTGCCAATCCGAGAAAGATAGTATCTACACCTCAATCCCTACTCCATACATATGAGGATGTTGAGCTTGTGGCCAATTTCATAATACGAAAAACGAGTATGAAACCAAAGTTTGGGATAGTTTGTGGTTCGAACTTGGATATGCTGGTAAATACGATTGAGAATCCGCAAATCATTGATTATGCGGATATACCGAAGTTTCCATTATGCACAACGCGTGGCCACAAGGGTAAACTGTATGTGGGCACAATAATGGGAGCCACTGTAATTGCCATGCAGGGACGCTTTCATTACTATGAGGGCAATCAACTGTCCAGTTGTTCAATGCCTGTGCGTGTAATGAAGCTTTGTGGTGTCCAGTATCTGTTTACCTCATGCTCATCTGCCGGGACTAATCTCGAATATGAAGTGGGCGATATATTGCTAATTAAGGATCATATTAATATGCTTGGTCTTTTTGGCACTTCCCCGTTGAATGGACCAAATGATATGCGCTTTGGCAATCGTCACACGGCAATGGTGAATGCCTATGATAGAAAACTAATACAGAAGGGTCTTGAGATTGGCCAAGAGCTTGGATATGAGAATCACATGCACACCGGCGTCTACGCTTGTATCGGTGGCCCAGTTTATGAGACGGCCATCGAGCAGAAGATACTGCAAAAATTAGGAGTCGATGTGGTGGGCATGTCAGTCGTTCATGAGGTAATTGTTCAATAAAAACTATGTCTTTAATTTTCTATATAAATATCTATGAGTTTAGGTGATTGTTGCGCGTCATTGTGGCATGAAAGTGTTTGCCTTTACTCTGATTACCGTGCCCTGTGTGGAGAATGCCAAGTTGGCCGACAAGAGTCTAGAGCATGGACAACAGGTTTGCAACGAGCTGCTCTCTCGAATGATTTACTATATCGAGAATGATCTGGTTGAAACATCTGCGGACACGAATAAATTGACGGTTGCTCAAACGGGATACCCAGAGGAAGCATTTCGATCAATTGATTAATTATAAACAAAAAAATTCAAGAGTGCAATTGAAATTGATAATGTAAGATTATTAAACAATCATTTGCTGACGATTTTCAATTTTCGATTTTCACTTGCCCGCCTGACTGACATCGCGTATACGTAATATGCCATCATATCGCGTCGCGTATACGCAATGTGCACGCCATGCAAGATCGCACCTATTGTAGGCAATTTAGCTCGTTGCCGTGAATCCGCACACAGACACGTAATATTTAGACACAAATACGACACACTAATGAAATATACAAATACAATGACAAAACACGCGCTGACTTTTTTTCAACATTTTCAATTTGTTGTTTTACTTGTTACTTATTAATGTTTGCATTATGGTTGTATTTAGTTGATTTCTGTTGCGGCTACTGCGGTTCACTTTAATTGCATATTAGCTTGTGTTGATTGCATTTACCTTGTGCTAAGTTCATTGACACTATAATAACTAAACGCCCCCTGCGAGTTTCACATTAAATTCATATTTAAAAACACATTAAACTAATCGAATTAGAAATTTGTAATTCAACATACATGATAGCCTATGTTGTTCTCTACTATTTGATTTGAGTTCAACTTTGATAATGCAATTCCCTTGCAGATCGTTCTCCAACTGAGACAATGGCACTGCCAATCGACAGACGACAGTCTGTCTCGTGATGCCGTAACACATGGTATGATAAAATTAAATTACCCAGCGTTAGTGTATGTATATAAATAAAATCAAAGCATTTGTGGCATTTGTGCGTGCATTTCAATGTGCCAAACAATTGAAATGCCCATGCAGCATCAGCAGATATTCAGGATGTGCATATACGTATCTGACTATATTTACCTATATACTATATATTTATCTATATATATATATAAAGATATTATATATATATTATATGCTAAGCACATGCACCAAATAGTGTTGGCATTTCAATTGCTTTACGTGCACATCTGTCGATGCTTTGTAAATTGATTTATTGACAGCGGAACGAGAAGGGGTTAGTGTGGGAGGTGGGGTTTAATAGGTAGGGCTGGTACAAGGGGAAGGAAGGGTGGTTCTTTTTGCATTTTAAATGGCAGCACAGCTGCGCACTCTAAATAGCAATTCGAATTAAAATAGAATGCGTGATTCAAATGCAAGCCAAATGTTTCGATAGCTAATCAACTGACAAAAGGAACATAAAATGTTAATTGTATTTGCGATTGAATACACCTATATATTATATATATAGTAGAATGACACTGGTTAAAGTGGCCATTAAGTTGATTAAATTATTTAAATTTTAAAATACTTTTATAGTATACTTTGCTGATCTTTCCTTATGATTTAATCCCAGTTTGTTCGAATGCAACAACTGTCATTAGCACTTTGAAAATGAATTCATGAAATTTTCAGAATTTGGTTTGTTTCTGCTTCTGCTGCTTCTTCAGCCTGTCAACTTTAGATAGTTTTGCAACAAAGTTGACACATTTCAGTTTGTGACAATGGGGCAACAATTCTTATTACATTTCGAGCTTGAGAGATATGTAATTTGAGAATGGAATGTTGTACTCATCTGGCCAACGGAGTGGAAAATGTAATTGAATTAAAAATAATTTATGTGAGCATTTGGGCAACATATCACAAAGTGCTTGCCTGTTGCAGATAAATACTCGTAAGGCATAAACAACTAGTTAGTCACACAGATCCGAAATAGAACCACAGCCAAAACAACATCAACAACTGTATCTGTATCTGTATCTGTATCACAAAAACAAAGCAAAAGTTGCCAAATAGTCTCGTTTAGAAAGCACTCACGTATGCCAAGAGTTTTATTTATATTCCTACTATTTTTTTATTTTGTTCTGATTGAGTTGCCATCCGCCACCTGCCACATGCCACATACGCTGCATGCCACCTGCCACAAATGCCACCAAAGTGGGCTAGTTGAAGTCCCATTTTATTTGACTGCTGCATTAATGCTTCAATTAGTTGCGCAATCAACTCATTTGTATCTGAATCGTAAGCCGATAATTATGTGTTCGACTCGAAATTAATTAAATATGAGGCATTGTCAATTAATAATTATTTGTTTAATTAAATGCAGACATCTAATAGTTAAAGGCGCTTCCGGAACTAAAATAGCTGCAGATTTATGGTTACGAGATACTTTCTGTTTAGCTTAGCTCTCATTTTCAAAGTACTTACAATGACAATGTATTAATTAATAGCAATAGAAAAGCCAACCATATTTATTATAAATATACTCTAGACTTACAGTTTATATAGTTGACTTGTCGCTTATCAGTCAAACAAACTGTTTGACGTCATTTGTCCACCTATGATAAACTGCTAAAGTTGTAACGCAAACAATCCACAAAATTGTATCTGTTGCTCGTTATTATGTTGAGGTAAAGGAAAATGAAAGTTAGTGTTGGCTTAATTTGAGCTTAACTTTCGGCATAATTAATATATTTAATATTTATTTAATTTGTTAATTTCAGGCCTTTGGCCCTGTTGCCAGGCGTCAATAATAAATTGATTAGATTAACAGAAACTTTATGACTGTTACTGGTTTCTCAATCAATCTTGATTAGCCGTATCAAGTTTGTTAGCCAAATCGAACTTATTAGTCACACATATCATGGATATGTATACGCAATTAACTGATCTTAATTACTCGGAAATTCACACCTTGTTTCAGCGTTAGTAGCAAAGTTAAAAACTTCAATTAATTATCTATTGACTTAATAATTAAATATTCTGAAATCAAGCCGAAGCCACAAATGCAGCAAATGGTCAGAAAAATCAACGAAATATTGTAATACGAGTACGAGTTCGTAAGCTGAAAATGGAGTAATTAAAAGCAAACTTTTCAAGCTGAAAACCCTGAAAAAGCAACATCAACAACAACAACAACAGTAATAAGAAAAACAAAAATGGAAATGGAAATGGAAATGTAGATTAAGAGTCCCACGTTGCACTTGCTGAGCACAATAACAATACCACAAAACAAGAACAATGGAAAACAGGAAAATGTAAAACGAACATTTTCGTTTACTTTTTCGAAATATTAAGGAACAATTTGTACAACTGTGGAACTTTTTCATTTAGAAACGCAAAAATTCCATGCTTCGTAAACTAAACTACCAAATTAGATAACCAATCATAGTTTTTTTTTAACAGTTTAAATTGCGCTTAAATCAAGCTTTCGATGATGATAAGAACATGCGATAACGATAGACATCGCAGTTACCATGGGATGATAAAAGCAGGTGATAACGATAGTCATCGTAGTTGCCAGACAGACGGGCGATCAATGCGTTGCCAGATATGCATATTTAAATTATATGTAGATAATTTAAATAATCTTACTTTTCTCAACTATGGATTTAATACAGCTACCTGTAAAACTTGTTCAACTAATAGAAAACTATACGGTCATTTTGTTATTAATAAAAGGAAGTGGAAGAGAAAGAGAGTCATTTCAAACTCAACTGACATTGTTATTATACACATTTTGGTCTATCAAACGACCACCTAGAACAGCTTTTTGGTCTTAAGTGTACAAAAGGCAACAACAAAATAGGGAAATCTTGCGGTCCAAATAACTGGCAACTGGGAACTTGGAACTTGGAACTGGCTGCTGCCAACTGGGAGACCCACTCAGAACTGCCACGCTGCTGCCAGTTGCCAGTGTCTGTTGCATGTAGTTGATGTTGCTGTTGTTGCAAGTTCACTCACCTCAATTTGCGACCAGAGAAGTGACGGTAATGTAAGTAAAGACCTGTCGTTGTTAAGAGCATTGTTTTTGTGCGTGCAACATGCTGCTGCACAATGTTAGAGGCAAGTAACTGTTGTCATTATCACAGGTAGGATAATTAGGGCGTCCAGTGTTAAATTTTAATGCATATTCTCCTTGTAGGTAAATCAATTTAATGTCTGCTCTCCGATCTATCTAATAAATAAGATCAAGCTCCACTTAACAATCGGTTAAAATTGATTACAACATTCAATAAAATACAAACACGTATGACACTTTAGCAGCTCACACACACACACACACACACACGCACTTGCACGCGCACACACACATGGACAATCAGAGTTCTAAGCTCACTTGGCAACTGGAAGAGAGGCCGCGTCAAAACAGTTATTTAACTGCAATACATCTGTGTGAGCTCATGACTCGTTGTTGTTGTTGTCATGGCAACAATTGATATCATTGATAATTGGCATAAACTGCTACAGCGAAATTTCTTGTTGTTTTTGACTTTTTTATTGGTCGATACTCGCGTTACGTATACGCAACATTAACACACACTTTTACCGCAATTGCAAAAGATGCATTAAACTATTGCTAATCTACTAAATCAACTGATTACACATTTCTAATACAAATATACATAATTTTCCATATTTTCTTGGCCATTAATAATACATTGTTTTGGCATATGTAACTTTTATCTATCGGATAGTGTTATAGAAGGCATAGACCAACAAGAATTTGGGTCACAAAAGTGACTTGTGGAATTTAGAAAAAGCACACAGCAAATTAGAGGTCAAGAAAACATAAACAAAAGAATAGAAAAACAAGTGAGACACGGAAATAGTCAATACTTTTTGATACCCTATTAAAAATCAAACGCAATCAGACTTTAAATAAGCACATATCATCTGTAGTCTTGTTTAGCAAATACACCTTATACAGGGTATAAGAAATGCTTGTTACATTCACTTGCTCACTTGATTAAAATAAATTACATGAAAACGTAAAAGCAGCCAAGAAAAGCAAAAGAAAAGTCTCAAGAATTTCGCTCAGAAAATAATTGTGCACAAGTGAGTACACATGGCAAACATACATACATACATATGTACATATGTATGAATGTGAAATTCTACTCACAAATACATACACATTTCTGTACATATATGTATGTGTATTTACCCATAGTATAAATTTGTGTATAGTTAACACAAGCAACAAAAAAAGAGAGAAATACACATAAAAAGTTGTGGCTTTATTGAAATTTCCGTGTGGTAGGTCAAGTGGCAATTTTCTCAACAAAATTTCATAAGCTTTTGAGTGTGTGTGAGTATATGATTATGCTGAAATTCATTTACAATTTACTAGCCTCTAATTGTTTTAACTGTTTTAACTGTTGAGAACGTTGCAACTGCAGTTGACATGTGGCCTAAAGGCAATCAGTTTATTAGGAAATCCCATTTCGACTTTTCCTAAACGTTGCAAAAGGATTTGAATTACGCACTCGGGTCTTATTGCATTGCCGATGCAAATAGCAAAAGGTAAATGACAAACACAGAAAACCACGTGCAGATATCACATTCAGTCCTTTTGCTAAAATTCAATTTTACATCCTGAAGTTGTCAATCAAAGGAAATACTGTCTAGGTAGCTTTTGGCTTTTGGCTTTTTGATTTGATTTCAGCCACATTTTGGGTATAAATCAGTAAAGGGCAGATCCCACAAGCTTATGGTCATTAGCAGGGTATCAGATCAAGCACGCAAAAAAGTGTTAATAGTTATCGATTATCAGATACTCTGTAGGAGGTAGAAGCATGATAGCATAACTACATATATGTATAAATTTATATAAGTTATTATTCATAGTAAATTTTATATTTAATTATTTAATATAGACATAAAATAAAACAAAATTTAAAAAGAAATGAGAAAAATTTCAATTAATTGATCTTCACATTATTCCAAATATTTTTCGAACTAGTCAGTATGATTTTGGCTAAAACTAAGTGTTGTACACTTGATTTTTATATAAATTTGGAAATTTTAAAAGTTAATACACTAATAGTTAATTTTTCAACGAGTGTGGTTATACTGATTCAGATCAAGGCTGTGTGAACTAACTTCTTCCAAACTTATCATACCGTAGCTAACATATTTTATGCAAACAGGGTGTTCAAAGTTATATTAGTTTTGGAGTACAATAAACTTAATATAAACTTAATGGATGGCGCTGTGTTCTTGCCATCTCAAATTGAAGCAATATCCATAACAGGTAAAAATAATTATAAACTTACCCACAGAACCAATGGCTCTGTCTGTCAATTCCAGATTGTTGTCGTTGTTTTTTCGGTTGGTGTTGTTGTTGTAGTTGTTCTTGTTGTTGTTGTTGTTATTGTTGTTGTTGGTGACAACTACACTGGAAGTCATCGGCATAACAACAACGTACCACCTTTATTTTTCTTTTGAGGTCGCTTTTAGCTTTCTGTTTTTTTTTGTGTTTTTTATTTTTTTTGTTCGCTGTCTGATAACGCGGACACACGTTGCTTCTCTTGCTTATATGCAGGTCTATAATCGTCAGAGTCTGATAACCAATGCAGCTTTTTTCTTTTTTTTTATTATTTATTCTCTTTTTCAAACATAAACTTTCGCGCTTGTTTGTCGTGTCATTTACAAGAGAGCGTTGATAACGTGAAATCGAAATAATGGGTACAAAACAAAGGTACTGTGGGGAAGGGATTTTGTTAAATTTGAATACATGTAAAGTGCTTCATACAGTTAAACTTAATTGAATCGAATAACGCTTAATCGACTAAGTTGGACTGTTAATATTAATATTAAATATAAAATTTCACTTTTATTACATTATTATATCTACTTTGCTCCACAAATCTTCTGAAAGATTACTCACAAACTTTCAAATTCATTTTGAAATAGTATTGAAATTTTCAATATTTTTATTCCGAACCCATTCGAGTGTGTACATATAAATATGCGCATGCATGTGTTTTCAACTTTAATTTTATTTTTTCAATTTTTTGTTTTTAGAAAAGCTCTCCATGTGTCTAAACGCGTGTGTGTGTGTGTGTAAGTGTGTGAAATGACACGCGTGTTTGTGTTTATGTTGCTTAAGATTATAAATTTATCACTTGATTTTTGTTTTCGTTTTTAAGTTCGTGAAGGTGCCTGGCACCTTTTTGATACTTTTAATATTTTGGAATTCGTAGTCCGTCCGATTCTTTAGTTTATAACCACAAGCACACAGGCACAGACACAAACACACATACATAAAGACATACAAATCAAACTCGAACTTGAATGCATTTGGCGCGAAAAGAGCTCAATAATAAACGTATTTTTAAATTATTCCACAACAATAACAATTTATATACATTTATATACACATATATCTACATAAAAATACAATACTGCCGGTCATTTAATTTGCTTGTATGGCCAAACCAATTTATAAAATTTTGTTGTTATTTCTGTTGGTTTTCTTTGGCTTTTTTGCTTTTTGGAGCTGCGTCGAACAAGAAATTTCTGTAGTAATTTTCCATGCAATAACAATGAAATTTAGCTTTAACATTTTTGGGCGCTATCTTGTGCGTTTGTTTTGTTATTTTTCTTCTTAATTTTTCGATTTGTTTGTGTTGGGTTTTCTTAGCGTTGTTTTTCTTTCGACATTATTATTCAAGTATTTATTTAAAAATGTATAATTTACCAGAACAAAGCATAAAACAAACAACTTAAAAACTCGAACGAAACAAATTGAACACTTTTATCGCTGCTTTTGCTCTTGTTGTATGTGCTTGTTGTTCGCGACTTAAGTAAAAGCTGGGCTTTGTGGCCTTTTGATCGGCTCTAGCTTGTTGGCGCCCCGTTTAATCGCCGACAACCGAACGCGGCCACTGTCAAAATCAAACTGAAATCGTTCCCAGCTGCTGCTGCCTGCTTGACTAGCTGACTGGCTGGCTGACTGGCTGGCTGGCTGGCTGGCTGCTCTGTTCGTAAACAAGCAACAACAATTGCACGAAAGCTAAACGAAATGTGTAAGTGTATGCATGTGTGCGTGTGTGTGTGTGTGTACGAATACACCCACACACTTGCAGTAAGCTTATTACGTGCAGCCGAACGAGCGAGATAGCAGAGTGTAGGCAAATGAGAGAAGAACAGCAACAGGCAGTCGTCAACAGTAGCAGCAACAACAATAAGCAATAAGAACAACAACGCAGAGAACCAAGCGCATATGAAAAGAGTTCAGCTCTGATATTTGTTGCTGTTGCCATTAGTTACTCTGCATCAAAGTGCACTCTACATTTTAAAACTAGCAATTAACATTTTCAAAAGCGGAATGTGCATAGTAGCATTTATTGTTTACTGTTGCCTGTTGACATTTGAAAGAGGCTTAGAGAATCATTTGTAGAGTGTTTAGAGATCGCTCATGCCTATACTAAATTTGCTAGTCTTTGCTATTTCTTATTACATATTTTGTTAGTGCTTTTGTTTTACTTTTGTTTGCATGTCTGTATGTATGTATGTGCAGTGCACATGTATAAACGGTAACAACAAATAACAAATACCGAAAAGGTGGTACGAGCATAAGAGCACAACATTGACACGGCGCGACAAAAACGACGCTTGATATGATTGAACTCTTAAATGCTCCCACTCCTCCCTAACAATTTACCACCTCCCGTCATACATACGTACATACATTTGTACTTGTCTAGGCCTACATATGTACATGCACATATGCCTAACTCAATATATACGCACTTACATACGTATGCATATGTATGTATATACATATATGTATGTGTGAATAAATGTGTTAGTGAGTGCTTTGCAACGTTCGCGTTCTCCACCTCTGCTCAATTATCAACAGTTTGTTTGTTTCGCCGCTTTGTCTCCTCCGTTGTGTGTACATAAAGCAAAGTGCCAAAGCAAAGCCAGAAGCAAAGGCAAGAGCAACAATTTCTGTTGCCTATCAAAGCAATAAAATTTCAAAGCAGCAAAAGGGCATAATGAACACAATTGCTTTGGATGGACCTGGATCTTATCCCGGATCACTTTATGATTGCCGTTATGATGCTTTCCTAGTATGTAAACTGTACGAACTATTTGCATTTTTCTGTCCCAGCCTTATTGATTACAAGAACCTTGAAATGTGTAATAAATTAATAGTGCATAAAATAAGTTGCAAACAATAAGTATAACAATCAAGTACAAAGTTCTGTGTGGAGACTATTAAAATGACTGTCAGCTGGAGCTAGACATTTGCTATACAGTACATACATATGTATGTACATACATATGTATATGTATATATCTGCACACTAAATTCTACATTGTTTTGTCAGTTTCTAGATTTTATTATCAGTTCATTTGATAACAACACTCACGCAGGCAGAACAACAACACACTCATACACAAATGGGTACAACTTAATGTACATACACATGTACATACATACATAGAGCAATATTGATTAATAAACAATTTTCGCACTGTTTAGTTCTATGTACTTATTTAAGTTATCTCTGCAGCAGCCCCCCACACACAAACATAAACAAATACACACACCCTATAGTTATTCTGCGTTGGGGTCGTTGTGTTTGTGCATTGGTGCTAAGGCGTAGCGACGCCTGATAAGAGTTGACCGATTTAGTTCTATAGTAAGTACAAATTTACCAATACAAATATATATTGGTACATACTAAATGCCGACTATAAATGATAACTAACGACCCACGATGCTAAGAAGCCAACATGTATGTACATAAAAATAGAATTTAAGCTGATATGCCCATACATATCTATCTACATATATACATACATATGTATATAGGTCTGTGTGTGTAAATATTGAATTGATTATAAAGCAGGCTTCAGTATCTGTATGCCAATGTTGAGGAAGGCACAAATGGACCGAATGGAGTGAAAGTTGATTGTGAAGTTTACAAAAATTCATAAAAAACAAAAAGGAATCGCTATCTTCGATGTACCGGAAACGTAAATACACTACAATAACTTTAATATAAAGGCTATATAGTAGATATTTAGATAAACACAGATTTAGTAGATGGTTGTAGCTTTTCCAATCATTATGCTCAATACAAGTATTTTGCTAAACTTTAACTCAAAATTGATGACAAATATTAAATTGAAATCATTTTAACATTTTAAGTTTCTTAAATTTAGCTTGGGATATCTTATAGTTATTTTTAATTAATTAATCTTTTGCGATGTTGCTGTTGATTGTTCAATCTTTCGCAGGATAATTGAAAGAATTCAATTAAGCTTCATGAGACAAGAATAAAATAAAATTCCAAATGAATTCATGACTCTTTATATTGAAATATTTTTAAGAACTTTTACGGCATTCCTGACATACGTTGTGTGGACTATCAAAAATGTCTGAAATGGAAATATCAATCCACCCAGCAACTCAACTGACCATCTGGCCTCAGGCATCACATAATTGCAGCCATTTGAGCAGTTCACCTGGACATGGACATTGAAACAGTTTGCATGCCATTTGTCAACTTTTTGCGAATACACGGCGCACTGGGCACAATTAGTGCATGTGTACGGCAACAACAACAAAAATAAAAAATACATGTACAATGTACATGTAGGTGGATAGTACTACTATGATGGATAAGGGAACACAGTGAAAATCTGAAAAACATCCACATCCGCAGGTTGTCAATTAATTGCGCTTAAAAACCTTTAGCTGTAGGGCGCACAGAGTAAAAATGAGTTGGAGTTGGAGGATGCTTGTAACTTTTAAAACGGCCAACATTTACATGCCTGACTGATGTGCACGAAGTACAAGAGCAGAACCCCGCTCGGACATCAACATCCTTTCTCCGTGCTGTCCTTACATTCGTTTGCCGTTAGCGAATATTTTTCACTGATGCGTTTAACCACAGTCACCACCGCCCCTACGCAACACCGGATTGATTGATACCTTCGATGTGGATACACATAGATGTGGATGTGGATGTGAATTAGCGAATCTTTGTTGCCTTTTGCACGACCAACTGACGAGGAGGTAACGGTGACATTAATCTGCTGAACAAATTGGCCACAAGTAGATTATGTATAATTTTCTGCGATACAAACCAAATATCCTCTACTCTTTTAAGTATACATTTAACTTATGCAAATTTTATTGGTTTGTATAGTCTTTAGCATTGAATAATAATTACATATATAAATTCCTGTATTTGGAAGTTTATAATTTTATATATTTTCAATTGCAAGACAAAAACCATAAAGTAGAAAATTAATCAGAGGTATGGTAGAAGAAAAAAACTTGCAGCGAGTCTGTGTGTGTATGAGTTTAAATATGCTTAAATTAAGTGAGTGTTGGGATATCTAAAGACCTGGGGCAGGTATACATATAGAGTATGTATGCAAAATAAATCACTAATAAATTTTCATACAATTTTCAATATATTTTTAAACAGCCGTTAACCAGACTTCAAACTTGGTAGACTTTGGTAAAACTAAATTGACTTTCATGCGGAATGTCTTTTAAACCATGGTTTCTTCTATAAATTGAAAATCAGTTTGTTTTCGAAAATAATTTTTAGATTTAAAAAAAATATATTTCAAAATTTGTATTCTTGAGTTTTTACTTATCACTTATTAACTCCTAGTGACACAATTGGTTTTAAACAATACTTTAAATTCGATTCTGAGGTGCTTCATTTATTGTAAAAAGAATCATGCCAAAAGAGAAACAAATTTACACTTGTAGGATTGCTGGACCAAAGTGTTGTTTAAAAGATGGAAAAAACATGTAGTCAAGCAAACGTGTATCTTTTCCATATTTTAGTGAAGCCAAATTGTCTGAGTTTTTCAGAAATCAAGTTATATTTATATAATTCAATCGATGACCAGACTCTTCTATCCCACCAAATAACTTTCGTTTACTAAATAAAGCTAATGCAAATCCAATTCTATTTTTCAAAAAATTTAATGATTTAATTTTCAAAAGATAAAAATCACGATTTTTGAGTTAATGATGCAGAAATGTTCATTATGTGCTTATTTATGTTGTGTACAAATTTCATCATCCTATCTTTCATACACAGAGCGTGAGAAGAGTATATGTTTGACCGCTTGTAAGGAAGACACTTGAAAACTTTGAATGCGTTATCTCGAAATACCATTTTTTGAGATATGTCAATCTTCTAGTAAACGAGCAGTACATATCGCCTGCGTGCAGCAAAAAACTGACCTGTACCAAGTTTCATCAAGATAGCTTAAAAACTTAGAGACTAGTTTGCATAGAAACAGACGGACAGACAGACGGACATGGCCTATATGGACTCATCTCGTCGTCCTGATCAAGGATATATGTATGTTTGTATTTATGGTGTCTTTCACGCCTCCTTCAATGCGTTACACATTTCTTTACAAAATTATGCAGAGTGTAAAAATAAAAGAAGCACCTTTTTTCATTATTTACCTTGCTTGATGTGCTGTCGAAAGTTTCTGTTGCATTTGTAGCCATTTTGCCACTGCTTTGTTTGTGTTGTCGTATTTCTAATATTCCAACATTTAAAAATGAATGGAATATCCTCATCCTGGCTGTCCTTGCCTTTATTTTGCAGCTCCATTCTTTTCTTCTTCAAAACTCACTCATTTTATCTGTTAAAAGGACTTTTTGATAATAACAATAACAATAACAAAATTGACGCCAAAATGTTTGAGCAACGGTAAAAGTCTTAGTTCCAAAAAAGCGGCGCTAGCAATAAACAGAAGGCGCCAAAAAAAATTTAGTTGCAAGACTTGACAGCCCTAGTTCCCAGATTCAGATTCTCGCCGAATTCTGAGACAGCAACAAAAAAATTTGAAACTTTGTGGGGATTTCTTTCAGCATTTTCTAAATGATTCCAGAATTTTTCAGATTTTTTAGAATTTGAACTAGGCCTCCAGAATGGCTACAAAGATGAAACATTTTTTAAAAGAAACTGTTTTTTCACATTTTTGTGGTGCATACTTTTAGGCTTGATGAGACAAAACCAGAGCTGTCGCGTTTCCGGTATCGCGCCATCTATTTGCGAAATTTGCTTACAGCGCCGCTTTTTTGGAACTAAAATGTTGTTTTATTTTTGTGTGCAAAATTTGAAAAACAAATTTCAAAGTTTTGTTATCGATTGGCGCCAATAAGTTCCCATAAAGAACTGTCATCGCAATTCCGCTTCAAACAGCTGTTTTCGACTTGTCAGTTTTGTTGCTTCTGTGTGTGTGTGTGTGTGCGTGTTATTTTAGCCACCAAAATATTTAACTTAATTTATCACACAAATGGCACCGCCAAGAGCTAATAATCGTCCTGTGGCTCGACGTAAAAAGTCCAGCAACCTGTTTCAATTGTTTATGGACAAATATGTCAACTGGAACTATGTAAAGTACCTGGTGTTTGAGCCGGCCGCCTTGCCCATAGTTGCCGTGCTGATCGTTTTGGCTGAGGCGGTTGTCAACGTGTTTGTGATTAACCGTGTGCCTTATACGGAGATCGATTGGGTGGCCTACATGCAGGTAAGAGACTTTTATACAAAAATGATATTCTATATGCATATATGTACAAATTTAACCAAACAATTGGTATTGCAGGAATGCGAGGGCTTTCTCAATGGCACCACAAATTATGCTCTTCTGCGAGGTAAGTTGTCGCCGTCTGGTTTTGGTTTATTTTTGGACACCAGGCAAACAGAGAGACCAGATATAGTAGATACATACCTGAAGTCTTTGTTATTGTAATAAGTTGACACACAAAGTTCTTACTTTGAATTTTGTTATATTTTTCCATTTTTGTTTCCACACATTTTGGAAAAGCCCCCAAGATTACATAAACTTAAAAGGCAAATTAACAAATTTGTAACGTTTTGACCAATTGCCATTACAAAACATTGATTAACAAAAACATTTCAACTTAGTTGAACATGGATTTAATTTTGTTCAAGAAGCCTCCGCTTCCACTTTCGCTTTCGCTTCCGCCTCCACTTTGGTGTCCGGTTCTACGTGTTTTCGACTCCTCTTCTTCTGCTTTTGGCCTGATCGTGTCTTGACTTCCGCTGTCAGCAGTTCCTGCTGTTTTTTTGGTGTCTTCAGTTCCTTTACTCGCACCTGCGCTGCAACAGAGTACAAATAAAAGACAATGTTTAGTTAGTGTGGATCAAAGTAACAATGAAAACTATTAAGAAATGTTTGAATTCTAATTACCAGGACAATTACATAAGTAATTATATAACTATGCTGTTCCTAATTGAGTACTTCAACAAATAGTTTAACTAAATAATTGTTAATTTAATAAACATTTTTTTAAAAGACAACTCCAAATACATATCTACGCTTGTATTTGCAGACCCATCACATTAGTTAAAATTGTATTTACGTTGCTTTCTTACTGCCATCTTTTCGTTGCGCCATGCCATGGATCTGACCAGGCGTATCCTCCTCCAGTTCAGCATAGGCCTCCAGCAGGGCACGTTGCTCCTTGCTTAGCTTCTTTGGGATGTCAATTTTAATGTGTATATAATGATCTCCGTGTCCGTGGGCATTGACACGTTTTAATCCCTTGCCCCGCAGTGCAATCTTCCGATGTGACGACGTGCCTGGCTCAATGTTGAGCCACTGATCCTCGTAGACGCCTTGGACACGCACAGTGCCGCCCAACACCGCCTGCGAGAGCGATATTGGCGTATCCGTGTGCACATCGGCTCCATCACGCCGGAAATAGTCACTCTGCTCGACCCGGAAAGTAACAAATAACTCCTTGCTTCCCACTTGCATCCGCACCGTCTGTCCGTTCTCGATTCCCGCGGGCACTGGAACCGTCACCTTGCGCCGCTGCACCGTCTTTCCCTTGCCTTCACACTCGGCACACGGATACTTGATATATTGCCGTGTGCCTTGGCAGTAGCGACACGTAGAGCGCATTACAAAGGGTCCTGTCGAAATGGTCTCGAATCCTGTGCCATTGCAGTACTGACAGCGACCTGGTTTTGTGCCCGGCTCACACTTGGAGCCGGTGCATTTGGGACATTGATCGACAACGTTCACATTGACATCCTTGTTGACGCCCCGAGCTGCCTGTGCAAAGGTTAAGTCCATGACCAGCTCTTGGGCCTGACCAAAACCGAACTTGGAATCTGCGAAGTCATCGAAGCTATTGGTGCGGAAATTGCCCTCGCCAAAGATCTTGCGGAAGAGCTCCTCGGGATCAATAGTAGACCGGAACTGCCAGTTCTGTGAGAAACCCTCTGGTCCAAATGGTCCACCACCAAATCCACCGCCACCCGCACCCTGTCGGTTCATATTTTCCGCCGTCTGGCCATAAGTGTCATATTCTCGTCGCTTTTGTTCGTCACTCAGCACCTCATAAGCCTCGCTGACGTCTTGAAACTTTTTACTTGCGTCCGGATCATCCTTGTTGGTATCCGGATGATATTTCTTTGCCAGCTGATAGTATGCCTTCTTAATGTCCTTGCCATTGGCATTCTTAGGAACTCCCAGCGTCGTATAGTAATCCTTGGCCTGCAGACAACTTGATGTATAGATACTACGTTGTTGTTGCGTGCCTTTCTGTTGCCATGCAGCTGTAACTGTAACTGAAACAGCACCCGGAGATGAAGTTTTCGGCTTCCATTTCATCGGCCTCGCTGACAGCAGAGCATTGTTTAATTGACTTGCGTTGTACTGCCGGCAGCAGCCCTTAAACGGCAGTTTGCGCAACACACATAAATTTTTACACGAAATCATTTTGTCCATTAACTGTTGTAACTCTAGAATCTCCGCTCTCTATTTTGGCAGAAAGATCTAACAACATGCCGTAATAACCTCCATGCTGCTTTCGTACAAAGTATTCTCTCTCTCGTTTTTTTCTTCACTTTGACATTTTAACAGGGCTGTCGAAAAAATATTCATATATCGATATGTCGATAGATATTTTTTCGTGATGATTTATTTATTTAACAGGGGGCCTCTTGCAAGCGCTGTTCTATTGCAAAACAGCTGCTTAGAACAAATATGGAAAATCTGGCCACACTTAAGCTTTCAATGAAATCAGATTTGAAATTACTTTTGTTTTGATTATCACTACGTCACGAAGCATTCATAAATGCTGCAAGTGCAATGAAATTAACATGGGAGCACAAAAAGTTAAACATGAAAATGGCAATGTTGAAAATAGTGGATTCGCAGTTACAACATAATAAATGAGTGCAAACCATATAAAATTACACATTTCGAAAGTAAAAAATTATTAAATAGACTCATAGTAGATAATAATAGACAAAGCAGTTACAGGAATACCCCTAATTAATAGAACTCCTATCTACGGACTGTAGACTTAACAGAATGCTGTTGAGACTCTGTTATTATAGTGCCATCTCGAACAAAAGCAGTTAAATTTAAATTTAATTTTGCAAAAATTTCACAATTTCATAATGAATTTGCTTCTCTTTTGCAGGTGACACCGGTCCGCTTGTATATCCGGCTGCCTTTGTTTACATTTATTCGGCCCTCTACTACATAACATCCCATGGCAGCAATGTTCGTTTGGCCCAGTACATATTTGCCTGCATTTATTTGTTGCAAATGTGCCTGGTGTTGCGTCTTTATGCCAAGAGTCGCAAAGTTCCTCCTTATGTGCTCGTATTAAGTGCCTTCACCTCGTACCGCATACATTCGATCTACGTGCTGAGACTCTTCAATGATCCCGTGGCTATTCTCCTGCTTTATGCGGCTTTGAATCTCTTCGTGGATCGCCGTTGGACTCTGGGCAGCATCTGCTTTAGTTTGGCTGTTGGCGTTAAGATGAATATTTTGTTATTTGCGCCTGCATTGCTATTGTTCTACTTGACCAATTTGGGAATGGTTAAGACGGTGCTGCAGCTTATTATTTGCGCTGGAATACAAGTATTGTTGGGAGCACCCTTTCTGCTGACACATCCATTTGAGTATCTTCGAGGAAGCTTCGACTTGGGACGCATCTTTGAGCACAAATGGACAGTCAATTATAGATTCCTGCCGAGGGAGATCTTTGAGCAGCGCGAGCTTCACTTGTTCCTGCTGGGTTTGCACCTGGTGTTGCTTCTATGTTTTGCCAAACCCACATGGACTTTCTTCAAGAGCTACGAGCGGCTGCGAAGGGTGCAGGAGCAGCTGATGCCACAAATCGCACGCAAGAACCGTGAAATGCAAAGGGAGAGTCAAAAGAAACCCAAGACCAAGGAGACGGAGGAGGATGAGCAGTTGACGGGCGAACAGAAGTCCTTTCTCAAGGCATTCGAGAAGGGGTTGCAAAATTCAACGGGTCGCAAGCCGGCAGCTCCAGCAGTGCAGGAGTCACAACCGGAACGCTATGGCATCCATTTTGATCAATGCACCCAGCTGGCATTGTTGCCCTTCTTCGTCTGCAACTTCATTGGTGTCGCTTGTGCCCGATCCCTGCATTATCAGTTCTACGTCTGGTATTTCCATTCACTACCATATTTGGTCTGGTCTACGCCGTATTCGCTGGGCGTGCGGTATCTAATCCTGGGCATTATCGAGTACTGTTGGAACACCTATCCCAGCACAAATGTATCCAGCATTGCCCTGCATCTTTGTCATTTGGTGCTACTTGTGGGCGTGGCACGTCAAATCTTCAAGACAATGCGACTCAACGCCACAGTAAAGCACCAGGAGACGACCCTGCTAAATGGACAACCCAAGAAACTACAATAATGATAATAACTACAAACGACCGAAGACTGTAAAAAACATTTGAAATAAAAATATTATTGAAAAACACGTGAGAATGCTTTAGTCGAGAGTGCTCCACTACGACACACCCTGCGCCCAGGAATATTAGATACACTTACACTGTCTCAAGCCTAAAATTGCTGATTCCTTCTAGTTTTTAATCCCTCGGATTGGGTATAACAATAGCAAGGAAAGCATTCAGATTTTGCTAGAAAACCAATCGTTTTGTTATTCAAAATATTTCATTTTTATTGTCATTGTTATTGTGGTTGACCCAGCCAAAAAGCACATGCATGTCAGAACTTAAAATATGTATTTTTGTTTATATTTATAGATTATTATTATATCTAGTCTTTTGTATTAGAACTGTACAAAGGTGTGAGCTTAAGAACTAAACTAGATGAGGACAAAATAGGATACTGTATTTTAATACAGGAAAAACCAATTGTTTACTTAAAAAGTACATAAAGAATAATAACTTACAGTAGATAGTCCGATTAGAAACTAGTTATGGGATGAGGATAGGACGCAGGAGTTACTTTATCGGCTGCACATTGTCAGTCGCTTCCTACGGCAGTTGTGGGTGTAAGATGCATTAACGTCGTTGCCGTTGCTATGGTTGATGGTGGTGACACTGAGGACAGCTCCAGTTCAATTAAAGTGTCAGCATTTGGCGTTGAATCCTCGACAGCATCGTTGCTACTGCTGTTGCCATTGTTGCGTTGCACGCTAAAGAAACGCAGTAAGGTCGTTTCACTGTTCCGCCGACTTGATGTTGGCGTCCGAAGATGTGCAGCATTTGCATCATTGTGGGAAATGCGTCTCCTTGGCGTGGCCTGCAATCTGGGACTGCATTCCGAGTTGCGCAGACTTTGAAGACGTGGCGAGGCCAAGACGTCCGAATTGCCCAATAGAGGCGATGACTCCTCGTTGCTCATCTTCTCGCTAAGGGTAACTGGCGTTCGACTGCTGGACATGAGCTTCTGTTTGCGTATTTTGGTCAGCCAATCAACCTTTTCTTTGGCTTTACGTTTTGGTGACATGATGCCCAAATGTGGAGCCTCGCCATCCAGCACATAGTTGGGTAAGTTTGAGGTTGGCGAGTAAATGAGAGCGGAGATTGCAGGCGGCGTTGTGGATGATATGGAGCTGGCTGTTGCCGTTGCCGTTGCCAACGTTTCTGCTTGAGCAGATGTTGTGGGTGGGGAGGTATAGGGAATGTGATTCAAATGATGTTCACTGAGAGGCGATGCCTGCTGGAATTTATTCGGCACACTGCAAGGCAGCGGAGAGATGTCTTTGCTGTTCTCCTGATTGCAGGCGGACATAGGACTTTCCTCCTCCCCGATGGCGGGCAGCGACAACTGCTGACTAGATGTACAAGAGGGTCCAAACAACCGACGACCCCTCGACTCTAGTGGTTTTATACGTTTCTGCTGGGGTTGATCAACGATTGCTTCACTGCTAGCCGCACCCAGCATATCCAGAAAGGAACGCTTTGTGGCCACTTTCTCCACGGAGCTCGGCGTACGTTCATTCTGATCCATTAGACGCTTTAGTGACCGTGGCGTGGACTCCAGGTCTCTCAGGTTGTACTTATGTTGTGTGGTGGCCTTTGGCTGCTTGTAGAATTGACGCACATAGCTCGCCTGGCCTCGATACTGTTCCGCAACCTCCGTAGATGTCAGTGACTCCGGAGTGGGTCCAATGCGCCAGATCTTGTGCCTGGCATCATCGCTACACGTGACAATGGGACGATCGTGTGTGGCGCCCCAAGCCACACATGTTACCTCCACAGTATGTCCGTAGAGTGCCACCAGCGGCTCTGCCGCATGCTCCAGATTCCAGATGTAAGCCCGTTCATCGCTGCTGCCACTTAGCAGATACTTTCCATCCGGACTAAGGCAACTTTTGATATAGAAAGTCGAGTTGAGCAATCCCTTGTAGCATGCCAAAGGCTTTGGCGAATACGAGACTAAATTGTAACAATAAATGGTGTTATCCATGCAATTCGCATACAAACGCGTTCCAGCTGCATTTACAATGAGATTGGTGAAGCCTTTGAATGTGGAATGCCCGGCATAAGGTAAACTATGACGTGGCAGCGGCTCCTTCTTATAAGCACTATAGTTTCGCCTCAAATCCCATACTTTAATAACGCCATCGCCGGCGCCGCAAGATATAAGTGTATCATTGTCTTGGAAAGCCAAGCCTGTAATGCTGCTGGATGTGTTGCTACTACTGGACATTTTGGGAGTACGTGTGCGTTGTTTGCGCTGGGATTGAGGTGTGCCTGGTCCACCGGTGTGGCCACTGTAGATACAATTGTCAACGCGTGACGTTAAATCCATATTAAGATTAGCACGTATATCCCAGATGAGTATGGCTCCATCTCGGCCACCAGTCGCAAATACTGCAGGATCTGATCTTTTAAACGCCGCAGTCTTGACAGAACGTGTGTGGCCCACATACGAATTGAGGCCGCGTATTCCAGAGCCAGCGACCTCCCACAGTCGGGCGGTATGATCACCTGAAGCCGAAACAAATCGCATCTGTCCTGGCGCCCATTCCAGATCGAAAACAGCATTAAAATGGCACTGTGGTGCACTCAACGACTGCTCCTCTGGCTCCTGGTTGCGCTGTGTGGTATCCTGCAATGCGATCTTTCCATCCTCATTGGCTATGGCCAGTATGTGTCTATAGCCATCACAGTTTGCAAATTTCGCTGAGAAAATTGGTGGCTCTGGATTGAAATCCGGACTGTAGTTGGCTGGGGAAATGCCACGCCAGCTGTCCTCCCTGGACACGCAAAGGCGGCGTAGTGCAAAGTCATATGTCCGATCATTCGCTATAGGTGAAATGGAAAAAACATACAAACAAATTAGTGTCAAATGCTTGGCTTTTGTTTACGTTCTAGTTTCTCTTCTTCCCACTTTTCGCAAACTCAGCGAATTGTCTACTTTTATAAATTTAATGTCGTTGTACCTTGCTGTGGATGAACTACTCCAACTTCAAATACATAATGACAATGGTAAATCACACGTAATCTGCATTAATAATTTTGGCGCTCGAATTACCCGCGAAAGGAACGGGAGCGCGCTCTTGGGCATTTCGAGCGCCAAAATTTCATGAAACTCCCGCGCAACGAGAATAACTTACCAAGTCCATGCTCTCTGTAACGTAATTTGTTGTATATATTCATTATTAATACTACAGGCTTTAAACCTCTCCTTCCAAACGTGACTTTTACTATTTTATTTGGTATAAAAGCTGTTTTTTTACTATTGCGCGCACTTAACACATATTTTTCGCTAGCGACGCAGCTGGATTGTTGTTTGGAATTTAGGGTTGTTGAAAATAGAATTGTATCGTTCCGTTCGGACTAGGATCGATTGATCGATTCACCAAAGAGAGCGAACGAACTGAATCCCTGATTATAGTTCAGTAGTTCAGTTCGCTCATGAACTTTGTTCCCATTTTTAACTACTTTTCAGAAACGAGTCGGCCAAATGTTTTCTTTCTCAAAAATGGGTAACAAAACAAATTTATTTGAAACTTTGCGTGGTTTTTCTTAGAATAGTGTCTAATTTTCCTAAATTTCCTACATTTTTTAGACATCTATGGAAGGAACAAGCATCCAGCAAGGCTATGAAAGCGATTCATATATTAAAATAATCTGCTTTAATTGATCTAATTTGTAATTGCATAATCACGGTTTACGAGGCGCCAAGATCTAAAAACGGATTCCGGTAGAACACATCGAAATAAGACGAAAATATTAAATCAATTTTCAATTCATTAATTAATCATTCATATTGTTAATTTAAAAATTTGTTTCATTAATTGTTAACCCTTTTTAAACGGTGCCGCTCGATAAGGTTATCGTTTTTCGCTTAACTTATCGATGTGCCACGCATGGTTCGCTATCGATAGTGAAGCGTAGACTAGTGCTGGGTAAACACTGCTCATTTGGGTAAAAACGCGAGCAACCCAACACTAGTAAAGATGTAAATAAATGTTAGTCGCTCGTTTGCGGTGCGGAAAGAAGTTCTTATTTCACTATTTAAAAGTCGGAGGTCGGTGAAAGAAAACAAAAGCATTGGCTCCTACAGCCTTTTGACCGTTCTATGAAAGTGAAAATTAGTTGAAAACAGTACATAATTATGTAAATGCATGCGACTAAAAAGTGCACAAAAAATATATTTATGTATATGAATGAATGTATGAGTGAGTGTGAGTGTATTAATTATATGTGCTTTGCGAAATCAGCACCACCCGGCTTATCAAAGTTTTCGCTTTGCGGAGGCTGCGCCGGCTTGCATTGCCAGGCCAAGGTGAATTTACTTACATATAAGGTGACGTATTCCGTTATGGTGGTCCGTCTTAATTTGTAACTCTCTCGGCTCCTTTAAGTGACAGATCTAGTTAGAAAGAGATAACAACGACGAACATGCGAATATGCTGCGTCGAAAAGAAGTGTTTAATTAGACAATAAGATTAAATTTAACTAAACCGATTAAACTATAAATTAGATCAAATAAAGAGGAAAACTTAAATAAATGATCGATTGCTTTTACCTATCAGGGAGCAAAGTTGCAATAAATTAATTCTAATTAAAAAGTTAAAGTTTTACGAAATCTCTTACAAAAATGCATGCAGCACTTCTATTTTCTATCCTCTGGTCAAGTGTTACCAAATCAGTCTTTTTTTGTAAAATCTGGCTTTTTAAAAGTTAAATTGCAGTTTTTTTGCGAAATACATTTTTTTAAACACAATTTCATGTAATGAAATGTACTTGTATTGGCTATACAAATTGCCCAAGGATTGCTATATCTATTAGTTGATACATACAACCGGAATTTATGGGAGGGACGTAGGGATATGGCAGTATTACTGAAAAACATTGGCGCAATATCCACAAAACCGTATAGGAGCTCAACATTCGACGATAGCACCTGCCGATCACCTTAGTAGTTTACAGATATAAAATATAATTAAGGTGTTTACTCGACTCTCACATCGTAGCAGCTTTTCAAGCTTGCGACACCTAACGTGTGAACAACCTTTTATGTAGTAAGTGTGCGCAGTTAGATATTTATATTCGAGCTACTTTGACATTTAAAAAATGTTTCACAAATGTATTCTATTTACAGGCTGGCTGCATAGATTCAATAAATTCAAATAAACTGTCAACGGCCTCAATAATATTTAAAATTACTTGGAGCAATGGCATGACAAGGACTAAAATCATGCTGAAATCGAAACACATTCATTATTTATAAAAATTAAAGTTTGTAAAGCTTTTCTCAGCGTTTTCATCGATATTTCAGCTGTTTTCGAGTTGCTTCCCATCAAGTTCTAGAACAAGAACATTATCGGTTTGTTACTCTTTTGGATTCTACTCGTTTCTGAAAACTAAGGCTGACAAATGTTTCAAAACGGTGGCGCCAAACATCAAGGTTAAGCACCACTGAACAATAAACCGCTATCATTTGCATATAATAATATTCGCCATAGACCTTTGTTGTAGGTTGTCTATTCATTAAATGCTCGCCTTGTTTATTATTACTCGCGGCTGCTTTTGGCTGTCCGCCATAAAATCTATACGTAAAGGTGAATATCGTACACATGTGTACACTGCAGTGCAAAAGTCGGCGAACATCATACATGCCGAAATTTTAAAAGATTTTTAAATATATTAGGTTATTGTATGCCACACCTTAACAGTAATCATTACCATAATTGTGGTTACTCATAACGTGTAGACATACTGCTAACACTGACTGTTTGTTCACATGATTATACGAGAATGTTCAAGTTCTTGTACTATGTTATTTATGTAGGTAAAGTATGTTATACAAATCTGTATCAAATATTTACAAGCACTAAAGACATTTGTTTATCCGTATTCAAAGAATTCGAATTTCTATTTTATTGTTGTTCAATGATTTTTAACTAAATATTTATACATTTATCTGAAATAAAAATGTTTTAATATATTTTTAATATTTTTGATTTTTAGGTGGATCAATTAAAATTCGCAACAATGTGAACAGAGCAATCGATCAAACAAATAGAATTCAATAACAATTAAAAACAATAAACAACAATTACCAGAGACATGAACAAAACTAAACAATTTAATTAAAATGGTTTCCAAAAGCGCTTCAATTCAACGAGACTTCAATTACTTATGTTGATTACTTCTGGTTTGAAGGGAGAAGAAATAACCGGCCATCAGACTGGAGGCGTCACTCACATTAAAGCGCATTTTTGCCCGCAAAATTGCCTATAAGAAGAAATCAAAGTCTATTTTAGCGGCCATGCGAACTAAACACTTGATACTTATATTAATCGGGGTGATAATCGCAACGATCATATTCATCGCATTTGGTCCCGCCGGCGAACCGAACGATTCCTTCAAGCACATCGTGGTACAAACACATCAACAGTTGAAAGAGTTTCAGGTGAGTCACCTCTTAAGTTATGTATGTTTAAGTATGTGTATGTGTGCTTTGAAATGTATTTACACGTACTCAGCCCGTTGTGGGGGGGCTATTGGCTCACTAATAAAGCGTTTTCAATTTTAGTGATAACATTCTGCTTATCAGCGCAAATACGTGTCATTTTTTTGACGATTTCTATAGGCCTTGCCGGCAAACATTTGCAATATATAGAAATTCATTTGATTTTCATTCAACAGTAATCAGAATATATTATTGTGGCTCTATCTTTATAATTCATTCTCAAGTGGTTTTTATCGTTAAATAGCCATCCAAAGTAATTGTCAAATATGGTAAAAGGAAAGAATAATGATTTTTTTTTGTGTTTAAACCTTTGTAGTTTCCGGTTTAGTTTATGATTTAAGAATTCATCATCCTCACCTCATCATAATACTATCCTTGACCTCTGCATGTCACGCCTCCAAGGCAATTAAACTTTGACCACATATCTATGGTAAAAGCATTTATGCTTATTTTCCGCTCATTTTCCGAAGGCTTTTAGCTAAATTGAAACACGTATCCGTTTCTAGTTGAAGAGCTTTAACTTTATTGTGGAAAGGGGTGCTGGGTTTAATTGGGCAGAGCCCATTGCCAAGGCAAACAAGTAAATGACCTAAAAAAAACATCATCATTTGGCTAGCATGCCAATGCCTATTTGTTTATCCCACTGTCTCCTTCCGTCCCGTCCCGTCCCGTCCCGTTTTGTCCTGTCCATCAACATTTGCATGTGCGCCCACGTCCTTAAGTTCCGGACATTGAGTTGACTCTGGCCAAAACAAGCAAATTCAGCCAGTAAAGCGACCCCTTTAACTTTTCTGTTTACATGAAAATTCCAAATCAAATTTTCTTTCACTAGCGCGTTGAATACAGAAAACATATGTCCATATATTCGATACTTTATATATGTATACATGTGGATAAATTACAATTAGGTCCACTTCGTTTACTGTTTGCTTTAATTTGGTGTGGGACAAAACGTTTACTGTTTGCTTTAATTAGATTGTGGCAGGTGCTTTCCGGCCAGGTTCACATATTAAATTACATGGTTTTGAGTCTTTTCACATGAGGCGACTTTGCGGTTCAACTTGGTTTAAAATTACTTACAATGTAACACGCAATTGAATTTGCAAATAAGTTGAATAATATTTCTAAATTAAGCAAATAAAATGTACATTTATGTATTAAATTTCAAACCTTTGAAATTAAGTGATAAGTGGGATTATTAACAATATTGTCTGTCTAACCTGAATAAAAGCGGCTTAAATGTTTGTTTTTATTATCTACATCTTATCAAAAGTTCTGGCTGATAATGTACTCGTATCACGTGAATAAGTCACAGACCAAGCTGTAGGAAATGCCGCAAGTAAACAAAACTAAACTAAACCATATTCGTAGTCATTGTGAGAAAATTACCTGCTGTTTTGTTTATTAAGTAAGAATATTCACTCTTTAGACCTGCTTTAAAGTCCTAAGGTACTGACTAATTGTTGAACTATTTTTGTTTAGTTTGTTTCTAGTCTCGTGCAGTCACAAATTGTAATTAATGTAGCAATTAACTCTCTGATACTCTGTATCTATTGAACATAGTAGTATAATAAACTAAGTAGGTTGGGGAATTATTTAGGATTTTTAAACCAAATACGGAATACAGGGTATCTGCGAGTCTTCTCTAGTCTCATTTATTACATGCCGATTGCTTCAGACTTGTGATATTAATTGATAAATGTAGCAATTAACTCTCTAATGCTCTGTATCTATTGAACAGAGGAGCGTAATAAACTATGGAAAATGTAGATTTGGGAATTATTTAGGATTTGTAACCCAATTACGGAGTACAGGGTATCTGCGAGTCTTCTCTAGTTTCATTTATCATATTCCGATTGCTTCAGACTTCTGATATTAGTTGATTAATGTGTAAATGTAGCAATTAATTCTCTGATACTCTGTATCTATTGAACAGAGGAGTATAATAAACTAAGGTAAATGTAGATTGGGGAATTATTTAGGATTTGTAAACCAATTACGGAGTACAGGGTATCTGCGAGTCTTCTTTTGTTTCATTTATCATATGCCGATTGCTTCAGAGTTCTGATATTAATTTGTGTATAAAGTTGCAATTAATTCTCTGATTCTCTGTATCTATTGAACAGAGGAGTGCAATAAACGAAGTCAAATGTAGACTAGGGAATTATTTTGCTTTTAAACCAAGACAGATTACAAAGAACAGGGTACCTTCGAGTCTACTTTAGTTTCAGTTATCATATGCCGATTGCTTCAGAGTTCTGATATTAATTTGTGTAAAATGTTGCAATTAATTCTCTGACACTCTGTATTTATTGAACACAGGAGTATAATAAACTAAGTCGAATGTAGATTGGGGAATTATTTAGGATTTGTAAACCAATTACGGAGTACAGGGTATCTGCGAGTCTTCTTTTGTTTCATTTATCATATGCCGATTGCTTCAGAGTTCTGATATTAATTTGTGTATAAAGTTGCAATTAATTCTCTGATTCTCTGTATCTATTGAACAGAGGAGTGCAATAAACGAAGTCAAATGTAGACTAGGGAATTATTTTGCTTTTAAACCAAGACAGATTACAAAGAACAGGGTACCTTCGAGTCTACTTTAGTTTCAGTAATCATATGCCGATTGCTTCAGAGTTCTGATATTAATTTGTGTAAAATGTTGCAATTAATTCTCTGACACTCTGTATTTATTGAACACAGGAGTATAATAAACTAAGTCGAATGTAGATTGGGGAATTATTTAGGATTTTTAAACCAATTACGAATTACAGGGTATGTGCGAGTCTTCTCTAGTTTCAGTTATAATATGCCGATTGCTTCAGACGTCTGATATTAGTTGATTAATGTGTAAATGTAGCAATTAATTCTCTGATACTCTGTATCTATTGAACAGAGGAGTATAATAAACTAAGGCAAATGTAGATTAGGGAATTAGTTAGGATTTTTTAGCCAAGCCAGATTACTAAGTACAGGTATCTGCGAGTCTACTCTAGTTCAGTTATCATATGCCGATTGCTTCAGACTTCTGAGTTTAGTTGATAAACTAGTTTCTACTGTTTTAAAACAAATGTTACGAATGACAGACTGAATGAAAGAGCTCATTGTATTTAATAGGTTTCTATTTAATAGATATATGTATTGAAAGTATTGTACAACGTAGTTGTATCTACTACGACTCGATGAATTCATAACTGGTTTGGCCAAGGTACATGAATGGTTCGTATTACAATTGTAATACTCGAGCTGGTTGCAGGTGATTGAAGGTGTCCGCTTGAAGAGCTCTTAAAAATTCAATTCAATATTCAACACTATTGAACGCTGCCAATTGAACCGATTTTTCTGTAGCTCAGCACACATTTAGTTCTCTTCTTTTGTCCCCCTTGTTGTCCCCCTTTCGACCCGCTCTGTTGCATTGCAATACTGACAAACCTTCAACTATAGGTGTTTATAATATTGTCAAGTGTTATGTCTGTATCGTAAGCTACTCACGCTTCATCCATCATCATGAAAAATAATGCATTTCAATCATCATTATTATCATTACCATCATTGTAGTCGTCGTTGTAAACTACATTAAAAGTGACGTCAAGTGTTTAAAGTCGCGGGTTGCCCCTTTTCGAGAACTTTTTTCACAGCGCACCAATTGTTTATTCTCTATATTGTAATTCTCAGAATGTCAGCAATTATTATACGAGGCGTTGCTTACAATCTAAATAAGAGTATCTGTGAAAATACATGTACATATATGTATATGTATAAAGTATATATCTACATACTATATATCAATGTAAACCAGTGACTGTAACTGTTATAAATTTTACAATAAAAATCATTAAAAAACAGTTTTTCCTTGACTTTGATAATAATAATCAAAACATAACCGATATATTTGATTTTTTTCCCCTCAGACATAAAAATTAAAACACAACTTTTATGAACAAGTTTTTCAAATAAAAATCAGTCACTGACTTTTATTAATTGAGCAAAATTATATGAACTCAGTCTGTTTTGAAAATAAAAGACTTTGTGGCATATCTAAAAGACCACCAAATTTCATATAATTATATATTCTCCACACACCACACACACACAAATATTTTAATTATCCATTACACCCACCCCAGCCCGTTTATTTAAATTAAACAAAAAATGATTTTTACAACAAAAATTGCCATAATAAAAGTTATTTGGGTAATCGTAGACTAGAAGTAAATACAAAAATATCCAAGCAAGTATTCTTAACAATTATTTTTTTGGTTACAATTTTTTCGTTAACTGTTATTTTCGGTCCCTGATATAAACCATTTTTTAACAAATTCTACATAAGTTTGGTTTTAAATATATGGTATGAACGTATATTACTCATAGTAGCTGTCTGATACTCTTTAAAACTTATATTGTAATACTATGGAACATCTGCAGTTACGGTTTAGGTTTTGGTTTCTTAATTTCGTAACGGTACAGTTTTAGTTCATAGGTTTAAGTTTTGAATTACAAACATGATTTTGTTTTAAAAAATCGTACAAACTTGTTTTAATATATACACAGTGTATTTTTTATTCGCACGGATACCTATTTGAATCGGTTAATACCGGTTAACGGTTTCGGTTATAGTTTGATACCAAAAGTGATTACATGACTCATATATAATATATGATCATTTATATGAGTCATTCATAGCTCATATATAATATATGATCATAGATATGAGTCATGCATGACTCATATACAATCAAATTTTCCTTGAGGTTTTATAGTCTTAAACATAATCAAGATTCGATAATTACCTAATTGATAGATTGATTTTTTCATTGTATGTTAGGTCAGTTTTAGTGCACCGCTATTAAGGTTGTTTGTGTGAATTTTGGCCGTTGTCAGGCATAATTTTTGGTTAATTATTAAAGCTTACGATGTACCGGCAAATACAATTTCTATTATCTCAAATGTAATGTTAAGAATGTAGGGCAATTGTAAAGTGGCGTCATTGTAAGTCTATGGAAATTTCTGGGCCATAATCTAGTTGAATTGATATTCGAGCTGCAGTGCATCCACTTAAAGTGTCTCCTCATCGCATAAGCTGACCTCGTGGCAGCAAGTGACATCAATTAATTGCTTAGTCCGTTGTCTTTCTCATCGTTTGCCTGAAGTTGACCCCGTGTGAAGGCAGATAAATATAGTTCGCTCGATATTGTTTAATAATTGAATATACATAATAAAACACAAATGAGATTCTGATGACCCGGCGAAAACACACACTGGCCTACGTCCTAACTAGATGACCACAAGACACAATGCCCATCATGACAGTGACTACCAACAATGATTATTTATGCACCCAGTATCTGGCAGCTGTATTGAAGGGCATTGTCAACTTGCTACACCGCAATTTAATTACATTCGCCGTAGTCTTCTTTGTTTAGAATAAACTAGACTCAATGTTGTCAAAGGCTTTTCAATACACTCAGCGTTAGCTAAATAATACTTTCCAGAAATTAAATTTTAAGGAATTTCTATTAACTTTGAGGCATTAAGATAACCAGAATTGACTACAAAAAGAACGAGTTGCAATTAGCTAGAGACCACTTTAGCTATTCTAATTGATCATCGCTTGACAAGTAATACTTTGCAATAAATTGCATGATTGTAAGTTTTGATTTCTGAAACAAAATAATTGCAATTTTTAAGATATTCTAGAATCAGAAATGTCAAACAAAACGAGTTGCAGTTAGCGAGAGACCACTGTAGTGTAATTGCTTATAAATGTGATTCGATCAAAGCTTGAGTACAAGGCAAACGATAGCTTGTTGTTTAAATATTTAAATTATCGCAATCAGAATGGTAGCGTTGTTTTTCCTTTTGTTTTTGTTGTCCTCTCTTCTTTCTTGTGTTTTTTACAATTGCTGACCGAGTTGCTTTGCATGCCCGTGTGTGACCCTCCCTCCGCGCCTCCCTGTGTCCCTCTTTGGCCAACCATTAGCAACATGCCAACATTTTGAGTCACGCGTCTAACATAAACTTAAATTGTCGCATTCAAATTGTTTGTTACTCACGTGTCGAGTTTTGTGGGTTGCTAAAGGAAAAGAGAATAAAATGAAGAAATTATAGTGCTGACTTTTAGGCGCTGCGTGTCATGTGGCTAATAGAAAAGCTGGACAAAAGGGGTCAGCATATGGCCAATTAGAATATAGGAGTTAAGGGCTCTATGTAGCTCTAATTTTATTTAATTTTTATGATATTGAAGCACGTTAGAAGTGGCATTTAATTCCTCACGCCATTAACAAACTCTTGATAACTAATTCTCCCATCGTTATCGGTATCGATTTCCCTTATCATATCGTTGAACTCCTCCTCGGTACATCTTTCGCCAAGATTATACATAACAGTTCGGAGCTCCATTTGCGATATAAAACCATCCTCATCGCGATCAAAGAGCTTGAATGCCACCATAAGATTCTCATCCTTATTAAGGCCCTCCAAGCGCTTGACTATCATCTGTAGAAACTCGAAAAAGTCTACTTCCCCATCGCCATCCAAATCTATTTCGTCAATCATATCGTGTAGCTCTGCTTCCGTTGGATAGTGTCCAAGATTCCGCATTGCAATAGCCATTTGTTTGCTTGTGATCTTCCCGGTGCCAAGGGGATCGAATTGTTGAAAGGCATTACGTATCTCTTGCACTGTATCCTCTTTCAAGCCCTCCATCATGAATCGCAAAACTTAAAACTACTTCTTTTTTAAATAAATTTGAATTTGAATAAATTGAATGGAATCGGAAAGAATATGTTTGTTATTACACAGTGTGTTTTATAGTGTGAGTTGATAATTTATTTGTTAGGTCAACCTTAACGTTTTCTCAAGGAAAACTTGATTGTTCAAAAAAATTACAATTAAATATTTTATGAAAGTAACAAACCTCAATAGCAACCCTCAATAGCAGTTATATTAGTATTACTGAAAACTGTCTTTGTTTGGTTTTTATATCTGTTAAATTAGTTTATTGAAACGTACGCATTTAGAGCCAATCCCTCAATATTCGATTGGAATACGACCTAACCATTTTATATTGAGAAATTGGCCCTAAACATTATGCTTCATATAAAAGATTAACTGTTCTACGGCAATAATTTTGATGAAATACTTGTACTATTCGCTTGTCATCATGCTAAGGAACTCGTCTAATGTAATGACCCCATCCTGATCAAGATCCGCCTCGCGAATCATATCCTCGATATCTTCCTCGCTTATTTTCACGCCCAAGGCTATGTAAATTGTACGCAATTCAGCTGCGGATATAAAACCATTCTTATCCTTGTCGAAAATGTGAAATGCCTCGCGTATATCATCTTGATTATCAATTTGATTCATCTTTCGCAAGAGAACATTGACAAATTCCAGAAACTCGAGGGTCCCATTGCCATCAGTGTCGGCCTCATTGATCATGTCCTGAACTTGACTCTCGGTTGGTTTACCACCCAAAGCGTTCAAAACAATGCCCAGTTCCTTATGGGTGATGCTACTATCGCAATCCTTGTTGACAACGTTGTATAGCTCCCTAAAAATATCTAATTCATCCTTTGTTAGTTGACTCATCCCTACAACTGAAGCTGTTAATGTTTTTTGTTTTTTTTTTGTTTGTTTAAATATATATCTTTTTTTTGTATTTTATTTTTATTATTTTTAACTTTTTTTTGTGTGTTTCATGTGTTCTTGATTGTGTAACAATGACCTAAATATCGATTGGAATTTAAGTTTACATGAATTTTTAAACATATCCCACTTATATAATATAGAATATATTCTAGGGTAAAAAAATGTTTTATATTTTATATATATTTTTTCCAAAATGTTTGGTTTAATTATACTATGTATAGTTACAAAATGCAATAAACTTTCAATTCGCATTGTGAATTGAATTTAGTAATGTTTCATGTGGTTGGGCACTAACATAGACCCTGACACACTGAGGGACTATGTGTATATGGGAAGTGGGGCCAGTTATTGGGAAGGGAAGGGGAAGGTGTGCCAAGCTGTCATGCGATTTGCGGCGACGACATTCATTAAATGGCGGATTCTGTTAGCCAGACCCAGAAGAAATTTTATTTTATTTTTTTAAGCCACAAACACATTTTGTTTGGTAGGCCAAACTCTTTTATCGGTATGTGGCACGCCTCGTTGCAACTAGAAATTTGACAAGCACACGGAAAACATTTCATTGTCAACAAAAGTTGATGATGGCCATTGGGACTAATTTTGTTGTTCTCTCCAAGGAGCTGCAAACAAATATTTATTGTCATGCTTGGTTTGTGAACAGATAAAGTAATGGAATGAGTACCTTTTTTATCATAACCTGATTTCCCACATATGCTGACAAAACCATCAAAAGACTGTCAACATTTTTATACCCTTGCAGAAGATGTTATAATTTTAATGAAGGAATCGTCGCAAACCTTATAAAGCATATATATTCTTGATCAGGACTAGGAGCTGAGTCGATGTAGTAATGTCTTCAACTTTTAGTATGAAAATTGTTTATGCTTTTCATGATATCGCGACCAAACTGACAGATTGGTATTGCTTTATACACCTGATTAAATTTGGTTTATATCAGACTTCTATATAACTTAGCTGTCATCAGTCGATAGTTAAATGTAGAGTATGAAATCTATGGCGTGTCAAACATATCCTTTTTGTGTTGTTGGCCTACAAATTTGTTTAGTCAAGAAAGTAAAATATTGATTGACTGGCTTGCCAAGTATTTAACTCAACTTCTGTTTTGGAGATTCAATTTTTCCCATTTCCATTTTAGGCGTCAACTTTAACTATTTAACTATTCCTTAGCTGAACTTTTTTCTTTGGAAATTAAATTAACATTTTTTTCTATCGCTTTTCAGGAGAATTTGCGTGTTGGATTGGAACGCAAGAAGCTCGAGTTAGAGCCAAAATATTTACTGTTGTTGGGATACACATCACGGCTAAGCACAAACAATTATGAGAACCAGCACAACACACAACAAAAACAAACAGACAAACCAGTTCAGGACGAGAAAAGTGGACAGGAGGTCAACGATTTGCGACAGCTGCATGGACAGAAGGATGGCTTGCAGTTGGCAGCTGGTCACCAGGAGTTGGAGCAGCAGCAGCAGGAGCAGAAGAATCAACGTAAACGTATAACGACGCCATACAATGGCACCAAGACCAGTTTCACCATAGTCACTTATGTCCAGGAGGGACAGGTAGCATCGGCCATTTTGTTGGCCCAAAATATTGCGGCCAAGTTGCCTGGGGAGTATTTACTGATCTACGATCTGGGAGTATCCGAGGAGCAGATGCGTACTCTGAATGCCTACTGCAACAGTAGTCGCTGTTCTGTGATCACCTTTGATCTATCCGAGCTTCCCTCGTTCGTCAACGATCAGCGGACGCATGCATATCGCCCGATTGTGATAAAGGATGCCCTGAGACGGGCCAAATCGGTGTTGTTCACCGAGAACTATATGCGAATACGTGGTGGGTATCGGGAGTTACAGATGCTACAGCGACGGGTTAATACCTCCGGTGTACTTGGTTGGAATACGCCCACAGCTGTCTCTTCGCGCACACATCCAAAGATGTTTGATTACTTTGAATCGGATGCGGAGGATTTTATATTCTTGCGTATGGTTGATCTCGATACGGTCTTCTTTATGGACAGCAATTTTGTCACAGAGAAGATCATGTTGCCATGGCTAAAATGCGCCCTAACATTGGAATGCATCGATCCAATTGGTAAGTGATTCCAGCCCGTGGTCAATTATGAGCATACATAGGATGTATGTCATTAGTGACTCACTCCTTTGAAAGGAGTCCTTTCTGAACGTTAGTCAAATAGTACTGTCCCGCCCAGGTCGTCAATTTCAGAATTGTGTCACTCACCCTACGGATCTATCAAAATGAAAATCACATTCATAACTTCACCTCTGGATAACCAAGTGGCCCCAACAGGCCAACAAGAACTAATGACCACCATTTGCAGCGCATTTGCCTGACGACAGAAAGCATGTCAGTTAATTAGAGGACTTTTGTGGGCAATCCATAACACCAATCTGACATGTCATAGCTTTTAAAGCATATAGTATTCAAATGCATTAACTAGTTAGATAGTTTAACTCGTCGTTAACCGTTTTTGCAAAGCTTTATACTAAGGCTGTAAAGCTAGACAAGGTTGATTCGAGCTTTGATTCAATAAAATACAAAAACATGATTAAATATTTCTCAGTTACTTTTAATTTATATTGATTTCGTATTATGTAAAATAATTGTCATATAATATTCATTAACTTATTAGGAACTTTCACTCAGGATAAATCTCTTTTTTCAACATTAAATTGACGGTCTATTTTACATTCCGAACCGAATATTTTCATTAAGAAATTGACTCGAGGCATAGACAGTTTTAAAGTTTGGGTTTTTGACCCAATTCGGATAATCCTAAAGCCTGAAACAATCCAGTTATGCGAGGTTTGGCTTAAAACAAGGTTGCTGCCTTATCATAATTTTTTAATATGGCTTTTATTATTGCTATGAAAATTATTTAGCAAATCTGACTCGTACAAGTGTTCCATAAGAACCCTATAAGTCCTCTAATTGGGGCAAAAACAAAATAATTAATAATTGACCACAAGAATTTAGGCACATCGGCATGAAGATTGCCAACTGCATATATATACTCGTCGGATCGAAGATTGTAGCCATTGACACCGCATAACATAAGATGTGTATCATACATGACGTACCAAGCCGCAAAAGTACAAGCATAAAAGCCAAGTATTTTAAAAATACATCCATGAAGTAGGCCAACAGGAGGAATAGCCCAAAGACCAAATAGATTATGATGACTCCTATAGCATGGGTAAATTTGAACCTCTGCTGTTTAGTGTACAAAGCAAGAACGGCCAGCTCTGTGATCAACATTAATGGATATAGATATAACTGTAAAATAGATCCATGAATGATATCGATTAGCATATAAAGCTTGAAGATTTACGCACCCATCGTGTCTGCTCCATGGGTATTAAATATAAACTAGTGCTAATTGCCGTTGTAATTGCTGTCAATAGGTAAACCAAGTAATTGAAAGGCGCAGTTCGTCGCCAAGTACGGTAGATATACAGCCAAGTATGAAGTACCAGAAGACACGCATAATATATCGGATATATAGGTAGCTCTATTATGGTCTGCGAGAAAACAAAGCATAACTCCAAGCAGGGAACGGTTAGTGCAAACTGAATCTGAAAGGAAAAAAGCATTTTATTATTGTCATTGGTATTACAATTATGATTATCATCTGCATTATCATTATGATAAACATTTACATTATCATTACGCTTAACATTTCCATTATAAATATGATTGAAATTAGCCTTGACTTTATTATTGTCATTAGCATTATTAATTTTACAATGATTATAATTTGCATTTTAAGTTTAAAAGTGATTTCATTTACATCAGTGTCTTCATTCAACTTAATGTCAATATTATATTTTTACAAATATCACAACTAATATTACAATTGGCAGTTGCATTATCATTGGCATAATCACTATATTATTATTATTAATAAGGAGTGAAGTTATGATTTTTTGAGCTTTTATTGATGAGAAAAAGTCAACGGTACAATTAGTGCCTGCAACTTCAAAAACTACACAAAAAAAGTTTAATTTTGTTCTTTTGTGCTATCATTAATTTTATCATTCGCATAATTATTTGTATTATAATTGTTTTCAACTATTCTACTAACCATTAACGAACCATAAAAACGACGTACAAATTGGCGTCTTGTTCTGATATCAAGTATATCAAATTCTCTAGTAGGTCCATGAAGATTATCCAACAACAGTTCACACTGTGTGGATGTGTCCTGAGCTGCTGTAGGGAAATATTTATAATGTTTATAAATAGTTTTTTGTAATAATTTGGAACCTAGTTTGTTGGCATTATCACACCCTTCAAACCTGATTTATTTTGACATATTTCAGCGTCCATTGTTGTTTACGATTCGGCTGACTGATTACTAATTTAGTCATCATTGAAAAGGTTTTACCGTAGCCAAATTAATTTATCGGTAAAATGTGTGAAAATTTAGCCAGAATTATATCTATTTGATTATACAGTTAACTTGCTATCTATACTTGACAGTGATTGACAAACTGTGTGATAACATTTACTCAATCTCTATTTGGATTGCCATCGATCGCTTTAGAGTATTTTAATTTATATACCCATGACCCAAGCGTCCCTCATGCATTTTGGAAGTAACTAACTATAGCTTTTATTCTTCCATTAGGTGCCCAATCAAATGGCTGCAAGTTTAACAAAAAACCGCTTTATCGCTACTCTGGCTGTCATGGCTATGATGCATCAGCTTTTAATATTGTGCTGGGGTTAACGTTGCGATTGGACGACTCCAAGTATTCATTGCCCAGTGATGGCGCAGAGAACATGTTCTACAAGGAAACATTGGAGCAGGCGACAAAAATATTGGAGAATCGACGTAGGAACACCAGCGACACATCGGATCATCCATTCACGGAGGACTGAGAAAATGCATCATCCGATGCATTTGATAATAATATAAGTTACATTTTCTACATCGGTAAATACACACTCAGGAGCCGCTGGATCAAAGCAAGCGAATTGCTTACACTAAACTTCATAAACATAGTCTTTATTATTTAGGCAAGATAACACTTCGCACATACAAGCACACGACTTCATTGAACATACAATAACATACGGATCATATCGACAAATATCCGATGTATTTACAGTGTCTTCTGTTTGAAGAGTTACCAAGTACTTAGATCAAATTTATTGAAAAATGTGCTATTATTTATTAAAGGGCATTCGCTACGACGCTCACGGCCAGGCCAGATAAGCAGCAGCTTTAATCCAGAAACAAAAACACTCCTTGGTTACTTATTTCTCTGTGTATTGATTAAATATAATTTTAAAATTAATGATTTTCTATTTTGTATTAGTGTGTAAATAAACAAGAGGAACATAAAATAAATGCATATATTTTGTGATTGTATTTTGATAGTAACTACCATATTCATAAATAATCGATACAAATAACTAAATATAATAACATAAACTAAATGTACTAAATAGGTAACGAGCCAAATATGTTAGCTTAATAAAATAAAAAGTACAACTTAAATAAAACAGCTGTCTTTTGTTCATTTCTTGTTCGATTTATTCCTAATCTATCACAAAAGAGGTGTAACTATAACTATTATATCAAATTAAATCATTTTAAACGTTCGGTTGACCGGAAACTTGAACTGAACCGGTTCTGCCAGGTTTTCGGCTCAGAGCCGGTTTGCATCCTTGGATTTAACCTAATTACCGCCCCTTGAATCGTTATTTTTTATTAACATTATTATTTTTTTTATTAATTTAACTTTGTTTACAACAAATCTAAACTGTAAATTGTTAGCAAATCTGATTCGTACGAGAGCTCCGAAAAATCCTTATGAGTCCTTTAATTGGGCCAAAAACGAAGTGTTTTATAATTGACCACAACAATTTTGGAAAATCCGCGTGAAGATTGCCAACTGCATATATATACTCGTCGGATCGAAGATTGTAGCCATGGACACCGCATAACATAAGATGTGTGTCGTAGATGATGTACCACGCCTCAAAGGTACAAATATAAAAGCCAAGTACTTTGTAAAATATATTCATGAAGTAGGCCAACAGAAGGAATAGTCCAAAGACCAAATAGATTATGATGACGCCTATAGCATGGCTAAATTTGAATCTCTGCTGTTTCGTGTACAAAGCGAGAACGACCAGCTCTATTATCATCATTAATGGATATATATGTAGCTGTAAAATATATCCATGTATTATATCGATTAGCAAATGAAGTTTGAAAATTTACGCACCCATCGTGTCTGCTCCATGGGTATTAAAGTTAAGGTAGTACTAATTGGCCCTGTGATTGATGTCAATAAGTAAACCAAGTAATTGAAAGGCGCAGCTCTTCTCCAGGTGCGGTAGATATACATCCATGCATTGATTATAAGTAGACAAGTAAAATATATCGGATATATAGGTAGCTCTAATAGAGGCTTTGGATATAGAAGGCATATCTCCAAATAGGGTACGACCAGTGCACACTGAAGCTGTATCGTCATTCATATAATCACTATTAATATATGTTATATATGTTGTAAATCCTTACCATTATCAAACAATAAAAACGACGTACAAATTGGCGTCTTACTCTGATATCAAGTATATCAAACTCTCGAGTAGGTCTATGAAGATTATCCAACAACAGTTCACATTGTATGGCTGTGTCCTGCGCTGCTGTAGGGAAATATTTTTAATGTTTATAAATAATTGCTTATAATAATTTGGAACCTTATTGGCATTATCACAAGCGTTCAAACCTGATTTATTCTGATATATTTCAGCGTCCATTGTTGATAACGATTCGGCTGATTGATAACTAATTTAGGCATCATTGAAAAGGTTTAACCGTGGCTAAATTCATTCAAATTTAGTCAGAATTATATCTATTTGATAATACAGTTAACGTACTATCTACACTTGACAGTGATTGACAAACTGTGTGACAACATTAACTCAATCTCTATTTGGATTGCCATCGATCGCTTTAGAACAATTTAAAGTTATCCACAAGTATCTCAAGCGTCCAAATTTTAACTTAACAAATTAATAGGCCTACCATTGTTAATTTCTTGTTCGATTTATTCTTAATTTACCACAAAAGAGTATATAATTAATAAACAGTGTCATACATACATAAAAACATTTAGTATACAAGTGTAAGCATAATGTGCTTATAAGTCTGATCAAGCATTAGTTACACACCATTTAATACGAATTCCTCGTTTATTTTCATTGAAATTTATATTTTGAAATACCATTTTATGGCATCAGTTTATTTAATTTGTGCTTAAATTAAATTGTTTTTGTTCACAATAAATGGAGTCTTATTATTGACTTGAAATAAGTGGTTGTCAATGTATAGGTTGAATAAGTATAATAATTAATTTACACATATAGTTATATTATCATTTATATAATTCGATTCATGAAGCTTTAAGTTTATAACAGATACCTGCAGCGGTTTACCACAACTATTGGTACACCTCGTACATTCAATGTATTTCCAGCCATGAGTATTTTAAAGACCGGAACAAAATCATTTTTATAGTACTTGTTCAAGTGACTTTTTCGATGATTACCCTAAAAATTTCCGTATTTTCAAGACAGAAGCATTTTCCGAGATTCCGTTTTTAATTGCATTTAAGTGGATTTTTTGTGAGTATATTCAAAGTGCATAAAATAGAAACCGCTGAAGGACTCTGGTATACAACTGTTTACCTTCTGGCTAGACGTAACACATAGATAAATATGCGCACACAATCAACGTATAACGTTAATGCCGCGAATATATAGTCCTCCGGGCTAAACTGATACTTGTGGTTGCCACCAATTATCAATTGGGTATCGTAGATTAGTAGGAAACTGGCAATCAAGGCACCAAACACTGACACAGCCGTCTCACCGAATGTTGAACGTAGGAAAGCACCAGCGAATGCAAGGATTATCAAACAGATGACAACGGCAATTAAGACGCCACGCATAGCTGTAAAATCATACTTCGTTTGTATGGCGTATATGGATAAAGCGATGACCAGTACTGCAGTTATTCCCACAGCCATGAGCACCAGATATGCATCAAGTGTACTGGTAATGGCGCCTAGAAGTAGCGACATGGTAATTGTAAATAAGCCCAGGCACACAAAATTCACAGGGAAGGTTCGACGGGCCGTTTCACAACAAGCCATTGACAGAAGCACGACAAGATTAACAATCACAGCCACGCCCACCACCGCTTGATTCTGCTGGACAAACATCTTCGTTGGTTCGTGGAACAAAAAGACGGCTATAATGCCACAGGTAAAAAGTAACTGTGCCTGCAAGAGTGATATACAAATATAGATTAGTTTTAAATAATTCTGCTGATTAGCACTCTGAACTTACCAAAAGAATCATGTATACTTTGCGAATGAAGCCCTTGCGTATACTTTGGTCAGTAAAAATTATATTTTTCGGATTTAGACTAGCTTCGTCCTGCATTCCAGAGCCGGCAATGATAAATCCAGTTGAATTATGCATTATAATTTCTCCAGTCTCCAAAACTGGTGCGATATTTCTAGCGTCCATGCCAGATGAGTTTGATGTATTCATATTCATACTTTCCGAAGACTTTGTTTCCGTTTGGCTTTGTGCTGCAGGCATCGGAATCGGTGGAAAACGTTCCCCATTGTTAAGTGGTTCTAGAAATCAATTACCATCGAAGTTGAAAAACCCATTGTTTATGTGTAGACATGTATCTGTATCTCGAATAAACAATGCGTCATAGACGCCGGGAAAACGGACATAAACATATGTACATACACACATAGACAAGCGACCTTTTAGCACTTTCGCAATATATGTTGTTTTTTATCACAACTTATTCACAATAAATTGTTTGATCACCACTGTAAAATATTTTATGTCGGAATTCAAGTACCGGTTATAGAAAAGACAGTGGAACATATATTATATTCTGTTCTGTATGCATATGTACATATATATTTGCACGACCAGCATTCGAAAGTGGGAAAGTTCTTATATTTGTCTGCAACTTACTTGAATCGATGCTAAAATCTTCAGGATTTGTCATCCGGTTATAGGACATCATGGAGCCTTGCGATATTGATAACCTTTGACTTAAGTTTTTGATGCGTCGCTTACGCTATAAGAGCAAACTGCTCTTATCTTCCTACGTATTACTTTTATAAATGGACCAATTGTCGACGACAATTTATTCTGGTGTTGCCACTGAGAAGAAGTTTTCGAGCGGCGCTGCCCACTTGTTTGAAAAAGAGACCCGCGAAACTTGAATATATAAAAGCTTTTGTCGCTGTCGAACTGACCACACTTAAAGCAAGTGCAGCACTAAAGCAGCAATTTAAGCGCAGTCAGTTTAATTTGAGCCACAGTAAATGGAGCAAGCTTGAATTCGCATAGTCACAGAAAACGAGTTTTACCTTTCAAGCCACGAACTATTGTAAACGAAAAGTAAAAGTGAGTTGTGAGTGTGTATGATCAACGATGTTTTCAATTACGAAACATTTAAACCTTTTGATGTTATTTCTGTGCGCACAATATCATCTGATTAAAGTGAACGCATACGATCCAAATGATACCAAGATTGTAGAATGTTGTCTTCCGCCTGAGGGAATGTTTGAGGCATTCTATCCTCGCGAGGTGGAGGGCATACCAAACAGCGCATCTCGGCCAGCGCACGGACATGGCAGCTTCTTCAAGCATCGAAATCCTGCCCTGGTGGACACCAAAAATGCTGCTGCTTATGGCTATCGCTTTGACGGAAAGCGGCGTTTCAATTTTGATTAGTTTATAAAGATTTTAGCAATAAATGCGCATGTACGACAAAACACATAACAATTAATCAAAGAATAAAAAATGAAAACGAAATGTTTCCCATCTATCTTTTTGAACTTTCCCCGCCGCACAATATAGCTTATCGATAGTTTTGGAATGCAGCATTGTGTTGCGTGTCTGACACTTGGAATTGACAGTTGACAAGAAGAAGAACATTTTCTTTTCTTCAAAAATATGTCTTTAAAACAAATTTCTTGAACGCAACAAAATTCAACATTTAAATTTGTAAATATCGTTGACAACGCTTAAGTCCAGATCAAAATCACCTGCAAATCATGAATGCACGCAGCTTCAGCATGATGAAAATGCTAAAAAACTCTTGGCGCACGTAAGAATCATGTGTAGTGTGGGCTTCGAAAAATAAGTGGCCGGTAAAAGTAATGTATTTCATTGTTATTTAACTAGATTTCCAAGACGATTCGCAACTAAAGTAACGGCTGTCGGAGGCGATGAAATTGGCAGTGGCACGGGCATTGGACAAATCACCGGTCGCGTGCGCAGCAAAGAAGATGGACCACACAATTTGAACACGCCGTCCAAAGAAGTTGTTACGCATTTGCCACCACTAACCGATCCACTGCCCAACTTGCCAGAAGCAATTTACGCCAAGCCGTTGGCCGAGAGTGCGACCACAAAGGTCACAACACTGATAAACGGATTGCGCATTGCTTCGGAGCCGCGTTATGGACAATTCTGCACTATTGGCCTGGTGCTGGACTCTGGACCACGTTATGAAGTGGCATATCCCAGTGGAGTATCACATTTTCTTGAAAAGCTCGCGTTTAATGTAAGTTATTCAACTTGATATGGAAACTTATTCAAAGGCTATCTTTGTCGCATCAAGGACCTTTGCAGAGACATGCATTTAACTTTCGAAATATGACAGCTTTATGCTGTACGAAACTATTTCAAACACATATCGTACACCTATATGATCAAATCCTGCCGGTTCCGACGTAAGAATGTACTGCGTGCAGGAAAAAGGCCGATGTGTACCAAGTTTAATCAAAACAACTTCAAAATTGTGACCCTAGTTTGCATAGAAACAGACAGCCAGTTGGACATGGCTATATCAGCTCGTCGTTCTGATTAAGAAAATGTACATATATTTTACGGGGTCTGCCCCGCATTACACATTTTGTAACAAAATTATAAAACCTTCTGGTTTCTTAAGGGTTTAATAATTAACCAGACTTTAAATTAAAAGTTAGAGTAAAATAGTATCATAACGTTTATCAAATTTCCGTAACTTTTTATTTGCAGTCAACCGTTAACTTTCCCAATAAAGATGCCATACTCAAAGAGCTGGAAAAGAATGGGGGAATATGTGATTGCCAGAGCTCGCGTGATACGCTTATATATGCAGCCAGCATTGACAGCCGAGCCCTTGAGTCTGTAACGCGGTTGTTGGCTGATGTTACTTTGCGGCCGATTCTCAGCGATGCGGAAGTTAACTTGGCGCGTCGCGCTGTAAGTTTTGAATTGGAGACGCTTGGAATGCGACCCGAGCAGGAACCAATTCTTATGGATATGATACACGCAGCCGCATATAGAGATAATACACTGGGATTACCAAAGCTATGTCCGCCTGAGAATCTGGATAACATTGATCGCAAGGTGCTGATGAATTACTTAAAGTATCATCACTCGCCGGAACGCATGGTGATTGCTGGCGTTGGCGTAAGTTGCTCTCCAGCCATTTTATAATACCAAATAACAATAACATTTGATCTATCACCAGGTGGATCACGATGAACTGGTGGAACACGTAAGAAAATACTTTGTGGAACATGAAGCCATCTGGATGAGCGAAGATATGGGTAACCTGGGTCCCAAACAAGTGGACACGTCGGTAGCGCAGTACACAGGCGGATTAGTCAAAGTGAGTCCTGACACGTAGAATACATTTTGAAACCTTTAACGCAGCATATATCCGTTTAACTAGGAACATTGCGAAATTCCCATTTATGCGGCAGCTGGGCTGCCAGAACTGGCGCATGTTGTGCTCGGCTTTGAAGGTTGCTCCCATCAAGATCCCGACTTCGTGCCATTGTGTGTGCTAAACATAATGATGGGAGGCGGTGGCTCCTTTTCAGCGGGTGGCCCTGGCAAGGGCATGTACTCTCGTCTTTATACCAAAGTGTTGAATCGCTACCATTGGATGTACAGTGCCACGGCATACAACCATGCCTACGTAGACACCGGCCTCTTCTGTATACACGGTAGTGCTCCACCTCAGCACTTACGCGACATGGTCGAGGTGCTAACTCGTGAGCTTATGAACATGGCCACCGAACCGGGCCGTGAGGAGCTTATGCGTTCCAAAATACAACTCCAATCGATGCTGTTAATGAACCTGGAGTCGCGGCCAGTTGTGTTCGAGGACGTGGGTCGCCAAGTTCTGGTCACAGGGTACCGCAAACGCCCTGAACATTTCATCAATGAGATTGGTAAGCAAATAATCAAATCCAAACGCTACATATTATGATATTTATTTTAATATATTGCAGATAAGGTAACTGCCTCCGACATTCAACGTGTGGCACAAAGACTGCTTAGCTCTGTGCCATCGGTGGCTGCCCGTGGTGACATCCAGAACCTTCCCGAAATGTCTCACATCACAAGCGCGCTCAGCAACAGCAGTCGCTCCCTTGGACGTCGCTTGTCACTCTTTAAGTAGCGATATATTATCCATAATTGAGGCGTTGTTCAATTCGTGTTGCATTTTGTACCATGGGCATTCAAATCGATTGAAATTTGCTTAAATTTGCAATCCCTTAAAATTTAAATTGACCCCTTTACTTTCTTTCCTGTCGGATTTGTTATTTGGTCAGCTACTTTTGGTTAAAGCCGTTTTTATTTTTGGTATGCAAACGGTGTTCAATAAAATTGAACGACAAAAAAAAAACAATTTAAACAAGTGCAATCAATCGAAATAGTATATGTGATGTGAATCGCCTCCTTGTTCCAGTTTTAATTAAGTTCTTTAGGTTTTGAAATTGCTATAACAAATAGTATATTGAGGGTATATTAATAACTAGAGTTGTTATCTGCCAGTACCAAAAATAATTAAAAAGAAATATCTTAAACGTTATATGTATTCCAAATCTCTCTACACCAGTGACTTACAAATTTCTTTAAAGATTTATTTGTAGGGCTTCTACAGTTTCTAAAATGTTCATTTTTTAAAGCATTTGACGGAATTCAAAACGATATTTGGTTTATTAATGAATTATTAAGATTTATTTATGTGAAGAGTTTTTGCTTTTACGATAAACTCCTGAAATTTTCAAGAGCATCATTGCAAGTTTGTAAGCTAAGCTTTATAAATTTGTTTTTATCCGATTAATTTAAAACGACGATGATGACGGGGAAACGGGAGAGGTTGAGCCCTTTTGTAGACGTCGTCGTCGATTAGGAGGTTCTATAGAGTTGTCGCTATCACTGCTGCTGCTGCTGCTGCTGCTTCGACTTCTTGGCATATGGACAGGTGCTAGAATTATCAATATTAATGTAATTAATTAACTCGGATTGTAAGAGTATTTGATAACTTACAAGTATGTCTTTTGGCATTGGAATTTTCATTGTCATCGTCATCGTCCTCGGGCAACTCATCACTGGATATATTTTCATGCATGCGATATTGCTTGGGCAGATGGGACTCATCCTCAAGAGGTGCTGCATATTTTGGTCTTTTGGCTTTGTCATCTTGGAGCTGCTTGTCCACATCGGTATCCATTTCGCTGCCTGTTTGCTTTTTAATGCTCTTTGCAATGACTCGCTTCTGATGATCAAGTTGTGGAAAGAGATCTCGGGAATTTTCTAGGGCCTGCTTGGCCGCATTCATCTCCGCCTGCTGAATGGACGAGCCACTAGCGGTGGCCAAGCGCTTGGACCGGAAATATACAGCCACCTTGTAGACGCGGGTATTTGTTGGTCCACTGGCCTCGACCACCTTATAATAGGGAATATCAGGCTCGCCGCCATCCATGGTGCGTAGTGTAAGGCAGCACTGTTGAAGTTTTGATTTGGGATCATTCCAATCCTGATTCATAATGAACAACTGGAGGCGTGGGAAGAGGCAGACATGACAGAACTGTTCACAATACAACAGACCCTTGTCCACATATAAAGCTCCTAAGAATGCCTCGAGCAGATCTGCACGATCTTTAGTCTTAAGGTCAGCTTTGGGATTGGCATAGACAGCATACTTGGGCATTCCCAAATCATCACAGACCACAGCCTGTGTGCGATTATTGACCAGTGAGGAGCGCAGCAAGGACAAATGGCCCTCATGATGCTCGGGAAAATGACGATACAAATACTCCGAGCAAATCAATTGCAGTACGGTATCGCCTAAGAATTCCAACCTCTGATTGGAGCCAAGAGTCAAATGGGTGAAGCCAATCGATCGATCGGTAAATGCACGTGCTAGCAGACGTATATGCTTAAACTTAATGCCAATAGAGTCCTCGAACCTGGTGAGATCCTTCAGCACGCGATATGAATCAATACAGCTACGATCTCCCAACGGTTCTTGTTCCTGCAACGGATGCTCTGGAAGGTTTTTCCAAATGTTAAGCAGTTTATCGTCCTGACGAAACAACGCATCGGTGAAGACTTCATCGGCCACTTTGATGCCGCCGTCTAAAAGCAATGCTCCCATTAAAGCCTCAAAGCAATTGGCCATGGCATGACGCAGCTCAAGTTCGTGGCACAAATCGGAGCCGTGGGCATACAGCATAAATTCTTCAAGCTGGAGTTTTTTGGCTAGCAAAGCCAAGTGCTGATTCTGGACAATGGCAGCTCTATAGGTGGCCAGACCTCCCTCCTCCAGTTCCGGAAACATAAAGAATAAATGTATTGAGCTTAAGAACTCGACAACAGCATCGCCCAGAAACTCCAGACGTTCGTTGTGGGTTATATTCGATACAGTCTCATGATCCTTGCCAAATCGAGACATAATGCTGACCAGAGTATTGATACCTCTCTTCCGTGTGTTCATATAGTGAATCTTACGATCGCCGTACTCTGGCTGCCGGATGCCGCAATTGGTAAGTGAATTACGTGCGTGGTCAGGATTAGTGCCATAGTTCTCCTTGTACGATGGATGCGTTAATGCCAGTTGCAGCAAGTAACGATTTTTAAATTTATAGCCAATACTCTCCTCGAGCAGATCCAGAGATTTGTGGAAACGTAAATGTCCTGTGAGCACTGGTATGAGCATCGCATGCTGGACAATGTCACACATAATTCCTGTCCGATAGAAGCCTTCCGAGCTAATGGCTACGGTTATATTACGCTTCATGCGTCCCTGTGTCCGCATCTCCTGCAGTCGCTGCTCCTTGTCCTCCAATTTACGTTTGTCCTTGAACGATGGCTTCGACATGTTGGCCATTAAATGACGAAACTTGACATATTCACGCCAGGCCTTCTGGTACTCCGGATTTCCAGCATAGCTCAGTTGTGGTGGCCGTATTCCAAAGTGTACAATAGCTGGATGTGAGATGCCCGACTCCCGGTCTAAGCACTCTGGCAAATCGGAGTTGTTGCGATCAAGTTGATCGACTCTCAGGGAACATGGTTTATGACCGGGCTTCGTTACCAGCATGCCCTTGATAAAGTCCACATATTTCTGCCACTCGTGCTGACTGATCTGGTTTAAGTGCAGCAGCTGTTGACGCTCCACCAACTTTGCCGAATTGTCCAGCAGATACTTGAGCACCTCACACATTGCAAGGACTTCTTTGCCATTATCGGGCAGATCGCGCACAAAACGGGGCAAAAAATGAAAGGCTGGACAGGATTCATCCTCATTCGTGGCGCCATTTGGCATCAAGTTGAAATCCACCAACTCTAGCAGCTCATGGAACAGATATTCAACTAAAAGATAACAGAATATGAGATACAGATTGTATTTTTGGTACCACAAACTTACAAAACAAGTCCAATTCCCGTATGGTAAAATTCTCAGGCATCTTTTCCTCATCGTACTCTATGGTGTACTCAATGTTGAAACGAATCACCTTGCACACGGGCAGATCGGTAAGGCGTACATGGGACAACAGGGAGAATCCCTCAAAGAGAAATTCATGCTCGTCGTGCTTAATAATTGTCGGCGTTTTCGTCAAAAAGTTTGTTGGCGGTGAAATCGTGATGCGATAATGATACAAGTTAGCCGCATTGTTTGTTTCCTTGTCGCAAATCTCATAGCCCTTCTCTCCGGGATAGATCCCGTGACGTATACCAATTCTTCGGGATTTAGCTGAACATCGGCATAGGGGACCATCGTTCATCTCGCCTGCATCGTTGTGCCACAAATCGGCGTGAACGCGTTGTGGATGCTGCACCTTGCGGGACAACTCTTCCATGCAGCAGTCCTGCTCTATCTTGAAGGCATCTTCATCGGAATCCGAGTCAGAGCTGGAGGAACATGCCTCCGACTTGTGCTTGTGTTTGCATACACGTCGTCGCGCCTTGCGAGGAGGTGGCACATAAGCTGGCAAAGTCTGACGCACACGGGCGGCACGTTGGATGAGCTCATCGTCAAACAATGCGCATAATTTGTGAAGCCGTGTTTTGGCTTTCACCTCGTGCTCGTTCTTGGTGCGTTCATAGTATAGCTCTGCGGGTGATGATCGTACCCATGATTCCACAGGTGCCTCAGCTTCATTTAAGGCATTCATTTTCTTAATATAATCCTCGGGCTTCTCACAATAGTTGGAGCACCATTGACGTAATAGACGATCGCGTTCCGTCTCCGTCTTCGGCATATTAGAAGCTGATTCGCTGCGTTCCCGATAATTACGTGAGTCCTCACTGGACATTCCCCTGGAGATGCTCCTGCTACTGTTGGGCGAATAATAGGATTGGGCTCGTGGCTGTCGGGGATTGTTATAGCGTTGCTCGTATCGATTGTTATACCCGTATCCACCATAATTGTTCTGGTAATTATGATTCTGATTATAATTCACGTATCTCTGATTGGGTGGTCGATAATTGGGCGTGTACTCGTACCGTTCCCTTTCCTGATATTTGTACGGATAAGAGTTCTGCCCATATGACTCATAATTATATGCATTCGCTGACTGATGTCCATAATTCGGTTGGGCAGCGTATCCTTCCTGGTATGGATAACTTTCATACGAATATGTGCTGGAACTTCCCGTGTAAGACTGCGCCGTACCTGCTTCATCGAATGGTGCATAAGAGGCCCCAGCATATTTAAAGTAACTTGCGGCTGAGCTTTGAGGGCTGTAAGAGATATTAGCACTTGGAGGAGGCTGTGTATAATTGAAAGATGCAGCTGTAGCGGCATCGGTTGCAATTGGATTTGGAGTATCTGTAACGCCGGGCGGTGAAAGTTCTTCACTTTCAGGTGGTGGCGGTGGTGGAGGAGGCTGAGCTAGAAATTCCTGTGGCGGCGGCAAAGGTGGCTGATACATTATAAATTTAACAGGAGCTCTTGAAAGAAGAAAAGTCCCGACTGGTTTCGATTTTAAATCGATTTAAATCGCGATACAAAGCCATAGGCAACACTGTTGCCAATTTGGCTATTTTGTAACTAGTTCTAGCTATTAAAAAGCTTCAGAAAATTTGAAAAATTGTTGTTACCCGGAAATCTGGCCAAATCTGACTTGCAAACCAAAAAAATTCTGCAGCTCTGGCCGTTTAAATGTAAAAAAAGGAATGCATCCATTTTGTAAACAGGAGAACAAATAAGTCACAACGAAGTTTTGGCATGAAGCTCTAGCATTTAAAGATTGAGGGATTTGGAGAGTTTCGTGTTCCGCATGTTGTCATTATTATGGTCGAATGCCAGAAACAGCTACTTTTTCTTCTCTAAAGTTGGCAGCACTGGCCATAGGCAACTTGTTGGTGAGTATCGATATTAAGCATTTATCGAGCGAATTGCAATCAGAAAACAAACTAGCAAACAAAATCTAAATTATAATTCAAATTGATAGCTAATTACAATTTTGTAAATTAAAGAAATATTAATATGGATACAGAAGGACAAGAACAGCCCGCAGAGATTACCCTCAGTACCTGCCCAGGAACTACGCCATGCACACCGTTGAGCAAAAACCAATTAAAAAAGCAAAGGAAGCTCGCTGAAATGGTGGAATTGCGCAAGTTGCGCCGGCAAAAGGAACGTGAACGACGAAAGGAGAAGAAAGCACAGGCCAAGTCTTTAGGATTACCGTCAAATGTGGGACCCTCGCGTAAGGAGTTAAAACGTCGCCAGGTGACAGTCAGCAATCAGAATGCTGCTGAGGCAATTCACGTGGCTATTGATTTGAACTACGATGATTTGATGCAGGAACGAGATATTTCCAAGTGTGTAAAGCAGTGTCTCCGTATCTACACAATAAATCGACGATCCGAGCAACCACTGCGTCTTCACTTTACAGGAATTAAACGCGATGGTAATATCCACGAAAGTTTTAAGAAAAACGACGGTTGGGAGAACTGGAATGTCGAGTATCACTTTGATCGGTCGCACACTGAGCTATTTGGAAAAGAAAAGTTGATTTATCTAACCTGCGAATCGGATACAATACTGGAGAAGCCCCTTCCCGGCCACACCTACGTCATTGGTGGACTAGTTGATCACAACCACTTCAAAGGTCTGTGTCATCAGCGGGCAACAGCCGATGAACTTAAGACAGCACGTCTTCCACTCAGCGAGCACGTGGATATGAAGACACGATCCGTATTGAGCACCTTTCATGTGTTTGAGCTGTTGACACGCGTGGCTGCTGGCCAGGGATGGACGCAAGCAATTCTTGAAACCATTCCTCAGCGTAAAGGTGCCAAGGCCAAGGAAAGTAAAGATTCTGATAAAATAAAGGACCATACGGAGAGCTTCGAGGAGCAGAAACAAGAAGAACAGGCGGATAACGTAAAAGATCAACCAGTGCCAGAAAGTTGACCTCATCAGAAAAAACTGTTATTGTTTATTTAAGTTTTAACGTTTGTTAAGAATAGAATAAAAAAAATAAATCAGTTAAAAACATTTGATTTTATACTCACTTAAATATCTATCGATAAATCGATATATTAAAATTTTTCAACAACACTGATAAACACGCAATGTTTGGTCTTCTGCGTTCCCATTTTCGATGTGATGTTTTGAAGGTGTTTAAGCGCAACATGCCATACTATGCTGTAGCAAAAGGACGAAAGGTGGGAATCTATGCAAACTGGACGCAATGTGAGGAGCAGGTGAAGGGCTTTAAGGGAGCTGTTTATAAGAAGTTCAACAATCGCGATGAGGCCGAGCAATTTATAAATCCCGCAAAAGCAACTGGAAATCATAGAGAATACACACCAGATGAATTTCCTGTGCCACTTGGACAAAAGCAATCACCGCCCGTCAGCTGGGCCCATAATCAACCACAGAAGACTAAACCGACAGACTTTTGGCCAGAAGATGTGGCAGAAGAAGATGCAGTTACAGAAGATGATCTGGTGAGCAGGAAATTACAACAGGCTATTTTGCCAGGTTCACATTGCGTCACAGAGCTTGGCAAAAATCCCCAGTGATGCATCTGTGTATTAACTTGCCGATTTTGGGCCCAGGTCCACTTCTGAGGCTCTGTGCCAAGCTATGTGGCGCAATGTGAACCTTGCTTTATTCTTATAACTTCTAACTAAAATTTTCTTAGATGGCAGCTATGTATGAGGTGGAAGGGTTACCTGAGCCATCCACCACTCGAAAACGAAAAACTGATGCAGAATTATCGTTAAACTCAAAATCTAAATTACCTCGACACGCATTCCATGTGCAAGACTCTGTTGCACTACAGCGTTTTGGAGCATTTGAGTTTGCCATCGACTCCGAAGGATACGTTATTGTATATACGGATGGTTCCTGTCTAGGAAATGGTCGATCTAATGCTTGTGCGGGCTTTGGAGTATATTTTGGCGATGATCACCCTCTGTAAGTATTTCTGGTTGTATCTGTGCTTCGGACTAAAATTTACTTCTCTACTTGTACTAGAAATGCAGGAAAACCTGTGCTAGGACGTGTTACCAACAATGTAGGAGAAATACAGGCTTCCATTTATGCCATTAAAATTGCTTTAGACTTGGGCATGGGAAAGCTTAGTATAAACACAGATTCCCAATTTTTAATCAACTCCATAACAATGTGGGTTCCAGGCTGGAAAAGACGAGGATGGCGTTTAAAAAACAATGATCCCGTGAAAAATGTAGATGATTTTAAGGAATTGGACGAGCTGCTGCAAAACGATGACATTAAAGTGAAATGGGTGCGTATATTTAGTATTTATTGTTTATAACCCAAATATAACCTATTTTTTCTTTAAAGAACTATGTGGAGGCTCATAAAGGCATTAAGGGAAATGAAATGGCCGACAAATTGGCCCGACAAGGCTCACAGTTATACAGAGAAATGAATTCCAGATAATAATTTGACTTATAGAATATATGAATACATGTATTTATTTAAAATTGCCCACGCAATTTTTTTTGCCATAAGTTGGCAGCCCAATAAATTTGTGTTTTAGCAAGTTGGCAGCTTGACAAAGTATTTGTTTACAATCACAGTAGGGCGACATAATTTATTTTGGTTTAGATGCAATGAAATATAAATATAATTTTATATTAATAATTAGTTTTATTACCACGCTGCTGTTAAGAAGAGTGTGCTGTAATGTGGTAGAGCAGCCCATCGTCGGCATTGAAATGGCGGAAGCCGGCATGCATAGGTTCGTATTAAGCTATTTATAATTTTAGTTGAAATACAATTGTTTTTAAAACAGAAAACTAATGTACAACGTGCAGTTTCCAAACTCAATTGTTAACATTGATTGTGAGTATATACTTTTGCAACCGCTGTCGTCGGCTGTTTTCATAAGCACAGACGAATTGGACGACTTGCAACGCTTGAAGATGGTGAGAATTGTAAATATTTATTTGCCATTAAAACAGAAAGTAATTAATCTTTTTGTATTGAAGCTTAATGCAATTTACCCGAAATTCGTAGACATCGAAAAAATCACAGAAAAGTCAAGTCCTTTTACTGTACTTTTACGTGGCACACCAAAGACAGAGGAAACCTTAACGTTGCCCATACACTTTCGTTATCATGCAGCCAGCGATAAGGAGTGAGTATTGTACATATAGTAATGTAGTTTCTCCACATAAACTAACAATCGTTTTGCAGTACCACAGCCATTGTGGAAATAAACACTCCAAAGCTTTATCTAAACTTGCCAATAGGCATTGACACTGAGATACCGATCAGATCAGATAAGCTTCATTGCCTGAATAAACACAAAAGTAATTTTGAAGAGCACCATAATGAACACCTGGACTCGGGCTTAGACTGCAACTGGAGGGAAGTAAGCATGGATTATCAGGTAAAGGAGCCTCTTGTGGCAGAGATTCCCGTGGGCAATGCCAAAGCATATACGCCCGTTCTATATGCAACAATTGTGCTGAGTTGGGCCGTGTCCATCTGGACTGTGTTGCACACGCAATCTGTACCACGCCGCATCAACAGGGAATTGCATGAGATTCGGGGAAAGGTTAAGGCTAACTAATACAATTCCATGTTAAAATAAGATCTCACATCATAAAATTTGAGTCAGACTGAATTTTATCTTTGTAAATACCGCTATTCACACATTATCTTAACTCGTGCAGCAGATAAACCCAGCAAATATTTCATTAGACGACACCACCAATAAATGCCTCAAATTTAGTGATTCCAAGGACCATGGCGTAATCAGTTTATGTGAAAATATAGTGTTTTGTGATCTTTAAGATTGTACAGCGAGCTTATTAGGATAATTAAATATGACATAAATCACTTAACACTCTAGACACTATAAAAGCATTTGGCATAAAATAATGATATAAAACTATCAAAAAAAACATAATTAGTGCATTCATAAAAGCTGTCTTTTATTGGTTAAGCTAAAATTAGAATTAAGTTGAAGGATTATCTATAGGATTGTTGATTCCACAATCCTATTTGGCCTTGACAAGTTGGGCATATCATTCCAAGACTGCACTTGAGCTTTCCCTAAGAGAACGAAAATCGTATTGGAAATTAAGTATACTCCACTTGTAACAAAGAAGACAACACGCCATTGGCTCGGATCTTCCTCATCAGTTAAGATAGCTCCCACCAACAAAGGTGCCACAATTGATACCAAACTCGCCACTCCATTTGTTATACCCATAATGGGTCCTGCGAAATTGGGCGACAAATCGACATGATTAACGAGATAACCACAACAACAAGCAGCATTAATTCCCACAGCCAAAGTCAACAGAATAATCGCTTCTGTTTTCGCATCAGCGGTCATGTATCCCAGTCCAATGAGGCAACCCATAGGTGCCCACTGACCAATTGAGTTGAAGAGCTTCCTTGCTGTTGTTATTGAGATGGTGCCTCTATTGATGAGCAGATCAGAGATGGGACTGACCACAAAGCAAAGCACACCCATGGCAAAATAGGGCAACGAGGAGAGAAGTGCATTGCTCCGTACGTTCATTTGAAGCACACTGTTCATGTAGGTAGGTATCTCACTAAGAAGCGTGTAGAATCCCCAGTTAAAGCCGCAATGGGCAGCCAATAGACCATAAAAGGCGGGTGAGCTAAATATAGACTTCCAGGGCACAGTCAAGGACTGGGAATATCATACATACATAAATCAGCATTTATTTTCTTCAGTAGTAGATGTAGACTCACCTTGCTGCTGTTGTTGCTGCCAGTAAGGCTTTCGATGTACTCTCTTTCGATTTTGCTAATGCTGCGGGATGTTGCTGGCTCATTGGCCCCTTGCCAGAGGAAGAGAAGTGTCCATGCGAGGCTAAGTCCACCAGTGATATAAAAGAGTCCCGGCCAGCCCATGCTGGACTCAAATACAAATCCGCTGGTCGCCAATATCAATGCCGTGCCGAACTGTGATCCCGAGTAGATGCCAGTTGTGAGAAATCCTCTCTCCGTGCGTGGTACCCACTTGGCCACCAGTGTGTGGAGACATGGATAAACTGCACCCTGCACTACTCCCGTCAAAACCCGTAGTATACAAACACTTACCCATCCGCTGTTGGCCGCCATGGGGTGAAATAATGCGAGAATTCCACCTGAACCAGTGGCCAATATGTGAATCAGCTTAGGGCCAAAGCGTTTGGCTAACAAACCTGGCAAATTAACACAGTTTAAACCACCAATTTCTACATGCCCATAAACTATGAACCAACCTGCTGGCACTGGCGAGATTGCATAGCCCCATAGAAAGCTGCTCAGAATGATTCCTTTATCAGATACTTCCCAATCATAGTATGGAGCATTGGCTGTAGCTTGAGTCATTGGTACAATTGCAGCTGAAATGTTGGCCCGCTGAAAGAAGTTGATCACCGTGCCAATGAATAGCATTACTACTTGCCAGTGTCGGGCTCCAAATCCGTTTTCAGCTTAATCAAGAATAAAAAGTTATTTATTTACTAATCTGATAAAATTTTTATTTAAAAAGAAGATAATGCCTTAATTTCTGCTTGTTGAACTGACCTTAGATATTAATTCTATATTTTGAAAATTGCACAGCAATTGTATAATAAAAAACCAAAACTATTCCACAGCTATTCAATCTTCTATTGCAATAAAGGCGAACGTTCTTAATAGCTTTACTTACGTTTTATTGGCTTATCAGAACCCATTATTTAGGTTAATTGTGAGGTTCTATTAACTGTTTAAATACAGTAGTACTTATGTTATTTGCTTTATCAATTCCATGAATGGCACTGCGACTGAACGCGATGTTGACCTACGACTAAATCGGACTACTTATTCAAAATTTCCCCAGAAAGACGTTAAGTAACTCTCTCTATTATCGCGCTAAGCAATATCTTTATAATAATAAAGCTGTGCCCAAAATTGGCGGCTTATCTTCTAGTAAGAAAAAGACTTTGGCAATTAGATAAAAAAAAGTGAAGATAAAGATGTAGATATAGATATTTATGTATAACTACATTGTATACATACAAAGATTAAGATGAGGATATAGATTTAGATTCAGGGTTATATCTACAGTTGTACAAATATGACCCGGATTTTGGTTATAACTTTTACAACTTATATTTTTAAATCATAATCTATTTTATCGCCTTTAAAGTAGTCCAATTTAAAGTAGACTAATAAGGTGGGTGTGGTGTGTATGAAATGCGTCTTATTTTTGGCGAAAGGTCAAAATAATGTTGTAAAAAATTTAATGTTTATTGCATCCAACGAGATTGGATTTTTTTTCTTCGAAACACCTGCTTAATGTAGTAGGTGTACTAAGTTTATTATATAGCTGTCACTCCTTGATGTTTATCTTCCAGTTAAAGTCAATGTACCATACAAGAAATGATGAACCATGTTATCAAAGGGTGATTGTCCTACTTTTTTAGAACATTTTGTACACATATAGATGACTACCAGTTTTTTACGACTTTGGTCTGTTTTCGTTCTTTTTATTTCATTCAAATTATCACGCAATAAAATTATAATTTTATGTACTAAAGCTTATAGGATTAACACCAAATGAAAGTCCTTGATACAATTAAAACTAAACGAGATTATTATTATTTTTAATGCTGAACCACTCAGAACTGATTTTCTTTGCCTCCAGTGGGTGCTGAGGTTCTTGAGTCAATCTGGATATTGTTACGTAATGTCATGGTACTGGACATGCTGGGTGCATCATTCCAAGGTTGCACCGTGGCCTTGCCGAAGATCACAAAGAGCGCATTGCACAACAAGTAAATGGCACCGGTGATAAAGAACACCAGACGCCACTGAGTGGGATCCTCTTCTTCAGAGACTATGACCCCGACAATCAATGGAGCTACAATTGATGTGATACCTGCCAGACCATTTGTAACGCCCATCATGGGACCAGCAAAATTGGGAGATAAGTCCATGTGATTAACCAAATATCCACAGAAACAGGCGGCATTAATTCCCACGGCCAAGGTCAGTAGAACAATCGCTTCTGTCTTCTCGTCTGCGGACATGTATCCCAGTCCAATGAGGCAGCCCATGGGCACCCACTGACCAATTGAGTTAAAGAGCTTCCTTGCTGCTGTTATGGAGATGGTGCCTCGATTGATGAGCAGATCAGAGATGGGACTGACCACAAAACAGAGCACGCCCATGGCAAAATAGGGCAACGAGGAAAGCAAAGCATTTGACTTAACATTCAGTTTTAGTACGCTGCTCATATAAGTGGGCATCTCAGTGAGCAGCGTGTAGAATCCCCAGGTGAAGCCACAATGAGCAGCCAATAGCCCATAGAATGCGCCCGAAGTAAAGATGGACTTCCAAGGTACGGACAAGGACTACATTTGGAAATCAGGACTAAGTATTTCTTTTTTCCAAAATGGGACTAAATCTCAACTCACCTGGCTGCTGTTGTTGCTGCCAGTAAGGCTTTCGATGTACTCCTTTTCGATTTTGCTAATGCTGCGGGATGTTGCTGGCTCATCGGCACCTTGCCAGAAGAAGAGCAGTGCCCAAGCCAAACCAAGTCCACCAGAAATGTAGAATAGTCCCGGCCATCCCATACTTGACTCAAATATATTGCCACTGCTAATCAATATGATCGCAGTGCCGAACTGTGCGCCAGAATAGACTCCAGTTGTAAGAAATCCTCGCTCCGTGCGTGGCACCCATTTGGACAATAGTGTGTGGAAACAGGGATATACACTACCTTGTACCAAGCCCGTCAGGACACGTAGTACAATAATGTTAACCCAGCCACCTTTGGCCGCCATGGGATGAAAAAAGCACATGATGCCTCCAGCGGCTGTTGCCAAGCTTATCACGTATTTGGCGCCGAAACGTTTGGCCAACAAACCTATGGATTTTTGGATATAAGTGGAATTGAATTAAAGCGATACAAAAATAAGACGCACCTGAGGGAACTTGGGAGACAACATATCCCCAAAAGAAGCTGCTCAGTATCAAGGATTTCTCAGACAAAGTCCATTCATAGTGTGGAGCACCAGAAGTTGGTGTAGTCATTGGCACTATACCAGCCGAGATGTTGACCCTCTGGAAATAGTTGATCATCATTCCCACAAAGAGGAGAACTGCCTGCCAATGACGAGCTCCAAAGCTGCTCGCTAGGATATCGAGGATGATAGAAAAAGAGAGAGTACAAATGAGTTACAGTTTTAAAAGTAGTCTCTTTCCAAAACAAAAATTTTGTAGTTTTTCGCCGTTTTTAAACATCTTTTTACTATCCGAAAATCTTTATTTCGTGTCTCAAAAAAGTCTATATAAAATAATTTAATTAAAAATAAACAAAAAAATGTATAAATACAGAGCTTAAACCCACATAGTTTTTGAGTTGGAAAGAAGCTATTTGAATAGAATTTACCAGCTACATTTCTTATGTGAGCCCCTAGCAAAAGAGGAGTTCTTTCGCTGCTCGTTAAGTAGACCATTTTAGAATGATTTTTGTTCGATCTTAATGCTTTGAGTTCTGTCGATGTTTGAAAAGTGCTCGATTATTTTCTAGGATTACTTTACGACAATTGTTAATGATTGCTCTGATAGTAAGCTTTATATGATACTGTATTGATTTGTATTGTGTCATTATCATTAACACATGCCAATGTCGAAAACAATGGAAAAGTTTCGTCGGCCTGCAGTGGAGTAGAGGAAAAGGGGTAAATCTCGAAACAGGCATCGGACATCAGACCAAACATTTTTCTTCTCAACTATCGTTAAATAAATATTGAATCTATTTATCACTTGCCCACGTAACGTGGATAAATAAATTCGCATTCGAAACGATTTTGTTATCATCCTCTGTCATGGCAGCGTCATCGTAGATTTATGGCATTTGTAAAAGTTATCAAAACATTACCATGAACTTACAACTCATTAAATTAAGTTTTTACAATATCATCTAAAGATCTCAATTGTCACTCATATTGTGCGGGTCTGGCCGACTAAAAGTCTTATAATCTTATTGCGAATGTATGTTTAAGTGGCGTTACGAGTGTTTTTAAATATTGAACAAACTGATTACAAGATACAGAAAAGTATGTCCCAGTAAGCTTTCTTGCATTTTGCGGCTTTTGTAATCTACGAGTGCCTCGTTCGTACTTTAGCTACAGACATTGTCGGGTATCAATAACCTCTTCGAACAGATTATAAGTCGCTTTACATCAAAAATTTTCAAGTGTGGAATGGATGCATAACAAGGAAAATTTTTAACTTTTAATTTATTAATTCTGAGTCGATAAATTTAAGTGAATTTCAGCTTTTATCAATGCTTTGATTTAACAAATTTACATTCCACGACTGTTTAAATTATATATTTATGATTGTTCCCTTTATCAGTAGAAACAGCCTTCATTAGTTACATTCAAGTACAAATGTACTTCACTTTTCTACGTACGCTTTTTTGGCTTTTCCGTTAAGCTGTCGAAAACCATATTAAAGATTAACTATTATCTTTGTGTTTAGTGCAAAATGCTCTACACTTTCTTGTATTTCTCTTGTTCCAACTCTTTCTTGGGTTTAACAATCTCTTGTCCGCAGAGTTTATATACGACTGAAACTCGTAATGCCTTCACCTGTTGCTTTTATACTTCCTCCAAGAATTCATATGACGTGATTATCTCTGACTCGCTCGATTTGAGATATCCACGATTTGTCGACTCGGGCCCAGTTACTCACTATCAGGACCAGCACTAGTCGTATATTAATAAAATCTCCGGCAAAATGTTTGCGATTTATCTTGTTACTAATACGCATTTAATTTATTACATTGGTTTGTTAGATTTGTGTGTAATATCTATTATACTAGTGAATAATAACCAACACATCGTACGCTAACTAATTTATCAATTGTAACAACTAGTCTTATCTATAGATAGTATAATTTCCAAGTAAGCTTAGTTATTATCTGAGATTTGGGTTGGCTGCCTTTAAAGTTAATTCAGCAAACTACTGTGTAGCTGTAAATTGTATTTCGGGAGAAATGTGTCATGAAAGTTGCAAAGTTATTGGCATAATTAAATTATTGTGAGATATTAAGTGTACCATTAATTTGCATTTTATAAGAGCATCAATTGTTATTCAAATAATTTTGAACATATATTTCCTGAGCGGGATTTTTTAAATTCGAAAATCGTTTCTGTCGGGTTGAGCGCATGTTTTGCTTAGTATTTTTATGCAGTACAATTTCCTATGAGATGCCGTTCCGGGATATTTATTTAGCAAAATTTGGCAGATTTCAAAACGGTGCTGGCGCTATCTCTTTCTTGCTAGCGCCGCAGGTGTCATATTGTTCACTTTCAGAACTAAATTTTTATTAAAGTCAGTAGGTTAACATTCACTGGTTCCGACTTTTTTTTTGATTTTTGAGGGCTAATTTTAACATTAAAAAACAAAGTAAATTAAAACAATTAAAAATTAGATTAAATTTAGATGAACCATTGTAATTATAAATTAGATAAATTAAAGCCGCTTATTTTAAGCGATATCTCGATTTTCTAGAACCAGTTAATAGCTCTTGGAAAAATCTGGGAAATTAGGGAAAGTTGAGAAAATTCCAAAGTAAAGTTTGAACAAAATCGGTGTTGAGTACAAAAACTTTTGGCGTTTCAAACGAGGAAAGTACTCGTAAAAAGTCTAATTTTTTCAGCGGTTTTTGGCGCCAATTTAGTTTGTTTTTCTCTCGCTGCTCTCTCTTCTGTGTTGGCAATATTTGAATGTTAGAAAAAGGCCAGAAGTTGTAGTGTCAAAATCGTTTTTGTCTCTTAAAAACAGGACAGATTTGTCCGGAAAAAGGCTGAGTTGGGCAACAACGTTCAAAGCGAAGACACCTCTGATAAACAGTGCTAAACACTTTTGTTTTCATTTTTATGTTAAACTTGTTTCAAAATGTCTTCTCCTTTAAATTTTGACGATGGCGATCCAAACTGTACGCCCAGGATAATGACTTTTCGTCCAAGCTATGAGGAGTTTAAAGACTTTTCTGGCTACGTTGAGTACATGGAATCACGTGGGGCTCATAAGGCAGGTCTTGTTAAGATTATACCTCCCGTAGAATGGACACCGCGCGAATCGGGCTACGATATTGAAAACATAAATATGACGCTTCCCGCACCGATTAGCCAGGAGGTAACAGGGTAAGTGAGATTAAGTCATTTTTATATATGTGTAAGTAAGAAAAGTATTCTGTCAACAGGGCCCATGGCGTTTATCAGCAAATTAACATACAAAAGCGTCGCCAAATGACATTGCGCCAATTTATGGAGAAAGCTAATTCGGAGCTGCATCAGACTCCGCGCCATTATGACTACGATGATCTGGAGCGGAAATATTGGAAGAACGTGACCTATGTATCACCGCTTTATGCCGCCGACATTAAGGGCACTCTCAGTGATGAGGATTTGGATGTGTGGAACATTGGGCGCCTGGACACCATCCTAAATCTGGTTAATACCGATTATGGTATTGAAATAGATGGTGTGAACACGGCTTACTTGTATTTCGGCATGTGGAAGAGCTCATTTGCCTGGCACACCGAAGATATGGATTTATATTCTATTAATTATTTACATTTTGGGGCGCCAAAAACTTGGTACGCCATACCTCCGGCCCACGGCAGACGCTTTGAGAAGCTGGCGAATAGCTCATTTCATGCGAACTATCAGGACTGCAATGCCTATTTGCGCCACAAAATGACTCTGATAAGTCCAAAAGTATTACGGCAGCATAACATACCATATAACAAAATTACCCAAGAGGCAGGCGAAATAATGATTACATTTCCCTTCGGCTATCATGCCGGGTTCAATCACGGCTTTAATGGTGCCGAGTCTACCAATTTCGCATCAAAGCGTTGGATTGAGTATGGAAAACGGGCTAGCATTTGTCGCTGCCGTAGCGATATGGTTAAAATATCAATGGAGACTTTTGTACGTCGCTTTCAGCCCGAACGCTATGAAAACTGGCTTAAGGGTAAGGATTTCGGTTGTCATCCAGAGGAGCCTGGTAAAATATGCGCTGCAGCGCCGCCCACCATTAATAAGTACCAGATATTGAAAGAGAGGTAAGCTCAAATGACTAAAGTATAATCTCATCATCTCATATACCTATTCTGTCTAGCTCTCAACCATCCAAGTCGAAGGATAGCTCTTCTCAGAAACGTGGCTGCTCGCTGGCTGACATGAATGCACAATTAAGTGCTGATGATGATAAAGATAGCATTGCTAGCTACAGCAGCGCAAATCTTAAGCAAGTAATGGTTAAGTTGCATAAACTTCCAAGTTTGCCAAATACCTCAGCAGCCTCATCATCGTCGTTCGCAGCAAACAAAGAAAAATATGACTTTAACTCAACTGCAGTTGTACGTATTAAACGTCTTTGGGATGCACTGCCATGCTCAGAGCAGGGCACAAATTTGCTCACAAATGGAATAGTCAAGAATACAAAACGCATGCGCTTTCAAACAAAGATTCTTACATTGGACGACGAGGACTGAGTAGTTATGCCTGACTCTGGCTACACATTTAAAAAGACTATTGATCTCTGTTGTTAGTAGTTCTATAAGTAAACCAATGAAAGATAATCTTACGTATACATATAAGTGTATAAATAAGTCTAAACATCTAGATAGACAAAGGCAAATGCGAAATTTGCACTATTTTAATATGTTTGTATACAAAACTCACATCACAAACTTGTAAAAAACTCATTGAAGCGCAAATAAAATGACCATAATCCACCTATAAATGTTGGTTTGCTTCCTGGACTTCAATCCTTGGTAATTCCAGATGCATCTCGATGAACTTACTTCAATTAGTAGTGTAATGTAATCTATCCCATCAAATGATTATAGAATATGATGTACACATTTAAGTACGATGTTTATTTAACTTGAAACGCAGCTCGTCAAGTTCGCATATGCCAGTTTTACATAAACAGTAGGTATCCCAAACGTTTCGATATCACTGTGAAATGATTGAATACAGACAGTGGCTAGGAAAAGCCGGCTTAAACATACGATATACGATATAATAACTGCTTCAAACTTATATATTTGTTTCGTTTATGATCTTAACACTTGTCTTCTCCGTAGGGTATGTATGCATTGTATAATATATGAATAAAAAAATATGAACAGAAATAAACAATGTAAAATTTGATCGAAACACAAAAAAGCTACACAAGATACGTTTTCTATGTTTGCACATTTCCATGTTTTTGTGTGGATATTTTGTATGCTTCTTTACTTTCATCTTTTATTCCTGCTGCAATATTATGAATTCTCGCTCAGATTGCACAAAAAGTGGTTTGTTGCTTCAAAGAGTGGGTGTGAAATGTTTTTGAGTGGGTGTCAAATGCACGGCAGGATGTACACGCATTCTAAATGCGTGCGAAGGATGTATAATGTGTATGTACGTAGCTAAACCGTAATCGGTTGATGATTTCGTAATTGGTTTACTTATATGATTTGGGGAGGGGTAAGTGGCAGGCTCTAATTGATATTCAAGGATATCGCTAGTGGCTGGCAAAATATAATTTTTTGGAACGATATATATATATATATTATACACGAAATTAGGCGAGATAGCTATAGGTGTCCTTATGTCCTTCCATACGCTCAAGATACTCCTTCTCAATCAAAATATCGATGCACTTCTTAATGACGGGTACATTGGGCTTAAAGCGAGTCGATAGCTGATTGAGCACCTCAGATATGAGATTCGTATGATTAAGACGCTTTCGCATCTTCATGATGCGTACAATCGCTGCCTGTATCAATAGCTTTCGATCCTCCTCGATGTGTTTGGTGACAGTCTCCTGTTCCACCTTAAGCTCAGTCTTCAACGGATGATTGATGTTAATGCGACGTTTCTTGCTCTTATAATCCAAAAACAATTCCACTGTTGAGTCAGGCGTCAATGCACTCTCGCTGTCGCTTGAGGTCAGCACTTTGGCTTTGAGCAATATTTGCAATACCTGGAGAAAAAAGGCGAAAGGTCAATCAACATCTTCTATGTAAATTAGTGCAGTTATTTATTTTTTTTTTACCTGTATCAAGTTCTCCAACTGTGATTGTGTATTGTCTCGCAGTTGTTGCACAGTAAAGCTAGGCTGATCGTTAAACTGCAACAGCACTGACATTTGGAACGTGCTCACTTGCAATGTGTAGACAACATTGCTGCGATTAACGTTCATTATAAGCTCGCCCTTGCACTTATGATACAGCCAGTTTAGTTTGCGACCCGAATGACGTGCAGAGTAGAAAATTGTAAACTGTTGCACTGAACGCTCCAATTCTGAGGGCAGCAGAAAGTTGTTGTTTTGTGTGAAGGGCCAGGCGTTTGTGGATAGCACCTCAATGCCAAAATCTATTTCGGACGTTATGTTTTGAGTCTTCAGGTGCTCCTTGAAGTTGGAATTCAAGTCCTTGGACAGCCCAATGTCTTGGAACATTCGCTGCAGCTTAACAGTGTATTCATAACCGCAAGTTTGCTTCAGCTTGGAGATCATCATTGCCTCAGCATCATCCGATGCCGATGTATGACTGACTAAACGCTTTGCCAGCATATTAGAGTAGTATTTCTGGAAGACGTCCTTGTCCTCAATGTATTTGAAGACGACCATCACCTGATTAAGGTTATCCTCAAGCTCCTTATCTTCGGGATTCTTCGATGATTTCTTGAGCAACAGATCGCAGTATTTGGCCAACAATTCCGGTGATTTGCTGGCATTGTTCGGTTTGGTAACCACATTTGAATTTATAAATTTACCACACGCCTTATCCAATGAGGCCACAAATCCATTGTCATTATCGAATGCGGTCAATACAAGTGCATTATACTTCTTGTGGGTATCGAGTATGGTTTGTACATAGGTTTTTGGATCATTGGCCGCATCGCTGGTGCAGCATTTTTCAATGGCTTCCGTGCCCTGTTGCAGAATGTGATCCTCGAGTATTTTCTTCAATTGATCAAGATTTTTCGGCGAGAGAGCAACCAGGGAATACATACGCTTCAAATCATCATTTCTGTCAGCATTCAACAGATTTTGGAACTCGGTATGGAATATCCTCAGATGCTTCTCAATCAATACCTGTGTATGGAAAGGGAATATAATTATTTAACGAACTAAGCCAAGGTTAAATGTATTATTTATTAGCCCAGTTCCGGTTTTCACTTATGGCTATTTAACGAATTTCAATCCAAAACTTATCTGATTTTTCCTTCTCTCTTAAGTATTTAACAAATCATTGATTCAGCTTTTACGGATTTAAATTCACTATTTCAATGTCAAGTGAAAGTGTTCCGAATGTGAGAACAGGAACAGGTAAGGGACATTCAAAATCGGAACATGCCTGCATATATTTCAACTTGATACCAATTACAATAGCTAGAGTACTAACCTGTTCGCATGTCAATTTCAAAACATCTGCCGTTGTCTCGTGCAAATAGGACAATGCATTCTTTGAGTTACGTCCACGCACGCGTTGTTTTTCTTCTTCCAGGCGGTTCTCAACATGCTTCAGGTATTCAGTCACCGTGTTGGTCGATAGGAACGCATCGGACTCTTTCTCGTAGAAAGCGTATGTGTCGGCGATAAATTTAACCTCGAAATAGTCTTTATACACCGATAGCTTCTGTTCGGTGGCATCGGCATCCTCTTCGTTGAAGCTTAACTCAACGTAGCATTCAATAACATCACGGACCAAGGCCCGATTTATGAGTTTGCCATGACGTTCGTCCTCAATGGATTTTAAAATCGCTTTGGTCACGGGCTCGTTGAGCTCCTGAAATAGATGACCCTTCCAGGCGACGAGGGCAAGACGATAAATCTTATAGATGCCCTTCTGGCCCTCCTCACACTCCCGCTTCACCCAATTGCGGTTAAGATAATTGCAAATGCCATTGAGTACTTTGCTTGAGAACTGATACAATTTCCATTGCTTGGTGTATCGCGATAGAAGCACCTCCTCGCCACTTATTGACTGCAAATTGGTCAACAAGCCCCTCAGATAAGTCTCCAAAAATTGATCCAATCGATCATAAAGCTTCTTCCCCACTAACTGTGCACCTCCTGCCTTTCCAGTGCTCCTTCCACTTGGTGCTGCACTCACACTCGTGCAATAGTCATACACATGAGTATAGAATCTCATGTACTGTTTACGTGTTAGCGACTTTTCATGATCGTATATTTGCTTTATACCTTCCTCCAACTCCTTCCAGATGTCATCCAAAATGACGGCTCGCTGTGTTGTTTGTGCATTATTCGAACGGTTCATCTTGGTAGCCAATGGCAAATCTCGTTTGCCTTCTACCCGTTCCTCTTGTTGTTGTTGTTGCTGCTGCTGTGTTGTTGTTGATAGATCGACAACTGGAGCAGGGGGCGACTGAGACGTGGTTTGGCTCTCCTGATGTCGTCGTTTAGCTGCGGCTGACCTTGTTTTGGGTGTTTTGGTCGGAATTTTGGCTAATGAAATGTTACAATTTTTTGGAGGAATATATACAATTTTATATTTCAATCTGGAAATATAAGAAATTAAACAAATATTTATAAAAGGCCTTGCTTCATATTTCCAATTGCCAAATTAACTTTCAATGTCACTTTAATGCAATATTAAAATATGTTATTATCATATTACCACAGCTCATAACTGTGTATGTATATGTAATAACAGTTAAAACTTGCGTTTACATATGTATGTATGTATATACTATATAGCCTTGCAGCATATATATATATATCCACTAACACACACACAAACACCTGAGTGTGCATATGTGTGCAAGTTCGCTCACAAGAAAAAGTGGCAACTTGTGCATGTTTGTATGTATGCACGAGCATAATTTAACTTCCTGATTAAATAAACATACACACACACTCTTAAAATTGATGACGAACCAGCAAAAATTACAAATAAAGTACAAGTGAATGTGCTCATTCATTAACTAAACAGCGATTCTGTTGCCCAATAAGTTTAACAACATACATACATATATTGAGTACAAAAATTGTCTCCATTTTCATTGGCATTTAATCTGTGACGACGTGATTTCGCTTTTGGAGCACACGTATTTTTTTCTTTTGTTCGCCATTTTCACAGCACTGACACTGACAAACAGCTTAGTAAAACGCTTATTGCAAATGGATTAAATATCAATTTACCTGATGAGATATATTATTCTACGTTACGCATATAATTTATGCAATTTCTAGACATTTTCAACTTAAACTTAACTATATAAATGTTTTTTATTAGCGCTTGCACAAATCACTTTTTTATCTAAAAGGAAGTACAATGCTGCCAGATCAGCCAGTCACTCTCTAGATTAATTGGCAGCACTTTTTTCACTAAGTTGGCAGTGCGTCAAAACGATGTCAATAATTACTTTCTATCGATTCTTGATATCGATAAGTGAAATTTCGACTGCAATGCGAAAGCGATAAGACTATAAATTTATCGCAAAGCACGCGGCTGGCGTGCCGTTCAAAAATAATAACAACTAAACAGAAATAATTTAAGAACTTAGAAGATTCGATGAATATTGTTGCTTGCGCCGCCACTAAAAAATCCTTCTACTACCTTCATAAATCGTGTTTTGCTAGCGCCGCCACTAAAAAATCTGTTTACTTTTATAACTAACGTGTGTGCTTTCAAAAAAATCGAACATCGGTTTAAAAACATCGATGATTGTTTTTTTTTAAATTTGAAAACATCGATCATTGATATATCGTCGATGTTTTTCCCAGCTCTAGTGCTTTGCTTAATTTATAATTTGTTATTAAAAAGGATTTAAATACTGTTTTTCTGATCCGAGGGTACTTTGACTCCATTTTGCTGCCACGAATGAATTGTATATTAATGGAGCAAGCCTCACGTGGTTGGCACTTATTGGTGGCGGTACTGTTGCTGGTGTTATTGCATCCAAAACAAATCGACACAGCGGCTGCAACTACAAAAAATGACACAGTATCTAATACGGGTACGGGAAATTCCGTAAAGAAAGAAAGGCCTTTATCTCCACCATCACACCCAGGACAAGAAACTGCATTGCCAACATCGCAGTCAAAGAGTTCAGCTACAGCGAAACCAGTGGAGATAAGTGAAAAGCCACAAAATCCACAACCGGTGGCCGAAACAAAACCACATCCAACGGCAGAGGATGTAATTCTGCCCGTAGATAATGTGCACATTGAGCACTCTAATCCCAAAAGCGACATGGACTTTCCGGACTCATTCACTCCCGTGTACTATATACTTCTAGCAATCACAAGCTCAGCAATTTTGCTGCTTATTGCGCGTGTTTATCGGTAAGTTGTGCATGTGCACTTAGAGCTCCTTATTAATCAGTGAAATCAATCTTTACGCACATATACACATACACTCATGTTTATTATTGTCGCTTTTTATTAATTTTCTTTCAATTTTAATGCAGTCTACGGCTGTCACGCGCTGAACGCAAGTATGGCGTGCAGGGGGATCGAGCCAATCAGGAGCTGACACCGCTGCCCATGGCTATTGAGGATGTTAATAGCGATGAGGATGAGGATCATACGCTGTTCGAGGTCAATCGTCAGAGTATACGCATATTATGAAATCACAACAGCAGCAACAACAACAACAGCTTGCAGAATGGGATAGACCAATAGCCTGTTTGTACCATACAAAAACATAAACACAGAAACACCACACGATTCTCAGTTAAGAAAGTTGCCTTCTCAGTTGCTCACTGTAACAAATATAATTCTAATTTCTTGTAGTTTATCGATGTAGTAGTACTAACCAAGCCTAATTGTATAATTGCCTTATGTGGTAACCTTAGGATTTACATTAACGTACGCATTTCTCTCACAATAACACTTGAAGTTCATCTTTAAAGAAATCAAAACAAAAAAAAAAGAATTAAAAACAAAACAAATTTGTGATAACAATAATATGTATGTAAGAAGTTGCAATGCTTTTAACTAATTTTGTATACTTACCCTAACTATATACATATACAACTGTACACAAGTATATTGAATATCGCTTGTGACATGTAAAACGTGAATAAATGTTAAAAGAAAAGCCAAATGATGACGCATTTACATTTATTTTCGACTTTGAATTCATTAATAATGCTTTATTTATCGACTCACACAGATACATATACACACAACATGGATTGCCTTAACAATTAATACAATAAGCATTAGACATAAATGATAATTATCCTTCTCTTCGACTTACAGAAAAATGCACTGACAACTTAACAGCTAAGATCACAAAAATAATTTATTAACAATACTGCGGCTTCGGCTGCCAAACCAAACACAACAAACATCTTGTTCTTCCTCAAATAGTTAATAGTTACTTAATGAGGATTAAGCCTAAGACTAAGACTACAAATTAGTTCTTTTACTATACGCCTTTTTGTTTTGTTATTGTTATGGTAATTTGTTGTTGCTGATCTATGAATTACTACGGCACTTAAATTTTGCTTACAATCTTTTTCTTACGTGATATTTAATCAGCTAGCAAAGTAGTTGGTTAATATGTAGTTTAGTTAAGTTTTGCATTGTTCAGTTAATTGGCTATATCATGCTGCCAAACATGCGTTTGCCGCGCGTTAAAACCAAACTTACAACCATTACGGTTAACAGAAAGAATACCAGACTTAGAAATGTTGTGATGAAGCGACATCTTTGGCGGAACTTTTTCTCCTTTTCCATTTTGAGACGCAACTGCTCGGCGCGCGGCAAGTCGAGTGTAAAATCCGATTCGGGTCGAGACGATGGCTAAATGAAAGAAAACGTATTATAAACATATCAACAAAAATCAAATAAATTAAAAAAAATCGAATTGTATTCATTTGTATCTTATTCAATTTGCAGAGAGTTATCTTAATGCTGTTGTACATAACACTTTTGTATGAAGGAAATCTGACTCGCACAAAGCAGAAAATGGATCCCACACAAGTGCTGGCTTATGATCCATAAAGTATACTTGTTTATACGTAATTAGAAAACTTGGATGCTTCTGCTGCTTCTTATATAAGTTTTGCAATCAAGTTAATTAATTATTTGGCGTTGAAAGCTCAGAGCTTAGCTTGACGTTTTTTATGTAAATCGATTATGCACATGCTAATTATATTGTTGGGTATAGACAAAACGAAGACAAAGCTACAAATAAAGATGCGAAAGATGGAGATGAACGAACCACATTCAAAGCATACATATCTCAAGTTGACCGTCAGTGGACCGTCAGTGAGTGACTGACGATTGCTTTGACATTGATGTCTTCGTTGTTTTTGTTGTTGTTGTTGTCTAAGTGTCTAAGATGATCTATTGATCTTATTAAAAAACGTTTGCATCTATTTTAGGCTAAGGTTTTGTTGTTTATTTGCTACGCTTAGCTCCCTTTTACTCCCCGTCCCATTCACTAAAAAGTTTTGATTTATTTGTTTAAAATGTGAGCCTCACTCACAAATTGTTTGCAATAAATCACAGCATAAGTATTGCACATTATCGTACATTTTTTGCAATAACTGTGAGGCGTGGCTTTGAGCCCACATTCACATGCATTATCTCTCACACTCTCGTACACGCAAACACACACACATACACACATACGGAATACAAACACATGCAAAAAAGGGCGCAACGCACAACAATTTGACCCACTAAGCGGCCGTTTGTTGTTGTTTTCTTTTTCGCATCATCTTTTTTAAATTTTAGCGACACAACCTTGAAATCTGTTCGACAAAAAATAATACATACAATAAATATGTATATATGTAACATTATCGCTGTGTGTATATGTATGTGTTAACAGGTAAGTTGTTGCCATTTGTTGATTCTCGCAAAACACGTTAAATATTATGCAATTTGGGTAACATTTAACATTGTGAAATAATAAATCAGATCACAATTATGAAATAAACAACCCTCAGCTAGAATATAGTTTTTTGAATGGAAACAATGGGGTCACTCAGCATGCATCGAGTAGATACTTTTGATCACCAATCAGCAGGTCAATCTTTAACAATCAAAATTGTCAAGTCACAAGAATTGTATATCAAAAAATGTGTGCTACCCGATACTGATTAAAGAACACCATAGATTTAAAAAAAACATAGTAAGGTGATAAGTATTAAAAGGTATCATTCCATTAGGCAGGCTCCTCTTACTGATCCATCACTAGTAAAAAAGCAATTACTGATTGAATTATCTAAAAAAGTTGTCAAGAACTTTAAATCGTGTGATGATTTATTTATTTATTCAATGAACGAACAACTCTCGCATAGAACCAAGGGACTTAGGACTTTATTTATTTAAGTTTATACTTTTAACGTCAGTTTTTTCATTCGTATAGATATTTGATACCTTATATAATAGACATTGAAAAAATGGGCCTAAGTGATTCCACTTGCAGTATTTTAAATTGAGTTCAAAAAAAGAAGCAACTAAACACTGGAAGATGAAGTTCCGGCGTCTTCCTAGTTCCATAACAACCTATTACCCAGAAGCACACCCACAGTTTAGCCGGATGCTGAATTCAAATTCTCTAATAGTTTAATAATATGTATGATATCCATTTATTGTCTTTCAAGATCCGCATATATCCAATTATCCCAAAATATCAGCAAGTGAAAGTAACGCATATGCAATAGTCATTAAAAGGGCATTCAAGTGTAATTTTTATGTTTGTGTTTAAAGTGTTTTCAGCACTCGCACTCACATGCACATACATATACAAAACCATTTTAAGGTGTGTGTACATCAGTCAAACAATTCGCATATTTTGCACTTCATTGTAAGAGGGTATTTATTTATTTATATTTGTACCCTGTAACAATTGCAAATGTTTTAAAGGGAATGATCTTTTGTGCAAGTATAAAATTGTGATATTACACAGAGCAAGGAGGTCAGTGTGTATATTTGAAAATTCTAAACTTAAGAGCTAAGAGAATTCAATGGTTTCAAAACATATAAAGAATTAAGTAAAAAATAAAATATTTTCAATTACGGAAAATAATTGATTAAATTGAAGAAAAGTTTATGTTACAACAGGAAGTACAGGATATCTGATAGCTTGGCACTCTTCACTATAGCACTTTTTTATTTTGAGTTTTTTGTTGGTTTACGTTATTTTCGCTTCGGTTCGTTTTGGGTGATCATTTTTGTGGCCGTGTCCGATTATTTTTTTGAGTTTGAATTTCAGTTTCGGTTTGTTGTCAATGGGTTACATACATATACACATATACAAACACACTTTCCAGCCCATTCATACATATGCTCAGTTTAAAGACACGTGAATGTGTAAGATATGAAATGAGAAATTAAAATGAAAACAACTTTGCGGTATCTTTTTATGCCTTCCGGCTTCTTTTTCGCTTCTTCTTTTGCCCATCCTCCCTCCTCATGATGCGATTTGTTTTTGAATTTGCGTTTGTTTTTGCGTGTGTGTTTAGCATTTGTTTTTGCGTTTGCTTTTGCGTTTGCTTTTGCTCTTGTCTGAGGTTAGTGATGCCATTTTTGTTGTTGTTGTTTTGGCTGCTGTTGTTGTTATTATTGCTGCTGTTTATCAGTCAAAGTACTTTGAAAAGACGACGTAATCGAAGCGTCGACGTTGACGGGAAAATTACCGCATTGCCTCTCTGTATGTGTATTCGTGTATAACGGTTTTATTGGCCTGGCAAGCAAATCAGGTGCATGTGTATTAGTGTACATACAAACGTATATACATACTTACATTCAAATAAATTAACTTGGAATTGGAATTTGAATCGGAGAGGTATTGATGATTGCGAGCTGTCAAGAGGCGTGAACATGAAATATACACAACATACATACATATGTATATCTACACATTTGCTTACATACATACATATGTACGTTTTGTATAAGAATTTGGGATTATGATATGGGACTGCTTTAAAGATAAACCTAAACTTGACTAATGGTAAATTAAGGCATTAAATCTGCATGAATTGTAATTGTTTTACAAAAGGGAACCTAGCATACTTTATGAATACTGCTTAAGCCACCCTCGGATGTGAATAGCCACTTGTTGAACCCCGCCCTAAAGTCAAACATGTGATGTAGCTAATTTGCAAATGATGCCACACGCATGCGGCAATAAATTATCAATAAATAATAAACACACAAATCTGTATATGAATATTTGATATTGATTCGCTAAACATACAAACACATTAAGTATGAACTAAAGCTGGTTGCTGTAAATTCCCACAAATCCAGCCTTGAAATAAATTCGAGAGTGCCAGGTTTTATTTGATTTGCCAAGACTTTGCATTAGGCAGCAAGATCAAAAGAAAATTCATAGTTAATACGAGTAAGGTGTAAACTTACATTAATGTTATTATTATTATTATAGTTGTGGTTACTTTTAATTTGCAACACACGTTTTTCACTGACATTGAAACCAATATTGTACATACACTTTTTGTTTTTGTTTTTGTGTTTTTTATTTTATTTGGCTGGAAGTTGGCCAAGTTTAAATGTTGTTATTACCACATACGAGAGTGCATAAAGTTGAAAAATCGCTTGAGGTGAAAACAAATTTTAACACGTACTCATGGTAAGTACTTTTATGCATATGAGTGTGTTTATACTCGCATAATAAGAGTATGTTTATGGTATGACGCTGTTGTGGGAAATCCATGTGAACAAAGCACGTTTCAACATGTTCACACCGACATAAACACATACTTATGAATGTATGTACATACACAGTTAAGTCCAGGTGTTATTTGATTTGGCCAATGCAGCATCTTGTAAAAACATCTCGAAGAAAGGGTATATGAAAGTTGTGCAAATGCAAGTGGGAGACAAAAGAATGCGTTTTAAACTTAACTTCACAACTGTAAAAATGGGATTTGAGCTCGTCGGCTTGTGGAGTTCAACCATTAACCATTGAATACATTGAATATTCAATGGTTATTGGTTCAAAAACCTGGAACGCTTCTCTAAATTCGGTTTTGTTACTTCTCTATTAATCCTTACATAAATAATTGCAATTTTATATTTAAAAAATAAATATACTTTTATTTTATTGTCTGTCTGCCTGATCTGCATCTCATTTTCAGAGACTATAAGAGCTAGGGGCACGAAGCTTGGTATGTAGGTTCATCTATATTTTGCACAGAATAGAAAAACAACTCATAAGGTATATGTACATAATATTATATGTATACTATAGTTCGGATATGCACTCAAAATGTCATCTCGATCAGACAATGAACTCCGAAGTTATTCAACAAACAATTTTAGTCAATATTGCTGCACTGTTCCCCCTTCCATTTTTTTTAAATATTTATTTAAATATTTATTTATTATAGCAACAAATATTTTGAAATTTCACTTTTGTTTATATTTTAAACTATAATTGTGTTTTATTTCATTTGCTAATGCCCTAAGTCAAGAATCAGGATCAGGACAAACTTACAGAAGTGATATTTCCCATATTCGAAGCGTATTTTGTATTGACAATGTGCACGGCAAGAGGGTAAAAAGTAAACTAACCTATTGTGCGATTATTTTGTTTAAACATCTGACAGCAAAAGTCTTCTGCAATAACAAATTAGCGATTTGATGTAAATTGAACTGAAGTGTGGCAATATTCGACGCGGTTTATTGTTAGCATATTGAAAGATTTATTGTTAGCATATTAAAAGATATTGTCATGCTATTCTTATTTGATTTTATTAAATTGTATTATCGTAAAGATGATATGGTAAATGGCTGATCAATAGTGCCGCCTCTGTACGACTTCAGTTTGGGCCAAATGACCACTCAAAGATACCCATTGAATGATTAAATAATTATATTAAATAATTATGCAATTTTGAGCAAAAGAAATGGACAATAGACTGACAGTTAATGGCATTTTTCTTCACCTTTTTTTTGTACTGGCATTTGAAGACATTTTCCATCAATTTTCCTTGCAGCATTGAAAGCGCGTTGAACAGTAACTAACGAAATGTTGCACAAAAGAAAAGCCGCAAAACAATAACAATAACAACAAATAAAAGGCAACGGGCCGTCGGAAAAATGTCTGGCAAAAAAGCTACCAATTGAACACGCTCCAAAAGAGGGGCTATAAGTGGGCAGAGGAGGCGAGGGGAGGCCAGTCAGCTGTTTAGAGGGGGGAGGGGGGACTGTTGGCAGTTGGCAGCAGTTAAAACGGTAGCGACAGATACACGAAATGCGTCAGTGTGTCAGTGAGTCAATCAACTTGAGTGCAGGAGAGCTAGTGAACTGCTGAGCTCAAGAGATAAAGGATAGGCGGTCTGTGTGGGCGTGGCATATTGCAACATTTCATTTTCATTTACCACATAATTAGTGGGGCATTTAGCGTGCACGCTTTAAATTGCTCTGTTGCACGTGGCGTATGAGTAATCAACTGAAATTTGAGCTAGCATAAATGAAAGATACAAAGCCTTTAAAGAAACTGTTTCCTGATGTGCAACGCCTTCTCCTCTTCTATCCTCCTCCTCTCGTGAAGGCTTATATAAGACTATAGCCTGGGGGAGAAATCATCAAAACTTTAACCTAAACGTGCCCCAAGGCAAGCTCCACATGAAAATTTGCAAATTGTTGGTCTAAGCCAATTGCACCTTTGCCTTGGCCAACTGCCAGCGAGCGTAGCTACAAAAGTTTATAAATTGGCTCAGTAAACGAATTAGCTGTTATTTGATTTACGTTTCAAGCAACCCTCGCACTGCCACTGGGCTTCAGCGGAGGAACTAGACTTTTGCATTTTGGAACTGGCGACAATTCCATATCCACGTCGACATCCACGTCCAGTTGATGGTTGTTTTTGGTTTGCTCTTGGCCAAATGGAAATTGCCATAACACCCAGTTTATGTTTCTGTTTCTGTATCTGTATCTGTTTCGTTTCGTTTCAGTTTCTGTTTTTGATGGGTGCCTCATTGCCCACTGTAAAACTGTGGTTTGCTGCTGCTGCTGCTGCTGTTGACGACGATGGCGATGGCGATGGTGATGGCGATTGCAACACTTTGCGGCAGCAACTTCTAAATAGTAAAAACTGCAGTGGCAGCAATTTTTGCGACCAGATCGCCTTACATTTTCGTCTTTACGCGTATTTTCGCTTTTCGTTTTCGTATTCGTTTTCTGTTTTCGTTTTCATTTTGGCATTCATGACAGCAAACGAGTTATATGCCGGCCAATTTGCCGTGGGACGAGTTTCGGTTTTCGCGGTTGGCCAACTGAGAACTTGGGCTTAAAGGGGACACCACCAGGGGTGGGAGAAGAAGAGAAATAGGCTAGTCGAAGAGGAGGCTGCTGCTGCCAACTATTTAGCGTAGCCTGTTTTTTTCTTCTTCTAAGTTTGGGCCTCCTTAATTGTGGCAACGTCCTTAAAGGTCATTCAAGTTGTAGGGCAACAATGCGGACCACACCGGTTTTGGTATCTGCCACTTGTTGCATGCTGTAAGTTCGTGCAGTTTTTCATTGCTTTACCTTTTCTACTTATTTGTATCTGGGTCTCAATTGATGGCGGTCAGTTGGTCAGCCAGATAAGCAGGTAGCACAGCTACCTGTTCGGCAAGATGCAAGATGCTGCAGGCCTGCATTTTTAACGGAATTTTAAGGTTAACCGGTACAGTTTCTGACTCTTCGCTCTTGCCGTTGTTTTTGTTTTATCTTGTAGTTGTTGTTCCTGCCTTTTTGTAATACACTAACTGTTTGATTGAAATTACAGCCAGATTATAAGCTTACAAAGCAGTTGAAATGCGCGGAAGCCTCAAGTTCACAACCCACAGTGGAACGTGCATATTGATAAGTAAATATATAGCACGAATAGTACACACAGTAAAGAGTAAAAGTGAAGGTGTATAGTGAAGGTATCCTAACTAAAAGATACCCTGTCTGTACACTTAGAGAAAAGTTTACCCAAAAGAATCCTAATTTAATTAAATATTTCTAGATTTACAGTAAACCAAAATAACTTTTGGCAGCTTTTTAATTATGAACTGATGATAATAAAAGCTTTCCTTGAAAAAAAAGGGGATTAAGAACTGCATTCGTAGGCCTTGAACCACAAAAGTTTGGTTTGGTGTTTCTGAAACCCAACCTTTTGGTTTGGCTTGAAAAAATACAGGCATATTCCAAAAATTTCTAGTGATTTTAAAAAGAATTGCTTTTAAAAACAACGGCTTAAAATGTCAGTGCTTTCATTTTATTAAACATATTTTTAAAAACAGAAATTTTTCTGTACTAAATTTATTTCTAGTTTCGACAAAATGTTTGATTTTTGGTATACTTGATACAATTCATAGAAAATGTACTTTATGCATTTATTATAATGCAATAATTATTATTTGATTAAATAATAATTTGTTTTAATACCTTTAGTTTTGACAAATCTCTTAACAATTTTGTTGACTTTTGGAAGCATAGGATGTTTCTTTTTAGGAGCGTAACTTATGGCCAGAAAGAGATTGACAACTTTCCTTAAGCCTATCATATTGTGTGATATAATAATAACACATTTTTTAAAGAATGTAACTCAGATTATGTTTTCTTTGTTCAGTTGCAGCCTTGCAGTGCTCTCTTTTTACTTCTCTCAGACTTCTCTCCTCCACTCTCTCTCTCTCTCTCTCTAGCTTAATGTCTCTACAACTGCTCCTAAAGCTTCTTTAAACATATACAGAGCTTTATTATACCCCAGCTTGTTAATTGCATGGCTACAGGGTATATGTAGGGGTACAGATAAGGTGAACAAACCGACGTCGCGAGCTGCTTGCCAATTTCTGTTTTTGAGCCAAGTCAACAGCAAATAGAGGAAGAAACAATGACTACTGTATATTGGCATTGAAAGTGAAAACTCATTGAGATTCTCCGAGCATTGGCCAAGTGACCAAACAAGGCTCACACGAAGTTGGCTTGATTACTCGTTGTGTGTGTGGGTGTGTGTGAATGTACAGCGGATATTGCACAATCCAGAACGGAAAGGAAGTCAAACATGGTCCGAAGAACAAAATTCTGTTTGCCAAACACTTAACAAACGTGGCTGAGTTTTAATTAAACGTTTTGTGGTTTACAAGCCACAATTGAATCTGGCTTAAAGCAAATACAAGTATGCTTGTACTTAATAAGTGTCTCAGATTTTACAGCTGCAACAAACATGGCATAAACATTAAGTGGACCTACCCATTTCGTGTATTTACTTTTGGCACTCACAAAAGTCAACTTAAAACAGAGATATTTATCTCGAAACTAAAGTCTTTCAGCCGGTCAATACTCTACAAGTTATTTCTGTATGATTGTGGTAGATTGACAATCATTAGATGTAAATAAATTCCTTAGAATTCAGTTCTCATGTTATCTGTCTATCTAAACAGTAGCCTCCTCTTTGGCACGCACATCATTTATCATAATGCCAATAATATTATATATGAATTCGAGTCTGTTACCAAATCGAACATCGGCCATGACAGCGATAATATCGCGAGTCGTCTGCTGCATAATAAAACAACTGTGTGTGTGTGTGTGTGTGTGATTGTGTGTATTCGATGCTTAACAATAATAATAATAATAATGATGGCGTCAATGCTGATGACGTCCGGTGATGGCGATGTCGACGCATCCGCTGATGTTGCTGCTGTTTCTGATATTATTGCTGCTGTTGTGTGCGGGTGTCAACGGCACTCACGACGACGCGGTTGCAGCCAACAAGTAGCTGCAACATAGCTGCTACCAAAATTGGTCACATTGCGGCCAAGGATAAAATTAATAAAAGGTTGCACGAGCGAACAGAACGCGAATCGAACAGAAAATTGATGCCATTTACATTGGCAAATTAATGAGTCAACCATGCAGACTCGCTCGTCGATTCATGAATAACGCTTTTGAAAATGCAGCAACTATTGATAAGCTTAAATTGCCACTGTATTTACTGTGTGACCCATGAAAAACGATTAATTAATTGTTTTTACCTCGAGCAATTGCTTAGAGTCTTGCAATTAGTTACACATATTAATCATACGCCTCGTTAAGTATACGCTCAGTGGCATAGTTAGTTAAGATAATTTCAATTGCAGTTTTAGAATTTTCTTTGATCATATTCTTTTATCAATTATCCCTTCCCCTTTCTAACTTATATGGCTAGGTAAGAATGTAAGTAGCAGAATGTAAGGTAAGTTTTATATATATTAAGTAGTCCAGGCACATGCTCTAATTGTAGTTGTAGCCGAATTGTCAATTCATTTTCTAATATAAGAGAATGCATATCATTAATATAACGAATGGTTTTGAATTCGCTCATTTATTCTTCCTTTCATATTGTGTTGCACTAATGACAAATAAATTTACTTGTATTTATAAAATAAAAAAAAACACACAAAGTTCGTAAAGGATTTCTATTACCTAAATTTATAGTTCAATTAATTAGAATATATAAAATCTGCAATCAGGATTTTATTAATCACATCATTTTTTATATATTACTCATACGCCTCGTTAAGCACTTGAGTTGTTGCTTGACAAATATATGTACAAAATTTTTATTTCGTTATAAATTGATCCTACGTCCCTTAATCTTCAATTAGTTACCCAATCAGTTTTCTATTCATCACATTCCTTTTTCAAAATTACTCATACGACTCGTTATGCAGTTGAGTTTGACAACTTATAAATTTAATCTACCACTCTTGCCGAATCTATTACCATCCCTTCTTTAGCACTTTCCCTCCCCTGTACTCACATATGATAGCGTCGGCTGGGCGCTGCTGATGACCAACTCGCTTCCATGTCGCTGCTTGCCCAGCAATGATTGATGCAGTCGATTGGTGCCATAGTACATCTCCCAGATGCTCGGCTTCTTCCTATGCCACTCCGCAATGCTGTCCACTTTATCGTCAACGGCGCCATTGCTCAGCCGTGATCCTGAGTTCTCCGGACCCAAGACGGGCCGGTGAAAGTTGAGATTGCGTTGCATTTGGGTCACCATTGTGGTGGTTGTCTTCAATTCCAGCGATGATGTGGGTGTGGGCGTTGGAGTGGGCGTTGTCGTCAGTGTCAGCGTGGGCGTGACACTGCAAGATGGCTCGGCGGATTCAATATAGCACTCGGCGACAGGAAATACCTCGGTGATGGATTTGCGTTTCATCTTAAAGTTGGGATCGCTGGCACAACGTATGGTCATGATCTGTTCACGTACACTGAGGGGTTGTCCATTGGCGGAGATGAGGACTCCATCCCGCACCGACTCATAGGCATTTAGTTGAACATCTCCGGCATAGCTACGTCGCCGCTCAAAGGCATTTTGGAGTCGGACCACATGTTGTTGGCGTCCTAGACCGCTACACAGTTGTCTCAGCTCCAGTTCGTTGTGTTGATTCATTCGCTGCAAATAGGATTCCAGCTCATCCTTAAGCGTTTGTATCATACCCTCCAGCTCCTGGGGTATGTCCGTGGTGGGCGTGGGCTGTAGTAAGCGTATTTTGTCCCTCACATCCTCGAGCAGCTCGCGTGTATTCTGGAAATGAAGCTGGTCCTCATACCGTTTGGCGTAGGATGAGTTTGAAGCCACATTGGCCGAGGATTCATTGTCCACACGATAGGCATCCTCGGGGCAGGAGTTGATGTATTTGGCACACTTGTAATTATTCTCCTCGAGCTGCTCATCGCTCAGGAAGCTCGGATTGTCAATGCCCGCAAACATTTGTTGTCGCTGTTGCTGTTGTTGCTGCTGCAGTCGATGATGTTGCTGTTGCTGCTGCTGCTTGGGCTGCAACAGAAATGCATCCAAATCAATGTCAAGCAATGAGTCATCAATTTGCTCCATTTGCTGCTGCTGCTGTCTTTGTGTATCAAAACCCTCGATGATGGTTGGCAACTGATTGTAGGCGCGCAGCTTTTCGCCAATATCCAAATGTGATGTTGCTGTTGGCATTGAACGGTCCTGTGTCACTTTTGTGTTGTTATCCTGTTGCATAAACGACACTATGTGCTGCTGGGTATACAGACAGGGAAATGTCTTTAAATGACGATCCAAATTTTCAATGCTCGTCTCCAGAATGCGCAACTTGTCGCTGTAGTGCGGCAACTTCTGCTCCTGACTATTGTTTTTTGTGGCTGTTGCCCCATTGACAATTGTGCTGTCAGCTGTGGCCAATGCCTGGACAGCATCAGTAGCCGCATCTTGCATGTCCAAATGCTGACTAATCGAATGATTGGTTGCTCCTCCATTGCCAGTCACTTTCGTTGGCAACTGCAATTGTGGCCGCTGTTTGGCCAGTATTTTGTTGCTCTTTTCTTTGTCGCTCACCTTTTCTAGGATGTCTATGACCGGTTCGCAATAGATGTGCTCGTCCAGCGAGTATGTGGAGCATACATGTGAGCTATAGTAACCGGACGAGCCGCTTTTATCGGTGGAATAGTGTGAGCCGCTGCCAGCACGAGTCGATGTTGCTGCTGCTGCTGCTGCAGCAGCAATTGCTGCTGTTGATGTTGCTGCTATAGCTGTTGCTGTTGCTGTATTAGTGCTGATGTTAATATTGCCCAGGCCAGAGTCTGTGGTATGTGTGCTGCTGGCATTGGATGCAATGGAGCGTTTCTTGTTTCGTGCTGTTGTTGCACTGACGACACTTGCAACTGCCGCAGGTTTGATTTCATTCGCTCTGACCATAGATGTGCCCGTCTGGCACTCAAGACCATTCGAGAGCGACGCTGTCAATGGCATTGAAGTCGCCACATGGCCGCCAACACTGCACAAGAGAGAAACAAAACAAGTAAATTAAGAAAGAGTATGAAAAATCATGGAAAAGCGTATCTGTTGAAAGGGAAACTTAAAGCTAGCCGCATTTGCAATGAAAGTGGTTTCTGGCCACCGAAAACAAAACTGGATAGCCATCTCTATGACTGTGGGATGTGGGTTAGTAGTTTTTCATGACAACGGTTATTTTTAGCTCCACAATCCACAGTGCTGAAATAAGTGCGCTTGCAACTGTTGCAAGCTGTCAATTCAATAAATTTTAAGCTCAGCTCAGCACAGCTCAACTTATTTAATAGCTCATTAAGCTGGAATTCTCGCTGAAAAGGGGTTGCTCGAATTTACATTGTATGCAATATTTACTTTTTAACGGACTTTTAAGTGCTGAAACCGAAACTGCAACCGAAAAGACAAACTAAAAACATTTGCCATGCAACATCAAAATTCAATTCCGAACCAAAAAGAAACTCGTTCTAAACAGGATTTCAGCTTGAGTAACTGTTGCAATTTGTTTTTTTTTTGTTTCTTTAAATTTATTTATCTTTTTTTTGGCAATATTTTTAGTCTGCAGTTTATACAGTTGGTTAAGTCGAAGTGCAATGAAAGCTGTTGGTATTTTTCTCAAATTATTGATTTACTTCTGAATTAAGAGTTAAGGAATCCCAAAATACCTATCAAGTTGAGTTTATTATCTAAAGTAAAAGGACACAATTTTATTAAATTTATTTTGTTTTTCTCTCCAAATTTAACGACAATAAAGTTTCAGCTAGATTCATTGTGATGCTTATAATAATCTAAGTTTTCGGTAAATAATTGTTTAGCAATGATTGTTTAGCTAATTTTCATTCAAAATTTGTAATTTGTATTATTTTTATCAACAGATTAAAACATTTGAATTGAAAATGCGACCTTCTACCTACTAATACTCAATACTTGCAAAGTTTTAGCAAAATCGTTAGTAAATTTCATAATGTCAACTTGGTTAACAACGTGTTAAATAGAAATTTATCTCAAAATAAGCTTGTCTTTCTATCTTTAGGTTTACCAATGATACTAATTTTTTTTTGCATATCTACATTCGATGTATAAAGTTGAAAAAGTTGTTATAAATTTAGAAGCAAAGGCACTGCTATTTGAACATTACTTAAAGAGTACGCCTCGTTCTCTAACTTGGGGCATTGGGTCAGTTAAAAATTCAAATTGGAAAATTGCGTAATAACGGTGTTGTTGGTGCGTTGCCATTCTTACTTGTACATATATTGTAGCTTTGTGCGTAATGCAACAAAATTGATAAGTTGCCACCAGTTTTTTTTTCTTCTTTTTCTTTTTTTTTGGGGTATGGACTTGGACTTGGGTTTGGACTTGGGTTTGGTTTTGGTTTGGGTTTTTTATTGGAGTGGGGTGTGAAGTATGGAGGCTATTCTCGTATGCTATGGTTATTAAGACCAGCTTGTTTATCGATGCGTTTAGTTTGGTTTGTTGAATGTTTTTCAGTTGCTTTTCTTATTTTTTTTTTCTTCATTCATTTTTTTTATTTTTTGGGCTCAATATGTAATCGACAAGGTTAACGTTCCATCGCGGCTTGAGGCATGAAATATTTTGCAATAGATTTGCGTATTTATTTGTGAGCTGTGTTAATTAAAATGTTCAGCCTCGTTTGCATGTCGGAACATGGGCCGTTAGCTCAGTTACTAGATACTAAATAATAAAAAAATCAAAAAAAAAAATTAAATACTCAAACTGTGTGTGTCCGCTAATTATTGTTGACTTCGACTGCCACAACAAATTAGAGTTTGGTCCAACAGCATTGGTTCAGTTTTTCAGCTAACTAACAAATAAAAATTGAAAATTACCCAACGTCCTTCTCTCTAACTAGTTAGTTAACTAAAACTAACTAAATACAAGTAAATAAAGATATAAGCATAAGTAATAGGCAGCAAATCAATCAAACTAATCACATTTACATTGTTGCGATTTTTCGCACACGTTTAGCCAGAAATACTTAATAAGTTGTTATTGGCATATAGATGGCTAAGCCAAGACATTGGCCATGGCATAGCTGGCATAGACTTGGCTACAATATTGAATACAAATTTTTGACGATCGACCCAAACTACTTAATAGCGGTAATAATAGCCAAATTGACCGTCGATTAAACTGCATCCATCAGTTGAATATTGCTATCCGTGTACTTGTACTCGGATATACCAACTACAATATGAGTACAAGTATGTACAATAAAAAAATTTGCATTGCTTGATCGACCTTCTCGGTAGATTCGATGATACGATCCGACACCTGAATACACACATTAGTAGCACATACATACGTGTTCGCATACATGGATACAAGTTTTCTTAAACATAAAGCCGAATACCTTTTCCTTAATACAATTCGGTGTTTAACATATCTCAATGTCTTGTTTGCGAAAGGGAAGTGATGGATATCAAAATAAACAAGTCTCCACAGAAGTGCAATAGCAGAAGTAGTAGTAATAAGAATAGTAGTATTAGTATTTCTAAAATTTACTAGTATACTAGTAGAAGAAATTCTTAAATGAAGAAAAGTAGTTTGGCACTCGGCTCCTTCATCTTTAGTGCGGAAATCCAAGCAACTATTTTATTTTAAGCAGTAAATGTAGTAATTTTAAATAGTGTTCGGCTCTAGTCTCTTAACTTGTTAAGAGGTTCTTACTTTTTATTAATTAGTAGAAATAGTAATTCAAGCAATTAAACATGACGCAATGAGATTAGTGCTAATAATAGTAGTAATTACTGAAATAATTTGAATATCCAGTTCGTATCGAAGACATTGTACAAGCGGTAGTGGTTTAGAAATAGTAGTAGTAGTAGGTAAAGTAGTATTAGTGGTAGAAAATGTAAAGTAGTAGTTATTAAAGGTAATGCCACTCTTTTAGAACAGAGAAAGGTATCACTTGCTTATTTAAATAGTACTATCAACTAATATAAGTTTTGGTATTAGTGGTAGTAAAATCCGTATTAGTTGTAGTAGGGAAAATATCAGTAGTAGTTGTATTTGTCGTAGTAGAAATATCAGTAGTAGTAGTGGTACTTGGACTTTAATTGCTTTGACCTTGCGATGGCATTAAATGGAAGGATTTCTGTATGCGAAATTGAATACGATTCGTGATCCACAAGCCTGTGGAATGCATTCAAAATCAGTTATCGTATCTGGAATTTGGCATTGCCCTGACAGCATATTGCCACTTAACTTAAATTGGGCTTATCTGTGAATTGTCTGAATAGCAGTGAATGAATGTGACTAAAATTGGTAAAGAGCCCCAAATGAAATGCAGGTAAATATTTTGTCGATTAATAGAAATAAGCATTTGAAATAAATTGCACGATTTGATGGCACACATGTAAATGTTTAAGCTGCCGTGTCGTTTTCACTTCTATACTCATTATGTATGTATGTATTGCATATGCACACGTATGTGCATACTATATGTGCATGTATTTGAGTGAGTATCAATAATTTCAAACCAAAACTGGCTGTGACCTCCAGCGGAGGAGCAAGCGCATATGTGGCTTCTTTAATTTCAATTAATAAACGTAATTGTTGCAGCTGGCTGTAGTTGCAGTTGCAGTTGCTTTTATTGTTGTTGTTGTTGACCGGCATCAAGTGTTTGGCAAGTCAAGTGGCTTCTGCTGCTGCTGCTGCTGAAGCTGAAAAGAGGTGAAGGCTGACGACAGGCGCCAAAAACCGCATTGCTTCGGCAACTTGCCACTTGCCACTTGCCACTTGCCTCTTGCAACTTGAACTTCGCGTTGCGACTCGACGCGATTGCAGCAGTGCCATAATTTACATAGCTGCAGCAAGACAAAACTTTAGCTGCAGTTGCAGCTGCAGTCAAGTGGCATGTGGCAGTTGCATTCATTTGATGTGCCCGATTGACAGCACAATGAGGCACATAGACACATAAACAGACACACACACGCGGCGTATGCGCAATTTGTAACACATTTTTGTTGATCAATTATATTTATAGCCAACAGATTGTAGATCTATTTAAAAGCATTTCGGCTCAGATATCAATCAGCCTAATGCCCTACTAATTGCCATGGAAAAACAAGCGAGCAACGTTGCATGAACTTAAATCTGAATGGGGATCGAGTTAGGTTGAGTTAAGACACGGTCGAAATTAAATTGCAGTTATGATCATAGCAAAGGGCTGTTGTTGCTGCTGTTCGTTTGTTGGTTTTTCTTTTTATGTTGTTCCCTATTCAATGCCATCGACGAAGGTCATCGCAACTGGTTGATGGTTGCTGGATTGCTGCTTCATGTTGCAGCATTATGCAGCACATTTGACGCTAATTGTCCAACCCGCCTGTCGTCAATTCGAAGGTAAAACAATGTTCAGCGAATGTGCAACACTCACCTCTGATATTGATACTTCAGTATGGCGCGAGGCAACAAAAAGTTGTCATTACTTTGCCCCACAGCAACAACAGCATCAGCTACCACACCACCAGCAGCAGCAGCAGCAGCTGCAGAAGCTCCGACCTTTTCATGTCCCTCAGCTGTTGTCAATACAGTTGCTCCATCCGTCGCTGATTTATGACCAAAGAATGCCCCAAGTCGTTGCAGGTAGGCAAACTTTGTGATTGCTGCCGCATTGCTGTTGCTACTGTTGCTGCCATTGGCCACCGAATAGCGTCCGCTGCTGCCGCGACTGTGAGGCACTGCCTCATCGTCATCCTCGTCATAGGGCAACACTTCGATTGCATCAAAGTCATAGGAATTGAAGTAGGCCTGTTCCCGTGTTCGCTTCACCTGTGCTGCCTCCGTCACATGATCTGCGGATATATCCGTTGCTGTTTTCTTGCTCGTTGCCGTTGACGGCGAACTTTTGCAAATGGGCATGGTTCAACGCCCACGCAACCTCATCCAGCTCACAATTTAATGGCAGCTGCTCAGGCTCAGTCTTGATGGTTAACTGCAATTTAAATTGGTAATATCCAAATAATTAATAATAAAAAAGAATATACATATCATATAAATATTTAAATGCAATTGTGATTCTATTATACATTTAAAAATAAATGAATAAAGAACTATAAGATAGGACATAAACTTATTGTATTTACAGTATATTTTCACAAAGAATTATTCTCTTTGTTTTAATGATTCTTTGACCTCATTTATTTAACAGCAAGTGCAGTTTTAGTTCAACTGAAGGGTTCGAACTTTCTTATTGGTTGAAATAAAAATGTGACTGCATTTTATTTACTGCATTTATTTAACTGTAATTTCAAATGCAATTGTGAGTCACAAGTTGGGACTGAAGACATTTTAATTCACATAAGTTTAAGTTCAATTAAACGAGTCCAATTTTCTTTTATTCTTCAAATTGAAATAAAAATGTGACTGCATTTTATATACTCGATTTATTTGAATGCAGTTGTGACTGAAGACGTATAATTCACATAAATTTAAGTTAAAGTGATCGCTCACTTTGATTTGTGAATGCAACTGTTTAGTTTTTCATCATTGCGATGCAGCTCGTTTAAGCTTTGTTCAGTTCACTGACGACAAATTTTTAGAGACAATTTGATACTCATTTAAAGAGTGTCTTTTAAAAACGTATGAAAGAAAAAAAACAACAATTATTTTTAAATGTAGAATCAATTTACGGATCAAATAATTATCTAAATGACCTTCCGCATACAAATCGGTATGGTTTTGACGAAGTTATGCATGTTGAAGTCTGTTGACTTTACAAGCCAAATTTTGTGTCACTTTTGACAAAAGAATACAACTTCGCAGAATCAAATTGAAAGTGTTAAACAAATTTTATTTTTTTTTTTAAATTTAAAGTGGGATTCTTTAATATTTTTCAAAAAATTTGAATGAAAATAGATTTTTGAACACGAACTATTTTTAAATGTTGAATTAAATAATGGACCAAATCATGATCCAAATATTCCGCATGAAAATAGTTTTAGTTTTGCTAATGTTATGCAAGTTTTAAGTGTGGTCACAAGTTGTTCTGGAAATACACATAAATTTATAAATATTTAATTAGTCCGATCTTTCAGTTATTAGAAGTATTCAAAATTGTATATCAATTAAAGTTTAAAATAGCCAGAAAGTTTTAAATAGCTAAATTGGCTTCATTTCAGTTCAGTTCTCTTTAGTTTCGTTTAGGATCAAGTAAACAAGTTTACTGATGCAGTTCGGAACTAAGCCGGAATTCTACCAGTAATAAATAGCTGTTGGTTTTCCAAATAATATTTTAGTTGTTAAATATTGTTAGCTGTGCAGCAGCTTTTGTTACAAACTGTACGTATTATAGCATGGAGCATAATCGTAAGTCCAAAGTGTTTGTGCATGCTGTTGCATTAATTAGTCTGTTGGCAACGCAATGCAAACGGCCCCGAAAAAGGTTCAGATTGCATAATGCAAGCCACGTCCACGTCCGCGTCCTCCTAACCATAATTTATGGCCAAAATGTTCCGCGGTTTTGCAAAATTGTTTAACTGATAACTGACCCATGATGAGCATGCACATTTCAAAGCTCTCTTCACCATATTCCATAGTCATTTCGGTACATAATTCGAAAATTGAAAATTCACTAGACAAGTGGCTAGCGATTTATGTAAAAGCCTACCTGACAACTCCCAGTCCCCCCTCTCTCCCTCTCTTCCTCTCAATCACTCGCTGGGCCAACGGCTGTATACGTATTTATCTGATAGACACTTAAGTATAGAGATGGGGTAAAGAAAAAGGGGATGGGGCTACGTAATACAGACAGCATGCTGACAGCTTCATCATTTGTCAGCAGCCTGAAGGGGCTGAGGGAAAAAGGGGGAGACAGTGCAAGAAAATGTTGCCATTGATGAGACGTGCATACTTCACACAGTCTTGTAGGTGGAAAACCAGTTTACTTGTTATGCCAAGTTAAAAGCCCAACAACAACAAATGTCTTGCATTACCAAAATTGAACCTCGAGCTTCTTTAGTTAAGCGGAATTCTTGTACCTTTATAATTAGTGGGCAGTCATCGAAACGTGCCTCATTTGGTTGCTTTCTGTGTCAGCTGTTGAGAATACTTAATAATATTAATAATAATGAGTGTAAATTAATCATCGAGCGATGCACATTTATGCCATGGTCAACAAATGATGGAAACTCGTAAAGTTTTTCTAGTTCTCTTTCCAAGTTGTGACAACTCAAAGTTACAGCTCGTTGTTGTCTCTTCGAATGTGTTGACAGCTTTTGGCAAAAACAACAATAACAACTACATAAGAAATAAACAAAACAAGTGTAAAAGTATGCTCGACAACGAGATATAGATAGGTATAGATGTAGAAAGTTCTCAGACATTAAAAAAAACTTGAACTATATCAAACAAACTTATCTAAATCTAATCAACTGACTGTAAGTATTAAAGTTGTCTTTTCCTGTCTGGCTGACTTTCTTAAAAACCTCGGTGCACACTCTCAACGGTTACAGGGTATTTGAAGAACATGCAAAAACAGTTGCCAGCACTTGAACAACTTCAGACGCTTTGCTGGTTTCCGTTGGCATCGCAAGACAGCGTGAAAAGCTGCAACAAATTGGAGCATTGAGACAATGGTTCAATGTGAACTGTACTCGTTGTTGGACATAAACTTGTACATGAACTGTCCCATCAATCTTCATTTGGCTTGGCCCTTAATGATGGCACACTCTTGGTCCAATGCTCAGTGTGCCAACTTAAAAGAAACATAAAAAGCTGCTTTTGGTAAAGAAAAAGTAATGAAAAAAAAGCTAAATAAAAACTAGCGAAAAAAGCACATGTTTTTTCTTTTGTTTACTAAAATGTTTTCATTCAATTTTCTCTAAAAATTGATCATAAAAATGTACAGTCAAACTTATTAACATTTTATTCCCATAGACTGTAAGTATTGATGATGAAAGTCCTGTTCAGGGCTAACATATTTATATATATGAGAGATCTCCCTTTAGTGACTCAATTTAATTTTGTAGAAATAACAATAATAATATTCAAGTCATTATGTGTCTTCAATATAACCTCAATTATAACCTAAAAAAAACGTCAAAAAAGGCAGAATTCCCTCTTAGATTTATGACTGCAGTTTGAATTTAAAATAAATCCAGATTTGACGGGAAATAAGCTGTTTTGGCAACACTAACAATTTTACACATTTCTGTCATAGTTGTGGAACATTGTTGGCATAGTTCTTAAAACAAAAGCATCTAAAAAATATGCAAATATTGCAGAAATTGGCAAAACCAAGCAAAATGTACAAATATATTATATATATGTATATTATATATATATAAGTATATAACATATGCGTACATAAATTGTTATAAATGGCTGGCAAACAAATGTGTTGAAATTGTACTGTCATGCGTTTGAGTTATATCTTTAGTATTGATATATGAAAATCAATTTTGGTTTTATTTCCATCATCATCATCATCGTCATGATCTTCATTATGATGAGCAAACACTCAAATTGCTCTGGCAGTCACTTGAAATATACAGAACTATGGTCTATCGAGACGTGAGGTTTTTATTTATATCGTAGTTCAGATTTTTGTTGCTTGTTCGCCTGCGGGTGCTTTTGATATTTAGTTTGATGAGTCAATTGCTGGACAAACAGAGACATCAGTCAACTGTTGAGGTTGAGGTAGACGTCACACTGTGCTCTGCCCCCTATAATAAGTAAGTAAGAAGCGTGCAAAATGATCAATTCATCGAATGCGGTTGCCATGTGGCGTCTCTCAATGAGTCTGCCTCTTTGTCTACGTTTACCTCTTCGTCTATCTCTTCTGTTTCTTCTGACTACCTTGACTTTTATTTGACATGCATTGAATTTATCGATTTTGTCGGCATTAATGCGACAGGTAGGCAGAAGGCGTCGGCCTAAAACAAAAGACTTGGGCGACAAACTTTGCTGTCGATCAACATAACATTCACAACATCAACGGGGCAACTCCAACAACAACAAAGGCAAACAAAACGCAATCTACATAAAATACAGCAACAACAAGCATCACAATAGATATACATATATATATTTATATATATTCATGTAACACTCTGCATATTGCGAAAAGCCTGTCGCGAACAAAACCAATGCTTAAATTTTGCCGCAAAAAAAACTAAAAAAAGCAACGCCTGCCACGGGAACGCACAGTGGTGCAAAGTAGCGCTTGAATGCAAAGAAACGTTTTTAAAGTTAGTCTTATTCAACAGAAGATCATATCTCTTAGCAATAATCGAGCTATATTTCTAAGCCAAGTGCAATAGTTAATAAATTTGATTATGTAATTGTACCACTGTGTCTTAGCCACATGTCACTGCTAGACAAGCCGCCGCAAAAGGCGGCAAACTTAAAGACAATAAGCCATTTAACTAAGTGGCAAGATGTTGTTGCCGTTGTTGCTGCAATTTCTGAAGATGCAATATTGCCGGCAACCGCAATCCCAACGGTCAACAGAAAAGGTCAAAGATATCGTAAAAAAAAGAGAGAAAAAATATGTAAAAATTGAAAAAAGCCAGCGGATTATGCAAGTATCTTTTGGGCTTTTGTGTTTGAAATGAATCATGGATAGGTTTATGACCAGATTATATATTATAAGTACTTATTTTTAATTTAACCCAAAGTGCAGCTCTTAAATGTCCAAACGCCTTGATTTTTTATGTTTTAACTATTTTTGTTTTTGGTGAGCCTGGAGTGAGCATTTTGGGGTGATGAAGTGAGAATTGGTGGCAAGTTTACGGCTCGTTGCGCCCACAACAGCAGCATGTGGCAGCAAATGGTGGCAACCACATGTGGCGGAGTCTGTCTATCTGTCATTGAGGTGTTCACAACGCGTTGGGCCCAGTGGCCGCAATTAGTGCGCACAAAACCTTTAATTAGTAGTTGGCCTAAGCCAAGACTCAAAGAGACTCATTTTGCAACGATTATTGCGACAAAGTCAGCAGCGGCAACAGCGAAGTTTGAATTTTGCAATTAATGCGACTGAACTCAGCTAATGCCATATTATTACAGCTGCTTTGAGTGTGAGAGTGTGTGTGTGTGTGATTGTGTATGATAAAAACTCAGTGGGTTAATGTGATTTGCTGCGTTTACTGTACTCTTTAGTCTTATTTCCCTCCCCCCAACTAATTGCAGCTTTGGCTTTGAGGTGAGCGTGAAAAGCGTTTTTCCATTTCATTGCGAGCATTTTCCAACTGCAAAAGATTTTCCCTTTTCCATTCTGTAGATGCTGTCCATAATAAACTCTTAATCTCTTTGCGGTCAGCTCGAACACAACTTGTACTGTCGCACGTACATGTGCAACAACTGCCCAGATTTTTTTTATGTTGCATGCCACAGATTCTGGCAGTCTGTGCTTGGTGCAAGCATAGACAATTTCGAGCAGTAGACAATTTGTGGCCACTGGCCAGACAACAAATACTTAAAAGCATAAGCAAAGCAACTAGGGGCAAGTGCCACTTGTCGGCAGGCTTGCAGCACAACTAGCAACGAGCATGTGGCAAGTACTCTCGTATAAGCTAAAAACAAGACACAAACAGTGGCAAATGGGGAAGAAGGAAAAACATTCATATCCTCCATGCACTTCAGTGCCACTTGGACAGCAGCTATATCATATGGTGTAAAATCTCACTAAATGCAGCTGCATGTCCTTTATCCTGACCATTTGTATACCCTGTAGATTTTGAATGTGCTAAAGGGATATGATAAATTCATATAAGATAATGTAGAAGTTAGTGACTAACGTAATAATTTGTCAGACTTTATATTCTTGTATTAAAAGGATTAAATTTGGATTAAATAAAGAAATAGAAAATATAAATGCGCATAGTCTATTTAGATTTTACTTCAAAAAGTGTATAAAATTGAGAGTCTTTATATTTATATTTATTTATACATTTTTATTTGCATATTTATAAATATAAAGATTTTGCACAAATTGTTCTCATCATTTTTTTAAAGTGTAACTAAACAAATCTAGATTGACTACTTGTATATAAATATTTATTTAAAAATCTATCCATATCGACCCAAGTGTGTTTTGGCTAAGCTGCACTAGCTTTTAGATTTGGCCAAAGAATAATGGAAAATTTTTATGAATACGAAACTCATTTTCGGTCATACTTTGTCAAGTTTTTTTATAGCAGATTTACTTTAATAGCACAGCGTACAAAATGAATGAAATTGTTGTTGAAATGCAAAAATTTCTTTAGAAATTCTTCTAGTCACATTGCACTTTGAAATGAGATATTTTTCAGGGAAATAATTGCAAAAGATTATTATAAACATGTTTTCAGAATAATTCATTCGAAATTGGAATTGTATTTTCCGTGTTGATGTTGTTCATAGGAGGATTAATTATCGCCCAACTGAGTGCATATCTAATTAGTTTACTTGCAATTAAAATCATACACAGATGCAAAGCATATGAATTCATATGAATATGTATGTTATGTATGTCCATTCTATTTTTAGGCGAATGCTTCTGCCTTTCCGAGTGTTATTGATGGACAGCAGCAATGACCACAAGGTTAATTGGCATTTGGAATTGGTAGTAACATCCATTCTTCGAACATAACAATCTCTCGACGAACTCGAAGGCATTACAGAAAATACAAAGCAGACATAAAAGAATTATATAAGAGAATCTGAATCTGAGGGTTTTGTTTGCCTCGTCAAGGGCAAGGTAGGTTCCACTTTGTCTTTTGGATTTGCATAATTTTCCGGCTCTAATAGAAAACGGTTCTAATCGAAGTGAAGCCCCTTTTTAAAAAAAACTGCACATTGAAGATACAGAATGAGCTTCTATGATAATTTCCATGTTGCCCCCGAAGCCATTTACATAATCTTTGACTTCGAACATGGCGTCAGCTTGTGCGATTTATTGACTACCAGTTTGGGTATTGCCCGCTGGCATATTGGCCAGTTAGCCCGCTGGCCCAGACTCTATCTATTGGCTGTTGGCCATATTTATAACCTGCACTTAATAAAGCTCGTTTAATTTTATAACTTATTTACACGCTGCCGTTGTGGGCAGCCACAAATTGACTACGGCTATTTTTTATAATGCTCACTTTAAGCAGCAAATCTGTTGACTAACTAATTTATGCATACATATTTACAAATTTAATAGCAAGCATCTAAACAAATCATAATTTAATGACCCAGCTTGTAATATGCCATACTTAAGGGCCAATAAAATTAGCAATAATTTCTTCAACTTTGGTATATTGAACGAGATATTAATCAGTTGGCATTTGTCTTTGCTTTTGATTTGAATTTTCCAAATGTTTCGCTATTTTTTTAGGCCATCTATATTTGGAGCAGATGTACTCACGTATAGATAGGCTAGAAAACTATTTATAACCTTACCACAAAAAAGAAAAAAATTAATTTGTTGACACAAATTGAGAAATTTGAACTTGAAACGTTTGGCAATTGAGGCGCCCTTTTTGTAGAGCAGTCCAAAAAAAAACTATCACTTGACATTGTGGATTAAAAATAATAATAATAAAGCTTAGAATTATTGTGTAAGCAACAGAAGAAGAAGCTATAGAAAAAAGAAAAAAATAAAGGCAGCTTTAATAAATGAAGAGATATACTCATACTGTGTGTATGTGTCTGGGTAAATACTCCATATTGTCCATACTGTGTATTCATATCGTTCACAGCCAAGGTCAATATCAGTGGCAAAGTCAACAACGAGACGTCACAACTGCTCCAAAATGTGAAGTTCACGCATCAGAAACATTCAAAATATACATTCATATGCACATTCATATCAACATTCACATTCAAGCACATACAACATACATCAACACATCAACACATCAACACATCACATTTGACATTTCATTTTGATTTTCGGTTCATTTCATGACTCAAAGACCCAGCTGGAGCCAAAGACCCCAAAAGAGACCCCCAGCAGTAGCCGCAAGATTAAAGACCTCAGATTGTTGTAGTTGTATTTGTAGTTGTATTTATGTGTTATATGTAGTCGCAACAAGTGTTGCGATTCAGTAGCAACAGGTGTAATTTATTGCCTTGTTTCTTGTTATTGTTATTGTTTTTTTTTTGTTTTGGGCCTTTGTGTTGGGCCTGAACTTGAATTGAAATTGTGTAATTGCCAGAGAAAAGCAACAAGTTCCAAGCCGGCCGGACATCCACGTTTTTGGGTCAAAGAAAATGCTTAAACATACACACTTAGACGATACTAATTATAATATGCATATCTGTATCTGTATTTGTGAATTGTATCTGTGCAATTGCGCCACTCCAAATTGGAGTCCAATTCCGAGTCAATGCATCTAATCAAAATATCGGATAAAGTCAATCAAATTCGGCTACCAATTAGTGTAAATTTTCTATTGTTTTTGAATTTACATTTTGCGTGTGTGTGTGTGTGTGAAACAACAGAGAATTGCAACAGAGCGAGAGAGAGAGTGAAACAACTACTGTTACATATATATTTTTAGATAGGGTATATTATATAAATTTGGCAGATATATAAGTCAATGTGAGATGTTTAAAATCAATTAAAAGTGATTACCTAAATAGATTGACCTTTTGGCTACTGGGCTGTTTAATTTATGAGTTAAGGTACAGGTATTATGTTAGTCGTGCTTCCTTATCTTCCAGCTTTATTTACTGCAACAATGCAATACCCAAAATGAATGTGAGTAAGTCTGCAACATTTGTATGCAACACTTTGATGCCTTTTGTTTTTGGAATGAAGTGGACTCTTATTATGTGATGTCTGTTGATACTACACAAACAAATACATGATCTTTTGTCTCTGGTTGTCAACATGCTAATGTCTTGAAACTGGAAACTGGTTTATTGCCGTTGTTATCTATTTAGCGCTATTATTAAAGCTTTTCATGCCAATTTGAGTGTTTGCCTCGCTCTTTTTTATGATGAAAATGAGCTGCACTCCACATATTAGTGGGTTTCTGGTTCAAGTCTATGTCCCATTGTCCGATTGTCAATTGATTAAACGGCGACAAACAATTAAAACCTATTTAAATCAATTGAAAGTCTATATTTATTGATGTCATCGGGGTCCTCTGAACTTGACTTATGTTAATTTTAATTGTCTGCTCTCGCATTGAACTTAACTCTATTGATCTGCGATCTTCGATCTCCGCACTTCGACACGCTTTTAAATGCCTAATGACTATTATTTAACGCTACAAACTTGTTTTAGGTATTGAAATTAAATTTAGCAATTTTTAGTTAATCACTTGACACGATTCTTAATTTATTATCGTATGTTTTTTCGTTTTTTTTTTGGTTCTTGTTTTGGATGAGTACCAAGAATTTTTAACTCCCCATTGCATAAATGTCTTAATTTAAAGCACGTTTAGAAGTGCCACGATCTGATCGTAAAAATAAATAAATAAAAAAATAACTTAAAACGCAGAACATGCTATAAAAGCTACCATTTATCAACCAGTTACTCAAAGTTCTCAAAATCTTAGCCATAAACAGAAGAAACAGGCGAAATATATATACTACATATATCATCCAACGTCATTAGAAGTAAACTGAATAACTTGTTTGGCCATCCAATAATTTGTATGAAAAAGATGAGGGAATGAGAAATCTTTCCTACAGTTCTTTGATGCACTTTTGTGGAAGCCCTCGTTTGAAATTTTATAATCACATTGCATTTGAATTCCGCTTAAGCCAAACTCTAACTTGTGATTGTCTCCATACTCATACATATCTACCTACCTATTAAATATACCAGTATAAGTATATACATATATATTTATTTCTAATACTTTGTTTGGTTTGTCTTGGAACGTGTTTGGATTCTTTGTGCTTATCAGCTTGTTGGCTTTATTTTGTTGCTGGAGTCTTTTGCCGAGTTTGTTTCGTTTTTTGTGTGGTTTTATTTAAGCATTTATTTATATGCTTTTTGTATTTGGTTTATTTTTTGGCAATTCCGGTTCGACGACCCTTTCACTTATTAGAGCGGAGCCTAAAGCTCTACAAAAATCATTATTAATTGAATTTAACTCTGTCTACTCGTATTTGCTCGTACTCTTTATACCAAATATTTGATCCTATCATGTGCTAACAAATTGTTAAATTCATATGTGGTCCCTGTGCCAATCAGCGTGCCATTCAAAAGTCACACGCCGTGAAATAAAAAATAAAATTATTTAAATGCAAATAAAACATGCAACAAATGCAAAACTACAATCAAGCAATCCAACAGCCAAACACTAAAATCCAACATTCAACATTCAATATCGAATATCGTCACAATACACTGAACAATGGTATAAAATTGCTCGTGACTTTCCTATATTTTATTTTGACCATCTCACAATTTTCATATTCATATTTCTCGCTGCATGCGAGAGTTGAATATTAATTTAATTAATTGATTTTTTATGCCCTCGCTGTGGGAAATTTATAATACTTGACGCTTCCGATTCCACAAAGTATTCGATTTTTCTTCTATGTCTCTGTTTGTTTTTATGAAAACAAGTTGAATGCATGAAAATATAATAAGAAAATTATAGGTCTAATTTACCTATATAAATAATTTAACTTGTTGAATATTACAGGTAGAATATGTAGAATCAAGAGCTAAACTATGGAATGAACGATAAGGACTAAAAACTGTATATCTGAATTATGGATAGAGTATAGATTTTTCATTAAATTATTGCGTAATGTGATTATTAATCACAATTTAAAAGACTATTTAAATATCAACACAGCGAAAAATTAATTTAAAAATATTAAACAATTCAAAAACATTTCTTGAATAATTTGTTAAAGATGTTTGCAAAAATTCCAGTATAAAAAACTCATTGAAAAAGCAAATTAATCGCATTAAAAACTACAATAAAAAATAAATAAAAACTGATTACGCCATATGGCGCGTCTCTAGCAATTGACTAAAAATAGTAAGAGCTTATAATTTACAGCAAAAGTGGAATCGAAATCAAATAATTGTGGGTGTTGCTTTTGTGGCTTTTGGCTTTGGGTGCCAAAGTGAAATTAATGAGGCAACCAGTTCGAATAAACAAACACTCAAAATACTCAAAATAGTAATTAATGAATGAATACAATGATTGGCAATGCCAGCAAGCAACAGTGTCAACTTTAAATATTGCATTTAATATTTGTGAATAAACATTTCCAAATTATGCAATTAATAATATACTTAAATCAAATGCCAAATAAATATTCTAATTTAATTATGCGGTTTTTAAACAGTTCATTGGAGTTAACACATTGTTGAAACACGTTAACGTTAACAAATACATATGCAAATTGTAATCATCGTACTCATGATTGCAACTGTTGGAGAAAACCACTGCAACCACAATTAGCAATTGTGGTAAATGGTAAATGTGCATTGCATTTTGGCCAAGAGGCTGCGCTTTGTTGCGGGTGTTAAAATATGTTCAATTATATAACGAGGGTGGTTTCGTAAGTTCAACTATTGTATAAGATGGATGGTAAGTGATTAATTCGTATTTAATCTCATGCCTGACATCTCACATTGTTTGTCAATGAATGAATGAATGAACGAGTGATTGTAAATATGCACGAGGGTAACTTTATAAGTTAATCTTTTGATTTTTTCATCAGGTAACTCCCACAGCAAATTAAACATTATTGTTTGTATTAACGAGGGTTGTTTGATAAGTGTATCCATTTGAAATGTTTGTGTTTCATTGTCATCTTCTATCATGCCATTTCTCAAAATAAAATAATTCATAATTAATCAACTGACATACTGTGAGTATGTATGTATGTATACGAGGGTTACTCTACATATTAATCTGTGGCCGTCTGTGATTAATTTTGGCCAGTTTTATCGGTCAATGTCTACAGCAGATGTTGACAGCACACAGATCATGTGGTATCTCTTATCTGGAATCTAGCATTGTTTATGCATATGCATTTGCGAGGGTTGCTTCAAAAGTTTATCTGAATATTGTATAGCAAACTGATAGACTCTAGTGATATAAATTTTCATTGAAACTAATAGTATTCATAACTTAATAGCGAGGGCTGTTCCGTCTGTTCATTATGCATGAGTGCATCCTCCGCTTATTTTATAGGTCAACGCCCACAACAGATGTTGACAGCACTGAAAACTCACATTGTTTATCGATGGCTAAACACATGTAAAACAAATGCTTTAAAAAATGTGTGTAAGTGAGAAGAAAATAAAAAATGATAAATTGTCTAATTTAAACATTTGATAGATGTATGTGTGTGCTTCATTGCTCTGCCTTTGGGTATTTACTCGTATCGTATTCAATGTGCCACGCCCCCACACCCACGCCGCCCATCACACTTAATTTGGCACAACTAACGTATAAATGTTATGTGTTTCTGATGATGCTCTCAAGTGGAGAGAATAACGGGTAAGTGCACAAGTTATATGACTGTCATTATGTGTGTGTTTATCTTTATACCCAAAAATTTATAATGCTCGTGTTCTGGCAATAAAACGAAGAAGAAGTCGACGTCAAACTGAAAACATATATGGCCAATACCTGATAGATAGCACTCAATATTTATGGACTCTCTTTGACATCCAATTTGCATATAAACTTAGTAGAATTCAAGAACGGTCGAGGAAAGGGGATAGTCTATCTCTTTTTGGTAATATTTTAGAATTTATGTATTGTTTGTTGTATTATGGCAAATTATGTGCATAATGCAATTAGTTAATAATTTTTCGAAATATAATCAATCGTATGTGGGGATAGTTATTATGTCATCGATAGGAATGACTAACTATGTCTCTGAAATGTTTAATGAACTCTCTTACTCAATTTGACAATTTTAAAATTAATTTAATCATTAATCATATTCAGTTATTTTTCTGCTCATATTACACTCGAAATTGGCATTTGCGGAATGTGTGTAATTAGCGGACAGCTGACAAATTGTTTAACATTTAGCACATTAAAGCTCAGAACAGGACAATTGTTCTGTTTTAATAGTAATGGTATTCCCCGGCTTATCGGATCTATTTATTGTGACGTTTAATTTGCCTATTTTTGCTGTAATTAGCTTATTTTAATTGCGTTTTTTTGTTGTTGCTATGAAAACAAAACATACCTTTACAATTAAATTAAATGCGTTGATATGGTATTCGGTTAATGGTAATTTGGTGTTGCATAAAGCTTAGTGGCAGTTGCAGCAATACACACAAATTCAAAAAAATAAACTAAAAAGCAAGCACACAAGTTTTAATTTTAATTTCAACTGTTAATTGTTAATCAACTAAAGTATAATAATTAAAATCATTTTTTTTAGATCAGAAAAAACAACCAACAGAAATAAAAATCTTGTTAAAAAGTCAAATGATCAAACAAGAAATTGATTAAAAATGTTTAAATACTTTTTTCTCTGTTTGTTTGTCAGTTGTTCCACGGGTTTTTTTTTTTTTTTGGTTATTTGGTTTTTTGATGTATTTGGAAACAAAACAAAAGCCCAAATATTGCATAGTCCCAAGCCGAAACAAAAACCGAAACAGAAACTTAAAGTAGAAAAAAAGGAAAAAATGAAGATGCGCAAAGAGCAGCGCCAAAATCAACTTATGCAATTTCTTTTCTGTTTGTTTTCAATTTCTGCTGCTGCTCTTTGGCTTTGTTTTCTTTTTGCTGCTGTTGCTTTTCTTTTTTCGCCCGCAAAACTGCAAGACACGCCAACAATTTTATGCACATTTATGTTTTCCACATTTTTCCACACACATTTTCCACAGTTTTGCACTGAGCTCACGAAATTGTGTCAGTGGGAATATTAAATATTGTGTTTTTATTTTGTTTATTCTTTAGCATTTTTCTCTTTCGTTGACAAATATTTGCTTGCTTGACAAAACAGTCAATACTATTACTAAATTATTGATATCATTGCTGTTGTTATGCACCTTATTAACGTGGACTGTTGGATTAAATGCTCCCGCAGCACTTGATATACGAAGATAGATGATGATGCTGATTTTGATATTGATGCGACTGCGTTTATTTTGCCCCGTTTGAAATGCGAGTGCGAATGCGCTTGCGTCTGCGTCTTCGTCTTTTTCTTCGGGTTCGTGATCGCGCAGCAACCGATCGACCGACGCGAACGACTGGCAGAAAGAAACTGAACAAAACCAAAAGACAAGAGCAAGACAAGAGCCATTTGGGACTCACGCTATGCGCGCCGTTAACTCACCGAAAGAGTTGTCGACTTTGGCGCCACAACAGTGTTGACAGCCAGCTACTTTCCAGTCAATTTTAGCTGTTTTACCATGGATTACCATGACTCTCTCTACATAAATACTTTATCCCGTTTCTTACCAGGGATCGCAAGGGAAGTGTTATGAGTTTAAAACTAGCTCGCATGTCGCTATGCAGATTTCTACATTTTCACTGTCCATATCCGGAAATCGCCAATAAGATTGTTGCCAGCCTTTGATTTTCCAGTCAAATTTAGCCGCTTTGAAACTAGCTCACATATTGCTCTGACGATTAATATCCTCTATACATATTTTCTCAGATCACATCCAGGGATCGCAAATAATAGTTATGAGTTTTAAAATATTGAACATGAAAAATATTATCTAGATCAAGGTAAATGAACTGGTAAGGGGAATTCTTATTTACCTCACCTGCACTCTTCCGTTGACCTCTCACCACATAGAAATACGTACCCTTATAAGAAAATTCATATTGTTTTTGATGATTAAAAAATCGCAGTTATTTAGGTTTTTTATACAAATATTTAGTGTTTATTATGACAGTAAAAATCAAAATAAGACATGGAAAACATTTTAAATGAATCTATTAACTTTAGAAATATAGCAATAGTGTTAAATGTTGCAGACACTCGAAATAAATTAATGCCAACCGATTTTCTGATTTCGAATAAATAAAATCTCTAGCATTTAAGGAACACCAACATTTAAAGCAGTTGATTTCAAAAACAAATGCCAGCAAAATCTCTAGAGCTCTGTGGCACTCCCCTGTTTATAATGTAAATATTTTGTAAGGGTTTGAAAAATGTGCATACAATTTGCAGCGTTAAGAGGGAATAACACAGGAATTTACAGGCTTGCAATTTTATCTTATAAAAAGATCAATTTTTTGACATACATTTCTATAAGATCTATCTTTGAGATTCTGCGACTTTTGTATGTTTAACAATCGTAAAAGCTTCAATGGAATAAACATTGACTGCAGTTCGCTGCGCTCTGGTAGCAATCTACTATGGGAACTTTTACCATTTTTGCGGCATTAAATTAATAACTTTTGGATTTTTATGTCTAGTTTATTGTATTTGTCTTCTAATACCAAAAGGAAGTTGTGTTGCTAAAATGGACATGGCAGTTTTTCATTATATTGGCGTATGGAAAGGTTTTTGTATATATTATATTATTTATATATATATATAGTATAACATACTTTTTCTCCCAAATGCTCCCATTTTTTTAAAAGTCTTTTCAAAGTAAATGTTTTCATTAAAAAATTTGACACTGACAGCACTTGGTCATTTTGTAACTTATAAACGACACACGTACAAACAAAACAATAGACCACTACCAACAAGTAGTGCAAACCACAACTATTAATATTCATATAAAAATTTTCATCAAGTGCTTAACTATTAATTGTACGAATGTTTAAAGCTTGTAGAAAAATTGAACAGCATGCTAGCACGTGCTTTTCGTTTGCCACTTTAACAGTTAATATAATAACATTCGACTGTTAAATTGAATATTGTGCTATGCAGAATTACAGATTAATGTTATCTTAATGCACGTTCGCCAATCTTATGTTCTGAAAAATGAATAAAATGCCACGAAAATCAGAAAAGTGCTCATAGTGCCCATAGTGCTCTGGTTGCAATCTTAAAGGGCGCCTGAAAGTATGCTTTAAAATAATGGCAAAACGTCTCGCCAAATTACCTCACCAAAACAGTCGCGGCCATAAAAAATGGCTGCTGTAAAATGCGCTCAATACACAGAGAAAAAATCAAGAATTTCGTACGTAGAAACTAATAATGAGAACTCTGCAACTGAGTGCAAAATTAACCTAAAAATGGGAATTTTGGATCTTATTTCAAGATTTATTAAACACGAATAAAGTTCAAGTACAAGTTAATGTATACATATTTATATAAGTAGTTCTTGATTTAGGAACTAGAGAATATTTATTTAAACCAATTTGTTCTGTGAGTATTCGGTGCAAAACCTGCTCTTGCAACAACTATTTTGTAAAAATTTAATCATACCCAAGGAATATTTTTATGAAAACAGAAGATATATCATTGATAAACAGGGTTTTATTAAAGCCGTTGGTGGAGGTAGAGCTCGGGTTCCGAACTTATATTAAGAATTTTCGCACTCATTTTTAGAAAATATGGAGTTTTACTTGATTGAATATTACTTTCTCTTGTATTAAGACTATTTATACTTGATTGAAGTTTTTTCATGCTTATTTTAATTCGTACTTAAATCAAGAATAGCTTTTAAGAATTCAAAATCTTAATTTCTAGACATTTTGCACTTCATTTTAGCACGGCTTTTTCTCTCTGTATACACAGACACTGATGAAGATGGAGAAGGAATACGACCAGCAGACGCGACCATCAAAGTGTTTGTGGCAGCATTGACGTCATTTAATTATGATTACGGTTAAAGGGAGCGGTAAATGCAATAAGTATCCTGCAGGCAACTGCATAAAATGCACGTAATAGCGCGTAAAACAGAACAAAAAAAGACTGTAAATGAAAATGAAAAAATATAAATAAATGGGCAAAATTATGAGTGTTTGGCTAAGTGATTTTTTCCATTTTTGTCCTGGCTCATAAAATGATTAAAAGCCCATGCAGCTGTTAGCCAACTCCGTAGCAACGAATTTGAATTTTTGCACGTGCCGACAATTCAATTAGCCACTCGGTGACTGTCAAGTGTCAGTCGGTGTGACCTTCGCCCTCTAATAGACATTTTGCCTAAGCTCCTAACGTACCATCATTATCATCGCAAGCATTATCGTTATGATTGTCATTATCATGATCATTGACGTGTGTATATTATGGCTTCCTGAGCCTGCAACAGAAACGTTAAATGTAAAATCCTATTTATTTGCCAATTTTACAATCGAGTGCACAGTCATCGAACAAATCGGAGTGACGTCAGCGAGTCAAGGCGCCAAGCCAGAAGCCAAAAACTATTCACACCGACAGCCCCTGCCCTTTATATTTTTACTTCTTTGTGTGTGTATATTTATGTGTGTGTGTGTGTGTGTGTGTGTGTGTGTGTGTGTGTGTGTGTGTGTGTGTGTGTATGAGTGTGCAGCGCCCATAGAAGCAAACGCATAATTTCATTACCAAAGCTCGACGTTTGTTTTCAATGATGTCATATGGTCGCACTTAGCCGGAAGTCACAAGTCCTTGTGGGCCAAGTTAACGCAAGCGCAATTACAAAATGGCTGCCAGTAATGCAGTTAACTCTCTTTGACTGTGACGTCATGGCTCTCTTAAAGTCTCACACCGAACATGATGAGTTACATGCCAACTTCCTGTGTGCCCAAGAGCAGCTGTTGAAATACCCTGTAAATTACACTGCTCTAGCGGGATAGTGTGGGAATGAAAATCAACTTTCAGTTAATAACATTAGTTAACATTAGTTAGCAAGTAATTATTTTCTAAGTATGTATTCAGGATAAATTTGTTAAATTAAGACTATATTCGAATCAAAAAGCAATAAATTAGCACAAAATTGAAAATAAACCACAGGTTTTTGATTCAATTTCAATATTCTTTCGAAACCTCTTTAGTCAATAAATATGTTGTGAGTTAAGAACTTAAGAAATATATTTAGGATAATCTGAGATCAACAAAGTTTTGACACCGTTTGGGTTGATTGTATTCCGACATTCCGAATTATTATTCCTGTGTAGCTATATTTTACTTAATGCCCACAGGGTATTTCTGTGTTCATCATTTGACTTGTTCGCTTGCTCATTTGTTATGATGGGCCTTTACTGCTTCATTGGGCATGATTCTTGGGCTGCCGCTGGGCACATGGGTAAATAAATATTTATCTTAAAGTGCGCTGAATGTTTCGTAGTATCCTCGAGTGGGTCGTCCTCAGTAAGCTCTTCATTTGCGTTGGCTTTTGGCTGTTGGCTGTTGGCTTTTGGCTCTTGACTCTTGTTGATTTTGCTTTTATTGTCGCCTTGGAAGCTGTTGTAACTGTCTGACAGGACATTAACCTCATGCGAGTGCGCTCTTTTGATTGAAGTATTGAATTACATACCCGCCACGCCATAACAATGCCAACACAAAATAACAAACACATTTTCGACAAATTTTCTGTAATTTATTGTGCATTATATTTGTATTTGTATTTGCTTCTGGTTTGGGCCTAAAGGCAACCACAAAATAAAGGGTAGACAAATATCGTATTATGCAAACATTGTTTCAAACAGTTATTTGCCATTTCCACTGCCTCTTGGCCATTAGTCTGAAAGCATAACGAAAGTCAAATAAACAAATCAAAGGGGCTTACAGGACATGTAACTCGATTGACGTTGACGTAAATGTAAAATAAATCAAACACAAAGTTTGTTTTGTTCCGTTTCGTTTTTTCTTCATTTTTATTTTCTGTGACAAAATGTGAATCGAAATGCGTCTGTCGAGTGCGTAGCATTTCCCATTTAGCCCAGCAACATGACAAATTTATTGCCGGAAGTGATTTTCACTGAAATCCAATCAATAAAAAATTATGCTGCTGCTAAAAATAAAGCCAAAAAAAGCAGCACACAGAACGGAAACACTGCGAACTGCGTTGCGATCCTGGCTTGCTGAATTTTTGGCACAGCATGGCGACTCCCTAAAAAGTAGGCAATGATAAAAACCCACTTTCTCCACCTTCTTGTCAACCAAGGCTAAGAGTGTGCGTATGTGTGCGTAAGGCTGTGTGTGTGTGTGATATGTGAGGTTGATGGAGCTGAAGCAGCCACAGCTGAAGTAAAGTAACAATCTGTTCTAAAGCGCTTGAGAAAAAAATTCCCACAAATTTATGACGCGAATTTGTTTGCTCTCGAGAGATTAGAGTAAGGAAATGTAACCTCGTCGACGTCGTCTGCTGTCATTGTTCTCATCCCTATTGGTTTAATTTTTTTCTTTTTCTGATTTTGTGTGTTTATATAATTTAAGAGTCTCGGATTTTATATAATTTGACATTAATTATGGTTTACGGTTTATGTAATAAACTCCTTTTCTTCCTCTTTAAATTTTCTTTAGCTTAACAAAATTTATTTCTTATTGTGTTATAAGTGTAAACTCGTTTATTTGTCTCAAATTGAGCAGCAATTAAATGCGAATAATTCGATAAGTTTTGCTCTGCCTTTTAGTTGACTTTTGTAAGTATTATTCAATTAAAACTAAGTGAGTAATTGAATAACTGTTTAATATTGATACAATTTAGCCAATTTGAACTCAATTCAAGATTAACAAACAAGATACTAGTTAGAATTTAACTGAGTGATACTTTTAAATTTGACAAGCATTTTTTTGCTTAAAGTGAAGAGTTAAGCGAAGAGTTAAGCTCATCTTATTTAAACTTAAAAGGGAACTAAGGACCCGGAATTGGTTTAAGCTGTGACATTAATTTTCATACATTTTACCCAAAAATATCTTTCACTTAGAAGACCTTAAGTAGATTTTAGAAAACTGTGTTTAAAAAATTAATCCAAGGATTCCTTAGAAACCGTGTAACACATTTCATTTTTTTCAAATATCTAAAATGCAATCTAAATAAATACATATTTGATGCACAAGTTTTATGCAAATATTTGTTCATATCTCATTCCATAGGCACAATGCCAAAGTTCAAGTAATGCGCCGTTTAAGATAAATCAACAGCAAAAGCACAAGTTAACGAAGCGCAGAGAAAGCATAGAAACAATAGAGCTACAGAATGAAAGAAATACAAAAAGAATGAAAGGAAAGCATAAAATAGGGCAAGCAACAACAATAGGATGAGCTCAACTTGACTTGCGGCTTAGCATGCAATGTTAAATATCAGAGATAGAGGCAGCAAGAGAGAGACTGAGTTAGCATGATGGAAGCAGAGAAATATTGTAAATAAACAAGGCACTACAAGTCAGAGCCAGAGGCGCAAAAGGTTGCCTGCTAATTTATGGTTACAGCTTACACACACACACACACACACTCACACCCAAAGATAGACACACGGATACTACAAAAGAAAACTGTTTAGCACGTGCAATTTGGCAAATGAGCATTTGCAGTGACGTCATAAGACTAAAAACCACTGATAACAGTGCAGCGTCTCTCACTCACTCACTCGCTCACTCGCTCTTAAAATGCCAATCACACAAACTAAATAGAAATAAAGAGAGCGCGGACGAGAGCGAATTCGCTTCGTGAATGGGAGAGCGTGGCGGAAGCGTATAAAAAGGAGCGCACACTGCAAAAGCGCCTCAGTTCTTCAGTGGAAGTGCCGGTGTTAGCAAGCGGAAAAGAGCTTGCAAAGCTTTAGAAGCAGGCAGCAACAGAAACAGCAACAACAACTACTGTGTACCAATATGTGTACAAAAAATTTAATAATATTGTTAATATAAAGCAACACAAACGAAAAGATTGCGCCATATTATATTTTTGTAATAAAAGAAAACCATAAAAAAAGAATGTTGCTTAAGGTGCGTGTGTGTCTCTGTGTGTGTATGTGTAAATATGTTAAAGTTTAATGTTTAAACAAAAACAAAAACAAAAGTTTGTTACGTATACTAAGAAATCCAAACACTATACGCAACTACTAAACGGACTTGTGCAACATTTATCTGCTGCAAAAATCGAACTGCGCAGCAAAATATGCTAAGAATCAAGCCATGCAATTAACATTTATTTGCTAGGAAAAAAAACAGCAATTAATATTTGAATAGTACCAGCAAGAAAGAAAACAACAACAGCAGTGAGAAGAAAAAAAGGCAACAAAAGGTAAGACAGCCAGCAACAGCTTTCAAAATTATTAACAGCGCATAGCGCAAGGAGTAGAAAATTTCCAAGGAAATATGTTAATTTCACATGTAAATAAAAAGAGAGCATGCAATAAACAGACACATATTCTCCATACATATGCATATATTTATACATTTCATACTCACATACTCAAACGATTCCTCAAAGCGTCTTTCGCAAGTCAAATAATAAAAAGAAGAGAAACGAACACGAAGGCGAGTACGAAGACGAGAAATGCTAACAAATAAACAAACATTCATTCAACATGAAAGCGGCAAGAAAAGCCAATGTACGCTGTTGTACTCACAAACGGTCCAATGATGACATAAAAAATGAGCACAGACCCATGAAAAGCAGAAGAAAAATAAAATATATAAAAAATATAAGAAAAAAAAGAAAAAAAAGTAAAATGTAAATAAATAAAAACACGCTCGTTAATAGTACGTACAACATGCTGCTGTAGATACTTCAACTCACACGACACGGATACAATTTACGTGCCTCCTACAACAACAACAATAACAACAACAAGCAACAGAAATGTGAGGCATTTTTATTCATTTTAAAGCATCATCGAAAGCAGTCCCAAAAAATAATTACGAATGGATTTTTATGAACTCGGAAAAATGTTTATGCACTCGCATTTATATCAATTGCCTGGCGACAAATACTTGGAATACATTTCCATATATACATATTTATTTTTGGATATTATTGGCAATTAAACTTGCACCTCAGATAGCTATACACATATATATCCAGCTGTCTGTTGCTAATAACTGTAACTATAATTAAGTCAATTTTATTATTCGCTTGCCTCATAAAATCATAATTTACGGCTGAAGTTAAGCCTTTTATGCCGCCCAAGCGACGCATTACAGCTGAATAATGTATACGCCCTGTGGTGTGCAGGTATTTAAAGCTAGAGAGACGTCAGCTAATAGTTTCGTAAGGTGCTGATCTGTTGATAGATATACGAGTATGTATTTTTAACAAGATAAACACATCAAATCTATAGAATTGTTTTCAAAATATATCGCATTTATTTGGTTATTTCATCGTAAATGTAAATCAGGTATATTTCTGTTACAAAATCGAGTGTCATGTTATATTTGCTGATTGACGGTCGATGATGGAAAAAAGAATATGATTCATGCAGTCTTAAAGTAAACCAAATTATATAAACAATTTCCCAGTTGAAATGACTACTATCTAAAGCTGCCCAAGGGCTTTTCGCTTACAGAATTCTCAAGTTGATGCCGTGGCATTTAAGGCAAATCAAATTAGATACAGCTCAGTCTCAATCTTATTCGTAACAGAAAACAAAACAACAACATCTCTGACGCTGACGCTTGTCACTGTTGATGTTGCTCTTCCTCTTGCTGTTCTTGCTGTTGTTGCTTTTATCTTTGTGCGTTGTTGTTGTAGTCTAATTTGCGATAAACTGACACAAGATTGCAGCTACTTTATTCAAATTATGTGATAAGCCGCAACGTCGCGCAGCGCAGTGCCCCGTAAAGCAAACAAAATGAAAATACAACAAAATATTTACGCACACACACCCAACACACCAACACACACTGTGATGAAAGAAAACATGAAATACAACAAAAAAAAAACAACAAAATTGTGACACGAAACCCAACTAAACATGGGGCGTGGCAATGATTGCCTTGGTTTCTTCATCTCTAAAAAGTTTCCCTTTTTCAGCTCTAACTCGCATTGACATTCTCCCGACAGCCTCTAAATTTCCTTTTAGTCTGTTTTCCCCACCTCTTGTCCTTCACTTTTTGTGGCTTTGTTTGCCGCGTTCTGATTACAGCTGATAATTTGCCTTTCGATAATGTAGGAGAAGAGAGAGAGAGAGAGAGGAGGGTAAATAGCACAAAACACGTCGAAGTGCCAACTAATGAGCATTTAATGCGTTCATTCGAGCTTATCGAGCAGCGTGCACACACTTTTGCGCCACGCCCACAACCACACGCCCATCGATCAGTAAAAAGAATTGAGAAAGTGAATGGAAATGGAAATCAATCTATGTCACGTGTGCCAGTTTTCTTTTTGTGCTTATTTCGCTTTTCACGTGAACGAAACGTTGATCCTGCTGACTGCAGATTGTGTTCAGACTACAACAAGTATACGCAATGTTGCTTCAATGAGGCTTAGGTCGGTGTAAGCTCTTATTCGGTGTTCTTTTGTATTCAGTTTTTACATGCATTTCGCTTTTAAATGTTCTTTATTTCAAGTATACGCAACGTTGTTCGTTTTGGATTTAAATATTACTGTAAAATTCTCCATCCCTCTCATAATTTATGTACAGTAGCACAGAATATAAATTGTGGGTATGATAGGATATCATAAACTGGAAGGCAACTTGATTAAATTGCCATATTCATGTTTGCTGGCCAAAAAAGCACTCTGGGGACAACAATTTCAATTTCACACATTAAACAAGAGGCAAATTATTTTAAGAGCACACTTTGCCAACAACACACAACTTACACACATATTCGCACACACGCAGGAATACACGCATGTGTATTGTGTAAAACTTTACCTTGTTGGCCACTTTGCAGCTCTTGTTTGGACAGTTTTTTGTATGGCAAGCACATGTTTGGAGTGCCTGGCGCAATCTGAAACATGAAATAAAGTTGTTGCTACCCCAACTCCCAATTCTAAAACCAAATGTATGTTGCATGTTGCAGGTGTATACAGACATGGTTCTACACCCGTTGACATTCTTTGCACTTGCACTTAACTTTATTTGGGTTTTTGTTAGTTCGGTAGCTTTATTAAATTGACAACTTTGCAACAGCTAATGATGGCAATATAGAGTAAGGGTTGTAGAAATACATTTTAAATGGAAAGACTAAACAAAATATGAACACCAATTAGTATAAGGTTCCACAGAAATGCCACCCATGGTTTTCTGGTTAGTATGCATTTCTGTAGCACCCTGTATAGAACAGGAACTAGCACACATGTTCTACAAATCTCTAACAACCGAAAAGCACTTTTTAGTCTGCCTCAAACTTTGCAACAAATGTTTTTTTAACGTCAAAATATATGTTAAGAGATTAAATAATATTTTATGTGTGGCAATTGGTATCAAAATATCTAGACATTTTTGGAATACAGCTCTACCATTTTAACTAATATAAGTAACATCACTTTTTTTAATTAAATACATTTTATACTATACATAGTTCAAGTTTTTTTTTATAAGGCTCACTCTTAGTCGGCGTTCTTTGGTATACAGTTTCAACATGAATTGCGCTTTTAAATGCTGTTTATATTAATTATACGCAACGTTGTTCGTTTCAGCTTTAAATATTACTGAAAAATCTATCATTCTCCATCCTTTTCATAATTTATGTATACGAAATATATACAACAAAATCATTTTTATTTAAATATATCATTTATTTATCAGAAATTGTTCTACAATCTGCATAATAAATTATCATTATGTCTTATCTATCTGATAAGCCACACTAAATGGTTTATAGAAAATGCATTGTGGTAGAGATTCACATGATAAAATAACTTAAACTACTTAACTTGTATCACAGGTATTTAAATGTTTACCGGGAGCTTATTTAATTATTTATGGATCACAATTTTTACTTAAGCCTTGTCTACAGAATATCTCATGCGTATTTCACTCACTTTTCTGTTTAAATAATTAATATTTGTTTTGTAAATTATTCATAGATTTTGATATGATTAATTCCATCTTTCGCAGAATGCATTAGCCGAGTCGGAGCTGGAGAGAGAGAGAGAAGTGAGAACCCTTAGTTGGACCATTCTATACCTTGTTTTTCCTGTCACCAACAACAACAAAAAAAAGGTGGGTAAACAGTTAATATAAATAGCAAAATCATCATGTTCATAAATTGTAAATAGCCGCCGGGTCGACGGGGCAAAGTGAGAATACAAGAATTTCTAGTACATCCCATTGAGTTTGGTCTGTTGTGGCCCAACCTTAACCCCAGGGCGAGCACGTACTAAGCCGTTCTATACGCATACCTATATACATATAAGTACATATATATATCTATATCAATATATATATACATATATATCTGTGTTTGTTGTTGTTTTATTTGTAGCCAGGAGCGTAACAACTCGTAAATTATTTGCGCGCGTGTTGAACAAAATGTTGTATAAATAAAAGTGGCATGTTTGTGCTGCTATAAAAATGTGAACGCAGAATGTTGTATGATTATAGCTCGTAAATGATTAAACTCACTTTTGTTGCCACTTCTATAACTATTAGCATAATCATGTGTGATTCTATCAGCATGCCCCTGGGTGTGTGTATGTGTGTGTGACGCTTTTACGACTCGTATACTCTATAATACTTATTACGAGAATATTAGGTGAGGTTCGGGCATAAAAAAGGAACCATTAAAGCCGCCACACAAATTATGGCCATAAAACAATTTATCAAAATTTGTGACATTAACTACCCAACATACATCAGTCATGGATCCAACAAACGACGATTCCGCAACAGGATGCCCACACATACACACATGTATTTGTATTTGTAAGGCTGAACATGCTCATTAAGCGTAAAAATGTCATGACCACAGACACATATGCATTCACACTCATACTCACACACGCACACACACACACACAGACAAAGAGAGAGAGACATATACGCATTCGAATACTTAGATGAAGTATACATTTTAGTGTTATAATTATCTCACTTATTGAAGCGTAACTGCATGCTACTAAGGCAATGAACAATTTTTAAATACCCTGTTAATATAACAAAACCATCAAAATTAATTGATTAAATTAGTTAATTAATATTGCTTAAATATCGAAAAGTTACATCGATGATTTTAGCCTACTTACTAATGAAAAGTAAAAAATACAATTTTTTATTTTATTTTTTATTTCTTACAACGACTAAAAGTAGGCTGTTGAAATTATAATACAATATTAATAAAACTAAAAACTAAATATATAAAATCAAGTTAAGTTAATTTCAAATGTTTAATCTAAATAATTAGACATAAAAAGCTTACGTTTAATTGTAGCCTAACTCTTGCCTAAACATTTGATTGAATCTGGTTTGAAAAGTTAAGAGACACTCAGTACGCCCAGCACTAAAGGGGGAAGGAAATTTCAGTGGAAAATCCAAAGGAAATTTAAGTTTAAAATCAGTCAAAACTTTTAGATTGAAATTCGCAAAATATAAGTGAAAAACAAAACAAGGCTATATAAAATGTTAGTCAAGTTAAACTACTCCATGTAAATCAGTTGAAGTTAGTTTTATCAAAAACGTTTATTTATTATTATTATATTATTTAGTTAGTTGCTGTTTTAACGTGAAACATACCATCACCTTTTGATACCATGTATGCATGCATTTTATAAAAATAGACTACAATTATTTATGGGTTTTTTATGTTAAACAATGCCTTATTTAATTGTTTTTAAAATATACAGTATGCTCATAAAAAAGCTTAGTCATACAAGTTCCAAGTAAGAATTACAAAAACTATGAAAACACATCGAATAAAAGTAAAGGTAACCAAGCAAAAAGGGTGAAAAAAGGAAACATAAATTGAATCACATTTAAAAAAAACTTTTTCAGTAACATTAGAAGAAGAAGCTTTGACGCAATTTTGTGTAATGATAAGTTTTAGAATGGGAAACAAAATCTTTTAAATACTTTTAACTATCCATCATCGGATCCGATGTTCACTCTTCACAAAACAGATATAAACCTATATACGAAAGGAGCGACAACTATCTTATGAATTTACTCAAATTTTTATGAAGAAAATCGCAATATTGCATTTTATAATATGGTGACACTCAATATTTGTAATTTTTAATAAATGGCACATACACATTATATTTTTTTCTGGATCCTTCAAAAGAGTAATTTTGAAACTTAACCAAAATATTAAACAGTAATATGATAACTATAATGTGTAATTGTTTTTGGTTCACTTTTAAGAAAATGCTTTTTCTAATACATTTAGTTATATTTTATAATACTAATATTTCTAATTTGTATTTCGAAACTGTAAGAAATTCCTACGTTTATTTTCCTTATATCTTTTACCAAATTTTGTTAATCTTAGTAGTATTTTTTGTCATTCATTCATTTCAATTTGTTTTAATTGAGCTAAGGCTTTGTAGCCCTTTGACATACCCTAACGAGTATAATAATGGGCATCGAACGTGACAAGCAACACCAAGGACAATAAGGACGCAAATAGTGGCAAATAGACAAATGAAAGAGCTGTGGCATTTGTTGCAAACAGTTAACTGCTTTTTCTCTATTTTCTTTTCTGTGTGTTGTTGTGGTATTGGACAAGCATTGATGACGCCATCGTGGCCGCAGAGTGTGCACTGTCCACTGTCCACTGTCCACTGTCCACTATCCACTGTTCTTTGTCCATTGTCATTGTCCGGTTTTACGAGTCGAGTGTCCATGTTAATGAGATGCAAATAAGGCTAACCCACGCTCCATTTACGATTTGCATATGGCCATACCCATGCCCAATGCCACATGCCACATGCCCCACTTTTACATTTGGCATATTTACGCTTTACGACGAAAGTGACGCTGACGCTTTTCTCTCCCTCTCCCTCTTTCTCCATCTCTTTCACTGAGTGCGTTTGAATATTTCGCCTGTCAGAGCAGGATATGTGTGCCAAGGAGTTCAGCGCCTTTTGGCAAATGACATTTGTTGTGGTATTTGCTTTGCCAGGCACCAGCACCGCAGCAGACAGAACCACCGCATCGCACCACCGCACACGTATGTCAAATATGCCAGTCAAAGTCAAAGTCAAACTTTTATTTGTTGTATGCGTGAGCGTGACAGTCTTTATGCGTGTGCGTGTGCGTGTGTGTGTGAGTGTGTGTTGCACACTCCAATTAGGCGAGAAAAATGCTGCTCTATGAACAATGTGTCATGGTCTGTTTGATTTATTCGATTTTATGCGTTGTCACAGCCCCACACATATCACGTATACGCAGTGGGTGCTTGAGCAAGGCTCCTGCCAACAACTAATTGCCTACTTTTAGGTCGCAATGCAGTTCAGCTGCAAGCTGTCCATAAACACTGAATACAAAAGTGCTCGTAAATGCCAAACTAATCGCCCAATGTAGACTCATTGAAATGTCAATAAACTAACACACGCACACACAATCAAAACACACTCGAAACTAGAGAAAACACTAACAATACATATTGCTCAAAATAATAACAACAACAACAACAAAAACAATAGCAAACCGTAACAATTGGTGGCAGAAACAAATCCCGTTGTTGGCATCCTCTGACGTCGCATCGTTGTAACATTTAAAGGCCATTTTCGTGTTGCGGTGAAAAAAGCTCTGACGTCAGAAGCTGCTGTTGTTGTGGTGATGAGTGGTGAGCAGAATGCTTACGATATACATATATATCGAATATACATATCTATATCTGTATGTATGTGTGCGTGTGTGAGTGTGTGTGTAGTTGTCAGCGTTGCGTATGTGTTTTCATGGCAGTCGAGTGCTATTTCAGTGTTCAGTTTGTTATTGTTGCTTGCGTTTGTTGCTGCAAACTGAATCGATTTCGATTTCGATTACAATTTGACAAACACACACACTTACACTGATAAAAAAAATTTTAAAACTAAGATTGCAGAACTACAAATTTTGTTTTAGAAATGTTATAAAATGATTAAAGTGTAAAAACACTTCAAATTACACCATCTTCATATTAATATACTACAAAATTCGTATTTCCTGAAGCCCACAAACATACAAGATTAAAACTTATTAAATTTTTTAACGAATAATTGTTTTTATTTATGGTTACCAAAAGTAACAAAATAACAAAAGTAGTTACCATTAAATTTATAAAGGGGCCCGGTTACATGTACAAATTTTTTAAGGGATATCAGTTTCTATAGATAAACAAAATTCTTAAAATATTTAAAAACGTAAGTCTAAAAACAGTATTATGCTTATATAAGAAATGTTCTTCTTGTTTAGCTAAAAAAAAATATAAGCTCACACATTTTCCTAAAAATTGAAGATTTATATTTTTATATTAAGATTTTATGATATTTTTAAGAATAATATTGCTAGTCACAATTTTTCAATCTTAAATAGAATTATGCCAATTTGTAATACGAAAATATAGGCTCTTATGTATTTCCAAAAATTTAAAATTTTTTAATTGAATATTGTTAGTCACACCAATTTGTGTTTAAAATCATCTTATTTAAGAACAAAATGCTTTTGAAGAATGTTCTCGAATTTAGAAGCTGATGTTTTTTTTCTCAGTGTACAAACTGAAACAAGTTACACGTTGTTGCACGTTGCATGTGGCAGAGGAAATGACCCGTTGCCATTTCTCATAGTCAAATGATCTTTGAGTGCACTATTTGTAGCTTCCGGGATTGGTGTTTACATTAAGCTTTCGTATTTGCAAATCAAATTGCTTAACTTAATTCAAGTGCGTTAAGTTATTGCAAATAAATGAGCCAAGTCAACAGAAATCTTTCAATCTGTCTAATTGTTGCAATTCAATCAAATCTGACCGCATCTAGGGAAAATATTGCCATTGCCAAAGCTATTATTTGCCATTATTATTGTTGTTATTATTATCTATAGTAGTTGTTGCTCTTGTTGCTGGCAGGTGTTTTCGCAAATATCTAAGGTTAGCCATAAGATCATTTTGTATTTTTATATGCGCCAACTGATGCGGCTGCCTCTCGATTCTCGATTCGTTTTTGTCTGTCTGTCCAGCCAGTCTGTCCATATGTCCATCTGTCCATCTGTCTGCCGGTCTGTTCATCTCTCTAGCCTCCTGACCGTCTGTCTGTCTATTGGTTTGTCTATTTGTTTGTTTGTCTATTTTTATATCGCGCAGTGGGGCCATCGAAAAGTCTTCTCTCCAGTTTTGGATGCCCGCCACGCTTTCTGTTTATCGAAGACAAAACAGTTTTTATTGTTCAAAAATTATTTTTCAGTGGCACACATACACTTACACAAACGCACATGCATTTAACAATACACACACGTAAATACAGATTTTTATACAAAGTTTCATTGGAAGCTGTCCGGCATCGATCAAAGTGAAAAGTCAAAAGGCGAAAGGCTTCATGCAAATTTCGAACCAAGGCGGAAATGTATTTTAGCACATCGTCTGCCTTTTGGCCCATTTCCCCAGTCGAAGATAGGCCAAGACTCGGTCGCAGTTCTCACATCTTGTTTCCGCTTTAAGACGAATTTGTGTTTCTGTTTTTGGACCCTGTCGCTATTTTTGGCCAAGCATTAATTACGCATTCAAAGCACGTACTGGACGGTTCTTTGGTATACTGTAATACTTGCTCTAAAAACTAATTCATTTCTCGCCCTATAACTGGCCCAACAACTCAGTTTAGCTGCCTAATTAACAGCCATTAGAAAAGTTCATTACAAGAATAATAAAAAAGAAAAAAAATATCGCTTACAATGCAAAGTGCACTTCCAGCTGTCGTCGAGCACTTTCCTTTTGTGAATAAAATATAAATAGAACTAATTTCATTTTTCCATTAAATTTATATAAAAAGTTAACTCAAGCTCAAAAGCAAACAAAAGGCAATTGAGCGACGCTTTTCGCGTCTTTAGCTGACATTTTTTTCCATTGTTTTACTGTTTGTTTTTAGCCATGGCTTAAGGCATAGAATAGGGTATGCTGAAAGAGCAATTTAAGTGTTAAATTGTGGTTGCAAAAGCTGGATCACAGTATGTTTATTAAGATCTTAATGATTAGCTATAAACAGCATAAGCAAAATAAGTAACTTGATGTACATACTCAATGTGTGTATATGTGTATATTTTTTTTAACTATGACTATATGCGGATTAAATTGCAATAACTAATCCTAAAATATTCGGCTCAAGTGCAACATTACTTTAGGTGCCCTGCTAATCAAAATCCTTGGCAAAAACAAAATAAAAGTCCGTACTCTAATCAAGTATTTTATACTGGTTTAAGAAAATCCGAGATTACCGAACTTTTGTCTTCGTTTCGGATTGATTCCAGGCTTAATATCCCAGTTTATTTTCGGTGCTAGTTTGTAAAATAAAATCGAGGTAAAAAAACAACAAGTGATATTAATAAATGTTTATTATTATTGAAAATAAGCAGACAATAAAATCTAAATAGTAAGCAACATTTTACGTATACGTAATATGAAGTTATTAGTAAAAAGGTAACAGGGAAGTAAAAGGATGAGAAGAATGCGAGATGTTACAATTATGAAGAATGTAAGGATATTGTAAACCATATTATTATTATAACTGTAAACCTGACCAAGCTTACATACGTTGCGTATACTTAATATGAATTTGTTGGCAAAACGGAAAATGGGAGGTAAAATAGTGAAAAGAATGCAATAATAATAAAGAAAGTGTAATAAAGAAATGGAAAATGATTTGGAAAAGAAAAAGAAATTCTGCTTTAGCAAATTAATAAACGAATTTATTGTTAAATATGTAGGTAGTTAAGTTTATTGCTCAGCGATTATAAACAAAGTACTTAACTAACGATTATGAATATTCATCAAATACTTTAGGTATATTCAAGTCAACTACTTTTCAGCTTTCACACCCAGACTAGTTTCTTTCTATCGGTTTTTTTTTTTAGTTATTGCAGCAGCTGCTTTTGGCATTGTTGACATTTTCATTGGTTGAGCGTCAAACGGCACTTAGGGGAAAAATCTACGCGCAAATCCCATTTATATTTAATTTTTCATTTTGAAACGTTTGCCGTCATACTTTGTGCACTTGATCCTCGTAAAGACAGGACGTGACATTACATGCCAAGACTGACAATGACAATGACAAAGACAGTGGAGACAAACGACAGACAAAGCTGACGATGGCGAACGCGATGGCGATGGCGAAGACTATGACGATGACGATGGAAATGGTAAGGGATGAAAAGTGCACGGGCATCGGATGTGAACAATAAATTTGATTCAATTGCTCTTGAGCAGTCGGTATTGGATGAGCCTTTCAAACCAGGAGTATTCCCTTTCTTTTCTGTCTCTCCCCTTTCTTTTGTCTGACGCCTGCATGACAGTCTATGACTGACCACGTCTGTCAGCTGTGTCACGACTGTCTGTCTTTTTGTCGGCTTGTCCTGGCGTTGTGTCGCCAACTGATTGTGCATGACCAGCATTCGATAGACCAGCTGAGCTGAAGCGCAATAACAATGACTATGAGTTCTTTTTTTTGTTGCCTTTCGTTCCTGCTCCTTTTCATATTCCTTACACTGCTTTATTCGCTTCATCAGACCGGAAGTGAGCAGCACAAAGAGCATAAGATATGCGCTTCCTGTGCACAGATATTTTTAGACTGTCGCCAGTTGAGTTGCACTTTCTGTCACTTCCACGGTCACTTTTAATTGTTATAGACTTTTCATACAACTTACCCCTCGCTTGCCACAATCACTCTCTCTCTCTCTTTCTCTCTTTCTCTCTTTCTCTCTCTCTCTCTCTCTCTCACTTCCTCTTTCTCTCTCTGTGTGTGCCACAGAGCAGAACCGACACCAGCTCAGCTTAACTCACAGTTTATGGCTGAGTTTAAGCCGTTTAACTGCGTGCTGCCACATGCAAAAAACCAAAAGTGCAACAACAATAACAACAACAGCAACAGCACCACATGAACAAGGCCATAAGCTGCTGGCCAAAAAGTTGTGTAGTTGTCTGAATGTGTGTGTGTGTGTGTGGGTGTGGGAAAAATACGTGGCATAAATCCATGATATATTGTCATTTGCTTAACCATGCATCCAGCTGGAAGAATATGCCGCGTCTCGTAGGTCCTTGCCTTTACTTGGGTCTTGCCCCAAAGGACAAAACCCCAAATACACTTTGGCTCCTGTGCACTCATCTAAAAAGGAAATGAAATACATGCGAACATGTATGTGCTTCCATTTGTTCTTCTTTGCTGTTAGCAATACGTTACATTACAAACATTTGCATATGTATGCGTATTCGTATGCGTATGCGTAAGCGTATGCGTAAGTGTATGTGTGTGCAAATAGACAATGGCATTGCACACAACTGATAAACAATAATGTCAATTTCATATAAGCAAATACATACATACTCTGATGTAAAACAAACACTTTGCCAGACCAACAAAACGGAACAACAAATAGCCAACATATTCACATTGCAAAAAAGGTATGATTACATATGTATACGTATGTGCATATTTTTATACAATTCACATCCGAATTTTCTCTGCCAAATGTTTACACTGACCGAAAAGTTGTACTACGTAGAAGGAAGTTTCGTTGGGTAAATAGTATTTAGTAAACACTTGTCTAATGTCAACTTCATTTTTCCTTGTTAAGAAATATTTCTTTTACGATTTAAAAATTATTTAATACAACAAAATTTAAGATTACTTTTGTAAACGTATGTCCACATTTATATGCATTCCACATTGTCTGCATTATGTTTACACTTAACGAAAACTCGTACTAAGTAAACGCATGTTTTCTTTCAACTTTAATTATTTTTATATATTTTGTTATAAAGACTTATTTCATATGCATACACTTTATGTACTTTTTCTCGCAGTGTAAATTTAAAACAACAAATACCCTGTAAGCTTGTAAAAATATTAGTTTAGATAAAAATATTCCCTGTATTTTAGTTAGCTAAAATATTAAACGTGCTAGAAATATATAAATTAATTCTTTTAAAATAGAAAATGTTAGCAAAACTGACTGACCAGATGATACCCGGCATTTGCTGCTGACAAACGATTTATACCTTAAAAATTTCATCCTATTACATTTTTTGACCTTTTTTAATGGATATCATCTAGTCAGTATTGAATGCCACTAGAATATTGTTATTGTTTTGCAATTGTGCAACTAAAATATTTATTAAGTTGTTTGTTGCGCTTGACATCAATTGATTTGCGATCAATTATTTAATGGAAATTTGCAAATATTTTAGGATTTTAGCGCAGGAAACAATTAAATAATTCAATGTTTAATAATGCTCATTTGTATTTGAAAAAAATCAAATAAAACAGAAAACATTTTATAAAATTTTATAGCACTTGAAAATATTTGCAGATGTTGTTCACTTTTTTTTCATTTGTTTATCCATTTTGCACTGTTTTCGCTCAGCTTATGTCGAAATGTAATCGTTGACTATTTTTAAGTGAATACTTTTGGTTTATCCAATTTAATTTAATATTTTTCAACCATTTACGGTGAATTTGTTTCTATTTTTTTTTTTTTGCTTGCATTCAATTTGCATTCCCATTGACAACTGTCAACTGCAGCCAGATTTATTTGAATAAATCCGAATAAATTGTAAATCAAATAAAACAAAGTTGAGCAAATATCAGTGCAATATTTATGAGTTCACGGTTGAAAAGTACCCTGCAGATAAGCCTTGAGTAAAACTACCATCATTATTCTCGTTTTAAAGGTTGACAAATTGTTATTTATTAGCATAAATAGAATACATAGTTTAATTCAATTCTTGTTTCATTACTCAAACTACTAAATGTTTCTCTATACACAGGGAAGACTTTAACTTTAAATAAATTGTTATTGCTGTTGATGATTTTGTTGTTATTGGTAAATTAACTCAGAACCCAATCACATTTATCCAATCACCGCAAAACCATTAAAGGAACCGCAAAGTTGAAAGCCACAAAGAACCACAGCAATATGCTGCTGTTTTATTTGATATACTTTTATTGCTGTTTCTTAAAAACGACTATATCGAAGAATCTCGACTAGCAGATACCCTATAATCAACTCTGAAATAAATTTGCATTGCTGTGTACAGAATACAAAAATAACAACATATATATATAATAAATATATAGATACTTTAAATAATATTAGACATATATGTACTTAGTTACGAATAGGATTTATCAAGCCAAACTTTGAAAGTTAATTCAAGAAATAAATAGAATTGGATTATTATAAAAAAGAGTTTAAACTTTAAAGCCTAACCTCTCCGTCTGTCCATATGGTTCGGCTATAAAACCTCAACAATCATTTGAAAAAGTCTGCGTATTATGATCTGTTGTTTGAATATTCGGGCGTATAAAAAACGTTTCACTGTGTTGGACATTTATATGTTAGATTTAATGGCTATTTCGTTTTGGGCTAAAACAATAAGACGACCAAGTTCTCTTTTCATTTATCTCAGTTTTATTTTTTAACACACGCAATACATTTGATCAAACAAAGGCAAACAGAAGGACGAAGAGGTGGGCGAGGAGGAAGAGAAGGAAGAGGAGGTAGCTCGTAAAAAGGACAAACACATTGAAAGCCATTTCCATTTCGTTTTTCATGCTGCTGTCTTTGACGCTTATTGTATGCGAATTACATGCTCAGAATGGCGCATACAACGCATAATCTAATAATATTTTATGGCCAATGGGCCTGTAATGGCCAACAGACCAAGAGCTGACAGCCGTAGTCGAAACTGGCACTTGAAAGTCCGTTGAACTCACAGGACGATCAATAAATAAATATGGCAAATGGAAATCTCAGTTCGTATGAGTTTTCCAGCTTTTCACTCTTGCAGCGTCATCAATTTGCTTGACTTCAACATAATCTTTGGAATTCTCCTCGACCCGAGCTTCCACAATGGACGTAAACGGCGCAATTAACAATCTTTATTGTTACGCATACGCCACGTTTGCCGTTTGCCACTGTCTTATTTATTGCCCTCAATGCAACGTTCTATTTCTTTTTATTGTTAGCATTTTCATTAGTTGGGAACACAGTAAAAACTGTTAATACACCATAGAAGACTCCATGAGCGTAAGGGAAGCCAAGTGAGCTGTAAATAATGACTATTGTCAGTATTGAGTGTGGAACTATGCTAGTAGACACTGTATTAGGGGAGGATTAAGGGAGGGAATATCACTACGATTGTACTTAAGTGTCTGTTGAACAGAGCTCACACTTTTTTATTGATGTCCGTTGAAATGGGACGACGACGACAATATTCTTGGCCAGCACACACATAAGCACACACTTGCACCACAAATGATAATTCAGTCAATCAGTTGATACATTTTGGATTTGGAATAGTATTCTAAATATAGCCGGCGAACAAGTCGATGCGAATGTAGAGACAAAAGCTTTATAAAAATATTTGTGAAATGAATAAATGCCAAAAGGCCGATGAGTAAAAATAAACGCTTTGGCAAATTGAGAACGCGCTAAATTCAAATACAAATACAAATACAATAATACCAAAAAATATGCAACAAACAAACAAATAACGAATATAGAATAATATATAAACATTTCGGCGGGAGTCCAATTATCAGTCTATCACTTGGGCACCTGCCCACGGGGCGTGTGTCGCTTTGAGTGGGTGTGGGTGGTTGTATATTTATTATTTGAATATATGAGTGTGTGCATGTATGTGTGTGTGTGTCTATTCCCAGTTGCCATCAAATAGCACAAGACAAAAGACATGCGCCAAAGATGAGCATCAGATGACGCCACGATTATGACGAAGCACACCGGAGGACGGTGGACAAGGTCATCAACGATTAGCGTGCGTTTATCAAAGCCAAACACAATGATTATTAAGCTAATGATGATGATAAAGCTCATGATGATGATAGCTCTGGAGCTGGGACTCTCCCACATTATGTCCCTATAAATGTTCGTTGTTATCTAGTTTGACATTGTCTAAAAATACAAACGAATTTATGTTGTCGAGCTGGCTGTCTGTTTATGTATGTGTGTGTAAGTGTGTGTGTGTGTGAGTTTTTGTGGGGTGTATGTGTGTTGAGGTCTGCCAACAGTTTTTAGCAATTTAGTTTTGATTGGCTATCACAAAGGGGCACGTACCAAAATGTTCTCTCTGCATTAGTGTTGGAATTTGTATTTGCGTTGAAATGAATCATTTTACATTTACATATTGCAAAAGGCAATAAATTATACCATATATTTTCATCACACACACAAAAGCACATACTGACATATCTATATGTATTTATTTGGCCAATAGCGCATTACAATTTGTCTTCATTTTTATTGCATATTTTTCAGGCAAACATGAATATTGGCATTGCACACAAATGGGATAAATTATCGCCTCGCGAGTTTTTGCAGCTACAGGAATTGGCATCATGTAAGTGCAACAACAATAAGTACAATTACACATATATATAATGTAAACATATTTACAATTACGGTCATATTGTTACGAGCAGTTATTTGCCCAATAACGTGGCGGAAAGTGCAAATTGATTTGACTTCTTATTTGCCAGCAATTTAATGTTGCAATTTGTTGCATTTATTTAGTATAATTTTAATGTTGATTTATTAAGCTAAATGTTTAATGTTAGGTATATTTTATTCAAATTTAAATTTTATAAAAGTGAAAACTATGATTTTAAAAGTGCAAGAAAACTCATTATATTATTTATTATCGATAAAATGCAACTCTGCAAATTTCAACTTGCAACTCTTGCAACAACATTCAAGTTACGCTCAAGAATTTCAAAGCATTCGAAAACTTAAATGATGATGTAGATGCTGAAGCTGATGATGATGATGACGTCTGGAAATGCGTGTGTTGCAAGTTGAAATGTGTGCTTTTAAGATACTTTAGACTGTCTGTTTTGGTAAGCCAGGTGAGGCTTAAAGCTGAGCTCTGGCCAAATCAGCTTGACGTCCTAAAGTAGTTACCTCTATGTATTCAGCTTTCGACTTCAAACTGAACCGGATATTGCACTGGCTAGAGAGGTTGCTTTCAGGAATAACTTCCTTACAACTAAGTCCACTTGTATATATAGGACTTAAAGGCATCCCGCCTTCCTCTCTCTCTCTCTCCTCCTTTTGGCTGTCTCACCTGATGTGTCAAAGTAATGCTGCCATTGCAATGCTCTGCTGTCTGCTGAGTGTGATTAAAAATTGTGTGCACTCTCTTCTCTGTAGATAGTAATAACAATCGAGACTGTCAAGCACAGCAGATACTACTATGAAACGCCTTCAGGGTGTGGCACTTTCATATTAAAGTGGTCCTCAAGTGGTTTCGACTGCGGAGTGTCAACGACAATTTCAACTACAATGACAGCTGTGCAAGCCATGAAGTATTCAACTACAAACACTCACAACACTCAAATACTCACTACACTGCGGTTACAGCTGCCCACTGTGTAAAGTTGTACATTCATTAAGTTAATAAAACTCTGCAACTGTTGCAACAACAACAACAACAGTCGAACAACAATTTGAAGCAACTCAGTTCCCATGATGTATGTATGCAAAACATTTGTTTCTGGCTTGTCACAGTCCATCCACCCACTAAACCCAACTTTGTTTCCATTAGTTAATTATTGTTGCAACTTTACATACCCCCCTCTTTTTCACTTATTTGTCAACCAAGCCTTACCTGTTTCGGCTGTCTCACTCTGACACATTTGTGTAGCCCACTTAAGGCGTCGATTAAATTGGCGCCACTGGAGCAATTGACGCTTGTGTCCATGTGGAATAATGGAGCCAATTCTTGTTCTACCCTGTTGTCAACTTAGGGTATTATGGTTTCGTGAAACGCATGTAACTGACATTAGAAACCCTATAATATCAAATAATTAAAGAAATACAAAAGGGTTAATTAAGTTTATGCAAAAAAGGACCCCATAAAGTATAAAGTCTGTCTGTCCCCTTTTGTGTCACAAAGATCTCGTCTAGTAGAGCTAGAGACTCCAAACTTGCTACATAGGCTCATCTATATCTTGCCCAGATCAGGTTTGTTTTAGAATTTTGCCATGTCCCCTTCTGCCCCCGTAATTCCAAAAACAAAATTTATTATTATTATTATAAATGTGGCAGTTATTATTATTACAAAATCCGAAATCTTTTAAGACTATGTATCTTACCTTTTATAATAGAGCGTTCAATAAATTTGTTGTCATAAATTGCATGTATAAACACTCTTAATCTTATGCTTTAAGATTTGTCAAAGTTGTATGAAATGTGTACTTAATTTTTAAAGAATATTTTTTTTACAAAATTGATTAATTTGAATTTAAACTCTTAACAAGCTTATAAAACTCTAAACACTTAATTAAGAGTAATGGATATTACTGAAAATATTCAAAAAAAAATCTTGATCCAAATCACATTTTCACAAAGTTGTGACAACTTTAATTAATCGATCGAAAAAATGAGGCATCTAAATCAAATTAAAGGCCATCCATCCAATCTTAAAAAATTTTTTCCTGTCCATTTTATTGTAGATTCGACACGTAAGCTGCAGGATGTGCTTCAGGAGTTTTGTACGCCCAGTTCGGCGGCCATGCCCAAATGCATACCGGATGGGGTAAGTAAAAAGAAAATTACATTTATCTTTAATAGAAAAAACATACACTTGTATATTCTGTTCAATTGAATGTGCCAGGAAGCTTCAATTTTCCAATTAATTCGAATAGAATAGAGCCAAGAGCCCAGAGTCCAGAGTCAAGAGTTGAGACCCAAGACCCGAAACCCGCTTCAAGGTAGTTGGACAGAAGACAAGTCAAGGCTACCAGTGCGATTACAACGATTAGGGCTTAAGGTTTCAAACACATTTATATTTACAACTAAACCTTGGACAGGACATTTGCCTGCACACTTAAAGTGAGCTTAGGGCTTTATTGTAAGCTGATGAAAGGCGAGTCGAAGCCAAAACTCAAATCGCACTTACAAACTGACAAGGATACGGGCAAAACTCCTCTCAATCTATCTATCTATCTGTATGTCTGTCGCGTCGCCTGTGTCTATAGCAGCTATGCTTTCTGTATTATGTATTTTGTATGACCAAAAGAGTGAAAGATTGAAAGTAAATCTTCTTATACATACGATAAATCACAGACATTTTTCAACTTTACGCCTGAATGGCAAATTGAAATTGAGATAGGGGCAAAACCAAGTTTTGCTAGGCTGCCAAACCAACAAATATACTGGTGGACGGACTGCTTGATAGTATATTAAATTGAAAATACACACAATATTATCAATTTGTGCCAAAAAGAAAAAGATACATAGATAGATGAGCAGAGAGAGAGGGCATCAGATTACCTGGCAACCATAATTTAAGCAAACTTGAGTTCCCTTTTTGGTTATCAACAAAGATGCCATAACCCGGACAGCATCAGAATAATAACCAAAGGGACAAGAAGTAGATACATTCACACAGATGCAAACACACACACACACAAATACATAGTTTTCTCTGCTGATAGCATTTAAGTCAAAAGTAATTTCAAGTGTCTGAAACATGTAAGTTTGCTGAATTACTTGGCGGTTTCGTAAAGCTTTAATAATTAATCCGTAGTAGTAATATGATGTTGGATTTCATTCATGAACAAAAACACACACACACACACATTTAAACACATACATGTGCATGTGTAATCAAACTGAACAAATATACAGAACACTCAGCATGTTGGGTATGATCCATGTTTAAGTTGAAGTACAAGCGTTGGGTTTGCAATTTGTTGTCAAATCTACTCAGCCATGCTCATTTAACCTCAATACGAATGCAAACAGGACCACACACAGACGCAAAAACTGAAAGAGAGTGAGACAGAATGAGTGAGAGAGAGAGAGAGAGAGAGAGAGCGAGAGAGAGAGCATAGATACTCAGTTGTGTTGCTTTTGGTCTGTGTATCTTTTGCCAGTGTAACAAAATGGAAAAAAGTATAATTAAGTTTGCTCTATTCCTCTGTGCACTCAAACAAGCACACGCACACACCACCTAGGCAAACATTTTCACACGCACCCACACACACACACACACACACACACACACACACACACACACACACACACACATTTATACATATTTAGCAATTTGATGGGAAGTGTATATTTTTTACGCTTTTACTCGATTCACTTTGATATTGAACACGTTTGACACTGCGAGTACGAGAATATCACGTTTTCATTTGGGTTTTAATAGAACATGTCCCCAAACCCTTTCTCTACACTCTGCCCCTCTCGAGGCTCTGCAAATTTAAATTTTTTTTGGTTTTGGTGTAGCATTTGATACACGAAATGTGATTCCTGTAAATATTTTATCAAATGAAAAGAAACTAAAGTGCCATGTTATGTCTAAGCGGTTCCAAGGTTAACAAGCCACCATCTTACCATACGTGCCATTGCCAGTTGGCTAAAATCAGACTTGAATCTTACTTTACTTTATACTCCGCAATTAAATTGGGCTATGTAGACTATATGCGGTTGCCAAGCTCACTTTGTGCCCAAGTAAATGAAGTTGATTGCCTTTAAAATACGAAATCAGTTGTGGTTAAGCACCCTCGGCATTAAATTTATTTTGTAGTTAAGTTTATCCAGGATATTTTGGAATGCCAACTGAGATTGCAGCCGTGCTACATTTTTTATGAAAAGCAGCTTACATGTCGCTTGTTCACTTTGCAAAACGCTTAAGGTTCTGTTTTTGTTTCTGTTACAGTTTCATCTACAACTCCAGCTTCAGCTCGAAAGCTTCAATTAAGTTAATTAAAAGGCAACTGCTTTTGGCTGCTGGGGAACTGTTGAAGTGACTTGTTGTTAAGCTTGAAGCGATTGCCTTTGCCATTGAAACATGTTTAGTCATCTGAAGCTGAAGCTGACGCTGACGCTGACGAAATGTTGTAAATTTGTTAGCAACGAGTATCGAGTTTAGCTTATGTTTTCCTAATGAATATTGAAACGTATTGAGCAGAGCTTTGTTGAGCATGTTGAGCTGAGCTGCTTCTCAAATTGCTGCAAGCGGAAACTCAAATTAACAACATTATATAAGGAGCATTGAGTCCATGCTGAGCCCTTTGGCTTAATGTGTAATTTCAGTTTGACAAGCTGCTGCTTAACTCAAGTGCAAGACACTACATACAATAGCTCAACTCTTGTAGCTAATCCCGAATTGTTCCCATTTTATTGTTCAGCTCAGCAGCTGCACTTACATATTTTCATGCTCGTATGTCTGAAAATGCAGTTTCCGCTGACAATGGAAATTTATTTGGGGTTTGCATGTGCAAATTTGTTAGCAGATATCAAATGTGATTTGTGCTGCGTGCGGCATACGCGTCGTATACATAATTTATGCCCTACCTCTGCCTGCCCTCAAAAGTATGCTATACTCGTACATAATGAATGCAAAGCGCAGATTATGCTCATGGATAGTCTTGCTGGGCAGGAGGAGGGGGAGATGTGTGTGTGTGTGTGTGTGTGTAAGCAGTGTGTGATAAACTGGTCAAATGGCCCAAAAGCGCGACACGCTTGTGTGATTATCAACGCCCGCATGTATGCGAGTATGTGTGTTTGACTGTAATGGATATCACGCATACGCACTGTGCTTGAATATTTATTCATTAAACCAGGCGCTCACGCATAACGGCACGGCAACTCGACTGACACCAAAAACTAGAGACTCGAAACGGATTTTTAGGGGCAATTGGGAGGAGTCGAAAGAGGCTGACACAGCTGCCTCAGTTGCCTCAGTTGCCTCAGTTGCCTCTGCTGCCTCTATTGCCCCAACTGCTGCTGTTGCTTTCACACGCGTATCTCGTTGCTTGCTAAATAAATTTTGTTAACGCAATTCGCGTGCCATTATTATAGTGGCAAGTGTGTGAGTGTGTGTGCCTTTACTATTGCTGTTGTTGTTGTTGTATGTAGTTGTTGTTGCCTTTACTGTTTCACATAAGCGTGCCGTTGCTATTTGCGCTTCGTTGGCCCTTTGGCTTTCCCACCACTCTCTCTTTAAGTCATTCTGTTTGGCTCTTCTTGCTTCTGATACTGCTTCTGTTTTTGTTTTTAGTCGTAATATAAATTTCCATTTGCCTGTATTCAGTTTCATTATGGCCCATGCCCAACACCAAAGTGCCACCCAGCTTCAGATCCAAGTCCCATCCCCAGCTAGGCAAGTCGAGAGCTAAGTAAACTCCAACCTCGGCATATTCTTAATGTTGCCGGGCTGTCATATATTTTGTTTTATGCACGAAATTTAAAACGCCACAGTAACCAAGCAGTCAAGCAGTCAAGCAGCCTGGGATGCACTAGATTGTAAAGCTCATTATAATGATTATAATAATGATAATGTTGCCTTTCTATAAAGCGTTTTGTGGCATATACTCTGTCAGTGAACAATGAAATCAAGCATATTGTTTTAATTCCAAATGGAGTGGACCAGGAAAATATATTGATAATTCTTATAATTATTGATAACAATTATATCTATTTTAACAGGAAATTCGGTTGTCTTCTAAACTATAGATACTTTTAAGATAGACAAAATATACAGCTTAAATTCTTAGTTACTTAACTTCAATATTTGTATATATTTAAGTTAATCATTTTAACAGGGGATCTTTTACCTTTAAACACCTCAGATTCAGTTCAGGCAGTCATCAGATGGAAAGATATCAGAAATCTAGCTCCGCAATGAATATCTATCTTAAGTACAGATATTTTATAGGATACTAGGGGGTTTGCCCCCTGCTCGCTTCGCTCGCCAACCCCCGGCTCGCTACGCTCGCTGAAATCTCGGGGAAAAATGTGGAGTGAAAATAGGAAACATTTCTCACAGCTATAGCCAGACCTTATGTCATTTCTAATTAGATATCGGGAATTGTAAATTCAATTTTTCCCTATAGTTGGACTTAAGATAATAGTAATAAGTAGTACTTTATATAATATAGAGAATTTACATTTTCGCTGCTCGTATAATATAGAGAATTTACATTTTCGCTGCTCGCTGTTTTAAAGTAAATAACTTTAAATAACTTTATTTAAAAGTATATAAATAAAAAAAAATAAATAAAATACCGCTCGAACCGGCACTCGAACCCACAACATTTCGATCTCGAGTCTGCTGCTCTTCCATTAAGCCATTGCACCCGCTTGGACTCGAGCAGTTAAACTCGGTATAGATTAGGCTCTGTTCTGAAGCCTTAGAAGAGTGTTTTTTTTCAATGCGTAATATGAAAAAATCAACAAAAGCGAGAATAAGAGAAAAGGAAGAAATATTTTAGGAAAAGCGAATAATAGGTCCATATGCTGCAAATTGAGTTTGAAAGTCGCAACAACAATGCAAAGCACGTTACTTTATTTAAAAGTATATAAATAAAAAAAAATATAAATAAAATACCGCACGAACTGGCACTCGAACCCACAACATTTTGATCTCGCGTCAAAATAACAAAAAAGTCTTCATACAAAGTTTTAATTTGCATCTGGTTGTTCCTATGGCAGCTATATGATATAGTGGTCCGATCTTGACCAAATTTTCTCAGGATGTAGCAGTGAGTAAGAAATACATAATCTGTGAGTTTGGTTGAGATATCTCAAAAAATAACAAAGATCTTCATACAAAGTTTTAATTTGCATCTGGTTGTTCCTATGGCAGCTATATGATATAGTGGTCCGATCTTGACCAAATTTTCTCAGGATGTAGCAGTGAGTAAGAAATACATAATCTGTGAGTTTGGTTAAGATAGCTCAAAAAACAAAACAAAATTTCATACTAAGCAATTTTGACCTTTGACCCCCATTTTAGCCCCTTCCAGTGGGGATATCAAAAAATCCCGTCTTATTGCACGATAATTATGTCTCAGCTATGTTGTGTAAAAATTTCATCTTAATATCTTGAACCGTTTGGCCTACAGCGTGATGACTCAGTCAGTCAGTCAGTCAGTCAGTCAGTCAGTCAGTCAGTCAGTCAGTCAGTCAGTCAGTCAGGACAAAAAGAGTTTTATATATATAGATAGAGAATTTACATTTTCGCTGCTCGTATAATATAGAGAATTTACATTTTCGCTGCTCGCTGTTTTAAAGTAAATAACTTTAAATAACTTTATTTAAAAGTATATAAATAAAAAAAAAATAAATAAAATACCGCTCGAACCGGCATTCGAACCCACAACATTTCGATCTCGAGTCTGCTGCTCTTCCATTAAGCCATTGCACCCGCTTGGACTCGAGCAGTTAAACTCGGTATAGATTAGGCTCTGTTCTGAAGCCTTAGAAGAGTGTTTTTTTTTCAATGCGTAATATGAAAAAATGAACAAAAGCGAGAATAAGAGAAAAGGAAGAAATATTTTAGGAAAAGCGAATAATAGGTCCATATGCTGCAAATTGAGTTGGAAAGTCGCAACAACAATGCAAAGCACGTTACTTTATTTAAAAGTATATAAATAAAAAAAAATATAAATAAAATACCGCACGAACTGGCACTCGAACCCACAACATTTTGATCTCGCGTCAAAATAACAAAGTCTTCATACAAAAGTTTTAATTTGCATCTGGTTGTTCCTATGGCAGCTATATGATATAGTGGTCCGATCTTGACCAAATTTTCTCAGGATGTAGCAGTGAGTAAGAAATACATAATCTGTGAGTTTGGTTGAGATATCTCAAAAAATAACAAAGATCTTCATACAAAGTTTTAATTTGCATCTGGTTGTTCCTATGGCAGCTATATGATATAGTGGTTCGATCTTGACCAAATTTTCTCAGGATGTAGCAGTGAGTAAGAAATACATAATCTGTGAGTTTGGTTAAGATAGCTCAAAAAACAAAACAAAATTTCATACTAAGCAATTTTGACCTTTGACCCCCATTTTAGCCCCTTCCAGTGGGGATATCAAAAAAATCCCGTCTTATTGCACGATAATTATGTCTCAGCTATGTTGTGTAAAAATTTCATCTTAATATCTTGAACCGTTTGGCCTACAGCGTGATGACTCAGTCAGTCAGTCAGTCAGTCAGTCAGTCAGTCAGTCAGTCAGTCAGTCAGTCAGTCAGGACAAAGAGTTTTATATATATAGATATTAATCTTTTAATAGTTCACATGCAGATAACCTATTTATTAAATAGATAGACAACGAAATAATGTGTATGCATTGTTAATCTATTTCAAAATCAATTAGTTTACAGAGTATCTCTTATTCGTTTCTATAATTTCAATTTTTAATGAATCTTCTGTACGCTTCATTCACTCGTTTTCCAATTAACGACTTTTCCCAAGCGGTCTGCACGCGTAATGTTTGTTGCACAATGTCCCGCCCTTAATTAACTGACAAACATGGTAAAAACCAATAATAAGCAGCGAGTGACGAGTAACTAGAAACGAGTAACTGATAACTGTTAACTGGAAAGTGCAAAATTGGGTAACTGGTTATTGTAAGAGGATTACAGCATCATTTATGCTTATATAACAAGGCAGGCACTTGAATGCGGCTGTCACTATAGCAGCTTAAGTGTATGTGTGTGTGTGTTTGGGTGGGTGGGTGTGTGTGTGTGTATCTGTGCAAGTGTGGCAAGTCTATCAATGTCATTGGTTTGTTGTATTGACAATACGTAGACTACAACGTGCTGTTGACATGTAATTCAGCCAGAGGTTCCAGTGTCACTCTTCAAGGCCTATTGTAGGGTCCATTGTGGCCAGCCTGACATCCAGCCTGCTATCCAGCCTGAAGACGAGCCTGTTGTGCGCATTCACCAAAAATAAATGAAAAACTTGTGTAGATCCTCAAAGGACATTTACAGTCACGTACATGGCAAGGCAACCGAAATCACTGAGAATTATGTAACCATTTTCTGTGTGTCGCACGAGTATAGAATAATTATAAATTCCAGGAGCATAGACTACTTTCATATACGAACTTAACTTTAAAGTAATTTAGCCTAAAATTCCTTAATACAATTTAATACGAAGACAACTTTAAAACAGGTATGATTCAGTTTTAAATAATCGAAAGTGATAAAACAAATTATCTGGATGAATAAGAAAACCTTAGATATGGTGGTTCAGAATTGGGAATCTTGGAAACAAGATAAATTGTATTTTACATCCCCAACCGACCACAATATCATATATCTGTCACATCATAATCGATCAAAAAGCAACTATTATTGGTATGGAAAACATTTTATTTTATTTCTTTACACTCAAATATTTCTTCAGATTTCTCAACCAAACTCGCAGATTAAGTGTTTTATATGATTTTATACAGACTGACCAAGTTTGGTAAAAACTGACTACTAGAAAATAATAGAGTAGCAGAAACCTGTCAACAGTCTAAAGCCTATTGCCGGTCTCAGCAAAGCTTTGAAATTTTGGCCCTTTAGGGATGTGCTCATTTTGAATTTAAATTTAAATTTCTATAAACATTTAGCCAATGAAATCACTTTAAAAGTCCAACTTTAAATGAATCTCGAATTACATCATATTTTACCATTTATTTACAGGACATTGATTTTGATGGCTTTCGGCGGTTTTTGGACTCGTTTCTGGACTGCGAGACGCCGCTGGATCTGGCCAAACATTTGTTCGTGTCGTTCCTTAAGCCAAATGTCACCCAGGCACAGCTGCATGGAAAGGCGCTCAATCAAATGGCGGCCATTAGCAGTACAGCCGCCTGTGCGCCAGTCACGTCCCATACGAAGGGTAAGCCTCGAATGCAGATACCATATCCCATATCCATATTCATTTCCAACATGGAAATGGAAGTGGAAATGGAAATGGAGAAAAAGGGAGGAGAGTTCGTTTAATAATTGCATCACATTTCTCATTGGGTTGGTCATCTGGTTGTAATTAGGCTCCATACCGAACATCAACAGCATTGCCGAATTGATGCCACAATGCAGCATGGTTGGCGATGCACAGGCCCAGGCACGAAGCAGTTTTGTGGACAAAATCCATGGGATTACGGATAAGTTACAGCACTCACTGGCGCTGGGTGGACATTTGACGCATGATCCCAGCAAGACCGGTAAGTGTATGTGTATCTTTCTATTCAATCATTTCTTGAAATCTTCTCAAAAGAAAATAAATAAAGAAAATTGCATTGTGTCATTGTGAAACTGCTGTTTAATTGTCTGTTATTTTCATTTCGCTTTACAGGCAGCGTACATCCAATGTTAACAGTTACGCCCAGTCCATTGGCCAGTGGACCGAGCATGTTTCAGGCCAACAATTCTGCTCGACGTTCTGTTGACTCGAGTCCATCACACTCCCAGACAAACCACTCGCAGATGTCGCGCAATTCCTCGAAGAAGAGCAACAATTCCGTTAATTGCAAAATTGATAGTGAGTATTAATTAGATTCAAGACATGGGGGAAATGAAGAGGAATGGGCAGGGGTAACCACTATTGAGAAATGAGAAAATTACAGTGTACGGCTGACTTCATCATATGAGTTGCAGTTCAACTTTAAATTTGAGTTTCAATTAGGCGTCTATTGTGTGAACATATATAGCCAAGTCAACTTCAATTAGCCAACTTGCCCTACAATGTGGGCGTCAGTATACGGGAGAAGGGAGCTTGGCTTGCCACAAGACTTACTTATAGATTCGGTTTTGTGGAGGCAATGCAAATTGTACGCGGCATCTTGAGAATTTCAATTGCAGCTGCAACACAAGCATTTGCAACTGTCAGCGTTGCGGCTGTCACTTGTAAACTGATTACTTTGGCGACAGACAGACAGAGAGGGAGACAGTTAGACAGACAGCTTTACAGCCAATTCAGATGCAAAATAACATAGAATTTTCCGTGCAGCACGCGCATAATAAATGAGATGCTCTCGACGACAAAGTAGATGGAGACAGGGTCAACTTACATTACACCCAAGTAATTTCACATTCTGGATCCTAAAGCCCGACCTCAGTAACTAACAGACAATCCGGTCTGTTTCCCTCTATCTTTCTCTTTGTCTTTCTCTCTGTCGTTTGATTCTTATTTATTTAATGCCAATCTTAAAACTTTGCCTTACTTACTAATTAGTGAATGGATCTCAAACTAGAGGTAAACACAAATCCGCAGCTCTAATTCGTGAGTGCAAGAGTTCATAAATTATGCAGAAATGGCAAATGCCAAAGCTAAAAAGTGAAAAGGGCCAAAGAGCAAAGATAAAAGTTACGACAAAAGGCAAATGGCAAAAAGAAGGCGGAAGCGGAAGTGCCTTGCATAAGAAAAACAAACTGAAGCACTAGTTAGCTAGCTAATATTAGGTTAACGCACTATAAAATACCCTGTCATGAAAATGTTTTAACTAATTTTAAATAATTCCCTCTTCCAATAACGCTGTTAAAGTAAATTTTCCCCTTATGACTAAAAAAGTACAAAGAGCTTATTAAGTTTATGAAATGACAGAAGAAGGCGTGGCAAACCCTATAAAGCATATACAGTTTTGATGGGGAAATATGCAAAAACAACATCAAAGTTGAAAGTGGATGTAGGATGATGTAGTAAACATGATTTGTAGGGTATATTAAGTATGTAAGCGCGTGTATTGAACTTTACCAATGATGTGACAAGCTTTTAAACAATACCAACAAGACAAGAGTATGAGGAGCAAAATAATAGTACAGTAAAAAAGACGAGAACAGAATAACTCTATATGAGATCAGTTATAGAAGTAACTTCTTTCTTCTACTAAACACTTTTACAGGGAATACAAAGAAGCTTAAAGAATTCATCTGAGTCCTTAATGACCATGATACAACACAGAATATTTCATAGAATTTGACAGTTACATATTTACAGGGTATATATAAAGGTAGGCGGCAATGTCTAAGATCATGTCGTAAATCAACGCCCAATTAGAGCATTTTTGCATTTTCACAAAGTGCGCCGCGCCAATGCGTAAAATTAACATTCATTGCGACTCGCAAACACACACACACACACATCCCGAAATACTCACACACTCACATACAGTTGGGCCTTAAAGTATGCTGCGAAAAGTTATTTGTCTGTCTTCGTTGTTCTCGCTTCTCGCTTCTTATTCGCCATTTGGTTTCATTCATTTCGCTTCGTTTGAAATGTGCACGAATGATTAATGAACGTAAATTTCATTTCATTTTTTCTATCGTTCTTTTTTTTTTTTGCTTTGTTTTGTTTTGTTTTGTGAGTGTTTTATTTTCTTTTGTTTCCCCATTGCTTTTTGTTCGGCCTGTCGTTTCACGCATTTTAGCAGCAATTGTACTCGCTCTCTCTTTTTGCTCCCGCTCTCACAACGTCCTTTGTCCTCATTTTGTGCAAAAGCTGGGAAAAATTGCGTTTGGAAAAAAAGGAAAAGAAGAACAACAAATAATATGGGCACAGTGTGCCTGCCTTTTTTGCCGGGGCATTGCTATTAGCATTATATATTAAGTAAGTAAAACATGGCATAGGCTTTCCTCTCCCCCCTATCTCTCTCTCACACTCTGTCTCTGTGGGTGCTGTAAGCGCTAATTGGATTAGTTTTACTTTGGTTTTTTTTTATATATACATATATACTATATAGACATGCTCATACACATATATATTTTGTTTAGCTGTGAGCTCAGCAAATTAAATTTATTGGCTGAAATGCGTTGACATTGATCGGAACACACATCCATATACAAATATGTGTGTGTGTATGTGTAATTGATGCATTCATCAAGCGGAAAATTGTTTGCCCTGGCCAAAGACAAAGACTGTCCAAGTCTCATTTAGTTATTAATATGAAATGTAAATATTAACCAATGCTTAGTCCGCTTTGCTACGCATATATTATTATTTATTGGCAAACTACTCCTAATGCCATTCATAGAAATGTAAACATAATTAGCTGAAATACCACTCATGTACACAATCCTGTCGAGAGGTCCTTCTTCGTAAGTAATTTGTAAGCCAACACACAAGGCCAATTACCAAGGCTCAAATGTGTTTATATAACTTATGAGAATTTGCCTAACATCCTCATAAAAGTACTTGAATTACAGCTGAACATGAGAAGAAATCACAAAAAAAATGGAAGGAAAATATGAAATAAAATGGAGAATGTTTAAGCTAAGGAAACTGACACATTTTCTTTGTGTGAAAATCGATATAAATGTCGTTAGCAACCATGCATAGATGAGAATTTCAAAAATAAATGAATTAATACTTAATAAATACGTACTAAAGTAAAAGCAGAGAATTCTCTTTATGAGTATACAAAGTTCAGAGTGATGACTAAAGTTTGGGTCATAGGTTCATATTAATGAGACTTTGCTTAAAATTTTGATTGGGTTCGTTCTTTGCAAGCTGGCGTAAAATTGCAAAACATTCCCTCACTTCCGGTTCCTGTCTCCCTCTCTCTCCTCTCCTCTCCTCTCATTTGCTGGCAAGTATATTAAAAGCGAAAAGGCAAAGTTGAGAAGCTCTTCGGTCGTGGGTCAATTCGGGGCAATCAACATTAAGCATTAATGAGTGTCAAAGTGAAAAACAAACGAGGGACAACTTTAAACTGGAGGCTGTCAATTGCAGCTGCAATACGATTACGATTACGATTCCGATTCCGATTCCGATTCCGATTTCGTTTCGGATTACTTTTTACGAGAATTAAATTCAGCGAGGCACTCAATCAATCACAAACGACGAGTACACAGCCATCTGCTCAGAAAGTGCGTTGAAAGCGTCGACTTTAGATTGATTGAAAGTTTAACTAACAGTTGCATTTGGCTATTGAGTCTTTATGAAATTGAAAGTTTTTTTTTACTGTATGCACTTTAATGTTGAAACTTTTGCTTTTGCTTTCACTTACAGCTGACATTAAGCTGCTGACACGTAAACTCTCACACTTTGATCCTTTGACACTTAAGGTCCCACTGAAGGATGTCGTTTGCTATTTATCACTGCTCGAGGCCGGTCGTCCAGAGGATAAGCTCGAGTGTAAGTGAAACACCTGTGCAGCTGTCAAGTGCCACCACTTGACCTTTGATCACCAAGCTCATTCATTAATTTATGCATTCATTTATTCAGTGGTTTACTCATTTATTCATTTCATATTATTACAGTCATGTTTCGTCTGTATGATACGGATAGCAATGGCGTACTGGATACCGCTGAAATGGATGCCATTGTTAACCAGATGATGGCCGTGGCCGAATATCTTGGCTGGGATGTCAGCGAACTACGTCCGGTGAGTATTAAGAGGGGAAAGAGAATCACAAAGAGCGTAATTTAAGCGATTTACATTTAAAACATATTATTGCAATCAGTGTCAATCAATTGTGTTTATACTCGTACACACTTAATGATGGCCAAAACAATCAACCAATCATCAATCGCTCTGAATGGTTGTCCGGCGGAATGGAAGCCAAAGTTCCGTAGTCCAAGTAAAAGTTTTTCAATTACTTACGAACATTTGGAAAAGCTATCGAAATTAATTTCATTTTATTGTTTCGAGCAGATTCAAGTTCCCAGTGTTGGCATTCCTTTCATTCATTTCTCGACCACAAGCTGAAGACTCACTGACAACTTCAGAGACTTAATAGTTTCCACAACTACTCATAGCTGTAAGGAGTGTTATCCGACTATAATATACCTTAACTTAGCTATAGGACTCTCTCTCTCACACTCTGTTTGAGTAATGGCTTAATTTGTCAGGAAACTAGAAAAATAAACACAACAAATGTTGGCAGCCACATGAAGACCACAAATAAAGTCAAAGCGCCACAAAACTCAATTAACAAAATACCCTCGGGTTATGCCACAGCGATGAAGAACTCAACGATAACTTTAAGAAGGATGAGGCAAAATTGCGGTTGCTGTTGGAATTACGGAATTGGGGTTTCGGTTCACTGTCATTTCCATTTCTATGATGGCTTTATGATGATGATGGTTGCGAGGGTGCCACATATTTTAAATTCAAAGCAGATATAGAAAATATTTTAATCAAAATTCTTCTGCCCTTTGCTGTGGCGAAACCAAACCAAACGGGGAAACAAGTTCAAGGCATAGTTGAAACAGAAATAATAATCAAAACACTTAATGAATTGCATAATTTTGAAATTCATTTCCGGTTAAATGTGAAGCAAGAAGCTTCTTTCAAACCAAAAGGAAGCCGCATAAATTATATAACTTGGCATTACGAATATCGATTATTAGAATGTTTAACCCTTCGAGCAAAGCAACACGTTAATTTGATAACTTGTAATTCAAACGGAACAGGATATTGAACGTTTCTCTGAAAATTTACTTTGATATCGAATATCAAGTAATGTTTACAACTTATGAGTAAGCTAAATAACATCACATATTACGTATACGTCGTAGCTTGAACTACACCTGAAATGGCTGCTTTTTAAGAGTGCACTTAAAAAAAAAAGTGCCACCAGCGTCAGATTAGATAAAAGTAGAATGTTTTGCCATACAGAATTTCCAGGCAAGGAAAATTTCTTCAAATTACATTTAGGAGAAGGAGAAGGAGGATAAGTGTAATAGGTTTACCAAGGATTACACTCTCGATGTCAGTCAATGTGAAAGTCAAAGTTGCAGTACTTCTGAAAAATTACCTTTTTTTTCTGTATTCTGTATTTCACTTTGGTGGCCACAGAACGCCAATCAGTGAATCTTATAGACATACTACCGTGCCACAAATGATAGTCAGCCAGAGGCAATTTTTTACACTCTCTGTGCAATTTTCTTACTTACAGATACTGCAAGAGATGATGGTTGAAATTGACTATGACGCCGATGGCACCGTGTCCTTGGAGGAGTGGCAACGTGGCGGAATGACAACCATACCGCTTCTAGTCCTGCTAGGTGAGTGAGTGTGAACTACACAAGTGCCAAGTGACAAGTGGCAAGTAGCTATGATGCTTTGAATGCGTTTACTGCCTCACTGCCTCGAGTTCCACTTGTCTGCCTGTCTGTCTGCCTCACTATCTCTGCCTGCATTGGCTGCTTCAATAATCAAGTCATTTGCAGCAGGTTCATAGTGAAATTCTAGATGAAAAAAAGAGGCAAAATATATGTGGATTTTTACCTTTGCAACGTATGCAAAAAGTGATTCATCTCTGTGTTTTATGCAATCTCCAATGAAACGTATATCACTCTGACGCTCTCTCTCTCTCTGTCTCTCTACTTCTATGTATTTTTCTCTGTCGCACTCAATTACAGGTGTTGACAGCACCACATTGAAGGAGGATGGCATACACGTGTGGCGCTTGAAGCACTTCAGCAAGCCGGCATACTGCAATCTCTGCCTAAATATGTTGGTTGGCCTTGGCAAGAAGGGTCTCTGTTGTGTCCGTAAGTATCGAGAGTATATTTAAATGTTCCCCAACCTTTCCCCTCTTCCCCTTTGACTGCAGACTCCAGACTTTCTCACCTGGGCAAACGGAAATTACATATTTCCAACTTTTAATACAAAACAGAACATTTGTATATCATCTGCCTGTCTATTTTAATGAAATCCATTTAGTATTGATGTCACTATATTGTATATTGTCATTTTTAAACGCAAAAGTTAAATGGAGTTCAAAGAACGTTTGATCAAATACATTTCAATTTGAATAAATCAAAGTAAATTTAATGTGAGAACATGTAAGAAATTCTCTGTTGGGTTGTCCGACTATGAGATACTCTTAGCCCAGGTGCTTACATACTTTTGCACTTATTCACCTGTAAATAAAAGCACATAAAAAGATAATAACAAATACGCCAGAAGCATTTATTCCTCCTTATGTAATTTTTTTTTTTACGTTGTATTTATGTATTTATTCGCAATCCTTCCTAGCGCTAAAGTACATAAAAGTACTTAAAATACAAGCCCTAGTCACAAGGAATAGAGTTTAATTAAAATAAAATTTACAGGATATGTCCGGATTCCTTATATATAAAAGAGCCAAAAGTTTCTTTCGAATTGTGGTGAAAGGTCGAGGAGACACCCAAAATTGTAAACAAACTGTTTGTCTTCTTGATTGTAATTTCTTGTCGATAATGATGAGAAGTTTCGAACTATCCAAAAGTGGTCAATCAGAACTATTCTACAAACATATATACAAAAAATTACTTTAAGATATAATCAGGCCTGTTCCGGTTGTCACTTTATAGTTTGACTCATAATAAAAAGTGTATTCTTTCACTTTTAATTTATTTAAAATAATTAAAAATGATAGCTATTCAATTTATCGAATTAAAATTCATCAGGTCAAACTAAATTTAATCTTTAAAATTTGGCTATAATGAAATTAGGTCAAAGAAATTCACCACCGAAAAACCTTTCCGAAACTGAAAACCAAAACAGGCCTGAATGACTTTCTGGTTAATCCAATATATTATAGAGTCTGTCATGCTTCCTTCTGCATGTTGAATAAACTTACTTAACATTTAAGTAATTTAAATCGTACTTTTTCTGTATAAAGTCTGCAAGTACACGGTGCATGAAAGATGCGTGCAACATGCGCCTGCCTCATGCATTACCACCTACGTGAAATCGAAGAAACCCAAATGCGGCGGAGATCTGTTGCATCATTGGGTTGAAGGCAACTGTTATGGACGCTGCTCAAAGTGCCGCAAACGTATCAAGGCTTACCACGGCATCACTGGACTCACATGTCGATGGTGCCACATGATGGTAAGTGAAGTTCATAATATAATATATGTAAGTGCATATGTGGAATGTTCATTATACATGTCTCGTATCTTTAAGATACTTTGTAAGTATTCGGGGAATTGACATAGTCAAGAGGTATGCGAGTTAAAATTGTCTAAGAAATGGAAGCGCTTTCAATCAAAGTTGCATTTCACATGCAGCAAAAAGTGGACTATTGAGGGTATGCATATGCATATCGAGACTTGAGAAAAGAGACAGAGTGAGAGAGATAGAGAGAGAGAAGAGTGAGATTCCAATGTGCACAAGCTTGACAATTTTTCAATACAAAGAATTTCAATTATTTTGATCAACTGAGCAAGCTCTGCGTGTCTGTTCAAGTTAAAACTTGTCCTTCTCTATATTTCTCTTGCTGTCTGTCTTTCACTCTTCTTCTAGATATCTCGTACTCGTATTTGTTTTGTCTTCTGGCTCAAAAACTTGTTAAGAGCAACTGATTTTAACTGCAGCGACAACTTATGTATGTGCTCACACTGAGTACACACAGTTTACACACAAATGTAGTTTAAAGTTGCACACATATTCGCTCGGTCTCGGCTTCGTTATAGCTGGCAAATTGTCACGTCTCAAAGAAATTATGCTGCTGCATGCCACACGACCAGAGGCACTCACAGATTCCATCTTTACCTCCGCTTCCATCCGCCGTCCTGACGCCACATCCTCAAAAAAGCAAGCACAACTTTGTCTAGCGACTTTGACAAGTGCATCAGTCGAGATAATGCCGAATTCGTTATCTCAACCACAACAACAACAACAGCATTCGTTTGAAGTAAGAAAACAACAAGAACAGGAGAAGAGGACGAAGAAGAAGAAGCAAGGGCAACCAAAATGGCGACAGACAACGAGATATGCAAGAAAATTCCTCCTTAGCTGTTGCAGCTGTAAACATTTCGTAAGCTAAACGTTGCCAGAAACTGGAGCAGTCAATATTGGTCTAGTCATTGCGAGGGTAGCTCGAAAACTACATATGCCTAATCAATCTGCTTAGCTGTGAAATAATGTTAAATTGAATTGAATGACCAAATGTTATCAGTTTCCATTTCCATTTATTATTACAATCATACATCCTAGCGCTATAGTAAATTTCTTATAATTTGCAGGACTAGCTACAATTTATAAAATTAATCAATCTATTTCACAAATTGATTCCGATAGTGTACATACTTATTATTCGAATATATACCTGCTAGCTAAAATTCATAATACCTTCGACTTGTAACAATTGATAATGATGATTACAAATAATCATCTAAACAGACGATGCGTGCATACTGAAATTCTTATAAGCTTCGACTTGTAGCAACTTAATAATGCTAAAATTCCATAATCTACAAATGAAATGCTCATTTGTCAAAGGGTATTACTTACAAAAATTAATTAATTAATTCTTATACCGTGAGTCCTGTTAATGTAATACTCATTACAAGGGGTTGCTGTGTCTATTTATACACATCAATTTATAAAAATTACTTCAATTACAATACAATTTTTTTAGGGCTCTTAGTTTTACTTTTGAAAACACACTGAACATCCCTCGCCGTGTAGTTGCATATTTTTGCATGAATGTATTTGCATTTTATCAGCGTTTAATTTGCAACGTGCGGTAATAAAACCTCCACACGTGCCTCGGCATATTATTTGCCAACGATAAGCAACGAGAAGGTTAAATTGTTGCTACAGAAAAAAATGGAGCGACATTTAGAAAAAGAATAAGAATAAGAGTAAGAAAAGAAAGTCTATCCGTCGTAGAGTTTAAATTAAGAATCCACGCTTAATTCCCATCTGAGCGCCAAATTAACAATTTGGCGGAAGCGCTAACAAACTTTTAATCGGATTCATTAAAGCAAAATGAGCGCTTAAGTAAGCGTGCAGAGTGCTCAGCAAATAAATACGTATACGCCTAGGATGCCCAAGGAGAAGCGGCTCTTCCTCATAAGTGCCTTGGCCAGCCAAGTGAAGTGAAAATTGAATTTAAGGCCCGCAGATTTTTATCACCCAGATTTTTGGCTTTCTTTTAAATGATTTTCTAGGGCTAATTTAATACAAATTCACTTCTATCTCTCTCCATTTTCTCTAGCTGCATAATCGTTGCGCCTCGTCCGTGAAGAAGGAGTGCACACTGGGTGAATTTGCCGAGCTAATTGTGCCACCCACGGCAATTTGTCCTGCCGTGTTGGATCGCCAGCGTTCGGTTAATCAGGCGCATAAAGTGAGTTGATCGTTGTGGAAAATCATCTAACATATAAATATTTACCCCCATTTCAAATTGGCAATTTTACTAATACATTAACTCTCGATGCACATGCATTCTCACCTGCTTCCTGTGTATATTTGCTACTGTCCACATTGTCCAAATTGTGTCATTCCACTTCACATTATAAAAAATATGAGTAGAAATCACAAATGCATCATCATCGCCAGGCGACGCATTTTCAAATTACGCCGCCGGATGAACTGAGCTGCCCGTTACTGGTGTTTGTCAATCCAAAAAGCGGAGGACGACAGGGAGATCGGATCTTGCGCAAGTTTCAATATATGCTGAATCCAAGGCAGGTGTACGATTTGTCCAAAGGCGGACCCAAGGAAGGTGCGTACTGAGACCACACGGCGAATGCGTGATGAATAAAAAACACACACAATTTAAATGCAAATTGCGTGGCAAGTTACTTAAATTCTGATTTTTCGGTTACGTATCCGTTTGCACGTGCTCTCGACGCTCGACAGGACTCACGCTCTTTAAGGACATGCCCAATTTCAAAGTAATCTGTTGCGGCGGAGACGGCACAGTCGGCTGGGTCCTCGAGGCAATGGGTAAGTAAACACTATTTCCCTGGCATTAAATTGTAATATCTTCATTTATATATATGTATATCTCTCTCTCTACTATATATATACAGACTCCATTGAGCTGGTCACACAGCCTGCCATTGGGGTGATACCACTGGGGACTGGCAACGATTTGGCACGTTGCCTGCGTTGGGGTGGCGGCTATGAAGGTGAAAATATACCCAAATTAATGGAGAAGATTAAACGTGCATCCACCGTAATGCTAGATCGATGGAGCATCGAGGTGACCAATAATCCGCCAGTTGAAGACCTGCGACCAAAGGTGAGTAA